>OV884013.1:96783332-99183332 GCA_930367205.1 Acanthosoma haemorrhoidale | reverse complement strand
ACCAATAGTATGATCGAAGATGTTTTTTCATAAAGAATTGCATGAGGTGATTTTTGTAGGTAAATACAAATTCAAATACGGTTTCGTTAAGGTTGTAAAAACGATTTTACTGGCACTTTTGAATGACATTGTGAGAATAGTCTACTGAAGCTTCAACAGATAGCACATATTTTTGATTAGGATGAGATCTGAAATTTGATAATATAATTAATATGATAGGAAAATATTTATGTTTTAATTAGAAGCCATTAAATGATCATTTTGCCTTGATAGTTTTGCATCAGGTTGCTTTTTTTTATAATGTAAAATAAATCAAGAATAGACTTTTGATGACTAAGATTTTTTTTTTTTTTCTTCATAGCCCCTTTAAATTTACAGATAATTAATTATATACAACTATAGATCCTCAGGTGAATCTATTTACAAATTAATTTTGCATTTCCTGTAGCGTCGCTACATTATATAAGGTTTTGTTATTTTATAAAAATTATATAATGGAATAAACAAGTACAATGATACACATTATACGTGACTGGACTAAACTGACTAATAAAGGGGACGTGGCTCACCTTTTTGATCAAACTTAAAACTAACTTACATACTACTATGAGTTTAAGAGATTTTAGTTAAGCATTTTAACCCGAATAGACATTGCATATGAATCAGGAACTTGATGACTTTAATTTGATACCCAATAAGTATAATGAAAATAATAACTTTTACAGTGCTAATTAATTTATGATTGTCCCTTCTTGATGCTGTATTTATTTCAGCATTATTGGCTTATCAAACGGAACTAACTCGCAATATATCATGTTAATAAAAATCATTGCTAGAGCGAAAGTTGCAAACTCGAATTTAATGGCAGTTTCAATGCAGTAATTATAGTTTGAAAAGACAAAACCCAAATTACACCTTGTTTTTAATGCATGATCTGCTCAAAAACATATAAATATATTTTTTTATGACAACCAAATAATTAATGACCCTTTATTACGTTTAATAAAAATTACATGTAATAATTAATAATTTTCATGTATTTCTTACATTAATTGAGGCCTTTATGTAACGTTTCTTGTCTCTAGCCTTCACAGTAGGACTAAAATGGCAAGAAATGACGGACAGAAAAACTGTTGAAAAAATTCACACGGGGTTCGTGATTTCGAAAAAAAAAATCAACGATACTCTAAATATTCATATCAGATATCCAATATTCTCTTTGAAGCTGCTTCGCCTATATTTTGGTTCGATCCGCAGGTTATGTTCAGACTAATTATTCCAAACCATTACCGAATAATTAACGGTAATTATTACGATTAGGTCATGAAAGGCGAATGAGTGTTTGTAATAAAGCGATTGATGATGTTCAATGATAGATCAGTTTATAATTACCTACGTCACACAATCATTATGTGTGGGATAAATGCATATCATGCTGATCATTAATAAAAACCAAAAATGCAGGGATTCAAACAACGTTCCTAAAGTCAAGGTTGCATATTTGTGAGTGATGTATATTTTTTTTAAAGTCTGTCCACGTTTTTGCTTCTGTTCTGGACAAATTTCAGTCCTCAAACTTGTCTTCCGTGTAGCACCTATCCAGAACTTTCAATTTTCTCATTTCTTCCACTGTACGTTATTTATTTATTTTATATGTATTTTAATGCCATTCCCAAAAGAAGAAGCTCTACTTTCACTTGGGTAAAAGGATGAAGGTTCTACGACAGCAGAATGTTGCAATAAATCTGTAAATTTAAAACTTTGATGGGTACTTTTAGCTTTTGAACCCAAAAAGAACATCATTGGCATATTATAAACCCACATAACTTACAAATTAAAGTTTGTTGCACCCCTGATGAGGCCCCTGATGAACAGGTTGACTTTAGATAAAGTATTGTTAATGAAAAAAATGTTTTGGAGAGTTTAGTCTAAAAGAATCCAAAATATATATATTTTATTTATTTATAAAGCGTTTCTTCAGTCACTTTACTGGATCACACAGTAAGACGCTCAAAACATCCCTCTGCATCTAATTCAAAGTGGTTTTGTTTTATTCTCATTTGAGCTTTCTTTATTCGTTTTCCATCTTTTCTCTGATGTTATTCGGGGAATAGTGATTTAACCTCACAGTGAAACTGCTTCAGTTACTACAACATTTTCGTTTTTCGTGATCTGTTCCTTAAAATTCTTTTTAGATTATTGAGAACCAAAGTTTGTACATTTTAGACTAGAGTAATCATTTATGAACTGTTGATTTCCTAGTCCTTAGTTTATTCTTACGTGCGTAAATCATTTCCTTGACCATGTCTGCTACTTGTATTTTCGAATAGATTTTATCACGTTATACCCTTGTCTCGAGAGGAATGGGGTAACTTCATTGCAAGCTAACATTGCCCAAAGACCTGATTTTTCGTTAACCTTTTTATTTTTATGACTGGGTACCTAAGCAAATGTTATATTTAGGGCTTTCCTTAGCTTACCAAATAAATTATGTATTTCTATGGCATTTGAATTTTCTCAAAATATCTTATAAACATAATTAATACGAGAGAGAGAGAGAGAGAGAGAGAGAGAGAGAGAGAGAGAGAGAGAGAGAGAGAGAGAGAGAGAGAGAGAGAGAGAATCCCAGTGTAGATGAGCGCATTATCAGCGTCAATATTTATAGTCCTTCCATTCCTAATTCTACAGAATATAAAAGTCCTAACTAAAGCTCACTAATGGAATAGGTCTCACATTAAAGAGTTTCCTTGTTGCCATACAGGAAGTTTATAACAAGCATATTGAATTAAATTTGTTTGATCATGGTTTATTTATAATCTGTTAATAATAAAGCTTAATTATTGCTTAAGCCCCATTATCAGCGTTTGATTTAACTGTGATAACAGTCTTATTTATATTTGGCTATAATTAAAAAAAACGATAATTGGTTAATCAGTTTCAGGACATGATTAGTTGATATATTATAGTGTATCCATCGCGCCGGTACAGACCAGAAATATAAAAGAAACAAGCACCGAACCATCCTTGCCAACGGGCTTCTGCTTTGAGTAAACCGAAAAGCACCTATTGTAAACCTCCAATTCCAGAGCCTCGTGGAAGGCAACTAGACCATGCTCCAATAATCTACCCTAGATCTGAACCCGGGCCCAGTTAAGTCTAAGCAAGCTAACACGATCTGCTCAGCACGAGATGTGTAGACAAGAATCTGTAGACATTTTTCCTGCTCCATATTTAGTGCCCGTATACTAAGATCTAATGTAACTTGACGGCGTGACCATGATTACTATTGCTAAATATTTAGCTTGGTCGACCATTTTATTATCCATATCGTTAATTAACAGAAATTAACAATTAACTTTGTAATTAGCAATTAACTTGGGAGTCATATATAGCTTTTTATTGTTGTTTTTTAATATAAAATCCTTGTATATGGTCTTCTCAAATGGAATTATTTAGCACTGAGAAAGAATACGGTATTTTACTTTTCCTAGACATATATTAAATAGCAAAGGGCTTCCAAATGTGCTTCCTTAGGGAAAGACATTTTCCACTCAAATAGAGCTAGACAATTTGGAACCACAGCGCACATTTAAAATCATGTCTTAAGGAAATAATTACAATGCTGGATACTAATCCGTGAATCAATTACTCTTGAATGAAATGGTATATAATAATTGAATGGATGAATGAATAGAATAATCGTTGTGATATAGAATAATAAATTGATTTTCATTGACTTAATTAATGAACAACGCTCAGACATATGTATGTCAGCAGCTCTAAGTGACTCATACTAGGATCTGATGCCGACATACATAGTAAGTCGAAACGTTGTTCGTTAATAAATTTGATGAAAATATAACAGTGGTCCTCCATCGAACCAGACAATCCAACAAGTATGAGTTACTCAGACATGTTTTTACAGCTCTCAGTTACTTGAAAAATTTTATCAAAAAATAAAACAAAATATTTTGAAATGTTCTTTTTGGTAATTTTGGAAAAAGATTAGCCCATAACTAGTAGAATGGTGGTTTCTGAAAGTGGTTGAAGGTTTGTGGGATATGATAGCAAGTCTTGCATAGACTAACATATTGGTGTAATGATTTAATATGCAACGTAAAGTTACATATTAAATAAAAACAAAGAAAGAATAAGTTCTAATAATTAAAAATGAAGTAATTATGATAAAAATCGTCTTTGATCTGACTGAACGTTGTAATGCTCTGAAATTATAACGGTGTTTTCCTAAAACCCTCCGATCGTAGTGATCAACTTTTGAGCGATATAAAATAACGAGAAGTGAAAAAAAGAATATAATATAATAAAAGCCTGAAACATGAAGGTTTCGTTACTATAGCTTTCAAGCTTTCTCAAGTAACACCTCAGATACTAATAAGGATTTAAAATTATAAATTTTCCTGGTTAAAAATAGCGAAAAAAAAATTTAAGAGCCAACGAAAAGAATCACTAATTTTCTTCGATTTTAATGTCTTTTTTGCTGATATTATGGATGTTTATAGTGTTTATTTGTTAAAGAGATACTTTATATTTTTTTACCATTCTGCATTTGGTTTTTAGTTTAAATGTTTATGAATGTATTTGCTGAGCCGAGAAAAATCTTGTGGTTTTGAACAGGTACTAATTGGATTCGTATTTCCATCAACTGATTACATGGTTGCTCCACGATAGTGGACGTAAAAATGAACTTATCGATCCAAAATTATAAAGGTATATTTATATTACACGAAACCTTGAAATACCCCGATTATATACTGGCCACTTTACATCACTGCTTATTATCTGTTTAAGATATGAAGTTATGTTTTTGTCTCATGTATCGTGAATGACACACTAGAGATAGGAACGCAAAAAATAAACCTTTGGGAACCATACGATAGACGCAACGTATTTTAAGTCGTTCAGTTGATTTCACTATTTGTTTTGACTATGGATGGATATAGCCACAAAACTCCTTTGATCAACGAGTATACTATAACCAAGAAGTAGGTCTAATAAAAAATCCGAAACTTATTGCTATTAACTAGTGAAAATGTACTCTTTTTTTTCCCTTCCATATCCACTTGTTACAAAATTAATACAGAATTCAATATAGATTCTACAAATGAATATATTTACAATTGGTCATTATATTTCCTGTAGCTTTGCTACACTTTATATAATATCTGATTATTCTACTTACGTACAATAACGCAATTGAAGGGTTTGCTGCAAAAAGGAGGTAGCTCCATCCCATAGCTGTTGGGAGTTAGAAACACTTTCTTGTGTCAAAAAAAAACCTCTTTTATTTGGCACAAAAAGGATGCAGCTCCAATCGTAATATGTAAACACCATAATTGAAAGTAAGCAACAACAATATTTTTACATAACTTAAAATTTGAATTTTTTAAACGTTTTGTTTGGTTTCCCAACAAATGGAAAAATTGGAGCTACCTCCTTTTTGCAGCAAACCCTTCAATTTACGGTTGTACAAAAGTATAATGATTATTATAAATAATACATTAATTTATTGAACATTTGTAAAAGTTATGGGGCTCACCTTATTTATCATAGACTTAAAATTAACTTACATATAACAATAAAAACTTAAATTAAAGCTTAACCTTTTAGACACTGTTCATTTCCACTGAAAAGTTTTCTATTGTTACTACCTTATTTTATTAATTGTTTTTGACTATATGCGAGCTCTACCATTTAACTGTTATGTAGGAAATGCAACATTTTAAAATAGAGAATTGTAACCACTGAATTTATGTATTCAATTTTATTACTATTATTTTTCGTTCTTCTGTTATTTTTTTAATATTTTTATTGTCTTATTCTGTATCCAAACAAACTCTCGACATGATATTTTTTAATTTAGATTTTATTGTTATTTTATTTTCTTCCCAGTATTTGCCCAGATGTTTATTTATTTATTGTTTTTAGACGACTTGGCCCTGAGTAACATTTTTTTTATATTATATTCTATAAAATAATAATTGGCGGGGATTTAGTCCGTCGATGTAGTAACGATAGCTCCATGGACCGACTGCCCTAACCGGAACATCCTGTGATCTCCCACCGCTTGGATCCCCTCCCCTCCGTCCTCCAGTGACGTCGGCTAGCAGAGAAAGCGGTCTCCAGAGCCCGTGACCGGTGAGTGTTATATAGGAGGAGCGTGTATCCTTGTCTCCTGTACCTCTAGCCTCTCCAGTCGCATCCTACAGCCGTATATCCACTCGATAAGGTGAGTCCTCAACTTCTTCTCATCTTCTTCATCTAAGGACGTCAGCCCTTCCGTCACCTACGGATCATGAACTCTCCTCTCCTTGTAGTGTCATAGTGACATCGTTTCTGTGAGTACTTGATACATCTCTGTTCATAGGAAAACAACACCGTCTTGAGGGCATTCCAAGCGGATCAGGCCCAAAGAATATTAGATCTTTCAACCAAAACGAGAAAGTAACAATACAACGTTTTAATCATTGACAGCATACAAGTATGCTATTAAACGATCACACATTTAGCAATTATAAAATCAGTGCTACAGAAAATTTTCTTTCACAATTTAAAATAACTTTATTGTTGGACGTGAAGTTGCAGAAATTAGCACTTGATTAGTATTTATAATTTGAATTATAAATCAATAATGAAAGAGCGTTTTTACTGCCCTCATAATATTTCACTTATTAGAATGCCTTCATAATCAAATTGCCTTCTATGCAATAAATGTCTGATACGTAATAAACATTAGGGTTTTCACACATTCTCTGGCATTTATGTATACATTTAACATTATAAACGGGTAAAAATGGAACTATTTTAAATAAAAAAAAACTCACTTTCATGCTTGAAGATACCACGTCACCAATTTAAATCGTAAAGATATAAAACTGCGGTTAACATAATATTATAGACATAAAAATTTGACATTATTTCAATGAATTTTTTAGGATTCCATTTTTTGCATTTACAAGTACGACCTGTATAAATTACACCCTAATCTTAGTTTACATACGATATAAATCATACCAACTAAATCAATAACTTATGATGTAACATATTACTAATGCTATTCCTTTTTAACGTAAACTGTTTACACGAATGTGTTGACTAGTTGATTCTAATTAGTATTCCTGACATTCAGGAATCAATGAAGGAATTCCAGTCAAGTCAGTTATGTGGGTCTAGATCAAACGCTCACAATCAATAAAAATCCACATAAAAGTAAAAAAATGATCAAAAGAAGTAAAACGTGCTATCCCTTAAAGAGATAAGGCCACAAAAATATTAATGACCCCAGATGAAAATGGTTATATCTAATTTGATATATTGACAGCCCATCTTAACATTATTAAGGAACAAATGCAATCGAAAACAGCAATGCCAATTAAACCAAACGAACCGTGTATGTATGCTGTATTTCTTTTTGGGGTCAAAACGATTTAACAACCAATTCCCCGGCCACAGAATAACTTTTTCTATATCGAGTAATATTTAAATTTTTGCGTTCCCATACCTTAAACAGGGTATTGACATATTTTAATTAACAAGGGATCACTTTTTAATTGGTGATTTTAAAGAAGCTAGGAGTATTTTTACTTCGTCTACCTATCATGTGGAATTTATATATATAATCCATTCATCCAGGACCCACATACAACTACATATACATGAGAAGAATGATATAGGTTTTTGGTTATGAAAAAAGCAAATGTAACAGAAAAAATATACGAACTTAGTTAATCTGTGGGATGACCAGGATGGATATTAAGGGAACTGTCAAGGATTTCTAACTAGATACATTTTAGTGCTGTCCAAGGCGGGCAATATGAAAACTGTTTATATCGTGTATCAATTTATTGTATCATTTGTGAAAATACTTAATTTAATTAAACATTACGTAGATTCATTAAACTAAATAGTAGGCTAGTTGCTCCCTGATGGCCAATTTGAATGAATTGATTTTAGCCGAAGGCGTCATAATGTTTAGAGATATCTTGAATTTGAGAAATGATTGAGTCCCATATATTCACACATAGTCCCACATAATGTAATGATGAAATAAATAGTTGCTGAAGACCTTGATTCTCTTTTTGTGGTGTGAGGATTTGAATAAATCTTTAAGAATCAATTGATGGCCCCACTTTTTTTATGAAAGTTTTTCTATTGATTATTTGGTTATGTGGTAATAAAACATTTTGTAACTTAAATTTTTTGTTGCTTCGTAGATTTTTGTTCAAGCCAAAACCTCTAATGATGTACCCACTGCTTGTTTATTGTATTTCCTCTGTGAGATCTATTGCAATGGGATTTTAAATTAGGGATCAACTTGAAATCCAGACCACACTAAACATATTATCGACCCATAAAATGATTAAGAGGCTGCGTTTGTTCGTTAAATCAATTCGTTAAACCGTCATTAATGTCGTTCTCTCAGTTTTTGTGCCCGGTATTAGGTCTAGAGATGCGAAATGTTTTCGTAGTTCTTTATATGTAAGTTGTTCAAACGATGAAAGGGCATGTAACTGATTCATTATTACAAATTTATAAAGGCGATTTCATGTTTTGTTTTAAAATTATTAATAAAACTAACACTCACGTAAATACGTTTTTATATTTAGTTCTATTTCTTTTATTTAAACAAATTAGTAACAAAAAAAATCTGTTCTGTTCGTATGATTTCTCTCTTACCCCTCTAGGTGATGCTAAAATTGATAATGAACGTATATAAATAGTTAAAGTACCTATATCAATTAATCACTAGTATATTCTATTATTTTCAGAAACATTTACTTTATAAGATATGCAGGTAAAAGAAGAAAAAAAATTGTCATGTATACTATCATCAATTATTGAATAACTGATAACTGCGATAGCTCTTATCAAGAGACACCTTCAAATGAACTGTGACTAGTATTCTCTTCTTTAGTGACACGGGATGAAGTATAGCTGTAACGATCGGTAATTTCTCAAAGGTCAATCATTCCCCCGGCCTTTCTTGACTCCTCTCAGGGATTGCACAGTTACCCTATTCTCGAAAGCTACGCAGAGAAAGCAACTTAAGGTAATAGCACCTCGTGAAAATCCTTTCTTGTTGACTAATTTTGCGGTAATGTAATCCGATTGCACGTTTTTCTGAAACAGCCCGCCATTTGAATGCCAGTCCTCATGAATCATGCCTCGTGCAATTGGACTCTGGATTTCTCAATCAGGTGAGTTGAATGTATCCAGCTAGCCCAGATTTCCTTTTCTTATTTCAGTTGTGCTATAATCCCATCTAATATTAATAATATGATCAGTTCTCGCCACGTACTTTATAAGATATGCAGGTAAAATAAAAATAAAATTGTTGTATTGTATTTTTTTTTTTTTTTTCTAAGCTCTTTAATTAGAAGATTAAGGAGATTAAAAATAAAGGAAGATTAGGATTGAGCGGATCCTTGTACTAGGAGTACCTGCTTGAAGGTGGTGTGAGAGAATTAAGGAGTGGGGGAAGCCTCGGTAGAGGTTGGTTGTGGCGGTACAGCGGTGAGAGTCCACTGGTGGCTGGGCCTAGAGTCTCTCTAGGCATGTAGTGCAGTCTTATATAGTTGGATAGCAGTGATGTGTGCCCGTTAGAGGCTTGTTGTTGGTGGGCCGTGATGTCCACCATTTGGTCTGCTTTACTAGATCTTGTGAGTTGCCATCGTGTCGGTAGCGGTGGGGGTGTCATGTCTCGGAATAGAGGGTTTAGACTATGTTTCATCGAGTCGAAGAACTTGATGTGTCTTCTTTTGATGGCTTCGGTGATGGTGGTAGAGCACTTAGCCTCCTGGAGGGGTCCCAGGTACATGTCCCGATCCTGCCAGTATATTTTCTACTTGGTTGTTAATTATTAATAGTTCGTACATTAGTTTTCATTCCAGCTTCAATATGAAGCTCGTGCGAATATTTTCGGATTCTGACTTAAACATTATTCTATCCTTGACGCGATTTAACAAAACACCAGTGATACATACCAGTACGCATCTAAGAATTTGATTCGATTATCAGATGTCAAGCCCGAGGGGAGAGGCTCTACTTTCAAACTGATTTGGGGAAATACCCTTTCGTCTGATTATGTTTGTCTAATAGTGACTTTTAGTATGAGCTTCACGATAGCGCCTGTAAAAATGATAAAATACATATTCATCCATCCCCGGGCTACGGTGTATATGTTTTGGTTAAGATATAATTACTTGAAGTGTCTGAAAAGAAATAAACCTGACAAAAGTATCTAGACTAAAAAAATTCCTTTTCATTTAACGGACCCACCGACTTTGAGCTCAGTTTCTCTTATAAATTTAATATTCTGATTTTTTTCTCCCTGGTATACGATGTCATATGTACAGTAATACAGTAGAAATCGAAGATATTTCAGAAAATAAATTTCTGGGAGCTAACAATAGAACGTATTTATAACGTATTAGTCGTTCCGACCAATTTTATCAAGGTTTTTTTTTTTGTATTAATATTTAACTATATACATACTCCATTAAGTGGGAGTAATAATGACGTTAAGTTACCGAGATAGTTTTAAAAATAAAACGCAGTTTGGCAATTGTTTGAGAACACACTTAAAAAAAAACTATTTTTGGAGCAGTAATTTTCGCCAGAACGTGGAATACTTAACTAAAAACAATACGATTTACATTGGTGAGGCAACTGATCCTACAGACAAGTGAATGTTTTAAATAATCGGTTTAAAAACCAGCAGACATTCGATTTACTACGCTCCATTCAAGGTTATTTTAATTTCTGCTTCCGGTTGAAAGATATACAATTAAAATCAGAATGTAATTCACACGAGAGAACAGATTTAACAGATCTTTTATCTAGCTTAATAAATGATAATCGTTTATGATAAGTTAATTGTTACAGCTACTGAGCATTGATACTTCGTCCTTTATCTGATGTACTGTGAGTGGAGCTTTCGTCGTAATTACTGGCTTTCCCACTGAAAATAAATTAAAGCTATTAACATGATGGAATTGCTTTATTTTCATTTTTTCAACTTATTATAATGTAATTCAACAGTACGTCTCATAAATGGAATTGTTTTCTTCGAAAGCAGCTGGTGAAAAAAAAAAATCTTGAAATGGATGTTATTACGTTTAACAATAGCTGCGAAATGGAGGGTATTTTCTCAGTTTCAAAATGATATAATAGTTTTTATTAAATTATAAATAAAAGGTTACTTTAAGTAAATCAAAATTAACAGTAATATACCATTATAAGCCCGAGTTTTAAGGTTCTTAACTGAATAGATTATCTTTGCTGTCTCTGTGGTTCCGCTTGGCTGACCAGTTCCAAGCTTGCACGGCCATGAACTTAAAACCATCTTCCATGGAAGATCTAACCTTGTGAAAACGTGCTCGATATCGTCAACGTCTAACTCAACTCTCATAACGCACAGTTTCGTGAGTAATAACAACAAAACTGAAGAAAATTTTGAGGCTGCGGACCTCCCGCTCCTGACAAAAACATCAAAAAACGAAATGCTTTGTGCAGTGGTCCAAAATGTAGAAGTGAAATGTATCTAAGAAATAAATACAAAACATGCTCTAATTCTACAATTTCGTAATTATTCGCATAATATGATCTACAGTCATTTAAGAGGGATTCTTTCTGGCCAGGCCATCTCATTTCGAACGGCATTCCCACCAATATCACTGACTGACTGAGCGAGTCACTTCTATTCTCTCAAACCATCTACACGTTTACAAATTGCAGTCTTGTGTGAACTATATTTTCTGATAAAAAACGACATCCGCTGAAAATATCAGATATTGAAAAATAATACACACAATATTTTTAACAGTATGCAATTCTTTTTTGATAGTTACATTCAAGATGCTTTCCTTAAGCTAGCATTCAATAATGGAATTGAAGAGAAGTTTCAATTTTATTACTACGTTTATAATATAATAAATTGCGCACTTATTAGTGACCTTAATAATTTGTATTCTTATTAATTTGTGATCTTAATAAAAATGTATACTATTAATATTCTTTAACTGATTTAAACATCAAGGGATTTAAGACAACGATTACGTAGCTTGTTTCTTACAAGATGGAAACGATTTTGTATACTTATATGCGCAACGCTGATGATATCGTTGCATAAGACTAATTCTACTTTAAATTGCCTATTTACATATTTTAAATGTAATAAGCCTGCTGTTACATTCGATCCTGATTCTGAGAATTTTTGAACCCAGATCACGTAAATTCAATAACACAAAAACTCTTACCAGCCAAGGTAACGAGTCATTCAACCTTTTCTTTAAGTTTTCATACTGTTAAATAAATAAATTTTATCGTAACAATAGTTTATCTGGTGATTCAGATGGTTATTTAATATATGAGTACGTTATAATTGTTTTGTTTTTATAAAATATACTTTCATAAATAAATAAAAGATAGTCTTAATAGAACAAGAAAAGGCCTATCTCTCATTACTTACACCTGCAATAGTTCAAAATAAGTGAAATAAATAAACAATTTAAAGTCTAAACATCAATTACATCACAGTAAGCATTGATTTTTCGTCATCCAACATGCTTGAGGCCACATCACTTAAGTTTTTTCACATTACTATAATCAAGTAATGATTATATTACCGGTTAATATAATATAATGGTTAATACTAATCTTTAAAGTATAATAATGAATATACTATAATAATATAAATGGCGTAACCACAAAAAGAATTTCTTAAATAATACGAAATAGTAATAGGGTACACTACTTTCGGACTTCCAAGTCACTTTTAACGCGTTCTTTTGTCAATAATGCATAAAATTACATTTGTTGAAAAGACGATTTTCAGTTTTAAAATGCGTTTAATAAAATCGTTCTTAGCGCAACTCCCAATTTTGTTCTTTCGCTGTAATTTAATTATTTTAATCGTTTACACATATATTTTAAATCCAGTATACAGTTGATGTTGACATACTCGTAGTTTTATTAAACTGACCTCTGTCGGCTTTGTTAAAAAGGGCGGTATGCTCTCATTTCTGTACGATTTTGTTACCGTCTTGTTTAATTATTCACTATCTAAGGTGGATTGCTCCAATATGTCCTCAGCTGTGAGAGGACAAATTCTGAAATAGCCTTCTAGCTCCGAATTTAGAAATAAAAAAAAGTGAGGAAACGACAGGGTTTTAGCAACTTTTTTTTGGCATACTTCCTGTTATTGAAAAATAACCAAAAACTAATTAGCAAATTCCTAGAGGTTATGTAATATATCTCAGATCGATTAGTTCATTTTGACATCGGCTATCATACTAACGAAATAAGATCGCCCAGTACCTTTTTGAAAATAAAGCCTCCCCATTCAGGCATCTATCGTGGTGAAAATCACATTATTTAGTTATGTGAAATCCTCCTAATGTGCTGGTGGTTTTTCATGACTCATACGTCGACTTCGTAAATTGTTAAACGTCACTCAAAACAATGTAAGTCCATGAATTAATTGTCTCCCCCATTCTCTTTCATTCTATGAAATACTTTTTTATTTCTAAAAATTTTAATTTTTTATTTCTACGAAATAAATTCGCTTACTTTTGTTATGAACAAGATTATGTAAATTGAAGTTAGAATCAACGAAACTAAGTACGTGAAAAGTGAAGGAAAATATCGAGATATAAGGGTCTTCTTAAATGATTGGTGAACTTCTTAAATACTGATAAATGGATTATTGAAAACCATTCGGTATTTTTTCGAAAAACACTTTATTTTGTATACAATTTCGGGCACTGGACATAACTTCTTCAGAAAATTAAAATAGGCCCAAAAAAAACACGTTTGAAATCAGCAGAAACGTCTTTAACGCGCGATTTGTATTTTTACCTTACAAAATTTCATAATATGAAGTACCATTGTATGTATTGGACACTTCCTCAGGCTTCAGGTATATCTGAATATCTTCGGAGTAAGGACTTGAGAAATCATAAATGTCATAATAAAAGTGAAGCGGGGCAGACATGTTTTATGTCTAATTGTTTTTCACCCATTTTTCGATGTCGTATCTTGTGACCGAAACGTGTAAAGCAAAGCCCAAGTTGTCATTATATACACGCTTAAATTTTGAGTTCGGTTAGATCTTTTTGTTGGTCCCCTCGTTCCTTTTTAAAAATAAAGCCTTTCCATTTCGTAGTAAAAATCGCTGTTTTAATTTATGGAAACTCTTATTTGTAGTTCTAAAGTTTTCTGTTTCTTCTTTACTCTATAAACACCACATTTAGTTTAAGTTGGAGATTGCTCACGACTCGTACATCTTATATACTTATGATACACGTTTAATTGTTTTTCGTACACTTTTCGATATCATATCTGTACCGAAAAATGTACAGTATAGCCGATGGTGTTTTAAAAACTTTTAAAATTTAAGATCAATTAGATCGCTTTTCAGGCCACACCTGAATAGCAGTCGACCCTCTCCCTCCAGGCTCCAGGCAATTAACGATTCCACCAACGTCCCAGTTTTTTTTCCAGCCTTCCCTATGGAAGAGAACCGTGCTTGAAAGGATTACTTCCTGAGGAAAATGCCATATTTAATAGTTCAATCACTCCAGAGCCGGTAGAAAACGGTATTGCTACATATTCAAGCCCAGCAACGCTGCCCACAGCCGAACTGAAAGTTTCATCGCAGTTGCTAACATCCTTTACGTAACGTCATTTATGTAACTTCTGCTTTTGCGTGCCACTGGCTTTCTGATGGCCGAATCTGCGACTGCTTAAAGAAACATATTCCTTCAACTCTTCTGTGATATCCATATCCATATTATGAATTATTATGACCTTTCGTAGGAGCACTGATTCGAACCATTCTTTTTTTGTATCGAATAATTGGACATTGTTAGTGAAATTGTTCACACAACTCCAACCTAATTGCAAATCCATTTCCTTCATAAATTTCCCCAGAAGAATTACGAGAACACTTTCACCATCAGCTACCTTTCGAATCCCATGGAGCAAATGAATCAATCGTTTGGGTGAGGAAATGAGGTGATTTTACATTCGATTGATTTAAAATTTAGTTAATAGTAGATAAACAAAAAAAAAAAATGCAATTTTAGAACATGTATATTTTCTTCAATCTATAAATTATTTATTACAATGAAAATATTTTTATGGATATCATTACCAAGTGTTCTATCCTCGATTTTTAGGCCCTTAATGAGCAATGGGCGTCACAGTCCCGAACGTTTTTTAATCAATTGCATTTTTTCATGTTTGTCTGTATGTACTTTGTTGGTTGAATTAGCTAGTGAACTCAAAAAGAGAGGTACGGAGCACCGTTTTTTAAATTATTCGTTTGCATGATTCTACAGTAATAGTCATAAGAACTGTCCAATTGATTTGAGCCTGAATGGTATATCCTGTATCGTATCTAATCAAGCCAAATATTTGTTGGCTGAAATTGAATAAAATTAAGTATGAAACAAAGAACGTAAAATAATTAGGGCCCATTTTGTTGACTCTTAACCATTATTAAGTAACAGCTCAGAATATTTGTTTTTTTTTGGTTGGTTAAGAACAGATTATTGAAGTCGGTAACGTGAAAATAATTTCAACTAAACAAATAAATCAAGAACATAGAAGAACGGTCTGTCAGAATTTTTATGATTCCTCAATCTTTCAGTTATTTATAATTTCTATTTAATAAACTATTGTGGCGGTCTAATGTCGCGAAATTATTTTTTGATATGATTTATTAACTGCCTGCTTCACCTATACTGTTAGTATTTGATATGACATTTCATTTGTACTTAATATATTCACATTCAAGAGATTTACACACTAAAAAATCTAATTTTTCAAAAAAGCTTACAATTCTCTCCGAAAACATTTTATCTACTTGGACTTCTCTAAAGACAGTACTGCTTGTTTTCTATTCAGATAGAGAAAATAGCTGTTTTTATCTTGGAGAAGTTACCACAATTGGCTTTGGAATAATAGAAGAGTGGAACAATGATTTTAAGATAATAACATTCGATATTCCTGAAGATACCTGAATAGGTTGACTGGTATTATAAAAATAAATAAAAGATTTTTGGATAGAGCCAAAAGCTTTATTGATACAATTAAACAATTAAAGTCACCTAGTGTTAATAATTAAATAATCTTTGGTTCAACTGGTACTTTTTTACTTGGCAATCGTATACCTTGTGTATTCATTAATAACCAATTGATCAAATATGCAACAGTTTTTTTCTTGACAGTACGCCATTATATGCTGTGCTCGTGACAAGTGGCGTAAAGTCCGTTTTTGGTTTAGTCTCTTGATTTCCTCACACTAAAAGCCGACAATGACGCCGCAGTGTGAAGGAAGGTCGCCGCTAATGGAGGCGGTAGTGTGACTTGCTGGTTCCTTGGCTTACTTAAGCCTAGTGTACCACGCATTGGCATTGCTCAGGTCCTTAGGGTGTCATCAACTCATGAGTTACCTCTTTCGAGCCAAAGGTCTGCTTACAGATTCTACTTGCTAGTTCCCAAGAGTTCTTTCTTCACCTAGTTTTCATTGTTAACCAGAAATCTTTATATAATTTGAACACAAAAGTCAGAAGTTTTAATGTTTTCCCTCATGTGGTTGAATGTTACGATCACTTTGAGTCGCCTATTTGACCAAAGGACATGCCATTAGAATATTTCATGAGAAATACTGCCATGAACGAAAGATTGGCACTTCAATAAACTAGTAAAATTCATGAATTTATTGACACTTCAATAATTTATTAATTTGTAATAAAAACATATATGCGTATTTTTCTAAAAATTATTGTTAGTTAGGTATCAAAGTCTGTCTGCCTGTTATTATCTTTGTGAACCCCCCTTTTTAAGGTATATACGCGAAATGTATATTAGAAAAATATAAAAATAAATTACATTAATTGCAAACAAAAATGTATTTTTCTATCATTTTTAGTAGGTTATTCAATTTAAGATCCAACCTGATTAATGATATTTACTTTATGTTTTGATGTTTAAAATATAATTACAAAAAGTCATTACCATTTTCATTAAAATCATGTTTCAAAATTAGTTTTAATGCAAGTTTGACTTTGAAGTAACATAGTATGATTTTAAATTGTAGTTCCATGTGAGGCATAGATAATGCTAAAGATAAAAGGAGTCAATTAAAAATACAAAGGGCAATTTATCAATTACTTAATGTATAACAATATAGTCTTCAATGGCCAGATGGATGATGCATCAAATTTGAAACCCAATAATTTCAAAAATGAACGGTATGCATGTTATAAAATATGAGGAGGAAATAGCACAAAAGTAGTTGGAAAAAAATTCTAGGCAAATCGTTGTATAGGTTCAAGGCTATGGGTGATGCAAATTAAGATACATTAAAAAAACCATTAGCACATGACTATTAACTTTGGTTGCTTTGACAAACCCGACCATATTCCTCAACCACTTGGTTTGCTTTGTAAAGGATAGTCAATGCGCCGTATTGCGTCTTTGGTCAAGAAATTTGCTCGAAACATGATCAAACATCAAATTATATTGAAACTGACTTTTGCGAGTCAAATTGATCCGGCAAAAACGAAAAAAATGTTTTTTCCGTTTCGTGAGCGGCGGTAATAGCTACTTTGTTCGAAATAATGTTGCTCATTAAACCTCTTATATTTTAAGATAACTACTACCGAGCAAGTCGTGATTCATTTAACGAAAAGCTTCTATTCAACATATCTTGCTTACTGGAAAAATTTATACTGAATATTTTCTGTCCCACTTTTAGAAACTGTTACGTACCGGACAAGCCGTCTTTTATTTTGAGTGAAGGAGAATTCTAAAACTAAACATTTGTAAGTAATAAAAGTTAAATTAGCCAAAATATGAAATGTCTTAGCTGTTTCACAATTTTCTAAGCAGAATAGGAATTTTGGAAGTAGCAACGGCGATATCGAGAATAATAATATTTGAACATTTTCTTTCTTGAGGGATCAAATAAAGAAAACAAAACAAAAAAAACAGCTTCATCATAGGACATAGGAAGAAAATATGTTCTGTATAAATATACGAGTATGTACTTTTTTTACATATACCTTTTTTTCTTTAACTTAATTTTATATTGATTACAAAATTAAATATAAAAAATAACATCGCATATATTGAACTGTGAATGGCCCCTTGTACTGCATGCTATGCATTTTAAGCATTTTTTGTAAACCTAACATATCTTTCTTTTTATTGTTAAAACTCTATAATGTAAAAGGGACTAGGTGATGGGGCTCGGATTATAGCGGGAGGGACCTAAAAATATCTTAAAACTAACTTAGTCCTAAAGTGTTCTCACTTCGACTGCCTGTCGTCACCGTTGGGGGAACGGAGGGCGTGGGATTGTGCTAAACACGGGTTTAGGTAAATATTGCAGTAAATCAAAGATTTTGATATGTTCTATATTTATACATTTGTCTTCATATCTAGTTTTAAATTTTGAGAGGGGGAGTTTATAAAGGAGGGGGTAATGTATGACGCTATTAAGTCTGTACATATACCTCGTAATTCCGTATTTAATTAACTTTATGCTATTAAAGCATTACAAAACAACACAATACGATTTCGATCCATTACTCTCCAAGGTGATGGGCACATGTTGTTCTATTTATACATTGTAGAATTTTCTTTTTAATGCAATACATTCTGCCAAAATATTAAAACAAGTCGAACTAATATGAAATCGATATTTAATACTGACCAGCACCTACAATGAAACAAAATAAAATAACAATCCGTGCCGTAACACTTCATGAAGGCCGAAGGAAGGTTATCAACTAAGTTGGTAGGCTGCGCTGAGGTGGGTGATTAGCACTAAGCGTTTACTAATAACCTTAGATTTGGTTTCCTTAACCGAACTTTTTTATAATAAAGTAGCTGCTAATTTATCTTCACGAGGGTGAGTTAGCTTCGACCAGACCCATTCCCCAAAGGAGAGACCCTGGGGGTTTAACCCGGGTGCCCGCAGTTAGAAATCCCAACCACTTGCGGTTTCTACAATTTCATAAACCGTAAAACTTGATTCCAATAAATGTAATAAAAAAAGTTTACTATGACCAAGCATTTAATAGGCCTGAAAACATAATCAAATGTGGTCCAGGGTGACTAGTGAAGTGTGGGTATTTCCCAAGGTTTCCCGAAGGAAAGGAAAACCCCGATTAGTGGTCCTTCAAATGTGGTTTCATTAACGTATATTTACTACTCATATTTTGCTATTGGAACAACTTTACATTATATAATATCTAGGTTGAGCTCAAAGGTATAATAGATACTTATGGTAAACAGAGAATTGGATGCACCTGATTCCTGCGTGAACTTTTACAAGCTCTACCTGAGGATATTCGTAATTTCCTCCTTCCTCTTACCTATTACAATAATCATTAAGAAAGAAGTTTAATGATTGATAAAAATTGTTAGGTTCGTTTTATCACGGATAAAGAGTAAAGGGAACGATCTTTAGTTACTCGTCTACATTTTTGAATAAAAAGGCCAATTCGGTAGCATGATTATTTGTTAGTGCTGTGGAAAAATCTTCGACGTACATAGAGTTTTAATTAAATAATAAGTGAATCACATAAATTATTATTGGATAAACATTTATAGCTTTACAGCTGATCGAGAATTGTGGTGCTATTATTTAAAATACATGAGACCTATTTTATTTTCAGGACTACAATTATATTTTTGTAATGACTATATCGTTTTCTTCTTATCTTGTTGCCTGTTGAGGCGAATGATTTAAATAATACTGACAACAAATACTAATACTGCCAACACCATATAACTAAATAACATAATGAGAAGATCATCAAATTTAATGTGATTGAGATTTTGTTGATTTTGGTGCAGTTCTTCGGGTAGGGACGACTCAAAAATTTACATGTAAGTTGCTCTCGAGAACGCGGGAAATATTCACGATTTCATATCCACTTTTAAATTTGGAGAGGGGAGTTTATAAAGGAGGGGGTAATGTATGACGCTATTAAGTCTGTACATATACCTCGTAATTCCGTATTTAGTTAGCTTCATGCTATTAAAGCTGAATTACAAAACAAAAATTTAAATTATGTAAATTTAAAATACCGTTTCGATCCATTACTTTTCAAGGTGATGGGCACATATTGTTCTGTTTATGAATAGATTACAATTTGTTGTCTTAAAGTTTTCTTTTCAGTGGTTTTTAATTGAAGGTAATAGAGAGACCACTATTGTATCAACAAACTAATTACTATTCTCATACACTCAGTTGATGATTTTACCCTCCTCAGTTTTGTCATTTGACCTGGCCGTTTATTATTGTTCCACTCGTAAGGTTACCTCAAAACGATCTTGTCGTTTGACATTACTATTAATACTAGCAAATCATATAATTCTAAATTAGACTCAACGAATATTGGCTGCATGTGAGATAAAACTGTATTCCAGAGTATTAGAAGTAATTGAGTGGTCGCGCCGGGCGTTAGCAAGCACTTCTTGTAGCGTATTATTTTGTCGTTAACGCTGATTTGGCAGTCATGCTGCAACTCTGATGGTCACTCGCTAATGGTTCGTTGTCATTAAGAAACGGTAGGATGATAATTAACATTTTATGATTGTTGTTAATTAGTTCTGTCCGGCTAGTTACGGAAATGGCCTGTATGAAGACTCCACTATCACGCGCATGATAATATATAACACTTACCGTGGCCTAGAGGACTAATTGAACTGGACTCTGAGTACGCTCCCCCGCACTCTATGATATACACCACATGGTAACCAATTATCTAAGAGTTCCCTGCAGGCGTATTGTGCAGTACACAGTTTGAGGTTAGGCATCATTATTTAGTAAATGTATTCTCAGACCACACACTTACCGTAGTGGTATGTCTGATGATTGGTTCAGAAGTTATGTGAGAGTTCGATGTCCCATATTGATTCAAAATCCATATCACTATACTGTATTGAAGTACACTGTAGTGACCGCTAACTACATAAGATAAATCACCCTATACTCTATTGTATATATATTGTAAACAAATGTAAATAAAATTACCCAAATATAAATCATTGTAAATATATTAAACAATAAAACATGCTGCCAGGGCCAATTAGTTATATGAGCGGGTACACCAGCATCAGTCAGGTATAAGGCCCAAACCGCCGACAGACCCTTGCGGGAAGGGTTGTGGGGTCATAGTGTTGAACACTATGGGTTTGTTTCATTGTAAGACCTGTGTCGTATTTATTTTATTTTATTACTTACTAAAATGGTTAGAGAAATGAAGATGCCTATTCTAAACATCCAGGTTGACTAAATGAAGATTATAAACTCAGTAGAACCCATTCCAACGAGGTAGTAAGAAAATGTAAAATTTAGATAAATCAATCCTATTTATTAGTATGAATGTACTATTCTTTGGTAAATAAGCTACATTTATAGAAGGATTGTATTTATTTTTTGAGGGGCTCAGAATCTATACTGATTCTTGACTAATGAGGCGGGTCAAAGGGTTATAAATATACAAAAGGAATATTTGCAAATGAGAATGGCATAATAGCTTCAGACCTGTCTGACCAACAAGTTTCATGCTCTTTGTTTCTTATTTTTGATGGAATAGAATATGAAATAATAAAAAATGTAATAAAAAAAGGAATAATAGTTTCCATATTTTATGTATTATTAAATCCACATGTCGAGATCCTATTTATTAACCTAACCGTTGTTCATTTTCAGACTTGTTTTGTCTACTGTAGAGGCTTAATTTTTCTCATTCAGAATATTTGAAGTTTTTGCGCATGCGCTACCTTTTAGAACATCTCTGTACATCGCTCGTCAATTAAACACTATATACTACCGTCTATAGGCCATAGTTTAGTTAAAAAGTTGTTCCAGCAGGCAACTTGAGGGAGCTGGCCACGAGGGAGCCCTCAAGAGTGAGTAAATTGCTTATTACATTTAGAGTGAAGTGTGAAAAGTGATTGATCGGATTGAGTAGTCGGCCATTTGCAACGCCTTACTCGACGTTCAGTAACGACAGTTCTCTGAGCCATCGGTCTAGTGGCTCAGAGCCAAGACCCGTGACTCGCCACTGGGAGTTGTGAGCTGAATCCCACGGCGCTACGTACTTCTTTTCTACTAATAAAAAAACCGTTGTTATGATAAAATGAGATTTTATCAACAACTAATGTCCCAAAATAGGAAAAAAAGATCTAGATCGCTAGGTCCAACTCCAACTCCGTCGCCTGTAAAGCGAAAACCAAGAAGGTCAAATAGGAACGTACAAATGACCTCCTCTGCAGCTAGTTCCATGGAGGAGATACCTCCACAGGCCAGCACATCCAAAAAAGAAACAGCCTTAGAGTCCCCTTTTTTCACGCCAAACACTTTTGAGGCTTTGAAAAATATCCCAACAGAAGAAATGGAAGTCAACAAAACTCCAACACAGCCCAAACCGCCTGCTCTTTTTGTACGCAACATTAGCAACTTCAAATTACTATGTTCACAAATGAGCAAAATTGTTGGTACCGGAAAATATACGTGCCTCAATCGCTCTCGGGATACAAAAATTTCCCCAGACACTCCCGATACTTATCGAGCGATTGTTAAATATTTAGATGAAACCAATGCAGACTACCACACCTACCAATTAAAGCAGGAACGATCACTCCGAGTGGTGATCAGAAATTTGCACCCGACCACACCAGCTGACGAAATAGAAGAAGAACTCTCAGCTCTCGGGTACAAGGTTCGCCAAATAACAAACGTGTTGCGCGAGGATAGGCAACAGGATAAAACAATAAAAACGGCATTGCCACTGTTCTTTGTTGATCTCGAGAGGACACCTGGAGTTGAGAAGATATACGACCTAACAAACCTGTACTACACTAGGGTACAGGTTGAAAAACCGTATCCCAATCGCGATATCGTCCAGTGCCATAACTGTCAGGCGTATGGGCATACAAAATCTTACTGCCACCACCCTCCCAGGTGTGTTAAGTGCAGTGGGCAGCACAAAACCGAATTGTGCAAAAAGCCCCTTAAATCGCCTGCAGTATGCGTGCTTTGCCAGCAAGGACATCCAGCCAACTACAAGGGCTGCGAGGCATACAGAACGCTGAAGTCCAGGACAGAACAACGTCGACAGCCAGAAGAGAAAAAACTTGCAGCAAGAAGCGGCCCAGCCAGAAATTTGAGGCCTTTTGTCTCTTTTGCCGATGCCGTTTGTAACAGAGAGCAGTCACAGGCACCGCCCACTCCCTGTCCACAAGATCACCTTTCCCAGCATTCCATTCATCCCGTTAACCCTCAAGCTCAATCCCATCCTCAACCACACATCTCGCATATTCCTCCACCTTCAAGTTCTTCGGATCTTACTAGCCTATTAACCTCATTCCTTACAGAGTTCAGAACCCTAATTACCCCTCTCATTTCCCTTCTTACAAATCTTGTCTCCTACCTTATCCCCGTTAAACAAAATCCATAAGTGGATCCTTCCGACTCCTTATCCATTCTCCTTTGGAATGCGAATGGTGTTCGCACCCACACTAACGAACTGACAGCACTACTCCACGACAAAAACATCGACGTAGCTCTCATTACTGAAACAAGACTAACGAGTAAACGACCATTTACTGTTCGACAGTACAAGACTTATCGAACTGATCACCCAGATGGAACAGCTCATGCAGGTACCGCTGTCATTGTCCATAACTCCATATCCCACCACATAGTTCCTCTGGTGGCACATGATTTCCTTCAATCCACTGCAGTGTCAATCACCACCTTCACTTTTCCCCTTACACTAGCATCAGTGTACTGCCCTCCCAATAAATCCATTTCCGACTCCCAATTCATCTCCTTTCTAGACTCCATAGGACATCGTTTCCTTGTGGGTGGGGACTTTAATGCGAAGCACCTACACTGGGGGTCAAGATCCACTAATACACGAGGACGTGCTTTGCTGTCTGCACTCACACGGAAACATTGCTCCACTATCACTCCTGACACAGCCACCTATTGGCCATCTGATCTCAACCGAAATCCTGATCTCCTTGACTTCTTTTTTTACAATAGTTTAGGAACACTTAACTATTCACTCACGCGCCTCGATGACCTCTCCTCTGATCATAGTCCTTTATTATTAACCATTTCCCTAAGACCAATTCACAAACTGCCTCCTCCTTCATTTATTAGGGGCCCAGTTGACTGGGACCACTTCCGCCAGCTTCTTACGGAGTCCGTAAACCTCAAATTGTCTCTGAAAACATCCCAAGACCTAGACGATGCAGTGCATTCTTTCACTACTCTGGTCCAGAGGTTGGCTTGGGAGGCATCGTCACCCCATATTCACCCAAAAATCCATAATCATAATCGTTTACCTCAGCATCTCAAAGACCTAATCCAATCCAAACGCCGCTCCAGAACAGTGTGGCAAAGATCCCGACATCCTGCTGATCGCCGCTCGTACAATCAGTTCTGCCGATTGGTAAAGCGGCGATTGGCATCCTTCCGTTCCGATTCTTTCAATTCCTACCTCTCCTCTCTGTCTACCAGGGATAACTCGTTGTGGAATGTAACCAAAAAAATCCTAAAGTATCAACCTGTTTCACATCCACTCCGTCGTGATGATGGGTCCTGGGCGGCTTCGGATGGGGATAGGTCGGAGGAATTTGCTCTGCATCTTACCCATACTTTCACACCTCACCTTTCTCATCAAAGCCATACTCACAGCACAACTGTGGAAGATTTCCTCACTTCACCTATTCCTCTCTCTCTTCCACCAAAAGCCGTTAATCCCTCTGAGGTCAAATACCTTCTGAAAAACTTACCTTACCGAAAATCCCCTGGATATGATCTCCTTACTCCTCAAATTCTCAAACAGCTTCCTCCTAAAGCCATAATCTTTTTAACCTATATATACAATTGCATTATCCGAACGACGCACTTTCCTCTCCTCTGGAAACATTCCATTATTGTCCTATTCGCCAAACCCGGTAAACCACCCAATGAAGCCTCATCTTACCGTCCAATTAGCCTACTCCCTATCCTCTCAAAAATATTTGAGAAACTCCTACTAAAACGTCTACTTCCAATTGTTGAATCCAAAAACCTTTTTCCCACACACCAGTTTGGTTTCCGCCAACGACATTCCACTGCTCAACAAGGCCTTCGCGTTGTTGATCACATCTCCTCAGCCCTTGAAACCAAACAGTATTGCACTGCTGCCTTTCTCGATATAGCTCAAGCTTTTGACAGGGTTTGGCACGCAGGTTTGCTCTACAAGCTCAAAAGATATTTACCACAGACCCTTTTCCTAATCCTACAGTCCTACCTTTCAAACCGCTTCTTCCAAGTCCGCTGTGGTTTAGAATACTCTAACTACTATCCCATAAGAGCAGGAGTTCCACAGGGCAGTGTCCTTGGCCTCATCCTCTATAACCTATACACCGCTGATGTCCCCTCTACTCCCAATACCTTCTTGGCCACATTTGCAGATGACACTGCAGTCTTGTCATCCCACCCAGACCCCGACATAGCATCCCATAACCTTCAAAAACACCTTGACGAGATCGAGTATTGGTGCAATCAATGGCGGATCAAAGTTAATGAAGCAAAATGCTCCCACATTACCTTCACCCTTTGTCGTAAGTCTTGTCCACTAGTTTATTTTAATTCTATTCCTCTCCCTGTATCCGAGACAGTACGGTACTTAGGCTTCCATCTTGACAAACGACTGACCTGGAACCCACATACGAGACTAAAAAGACAAGAACTAAACAGACGCTTTGGACAACTGTACAGACTACTTCAAAGGACATCCCATCTCTCAATAGAAAATAAACTACTAATCTACAAAGTTATACTTAAACCAATCTGGACATACGGAATAGAGCTATGGGGGACAGCAAAAAAGTCGAACATCAAGCGTATCCAATCCTTTCAATCAAAAGTCCTGAGAACAATAGTAAATGCCCCTTATTATGTCAGCAACAAAACCCTTCATAACGACCTTAACATACCCTACATTCTAGAACTCATCCCTTCCAAGTTTATGAAATTCCACAGTAGCCTTTCCAACCACCCTAATCCTGTAGCACAGTAATTGCACTGCGCCACTCATCCCTATAATCCTCCTCGGAGACTGAAACGGCAGTGGCCTCGTGACCTGCTATAAATGCGTGACAGTGGGAGTCCTGGCAATGGCCAGTTTCTCCAATCATGTCCTGAGCGTCTGTGGCTCTCGCGCTCTTGGTCAGCCTCCACTGGCTAGTATCCGGTGACGCGGCTGACGGAGGAGCGTGGGGGACTTCCCAAGACTCCGCTTTCTCTTCGCGGTGGATTTGGGGGGTCTCTGGGCTGTCTGTAAATATTGTATGAATGAGCGAGTGAATGATGAACTGTAAATATGGTATGAATGAGAGCATTTATCTTAATTACTTATTGCCTTATAAAAGGCAGATTGTAATTTTAGCACAATAAAGGATTATAATAATAATAGAATATTTGAGTCAGAAGCATGCTGTACTACACCCACGACCTTAAAGCCAAAGTTACCTATGGACAATAGTATGGTTTATCTGCCAGGTAAACCACGATTTTCGACACAAAGTAGCAATCAATGCCGAAAATGCTGTAGAAATTGAGAGCAAAGTGACATCACTAACTTCCATTTGCTATACTTCAGACGTGGTTATACGTTCAAAATTTCTATCCTAGCCCAGTTAGGATAATGGTACGCAGTCGCGCAACCAGGCCCTAGTCTAGCGCACTGATGTTGAATAATACACGCAAGCCATTGCGCTGCACGAAGTTCCGCAATTTCTCTTATCTGTAATTCTAGTTTTGTCATTAGATTTTCATGTGCTACGGGCCGGTTGGTACACTTCCTCTATTAATATTAAACTCCTGCTAAGTTCTGACTGTTTCGGCAGTGTTGCCAAATCTTCTTATCGTGCAATAGGTGCAATGTACGTACCCTCGCTTTGATTGGAATGTACATGCAAAAAATATGAAGAGGATGTAAATTTAAACAGTCATAAAACCGAAGGTGAGCCCCATCACCTCGTCTTGTATGTATGTTAGTTGACCTTTTAACTTCAAAAAGATATTGTGTTGTAATTCTACCCTCCTTCGAATGCATCTGTGCATGCGATAAGAGGAGAAATGTGTAAATCTTGTACATTGAATTTTGTTCATTTATTTGTAAATATGTTAATAAATAAAGGGGTTATAAAAAAACAAAAAAACAGTCAAATCACCATTATATAATCACTTGCTTACAAAAGGGAATCTACAGTCGTGGAAGCACCGATTTCAATGAAACTTTTTCAGTGATACTGGGGTGAAAAATATTTCAGTTGTGTCCGAGCTGTTTTCTTAGTGCGCCATAGGGGTTGAGAAAAAAAAATTTAATTTGAAAAACTCTAATTTTTATCATCGTTTCTGATTTTTTTCTGTTTGTAAAATAACCAAATAACCTTTATTATACAACATTAGACAGTCAATTTGCCTTTTGGAGTAGAGTGTGAAACAAATAAGCTAGATTTTATTAAATGAGAATAGCTTATTGCAAAGTTACAAATATCCGGAGATGCTTGAAATAAAGCAAACTTTTCAGAAAGAAAATAAGTTTCCATTAATTTTCACTACCCCTAAAGACCTATAAATACAAGCATTTGTCACAATAAAAAACATTTATTTGGTTATATTAGATCCACCGAGGGTTGAAAAAATTTTCGTCATGTGTTTTATTAAGCACCCCGCCGTAATGATCTATTTTATTAGATCCCTGTATAGTTCGGAATGGATAGGTGATGTCGTTCCAGAGCTAACGTAATTTTCAAGGGTTTCAAACAAAAAATCAATGGAAATAGAAAGTAAAAAGTTTGAGCCAAAAAATTAATTTGTCTTTTTTATACAAAACTTCATTTCAGGACCGTTGCTGTCTATTATTGTTAAAAACGAATATCATCTGTTTTTTTTATATTACAAAAAAAATATTTTGACCTACATTGCTTGACCGTCCCTTTATTCACAACTTATTTCAACATCTGTTGATCAAGTATAGGCTAGCTGTAAGTGTTGTTCTTTTCTGAACATGTAGGTCAACTAAATGAAGACTATAAACACTGTACAACCCACGGCACACACACGTCAACGAGATAGTAAATGCATGTAAAATTTAGATAAACTCAATCCTGTTTATCAGTATGAATGTACACTTGTTTGGCAAATATTCATAGAAATTCCCATTTTTGGGGGGCTCAAAATTTTGAATCTATACTGATCCTTGAGTTATAAGGCGGGCAAAAGGATTATAGATATATAAAAGGAATAATAACATATGAGAATGGCTTAGCAGCCTTAGACCTGACCGTCTCTTTGTTTTCTATTTTTGATGGGATAGTACATTAAGCCCTTTTTCAGAGGTTTCCATATTTTATTTACTATTAAATTTACTGCTCGAGTTCCCATTTCTTAAACTAACCGTTCTGCATGATATTTGCTAGAAGCAACGCAAAAGTCTATCGTCTATGCAAATCTGGTCTATTGCAAAAGTCTGCAAAGCTCTTTGCTAAGGTGTAAGTATCTTCCGCAGTTACTTCGTCGTCACGTGTACAGTAATGAGACTTAATTCGACCGATTAAGGCTCAGTTTTAATTCATACTTCGCCTTGACGCGTGTCCCGTGATCTTTGAAGTCCTGCCATAACAGATTGTTCAATGCTTGTAAAAAATGGTTACGTTTTTTTTTTTATTTATAAAACTCTCATCATCGAACGAGCGTCATCAATGATTTGCACAAGTAATCTCCTCTCCTCAAAGTGTAGCTAATATTTAAGATTGCCTCATTTTCTGTAAACGATTAATGACCTCATAAGACGATGGTTAAAATGTCTCGTTTCAAACCTGACTTGAATAATTCTACTGTCTTCGTTCACGGGAACTGGCCTCCTTTCCTAATGACCTAGCTTTAACGAACTTGAACTAATTACTATTAAAAAAACTAGGCTGGAAATGATAGTCAAACACAATTAGTTTTTGTATATAATTATTAAACATCAACTTTTAGACTTTTGTTAGGTTGAAATAATTAACTTTTTACAATAAAAATAGAAATAGTCACGAATTGCCAATGCAAATGGTCGATTGAAATTATTAGACCTAAAATAATTATAAAAGTCATTTTTTTATAAAAAAAAACCAAAAAAAAAACCGTTGGTAACCTTAATTTGAATTAATTAAGGAACTGCTAAAATGTCAGCATCGAAAAGGCACATAACATCGAATAAAAAAATTAACGTGGCCTGTACCTTAATTTCCAAGCCTTTACTTTTTAATTTCAACTTTCTTTCTTCTGTCTGTCTGTCTGCTTAAAATTGTACAGATGTATTCTACAACGCTCAGAAATAATCTTGCTAGTTTTTGGTTAAAGTACAACAACAAAAAGTATGGAAAATAAGGTTAACGCTGGAAAAATCTAGCTTGTTTCACTAAATGTATCAGGGACTTGCAGGGAAAGTGTGAGGCTAGCCGAGGACCGTTCAGAAACAAGGCTTATAGATGGATAGCTCTCTGGTGTTCAGGGTACCCCACAACTTGACCCAGTCTTGATTTTGTATCTGTCATCTTAACCATTTCACCATCTCCCTCATCCAATAGTTCTAGCGATCCGTCAATTAATGGTAATGATTTTTATTTTAATTAAAAGCAAGTACTAACGCTATTAGCTCAGGCAGAATTCCCGTCAAGTTAATAAAACTGTGCCTTCCAGTATTCCTGCCTGTTCTCGATGTATACAATTTTTCTCTTCGTTACTCAGTCTTCCTGACTTCTTGGAAAAAAGCTTTAGTCCAACTTCCAAAAAAAACAACATAACCCTACATTACCAAAGGACTATCGCCCTCTCTCCATCCTTTCTAACCTCTCCAAATATCCTGAAAGACTAGTTCAATCCCAAAAGTCCGATTGAATAGTCCCAACTTGTTGATCCTTCCAATCCGTTACTACACACAATCTGCACTGGTGTCATTAATTCCGCTGTCGGTCAACAAAAATTAACAGTCATAACTCTCCAAGATTTCTCCAAAGCGATCGATATCATAGACCACTCAATTCTTCTTTCTCAGTTAAAATCATTAACCTTCTCCAATAGCTTTATCTGCTGCCATCAATCATTTCTCTCTAACCGTTCACAAGCAGTTACTATTTCTAATCAAGCCTTATCTGCTTCCCTCACTCTTTCCTTGAGCGTAGCCCAGGGATTAAGCATTTCTCCAATTCTGTTTAGTTTTTACAAAAACGATCTCCGTTACTCTATTTTGGTTGGTCATAGTTCCCGTCACCTTATACTTTTATTTACTCGTTAACCTTGTATAGATAGATGTTGGCTTCAAGCTTGTATAGTAGTTGCCTGTTTTATTTTATATTAATTTAATGTCATATTGAATTGGGTAGACTTCTGCATATCGTTACTTTTTTTGTTTTGGTTTCTTATAGGTGGATCAATCTATGGCTATTTACTAAATGCAGTTAAAAAATCTCTTATTTTATTTCATAATTATTATTATCTTTCCTATAGAGGTTTACACTTTAAAAAATCATTTTTATTATGATTTAACAGCTCTTTTAATATGTTAAATGTTAATTTTTGCATCTGAACATTAATGTTATTCATAGGAGACTTTGTCCTGGAATACTTTTTTTTCAATTCTATTCTAAATTTAAGATTTTTCTAGTTTCTGCTTTAAAGACTTAATAAGTTTTTATGTAATTAGCTGGAAACTCTAGCCGCAATGCTTTTGATATATTTTCATTTTGTACGTCCTTCGTTTCTTAATGTATTGGACGATCACAGAAGAAACTGGGTAGTTCATAAGAAACAATTTTTACAGGGGAGTTTTTTCAAAATTCAACTATCCCTCCTAAATCAGCCTGTGAATTCCGCTTCTCCTAAAAATTATTATCTCTTCTTAGTATATTCTATGTAAATTTGTCCAATCGGCGTTTGTATTTGTATTAGACTTACCCAGATTTGAACCATTAACATACCATGTTTTTCACGCATAAACTTGTTATATAAATAACATAAAGATTTTGGATCATTTTATCTCCACACAGGTATCTGATTTTTCACAAATAAAATCGACGTGTTTTTAACTGTTACCATCCGCAGTTGCAAAATCAGAATAAGGTAAGAATAATGGTGTAATCAAATTTCAGTCACTATAAGCTCAATTATTGATTTCATGTAGAAATAATGGCACGGCAACTCATCCCTGCTACCCCTTTGAAATTCATGCTTGATCGTTGTTATACACATTCACACGACGAATCTAACTCCCGTTCTAAAGACCAAAACTAAACTGAAAGTGATGCCTTACCAACCGAAGGTTAGCTCTAAGCCGAACCACTTATCTGGCTGATAAGCGTTACTCACCAAAATGTGACTTTCCGTTTTCTCTCTCCGCGGTAGGATGATTGCAGCCTTACCCAACTCTGTCACTGGGTCGGCTTGTGCAAGCACCCGTGTCCTATATCCTGTTGAACTTAAATATATGGGGTTTTTCCAGGCAATTCAAGAAGCTGACTTGGAACTTGGCGATGATGAATGTTAACGACTTTCTATGGCCTCAATGACCTCTCCCAAACCTGCTTATTTCGATTTCTGCATTTTTTTGAACAATTAGACACGATATCAATATGATTTAAGATTTCAACTTTTATATAATATGCTTGTAGCATCAGGTGCGAATTTCATTTTTACATTGTAAGGGCTTGTGTTTCTTATATTTATTGAAGGTGACCTAGCCTTCAATAGTAACAATGGTGCAATGACAATAACAATAAAACATATGTATGGCAATTGGCAAATATGACCATCTTGAGAAATGTTGAATTTACATGTTAAAATTTTCAAATGATTGAATGGTAAATGTCCCTAGATTATTTATGTAGATTTTTATTTCTCTATAATAAAAAGAGAGAAAATAGAATTTCCACACAAAATTTCACGTCTCTAGATCAAAAAGCTGTACAGAAGCTTTACTAAATTGACAGGTTCGCTCAAAAGTTATTAAATGATCGTGAAAAAACTGAGTAGATGGAAAGAAAGTAATTTTATTTCCAAAATTATATACAGTAACAGTGTGAAATCAAAAAGGGGGCTTAGTTAAAAATAAACTTTATTCACAGTGAACAAATTTTCTTGTACTTAGTACTTGTAGCTTAATAAAATCTTGTGTATAATTATGGGAAAGATTTCAAAAAAACCCAAGCACCTGGTCAATCTAAAAAAAACCATGCACCCATGTATCCTATAAACATAACTAATGGTTTTGAAACTGAATACAATAACTTAACTGTAATTCAAAATTAAAAAAAAAAAAAAAAATAATATAATAAAAAAAAAATAGTAATATCTTAGAGATGTGCGGTGCATTAAAAGAGATGGTACTTGTTTTGTCACATAATCCTCGGAATTTTTTAGCTTACAAAAACTTAAACAGCATACCGCGATGTGTTGTTAAATGTGTCTTAGACGAGTTTTAGCTCGATTGAATCGTATTTACAATTTCTATCGTTTAAGCCACAGACTTACTTACAGGGAGGAAGACAAAATGTGTTCGTACTTAACTTGTTTCAAACAGGAGCCTCTACGTTCAGCCTCAGGAATAAAATAATTTACATTGGCCGGAACGAGGGGCTGATGGTTGAGAAAAAACATTGAGCTTTCTGGCTTTGTAAAAAAAACTAATAATTGCTCAGTTGCTTCCAGCGTTAATTGCCCGAAAAAGCAGTGGTAACTAGCCGAAAACGGTCTAACCAAAAGAAGGCAAAGTCTTCCACCTAACCCTTGAGCAATCGTCATTGCTTTTTCTTCTTCTCTTGTTCGGGATTACGCAGGACCACCAGTTACGGAGGGGCTGGAGGGTCGTCGTTGCGTAAGGAAGGCTCGGTGACAAAGACAGTCGGAAGTGTGAGACCACGTAGTTCTGCCGTAGCAGCTCTCGTTATCTAAATGTAACGTAGGCGATTAATTATATATGAAAATGTATGCACATTACAATCTACTGTATCAGATAACTGCATTAGAGTACTAACTCTGTGAAAGCTGGGTAAAATACTCAGTGCGTTTAAACTTTTAAGGGAAAGTGCTAAATATATTAAAAGGAAAGTTTGAGATATTTAAGTTAAAGGCCAATTAGGAACTCAACTTTTTCAATATATATATATATAAAGGAAATAACGAACAAATAAAATTTTGAAACAATATGTATAAGGTACTTGAGGGCCTCCTTATTAGGCTGAGCCTCAAACGGGCTTGTCTCCTTATTAGAACCAAAAAATACTTATTAAATGATTGGGAAAACTACTCGTCATTTTTTATAACATCATTTGTTAAAAACGTTTATCATGATTGTTGTACCCGTACTGAAAAGTTTCATTTCAACAAATAAAAACATTGCAAATGGATTACGTACTGACAAAAAACCTATTGAAATCGACCTAAAAAACTATTCTATTGTTTGTTCACAAAACTTTACTTCCTTAGATAGATTTAAATTTATTATTGCGTTAAAGATATCAATATCTCTTTTACCACGGCAAAAATCAGACTAATTAATCTTGATTAGCTTAGGACCAGTGACATGAGAAAGCTTAAAAATCAGAGATAAACGCGCTGGCTAGCAGAAATCGGGCCGACATTTTTGAATATTAATGAGGGAGTTGATTTTTTGTGAACATTTAGGTAGTTAGTAGAATCATAACGTTTATTTTCACTTCTATGGCTACTTCCCCAACTAAAATACTGGACAAAAGAAAATTGTGCTCGTGAAAAACAAGTAGCCCATCCGTTCTAAATCGGGGAAGCATCACTCAAATACAAATACTAATGGATAGCCCAAATCGAAAATTGAACTTACTAAAAAGAATCGACATCGTAATTTTAGGAAGAAGTAGAATTCACTTTTTTTTTTAATGGCCAATTTATGAGGAATTAGGTATAAATGCTCCCCTGAAATGCTTACCCAGTTTTCCCAGTCGAATTCGCAATTTACTTTTTTGACCTTTGGTCATTAAAAATCTATTTCCTGATAAAAAATTGCCATTCACCAGTGAAAAAAAAATTATTAGAAATACCGTGTGCGCACGCTTTCTACAGCTCATTTTAGATAGTTTAGTTTGGAATATTATTGAATTATTTTTTTACTCGATATCCTCAGTTTCTTTTGAAACTATTGAAACTGTATGCCCTTGATTTTTTTCGATTTAGAATTTAAGAGAGCTGATTTTATTGTATCGTTACCAATGACTTCTTAGTGACATTTGAGGTGTAATGAGATTGGTTAAATCATGTTTGGAGTAGTCGCGTTGTCATCCATCTTACCTTAAGTTACCAAATCGTACTTAAGAGCCATGTTTTAGTTTGACTCATGTTTGACTCGACTCATTTTAGTTACAACTTTATGAACGTTTTGTTGTAGAATATGACGCTGGTTCAGCCCACTCTCGATCAGCAAGCCTTCATCAGGACAGAACTAAACGAAGATGCCGCCACGAGGGACAGGGACCTCGAGCACATCAAGGAATGGCTGAAGAGGCAGCCTCACCTACCTCCATTTGACGGTGAGTACTGGCAACCAAAATTCCATTTCTACGATAATGCAGGAAGGGTAGGCATAAGCATTGTTCTATAATTCGATCAGTATCGTTCAATAAGATCACATTATGTGCGGTGGCATACATGTTTCAGGCTTCTTACAGCTTAATCCATATCTAATGTAAAGTGAGGTAGCCGGTAATGTGAAATTGGTGGACTAAATACAAAATTAAGGGAGGATGGTAATTTGTATCGGAAATTATGAACTTACAATTTTAATTTAATTACTAGCCAAGTGTAGCTAGTTAATAAGTATATTGAAAATAAAAGAAACTATAATGAACACATTTTTTGGGGAGAATGACTGATAAATTATAATTTAGTTGGTGTGTTAGTAAGAAAAGTTTGTTTCCCCTAACTTAAACTAAAACCATATAGATAATAATGTCTGTCCCTTCCCTTGTGTGTGGGGGTGGGGGTTACCCACCATATTACTAAATAATGATCGTAGGCTTCTGGATTCTACTCCTGTGCCCCTGCCCTTAACTACTTAACGCCTCTACTCCTTAGTTGGGTGATCTCTTCCCTGTAGAGTGATGAAAAAGGATGTAGTGGTAGACCACGTTTTGCACCGGAGCTGTGAACTTCTTTTAGTTGACCCTTCCCTTCCCCTTGGCGAATTTAAAGGCCAATTAAGTCACCCTTATCAAGCAGGAACCGAGATCATTTCCATAGGCACTTCAATCTAACTTGATGTTTTACATTGAACACATTGAGCAATATCTTCTGGACTAATGTTTTGATTTTGAAAAAAAAAATCAATGAAACTCTAAAAAAGGGGTTATCTAACTAATTTTATATTTTTAAAGACTGGGAAACCTAGACTGAAACAAAATCCTATTGACCAATTAGTTTACGCAAAGTAGTAACATATAATTGAAAATTTCATTCTCAGATTTTTAACAACCTTTTCGTTTTTTTAGACGAATGTGAACTTAGTACCCGATAATCAACTTGTGTTCCGAGAATGTCTCTTTACAGTTTAACAATTCTGGCGTGTAGTCGATGAAGTCGTGACAGGTTTTGAAAAACACAACACAGTCTCGGAGTATTCTTAGATGTATAAAAATGCCTTTGACACTGACTGTCACTGAGGGTTGCTTGGGAATGAGCATCAAAGACACAATTGCCAGGTCTGACTTACACACAGGAGAAATCATAGGGTTTCCGATTTCGATAAAAACTAACAAAACTCTAAAACACATTGATGAAGGTTAAAAAACTAGAGCTCTCATATGTCAGCAATCTATCATACGGACGGTTAGATAATTATATACAGGCGATATAAGATAGATGACTGGTGATTTGGACAAAGTTCTAGCTACGTATTGGTAATTAGAAAAGGTCAACATTAATGCATATATCAGCATTGGTGGTTTCCGTCTGAACTTTGAATTGGAGTATCATGGCCCTATACATTGACAAAAAACATCCAAACCTTCAAAATTGACAAAATAGTCTTCCCAAAGTCCTATAATTACAAATGTCTAAAATGATGGTAGTATTGGAGTGCTGTAGATAAGGTAATTAGTTACAAAAGTATTATAAATGACGATGAGTTATTTTCTTGAATGGATAGAAAGTTTTTTTTTTGGAGGGTGGGTTGGCAAGAGGCTGCATACGTACACCTAAATGTACAACCATAGAGAGAAGTTCGTGCAGTTCTACCAACTACTAGTTTACAGATATTGAACCTTTTTAAAACAACGCGCACAAATAATTCAGCTCAAATTTGTAAAACCAACTGAAGAGACTGACTACGTATGGGTGAAACCAATTTGGATGTAAAAGGGTATCTATTTTTGATAGTCCTAAAGGCTTATAACCACGGTATCTAGTCAAACTAATTACTACACTTTATATGATCCGAAATGGTCATATGATCAAATACGCGCAGACAAATAGAATTGAGCCTTACCATCCATCAAAGGCAATGTGCCCAAAAGTCAATCAAAAATCTGTTTCTTGAACAACATTTATGCCATGGAGGTGGTTAAACTTAGGGGTCAATTTCACTCCCAGTCTTCATGTTTATTTCCAACTCAGCGAATGGGGATCAATCACTTTACAGAAGCTAGGTGTTCCTTAAAAAGAACTTTCATTCTCGGCACTGACATAAACAAACTGTAATAGATGAATATATGACACAGCGATAATTCAAAAAAGAAATATTCTTCTTGAAATGAATTCCATTCTGTAGGTTTCTGAACATTGTCACTCGTGATTTTCCCTGTATAACATTTCCTCTAGCTGAGATTTCTAGCTTTCTCTCCCTGAGATAAGGGTACCCTCATGCTTTGCGAATCCGTAATTCATTCCGACCCGTTACTATAGTTACTTTATAAGAAAGTTTAGTAAATACGCAATGAATAATTGTCATTATGAGTATAAGATAGGAAAAGGTATATTTGAAACTTTGAATTCAGTGTTGGTGCCACATTCATAAATCTTAGTGCTTTACGTTGTTCAAATACTCTTACAGATCATCCGGCTCAATGCCTCTTAGATCTAGATCTTATTTCTAGCTAGCAAGGCCTCTTGTTAGGAAGGGTTAGATCCTTTACATCTAAAAACAGCAGAAATAACTTTTCACGGGAATTATCCAAATTAGGTAAATACTGTTTAATTGAAGTCGAAATAATAAAATACCTTTTTTTGGTCACCCTAGCATCTTTCGGTGACATTATAAATGCAACAATTGGCCATTCTCGAGGCTCAAAAAATAAAAAGCCACTTTTCTCCTACCGCACAGTTTCGACATGCCCGAAGCTTGTTGATAGTGTTTTATTTTACGTTAAAAGAGAAACACAACTATTAGTTACTACATTCTGTTTTCAAGTAGAGAAAGTATGAAAGTAAGAAGTTTAATTACATTTTTTTTTTGCGAGAGATCCACTTTTTTTAACTCATTTTATGTAGCATAGGCTAATTATATATAGTCTCCATACGTCAGATCTAAATTAAAATATCCATTTATATGCAGGAAAATAGACAAACCTAAAACTAAAAGACTAATTCTATTGGTCCTCAAAAATGCCTGTACTTCTTGTTAGATTAAAATTATGCACAACACTTTTACTGAATTATGGTTGCTACTCTTACCGATTTGAAAAAAACTTTTGAGTGCTTTCTCTCACTTTTATTTTATAAAGTCTGAGAAGCATTTTATAAATTATTCCATTATATTTGATTGGCAGTTTAGAATGTTTTTCAAACGAATGGCAACAGGAATGATTAAAGTACATTAAATTCATTAATCCCAATTGAGGGACTTTTCGTTTTTCTGTCTGATTAAAACTTCTGAAGTAACGGATCAGCAACTCCATCAGCAAACGATACCAAATGTGTTATCGAAATGGTAAAAATAACGAGCCTCAACACTCATTGAGTTAAATAATGAAGTAAAAATTTATAACTACGCTAACTAACACACGGGTAAAAACTTACAAAAAATACGTGTTAGAATAATTATTTCTTTGTTTAGTTGTAATTTATAATATATTAATTACAAATTCGCATGGATTGAAACTTCCGAAAAATAATACCAAATGCTTACCCATAAAAAATAACTACTATTTTCTAGAGCAGTTTCCCAAAAATAGATTTAGTCGGGAATATCGGAATGTCATTGTTAAAAATGTATTTCCATACTTATTTATTTATATAACTCATTTAGTTATATGATTATAACTAATAGAAAACAGTAGTTAAATCGTCCCGTTTGGTAAATCATGGATTGCTAAAAAAAAATCTTGCATTTGTTCCTTGAAGATTCTTATTAGAAGAAATCTCGATTGCAGATATACAATAAACTTTCCACCACTCCAAGCCAATTCCTAACAAAGCAGTTGTAAGATCATGTTAAATTCAACACGCACTTATGAACTTACTTTATATTAATAATCAAATACTTTTCAATATCTTTTTAATGGATTTTGATTGATGAGACCTTCTGGAAGCGATATTTGTTCAAACAATTTCAATATTGCCTTTGATTATCCCAGATTTTCTATTTTAGTTTTTGTATGTGTATGTATATGTAGTTCAAAATCGATTCTAATATTTTTTTTTGTCTCTCTCTCTCGCTTTATATATATATATATATATATACATATTGTATTTATTCTATGTTTCTATGCCAATAGACGACCAGCGAATAATGACATTCCTGCGAGGCTGCAAATTCTCGTTGGAAAAAACGAAAAGAAAGTTGGACATGTACTTTACGATGAGAGCTGCTGTACCTGAGTTCTTCTCCAACAGGGACCCTACAAGGCCAGAATTAAAAGAAGTCATGGACATCTTGTGAGTCACGTTGAGATAATTTTGTTTTTGTTTTCAATCTTAATTTAAAATGTGAGTATATGTATTAATTATAATAGTGTTTTCTGGCATATATTTCCCCAAAACAAGTTTGTGTAAAGGCACTGAGGGTAGGACGAAGCAAGGTTGTATGGAAAAGTTAAATATGGAGTTCCATAGGTTAAAGGAAGATGTCCAGGTCCTAGGATTTGTTGAATAAGACCGCAGGGAGCGCCATTCTCACACTGACACCTGACCCGCCCCCCAGCTAACCAGACGAATATGACCTTACAGACGGTCTCTTCAGCTTCACCAGCCAGTACAGATGTCGATTACCTCTCGACGTGTCTTCGCTGAAGTGAATGACGTGTAGAGAAGTTGTGCTACACCTTGCGAAGGTGGAAACCAACCCAAAAACCACGAAGTGAGCTACAGTTATCAGTGTAACCGGTCTTCCCCTTCCGGACCTGCCTCTCCCTTTTCTGCCATCTTGGGTTAATCAAACTCTGGTATCGATGGAGGCAACACTATTCCTCGGCCTTCACTGGTACTTCTTCTCTTACGCCAAGAACCGCGAGAGTCCATATAGTGTCGACACACCAGTCGGCCAACCATCGTGATGATCATGAACTGATTCTATAATTTCTCTAATCATAATGATCCGAAATCTTAGAGATCTGAAAGGGAAGCATGAAAAAAAAATAGCCCCGTTTTGATATTAGGTTTCTCTAGTTTCACCTTAAGAAATAATTGTGATTTTAAGTTATGACTCTATTCCCAAGATTCAAAAAAATATATAGTCACTACTCCGAGGTGGGATAGGAGGAGGATGGTACCCTTTTCCCCGTCGCCAATACTTCATTGGATCCTTCCTCTTCAGTGACATCATGACTAAAAAGCCTCCTTATCTTTGCAATATACTCCAATTCAAATCAGGGATCATTTTGAACTCTATTTACCTTCTCACAAATCTGCTTCCTTTGACCATTCTTTTCTTACCCAGGTTACAATCCTTGGTGACTCAATTCCCACCGAAATTTGCCGTTCATCTCTCCCAATCTTCAAATCTTGACTTCAGCAGCTCATTATTTTCCTCCATTCTGTTTTTTTAATTTTCATTTATCCCAGCAACCACTCACGCTCTTTCCCCTCTTTTTATAGTTCCTGTGTATTTTTTATCTCTATTGATTAATGTTTTTTATTTCGATTTTTTGGTGTTGGCTCTTTGTAGTCAGCTAAACATTACTATTTTGTACCTTTTCGTTATTCTTGGGTGACAATGTCTCAGAATATAAGGTTTTTTCATTTCATTTCAACTCTCCTTCCCTCGTAAGTGCCCATTTCACAAGTTGTTTATTTTTTGGGGGCTTTATTTCGGCGTGAACCCCTGAGGTCATAAACGCCGATATTTGTAAATTTTTAATCGCTTTCACATTTCCTCCACATGGAAAAGTCCAAATCCTCCCAATAACTAACACACAATGTGAGAGCAGCAATGTCCCCATAGCAAAAGAAAAATATTAACGTTGACTCGAATGGCATTAAATGAAAGTGAAGCCTATTTTTCTTCGGGCTCGGCAATAATTATGGTACGTGTGAAAGTATCTCCTCGTCTTTGATGGCCGTAAGTGAATGGGGATTGTCGGAAGGTGGCAGTGAGGTACAGCCCATTGATAAGGCGGTTGGTGAATCACGTTTGTTCTACAGCATGAGGAAGAGAAAGCGTAGCAGGGAGGTGAGGGACAAACACACACCAGCACGCACGCCTTTATTTAGAACCTGTTTCCGACCTGTTAAATCTCCATCGTCCTCTGTATGGCGAAACCCTCGATGTTTGAATATGAAATACATGATGGAGTGAAATAGCCGGTTTGCTGCTCGGTCTAGCACAAAGTACGACATGAAACAAATATTTGGTCGGTTGTTAATCATTAATTGTTAATCAGATATAATAAATATTTCCATAATTAAATAATGTTTGTTTATTTGAAGTTCTTATTCCAAATCCGGGTATTCACCAGGTGAATTTTTATATAATATATATGTACATGAAACAGATCATATCTAGATGAAACAGATCTTGAGGTATAATCAATCATAAAATAATTGACAAAAAATAGGGCTACGTTCCATATTTACAATCTATTTTAATATGAAATTATTAATTAATGTTAAAATAACAAAAGAACATTCTTAGTTCTTGGTACCTTTTTGTTTTTGTTGTATTCAGATGGTTAGCTAGTCGGTGATCTTCAAGGCTTGGTCCCTTTGTACGATAGATGGTAAATAGCGTCTATAGAAACAAACTGTTATCGTGATACCAGTTCACAATAAACTTCGTGTAAACTGTTTTATTTCTATTCTATAACGCGTTTGAATAGTACGGTGGGAACTTCTCCCATGTTGGCGTATAATCAATAATGGATTGACTGGCAATCGAGATATAGTTATCGTGTTATAGACCATCCGATATCCGTCCAAAGACTCAGCGTGTATCGAGAGGGAAGCATACGGGTACACTGCACTGAAAAAAAAACTTTTCTCATAAATTAATAGCATGCATATAAAACTAGTTTTATTTTAAATATGTTTTCTTAACAACACTCAAACAGGTCTTCAAATCAACATACACAGCTGAAGAGATGACGAACTATCTCATGACTTTTCGTCACTATGTCAAATTTATTTTTAGAAAATGTGCACCGACTAATTGAAGGAAAAATATCGAGAGATGCCCTAGTTTGAGCCGGAGTCTCAGCGCCAGTTAGTTTGTTTTTTAAACCAATTCGGTCAATGAGAATCGGCTAATTGTAAAATATTATAAATATATTTCGCTTTTTGGCATTTAAATCTTTTTTTCCAGAATTTCTTTGAAATTCTATTAGCATTACCATCTTTAATGTGTGTCGGGTCGTCAAAAGGGGGGTGCCTAGTTACCCTAGCCCTGGTGACGAAGTGAGGGTTGAATAAGTTTATGACCTGGACAATCGTTTTATGACGGTCTTACTATCTGACTCCATATTTGATAGGTATGTGCCCCAACAATGCACTATGTTCAGGAGAAGAGGTATAGGGTAAGTGGTGTGGTGGTTGCGGGACCGTTGTCTACTAGGGAGAGGTCTCTCCCAAGGAGGTGCTAGATTCAGTGAGACGAAGGCAGAGATCCCCACTAGGAAGGTGTGGGGTCTGACAACGCCAGACTAAAACGTAGCGAGGAGAGGAGAGAGAGATGCAGAGGTTTTTCATAAATGAGAAGGCCAAGTTTCAACATCAGCGCAGCCACAAGCCACCAGCCAGCCAGTCGTCAGGAGAATGAATTACGACCCCAAACCGCGGGTCTTATATTATACTCAGCTGGCTTCGTAAGTAGCCAATCAGCTTCGGTTTTATTGTACCCAATGCCAGTTTAGTATGTGGTGTTCTTTGTTCTTTGACAAAGAGATATGTCACTGATACCTGACCCGAGTAAGGGTCTTCAGCCCTGGTTTGGTTCGCTTAGTACTTGCCACGAGTAGTGGGTGACCCAGCTCCTATAACTAATTGGCTTGCAGCTGCGTCTTTATTGTTTACAACATTTACAATGATTTATGGTTTTATAATCCTATTTACATTTGTTTAAATTAATTTACAATATATATACAATAGAGTATAGGGTGATTTATCTTATGTAGTTAGCGGTCGCTACAATGAGTTAAAACCAATCGGGGGGGGGGGGGGGACAGAACTTTAAATCTTAAATAGCTTCCAAGCCGGGGCATGATAAATCATAATGCAGAAGGTGACGAGACAACAGACATTTTTCAAGTTTAATTGTTTTCCATACTTACTCTTATTTATTTTAACCAGAAAAAATGACCAGTATATTTCGTGGTGTGTTGGAATAAATCATGGGGTGAATCAGTAATAAAATAGAGGTATTGTCTATTGATAAGGTAATGACTTTATAATAACAGACAAGTACGACTTAGCTACACAGTCGTCTTCAGGCTCAGTGAATCATAAATATAAAGTTGAATGAAATTTTTTGAAGAAGGATGTCACTAATACTGCTGTCGGTTGATTTATTCTAATGGCTTTGTATAATACCTTCGTTATACTTCCTTTGTTTTATTATAAAATCTACAATCCACAACCGCTATCAGTCAAAGGAACATTTTTACGACCGCTAAACCGTACATACAGACAAACAGACGAAAGTCAATTGCTCTGTACTTTAATGAAAGTAGAGCCCCTTAAAGTAGGTTAATATTCTTGAGTAATAAAAATATATATTATCATCATTACTAAATTTGATTGCATTATGTTGGTTTCTTTCGCAATGCGGATACGCACCATCTTTCGCAACTACCTCATTATTCTTGAAGTCTCCTCTTTAATTAGGCAGTCCGTTCACGCATCACATATCTAATGCTTCATTACGAATTATTCAAAGAGAAATACGTCAAGGACGTCATTTGTTGTATCACACCCTCTAATTCTTAATGACAGTTGAATGCAGTTAATATGTGACTAAGTTGTAATTTAGCACGTTATCTACAGGGTCGACGAGCGATTTACGATTTTTTCCAGTCCACCTCCTAAAATAAAAATGAGTTAATAAAAATACTAACGAAAATAAAATAAAATTCTCTTGTAGGTAGATAATTTTTTTCTCTTGCCCACTGATTTCTAAGGTTTTTAATTGTGTTTGGCTTTAGATGTATGTACATAAGACTAACAGTATGTCTCTGGGGGCTTGTCGTACTTAAATATAGTAATTATACTACATACATGCAAAAACTTCAGTCGATACGAACAAAAGTATTAAGAAAAATAGTGAATCTTCCATTATAAATTACTTTTGACACAGTAAACAGTGACCTTAATATCTGTAAATGCATATAAACCTCCTTCCTGGATTATAGACTTGTTCATGAACGAATGACGCAAGTGATGCCATCCGACGCTGACCGGTAGAATCCACTTAGGCAGGTAATGGGGTAGTTCAGTTTCCAATAATCCCGCTGACTTCAGAACTATGATTTTGTTTGCAGGTGTAGATTTACTCAATACATTTTGTGGATAGCAAATTGTATCAAGCTAAAATGAATTTGCTCCTTTTTAAAAAAAAAAAAAACATGTTTTGTTGATCTCGTTTAGTTATTTTAAATTATATACCTGCCCTAATAACTTGAGACGGGCCTATACTCACGGATTCGCTAACCTATTAAAACTTGCAGCCAGTTCCCGCCTATGCCTAAGCTGCCTCCGAACGGACGGCGAGTGATTGTGATCAGATCCCTGGAGCCAAACAAGAACAACGAACTTCCCAGTGTGACCGAAGGTATGAAAGCGGTCCTCATGATCGGCGACATCAGGCTCAAGGAGGAGGTGACAGGAGTGGCCGGCGATGTGTACGTTCTCGACGCCTCCATCGCGACCCCGGCACACTACGCCGCGCACTACTCCAAGTTCACTCCGACAATCATCAAGAAGTTCCTCATTTGCGTCCAGGTAACAATTTAATCATGTATTCAACCTTCTGACAATAATTTTAACTCCTTACATGGTGCCTTCAAATTTTCCTGTGAATATCATCCTTCCAATTTCACTTTCATTGCAACTTATCTCTTCTATCGAACATTTTCTATCCGTTATTCATCCTTCAAATACCGCATGGACCTCTTCCTTCCTCCTTTTTATATTAAGTTGCATAAAATATTCATAGTTTTTACTATTTTTTTTCTGAAAATCACCAACAATCAGCGAATTTATTCTTTGAAAGGTTTTTGTGTACCTATACGCATTTGTGCCATTAGATTTCTTCGAGATCATAATATGTCCTTTTCAGTATCGAACATCATGACCAGTTATTTTGTTACTTACCCTCATTAAAGCTTGTGGTAATACTGTTTGTAACAGCGGTGGAACCTTGAGATACAATAAACATGAATGCGTTGTTATGCTCCTAACTTGATTGTGTTTAATAAAGTTATAAACAATGACTGGAGACTTAATTAATAATTCCATATAATACAACATGGTGTCAGGTGTGGGGTATGTTAATCTGGAATTTAAATAAAAGGAGGGAGATGTGGTAACACTGTTTGTAACAGCGGTGGAACCTTGAGATATAATAAACATGAATGCGTTGTTATACTGCTAACTTGATTGTGTTTAATAAAGTTATAAACAATGACTAGAGACTTAATTAATAATTCCATATAATACAACAAAGCTGAAATCTTGTGACCTCCATAGCTAGAGGATATGAAGATGAACATCTTACAAGAATGGTTGACTAAGAGATTACGAAGAAGATCTTATACAATTGAGTTGTGGCGCGATGTTATAACTATTAAGGATTAGGTTTTATTATATAAAGTTATATATTTCAAGCAGACTACGATTAGCTACTTATTTCAATGATCCTGGACAAGACAGGCGAACTAAGTTAAGATGGTATGATAGAGCTTGAGTTCTGGTTCAAGAAAAGCAGAGTGGCTCCACAGAATCGGGACTCTTGATGACATCAGGTTGAAGGTCATGTTAACTTAAGGTCAAGTTAACTTGAACATGAGTTGTAGCGCCGCTTAGCCTTTCATTTTGGCTCCATTGGTCCGTGAGATTAAATAAAAGACCCAAAATATTTACTTTTGTATATCTCTCAATTCTAATTCCTTGATGACCAGAGCAGGTGTGTGAGTTCATTACTTGCTAAGGTATTCCTCTTAAATGCACTTTTCTGTCGATCGCCAAAATCCTTCCCAATGTTTTGTACTCAATGTTTATACCCTGCTTTATTACAATCAGTGACATAAAACCATATATGATACCGGGTAATGTGCGCACCTGCCATAAGGTGGTGGAGTGATCCCGGGTAGAGCGGAACAGGTTATGAGCCAAGCCACTCAGGCCCATCGCAGTCGGTGAATCACTCCATTCCAACGAGCTGGAATGTGGTCGGAGGCTCTTCTCTCGAGGAAATTACTGTCTGCCGGAGTTGAAATGTATTTTTATTTTCAGTTTCTGTTCCACCAATCGAAAGTTAGTGCTCGTTAAGTAAGTGCATATACATTTGCTAAAACACAGATAGCAGAAGAAAAAAAACGACGCTTCATTAATAATTGTTGTGATAATTTGTTTCTTAGTATACAGAAACCCCTATGTATAAGTAAATATACTCCCGGAATAACGCAATAAAATTAAATAAGAACGATTTCAGAACTTTATTTTGAGCTAATTTTACATTAGAAACGAAGATGTAAATAAGGATTGTGGCTAAGGATAAGAAGAGGGGAGATCATGTAGTATCTCCTCTTTTCTTTCTGCCTGAAGCCAATGCCAATTCAGAAAAAAACAATGTCTGCTGTATTCAACTTCCTAGAGTTAATACTTCATCAAAACTCACGCAGACTATTTATCTCATTATTTATTGATATTTTTTTCACGCTATTTTCCTCTTTCTCTTTTTACTGACATACATTAACATTTTTATTTACCATTATTCCTATTTTTAAATTTATCAGGTAAAGTTCCTTTTTATTTATTATATTTCTTCCAGTTTCTATTTGAAATAATTTTACCACTTTTCTAGAAAATAAGCTATAAAAGTACAGTAGTGCTTGTGGGACAGTGTCCTTGGCTTCTCAGTGGTTGTTACTCAGGGCTTTGGGTGGCATAGAGCAGGTTTGGCTGTTGGGACATCATGGTTGTTACTCACATCCTCTGATCTGTCCCATATCGTTAAAATGAGGGGTCAGAACGTGCTCCTGGTCGGTCTCAGGGTTGCCTTTATTACTCACTCGGGTCCATTATACATATTCATAGTCACTGAGTTTAATTGTATTAAAACCACAAAATGTTCATGAATTTCTTTCTAGGTGTTTTAAGTTAATAATAAAAGTTGGAATAATTAAGAAATTGTAAAATCAAAATCAATAAAATGCTCACCTATATGCAGGTGCCAATGACCCTTGTGGTTGGCATGCCCTGAAACAAATAAACCAAAAGGATAAAAAAAATTTTGCTCAAATCACAAAATCAAGGTAATTATTCATTCTGTTGGTGAAAAAGAGTTGATTCTAAAAAATAACCATAGAAATTCTTTATAAAAGATAATTTAAACAAAGTTTATTTATTTAAACATTAACATCTTTTATCCAAAAGAGCATTTTGTCTGTCAAGATCTCTCACAAATATCTAAATATGGATTAACGTTGACTATTATATGCTATTACGAAGGATGGAAAGGTAGATGAATGGAAAAAAAAAATGTGTAAAACATTTTTCTTAAGCAATTGATAAATAAAATACATGAAGGGTAATTTGCGCGTTTTTTTTTTTTTTTTTGAATTAATGTTTACATAGCAATTTGTTAATTCATTTTTTTACTTTTTAGGAAGCCTACCCTGTGAAGCTGAAGGAAGTACATGTCATTAATGTATCTCCTATTGTGGATACTATCATAAATTTTGTTAAACCATTTTTAAAGGAAAAAATCAAAAATCGAGTAAGTGAACTAATCCAGTGCGTATAATAATTATAAACATAGTTTATTTCACAATGGAAATGTACCAATAACATACTTATTGAATTGACCAAACTATCATGCATTGATAACTGGCCAAGGTTGGCAATTATCAAGGTCCTCTAATTAGCTAATTGATCCCCAATTAGAGTTTTTCATGTCCTATCTGAAGGTTCCTTTACCTAATGTACACTTACACACTACCACTTACCTTCGAACCCATGGTATTATACTATCTTCCTTGGAAAATTATATGTAATTACAAAACCAATGGAATAGAGACACCTCTCCAAGTATCACAGTTGGACTGAACATTGGAACATCACAGTAAAAATCACTTATACCAAACAAATACTTTATTCCCATGTATCTCTTTCTTACATATCTATCCCACCATCATATTACTCATTATGTGTTACTACTGTCATATTACTCATTATTTGTTACTACTGTCATATTACTCATTATGTGTTACTACTGTCATATTACTCCCCTTTGTTGATAGATGGAAGCATTCAAGAGATACTTAGAACATAAAATATTAATCTAGCTCTAAAGTTACTATAGACATCAATGCATAAGAAATGAAAAAAAAAACATGATTTTATAATGAACCATGAACAATATGTATATATTTTACTGACAAAATGAATTCACTTTAAGAATTGCAGCATAAATGGGTAAATATGATAATAGTGAGCCTGAACAATATCTAAACACTTTACAATTACAATATAGCACTTCAGCAACAATTAGTTAATCAAAAACTTAAAACCCATAACTGATTTAATAAACAAATGTATATCTTGTAAGGTCACAATAAAAACTTTTAAATCTAGTACAATTCCAAGAATAGAGACCTTTTTTCATTACAGAAACAATCATTGAATTAGTATGGTAAAATGGTATGGTACACATTTATACTAAATATGCGATAGTTATTAGATAGTGGTACACTGATTGAATTTTATGGAGTATAATAATAAATAAAAATATTTACATTCATTATATTTTTTAGATTCATGTACATCCAGATTTGGAGTCATTGCACAAACATGTTCCTAAAGATGTTTTGCCAGTAGAGTATGGAGGAACCTCTGGAACCATGGCCGAAATAAATAGTATGCATTTAACAGTTTATATAATTACTAGGATAAGCTAAATTTTATTTTAAACCAGAAAATGTCTTTATTATTTGATTATTACAAAGATAGAAATATGTTTATCCATGATCTTAAGATAGACAAATATGTTTATGTTTCTTCAGAAGCATTGAATTTGCAGAGAGATTTTTCTTTCAGGACAGAATGATTTAACTCTCTTAAAATAAATGATTCTTGTGTCTCATTTAACTTATATGATTTTGATACGTGTTGATTTAACTTAGAGTTTCTACTCACGAGATGGATTAAATTATTTTTGTCGCACAAAAAATCCATGCTCTGTACTTTCTTTTATATGAAAAATTCTGTACACTACTATTTTATAGGAAGGATGATCCAAGAAATATTTACCTATAACCAAATATTTACCTGGACCAGGGTAATCAGCCTCATGAAGTAAAATGAGTAGCTGTTTGAATAAAGATTTAGCCAATCCAGTTTAGAAAACCAGAATGAAGTTATAATGTTAATAGCCTACCTTCAACCAATCAAAAAAAGATTTTTTTCCTTATTCTTCCTTCTGTTTCTGTAATAATAATGTAATATTACTGTTAGGTATCTTATATTACAATAAGCAAGTCCATTCCATGCATAATTAGCATCAGTAAGAACATATAATAATTAACTAATTTTAATAATTAAAATCCCTACTTAAAATATATATTAATCGCAAACGTTTCTTATTTATAACTTGACTTATGCAGAAGTACATATTTCAAGTTATTACACTTGCAAAAAACCTATTTCATAAACCACTTATAATATAAAAACAAAATTTAACTTATAAATAAAATCTTTGCTGATTAAGTAAAACTTCACTCTCCTAATTTTAAATTTCATAGTCATAAGTAATTTCAGGAATTAGGAGAGTATTTTCCATAAAAAATTGACATTTAGCGTTACCTAGTGGCTAAAAGTAGAAACTAAATCGAAAAAATAGCAAATTTATTGCAGGACAGTGTGCTCTGTTGAGCAGTAGAAGAACTAACTGATTCTAGAAGGGCCAGTCTACTCAGGTCAGAACCATGTGCAATTATTTTGCTATTTAATAGAAAGTGCTACGGTGCAATAAATATGCTGATTTTGCTATTTAGTTTTAACTATCAACCAACAGACAGTGCAGCATCTCAATGCAGCAATCAATTTATTGAATGAAATGATTTCCCCCTCTAAATATCTTTGTCTCTCTTGCTGGTCTGTACTGAAGCTAGTTCTCTTTTTTCTCAACATCTGGTACTGCAATACACTCAATTTGGAGTTTTTTTAAAGTTAGTGACTCTAAGCCAATAGATTGCCCTGCATTCCAATCACTTTCCAAGGATTTTATTTCAGGAGAATCATCTAATTTCATTAATGTATTTTAGATTTGATAGATAGATTTGAGACAGCTGTTTGTGTTTATATAATGAATAATATTGAGTGTATTGCGTGTGCTTCAAAGCGACCAGGGCAATGAAAAACAACATTTTGAGTAGACAAAACTATTGTACCTATAAAATACATTCCACAACCGGCTCACCATAAAAATTAATTATACGTGAACAGTGTTTGCGTACAATAGAGATGACTGCGAAGAAAAATGGATAACAAGAAACATTTCCAATTGCAATTAATTCTTTAAAAATTAAATGATATTATCGACCACAATATAATATGTCTTTTTGTTAGGAATTTTATCTGATTATTTTTTATTTACTTACAGAAACATGGTATGACAAGCTATTAACTTATCGAGATTGGTTCCTTGAACAAGAAAGCATTAAAGCAGATGAAACAAAGCGTCCTGGAAAGCCAAAGACTTACGATGATCTGTTTGGTATGGAAGGATCCTTCAAGCAGCTTACAATTGATTGACTGTTTTTGTTTTTTAGACCCTTTATTGCTTATGGAACGTTTTATTATGACATTTTAATAAGGTTTTTTATATAGTAAATTTATATACTTTATTTTATTATTAGATATTATAAACATGTCAAATCTTATTCTAAAACATATTTTCACATTGAATCCGTAGTAATGGAGCAGGTTGGAGGGAATAAAAGATTAAACAAGAGATATTGTGATATGAAATAGTTTATTTCTGTCTGCTTAATTCTATTGTCTATAATACTCAATAAAATCATTTAGCAATTATATTTGATAAATTTTATATATAAGTAATTTCTTAAGTATTAGAATAATGAAAATCAAATCAAAAATGTAATCAAAATACTTTATGCTAAGTGATTTATACAGTGTAAATGTTAATTTAATGAAAGCAACAAATCAAAACTTCCTTTTTTTATGTACTGAACATATTATTTTTAAATAAACTCTATTTATTAGCAATATTATAAGCCAGATTCTAGTTATTTTGTAGATTATTACTCTAATACTGTGATAAAGTCATTGATTAGTAATCATCGCCTGTTTTGTGAACTTCATTCATAAAACCACTGTTTTCAAACAATAGGGCATAAGGTAGGATCGAATATATTTTAGTAACTTTAATGGTTCCTATTGATTTTTCTATTCAATAGACAAGATAAACTGTCAGCTTTGTTGTTCTATTTTTATAGTAAATACATTTTGTTAATACAAATATATACATTTTTTATTGTTAATATTTTATTTCAAAATAAGTGTTTAGTATGGATTCAGTACCCTTAAATACTTCACCTTAGGTTAGATTATAAAATACCCTTCACCTACACTGCTTTTATCCAAGGGTTAAGTTACCTAGGCCTCTCTTCTACAGTAATACCTCTCACAATAAATGTTTAAACTATTTGAATAATGGTAAAGATTTCAATTAGCTAAATAGTGACTGAAAAGGCCATTTCTAATGGTAGATTTACCCTTTTAAAATATAATTTTCTAATTTTTTTGGCCAGTATTATCTCAATTTGTAACCAAATAATTGCTGAAAATTAATTAAAGCCCAAAGAGAGATCTCTACTTTTTTTCAGGTACCTCTGCTCAATAGCAGGAAGAACAAAAAATTAAACGTAACAAAAGTCGGTATTTAAATGACAAATGGAGTTTATATACCCAATAAAATATTTACTTTGCTAACTTTTAAGATTTGACAAGTCCCACATCAGAATATATTTAACATTTAATGTTCTATTTTATCCTCATAGCTAAGGATAAATTTAAGATGTTAACACAAAAATAATTTCAATGATGTTCCAAAAATTAGGTTTTAATAGCTAACAATAGAAATTTCCAGTAAAAACAACCTTTTATAAGTCAATATTATAGTCATTTACATTTTTTTCTAATTTGTTGAAAAGGTGGTTTACAGTGACTGAGATTACTTTATCACAGTGGTTCCCCAACTTACTATGCCCATGGATCCCTTCTTATAGCAAAAACCTGAGCATGAACCCCCAAGTGAAACTCTTCATAACTGCATACCAGAAAAATTATAAGTATAACTTCAATGCCTTGAATGCCAAATGGTGAAATAAAAATAAAACATTTTGATATTTAAAGTGGCATTTCTTGGAATTATTACTTTTGTTTTAAAATAAAGGAACACGTTATTCTTTTTTCAATGAGATAGGTGGACCTGATGGGTTGACATGTTTGGCTATCATTCAGTGAAAATCTCCAAAAGCAATATTTTCCAGTCAGTTTTTTTTCTTTTTTTTTTCTTCGTGATGAGGCTTATAACTGCACTAAATCAACACGTTACTAACCAGGAAGGGGGGGGGGAAGCAATCAACATTTTATACAGTGACCCATAATGCAGAATATAAAATTGATATGTATTTTTGTAACCAGAAAGTGGTATTCTTGTTCAAACATTGCTGTGAACTCATTTGTCGATAAAACTTTAAATTTTTCCATTAAAAGTGTAAAATAAAATTTGTCGTTCTTTTACAATTCTCACAAAACCTAAAAGTAAAGCTTCATTTCCTAACAAATTTGATTGGTCAAGCTGAAAAAAGAATGTAGATCTTCTTAAGTACTCGAATAAATCATTTGCTACATACTGAGCCATTTTGTCAATCCTTCTTTGTACTGTATTATTACTTAGTTGAATTCTGAAAATATTGGAAGCTGGCTTTCATTTTTATATTTGCACAGTTGTGCACAGAGCACACACCCTCACTTACAGCTGGTAGAATAATTTCTTCAACAATGCGGCTTTCCAGACTTTACGAATAGTAAATAATTGTTATTAGAAGCACACAGTATATCTTTCTTTCTCTGATATTGTAGCCAAAATATGTCGCAATGATGGTATTTTCCAAATATTTTTGTGTGACTGTTTAAAAAAAAGATCTTAATCTTTTTGGTCGATATAGGCTTTTAACAAATGCTCCTTACACTTAGAAGTATTCTTTGATTTGTTTGACTAAATTTTATTGCATAGAAGGCACATATGTTAAGTACTATTTTCTGATTAAAGCCTTGTTTTAAATATCCAACATACTAGTTAATTAATAAATATATGAGAAACTGGGGCACCAACTGTTTTTTTCTTAATTTTCTAGAGACCGTTTCATCTCAGAAGAACTTAATGTAGGTGATAAATTTTACTGGTATACTTTATACAATACTTTATAATTGTCTGTATTTTTTCTTCAGTTCTCTAATACTGCCATCTGGGAGGGGAACAAACAAATTTAAGATAAAAAAAATAAAACAAATTATTTCTTTGCAAAAATATTTGTTAATGTTTTGAAAATGGAATCCTATAAAGTGGCAATCCCATTAATTAATTTGGTAAGATATACATAATGACAAAAGTTAAAGTGTCACATATTGTATAAGTATGTATTTTTCACCAATTTTATCTTGATAAATAATACATAACAAAACTATTTTTCTACATAAACTTTAAAGAAAAGTATAACTTTGCTAAAATAAATTTAATACAGAATAGAAAGATTCAATTGTTATTAAAAAATATTTATGTAATGTAAGCTATCTTCATAACAATACAAAAAATGAAACTATCTTTTGTTGATTACAAGGAAATTTGGTTGCATACGCTTCATATCAGGTACAAAACAAAATTAAATTGTCATCAGATGCATGACTCTTTTATTATGCCATAGTTTAGACTTTCAAAACTCAAAACTCAATGTCAAGAAACTGATCTTCCAATCAACTATTTATAAAGATTTGCAAGGATGGAAAAATTATCTGATATTTTTTAAGCCTGAAAAAATCAATTGAAGAGATAAAATACTCTAGTCAAGTTACAAATTTTCTAGCACCAAGATTGAAAAATGGGTACTTCAGTATTACAGTCCTTCAGATTCTAGTCATTTATCAAAGTATCTACGATGCTAAGCTCTACCAATTATTATTTTTTAATAAATCATAATGCGTGTTCAATTTTAAGTGAGATACAAACGAATTACCATTTTATTAGTAGTTATGATATCTTACATATAATTAATCTTACCTACTCATTTGTATTTGAGTAAAAGATTCTTTTATGTTTTAATAATTGTTTTTTTTTTTTCATAGCCCCTTTAAATTTATAGATAATTATATACAATTACAGATCCTCAGGCGAATCTATTTACAAATTATTTTTGCATTTCTTGTAGCGTCGCTACATTATATACAGGTTTTTTTGTTTTATTAAAATTATATAATGGAATAAACAAGTATAATGATACACATTATGACTGGACTGAACTGACTAATAAAGGCGACAGGGCTCACCTTTTTGATCAAACTTAAAACTACCTTACATACTAATTCTTAACCTAATTTTTCCCTGACAGCCTGTTGCCATCAATGTGGGAAGGGTGGTAGGGGTCATAGAGTTAAACACTGGGTTGGTTAAGTGCTGCAACGAGTCAAAAAACTTGACGTGTCTCCGGCAGATGAACTCACCCAACGACGGCACACCAAGCAAGTGGTTCAGACCAGCGTTCTTTAACCTCTCTCGAGAGGTATGTTGGAACACTTTTCGCATGATACCATTCTGGAAATGTTGGAGACATTTGGCTGTATTGTCAGTCAAGTGGGCGAATAGCGGGGCACCATACAGCAGAGCTGGCCGGAGGACACATTTATAGATCATCAGTTTGAGACAAAAAGACAGGTAGGGTGAAGTTATCAAGTGTGATAGCCGGTAAGACCTGTGTCGTACTTTTTCTATTTTATTTCTAAAATGAGTAGAGAAATGGAGATGCCTATCCATTTTTATACCCAGATAGTACATTGAGAAAGCTGGTGAGTTTTCATGCCCTCCTATACTATATGATTTTGGCAAGGCTTTTTTCCCCTTTTGGAGGGAGAAGATTATGCAGTCGGTCTTCACGGTGTTTAACATCCCCAGTCTGTCACTGATTACGTTACAAACTGACTCGGCCTGTGTAAGAGCTCTTTGTGCACTCATGCTGCTGCTGTAAACCGCAATGTTGTCGGAAAAAGTGATTACCGAAAATGTATCGCGAAAGTGATACATGCTGAAGAGAACCGAAGACAAAACCGCTCCTTGAGGAACTCTACAAGTCAGAGGGAATGGGTTAGAGAGGCAATCACCCACTTGTACCCTCCCCGATCTGTTCTTCAAGAAGGAACCAACATGGTGTATAGCTGCCCTGGGCATTCCCAGTCGCATAGCTGTTGGCACAGCATCCCGCGGGACACTGAGTCGAAAGCCTGCGTGCAGTCCAATGAGATCATATCAGTTGCTGGGTTCTTGTTGGTTTGAATAATGAAAGGATATACACACAAAATCTAACAATTTTTCAAAGAAGGAAACATTTTCAGAAATTATCAAAGACAATCCATGATATTTTATTTTATGAATTCACTCATTAAGGTTTTATAAGTCCTATTCTGTGAAATTTTAAAATAATATTTAATAATTAAAACTAAAAGTTAATTTACAATAATAACTAATTTTAATTCATAAAAAATAGTTCCACTAATAATATTATAAAATCGTTTTGTTATGGTGCCTTTGTCCTAAATGTTTTCTTTTCTCCTCGATAATGGACAAACCAGATGGATGGATAAATATGTGATTCTTCAGTTTTTCCCCAGCTCTCCTCCAATCTGTCCTGTTTTGACCTATCCTCATAAATAGAAGCTATTATTTCTCACCACACCTAATATGGGATATTTTTAAAAGGTGGAGTGCTTACGCCTGATCCATTTTCTATTTGGTAGTCACTTTTAGTTATATTACAAAAATAATTTAAACTGTAAATTCAAATTATAATAAAAATTACTGTGTGTTAAACACAAATGACCCTATGAAATATTGTTACAGTGTTTGAATATTTTGTTATATATCTGTTACAAATTTGAGAATGACTATCTCTATTGGCTTAGAAGCAGCTCATACTAACATACTTTTTAAATTTAGATATTAGTTACTTATAGGTTTGAAATAAAAAAGTTACAATATTTAAAAATATTATTTATTTATTACCTAATTCCTACCAACCCTCCAACAATAGATAGCTCAAATGCATTTAAAATTAAATACATTTGCCGGCTAACTACTATTTTTTGCTAGCATGGCACTCCTTCCAGGTCATACAAGTTTCTTTTCATTGTTCAGAAATATCACCTCACTGACTTATTACAATCAATTGTAACAGAGCATCAATAAATAAACGATTACACCCATTTAAGAGGAATGAGACCCTAAGCAATTTTTAAAAAATAACCAAACTTCCAGGTTTATTAATGATTGATTGTGTAGATCTTTGCATTAAATATTTTAAGGACTAAAATAAATATTTATGTGAAATAATTATAGTTTAATGAAACTCACATTAACCAAATAGCTGTTTCATCACACATCTAAGTAATACTCAAATTAAGTAAAAGTTATTAAGATGATTATAAAGATGGATTTAATGATGTAGTCCTCAAACGTCTCAACACACCTTTAATACCATTGACACCTTAAATTTTATAACGCACTCAATATGGTTCCAAAACACTTTTTTTTTGTTTTATAAACCATCAATTTATTATTTCATGACACCTTATTTAATATTTATCAAGGGATTGATTTTATTTTTAACATCATTGGAGCATCAAAAAGAACTACCATGCTAAATTTCATGCTTTTCAATAATAGACGGGCTAAGTTATTGTTTGAGTTACAATATTATTATGTTTATTCACTTTAGGAAATTAAGTTCACATAATACATATTATTAATCAGGACATTGAGACCTTAGATTTGACACCCTGATAAGTGTGAATACTTATTTTTTCTGACTCATTAATTAATTAAATAATAACAGTTAGATATGGTTTATGTAGGTGATTATAATTTTTACAGGTTGACAAGGGGAATCACAATTTTGAGGAGGTACTAACAGAAACATGGATGAAAACAATAATATCTGATTTCTAAAAATACAATAGCTTAAAGAGGTACATGATATTATTAATTAATAAATTACTCGGTAATGAACAAGTTAATTTTTGTCTATTATATTTTGTTTGGTAACAAATAAAATAAAATCAAAGTTCAAGTAACTGCTATAATCACATTGAAATCTTGTTTGGAAACTTTTAACTTTTTAGCAGGCCATGATTGACACAGATGCCTGAAAACTCCTAAGAAAGTTTTGTTTGATGACCTTACCTTGCTAAAAATAAAACCAACTTCATGAAAAAAAACGTGGTTTCATTAAATAATTATTTGCTTTGTAATTCAAAAAATTTCCTTTCTCATTGACCATGGTATCAGCTTAAAACCACTGTCCCGATTAATGATATGTGTTTTGATTTTAGAAGTTTATGATAACAAAGAAAAGTCAGAAACTATCATTAATATAATTTTTGTAACCTCTGTTAACATAAAGAAAATTTTATGAAATTAGCACTTGTCTCAATGATGCTCAAAATTGTAAAAACCCCCATACAAATGATTAATTGTCACTAATTATTTGTAGTTTTTGTGGTAAAGATGAGCAAGGATTAAATTTATGTTATTCTTAAATTAGGAGAAGGTGTGGAAATTAGTTTTTTAAGAATTAATAATTTATGATTATGGTTTTTCCTCTGGGTATTTGCCAGTTGTAGGCTGAGTCTAAATTATCAATAGGATAATCTTTTTCCTGAACTGTGGGCAGACAAAAATCTATTCATTTGATAATTGTGATTATGGTACCATTGGTGCCATTGATGGTGCATCAAATGCAATAATAATTTTTTGAACATTTTATAAATAATTGATGTTAATATAAAATTTGCATTTTGGTTGTTATTAAATTATACATGATATAATGACAGTTATAATGACTTAATGTGATTGTAGCACAAATTACAGTTACATATTATTAATTAAGGCAATGAGATCTTGAATGTCCTACATAATATGACAGAAAACTATTTTTTATTTATTTTTACTACGCAAGTAATTAATTAACCACCCTTAATAATTTTTTTGGATTTTAAAATATTTTTCATGTCTTCTGGTAAACAAATAGAATTTTTATACAACACTTCACATTTATAAATTAAATAAACTCATGATCAACCAGGACAGAGAGACAGACAGACAGACACACAGTTAAAAACATAAGGCTATCCAATTTTGAGAAAATAAACAAAATTCTTAAAAGGATTTCATAGAAATGTGGCAGCTTAAGAAATTGGTACATAAATAAAGTGAGGAGGTTGGGGGCTGTACGGATAAACATTAAGACTTCAAATGATTCAATGCTGGGATTACCTCCAACATTTCACCTAATTCTTAGCAGCTCGATAATTACATACTTGAGAGTGGACATAAAAGGCTTAGAGGGTACAATAGTGACTTCAAATACCACTTAAAGTATATTTGCCCAGGTTTTTATTCCTATATTGCTGATCTCAAAACCCCATTCATCCAAGATCTAGCCACCTCCCACTATCAGAACTTCCATTTCAGCTTTGCTGGCCATCCTAATTCATAAGCTAATGCTCTATAATCCCATCTCATCCCTTGTAATCCTGAGGGACACTTAAGGGGCAGGGGTGGCCTCACTACCTCCTCCAAACCAACTGGCATTTTGTTTATTATTAGCTCTATGGGATAAAGAAACAAGTTAAGTGGTTTTGGTTAGTGAGCCTTAATCCCCCCCAAAAAGTAACTAAATGGTAAAAAATGAAGTCCTCCATTGATTAAAATATTTTGTATTGATTGCATGTAATACTTTTATTAAAGATACATGTTCCATTAAAAGACATAATTCTTTTAATAAACTAGTTTTATGCTCTAGAACATTTGTATCAACCAGTAAACCCTCATCAAACGTTTGTTTACAAAAATCAACAGCTATTTTTTCGACATTTGTTTGCTCATATCTTGAATCTCACGTTTACTGTAGCAGCTGCTTCATATTAATGAAGCCAAATTATGCTTCAAAATTTCCATTCTATCTATATTGAACGTTTCATAGAATCACGATTGTGGAGACGTATTTCAATGCTGTTATTAGCTTTTCTTAGAAAACCAAAGCAAGCTTTTCCTTATTAACTCTCATCGAAAGATCTCTGAACGTTTAGCCTTGAAATAAATTTATTCAAGAGCTTAACAGCTCTGAACCTGTTCCAACTCACTTACTCATTTTAGTTCTAGTCGTTTTTTCCCTCTCTTTCTCCTCATCTGCATTCATCTCCATTGCCAACGCCCCTTTTATCGTATCTGCACACTGTGTATTTCATTCGCCTTAACAAGATTTCAGCGGAACACAAGAATATTTGAATCACATCTTCGGCTCCATCATAAAACAGGTCAACATTATCGTGAAAAAAAAATATATATATATATATATATATGTGTTAGAAAAAGAAAGCTTGGAGTCTCCCACAAGATACATTTTTTATTGATATACCATCCTCAGTCGACGTTTCGCCTATTTGGGCATCAGGACTTCTATTTAGAAAAATAAATACATTTACGTAATTATAAATACAATAACACTTAATTTAATAAAACAAAATAATAAGTGTTATTATATTGTATTGTATTTTTGTATTATGTTATTGTTATTCTAAATGGTTATCTTTTTGTAAATTGTATCTCTAATGATTATTACCTGAATAGGCAAAACGTTGACTGAGTATTGTATGCAATAAAAAAGATATATTGAGAGAGACCTCAAGATTTTTTTTGCCACGTTCTATAAATCATAAACTTAACTTAGATCATAATCCTAAAATCTTTTTAATACAGAGCCATACTCCGAAATTTATAATTTATTACCATAAGATTGGATTTATTCATTCCGCAGATGACATCATTTTGATTTCACTTGTAAAAAAAAATCTCATTTGTGTCTATTTAATCTTAGGTAAAATAGATCTTTAGTCTAAAGTAATAAAATAAATAATAAAAAAGATGCCAAACTTAATATTTAGTTGACATTTTACTTTTATTAGGTAATTTAATTTAATATTTAATTCCGTAATATTGTAAGCTAATTTCAAACCACACTTTGTTTTGAAAGGGAAATGTGAAAATTAGATTCAAATAAAAATGTACCTGTATAAATAGTTATTCTAATTCAGATTGTAATGAAAGTGTTGTTCAAAAATCTTGTTTTGTTGTAAATATATTTTTAACCAAACTAATACATTTTTTTTTAATCAACAGTGATTTGACTTTATTATTTATTTTATAACCTACCTTTTCGTATATTTGTTATCTGTTAAGGATCACAAGCTGTTGAATCAGTGAGAAGCGGATCCGGAACTACTACGTGCGTCTGCTACTGTTCATTCTGTATCAAAGGCAAATCTATCTGATTCACGGGACAACCTCCCACCACTCTGTCATGGCAATAATTAGTATCCGTGTTATGACTATCTGTTTCTGCTCATTTTGACTGAATCAACTCCATGTATCAAGTACTTTTTAGTGTCTGATACAAAGTATCTCATTATTATAGATGTCGGGTCGTCACGAGGGGGGTGCCTAGTTACCCTAGCCCTAGTGACGAAGTGAAGGTTGATTAGGCTATGGCCTGGACTTTTGTTTCATGACGGGTCTTACAACCGTACTATCTGACTCCATATTTGATAGTCATGTGCCCCGACAGTGCACTATGTTCAGGAGAAGAGGTATAGGGTAGGTATTGTAGGTAGTTTATGTGGTCTTGGAATGACCACGAATTCACACTCGGTATCTGAGGGTAGGCGAAAACCGTCCGGATCCCAAAGGCGAGTGTGGACCGGAGAGAGGCAGACTGGATTGCCGTGGGAGACACTACTAGGTAAAGTTTGTAGGGCCACGGCAACCGTTGTCCGCGAGGGAGAGGTCTCTCCCAAGGAGCTGCTAGTTTTAGCGAGACGAAGGAAGAGAATCCCACTAGGAAGGTGTAGGGTCTGAAGAGGCCGGACTAAAACATAGCGAGGTTTGGAAGAGAGATGCAGAGGTTTTCATAAATGAGAAGGCCAAATCTTGAAACATCAGTGCAGCTGCAGGTACCAGTCAGAGAGGCGTAGTTAGAATGATTTACCGGTTTTTTTTTTTTTTGGTTTTTTTATTTCAAAACCTCAAAATATTACAATGAACAAAAAATTACATAGAGATACAAGTTGCTCCTCATACTGTGATGCACTGATGCAAAGATGATTTACCGGCGAAAACTAGGGGGTATATATAGCCCCCAGCAACCAATGATCTGGGGTTTTATTCTGACCAACCAGACCGCAGGGTTGCGGTGACGCTTGCACGTTCTAGACTGGGACCCACCCAGCACCCTAGCCGCTACCTGACTTTCCCTTCAAGGGCTTCTGACTGGTTTTTTGCAGCTGCGTCTTTTATTGTTTACAATATTTACACTGATATGACTTATGGTTTGGTAATGTTATTTACATTTGTTTAAATTAATTTACAATAGAGTATAGGGTGATTTATCTTATGTAGTTAGCGGTCGCTGCAATAACCTTAGCCATCCCTGGTTTGAATAATACTACTCTGAAGAACAGTAAACAACAATTATTTTTCTCAAGCTAAAATAAGTAGTTTGAAAACAATGGTTTTGTGATCGATTCGTCGAATCTTTTTTCCTTCCATAAGAAATAATTTTTTCTCAAAATCAAAATTGCCTATCTCGAACAGGCTACTTTCAACCAGGTTCACGGCGACCTGAGTCGTCATGTCTGACTGTCAACGAAAGCTGTCATTCAGTATATCGGAAATTACAAAACACCACCAAATATGCTGATTAGTCCTTGGTAAAAATACAATAACGGGATGAAATTAAACGATAAAACAAGTTGTCCCTTAAAGACGGTTTAAATTATTTTAAAAATACAATTATAAAAAATGAAGCTATGGGGATAACATCAGAAACTGCGTATTTAATGCGTTCCGTTCATTTAGTAAATATTTTCAATTTTTTTGATTTTTCAAAATAAGAACACCTCATGCCTTCCCCTTGTCCTACCTCATGCCTGCCTTAACCTTTCACCCGTGGTGATATGCCTATCTGTCTTGGTGATTGTGAGTCCCAGATTCGACCTTAAAAATAGAATTTATCGCAATTGCATTTGATTACTAGATTACTTTTTTTTTTGAACTGTGATGCACAAAGTCGTTACAGTGGTGTTCATAATTATAATTCGATCCGTGTGTTTCAAAGTGAGGTGATATTTTGTATGTTCGTGTCCCCGATTGTGCTATAAATGAAATAAGCCCCATGATAAATGACGAGTTATAATTAATTAGATACTAGATAATTTAAAAAATAAGAAGTTTCCTATCATAGTGAGTAGGGTACGAATTTAAAATCTCGTCCCCCCTGATTAATAATAATACATTTTTTTATAATTATTTTTGAACTTTAATTACACAATTGTCGCTGTTTTTAAAATCGTATTAAAATGAAATTTCATATCTAAATTCTATTTGATATTCAACGATACGAAAAATATTTTCAACTTCATAAATGATAAGTAAGAGTTTTTAATTAATTACTTGGTAATATTAAAAAATAAATATTTTCCTGTGATATTGAGTAGGTTATCAAAATATAGATCTTGTCACAATGACTAAAAATATACAAGGCTATTAAAATCAAGTTCACAATTTTAATTCATTCCGTATTTTACTAAGAGGGATGCTAATTTGCATGTTTGTTCATTAATATTTGATAGATAAGCTATCAAACATAAGAATAACAAATAATATGGAATTTTTATTTATTTTATTTGCAGTTAAAGGTCATTAAAACTTTCATTAAAATCGTTTTTTTCAACTTTAACGGATTCCTTGTTTTACAAAGACTAAGGATGATAGCATGCTAGTTTTATTTAAAGCCTCATAGTGCTAAAATTAAAACCAGTGAATGTAAACTATAACGTGTTATTACTAATTAATTACTTAGTAATTAAATAAAGTTTACCTTTCGCATTGTGTAATGTCTAAAACAAAAGATTATCCTGACTAATAATATGTAATTTCTCTTTTTATTATTTAATTGTAGCTACAATAAGTCATTAACCAATTTTAACTCATTTTGGGTCTTTCAGAGAAGGATAATATTTTGTTGTAAAGTAATTCCATGAAATTAAATCGATAATCTCGACGTGCTGATAAATAATTTGTACAGTTTAGTGGGGATTTAATGGGCTATAACTAAAAAAAAAAACATAAAATACGATTAGTGGCACATTAGCTGTGACAGTGGTCACTCCCATGTATTACTTTGTCAACGAATGGGACGTGTTACAGAAACTTTGATGTAAATGTTAATAAATATAATTCAATAAAATTTGAGAAATCAATCAAGAGGGATTAATTAGTAAGACTATCAAACCCTTAATTGTGTGGCATTGCCCAATTAACTTTTTTTTTCATATGCATACAATTATAGTCATTTTTTTTGCCTTTATTAGTTTGTATTGCCCTTGGGATTTCAACTCCCTCAACTTAATTTCGTTTAAACATCTTTAAAAAGAAAGACAATTTAGTTTAGATTTTATTTAAACAAATTTTTGTTTCTAGAAAAAAGTTTGATAAAATGGGTAAACAATGATGAGATAACCATTTGGATGGTAATGACTGGTGGTCCTCGTATCAACTAATACAAATACATACTGGCTCTTTTATCATTGGCTACATAAACATATTTTTACATTAGATCAGTGGGATGACCCTTGGTTTACAGGAATTCCAGGAGTTTGAGGCTTAAACACTCTAATTGTCAGCAATGTGAACGAAAGGCTGCCATCAAGACTGATAATAAAGTCAAATGAGTTCAAGAGCTCCATGGAGCAGGGCTGCTCCATAGGAAATGCCCTAGGTCCTGCTTTTTGAAAAATGGTATTTAACAAAGCCATGATCCTGGCAGATGAAGAGTTTCCCAAGGTACCGTACGTTGATGAGCTGGATGCGATCATCGCATCATGCAGTCGGAATGAGGTGCTTAGGAAAGCTTGTCGGAGTACCTGTTTAAGAACTGGGGTACATCTAGGAAAATTACTTATGAAGTTCAAGACACACAGAGCTCATGCCAAAGCTCTAAATTGGATTGACCGACGATTAGTGTTGAGTTCGAGATGGCATACGGTGAAGTGTTATTCGGTAAACGATTGATCCACATCTTATTCATTGGAACCAGAGTCATGGAAGTTCCAAAAAGATTCTCTTGGATAGGATATGCGATGAGAAGTGTGTTGTTCCTGGTTTCACGAATCGTATACTTAGGCATCTTTAGAGCCAATGCACTACTACGTACTATTTAATGCTACAAAGAAGGAATTGATGGGAACCACGGAGGTAGAAGTGTCATCTTAAAAATTAGAGTCTTGAAGCCTGAATCCTAGAAGGACCACTCTAGGGGAGCACCTTCACATGTTGCTAGCAGTTAAAAATTGGCTGCAAAGTGAGTTTTCCTGGACCATCGGAACTCTCTTATCTTTACAGGATATGGTTGATTCCATATGCAGCTCTGTGGACTCAAGAATATGTGACCCGTTACGCCCCATCCATAGGGAAGAGGATTCTGCAGAGCACGTTGGTGACCCCTGTTTTTACCTACACCAGGTCAGAGCACAACTGATATACCCAATTGTGGTCAGGAACAACCCCTTTCCAGAATCTTTAGTTGTCTTAAGTCGAAATAACTGTTTAAAGGAAGCTATGTTTTGCACATATTTTACCACTTATATAATTTAATGATAATAAATTTTTGTATTCACTTTGCACCGCTTTGAACTGTTCTTTCATTCTCGAGTGGTAACATCATGTACTTGCTTTGCTATTATTGTCATAATACCCATTTATTCATTTCCTGGCTAGGAAAATCTTATAGCAATGAATGGAATCTTTGTGTGAATCCATTATGCTAATCCCTCTTCACACAATGCTGTTAACGATTTGACCGCAGTAATTGAGTCAGAACGTCTAAAAGCTATCATCCTATATCACAATGCCAAGTTCAAGGCAAACACCTTCAAGAGAGTTCTTAAAATAAAATACAAACAATCTGTATGAGGTAATCTTGAATGCGATCGATTATATAAATGAACTAGTTGATTCAAGAATCAGTAGCCTTGGTATATTGAGGGTCTGTTGGTCCCCATAAAACTAGAATATTTTCACATAGGTGCTTGTTTGTTCTTATCTTTGCAAGTCTCCTGTTGAAGCTGAGACATGATATTTCGCATTAAGCTCCAAATTTACACTGGAAAGACATGAAACATATAGATAGTTAGCTATCTATTAAATCATGATTGTCATAAATAATTTAATTACTTAGTTTCATAAAAAATTAAAGATCATGAAGTCCTGATAACAACGTGTAATTTGTGCCTTTTTCTATTCTTATTCAAAATGATATTTTAAGAATAAGAAAAGTCAGCTCATCACCGATTTACAAATGGTTGGTGATTTCATAGACCGGTTATCTCCAAGGTTTTCTATCTGTTCTGGCTACTTATCACTGAATGAGATCACACTGTTTATAATTCAAAGCACGTATTCGTTCAAGAGCATGGGCAGAACATATGTCTGTTTTTTTGAGCTGGGATTTCAGGAAATTGTCATGACTGAATCAAAACTTATCTTCTGCCCAAATAACTGTTACACCTTGGTGATGCTAAGGGGGAAAAAACTAATTGCTTTCCATTAAAGGAGATATTTCAGTAGAAACATCTTTTTTTGATAATACCTACTAGAATATCTGAAATAAATGTCCTCCAATCAATATATTTATAAATGGATTAGAAACCCATAACTACATCATAGACGATAAAGGAAGGTACTCAGAATAACAGCTACAGACTACACTTAATAGCAGGAGTCCTCCCCAGTAGCAATATACAACCTAAATTTATCATAACCAGAAGATGATCACCCGGATGAAGTTGTATATAAGCTAACATATAAATAACACATTTGAAGGCGTAGTGGTATATCTATTTTAAATTTCCAAACAATTGAATCATTTTTACGACCTGTATCATAGAACATACCTTTGTTGGCTAAATATCCAATTGTAAGTTGAGTAGACATATCCGGACAGCCAAATACGAAAATAAAAAAAATACTTTCGTCATATAAAATAAGATATATAATAAATATAGTATAAATAAGAATACGTATCTAATAAGACGAAACTATAGTCGGAATTAACATTTTACAAATTTAAATAGACGTCATGCTCATAAGGCACTGGTGAAACATCGCGGCTTAGGAAAGTTTGACAGAAAAAAACAAAACATTATGCAAATATTTTGATTAAAAATTGTAAAGTTTATTCTAAATATATAAAATAAATGTAGAATTACTTACAATTTTCTTTAATTCGTATGTATCCCAGTCACAACCGGATTTTTATCACTCCCACCTACATTAATCCAGATATGGGACAGTCTGTGCATATAAAAATAATATAATAACAAAAAAATGAATTTCCTGATTAAGGTCATCTTACAGTTATCAGAAAAATCATAGCCAAAATCAGAAAGATATTTTATTGACAAAAATACAATTTTTAGTAAACTCATTTTATTATATTTGGTAATTATTTATTGTAAAATTGATTATTTATTGATATTTTTTGACACAAAGCTTCTATTAAGGACCTACGTAATATCCATTGACTGTATTCATACACATTTTCGGATTTTAAATGCGGTTATGGGCTGCAATCAACTTTTTACAGGTTTTTTTTGGGTTGATTTCCTTGTGGTGGTAAAAGATTACCTAAAGGGAGAAAAAAACACAAACAAAGATGTATCTATTAGCATTTATTAGGGTGCGTAAAAATATAGGTGCCTAATTTCGATGGCGGATTTTAAAGTAGCCCTTAATTTACATGAAATATTAATTGAAATGTTAATCTCTGTTTTTTATTTTTAAGATGGATTTGATCCGTTAATTGATTTATGGATTAATTTAAAATAAATTTATTTCATACTCGACTAAATAGTTCCATCGTGAGATCAGGGGGAAATAATTAAGGTACTCGTAGTAAAAGGATCCGCTCACCCCAAATAAATTCCTTTATTTTTCCCTTATCCATAATCTTAAAAATTTGAGAGCTAAGGGGAAAAAAAAATCGATATAGTTAAACACATTCGTAGATGAGGATTTCTGTTTACTCTTAACCATGTCCTCGTTGCTCGTTTCCGTATCAGCTGAGCTATTTTGTTTATTTAAAAAAATTCATTAAAAAAGTAGTACTAAGATGACTATGTATTAAAGTTTTATCTACAACTAAGTTTGCTATTTTATAATCAAACTAATTCAAAAATGTAAAAATCTAGTTATTTCTCAAGAATTTAAGACGGTTGAGAAATCTCAGGTATAAGCCTCACGTGTGTACGTAAACTCACTGTTCCCTGCTCTGTTATATTGCGCCAGTCACTAAATTTAAATAGCCTATTTCAAGACATTTTTAGCATACTGGTTAGACAGGGGATGTGAAGTGTAAACATTAATCATTAGTGCCATTTATATAAGCAATAATCAATATTTAAAAAATGTAATCAGAGAACTTTGAATTTGCATCACGAAATTTCAATATCTTTTTTTCAAAAACGCCAATCCACTGTTTGTAAACAATTTTTTCGAAAGTTAATATTTTTTTTAAATCGTTCAAAAACATTGTCTCTTCGGGTTTGTCAGTGTACTGTGATTACTAGACATGCACAGTACACTTGCATTGTGCTTCACAGACGCCTTTGCTATTAGAAATCGCGCACTCTTGTTTAGACATTGAGAAATAAATGAAGCACAGCAGAGGGACTGATAATATATGCGGGGGGGGGGTGAGATGGAAGGCACCTAGATCCTGTGATGCACAGAATAGCTCAGTGGCTTTCTGAAGAGAATATCGTACGTGCCTGTCAGGCAAAGGATACTCATCATAAGGATAAGGAAAATATGCTGAAGGATTGGCGCGTCTTGGTTCCAGTCGGCCTTCAGTCAGTATCAGCTACAAAGTAATGGCTCTACCAAAGAAGGCCGTTAAAAGTTTATGGGTCTTTTCCGCATCAGCTCTTGATACCTATGTTCACAACCTTACCTTAGAAAAAACTTAGAAATTCGAATTGCTTTATTTCGGTATTAAAAATCTCAATTGGGTAATTTCTATACTTAGTTTCTAGTTTTAGTGTGCTTAAATTTCTGTGCTGTCAATTCCGGAGGCCTATCTTGTGTAAAATATAATAATAATGTACTAAATTAAAAAAACAAAACAAGATAACAAATATTTCATTAATTTATTAATAATTCAATTGCAAATATTATATTCAATAATATTGGATTTATTAAACAGGCCTACAAGAAAATATTTTTTGGTTCCTAGGATTTTAGAACTGATTTTAGCTATATTTGTGGCACAGAATTTCTCTCTGAATGTTTTTCTCTATATGGTATACCTTTCTAGATCAGAGCATTTTTTAACGTGCAGCTCTACACGATATGTGCAGTTCTAAATCACATATACAAGGATTGGTTCCTGTGTTCTTCTTCTTTCAAGAAGACAATCTATTATTTTGTCACGAAATTATAGGAATTCTGGAAAAAATTGGTTTTGCTGACCATTTTCCAATACCAATTGACTTTCGATCTTTTTTACTGTTCTAGTTCTCACGAATGTTAACTGGTGCCGAAACCCGGGGAACAGTTCGGGGAAATTTTGTTGTGGCCCGATTTTGATCGATACACATAGAAGAAGAGATGACGGAAAGTGGCGTATTAAGACAGCCCGTCTTAAATATCGTTGATGGGACGGAACCTAGGAGAGTGGGCCTGCTACCGGAGACTCACGCAAATGCACTTGCCCTGATGAGGTTGAAGGCTATGAACACCCAGGATCTAAGAAAAGCGATTTCGGATCTGGAGAAGTTTACAGGTGAGCTGGGTGAACATAATCACTGTAGCGAGCGCCAACCATACATGTAAATTACCCTATACTCTGGTGCAAATAATGTATTGTAATTAGATGTAAAACATGCTTTTCTGGTAATAAATCATGGAGAGGTCGGAAGTCATAAAACAAGTAACAGAGGGTCGAAGGTCCAGCAACAAAACCCGGGAGGGTAAGCCACCTGCCCCCTCATAAAACGGAACCGGTAAACCTTTGGTCGCCTTCCGGCGGTCATAAAACCTAAGTAGGTGAGTCCCTAGCAGCTATAAAACACACCCTTTTAGGCCAACAGTCATAAACCTAAGGGGTATTGGCCACCTGGGCATCATACAACATACCCCGTTCTGCCGACTCCACCTTCCACTAGAAAGGGGAAAATATATTTAAATCAGGGTGTTGCGCCCTGTAGCTACACTCTTCCCAGTCTCCTCAGCCGCTCTACTCGGTCGCTTTACGCCAGGGCCACTTGGCCCTAGAAGGCAGACACTTAGACTCCTCGCCAACCTACTCTCTCTTCAGCGCCGCTGAGCCCGTCACCCTATTTCTCAGCCACCTTGCAGACCCTCTGACGACTTGTAACTATTACGCTGCCGATCTCCCGCCCGAACTCTGAAAACTGGTCTTATTCTTTATGAACCTCTGAACCTCTTCTCCTGAACACAGTGTATTGTCGAGACACATCCCTATCAATAAAATGGAGTCAGATATTAACGCCAACATGGAACATGTTCCATGTTATTAACTACAACAATCCGCACTTGTCACCAGGGCTAGAGTGATTAGGCACTCTCCTAGTGACGCCCCCGACAATTGGTGACCCTCGACGTGAACGAGAAGCTCGACGTGATTAAGACACCCGACAATTGGTGACCTTGACGTGAACGAGAAATCCGACAACTGGTGAACCCGCCACGAGAAGCCGTCGTAATCTCAGAAGAAACCTTTTCTTACGATGGCCGACCCACCAGCTCCGTCCGACGAAGCATGCTGTACAACCGTACACAACTCTCGGACGTGCATACCACCAGAGTTTCACGAAGAAGACCCCATTCTAGCACACAGGACGAAATTAAAATCAACGTCACGGTTTATTTTCCCCGTAAGTTACTGTTAAATTTAATAGCCAACCAGTATTTTCGAAAATCCGAGTAAGCCTAATCGCTACCACTTCACGAAGCAAGACATTCGATGACTCCTCAACAACAATTTGCCAACGCAGAAAGAGACAATACATCCACTTGGACTTCATGGGACCGTTGCCACCGCCTGCGAGGATGCGAAAGTCCGGGTTTTAATTGAATTTGGATTCGACACCAAGCCCCAAACCCATAAGTGGCGCCCGGACAGGGACTTGAACCCTCAGATTGGGTCCACATTGGGGTCTTATAACAATATTATAATGCGGGATCTGTTTGGGGTCTGGTGTCGAATTTAAATTCAATTAAAATCCGGACTTCCATTGATTATTCAATGTAAAATGGGACATGCAATATTATGATATGTGTGTATTTTTTCCACTTTCTGAGAGTTGAAACTGAAGTTTGTTTTTTCATGGAATTAAATTTTGTTACCTGACTTGGCTTCTCAGAGCTTTTAAGAAAACTTCAATTTGTTTACTTCTCTCTGTTTAAATTAAATTTCATTCCAAAAGCAAACCCCGATCACTATAACTTTAAAATATAAATTGTCTGTGACTCTTCAAGAAAATAACTAAAGGAAATTTATCTGACAATATCATTAATTTTAATGGATAATTCATTTGAATCATTATCAATTAAACATTTAGGGACAGCAGTTCTTGTAACTAAAGACAGCATGTTTTTTAAGAAAATATTTTACCAAAGCAAATAAAATTGTAGCAGGCAAATAACAACCAGTTTTTTTTTTAAATAATGGCATCAGAAACCAAAACAGATTTTTTTGAAAACTAAACCCAACTTTTTCCATACGATGGCTTAGTAACTAATTATTTCTTCGGACTAATCAGTATTACTATTGTTAGAAGGCACCTTCATATTTGTTTCTTCTTCATGCTGATCGTGAAGTGTGCTGGAAAAAATTCTTGAGTCCGTGATTCCTCTTTCAAGGCTGGGAGATAACTCCCAGCTTGTTTACGTTTTGCTCTTTTCGGCTTTCCAAACTCCAACCTTTGCATTGCTGACCGATTTTAACTAAACCTTCACTTCACTTTTACATTTTCCCGACAAAATAAACTATTTTTACCCTTTAAATTATGGTTCTAATTGATAATGCAGTCATATAAAAGAAAAAATTTAAATTAAACCAAACAATTTTTTTTTTTTTTGATTTCTGACAAAATTTACATGTAATGATATCAGGTTCAGCCCATATCATTACAATATATTGTGAAAGAATACTGTAATCTAAACGTAAATAAACAATTGATATATATTATTCCATTGATAAATTATTAATTACCTCCTATAATAATTAAAACTAGAGGTAAAACCTATTTATCCTTTTCAGAGAATACTGAATACACTATAGTTAACAATCTAAGTTAAAAATATAATATTTCGATATATTCCACTTATATATATATATATATATATATATATATAAGTTAAGGTTCGGACGTCGTAGGCAGCCAGCCTAATCCTTAAGTCATCGGGATCCCGAATGTATTTAGAGAGGCTTTAAAAGCTCAAATAAAAACAGTCTTGTGACAACTCTCGTTCAGTAACTACATTCAACCTCTTTCCTTTTTCTTCTCGTTTTTCGTTGACGATCGTTAACTGGTGCCGAAACCCGGGAGCGGAGTGGGTTCGAGTCATTAACGTGCGAGTTGGTTTTTGTTTTTTTTTTCCTTCTTATTCACTTTCGTGTGATTTAATTAAAGTAGGTAATGGTGGAATTGCGGCCGGCAGCGTTTGAAGTTCCACAGTTACCTAAAGAAACCATGGCTGAAGCCCATGCGAACACACTGGCGTGGATGAAGGTGCGGGCAGTGACGTCACAGGACATGAGGAAAATGATCTCAGACCTCGAAAAATTTTCTGGGGAAATAGGTGAGTTAAATCATTTTCTCAAAGGTGGAGATAGGATTATGGAGAGGATACAAGCCAAGATGGACGAAGGGTTACTCGACCCAGGTGACGCTAAGTCAATAAAGGCAGACCTGGTGTGCAGGGTGAAAAGGAAGGTGCTGAACCTGATACAGGCGGACGAGGAAACCCCGTGGGAGATAGTAAAGACGAGACTGAAAAAAGCATATGGGGGGGGGACGATGGACCCCAGAGGAGGATATATTCCAAATGTTTCGAGAAATGAAATCTCCGAGACAGAATAGTGGACAGTATGCTGCAGTCCTGGTTGTCCGCTACAATAAAATAAATGAGAAAATGAGGGAGACAACTAGCGCCGATGAAGTGGAGGGCAGGATGGGATTCCTGTCAACAATCTTAAAGGTACAATTAGCGAAGGAGACGGGAAGGAAGGAAGGGTTCCCTAATGAGCGATCGTTCCTCGAATGCGCCCAGGCGATGATAGATGCTAGCGCAAGGGAAGAAGAAGTAAAAATGAACGAAGATGACAACGATTGGAGCCAGATCCCATATAGGAGAAACAGGACCCCAAAAGCAGTGTGGAGGAGACAGGAAACGCCGTTTGCCGGTAGAGACAGGGGAGCGACAAGAGAGAGAAGATTGGGAGTGACGAGGCCTAGGTACGCACCTCGGAAAGAAGAAAGGAAATGTCATGGTTGTGGAAAGACGGGCCATCTGGTAGCTCAGTGCCCTCGCACTAAGTGCTTTGAGTGTGGGGAAGAAGGACACATAGCAAGACAATGTCCATACTTGTTTCGTAGAAGGGAATTTCACAAAGCAGAACCAATGGAGGTGAACAACCAGGAAATCCGGGAGAGGCGGAGCGCGACACCAAGAGAAATTGGATCATCGGGCGACGAGTCATCAGGGACGTCGGAGACAGACGGAGAGGAGTCGAAGCGCAGCGGGAGCAGACGACGAGAGTGGCAGAAGAATCCCTCGCGCAGATGGGAGCGGCGTACGGAGGCCTGAGGAGAGTGGCAGCAGAGAGGCGACCGCATCCTAAGGTGCAATACAGTGCGGGAAAGGATGTGTGGTTTGCCAATTATCGAGTTCGGGAAGGGGGAGAGGTGCCTCATTGATACTGGCAGCACCAATACAATAATATCTCGTGGTGCGTTAGAGAGGTTGCGTAGAGGAGAGAGGGCACACCAGATCAAGGTATGTAAGTGTAAATTACTTACTCTTGGGGGACCCTGCGAAGTAATGGGAGAAGCGGTCGTGGGGCTGGAAGAATGGGCGAAAGTAATGGGTGACATAAAAGTACACGTCGTGGAAGACATGCCACGGGAATACCAGATAATAGTGGGGTGTGATTTACTGGGAAAAGTAGGCGCGCGCATCAAAAACGAGGGGGAGAACTGGAGGATCAAAATAGGGAAGCGAACCTATCGAAGCCGGGGGGGCGTAAGGGGCGAAACGGAGCAAATAGGAGCGGTTAAGAGAGTGGAGGATTGGAGGGAGAGTCTGAGGAGCGAGTTTAGGGATATTTTTTTCGCTGAAGGGGACAAGCTAGGAGCAACGGGGAAAACGCTACATGAGATCCCGTTAAAAGTAGAGCGGGTGACGTATGTGAAGGAGAGGCGGTATCCGCAAGCGCTCAGACAACACATTAGAAAGGAGATCGAGGATCTCAAGCGCCAAGGTATTATCAGAGATAGCACGTCTCCGTATAATAGCCCTTTGTGGGCAGTGAAAAAGAAAAGTCGACCGGGAGAATGTGAGGAAAAATACCGAGTCGTGGTTAATTTTCGGAAACTTAACGATAATACCCTGGACGAAAAATATCCGATCCCGCGGTTCGAAGACATCCTAGACAGACTAAACGGTGCAAAAATTTTTAGCACATTGGACCTAAAAGCAGGGTACCATCAGATCAAACTAGCTGCGCATGACCAACATAAAACGGCGTTTTCGTTTGAAAGAGGGCATTTTGAGTTCACGAGAATGCCGTTCGGTCTCAAAAATGCTCCAATAACCTTTCAGCGTCTCATGGACGAACTTCTGAGAGGAATGGACGAAAATATGTGCCAAATTTACATGGATGACCTGCTGATCTTCAGCCGAACGGAATCGGAACATATTCAACACCTCCGGAACGTATTTGAGAGATTAAGGGATTTCGGGTTGAAACTGTCAATAGACAAATCGTCACTGGGGCAGGAGCAGATTAGTTTTTTAGGGCACACAATCTCACAGGAAGGGGTTCAACCAGACTCGACGAAAGTAGAAGCGATCCAGAGAATGGAGGTGCCAAAAGATGTAAAAGGGATTCGGAGATTACTGGGCACGCTCAATTACTACCGCCGTTTCGTGCCGGACATGGCAGAATATATGGTACCCATTAACAATTTACTACGGAAAGGAGCACGGATAATGATCACGCCGCTGATAGAGCAGAATATCCGCAAATGCTTGGCACGTTTGCAGGAGGCGCCGATTTTGGCTTTCCCTAACTTTGAGAAGGATTTCACGATCACCACCGACGCAAGCGACTATGCCTTGGGGGCAGTATTGTCACAAGAAGGCGAAGACGGGGAAAGACCGGTGGCTTACGCGAGCAGACGCCTGACGGACACGGAGGCGCGGTACAGCGCTCTGGAACGAGAACTCCTCGGGATAGTGTGGGCCATTGGGCACTTCCGTCCGTATGTATTTGGCAGAAGGTTTCGAATACATACGGATCACCGACCTCTTCAATGGGTCGGAAAACTCAAAGAATCCTCCTCAAGGGTAACAAGGTGGAAGGAATTCTTAGCCCAATACAATCTGGATATTGTATATAAGCCAGGCAAAGACAACGTCGTGGCAGATTGGCTGTCGCGCGCTATTATGGTGAACGCCATAGAAGAAGGGGAAACATCGAGCGGTATGAGGCAGTTCATTGAGGAATGGACGCCTGGAGAAGCGGGCAGGAGCAGCACGCGGAAAGATAGTGACAGGAGTGCGGACACACCATCAGACGAGTCTATAGGAGAGAGACCGCGTGATATGGAGACGACGGACGAAATTATCAATGATAAGCGGAGGCAGATCATATGGAAAACTCAAACATCGGGTGCTCTGAAAATACTCCATAGTACGTACGGTAGGAGTCAGATCGCGACGATTTGGTCACCACCGGGAGTTCGAGGAGATCAAATTTGTCAGGCTCTCAAGGACGTGTCCAAACCCGGCAAAACACACCATTTATTCGTGGGCAACGAGACTGTGTGGGACAAAATTAAAAAGCTGTGGCAGAAAGAGCTGTTGGGGGTGGATCGCTCGTTCATTCGGTGTCTTTCCGTGGTCCAAACCCTGCGGGACGAGGAGCAGCAACGCGAGGTAACACTGGCGTATCACCAAGGAAAAACCAACCACCGCGGTGGGCAGGAGACGGCACAAGCACTACGAAGGCGCTATTTTTGGTGGGGGATGCAGCGGACTATTCAGGAGGTAATCGGAGCATGCGAAGTTTGTCAGAAGACGAAATATGATAGACATCCCCCGCAGGGACTCCAGGAGGAATCACCCACGGCAGAAGCACCACTGACGGAGATTCAAGTGGACACCTTCACGTGGCGGGGTTTTAAGTGGGTCACTATCATCGACCCATTTAGCAAAGTGGCTATGGCCTACGCGGTGGGAGACAAGTCATCAGATTCCATATTACAAGCCCTCAACACATGGTTTCAGTTCTACGGCATACCAGAGAGGATCTCGTCGGACGGGGGACGGGAGTTTGACAATGCAACCGTGAGAGCCGAAATGCAAAAACGGGATGTGGTATGGCATTTTAATACCCCCGGGCATCCCAAGAGCAGGGGAACCATCGAAAGGTTACACAGCACCCTCAGCGACCACTTACGCGTGTACCAGGTGGATAAAGGCCTGTCGGCGAACGTAGCGATGCCAATGGCGGTGGCGGCATACAACCACTCGATACATGCCACGACGGGGTTAGCACCCTTCGAAATTTTGTTTGGATTACGAGTGAGACCGAGGAACTGGCCAGAGACGGTGGCGGATGAGGGAATGGTGGCACAGCTCCATAACACCCACATACAGCTCGGAAAGATGTGGTACAAAGTACGCGATAAGATTATGCGCGAAAAATCCAAGCGCGTGGCACGGGCAAATTTGAAGGTGCGTGATCGCATAGGAGCAATATCGATTGGGACCGTTGTGTACAGAAAAGTCGTGTCAAATCGTAGTAAGGAACTTGTTCGGTATGAGGGGCCCTTTAAGGTCATCATAATTCGGGAACATAATCTCGTGACCATCGAGAGTATGACCACCCCAAAGAAGAGGCGAACCGTTCACATTGAACAGTTGAAACTCCCAACACAGGGGGGAGGGTGTTGAATGTGCGTAAGATGGTGTGCCCTCGATCCGATACGGAGCAACTGATCCGGAATCATATGTTTCACATGTTCACATTCACATGTGCTGCTCAGAGAGAGTTTTTGTTTTCATTATTTATATTGTGGATGTTCCATTTTTTTTTACCTGGCAGCCACCGGGTCCAGGGCGAATGTATTATTTTTTGTTATTATTATTTTTGTTTTATTTCTGTATTATCTCTTTTCTTTGTTTTTTTGTGAGGACTATGAATATATTAGACCGTAAACGTGATGTAAGGGATTACAGGCTGTGTGCTGAGTGCGGCGGACCTTGGAGTTTACGAAGAGATATGCGTAAACTGGCAGGGGGGAGTTAAGGTTCGGACGTCGTAGGCAGCCAGCCTAATCCTTAAGTCATCGGGATGTAAACATCCCGAATGTATTTAGAGAGGCTTTAAAAGCTCAAATAAAAACAGTCTTGTGACAACTCTCGTTCAGTAACTACATTCAACCTCTTTCCTTTTTCTTCTCGTTTTTCGTTGACGATCGTTAACTTATATATATATATATATATATATATATACTGATATTTCATTCACCAAGGCTTTCCATCTTCGCCCTTGAACGGTGACAAGAAAACCAGGTCATGCCTTCAAGGAAGTCTCATACTACGGAAGAAAAATATTAGAAAGAAATTATTTATAGAAGAAGCTTAAGAAACCCGTTTAAACCACATATACCCAATATATATCGGTATAACATATTCTTAACCATATTTTATTTATATGCACATAATTCCTCAACAAAAAAAAAAGGTTTATTTTCTTCTATCTTTCCTACTTTCACTCTTGGCTTGTATTTCAAAGTTTTTTTCACATTAGCGGTTCACGTACTAGTCACATCAAAGTCGAGTCACTATCGGGCCAATGTCGATAGCAGGCAATAGAATGGAGAGATTCAGACAAAGTTCGGTCTGGTCAAGTCCAGGTCGTTTTAAGTGTGATCCATACTGTAGCGCTCAAGTGAATTTTGACCAAAAGACTAAGTGATAATTACCGATGTATTCACGCTAATATTAATGCATTTGTAGTTAGTGATTCTTCCTGCTCCTGCTGAGTCTGGAGAAACAGCTGAACCCAAACATCTCTTCTCTGATTTCTTTCTTCTTGTCCTTTATTATAGGGAATAAACGTATTTTTTATCAAAGTATTCGCCATGTTTGCCAGCCGATGACAAACAAGTATAAACCAATGTAGCGACCGCTAACTACACAAGATAAATCACCCTATACTCTATTGTATATATATTGTGAACAAATGTAAATAACATTACCAAAATATAAATCATTGTAAATATGGTAAACAATAAAACATGCTGCTAGGAGCCAATTAGTTATATAAGCTGGGGCACCAGGTGCCAGGGCAGGTAGTAGACCCAACCGCCGAGAGACCTTCCCTGCTTACGTCTCTTCGTCAGAGAACAAAGAAAACCACACACTCAACCCTTATCGGGTACTATAAAAACAGTGCTGATTGGCTACTGACGAAGCCAGCTGGGTATTTAAGACTGGCGGTTTGGGGCCTGTATATCATTCTCCTGGGAACTAACTGGCTCGTGGCTGCTCTGCTTGAAATTCTGAACTTGGCTGCTTCTTTATGAAAAACCTCTGCATCTCTCTCTCTCTCCTCACCTCGCTACGTTTTAGTCCGGCGTTGTCAGACCCCACACCTTCCTAGTGGGAATCTCTGCCTTCGTCTCGCTAAATCTAGCAGCTCCTTGGGAGAGACCTCTCCCTCGCGGACAACGGTTGCCGTGGCCCTACAAACTTTACCTAGTAGTTTCTCCCACGGCAATCCAGTCTGCCTCTCTCCGGTTCACACTCGCCTTTGGGATCCGGTCGGAGTTCGCCTACCCTCAGATACCGAGTGTGAATTCGTGGTCATTCCAAGACCACACAAACTACCTACACTACCTTCCCTATACCTCTTCTCCTGAACATAGACATTGTCGGGGCACATACCTATCAAAAATGGAGTCAGATAGTAAAACCGTCATGAAACGATTGTCCAGGTTATAAACTTAATCAACCCTCACTTCGTCACCAGGGCTAGGGTAACTAGGCACTCCCCTAGTGACGACCCAACAACCAACATTACGAGCATTTCGTGTGGTCCTTTTACAGTGGGTAAAAGGTGGAAATAAACTCATTTTCCATAGTACTGTTTTGTTGTAAATAAAATATGGATATTATTAGGTTAATGCCTATCACAGTATTTATTTTTCGATGCAATTATTGTTTTTAAATAATAAAAGCTTCATCATAAAGCTTTGCACCCTGTGAAAAAAGATTAATTAGTGATTGACTCTTGAGTGTAATGTCATAACCTATTATTTAATTACTATCAGACTCCTGATGTCATTTTAAAGTAGTTTTCAAATGTCAAACGGTAGCTTTCTGAAGGCAATGGGCTTTGCATAATTTGATTTACAAAAACCAAAAATATTATCATTTGATCATTTTTGAAGAAACATTTACATCCTATTTGAAACTTATCAAACAGTGTTTCTTTTTAATGTTTTAATATTTCGAACGATGATTTGAATCAATGTCGCTATGGTGCTAAAAATAAAACCTGCCCCACGAAAAATAATGAGGGTACATTTTTAAATTAATCAGCAGAAAAAGAATTAAAAAAATATTGATCACATTAAGTATGAACGTAGCGTGCGTTCCTGCTAAAGTGAACTGTAATTACGTAGAGTAATCAAAAGTGAATTCGCAATTTTTTTGCAATCCCAATTTCATCTAGAGGGATCATATTTTACATGAAAGATTCACTTGATGCCCTATAAATATCATATTACGTGGGGATATCAAATTGAAGGCCGCTTTGATTCAACGTAGATACTTTAATAGCCTTTGATGGTGCTTTAGTTGACTAACATAATAACATAAAAAGCAACTAAATGAGTAAATAAAAATGTTTTCGCAATCGGAAGGAAACCTTTAATAGTAGTAATAAATCACACCATTACGTAAACTTGATTTTGTTTTTAAGTGGTTTATATTTAAATATTGCCTATTATTAGTTTATATTATGCTAAATTTTGTAATAATAAATTATTTGTTTTAGAAATTTAGTTTAATTTTTTTTACATTACTAGTTTAGAAGAGAAATTTTTGATTTGGCATAGGTCCCACTGCACCGTACATATATTATATTAGCTTCTATTTAGTTTCATCAGGTTTTTTAAAAAATATGATTAAAAGAGACCATAAATCCGTCGGACCAATGGAAAGACGACTTTTTATTATGTAAGATGACCGTTATCTGCGATAAAAATAGAATTGTGGTCAAGGCAGATTATGAACATTTAGATGGTGATATGAGAGAGTGAGTGTGTGGGAGAGAGAGAGAGAGAGAGAGAGAGAGAGAGAGAGAGAGAGAGAGAGAGAGAGAGAGAGAGAGAGAGAGAGAGAGAGAGAGAGAGAGAGAATCCCAGTGTAGATGAGCGCATTATCAGCGTCAATATTTGATATTAGTAATTTATTAATATCTACTAGTCCCGTTAATTTAGATATAAAAATGTTAATTTATTGTACATTACATCCCAGGAGGGAATAGTATTAAATAATACAAATGAGGCAAACATGTGTTGTAATGAATTAATTTATTAAATATATTTATTGCAGTTTCATTATTTAATTTTAGCGAGCTCAAATTCTAATTTACAGAAATTGTATTAGTTAGTTAATTTCTTTGGTATTCTTTAGTCATGCGTCTGTAAGTGGTTAATCTGCTACATCGTTAGTATGTGACCATCAGGGCATGTCGGGTCGTCACTAGGGGGTGCCTGATCACCTAGCCCTGGTGACAAGTGCGGATTGTTCGAGTTAATAATCTGGACAATCGTTCCATGATGGCGTTACTATCTGACTCCATTTATGATAGGTATGTGCCCCGACAATGCACTATGTTTAAGAGAAGAGGTACAGAGGTTTCGTAAATAATAAGGCAAGTTTTCAGAGTTCGAGCGGAAACCAAGAGCATCACGGGTACAGGTCGCCACAGAGTCTGCAAAGAGACTGGTTTACAGGGCCAGAAGCCCTGGCTTAAATATCGTCTCTACTTCCTGCCAGGAGGCTGCGAGGGTCTAATCCGGGTTGGGGGGTTTGGACACCTGTGGTGCTGTACCCATGCTTAATTACCCGACTGCCAACTGGTGACCCGTTTATGACTGTTTGGCTTCCGCCTTTTATTGCTTAACACTTTTACAATGATTTACATTTAATTCATGTTATTTTACTTTTGCTTACAATATATATGCACTAGAGTATAGGGTGATTTAACTTATGTAGTTAGCGGTCGCTACAGGGCACATCAAGGCCACGCGGCATGACATAATTTTGAGGTTTATATGGCCAGAAGTTATCCTATCTCTAGATATTAATTAACATTTCTGTTTTGGAGAGGCGGGGAGGAAAGAGGGAGAGAGGGAGTTAAAACATCAAAGGATGTATTGTGACTGTGATGATAATTAAATAATTTAATTTTATAGTAACAATAAAAGTCCTTTATGAAAATGAGAAATACAGTAAATGGCTATTATTAATAGGCCTTATCTTTCCTAACAATATAATCTAAAGTTAGAATTAGCTTGTGTTAAATACTTACATAAGACAGGATATAATATTTTACAATAATATATTTTCTTCTTTTGTGAACATATCGTTTTAATGTAACTTTATTGTAGTCCCTATTTGGTTTATTATGTTATATTTGTTGGAGTGGAGAAAGTTTTGAAAAAATACAGTTGATAAATGTTTTACATTCATCTTGGAGATGTGGTGGCAGAAATAGCCGGGTTGGTATTCATAATAGAAACACAATGTTTTAAATAACTAAGGTAACAATAAAAATGTAATGAACTATAAATAATAGAGTAAGACAGCAAGAAGGCGTACTCTCTCGACACAGTCTGTACACTACCGGTGCCCTTCTAACCAACAACAACCGTGCAGGGTGCAGCCGCTACATGACGACATATATATATATATATATATAATTATTAATTTGTTATTGTAAACAGTTATTTTTTATTCTTCGAGTATATCTTTAACTTTAGCATAGTGATCTAGGTTTCCTGGAGTTCTTAAACAGCCAATACCGCTGTGAACTTTTGTAAGTTTTTTTTGTAATTTGAATTACTTTTAATGCTGCAAACCGGGCATAGGTAACATATGATTAGTTGAATACACTATTTACATATTAAGAGATATCTTTTAGTATTAAACTTCATTATATGTTCAAATATTATGTTTAGTATTTCATAGCTATGATTTAATGTAGTTGGTAGGCATAGATAAGTTAGAACTCTATCCAGTGTAAGTCAAATATCGGGTATTTTTTTTATTTATTATTTCATATTGCAATTTATTTGGTACTATGGTTCTAGTTGAGTTCTGGGCGGCACACAGTGGCGGTATACACTATTACTGTAAGGTAATATTCAGTACTGGTCAGAAGTTTCCGGACACTGATTTTTTTTATGGGATCTCAATAAATGTTTTGTGTAGTTTTACGAGGCTTTCCACACCTTGGTGGGTAACTCAAACCACCTCCTGAATTATATTTTTTTAATAAATCACTTTCACCGCCAAAGTCATGTGACATGTACTTTAACCAACTTTCAACATTTTAGCGATTTCACAAGATTTCATTGCAAGTGAAAAACTAATAGTTCTTTTATGGATATCTGAACTTGTATGAACCATTTTAACTAATTGAAAGAAAATATTGTTTTGTATTACCTTAATAAGGATTAGTGGGAAAACAAAGTTTCTCATATCGTAAATAATTTTCTTAATTCAGAAATAAATGTGATCAATCTATTATTTTTTTTTTTAAATTAATTTTGTTCTTATTTAATCCTGTAAATAAAATTGTTAAGCCTCATTACAGTTCCTGAGGATTAAGAAATATATGACTTGTCCATAAACTACTGTATATATCCAAATATATAATAAAAAATATATATCCAAAATCAAATTACGTGTGTGTGATGCATCGTTGCGTTATTATTAGTAAGTATTAACTGTAGTTTGCGTTATGCAGACTCAACTAGTGTCGCGTTGTTATCTCAAATTAATAACAAGAATAGTAAACCTACCCCTTCGTTTGTAGCTTACCGCACTGCTGAAAGTTGGGAACACTGATTGAAGTAAAATAGTTGAACACACAAGCCAGCTGAAAAATCGAAAGAACAAATTTGTAATTAATGCATACATTCAATATACACACACCAGTCATAAGAAGTCATGGCCATGATTGTGCAAAAGGGAAATAGGAGCCGGCGGGGCACCTAGGATCATCACAAATGGTGAGACAGAAGAGACAAAAAAACAATCTACATAAGCAAAAATAGGAAATAAGCAATACTATTCGAGCTTATTTCATTTCAGTTTATTTTGATATTTAGTTTTAGTCTTTCAATGCAGCTGGGTTTCTTGCAAATATAGCCTATTTGTATTATTGCAGTAATATCTTTTATTATATAAAATACAATATTTATAAACCGACCTTCAGCCTTCTTATTAATTACACAGTCCAGTTAGTAGTAATCAAAGGTTTTTATTTGTTAGTATGTGTTAGAAAACACGGGTTAGAACCCGTTCTTGCTATAACTCACACATGTAAAGCTAGTGTTAGCATAAACTACGCAATACATTCTAGTAGTAAGAAACTCGAGTACGCTTAGAAATTTCCATTGCCGTATAGTCAATCTACATACATACACTGTACCAGGAACAGAGGAGCTGTTCTTTTGCAGATCTCGCTGAGCCAACAAGAGATGGTTGCTAGATCGATGGTTCATATTACGACAATGTATCATCAGATTCCAGCAACCAGGAATGCACAAACACACCTAAGCCAATACAGACGATTTGGGAGCTCTAGAGTTCGTAGATAGTCCCGCTACCAGGTAGTATAGGTTTTTTTTTTAAAAAAATATCACCATAAGGAAACAGTTAATAATCGAGTAATTTTGTAGACCTTCAGTTGATGATGTGCCGTGTGATAATTATTAAATGTCATATTCTTATCGTAAATAAAATTTAATGGTTAACTTACCTGTATGTCTATGGGCTCATGAATAAGTTACGAAGGCAAACTTACAATATACATGCAGGTTTTACATGCATAATAGCGTGTCCTGCATTAATGTAGCAATGATTAACAAACGTTGACCAATGCTTACCCATCCGGCATCCTCACACAAGCCTTGTCCTAGCACCCGCTTAGTTAGGAGAAGCATTTTTGAATTAAAAAGTTAGGATAAGCATAAATAAAATAAACTATGTTTCCTGTGCACTGTGTTAGACATTTTTAAACTAACCAATCTATCTAATGGTACACTCATCCACGTTTTAATCAGGACATTGCGCAATGGCCTACTACAATTAGTTCATTATATACTTGATGATATCAGAATATACGGAATTCTCCACATAAATCCTAACTTCCTAACTCCCACTTTCTTGCATGCGAGCGTCTCACGAGTGCCCCTAAACCTACATCGAAGAATCAACCACAACTGTCAGTGAAATCTGCAGTCTACCTAGACATCTTGGGATGTAAACATCAGGTGATTCACCCATAACTCATTACGGGTATCGTCATCAGAGCTAGCAGGTGCAATATGACGTTATTACAGTTATATACACAAACAATACCAATAGTAATCCCAACTTTAATTTAGAATTGATCACGAATAACCAATGACAATGGGTTGCTTCGATAAACAGTGTGAGTAATTCCATGGCATTGTTGAATCATTCAAGGGCGACCGGTCTCATCTGCAATTGTTTATAATACTGACATTTCCTGTCGGTTTCGTAAGATGTAATAAATCACCCTTCATGTTTCTCAGCTAAGCTTCTTTACGGTGAATTTAACTTAAAGTAAGTGGATACATATCGTTGGGATTTTCACTCCATGGAGAATCACAATCTGGACGTTTAATTCATAGTAAATTATATTCTAGTATTAAGTTACTTCATTATGGCATTAAAAAAAAAGAACAATCCATTAAACGTCTGTAGGTCCATATCTTACTTCTCTTGGTTAAATTTGTTTAATACAAGATGTAGAACAGCTGCAATAAAAGAACTACGGGGATAAAGTGAATGGATGAATGCTTTATAAAAATGAGATGCACCATTTAATAAGGTAATACAGCTTGGAGAAGTGGATAGCTATAGCACTTTTGGATTTAAGAGTAAGTTCTAAGTACCTACATGGCGTTTCTAACAAGTGTTAGGTTTTAACAGCATCGTTAATGGAGAAAGTATACTAGGTAGGGGTCTCCTATCCTTGTAGTCTTGCTCTTGAGCGTATGCTCTTTGCTAGTCAGCGCACCAAATATTTATAGTTAAAAAAATATAGTTTAATAAAGAAATGGAGTAAATAAAATTAAATCAGATTTTTGTAACGTTTCCACTTTTTTTTTTAAAAGGTTGATATTTGTTGATCGATAATTGACAGTGGCGATTGGTAGGTGTAAATATGATCTGTAAAGGTTTTTATTCTCCATTTATTTTCCTTTGGGGTGAAGAAGTAAAGATGGGGGGGTTTGAAGGTGTTGTGAGGGTGTAAGGAAGGGATGAGTTGTGATATTAGCAGTATATCTAGCATAAATAATAAGATTGTAAGTACTTATTTGAGGAACCCCTGCTTTTGTCGTAAATATAAATATATATGAAGTACCATTGTCGACATGGATGAAATATAAGAACGACGGGTAAGGGTCAAAATACATAAAATAATACACAAAAATAATTCTCACAGGTTAGTTTTTGTAAATATATCCTATTAATTAGTTGGTAGAGCACTCGGCTATATATTGGGGAGGCCCGGCTTCCATTCACGATCCTGCCAATGTACTTTTTCTTTGGCTGTTAATAATTATTGTCGTGGGATATTTTTCTCAATTGAAATTTGTAATATCCTAATATAAATACGTATATATACACACACAAATTTAGAAATATCCATAGTTCGGTTCAAGTAGGAATTAACAAAAGAAAGAAAAAAAATTGAATTCCTAAGACGTAATATTTTCCTTAAAAAAAATTGTAAGTAGTTTTTGCATAAATATGAAAAAAAAACTGCGTTGCAAGGATGCAGTTTGTGAAAATTGAGAGTAAAGAAGAGAACAATTTTAAATGTTAAAAAACAGAGGGTTTTTTGATTTATCACAGTTAGAATCATTGAGAAATTCGAATGATTACGTTCCTCTGGTGTATATTATGCTAGTTTGGTTTAAGACCATGCATTTGGTAATTATTGGTAACGAAAATTAGTAAAAAGTAATCACAATAAGAAAAGAAGGTAAATAATGATGTAGTAGACGGCCCGATGAATACCGTTTACGTATTTAAATTACGTGTTAATTATGTCTTTAAGACAAACATTTATGTAGTATATTTATGACAAACATTTAAGGATCTATACCCTGACCCAATAACTTATTGGATACAATAATAAGTTATTGGAGACAATAAACTAGATCGAGGAAGAAAACGTGTTTATCTTTCAACAGGTTTCACTGCTAGGAGGGACTTATATCGTAAATGAGAATCAAAACACTTGATTACCTGCATATTAACCTATTAGGGCTTAGTAGTGCATATGAGATTTAATACATTTCTTAACTTTTTTGGAAAAACACAAGGTAGAAAAATGTACGATGATCTTGTAAAAAAAAAAGCCTTAGTGGTTATCTTTTTGGTTGCCCCTCTCGTTAATGATTACAGTGAGAAAAATCTATATTCGTCGTCGCAATGTTCAGAACACCCTTCCCACTCAAATATGTGGGGTCTATTGAAGTGTCTGCCCATAATTGTCTTTACTTTCGTTCAGAAACGTCACAACGTTCCCGCGTGTATATCTTTCTATATACCCTTCTATTATGGTAGTCGTAAAATGATCAACTAAAAACTAAAGGTACCGGAGTTGAGGTTCCTTAGGAGAGTAAGGAAACTTGGCCTAGAACAAAGTTTATGGTGAGCGAATTTTTGTTAAGGAATGTCAGGACAGAGGACAGCTGAACCGTGTGCTATAACTAAAAAAAAGTGAGAGAGTCTTACAAATATTGGAAAGGGAGGTCTTGAGAAACATTTTTGGGTCAGTGAACTGGGGAGAATGAATGAATTATAATAGATATGTCAGAACATAATGACACCGATAAAGTTAAGAAGAATTTGATGGCTTGGATATGATAGAAACATATTAACGCAAAGCTATCTCAAGAAACTGCATAGGAGCAGGTAGGCAGACGGAAAACAAGGTGACCTCGGCCGTACTGAATTGGTGATGTCGAGGATAAACTACGATTGATGGCTTGTTGATAGGCGAAGAACTTGGAGAGGTTAAGCTAAGGACAAGGTTTTGACGAGTTAGATAGTTAAAATATTCAGCAGGATAGCAAATTAAGCTACAAAAGGCTAGAACAGCTGACATCTTAAGATGATCAGGCAATCTCTCTCTCACCGAATAAAACTAATGCTTTCACAAATTTATTACTCATTCAGTTGAACTTTCTTCTTCTTCCTTGGAAAATACGGATAAATTACACTCATCAATAACAATATCTTCCCGCAAACTATTTTCTTTATTAACACGCTCAAGCGCTTTCAACAACTAACGCTGCCATTCTCAAGTCATAAACCTGCTGATCATCAGACATACATATAACTTATTTGGTATCAAAAATATATCAAATTAAAACTTATAAGGACTGTGCTAAACAATATCACGCCTTTACTATCTCTCATAGTCCTTGGACGGCGGTGAAATAGACGTGGCATACTTTAACTAATATTACAAGTTCTATTCGATAAATCCAGTTAATTTATATATATAAATTTTAAATATAAATATTAAGATTTTAAAAATGTTAATTTATTGTACATTTGTGGCAATGGATTAATTTATTAGTTGATATATTGATTGCAGTTTCAATATTTTACTTTAGTGATTTCAAATTATTATGCAGCAATTGTGTTAGTAATTAATTTCTTCGGAATTCTTGAGGCATTCATCTGAAAGTGGTTAATCTGCTACATCATTAGTATGTGACTGGTGGCACTGGTTAGCGTGGCCATCAGAGCACATTAAGACCACTGCAAACAGCCAGTGGTTTAACTTTGATGTTTATACGGCCAGAAGTTATCCCACCTCTAGAGAGAGAGAGAGAGAGAGAGAGAGAGAGAGAGAGAGAGAGAGTATGTGTGAGCAGGGATGTAGCAAGGCTACAAATTGAAATTATCACTAGTATTTTTTTTCTCATTTTGGGATAAAATTCAATATAATAGCTGCTGATTTGTATATATTGATAACTAATGTCACAAAGTGATAAAAATTCAGGTAGTTTGTACGGCCAACCCTTCGTTCCCAACCAAACATGCACGTGCTGGCCACATCGAAGACATTGGTAGATAAAAAATGGTATGTTATGCATAGAAAAGATGTGCTCATTAGTGCTTTGAGAATAAAACTTAATTAGGTGATATTTGAATGACTAGTATTAAAGAGATCCCTTCAGCTCCGTATTGGCTACCTCAAAGTAATAAAAGGAAGAGCTTTAATTAATTGGATATACTGTTGCTAATAAGTTACCTGGCAGAGAGGTGTCATCAGGAATTACACAGGGCTTATGCTGCAGCCATTGTTGTTTCTGCCAGCCACCTTCAAATCGTGACAAACAAAGCCATTTCAGATATAAGATGCTATAATATACAGTATTAACCTAAGCAATTCAGGGAATTCCGTAAATATGGATTATAACCCGTTTGGTTGAGAGTAAGGAAAACACCAGCTTCAACCAAAATTAGCTACTTTACAGTAAAGAATTAGAGAGAAATCGTTTTTTTTCCTGTAAATTTGTATGTGTGTTTATATATTCATAATATATGTATGAACCAACCAATCAGGTTTAGAACTTCCCGTTCGGGTTCCGACTCCACTCCATTGCTCTCTCGATTCACAACCTATTTAGTATTTGTTTCCGAAAAAAATTGGTTATTTGGTCAAATCCTTTTCGTTACAATAATAACGATTTTATTATTTTACAATAATAAAGACGTTTATATGGAAGCTGACTTGAATGTCCTTTGTAATGCCTACAACATGAAAACATGTACGTGTAAAAGTTCTTAATCAAGGTATTACTTATTATCGATGTATTATTCTTTTCGTTAGTAAAAAAAATTAATTAATTTAATTGTACTCCAATAATATTTATAGAAAGCATGATCCCAAAACAATCTATTATATTCTATGTATATATTTATACACAAATTTGGAAGAATGGGAAAAAAAGAGGTGAACATGAAAAAATGGTTTCCACATTTTCTCAAGTCTATGCTGGGAAGCTGAAATTAACAGTGCGAATTCAAAGAGAAATAAAATTATTTTAAAGTTTAAAAATCAATTTTCCAGGCACGACTTTATCAGAATTTTTTTTTTTAGATATTATACAGTAGCTGACCTACCGAATACAGTCTCTACACGTCTTCGAAATGATCTTCTACGTTATTCAGTTAACATTTCTATGAATATTAAAAACAAGACTAACTTGACTAGGCCACTGATATTTGGAATTACCAGTATTATGAAACACTTATTATAGGTCAGGTAAACTGCCTGGGTTTGAACATTTAGTACAATTATGAAATTATGTGGTAAGTATCTTTTGTACAATGAACAAAGCAATCTACCTGATAATAAGATTGTGATCGATGATGACAATGACTAAAACTTGTTCCACAACATGGTGTCGAAGTGGATGCCCTGCCATTAATTATATATATATATAACCATTAATTATATATATATTTATTTATAATAGCTACGAAATCGCCCATAAACCGGTTTTAACCAGTTGGTCAATTCTACTAGTCGATTCAACAAACCTCCTGGCATAACTAATTTTTGGGGTTTCGACGGTCTTATCAAGACCAAAAAGCTTTACATCTGTGATGCACATCGGGACGGAGAGAGGCGGGGAATGGAGGGGGCATAGCCCCGAAGTTGGACCGGCGGCAGAAGATAGAAATTTTTGTTTGTTGTATTTACTCACTCAGGTTTTGTCACGGTTGTTGAAGTTCTTCAATAAACGGTAAATTCGTTAGTCGTATATGAATCTTGGCCTGGAAGCAGTCTCATCCGAGAATTGTTTTCATTTATCATTATTAAATCTCGTATATAATAATATAATACAAAATAATATTTTGAGTGAGTTGAAAGATTATAATTTTCATTCTGACCCCTGATATAATCCTATTTCGAACAGTGACAGATATAATTTTATTTTAATCATAATGTATATTAAATATTTCGTATCTTTAAAACAATAAATAAAACAAGAGTTATTTATAAAATTAATTGGCTAGATTCAGACGATTTTTTATTATTCGCGTAATTTTGAGTTATAGTGTTTGCCGCTACATGTACCATTTAACACCATGTGAATTTAAGACTTTGGAGGTCTAATGAAGAATCAAAGTAAATCTTAACGTTCATATCCAGTTGACCTCTGTTCCTACCTACATAAAAAGTAACAAAATGTTTAGTATCGGATAGGGGGACCCGGGATTGCCCAGTCCCGTGCGACTGCTCTTTCTTGTCAGTGTAGAGATGATTTTTTTTTTATACTGACTACTGTATAAATATATTATTTTTTAGGCTGTAGGGTGCCTGATTTTACGAATCGTTCACTACTGTTAAATAAATTTGCTAAAGAAGGAGTTTGATTGGAATTCTTCCAAATTACGCCGCTATCTATAAATTAATTAGTCGCTTTTGTGGAGTATATCTTTACAATTTAAGACCGATCGGATCATTTTTACAATGACTATTGTATGTTGAAAACACAAAACTAAACAAACATCCAGACAAATAGATGAAACATTTATTTAAAAATGGAGCACCTACTTTCCAGTTGGTCAATTATTTTGCCAAGTAGGGTCGATATTTATAAAATCGTCTTTTCATGAAGTGAGTGTAATTTCTTCTCATATTTATTTCCCATAATTCCATACTTTACTTGTGTGATTTCTATACTGACTGGAAGAAGTATAAAAAAAACAAAACGTGATTGGAAAACTAATAGACTGTTGTGTTTATTGTTATTCATGGAACCCAACCGCGGACAGGATTGCTGCCATCATTAAGCTGTATTCAATACCTAACAAAATAAAACAAAAATATATGATGGCGTTTGTTATATGAGGAATTCATCAAGGTTGTAGGGACTTGGTAAGGATGAAGCCACGGTAGATTGGAACAGTAGGAATATGATGTCCCTTAATATAGGCGCTGGGGAAATCAAGAATTCGCATGTCGGCCCAGCTAGGTACTTTTCGAAGATTTTATCTCACCGGGATTATGTACAGAACCATTCTGCTACTTACGATTTTAAAATAAAGTGCACAAGTTGGTATTGTAGCAATTTTAAATATTTGATTCTTACTGCAACCGAATAAAGAAACTATTTGCACTGAAATCTACAGCTTACACTTAGCGTAACGGTGTTAATTGCAGTGCAAACATACAGTTGAAAGTTTTAACAGTTGAGATGTCACTTGGTTCTTGCCAAATTTACTTTGTTCGTGTTTGGAGGGAGATGCATTATATTATAAATTAGTCGGGCATATAAAATAGATAATATAGTAAAACAAATAGTATAATATCGTAGATATTTCAAAGGGTCAGTCAGTAATCTTAGGTAATACCTTTACCAGGTGAGTATGGATAGTTTACGTTTTGTGAGTAGTCACGTTCCTCAGGGGAATATTATGCTTGTTTGGATTACGACAATGTATCCCGAGAATATTGGTAACGAAAATGAGTAAAAAGTAATTACAATAAGAAAGTAACCCTAAATAATTATACAGAAGACGGTGGTGCGATGAATACAGTTGCGTTTTTATTCGAGTTACGTCTTAATTATTTCTTTCAGATAAGCATTTACTTTACTAACTTTTATTTACCTTACACTTTTTTTTTCTCTTTTACAGTGTTAATGTTTTATCACTATCTATTAAAATTATTCTAAAATCTATAAACCTAATTGGTACTATCCTCATATATGTCGAAATGTTACATGTTACAGAAACGGGCTGAGAATAAAATGACCCTCCCGTTCAATTTGTTCATTGGTGATACTGAGTTGGGGAAAGTTTTCCATTCTCAGCCCGTTTATGGAAAATGGAAAATTTTTACTCATAAAAGGAAAGTACCAATTCGGTATGCCAACTTAATAATAATGTGAATAGGTTGTAGAAAAAAAATAATGTCCGCACCGCACCGCCCTTATTTTTTCAAAGATTTCTAATTTGTTTTACTTTAAAAATATTTTTGGTTGAAAAAAAAAGTCATTTGAAAACGAAATTGTATTTTCTACAAATAATAGAAGGTACATAATGAGTTAAAGAAAAAAATTAAAAAAAAAAGATTAGGAAAATTTTTTTTAAACAAAACGTACTGAATATTGGGTATTTCCGCCTCGTCTCTAAAAAGCCTTGGCATTCATTGGGAAAGGTTTTCAATGAGTTCCTGAGGAATATTGTCCCACTCTTCAACAACAGCTCTTTCCGATTCTTCAAGGGTGTCCTAGTGTTCCGACATCGTACTTTTGGCTTCAGTCGGTCCCAGACGTGTTAAACAGGATTTAAGTCTGGACTCCGTTGTGGCCACACTAAGTGCTTGATCACAACCTCAATCAGGTAACCATCAACCATTTCACCACAGAGGTTTATAGATTTTATAGAAAAAAAAAAGTTTTAGTTTTCTTCTTTTTATATATTATTTTTTTGAGAATAAAAGAAACAAAACAGGATAACCGAAGGTGCGCTGACCGGTGCAACAATCCCATTGCACCGGAATACGCGCACCACAGGCTACGTAACCTCATGAGTCCACTTCACGGGCTTGTGGGGCAAGCCCGTTTGAGGCTCAGCCTCAGGTAGGGCGGAAAAAAAAAAAAAAAAAAAAAAAAGGTTTATAGATTTTAGAATCATTTTAATAGATAGTGATAAAACATTTTTATACACAGTACTGAGGATCCCTAAATTAGGTGAAACATAGACACACTGTAAAAATATTTTTAAAAAATTTAAGAGACTAAAAAGTCATCGAGTGAAAAGATTTTATTTTTTTCATATAGTTGTTATTTAAAATTATTTGTATTTAGATGGCTGGTTCTGCAATTTTTACACCATATCTAATAAAAATATTAATATTTTAAAGATCTTAATCACTAGTGGGCAATCAGTATCGGTATACGGTATATGTCCTGTGTGGCTCTTTGTCTAAGTTGTCTATGTATTAGTGCCACGATGAATCATGAAGGTTTAACTTCCTAAATACTCAACAATACAAGGCATAAAAATAGGTTCTTCAAAATCACCCCTGTAAAACAGACTGTCGGGGAAAAATTGGGTTAAGAAATAGTATGTAAGTTAGTTTTAAGTTTGATCAAAGGTCACGTATAATGTGTATCATTGTACTTGCTTATTCATTATATAATTTTTATAAATATAACAAAACCTGTATATAATGTAGCGATGCTACAGGAAATACAAAAATGAATTGTAAATAGATTCGCCTGAGGATCTATGATTATCTGTAAATTTAAAGGTGCTATGAAAAAAAAAAAACCCCTGTATGTTTTTTTTAAAGATATAATTCAGTAAATATGCACTAGAAGACCTTTCAGTTAGATATTACCCCTTCCTGTTGTCACAACTATCATCCATTTTCATCCACCAACTGATGATCATCCAACCACTGTTCAATCGTTCCCGCCATCTCCTCCCACGGGAAACGCGCCAATCCCTGATCTCCTGTCTTTTCTTTCCCTAGTTTACTTGAAAGTTTATAATAAGTAAATTTATATTAAGGAAGATGTATGGCGGCTTCTCTGAAGACTCCCGACCATCGGGTAAAGTGGCTGATAAATTATTTCCTTAGTCATGATTCCTAAAGAATCTTGACGAGGCTCTGCCCACTACCAATAATTCCTCCTTTATTTTGAATACACCCCCAATTAAAATCAGCTAGCAAATTGTATCCCGTTTATCCAACCGGTATTTCCCATCTGACTAAGTTGCTTCCATTCCTTACTTATCCATTCCGCAAACCTTTGATACTCTATTCCCATCAATAGTCGTCGTTTGTTAACTCTTCCAATCTTTAATGCTTAGCCCTCAAATCTAACAATTCATCTTTTTCATCATCATTTTTTATCTTACACAAATTTTATTCATTTTTTATTGTAATATAACTCAGCCACCTTTCACGCTAATTTCTTCTTAGGTAATAATTCTTGTATTTTCCTTATGTTCTTAGTTACGATTCTTATCAATTCTCATTTACCTCTTATTATTTATATGTTTTTGTTTCTGATATCTGCTGGTTCATTGAAGTCACCACGATTGTACATTGGTTCATTGTTATTTTTAACATGGCCATATCACATTGTCATGTTATGTTTTGTTTTTTTCAGGCAGATGTATAATACGTATTTGACCTTTTTCATTATTCCTAGGGCACAATCTCCCATAGCAAGTCTTTTTGATTTCACAATGGGAAAAGTGTCTCTTTTAGATTAAAGATTTAAATAAACATTTAAGTAGATACATTTTTTCATTATAAAATAGATGCTTGGCTCTACTTAAAATTTTAAGTGACTTCAGGGATGGGATCTGATAACTTGATAACTAAAATTTAACTAATTTATCTGTTTTTAGTATTAAGTCCATTATAAATTAATTATAAAAGTAATTGGCTCAGGCCGCTAAAATTAGAATTATTCCACTATGGAAATATTTCTATTTCTCTATATAAGTGTTCTTTTGGTGACTTTGCAAGCAAAATCCCATATTGAAAGGTGTTCATATGTTTTATTTGTTTACTTAAACATCGTCCTGCCCAGTTATGACACAACAAAAAAAAACTTTTATTTCTCCTTAAAATTATAAATTCAAATAGACTACTTAAAAATATATATAGATAAAATACTTATACTTCTTATATTCAATCACATCCATAGTCACAACAGTTATTTTTTAAATGATTTTACATTATAGAAAATTGATTATGGTTGGGTAACCATTCAATTCTCCAGTGGGTATACAATTGGCCATCAAATATAAAATGAAATTATAACAATACTTAATTAATTATAAGTCATTTTATACTAAATAATTTATAAGGTCAAAAGGATCTTTTTTTTAGCAGCTCTTATCAGAAAAAATACATTTTTTCAACTGAAAGATAATTAAAAAATGTATTATATTTATTAAGTATAATTAATTAATGTTATAAATATAATTAATCAAGTTTTAATTATAAAACTAGAAAATCAAAGGATTAGTAGCCTTCCCATTTTTTTTGTGTTTCGTTTTTTTATGAAAAGAAAGTCTTTAGTTGTCAGTTTTAGACAGTATGAACTACGTGTCTCTACTACTAGGCTTACGTGTCTGTTCACGTAAGCCCTAATTTTGAAAGCAAGGCTTGATATTTATTTTTTACAGGTTTGTTATTGCTGTGATATCAAGTGAATCTTAATTACAAACATTCATTTACAGACCTAATATATTTTAGCATGATAGAAGTTTCCCATGTTCGATTGCTTACCATCCTATCGTACTCAAACTAAGATCAGAAAAAGTTTGTTATCTGGAGAAGCAGAGTTATTTTCCTCTATCAGAGGTCGCATGAAATAAAAATTAGGATTACCCACAAAAAGTATTTTAATAGAGGTTATCCCAGTCAAATAGATAATATTTGCAATCATATCAACATGTTGATGATAATGTCAAAGATGGGACCACCACCCGATGGGTTTCCCAGAGACCCCCACCCGCCGCAGTGGCGGGTATATAGCGCGAGAAGAAGGGACCACCCTCCAGTGTAGAAGATGGCTAACAAGGTGATTCTACTGTTGGCGGCCCTGGTAGCCGTCACTGCTGCCCACAAACACGAAATCCGTAAGTGTCATGTAGTCACGCATATTCTTGTTTTTTTATGCCTCAACGATTGATCAAATCAATTAAGATTTAACATTGTTGGGGAAACTGCAGGTCAAAAGGTTATTTCTGTTATCCACTCTTATCAGACGAATGTTTTTTTTCAGATTAAATGCAATTACCAATTTTAGATACAAGTTGATCCAAGAATCAATTGCCTTAAAATATTTTTTAATGTTTCGTTGTTTTTTTCCATCTAAAGAAAGTCTTTAGTTTTCAACAGTGTGCCTGTCTGTCTATTATGGTATTTTTAAATCACTGTTTATAGGCATGCAATGTTTACTTGTATGCCCCATTTCTTGGGATTAATCTAATTTATCGTTTCTTCAATAGGGTTTCTTCATAAAAATACAATATAGTAATCTTGAACTAATTTTATTATCTTTTTTTTTTTTTTTTTTTTTTCTCTTAGCTCTCAAACTTATAAAAATAGGATGTGGGAAAAATAAAGAAAAACAAAGAAAAACGAAGAAAAAAGAATTTTACTATCTAACAATTAACTGTTTCATTTCAACCTGCACTAAAATTGTGAGAAACGAGAACGTACAATTACGAGACCCATTCAGTAATAAAATATGTACATAAGTAACAAAAGTGGCGTTAGTTTTGTTAAAACTTAGTATACATGCATTTTGTAACTTGGGAGTAACATTGTCATTTATGTAAACTAATACAGTCATATTTTGGAAAGATCAGTAGTTGTCAATATGTCACTTCGCCCGCCAGGTTTTTCCAACTTCCTTGAGCAAACTTCGTTCGCAAGCAAGTCACTAGATATGAAGTATATTATCATAAAACATGTCATTAAATCGTTAATCGCTTTGTAGTAAAAAGAAAACATTTTCCTATAATTTTATGTAGGTTATCAAATGAAAAATTTTCTTGGCATTCATTAATTAACTTGAGTTTTGTCTTTTTAATCTATAAGTGAAATAAGTATTTTCAACAGCTCTTAATTTTTGTTCAAATTTTTCATTCATAGTCATAGTAGTTTCATTTGATGCCTCACCGATGCTAAAAATAAACCCGTCCCCATAAAAACAATGTGGGTTCATCATTCCAATTGGTTAAAAAATAATAAAAACTAAATATTTTCTTAGCATATTGAGACAGGCATACAATCAAAGATCAAAGAGCTTTAATATATTACAATTACTAAATGTTATATGCATCGCACATGACCTGATCACTTTTATTTTTACGACCCCACTATTGATTGTGAAGGTGAGCTCCGTTCGTCACTCTCTCGTCAATAATTAAGCTTTTGATAACCTAAACAAAATTCCAGTCTTTTTTTTTTCTTTTTATTACTAAGTGATTAATAATTTTATTGCAAGTTTTATGGAAATGATATGTTTCATATCTAGTAAACTTACAATGGGTCTGGTACTAATAATCTGTAATAGCATGCCTATTGCTACAACAGGAAATTTAAAAAGACCAGTGTAGACAGACAGGCACACCGTTGAAAACTAATAAACATTAATATAAAAATGGCAAGGCAACAGATCCTTGGACCAACTAATTAGAAATTAATAATTATCTATAACCTGAAATAGCAATCAAAACCAAGTTATCCACATCCGTAAAGTGTGATTCGGTGATAGTGTTCAAGAATTATGTAGTAACTTTATTTCTATTTTATCTTTCCGCATCTGAGTGTTAAGGGAAAAACCAAGGTGCATTTATAATGGGATAATGGTTTTTATTTATTTTTTATGATGCATTAATTTGATTCATTTCTTATTTAAATCGGTTCCAGCAGCCTTTCACGCTCTTTTCCCATCCGTACTAATTATAACAGTATTCCGTAATTGTAAGCGAATATCATTCACCACTATTCAGTTACGTTTTTTTCTTTATTTCAAATGTTATGTTGTTGGTTCATTGAAGTCGCCATGCATGTACATAGGCTCATTATGATTCAAAAGCTAATCGTATCATTTTAATTTATGTTATATTTGGTCCCCTAGCCTTGTAGCTTTGTGTCATTCTTAGTAAACAATGCCCAGGATGGAGCGTTTTTCATTTCCATTACTGCGATAGCCAGTAACTCAATTTTTCAAGACTCCTAATTTGTTAATTTTGGTGGATGATGTACTTTCCCAACCTAATCGCTTTCAGTTTGGATTTTATTTTCCTCAAATAAATGAATATGTTCTTTGTCGGAGTTGAAGTTCCAGTTTAATTAAGTCGTTTATTCTGTATATACTTAAAACTATCTTTAAAACCGTGATACGTCATGCTTGTCTTGAATTTTAAAATTTAGCACCACTTAAGAAAACAGCGTTACCAGGAGGTTAATTATCAAATTTTTTTTTTGTCTTTTTTTAAAGGCTTAAATAAGTATGTATGACTAGAAGATAGAAATAGTATTGATAAATAGCATTAACGAACGTATGAAATGACTTTTTTTTTAAGACAATGCTTTGAAGTAAATAATTGTATTTTGTGCGTATGCAAACAAAAACTCAGCGGCAAATCATCTCACAAAGAGATAATTCTAACAATGCTAGGTTATGATGTAACCTTTATTTCGCTGTTTTATTCAGGTCGCAACATACTTGCCCAAACTAGATAAACCTAATTTAGAGAGCCGTAGTTTCGTGAGAGCTGTGGAGAGATTTATTTTTATAAATAATTAGTACCTACAGAAACTATATTTAAGACAAAAACTAAAATTTTAGACCAATCAGTGGAAATGGTGATTGCTAGGAAATCTTTACGGGAATGCATGCATTTAGTTATAAACTCGCACTCTGCGGTTGTGGAAGTAAAGCACAACCACAGGAAGGTGATAATAAATCAAACACTCATTGAAAAAACAGTTTGTAATGATAGCAATTTGTTCATCATAACAGGGTAATGACGGGGAAGAGATGAGGAAAAAAAAAACTTTTAATTTTCCTAATGGAAGAAGGTCGTTAGAGAAAATTTGCTAATGGCCAGAAAAGTCACTGACACCAATTATCTCATTATCTTTAATCAGATTAGATGTCTGTTATCGTTGTTTAAAAGATCAACTTTTATAGTTTGGAAAGGCCAAGTAAATCAATCATAACAACAAGTTATTGTAAACAAAATTAATAAAAAAGAGTTAGGTAGTGGAAAAAAATTTTAGCGAGTGAAAAACTACACGATTTTTTTTATTTAACTATTTATGAGTGAAAACTAAAAAGAAGTGAACTTTTTAGATATTTTGTAGCAAATAATATTTTAAAACCAGGCGACTAGGGTTTTCCGAAATCAAAATTAGATCACTAAATGTTCCGTCAGTTTTAAAATTTTAAGTTTTAATGTGACTTTTTTTATTATTCCTAAGCTCATGAAAAATAAGCAATAGTAAACAGTCCTGAAGGACTATTATGGAGCGAGTTTTATTTTTAAATAACCATATTTTTTTTTTATGCCATCTTTGTTTTCAGGAAATGCAATTCATTCGCTTCTATTCATGAAATAAAATCCGTTGGCGGTTCAGAACATTAAAATTGACCACCGCTAGAGTGTTTGTGGATGATATAATTGTATGTTAATGCAAACTTAAATAGGTAGAAAATGTTATTCATTAAACGTTAAGGGTGTAAATGAATATAAATAATGTTGTGGCCAGTATCCCTTTAACTACCAAGTAAAGAAGATTTTTGAAATGACAAGAAAATTTAAAATAATAATAATACAACTTCTATAATAAGTTTTTAACTGTCCCGAAATGTATGCTTTACTATTTGAAATGAATCTGTGTTCTGATAACCATTTGACCTCTTTAAAAGCTATTTTCAGTTACCGAAATAGTTTAACAAACCGAGCAATATTTTGACAATGATTTAATAACTATTGTAGAAGCTCGCCTCGTGTCACCAGCCCACACCCGGCTGTTTCTTTTTTTCACATTTACATCCTTGATTTTGTGTGTATATATTTAAGAAAAATGAAACACAGATATTAAGTAATGAAAAAAAAATTGAGTCACTAAAAAATAAAATATCAAATTGATCAAAAATTGGTAGACTAATTTTTTTAAATTATTAACGACTATCTTCAATTATGGAATAAATTGTTTAGTTTGATATATGTACGAGTATGTATAAAGTGAAGAAATAACATACAAAGATGCTTATAGGTCTTCACTGTTTTATCTCATTAAATGAATAATAAAAAAACTTTTTAATGATCTTGGTCTCTTAAAATCGCGCGTTTTATGTCTAGAAATTATCGACCAAACAACAACATATTGAAATAGTAACGATATTAAAAGTGGATTGCATTTGTTGGCTCCCAAAACTTTGTTTCTTTAAATTATATTTTTGTAATCACCTATCATATATTGGGATCGGGGAAAGGGGGATAAAAATAGATTCTATTTAAGTATTCAAATTCTATACTAAGTACTAATAGAAACCATAGTAGTTAGCGAAACGCATTAATTTTTTTTATCCCGTAATTTTATAATAATTTACAAATAATTAGCAGAGGTTTAATGGAGTGTACTAATTTACAATCGTACAGACAAGTAGACAGACAAACGAGAGGAGTTTGCCCCATACTACCTTAGTTCCGAGGCTATAAATTCAATCAGGTATTTGATTTATATGATGGAAATGTTGAAACAACAAGGACAGTCATTCCTGGGATCAATTACTTTCTCGTGGTTTTTAAGATGAAGCGCTCAAATTTTAAGCACATACCTACCGCTATCTTTGGACAAAAGCAAATTAATGACAACCGCTAGTCTTTTCGATTGAGGCATCACAATAGACAACTCGAACAATAAGATCGCAATTACGACGGAGATAACACGTAAGAGGTCAGCCGCAAATAGACGTAGCGGGGTAAATAAGCAAAATTACGTCTGACTACCGGTCTACAAAAAATAAATAAACTTATAAGCCTACAAAGTGCATGTGCAAGGAGTTGTGCAAGGTGAAAGGCTTCGCACTCGGTAAGTGGATTTCAAATGTAGGTTGGTCATAATCGAGTAAGAATAATCTGAAGTTTGTATGGTTTCGGAATTAACGCGCGATCGGCAATACTGCATATAATTTCCAATCGAATCGATCTGTGTGTTTTATCAATTTTTTTCGTTTTTCGTTTTTTGTCGAAACCAGAAACCCGAACGTTTTCAATTGTCTGTAATTGTCCCCCGTTCAACCTAACAACAAGAAAATATGGCCCAGTGGTAGATGAATTTTATATTAGAACTATAATTAGTAATATTTGTTGTGCTGCATGTTGAACAAAAACTCGCGTTCTGCGACAAGGAAGGTTTTTTTCACCAATTATGTAGTTTTATTTCGATCATTAAGCGAAAAAAAGGAACACTAAAACACTGTTTCATCAAAATAGTACAACTCACTCTGTGATTGCTCATAATGTGAAACCTTCCCCCCTTCTCAGTAATAAATGATATTCCGATAGGTGCAAAAGTTTATAATGATTAAAAGGTAAACACAAGATATCCATCCAAATTTTATTAATTATTAGTTTGTTGTAACGTTTAAGACTGATATCAATCCGTCCTCAGGCAATATAAGTTGTGTCATTCAAATAAATAAGGCCAATAAATTGAATCATTGGTCAAATAAATATTTCCTAGCCAGGATATTGTCTATGTCTATCACATATAATGACGGGTCAGATAACATAATTTCATTTCAACTAACATGATGATTTCCGGAAAACTTTAAAACTATTTATTTAATGAATAATTTTATAATTAATGACATGATAATAATAAAATTAGGTAGGTTTTTATGCACACCTTTTAATTGTCAGGAGCAAACTTGAAAATGAAATGTTGTCTGAAGTTATGCTCAGGAAAGTTCTAGTTAATTGACGAAACTGTGGTAAAAATTTGCATTGGAACATTTATATAATCCACACGGGCAGACAACAGATGATAGGCCAATGAGTTAATCCTATCAAAATCAAGCAGGCCGTGGATTTTCAAATGATATTCCGATCGGTTGGAACTTGGGATGAATATCGCTAGAAGTTTTCCGGTTGAAATACCCACGAGGATTCATTTCACTGCCTCCTTAACGTAAAATACTCCGAAATCCCGTATCAGTGTTGCCTGTGCGGAGTTGTTTAGACCACGACTTCACCACAACAGGGCGGAGTTGCTTTCACCTAGCTATGATCAATATGAATAAACTCATAATTTATTGAAAAATTGTTAGTACAATTGGTTAGTATATAGCACGCCTTAAATGACTCTAAACATAAATGCGTTGATTCCCAAATGCTATTACTATATATTTGCAGGTTTAAAGGCAATATAATCTATAAAAACTTGTTTGAAGCCTGAATTAAACCTTAATGAAGAACTATTACCGTTTGATGACAACGTGATGTTGGTATGAGGCTATATAGGAAATACGAGGGCGGTCTGAAAAGTTTCCGACCTAACAAAGCTTTTATTTCACTAGCTTTTATTTATTTTATTATCATCTTCATGTTCAGGTCGGAAACTTTTCAGACCACCTGTGTATGCATAAATGAACCAGTAAAATGATCCATTATGCGAACTGAATGCTAAATTTTTGTTTCAGAACCTTTTGAAAATATTTCCATATATTTGGATTTACAAGATCTGTAAGGAATTAAGTGATAATCTTAAATTGCACCTGGTACTTCGTATGTTGTCTGTAGCTATGCAACAGTTTATATAGTGCACTGAGTTATACAACTGATTAATGATTATCCGACTTAATACATATTGTTACAAAGTATTAAATCTGTTTAAAGTACAGGCAGGTCTAAAACATGAAGCTGATAGGAAATCCTTGATAGTGAAATATTGCTCACACAAGAAGCCAACTTGAATATGCAAATGTTGTTTACAGCTCGGGATAATTGAGTCAACAAAGCGATGCAAATATGAATTTGATGCGTTAATCATATGTACAGAGCGTACTGACAGACAACAGATGATTGACCAATGAGTCAAACATACCAAAATCAAGCAGGGGCGTTGCTATTCAAATGATATTCCGATCGGTAGAAACTTAGGATGATAATCGCCACGAGTTTTCCAGTCGAAATACCCACGAGGATTCATGAGCCGGGCCTGATTTGTATAAAGCCATTCCTCGCACCAAATGCTCTCATCAATAATTCATCAACATAACTTCAGAAGCGAATAGCTTTCTTGTTTCCTCAGGCAGTTGTAACCATCCCCCTTCCCCCTTCCTATATATTGTTTGATTGCAGCCCATGTGAGATGAAAAAAAGTTTGCAGGAATACAAAATGAAGGGATTTAGATTCATTCTTGACCTGAAATGGCTTTGTACTTTTACTTCCGTACGCCAGAGAAATGACATATTTTTCAGCTTTATCGGTCGAGAAAAATTTAATCTAGTCGATAAGAGAGTCGCCTTGACACTTTCACCCATTAGAGCAAAGCTGTTTTTTTATAGCGAGGAAACGTGTTGCATGTTTACATCATATACTGAACTGATTTTTTGGAAATACATGTTTTTAAACAGGATAAATGAAGTAGAATATGAAGGACCAGTATCGAGAGATGTCCGGAGTGTTCACGTCAGTTCCTTAAAAGCTTATAAAATAAATGTGAAAAAACTACTTGGTATATTTTAACAAAAATTTACTTTTTAAACCATCTCGTTCAGTAGAACTCCCTGCTTCAACACATGCATAAGAGTAATATACTATAATATATAGTATAATACTATACTATTTTTTGGAGGGGATATGTTTAAACTTGTTTCTATGCTAACGTCTTTAAACTTGTTGTGTTAAATAGCTTATAAGTTGTAACTTCCATCATAGAACAGACATCAGACTAATCCCTTACCTAAACGAAAATAGTGCCTCACCTTCCGGCATTGAATCAATCGATTGTCTTGAAACATATTTATAAATTTAATTAGTGACTTTATTACAATAATTATATACAATTGTCTACTATCTGTTTCAGACAAGATATGTGTGCCCCAAGTTGCAGTAAAAGCTTGCCACAAAATGGTGGAACAGGCTAAGACTATTGGAGTCAATTTGGAGTGTGTTCCTGCTAGAGACAGGTAAGAAAATGATTCGTTTAAAACACGCTCTAACTATATTTAAACAACTGGAAACAAATAAAAGCTCGGTTTTGGAAGAATGAATTCTTTTCAAACAATTTTCTTGTTTGATTATAGAATTTGACTCAAATATTTTCTTCATACCAAGTCACTGGTGTTCGAGGCAAACGACTAATTTACGTAGACCTGTCTGTGTATTCCAAGAAATAAACATTAAAAATTATGCTTACGAGCTGTATCATACAAGCCGTATGTGCTTCGATATTACAACGGGAAATACAAGAAAACAATTCGTTTTTCGAAAAAGTTTCGTTTTAACAAAACATATCAGAGTATTTATGAATTGGATCATGTTTCAGAACACTTTCTTTATTGTTTTCTGGACAAAACACAATCAACATATTCCTCAATGTGTGAGACAATAACTTTCGAATTGCAAATTCATTAAATGATTTTTACGACCACCATAGTAAAACGTAAATACGTATTGAATAAACAGAGTAGAGCCTCTCCCTTTTCCTGGAAGGGATGAGTTCAACAATGTAAGGTATATTAAGATCGTTATGAAGGGTTTTGTTAGTGACGTAATAAGGGGAATTTACTATTGTTCTCAGGACTTTTGATTAATAAATTAAAAAACAATATAATCCTTTCTAGGCAGCTACTAAACTGACTAATCCAGTCACGTATAATGTATATCATTATACTTGTTTATTCATTATGTATTTTTTTATAAAATAACAAAACCTGTATATAATGTAGCGATGCTACAGGAAATACAAAAATAATTTGTAAATAGATTCACCTGAGGATCTATAATTATATAGAATTATCTGTAAATTTGAAGGGGCTATGGAGAAAAAAAAAAATATATCCCAACTTTTAAAAATATAACATTCTCTTAATAGACAGAACAGTCCATCAATTTCGTAGACATATTTTGATGGTTTATAATATCATTGTTTTTAATTGATGTTTAAACTAATTTTGTTACTCAACTTTTCATAGGATTGAGTGCATTTCAAAGGTGCAGGTGCATGAGGCTGACTTCGAAGCCCTTGAACCAGAAGACATGTATGTTGCAGCGCACATGAACGATAAAGCCTTCACTGTCTTCAAGGAAATAAGAACAAAAGAAGAACCCCAAGGTAAAAACTGTTTTGCAAGTCCTGGATCACATGGTTGTATTTTATTACTAACTTCATTCTAGGCATTTGAATTTCTAATTAAAATAATTGTTGTTTAAACAATCGTATTTAGCCAGTATTTCAACAGTAATTAAAGAAAGTTATATCATTGTACAATAATTTACCTCTTACAACGTATGGTGCTTAATTTAATTAAAGTCAATTCGGAATTGAAAAACTGTTTTCACCTTTAAATCTAAATCATCAAAGGGATCTCAATAAAAATAATCGAACGTTTTCGAAGGGGCTTTGGGCGAAAAATTAAAAATCCAACAAAATGTCTGGTATCGCTGCTTGAATTTACTTATCAATTACTTGAGAACAGAAATGAGAAAAGCATCTTTCGAGTTTCCTTTAAGCACTATAGCACTAAAATTTTCCTCATTCGTGGAATCTTAGATGACCATCTGGTTGGAATAACAAGCACACTTCAATCGTGTAAATTGAATTATCTATAATTTTAAGCCCTTCACCTTGCAATCAATCAATAGTAGCAATAGAGCTGAAATTATTTCTATGGCCACTAGTAGCAACCTTAGCAGGTCATCAATTAAGAATATTCAATATTCACTATATATGTTTGACATTGGATCATAGAAAACTTTAGAAATGACATGTCAAACTAAAACTCAGAAATGTCATGCCATTTGTGTGGTTCAACATTAAATAAGCAAAGAGGATTACAAATTCAAATATCTGCAGAAGCTTATGATTTAAAATTAAATGTCATTCTAGGAAAAGAAATTTGTCACTACAAACCGTTAAATCTCAGTACAAATCAAACATCAGAAATGGAATTAGTAAACGGTATTCAATTTTTTTGGCCATTTATGAAAGAAAGTGAGAATATTAGCATTGATGAATTCTAAGTTGCTGTTTAAAATTGTCTTCAATTTCTTCGCAATTCAAACAATAGTCTTCCAGGGCAAGTATTTCAACCGACAAGCGAACATAAATATCATTATCACGGGAGTAGGTGTTTTATTGCGAGGTCTGAAACTGCATTTCATCGCCGTCAAAGCCATTCAAACGGTGATTAAAAAGATCTCGATGGACACTTCAACTTGTCCAGGTGGTGTTGTAATAAGGACGATAAAGGCATTCAACATCGTCAGTATCATCAATTAGCATTTGAGAATGTTGAACGTCGTCATCTTGAAATAATTAGTATCTTGAAGGGGAAAAGTATATCGCCTGATAAAAAAAAAAGTATACGCAGAACTTGTTTCTAAGAATTAAAAAAAAATTTTAAATTGCTGGAAAAGAAACTGGTCTTATTGCGTTGCATGAGGGTGTACCTCTAAGAGATCCAATATCTCCATATATATTTAATATTGCAATTTATCGCCTCTGTAGTGGAATAAGTGACTCTCATTTCATAAAAGAGTAAGGCTATTATAAGTTGCCGGAAGGCATGGATAGAGTAGTAATCCTTACAGGATTCACTGATAATCAGGCACGGTTCTGAGCGTGATCACAATAATTGGGAGCGTCTAAGCGATCATTGGCATGCCAGCTAATTCTTATGATTCCATTCTGTATTCTCTTGGGAGATGCTTCTGAGATTTAGGATTGTTATGCTTGGAATGGGAAACTCCCCAGCCAGCTGCTACATATCCCCATTCTACAAAAGCTAATTGAATTGGAGGATGAGTCACACATTTGTGGCGGAGGTATAAATGGGCTGGAAAACACGCATAACATTAAGCATATGGGGCTATCCTTTTTTTCCTTTTTCTAATTTTCCTTAAGGAGAATTTTTTCAATGAATGTTTGGGCCAATTGGAGGTGGGAAGAAATCAGGATGAAGTACTTCAAAGATAGCCCAGCCTGTAATAAATTCACATACAATGTAATTTAAAGAAATCCTTAAGTCTCAGATTGAACTAATGCATTAAAAGTTGAAAAAATTTTCCACATTACCTTGTGTGCCAGGCACATGATGACAGGCCTCAGCATACGTTGGACTCCTCTTCCCGATGTTCTGAGAATATCCAAAACCACAATCATAAAATGTTGGTTCTGATGGAAGAAAGATATTCCAAATGTTTTAAATAAGTCCGCATTATTAACATCACTGATTCTACAAGATAGGTTGTGTTGACATTTGCCTTCAAGGCTAACAGTGAAGTCACCCACAAAGTTTATCCCATCATTCAGTACAAAAAGAGCAATTGTGAGCAGGGAGAAAAAATCAAAACTTAAAAAAAAACGTTTCCTTTTATGAAGATAAATTTTCTGCTGTAAAATATTGTCATGTTACCGGGTTATGGTTTGGTTCTAGAGGTATGATACCAAAGCAAACCAGCTCTTTCTTTCTGGGAATGGGTATAATATCTCAAAAGTTTCAAGGTTGGGAGAGTCTATAATAACTAACTCACTGAGTGTTATTAATAACCGTATCTATGCACAATGAAACCAAGATTCATTAAATATCCCGAAAGGCAATTAAGTGATATCTCACTAATACTATTAATTAATGGCATCAGAGCCAGAAGTTTATTACTATATTAGGGAGGAAGAAAAGAGAAAAATAAATAAATAATTTTCTTGCCAAAGATTGATCAGTAATCATAGCAATCTAATAAAGTTAGACAGTTTTAGATAATTAAGAATTTCTCTCTTTAAAAAAAAAATTAACATTATCCTGTTTTCAGCTGAGTTCCGATATGAAGCAGTTGCTGTCATTCATAAAGATTTAGAAATTAATAGCATTCATGGTCTAAAAGGACTCACTTCATGCCACACTGGCGTAGGAAGAAATGTTGGGTACAAAATACCCATTACTAAAGTAAGTACTTTCTGTGAAACTTTGTTATGGATAGTTGTTATTTTGTATAAAAATAAACAGTGTTCCAATTTCATTAATTTATGATTATCCACCAACAACAAATATTATGACCTGATGAAATTTTCTAGTTGACAAAGATGGGAGTTTTGGGACCTCTGAGCGATACTTCTCTGTCGCCACGTGAAAATGAGCTGAAAGCTTTATCGAACTTTTTCAGCAGAGCTTGCTTAGTTGGAACATGGTCCCCTCATCCTGAAACCAATGCCAGGCTAAGTAAGTCATTAATATTAAGCGTTAATCAATTGTTAAAATTAAATTTTCTTTATGATCTTTCACTAGCTAAGCTATTAATAATAATAATAATAATAATAATAATAATAATAAAATTGTTTATTTGAATATTTAAGTCATTACATAATATCTTTATGCATTCAACATGGAATCATCCATCTGTTGAGTTTACCCTTAATTTAATAGATTGTATCTCTTTTTATTAACACCAGCTCAATATCAGTGCATAAAATTGGTAAATTAATTTGCACTATAATACTTGCACAAAATATAAGATACATATAAATAATCACTCGTGCTATGATTCATCAAATTAATAAAATTCAACTGAATAAATCAATAATATAACTCTTCTATTAAGAATTTTCTGTATTATCCACCTATGATTATAAAACCATACATGGCCTCATCTTTTCTGCCTATTCTATGAATTCCATGGAATAGAGCAACAAGTTATTTTTTTCAAGTAAACCATATTTGCTCCTGTGTTAATGAAGCAGCTGCCAAACTCCTGCAAAATGAATGTTTGTATTTTTGATTGCTCGTTAAACAGTATAATTGTCCTTCTTTTCTATAAATTGTACAATTTAGATCATAATTGTACTTGCATTTGTGGAATCATTCAGTAATTTTTTGTAATCTAAGTAATTAAAAATTGCATAGATGCATTTTATATCCCACAATCGTTTAACAAGGCATCAAATGCAGTCTAGAACATACTAAATATTCACATGTAAAGTCTAATATCCAAAAATTTAAATCCACTCAAAAGAAATCCTTCACAAAATTTGTTTCCAGTTGTATATTTTTATTCGACTTGATGTTATCCACTTCTGTACCCTTCTAACTTCCATGCTTACACCAATTTTCTCTCTGACCCTTACTTTAAGGTATATTACCAGCTAAAAATTTCCTTCATTTTATTCTAATTTATCTCTTCAATTCAGGTGTAATAATATCACCCTACTTTTAAATATACTTTTTTAAATTTTTGATGATTGTCAAATTTTGTCTCACCTTATAATTGCTTATTTCGTAGAGTCAACTTACGCTAACCTTTGCGAACTGTGCGAGGACCCTGACAAATGTGATTACCCAGATGTGAACTCTGGTTATGAAGGAGCTTTGAGATGTTTGGCTAAAGCAGGAGGTCAAGTCGCCTGGACAAAAGTCATCTTTGTTAAGAAGTTCTTTGGCGTGAGTATTTTTAGCTATATATTCCCATTTTAAATTTCAGTTTTCAGAAATTTTGTCTTTGGTTTTCCCAAAATGGGCTTTTACACCATTTTATTGATATTTAGATGCCTTATGGAACACAACCGGCCAAGCAGTCTGAGTATAACCCTGAAGACTATGCTTTCCTTTGCCCTGATGCAACTAAGCGACCCCTTACCGGTCCACCATGTACATGGGCAGCTAGGCCATGGCCAGGTTTCATGGCATCCACTCATGCTAAGTAAGTATTTCTCAATGGGTGGTACAGTTATAAAAGATGAATGTAGTTAAAAACTTTAGTTCTCTACAACCACAACATTACTTAACTGGTTTGAGAACTAAACGAAGAACTTCTTTAAAATTTAAAAGTAGATTAGATATGTTATTAACATCAGGAATAACAATCACATCATCATCATAAATCACAATAAAATCACTAGATAAATCAATTCAAAACCAAGTTGAAATTGAACTTTTTGTCTCTAAAAATAGATAACTCCAAGATATCAATCCCTTTAACTTTGACGTCAAATTTTAACTGTACATTCAAATATTTTGTTTATTAAGGCTTTATTTATTTGTTTTAAGGAAAGATTACAATTATATTATGAATAATTATTCAAAGATTCACATCTCTTATTAACTTAGTTATTTTGAAATTCAAACTGTCTCTTCAACAGGGTGCTGTCTCCTTTAAGCACTTTTCACTTCAATTCAAGTCACCTTGTCGGCTTGTTCAACAAATTCCCACCAATAAAAAAAATTGAATATGATGTAATTTTTTTTTTTACAAATTATGAGGCATAACATTGCTTTTGTAATTTATGAATTTACTTAATTATCACACTCAGGATATTTAGGTCCTATTCTGTGAACATTGAAAATATAGTTTAGTAATCATTACTTAATGGTTTTTATGGATACAAATTAAGAATTTGAATAAAAAAAAACAGTTTAACTTGTGATAACTACAATATCCTCATTGATGTTCCTTACTTCTAAATGATTGACTATCATACCGATTTATACAAGCTTTTTATTAAACATGCCATTCTTTAAAGTGTACTGACTGTGCTGCTCCATGGTTCTGTTCTCTTTCATCTCTCTCAAGAATAAAAACTTTGTTGTTTTCTTCTCTTCCTTTCTCAGAATGACTCTTTGTCTCTTTTTTTTACCTGATTCGGAAATGTATAACAGGTCGTGGAATAAGCCTGATGGAAAACTATATCTTTTATGTCCAATTTTAAATACAACACAAAAATTAATCCAGCTTTGGATTAAATTATAACAGTAACTTTATTTTTAAATAAAAATATTGTGAAAGTATTTAATTATTATGACCCAGCATATTTAATCCTGTAAGCATCAGAAGTATTTCTAAGCAGTAATTATAATATAATCAGCCAAATTTAATTAAATTATAATGTTATGGTCGTCCATTTATAGCGATGAATTAAAAGAACTCAGAGAGGAAATAGCTAAACTTAACAACTTGGGAGAGTCCACACATGCCGACTGGATTGCCACAGTTCTTACGATGAACAATAAAACATTGGCAGTTGATAATAAAGCTCAATCCCCAATGGAATATCTCCAGAAAGGTTAGCGGACAAATCAATTTTTACTTCTTATACTAATAAATATATAACTGTATGGTGTATTAAGTACATACTAATTTAGCCTGCAGCTAATAGATAATTCCTACAAAATTTTTTAACCTTCATAATATTATCGTAGGTCTTAATGCTATCGGCATACAGCACTTAGTAATATATAGTAGTATTTAGTAAGCTGTAGCTGCTAATGTACCATAAGATGGAAGATAATTTAGATTTCATTCACTGGTTTTGAAGAGAGCTTTATGCCCACAGTTAGGCCATAAAACAAAACTGAATAATTGTGTATACTTAATTTTTAAAAACACTTTCTTCTATAAATGAAATTCACTTTTATATTCTATGCAAATATTTATCTATTATTCAATGTATATTTTATTATCAAAGTAGATGAAAATAACTTTATTTTCATAATATTTGATGTAAACAATATTAAAGAAAAATCCTGCAGGTTTTTGAGTTAAAGTATATGGTTATAGTGACTGGTATATGGATATATGTGACTTAATACTTGAATTAGAATGCTTCTTAAATTGTTTCACTTCATTTTTTTGAGATTCCTTCCCATTAAAAAGAGTTTTTCGGTAATATAACTTGTAGAGTAAAAACAATTCAATTTTCATTTTATTAAATATGAATAATAAAGCAACATTTTCATCGCAGAATATTTAAATTTTAATACTTTTCTGCCATAATAAAAATAAACTGACCATAAAATTTATCTTGTTACAGCTAAATACAACGATGTCATTGAGCGTGATGTACTTGAACCAAGGAGGGTTGTAAGAATTTGTGTAAAGACTGATATTGAAATGGCAAAATGTGAAGCACTCAAAGCAGCCGCTTATTCAAGAGATATCCGTCCAAGTCTGTCTTGTGTCCAATCTACTGACTGTGCAGCAGCTGTTCAAAAGAAAGAAGCAGAACTGGTTGTCCTTGATGCTCACCAAGCCATCAGTGCAGAAAAGTATGTAGTCAATTTTCATTTTGTATCACATCTCAATAAATTACAAATTTACTCATGCAAAAAAAAAAAAATTCATTATCTTTGCAGGAAAAATTACCTGAAGCCACTTTTAAATGAACAATACAATAAAGTAAGCAAACAAGAGATTATTGCTGTTGTAAAACAAGGATCTCCTATTGGATCAATTCAAGATCTGAAAGGAAAGAAAGCTTGCTTAGAGCCAATAGGCCATGCCGGTATAGTAGCTTAAAAAATCTTGTAAACAATATTTTTATTTTATAATAATTTAATCATTTTGATTATTTATTTATTTGTTTTAAGGTTTTGTTGGTGTTCTAAAGTATTTATTGAAAAACAAGATTATTTCCAAAAATCATTGTCCACATGATAAATCATTAACAGAGTTCTTTTCAGAAATTATTCGTGAGTACCATTTAATAATGCAATAATTTCTTGGAAATACAAATGGACAAATGAATTTTCAAAAATGCTTTTGAAATATTTTGTTACAGAATCTGCTGATCCAATCAAGTGTCTGGAATCCGGTAATGGAGAAGTAGCATTTGTCCCAGTATCATCTCTTCATGGCAAAGGTATGAATAATTGTAAAACACTACATACAAGTAATCTAAATTTAAAAAAATATATTTTGAGCTAAAACACGAAATAAGATGAACAATGCTTTTGTAATGATGGGTATGAGAAGTGATGTCAGTTATTTAAGAATAACTCATCACATCTAGCATCATTAATGAAATTAGATTTGATATTAATGAGCAAACACAAAAATATTTCATTGGTTAACTAATTAAATGAATATTATCTGGTAGAATTATACATTTTGTGCTAGTAATCTGTAGAGGTTTATTTATTTTGTTCACACAGTTGCCAGCAGTAAACCAGAAAGAATATTAATCAAATAAAAATAATTGGATCAGTCTGGGCCTACTTTTACCTTATAATCAATACAAAAAAATGTTGCCTGGATTTCTCAGTTTTATTTTCCTTGAAGAATAAAATTTGCCAGTCCATGTTTTTGTCAACACAACAGTGAATAAAACAAATTATCATTATCGTAGTTTAAAGAGGAGAGGGGAAAATTCAACTCTTGAACTGTGCAATAGCTTCCATCCAAGTTTTTTTTATTTTTGAATGTCCCCATTTCAAGATTTTTAATTTATTGATATTTTAAGATCCTACTATAAGCTCCCCCTAAATAAGCTAAAAATAAAACATAAAAAAATGGCCCTTAGCCAAAAAATACCCAAGGGTTGTGAAGTATTTTAAACACCATATATGTGAATAGAGATTAGTCCCCAAGATCCCATACTCCAACCAGCTAGAAATAAAGGAATTTCCGAAGATCCTGGATTGCTCAAGTATCACTGTGTACCATTCCAGGATTATGAGTAAAAATAAGTTAGTCTCATCATGTTTTTAGTTCTTAAAATTACTTTCTCATGATTGATCTCAGCCTTTCATTTGACTAGATATTTAATGTAATGAAAACCAATTCAAAAAATCTTGAAATGGTTTGAACATGATCACTAAGACATAAAATTATAAAGGTAATTCCGATTATATTATTTTCAGATCACCATGTTGAAGCACTTTGCTCTTCTGGTGGAAAAGCTCCAATCGATAAGGCTGATTGTGGAGTAGTTACTATTCCTCCAAAATTGGTATGCTTAATTCATTACAGTTTTAATAAAAAATCAAACATACTGATATTTATAAGTTTAAATATATTTATAGGTCATGACTTTCAAAGATCTCAGTGAAGTACAAATTGATGAGGCAAGGTCATCATTACTTGATGCTGCTCAATTATACGGCGAACGCCCTGACCTCTTCAGGCTCTTTGGCGACTTCAACAGTAAACCCAACGTTATTTTCTCTGTTAGTACTGTGTTCATAACTTATATTATTTGTAATGTATATAATCCTGCTATTTTGTAGTAGACAAGATTTGAATCAGATACAGGCAATGTCTTCCTATATGCCAGTCAGTTTAGATGCATGAATAAAAAAAGATCCTTTGATCAACTGGAGGAGAATTCTAAAAACTAATCCTGCTATAATAATTTCTACATATTAAGGTTTAATTCTAGTGTTTTGCTACCTAACCAAGTGCAACAACAATTTCATATTAACTTCTCATTGGTTCATTTCGGTTCAATGTCCACTTTTACATTTAATTTCCTAGAAATGGAAAACCCCTTAACCCTTTTGAAATAAAAAGCAATTACTTTATATACATAGGTATTACAATTGTTATTTCCAGCTCTATCTATCTGACTATGAAATGTTTACTTCATTGTTTTAACCACTTACCTGCTCTTTGAAACTTTCAGAACCATGCTACAGGGTTAGTCGCAATCGCTGATGTTCTACCCTCATATGAAGAGTACAAAAAGTTGGTTGTGGACATTGCTTCATGCAACTAAGGTAATTTTGATTTTTTTTATCCAGATTAGTTTATTTAATAAACCTTTAGCAGGTTATGAAACAGATTTCACATTGTAAACATAAAAGCAGTAGGAAATATAAATAAACTCTCTTAAATTTATGAAATTGATAACACTTGTTATTAGATGCAATACCATTTGTTGCTCATTAAATAATTGTGTTTACATTTCTGTTACAGAGCGAAGACTTATTAAGACTGCTTTATATAACTTTAACTCCTACAAAGTACTTTAAAATTCTAAACATGGAAATAAAAAAAAGGGAAGCTTTAATAACATAGTTATTTTTTTCATTGCTTAAGTATTATCCTCAAAATAATGAAAAACTTAAAAATGTTCTAAATGATAAACTTTAGATATAACTGTAAATAGAGTAGATCTCTAACTTTGAAACCACTGTATGTTATATGTAATTTCATTTGTTAAATGTGTTAATGTTGAAGCTAAAGTGTAGGACTTATTACAAATTCTATGCTTGTACTTTTATAATTGTAAGCAAGATAATAAACCAAACATACATTTCACTTGTCATTACTTGAAAACATTTTCCCATATCAAGTTATATATTACTGTCTCCATGGTACTGCGGTAGGCACATATCACTAACTACTATGGAGGCAAAGGTTCAATGTCTGGATCCCCTAGGGAGTTCCCCTGATTGGAGGCCTCCAAATATGGCCTTGCTTGGTAACATCCATGAATTTTCTCACATGAGAAGTAATTCTTTCATTTCCTTAAACACAACACTCAGTAAAAAAAAAACAAAAAAAAAACCCAAAAACTCGACCATTCATACCCACATCACTTGTGAGAATATCTGTGAACATGAATACCCAAGACATCAACATCAAAACAATATTGGGACCTGTAAAATTTACTAAGATGGTTCTGTTGAATGTGCAACACATTAGAAAATGTCACAATAATAATAAACGCAACAATTAATAAAATAAACGGTGTTATGATATGGATCCCACTATTATCATTATTAATTATAATTAAAAGGACAAGTATACTAGCAAGTCTACTACCTCAATACCAAGTGAGAGGGTCTACCAACTGAGCTACCTTGCACAAGTGAGTGACCTTCCCATATTCTCTTTGGCTGTACTCTCCTAAAGACTGTGTGCAACTGATTGTTTGTGAGATGGGGTTAGTGCACCGAGCTGAAGGTTATGAAGTTTGTTGTCATTATTAAAATTTGTCGCGTTTTATTCATCTGTTGGCCAAACAACGGTGATCCTAGATTTCAGCACTATTTTTGGAAGAATGATGACCTACCTGTTTGAGGAAAATAATATTCTCCTATGGCGTTATCGCGTCGTAGTGCCAACTGCGTTGCGTTAAGATGTCCTGAAGGGAGCTTCATATTGTTATGGTAAAAGTTAAATCCCCAGCGAGGACAACCTCGCTATACACACATACGAATGTGCGGTAGCCAAATTTGGACAAGGGCGTGAAAGATAGTGTATGATCATGTCGTGCGTGTAATACAACTAGGGATAACACTCTAAAGGTAGCTTTAGTATCAAGAGAATGGCCAGCAAAACCCTGACAGCGCATTCACATAGATAACCTAGGACCACTGCAGGGACATGTTACGTCTTAGCCACTCAAAGTGGATTGAAGCTTTCCCTAGAAATTCCATGTCCACAGAATGTACGGTGAAGATCCTGAGACAGCTAATCCACTGAACGCAAAAAGAGTATAAACATTCAAAAGAAGGTTTGTACAGTGACAATTCCCGTAGCAAATCATCAATAGAAATTAACGCGATGCCTTTGAAATTAAGGGGTCATTAAATAGGGAGCGTGTTGGAATAATTGATATGTTTCTGGCAACACTGGGTTCAGGAGGAAGGTTCTAGTTTGCTATGGCTTTAGCCCAGTCACACATGATGTGTATGTGCTTTCTTTTGTGAATCATGTGTGTTCATCTTACAATAAAGGCGTTATGTTTAATTATGCAGTATTTTAATTAACTAAATCTCCAAAACTTATATCGCAGAAAATACAGTACAGAAATTACTGGTACTAGCATGAACTAGGATTATTGGAATTTAGTTCATGACTCTACATCCGAGTCCCTGCAACGAGGAGCCGACAGGTTTGTTCCTGATTTCTATGTGAGTATGTGGGAAGTGTCTGTGTACATATAACTATGAGGTGTAAAATTAAAGAATACACCTAATAAGATTTATGAATTGAGTTTATTATAAAAATGCAAATAAACCTAATTTTTCAAGGTAGCTTCCTGTCAGTCTTCTGTAGTACGGATTCTATGATCTAAAACAATACATCTTTATTACTTGTTCATGAGCTAGTTGAGTGAAGATCCAATCCTGATCAGTCTAGAAAGGGAAGGAGGGCCCTGGGCCCCAGATGAGCAACAAGTGAACTTGAGAGCTCCGGTGAGGACTGGGTTAATGGCTGTGTTGAGGAGCGCGATGCTGAGAGCGAGTAGGAAGTGGTGTGACCTGAGGAAGAAATCAGTATCGTGGACTGGGCGGTCACCGTCGATGTAGATGAGACAGAGCACGACCGTAATGGGCAGCCACATCAGGAGGACCACAGCCACGTTTATCATAGCTATCCGCATCACTCTCACATGTTTGTCCATCCGCTGCTGCTCCTGCCGCGTCAGCGAGGATGTCTGTACGCAAGGAGTAGACCACCGCTCACGTGTCTCCATCATCTTCATGAAGATCCTGGAAAAGGAAACATCTATCAATAAACGTAGACCAACACACAGCAATGGCGGCATATTTTAGCATTAAAGTATGTGTTACACAATGCTGAATTTAATAAATGTGAGCGATTGTTGGACCTTTTACTTAAAAACAATGATTACAATATAGTTCGCAACAAAGAGATGGATTCTGTCACAACAATATAAACTTTGTCGGGTTAACTTAATTGTATTTGCACATTGAATTGTAAATGTAGGTTAATGGAAATGTATTTACATGAAATACAAGTGCTGAGAGCAAAACCTAGTTGTTCAAATCCTCATGGGGATGAAGATGAAGAGGAATACCCAGGCAAGGGATCGAGATGAAGTAATCAATAGTTAACCGGCTTGTTCCAGGCAAGAATGATTCGTATTCTTAACTGAGCCTGAACATAGACTATAGACTATATAGTGATTTTTTTTATAGGAAGACATCAAGTAATTTTGAAACATTGTGTAATACATAAGCTTATATTCATTGAACTGTATTTCTTTGAAGGACAGGCAACTTTTTTTTTGTTAATGTACATCATGATTTGAATAAAGAAAAGAAGTTTTTTGCTATGACCTTTGATAATTGAAGACGAGGATGGCCATCGGGAGAAGACAAACGAAAAGAGCCACAATGACCGTGAAGAGGAGAGATACCTTGACCGGTGGAGCTCTCGGGAACATAATGGTACAGATGCTGAGCTCCTCCTCGTGGCGGAACCAGAAGAGAACCGGTGAAAAGAGAAGCATGGCTACTGTCCACATGATGAGGACAACAACTCCTGCTGAAGAGACAGACAACTTGAGCTTTGGGTCCAGCGTCAGGCAGCGGTAGCGCTCCATGCTGATGAACGTCAGGCTCCACAGCACGGTAAACCCGCAAACCAGCTGCGTCAAACATCAAACCAATTATGCAATTTTATTAACAAGAAAAACCTGAATTTACTTCAAATTACCTTGTCACCCACACAGCAATTAATTGCCCTTGAATTAATCCTAGTCGTCCATTAGGAAAATATTGGGCATTCCAAAAAGATGGACCCACTTTCAAATTGTTATCTTTCTACAACCATGAATGGCTCATGAATGCAATTTTCTCCATTTGGAAGCAGAGGTTTTTCATATAGGTGGTTCTAGAATCCTTCCTCATAGAAATGAAAATCATTAGTCTTAGGGCATTGTAAAGCAGTATACCAAGTCACACAAGTAGTTGGGTATCCGATTGTTCAGTGGTGTAGAATGCAATTGGAGAGCACATGGCATTGATTTTAAGCCATGACACCAACAACTTTAACAAATAGGGTGCTTTTCCGCATTCAGAGAAAGAGTTAAAAATAAACCAAGAGAGCTTTCCCCAATTCAATGGCTACGTTTTATGCTCGATATCCTAAGTTCTCGTTACTAAATGGCTACAGAAAGTAAGCTGCCCTTAATTACTGAATCAGTATTTCATAATGCCATCTACTTGCCATTTCAAGTAGTAAATGACTCAGGAGTGGATCGTGGTTGCAGAGCTACTAATCTATTGTATATTGTGTCACAATTGGGAATGATGAGATTATCTAGACAATCGATTAACATTGTAACCCGGAGTTCACACATTTTATTCCCTTTAATTTTATAGGTGTTAATGCATTCCTAACTAAGGAACGAGCGGAAGGTTAGATGTTTACGCTGAACTACCCGTGGAGTATTATATACTTCCAAGTGATAATTCAAACACAGGTTGGTTCATTAGCATGAACTAGTGGACTGTAAATTAATGTAAATAAGAGTTGATGCCAATTCACAATACATTTATTCTAAAATTAAACAGAATATTATAAAAAAAAAAATTCATAAAAAAAAATGAGGAGCAAAATAAAATACCCAGGCCTGGTTAATAACAATAAAATTTGCCAATGTAAGACAGACTGGTTTCAAACAAAAAAACGTCTTTTATCCTCAACAACCAAAGGAATTAACCAAATTCTCGTCACTTTTAGTGTATATATGAAATAAGTGTATATTCACGCAGCGGAAAGTTGCAGTTCAAGTGCTCTCGCGGGTGCGGGCTGCAAACAAAACGTAGAGCTGTCGTCATCAGGTTGTGGCTCAAAAAAAAATCCAACCGCAGGGCGGCTATTCCAAGCTCCAAGGGGAACGTTGAAGATCATATAGGTATGATTTTGGCCAAATGTCCAATTAAGTCTGAGATCGGCACACCTTAACCCTTCAGACGTTACCTCAACACTGACGTAAATGGGCTTGGGCCCACAAGTTGCCCTACCAACAGTCCAAAGTGCCACTGTATGGAATTTTCCTTTAGGTATTTAACCTAGATTACAATTTAATCTTACGAAATATAATAACAGGAATTACACAATCATATTTTACATGAACAATAAAAAACGATTCTTATTAACAGTTTTTGACGTCAGTAACAAAAATAATAAATAATTAAATCTAACAAACAAATTAATTTTTTACTTCACTTTTCCAACAAAACAAAAACTTTATCTGGCCTTAACATACCGCCCACCAAATTTTCATTGAAAATTTCAAAGGTTAACATGAATTTATTGTGGCCATATTAGTTGGCCCCTGTTTGTGGTAGCAATGGTGCCAATTTGGAAACAGCCCGCGTGTACTCTCCTTTTGGAGTTTTAACTTTTACCACTCTAACTATCCCATCTTTCCCAGGATAGATTTCAATTATTCGACCGGTGGGCCAATTTTGCACTGATACGTTGGGTTCTTTTAGTAAAACTAATGTTCCAACAGTCAAATCTGGCTTTGAGGAAGTCCACTTCGTCCGTTGTTGTAGACTGTTTAGGTAGTCGTAACGCCATCTTGTCCAGATGTCTTGAATGCAACGCTGTACAATTTGCCACCTCGTTAATCTGTTTTCTGGTACGTCTGTCAAGTTAGGTGTAGGCAATGACAACAAGGGGGCCCCAATTAAAAAATGACCAGGTGACAGCACATCATATTCAATAGGAGAGGAGGAAATGGGGTACAATGGTCGAGAGTTGAGGACGGCCTCAATTTTAGCCACAAGAGTACTCAGCTCTTCGAACGTTAACGTGTATCCACTCACAATTCGAGAAAAATGGTATTTAAAGGATTTTACCCCTGCCTCCCAGATACCACCAAAATGTGGTGCATAAGGAGGGCTAAAGGACCATTGAATTCCTCGGTTATTGAGGTGGTATTCCACAGCATCTTGGGTATTTTTGTCGTTGAACCATGTAAACAACTCCTTTAAGTGTCGGCTTGCACCAACAAAATTAGTTCCGCAGTCTGAAAATATTTGGTTGGGTAAACCTCTCCGTGAAATAAAGCGTTCTAAAGCTGCTAGAAACATTTCAGTGGAAAGCTGAGATACTACTTCGAGGTGGACTGCCTTTGTGCTCATACAAACAAATAAACAGACATAGGCTTTTTCCACCTTTGCCTTTCGACGTTTTGATTCCTTAATTAGAAAAGGACCTGCCAAGTCAATTCCCGTATTAATAAATGCTCTTCCTTGCTCAAAGCGTGAAGGTGGTAAATCGGCCATTTTCGGACTGTAATTCTGCACTCTAAATCGGTGGCACCGGAAACATTTATGTATTCGAGAACGAATCAACTTTCTTCCTGAAATTATCCAAAATTTTCGTTGAAGCATTGATTGAAGTAGTTGTGGACCTGCATGGAGGTATGTTAGGTGGTAGTGATCTATGATAAGGACACTAAGATGCGATTTGTGAGGTAGCAAAATAGGGTGTTTATTTTCGTATTTTAGCGGAGCGTTTGTTAGACGACCGCCCACCCTAAGAATCCCTCGGCTATCAATAAAGGGTGATAGAGACTCCAAAGTGGAAGATTTGCGGCTCGGGTTAGAAAATTCTACATCAAAGAAAAACTGTTGAGTCACTTTTATAATTTTCTCCAAGGCAAGATGCAGTTCAGTAACTGTTGGGTGTCCTATTGGCCTTTTCGATGTACTTGACCGTGAATTATGAAAGAATCTTAGAACATATGCGAATACTCTCAAAAGTTTGGCATAAGATGAAAATTTTTCGATGATATTCATCACATAGTGATCTCTTGGTGGAGCACTTAAAATAACGGCATTTGTCTTTAATTCCAGATGGTCTGCGTTACAATCGTTATTGAAATGATTACTGATCGGCCAGGTTTCGAACTGGTCTTTCAGCCATTCTGGACCTTCCCACCAACTACTTTCCTTCAGAAAAGAACTAGGTGTTAATCCTCTAGAGGCTATATCGGCTGCATTATGATCTGTCTGTACATGATACCAGTCCCTTACTGAGGATTGATCCAAAATTGCCGTAACGCGATTGGCAACAAACGTCTTGAGGTTGTAAGTAGGGATTTTGAGCCAAGAAAGAGTAGTAGACGAATCTGAAAAATAATATGTGGCCTCTACCTCCAATTGTGACAAAAATGCTTTCAAAGACTTATGTAGTTTTATTAACAATAATGCGGCACATAGTTCAAGACGCGGAACAGTTAAAAGCTTTAAAGGAGCAAGCCTAGTTTTGGCAAGAATCAACCGAACTTCCACTCTCCCATCCTCATATTCAGCTCGTAAATATTGAACAGCTGCATATCCTAAAGTAGATGCATCTGCGAATCCGACAATCGTTACTCGTTTTTTAGCATCTGAAAACAAGCACCGAGATATGTTGAGTGATTTTAGCAAACACAATTCTTTAAAGAAACGATCCCATTCAAGCAATAAATCAGGTGGTAGAGGAGAGTCCCATTCTAGCCGCAGCTTCCATAGTTGTTGCAATACAGACTTAGCTTTAAAAATCACGGGTGCTAGGTAACCTAGAGGGTCATACATCCTTGCTATGGTAGACATTACTCCCCGTTTAGTATTTATGCGATCGAGCTCTTGCACATTATATGATATACAATCTTGTACAGGATTCCACTGCATCCCCAGTAATTTGACGGAAGAATCATCAAAGTCGGATAAGGATATGGTAGACTCACAAGACTCATGTGGCACGGTGTTAAGTAGCAATGAACTATTACTGGTCCATTTTCTTAAGGTGAAAACTCCTTTTCCTAAAAGATTAATGAGCTCTTGCTGCAATTGTAAAGCCGTATCAATGTTGTCTGATCCCGTCAGGACATCATCAATATAAATGTCATTTGATAGGGATGCAGACGCTAAAGGATATTCCTGGCCTTCGTCAGCTACTAATTGTTTGATAACACGTAAGGCCAAATAAGGAGAACAGGTCAGGCCAAAGGGTAGTCTATTTAATTGGTAAGCTTGTATAGACTCTGTTGGGTCGAAACGATATACAAATTGTTGATAGCAACGGTCATCAGGATGAACGATTATCTGTAAAAACATTTGCTTTATATCAGCAGCCATTACATAAGTGTGTAACCTAAAGTTGAGCAAAACATCTCGAATTTCAAGTTGGAGTTTGGGCCCTTTAAGAAGATTTTCATTCAACGACCCACCATCAGTTCTTGCCGATGCGTCGAAAACTATACGTAGCTTTGTTGATGAACTATTTTTGAAAACACCACGATGTGGAAGAAAATATCTCCCACCCTCAATTGCAGGTGAAATGATATCATTATCCAAATAATCTTGCAAAACTGCTGAATATTCTTTTCGTTTAAGCGGATGATTATTAAAATCAAATTCCAAACGTTGAAATCTTTTTTGAGCCACGTTACGAGAATTGTTAAAATATATAGAACGTTCGTCCCTGAAGGGCAACTGTACAATATAGCGCCCACTTTCATCGCGAGAATGTGTCTTCGAAAAGTGGGATTCACATTTAACGTCGTCAGGATTCTCCAGACTGGTGTGTTCGAGTTCTTCGATTTTCCAAAATTTCTCTATAATAGAATTTAGGGACTCGTCTGTGGTCAATAGTACCCTTTGTGGTGAGTGTGAGTTATTATCAGGTAAGGATCCTAAGATTACTCCTCCAAATACTGTATTTAAAATATTGGGACAACTAGAGGCTTTGTTGAAATTGCTGAGAATATCCAGAAATAAATCTGCTCCTAAAAGGAAATCTATGGGACCTGGTTTCCAAAAGGAAGGGTCCGATAGATCCTCACAACTTAATTGTCTCCTAATTTGCTCAGAAATTGGCTGAGAAGGCATATTATTGCTTATTTGCTGAATAATTACAGCATTTGTTCTCAACTTTGGATTATCAGAGTTTAATGGAACCAAGATACAGTCTACTTGCTGAGACCCTCCAGCAATAGGGCTGCTTGCAAATCCACAGAGTCTGTGGGGGTTGTGAGAGGGCATCAATTTCAATTTTTTAGCACATGAAGCCGTAATAAATGAACGTTGTGCTCCACTGTCAATTACAATTCTTATTTGATGATAGTTACCTACATTGTCTTTTATTCGAGCCAAAGCAGTACCAAGTAAAACGTTTACCTTTCCATCTAGAGAAGTGGAAAAAACAGCACTTCTAGATGTATCAGTTGCAACCTGACAATGTTCCGAAACTGGATTCAAAGAATTATTTTTAAATTCTTCCTCAACAGGAAGTGCAGGTATAACCGAGTTACCCCAGTGCAATAAGGAATGGTGTTTTTTATTACAGTAGCGACATAATTTATTTGACTGGCAATCAACATTTTTATGATTTTCAGAAAGGCAATTGGAACATACATTCAATGGCTTTAATTTATTAAAACGTTTATATGGACTAAGCTCCAAGAATTTAGGGCAACGATACAACACATGCTTTTCCCTACATAAGGGACAGGAGTGAGAAATTCGTTGTCCTGACGAGTAAAAAATTTGTTTCACCCCTTTAAGGTAAGTTTTATTGCTATTCCAATAACTGGACTCACTTGGGGTAGATAAAGCTTGAGATTGAAATGCAACACATTGCTGAGAAATTAGGTCAACTAGATCTTGGAAAGAAGGAAGTTCCTCCTTCACTGATTGTAAAGTCTCAAACCGCTCACGGGTTTTGGGGTCTAGCAGTCTTAGTGCAAAGGTAAGCAAAACAAACCCAGATTCATCCTCAATTTCTAAATGTTTGAATGCTGTTACACTCTCTAGCACAATCTCTGAAAATCGTTCCAAAGAAGTTAAATTACATTGTTGTAATGGCTTGAAAGTAAAAATTCTTGCAAGCAAATTGGTAGCTTGAATTCGTTTGTTGTCATACCGTTTCGTCAAACTGAGCCACGCCTGTGGATAATCAGGGGCAGTAATTGGAATGGATGCCACACATTGCAGGGCAGGGCCTTTTAAGGACGATTTGAGGTAATGAAACTTTTGAATAGGCGATAAGGATCGATTTTCATGAATTAATGAAACATAAGTGTCTTTGAATGAAGTCCACTTTGTCAGCTCACCGTGAAAGGAAGGAAGATTTATAGAGGGCAGTTTGAATAAGGGATTTTGGGTTTCCGTTGAAGATGAATTCAACGTTTGATCTAGGGTTGATTGTTCTCGGTCAAGTGATAACGCTTCATAAAAATGATTGCGAACCTCCTTTCTTATCCTGTCATAATCAGTGCAATCTTTCTCTAGTAATTTAGCATATCGTTTCACATATGTGACAGTTTTGTTAAACTTTTGGAAAGTAGCGTCTAATCGTGATAGTCTAGCTTTAAAAACAGGAAGTTGTTCTGAATTTTCAGTTACAGCATGACCTAATTCGTTTGTTTCTTTTATATCGTCCCTTAAGTCCTCAAATTCGTCATGTAGGGTACTCCACGTTCCTTCATAGTCTGGTTTGTCAACTTTTGGACCCATTTTTAGTTTAAACAAAAAAAATTAAAAATTAAAAAAAATTAATTAAAATGCAAATAACGATAGGTTTCCCAACTGGCACCTAACAATTGCTGAAATGTGTAAATTACATGCAATTAAACATAAATTAAATAGTTAATCTAAAGATTAAATAAATAAATGCGAGAATGTATTGTGATGTGGGCCCGGAGGATCAATTATGTTTACGCTGAACTACCCGTGGAGTATTATATACTTCCAAGTGATAATTCAAACACAGGTTGGTTCATTAGCATGAACTAGTGGACTGTAAATTAATGTAAATAAGAGTTGATGCCAATTCACAATACATTTATTCTAAAATTAAACAGAATATTATAAAAAAAAAAATTCATAAAAAAAAATGAGGAGCAAAATAAAATACCCAGGCCTGGTTAATAACAATAAAATTTGCCAATGTAAGACAGACTGGTTTCAAACAAAAAAACGTCTTTTATCCTCAACAACCAAAGGAATTAACCAAATTCTCGTCACTTTTAGTGTATATATGAAATAAGTGTATATTCACGCAGCGGAAAGTTGCAGTTCAAGTGCTCTCGCGGGTGCGGGCTGCAAACAAAACGTAGAGCTGTCGTCATCAGGTTGTGGCTCAAAAAAAAATCCAACCGCAGGGCGGCTATTCCAAGCTCCAAGGGGAACGTTGAAGATCATATAGGTATGATTTTGGCCAAATGTCCAATTAAGTCTGAGATCGGCACACCTTAACCCTTCAGACGTTACCTCAACACTGACGTAAATGGGCTTGGGCCCACAAGTTGCCCTACCAACAGTCCAAAGTGCCACTGTATGGAATTTTCCTTTAGGTATTTAACCTAGATTACAATTTAATCTTACGAAATATAATAACAGGAATTACACAATCATATTTTACATGAACAATAAAAAACGATTCTTATTAACAGTTTTTGACGTCAGTAACAAAAATAATAAATAATTAAATCTAACAAACAAATTAATTTTTTACTTCACTTTTCCAACAAAACAAAAACTTTATCTGGCCTTAACACGCAGTGAACAAAAAACTGCTAATTTATGGAACATGAGTGAATTAAATTATAAAAATTAAAACTGTTCTTATCAAGGAGTACAGTAAATAGGGCTCCAATGTATTGTAGTCGGGTTAATGCTCACTGAACAATTTGTATTTAATTAGAGCGAAAAATATGGAAACGAGCTATCGACGATTATGTTCACTAACGTTTACGAGCTCAAAGAGCAGCTTAATTAATTACCTGGCAGACAAAACCTTTAGAGCATTGGTAAGTCCTGTTGTCACGTACTGCTCGGAGAGTCAGGCTGTGAATAATGCTGATAATTTAAGCCTTAGATGGTTCGAGCACCAAATAATGCGTAAGATTTTCGATCTGGTTAGAGATGACTTTATTCATGGCAGAGATATCGTCCGATTTGCCAAAGATCAAACACTGCACTGCGATGGTTAAGGCATATTGTAGGAACGGTTAGTTTTAGAATGACGAAAAAGGAGAAGAAATCGACCCAGAACAAGATGGTTGGACGATGTCCTGAATGACCGTTCCATATTGGGCGTAAGAGGTTGGCAAGTCATAGCGTCAAGAAGAGAGGATGGGAGGCGAATTGTAAAGTAGAACAAAGCTTATTCAGGACTCCAGTACCACATAAGGATTACAAATATAATGGCTAGCATTTTTGCTTCATAGTATGAAGAATATGAATTCAAATCAATAATTAATTTCAATAATTAGGTATGTTCAGTTTCGGTGTTTACTCCCTGGCCCTCTCTTAGTTAAAGTGCATAAGGGTGAGGTTACACTTCAAACTCGATTATGCCGTATGGCAGTATGGATGGTGTGAATAATATAGCTGAACTTTCTAATCGGTTGCTGACGACCCCAGAGAGTTGGTTGCTATTCAAGTTCAAGCAAGCGGGGCTTCTGTATTCATATGTATATTTTACCATATTGGTCGCTAAAATGATTTAACCCATCTGAAATTTCAAAGGTATTTTCCATAAAAACTCGAATGTTTAGTTTCAAGCTGCTACGCAATTGTGGGAAATATTGAAAACGAATTAAACGTAAAAAAAAAAAATCAGCTCGTGTTGCTTTTGATTTATAAATCAGGTGTTTAAAATCGTTTCAGCTTATTTCCAAAGGTTTTTTTTTTTTGCTGATGTTTTGGTTTTTGCTGATGATGTTTTTGGTTATTTTTTTTGTTAAAAAGGTGATAAACCTTTAATAGGGAGGTGGTTTAGTGGTTAAAATCAATATATTTTTTAATGTATTGATATTTTTGAATAAATTATGACAAATATCCTTCATTTTTTTACTTAACCACGACGTTTCCAACTAATTTAGTTAATTCTCAAACAGCATCTACAATTAACAATTTGTCACTTATCTTATATATTTGTGTTCGAAATTATAATCATACCTGAGAGTATGGAAGGAGCCTGCAGAGAAAATCACCTATCACCCAGTGAGGGTAGAGCCTAGCCGCGACTACGGCAGGTATGCCCATCGCGAAGAGGGAGTCTGCGAAACAGAGGCTCATGAGGAAGCAGTTAGTGACGGTTTTATTGGTAGCCCTGAAGAGCGCGGTCATGAGACAGGAGTTGCTGGCCACAGAAACCAAGAGTGTGATGACCAGAAAGGCCGTTTCGAGGCGAGCCTCCGCCCTCCGCTCGCCGAACTGGCTATAGAAGGTGAAAAAGTAGCTGCAGTCGTGGGTGTAGCGATCGTCCCAGCCCAGCTTGTAGGAGCTGTTCCACGGGCTGTCGAACATCACTGACTGCCCACTGTCCTTAATTAGGTGCCTAATCAAAGGGCCAGGGGTCAACTATCCAGTCAACCACCTCCTTCCCATACCATCCTCTCATCACTCTTTCTACTGGGATCAGAGGCAGCATCTATCGTAATTACTGAGTCTTAAGAGAGTGGTTCTACTTTCAAACAGGTATGGGGTAAAAGTCTTTCATCTGTCTGTAAGGTATTATATAGTGGTCATAAAAAGTAGTTACTCATAGGCTAAGCAGCTTCACACTATTAATTAGCTTTTGTTGGTTTATTCAAAACCAAGTCATCCCGTTTGATATGTGGATGCAATGGAAAATATACCCATCTCTATTAAACATGATCAAGTGTCATTAATTATTTAATTACTCATCAATGAAAAAAATCTTTCATTTATATGATGAACAACATGGAGTTTATATTTTTCCTTTTAAATTGAAATTTCAAACTGTCTTAATTATCCTATACAGAACTCAAACCATTTGTTTTATGATATGCTGGTTCCATTTAATTCCCCATTTACACTAAAATAAAAGCAGCCCCATAAAAATAATTAAGGGAAATGATTAGTAACTGAAAAACAAATATTTTGATATATGGAATTAGAGCTTGATCATACTCATGCACACTTTCCTAAAGATCTTCACATACAGATTAATAATGTGTAATATAAGTTGGGTCTTTAGTTAACTACAATTAAAAGAAAGTCTTTAAAATAGTCATTAATATTGTTTTATCAGTTAGAGAAAAACCTTTAATTGCATGTGCTATGGGGTATAAGTCTTTCATCTGTCTGTAAGGTATTATATAGTGGTCATAAAAAGTATTCTGTTGTTGATTAAAGCATAAAGATAAGAAAAAGTATAAAACACTTGATTTTATGTTTTACCTCATCAAATCAAAAGAGTTTTTTTTCTAAGATACCAAATTAGTTTATACCAACTATGAAATGAATAGCATTTTTAGAAACCTATGTAACAAATTTATACATTTATTGTCAAGAAACAATACCTAGAAATGTATGATGATTAGAGCCAGATTCTGTTGGTTTTTAGGAACAGGAACATATATTAAATTGCAATGAAAAAACTACTTACTACCGAAATTATACATTTTTGTTAAGCTGCTTATGCTTTTGTTAAAAAATCATTTATGAGACCCAATTATATTGTGCTTCAGGTATAAAAAAAAATGCTATGTTATCAGTGTTTAAAACTAGCAGAATGACATAAAATGTCACTATATTTTATGTTTTTTCACTACTCTATTTCTGTTCTTTATTTTGGAAAATTGACCAGGTAAATTAAATATTAATTAGGAACAATGGAAGGGAGAAATGTTTAACCATGGATCAAATATTATTATTATTTTATTAAAACAACAGTGATAATGGGTTTCCTAGTAGACTACATAAAATTTTGTAAAATATACAATCATAGAAATGTTTATTTATTATAATTAATATATCTTGATAGTGTATCTATTATGCTCAAGTAAATTGTTTTTTTCACAAACATGAAACAATTTAAATCTATGCTTACATTAAAACAATAACGGTACACACAAAATATACACAAGGAATTCGTTTTTATCCTTTACAAGGAAGTATATTTATATTATATGAAATAAATAAATATTTCTAAAAATCTATTTATATTCACAGCCACATTGACATCAAAAGTATTTGAATAAATGTACCTGACAGAGTCACTATCATAAGTACATATTAAAAACAAAATTTTATGGAACATATTTTAATATGTAGGTATAGCTCGCTTCATAGCCAAAATAGTAGGATAGGATTTGACAGAAGGACCTTAAATATGAAGGCATCTACCATACTTCCCTTAACTATTAGTCAAAGAAAATTCCATATTGAATAACTGTCTTGTTAAAATCAATCTTTTTAGCTAATCTCACCCCAACTCAGACAACATCAGACTAGGAAGTAGTCTACTTAAATTTTCTGAGAGTAAGGTAATAAGAGTAATAAGTTATAAGAGCAATGTTGTGTTGTAATCTATTTCTTCATATAAGTAGTGTCTTTATTGTTAAGTAGGCTAACGTGGATATTTTAGACTTGCCTTAAAGTTATACCATTCTTGGGACAAAAGTGTGTTATCATCATGGACTGTTCTTAATAAGCTTTCACACAATTAAATATACAAACCAAAACATCTTGCAGTTCGATTTATTTATTATTATTCCATTAATTACTTATTTCATAGTTTTTAAATCTATTATTAATTAATGGTAAATGTTTTTCCTAGTAAAATAAGTTGTGTTGTATTACCAGTTGTATTGTTTGACATTATTTTGGTGGAGTTGACACTAAAGATAAATATCTGGTCAATGTACAATTAAATTTCAATAATACAAAGCTTGATCACAGTTCATTTCAAGCAGGAAGGAATATTCCACACCTCCTTGAAAGGGGAAGGGTTTTAACCCATTTTAATTGACACATGCTCCCTATGACATAGGTACCATTGTCATTCATACAGTTTTTGAATCATTGATATACAAAATTCAAAATAGATAATTCATCTTCAGGGTGGGGAGTATTCCTATTTAATATGCTACTTGTGATAGTTTAGCTCATTTAGGCATAGACATTTACTCATATTTATAGCATAACATATAGAATTAAGTAGTAAAATTGATACTATGTATTGTACGTGTTTATAAGATTTTGTTTGAATATATTAAGGGATTATTCTCTTCTTTTTATTTAACTAGTCATGACATTTTTTTTAAAGGTTTATGATTCCTTTTAGAATGGACCTCTTCTTAAGTAAATAAATGTCTTGATTTCCTGATGGAATATTGCTACAACAGTGAAATTTAGACTACTTATTTAAGGAATGAAGAAATAATTAATATACTACCTACAAACTAGTTTAATAAGTCTTAGAATTAATGATATATGAGACTCGATAAAATTGTATAATAGTTTATTGTTATAAGGGTGCCTCTATATGGCTATAAAATACCTAATTGCTCCACTGTTCGGAAACTTTGTTTCTTTTCATAAATATGTTTACATGTTGTAAGTACATTCCACAATTACTTAATACATAGATCTAAGAGTTAACAGTGCAAAATAAATAACTCTATATTATCGAATAACATTCTCTTCACAATTAAAAATTATGTTTTTAATTGGCTATAAACCTTTATTTTCCAAAATATGCTTGAATTACTTATTTTTATGGTACAATATTTTATATCATTTAAATGTTGGTCTTCTGAGCTAAATGTTTAGGGAAAAATGCAAGGCAAACAAATTTAATTACAAAAAGTAGTTAGCAAAATTACAAAGGTGTAATATATTTTTTAAACTATATTAATAGAATTATCTAATGTTTACTTATCTTCATTTTTCTTGGAAATACTGTTATTTTAAAAAAGTCAAAACTAGCAAGATCTTAAATAGTTTAAAAACTGAACCATACTTTTTTCCAATAAAATACTAATTTGTATTTAACAAATGACTTGGCTGAGCATATTGGAGAATAAAATTTATATATGTTTTAAATTAATTAGGTGCAGTTTCATTCCATAAAAAAATGATTTATTTACAACGATTACATTAGTAATATCCATAAAATCATAATTTCCAATGTTCCTGGAATTTGTATTCTTGGATAAATGGGTTCTAAACAAAACTGAACAAAAGAAAAAAATGAGGTTAATAAGATGACAAATTTACATTAGGATATAAATATTAAACATTATGTTATTAGGTGTTAGATTAATTTGAAAAATTTATGGACCTCCATATGCCAAGCTTAGGAATATTGAATCTCAGTTTATTCAATCTAACAATCTTTATTGTGCAATAATTACAATCTGCCTTTTATAAGGTAATAATAATACAGATAAATGATCTCATTCATACCATATTTACAGCATCATTCACTCGCTCATTCATACAATAGGACATGATTGGAGAAACTGGCCATTGCCAGGACTCCCACTGTCACGCGTTTATAGTAGGTCACGAGGCCACTGCCGTTTCAGTCTCCGAGGAGGATTATAGGGATGAGTGGCGCAGTGCAATGACTGCGCTACAGGATTAGGGTGGTTGGAAAGGGTACTGTGGAATTTCATAAACTTGGAAGGGATGAGTTCTAGAATGTAGGGTATATTAAGATCGTTATGAAGGGTTTTGTTGCTGACATAATAAAGGGCATTTACTATTGTTCTTAGGACTTTGGATTGAAAGGATTGGATACGCTTGATGTTCGACTTTTTTGCTGTCCCCCATAGCTCTATTCCGTATGTCCAGATTGGTTTAAGTATAACTTTGTAGATTAGTAGTTTATTTTCTGTTGAGAGATGGGATGTCCTTTGAAGTAGTCTGTACAGTTGTCCAAAGCGTCTGTTTAGTTCTTGTCTTTTTAGTCTCGTATGTGGGTTTCAGGTCAGTCGTTTGTCAAGATGGAAGCCTAAGTACCGTACTGTCTCGGATACAGGGAGAGGAATAGAATTAAAATAAACTAGTGGACAAGTCTTGCGGCAAAGGGTGAAGGTAATGTGGGAGCATTTTGCTTCATTAACTTTGATCCGCCATTGATTGCACCAATACTCGATCTCGTCAAGGTGTTTTTGAAGGTTATGGGATGCTATGTCGGGTTCTGCGTGGGATGACAAGACTGCAGTGTCATCTGCAAATGTGGCCAAGAAGGTATTGGGAGTAGAGGGGACATCAGCGGTGTATAGGTCTTTAGAGGATGGGGCCCAGGACACTGCCCTGTGGAACTCCTGCATTTATGGGATAGTAGTTAGAGTATTCTAAACCACAGCGGACTTGGAAGAAGCGGTTTGAAAGGTATGACTGTAGGATTAGGAAAAGAGTCTGGGGTAAATATCTTTTGCGCTTGTAGAGCAAACCTGCGTGCCAAACCCTGTCAAAAGCTTGAGCTATATCAAGAAAGGCAGCAGTGCAATTCTGTTTGGCTTCAAGGGCTGAGGAGATGTGATCAACAACGCGAAGACCTTGTTGAGCAGTGGAATGCCGTTGGCGGAAACCAAACTGGTGTGTGGGAAAAAGGTTTTTGGATTCAACAATTGGAAGTAGACGTTTTAGCAGGAGTTTCTCAAATATTTTTGAGAGGATAGGGAGTAGGCTTATTGGACGGTAAGATGAGGCGTCATTGGGTGGTTTACCGGGTTTGGCGAATAGGACAATAATGGAATGTTTCCAGAGGAGTGGGAAGTGCGTCGTTCGGATAATGCAATTATATATATAGGTTAGGAAGATTATGGCTTTAGGAGGAAGTTGTTTGAGAATTTGAGGAGTAAGGAGATCATATCCAGGGGATTTTCGGTAAGGTAAGTTTTTCAGAAGGTATTTGAGCTCAGAGGGATTAACGGCTTTTGGTGGAAGAGAGAGAGGAATATGTGAAGTGAGGAAATCTTCCACAGTTGTGCTGTGAGTATGGCTTTGATGAGAAAGGTGAGGTGTGAAAGTATGGGTAAGATGCAGAGCAAATTCCTCCGACCTATCCCCATCCGAAACCACCCAGGACCCATCATCACGACGGAGCGGATGTGAAACAGGTTGATACTTTAGGATTTTTCTGGTTACATTCCACAAGGAGTTATCCCTGGTAGACAGAGAGGAGAGGTAGGAATTGAAAGACTCGGAACGGAAGGATGCCAATCGCTGCTTTACCAATCGGCAGTACTGATTGTACGAGCGGCTATCGGCAGGATGCCGGGATCTTTGCCACACTGTTCTGGAGCGGCGTTTGGATAGGATTAGATCTTTGAGTTGCTGAGGTAAACGATTATGATTATGGATTTTTGGGTGACGATGCCTCCCAAGCCGACCTCTGGACCAGAGTAGTGAAAGAATGCACTGCATCGTCTAGGTCTTGGGATGTTTTTAGGGATAATTTGAGGTTTACGGACTCTGTAAGAAGCTGACGGAAGTGGTCCCAGTCAACTGGGCCCCTAATAAATGAAGGAGGAGGCAGTTTGTGAATTGGTCTTAGGGAAATGGTTAATAATAAAGGACTATGGTCAGAGGAGAGGTCATCAAGGCGCGTGAGTGAATAGTTTAGTGTTCCTAAACTATTGTAAAAAAAGAAATCAAGGAGATCAGGATTTCGGTTGGGATCAGATGGCCAATAGGTGGCTGTGTCAGGAGTGATAGTGGAGCAATGTTTCCGTGTGAGTGCAGACAGCAAAGCACGTCCTCGTGTATTTGTGGATCTTGACCCCCAGTGTTGGTCTCAGTTTATTAAAGTTCTTTTTAGTGAGGAGAATACTAGCTGAATGTCATAAAATGATGTCTTAGAATCAAAAATGATTTTAAGAAAACAGGTTTCAATGAATTATGAAAAATCAAAAATTAAAATGTGTCTCCTCACAAGTGAGGTCAATCTCTGGGAGAGGGAGGTGGGACAATAAGGTCTCAAGAGACTGAAAACCAAATCCTTAAACATTTTACAAAAAACAAAAAAAAACTTTGGTTGTATTCACTAGCCTTAACTTCTGGAGAAGCTATGATCTATTCCATTCACCTAATAAGTACTGTCACCAAGAAATTAAATGTTCTGCGGCAGTTTACAGTAAGCTACAAGTATTCTTTCAAAGCAAATATATATTCTTACACCCTAACTTGGCTTCACTCACTCCAACCTTTTTTAAATATTGTGATGAAGTTCATAAAATGTAATCCCGGATAAATGTCAGTGATTAGTACACTTAAGGAATACCCATACTTTGTTTGGGTTGGGTTTGAGTAGCCTCATGGGGGAATAAATGAGTAGCCACTTAAATGGATAAATAGCAAACCCATTAATCTACTGATATTAAGGCTGAAAAGAAACAGCTTAATAATACTTACCATCCCCAGCACCACCTACCAACAACAGTGACAACCCTTTGGTCAGCCCAACCCTCTTCATGTTCATCTCAGATTTTTAAATTCATACATAAATATGGAATCATAATCAAGGTAAATAAAGGAAATACATTTTTAGTCTCTCTAGGTATATATATGATGAATAAACAAATCTGTGGAAAACAAAGTTTTTTTTCATCCACAATAGTCAAGGTAAATTGAATATATAATTTAATTAATTCACTGATATCCATTTAAAATCATATCACTAGCTCTAGGTCTTCTGTGTTAAATGTTTAGGAAACAAATGCACATTTTTTAACATTTAAATTTTTTTTCACACTTAAAGGCGAAAAAAGTTAATTAGGAAAAGTGGTTAGCAAAATTAAAAAGGTTTAATAAAATATATATATTTAGTATGTTCTGAAGAATGTATATATTATTGGAGAATATTTTCTTAAGAATCTATGAACTTGGCACACAGAGGTACATATATGTTTTTAAATAGATGTATCCTTTTTTAAGAATGCCTTTTTACTCTTATGTTATTCATTACAACCACTAGCAGTTAATTATGATTTTAATAATTAAACATGTATTTGTTGAGCAGACATTAGTAATGTTTGCATTGATAGTGAAGATAATTTAAATATGAGTAATAATAAAATTATATTTACAAATGTTATTTTACAGCTCTGTTATGGTAATTATTTACATATATAATATAAATTTAATTGTATTATGTCTCTTAGGACATCCCATATGTTACATAGATGTTTGAGCAATAATAAAACTGGAACAATAATAAAACAAAACCAAAATTTAAGTTTGAACTGTTTAAAATAATATCATTTGCACCACTTATGTCAATTAATATATATAGCTCAAGGAATAACCTATTAGAAAATGATCCTTTTTTGATCAAATTGATGGATACCTTGAATATATATTATTCTTACATAAGTGATGGTAAAATAAAACTAAAAATTCAAGTATTATTACATATCTCAGTTTTGAATTTTGAAAATCATAAAATCATTATAACTTAGAATAATAAAATTAAAATAAACACTAATATAATATACATTTACTCAAAAGTGGTATATTTACATATTTCTTTATGTACAAGTCATATTGTACACAAAATCAACATTAATTTTTATTTTAATATTGATAAAATGTCTTTAATCATACAGTTCATTTGGGGCCCTTTTTTGGGACCCAGCTCTTTGTCACTTCATTTTTTGCATGTGCAGTACAACACCATGATCGGTTAAAGATGTATCCATACTGTTTCTAAATCTAAAAGTATTTTAATCAATTATTGATAAAGATAAAAAAATTATAAATTTATATGTAATTTTTTTACTGACAGCCATTTATAATATATCAACACATTGAGCTAATGTTGGCTTTTATGTTATTAATCAATGATTAACTTATTTAAATCTGTGATTCTTCAGATCATAATTTTGGCTCCATAACATGTTAACTTAGAGAATAGATGCCATAAAAGGTTGCAAGTTACTTGCTTATTAACCCTAAACAGAGCTCCCTAGTGAATTCCTTTCACAAATCTAACAGATCTACAGAAACCCACCGAACCTCTCAATAAATAGGTGCATTTTATCAAAAAGTTTCTCATTTCGTGTAATAAAGGAGGTAATTGTGTACTCTGGAATTACTAGCGAACTGGTATGAGAGGATGATGTGCTTATTGTGGAAAGAGAAAAAACAACTAACAATCATAAAGTTGAATTTACATTTACAATGTTCTCAATTTACAATATACAATTGAGAAAAACAAAAAACTTGTATTATAATGGCAACTGTGCGAATTAAGAAGAAGTTAATGATTTCACTAAATTAATTATCTACAGTATAAACATATTATGGTACAATTTTAGTTTTATTGTTCATTTTAGAATTAAAATTATTTTTAAATAATTTAATTATTTTATTTCTTAAAATTTGGGACATGTCAACCTGGTGGGTCATTTATTCTTTTAGCAGTTTCAGGGGACCCTGTTTTGTGAAAGTACTATTCCTTCTGGCACTCAAAGAACCCATTCATTACATTCCCTCCAGTGATGTCCAGGAATTATGCTTCATCTTACTAAAGATTTCAGTCTCCATTACTTTTTTGCCACTAAAATGAATAGGGGATCCGGCTCTCATAATAGGTGATCATCATAAAACCCACCACTGCCAATACCAGGTATTCACTGAAGTGTGACATTTGTTCATCAGCTTGTCTGGCAAGATGACAATGGATAACACTTTTGTAATCTGTCAACCAAGTACATTGAATCCAGCATCCAATCCAGAATAAATACCTTACTATCCATCTAGCTATTCCATCTTTCCAGTGCAAATTAAACTCATCATCTCCAGAATAACTGATTCCTTGTACTTCCACCCTATAATTGAGCACACAGTACAAGAAGCCCCAGCTATACAAGCACGAGATTATTTCAAGAGGTCTAGTACTAACTTCTGCCTTTGGGGTTGTCTTCTAGGATGTTTACATGCACTAGCACTTTCAATAGCTCACAATGACATTCTTAAGTGCTGATGTTCCTGCCAATGAGTCTGATATCTGATAACAAAGTCTGATATCCTACCCGAGTAGCACTGGAGAATGTCAGCGTAAGCAGTAGACAGTGCTGGTGTGTGTAATATTGTAATGAGTGCCAGAAATTATCATTTAAGAGTATATAAACTTAGTCAACAACCAGCACACACACCTTGGAAGGAAAAGTGAAGGTGGCATTGAGATCACCATAGAGGAACACCTCTTTTTCAAGCTATGCTAATTCAGGCTTGTTCTTATGGGCTTGTGTAAAGGACTAGAAAACAGGAAAATTACACTGTTCCTTCTACCTTAAATTGCATTACTTATGCTTATCAAAAGTGGTTGGATCTTTAATTGCCTTAAAATTTTATACCAAGATATTTTTGTGGCAACTATAATCCCAGACAAAACAAAATGAAAATACCTTGTTATAGATTTAATTTAATAATTTAAAAAGGAATGTAAATGTGGTATCTCTTTGAACTCCTATAAGTAATGTTAAGTTAATTGTTAACTTTTGAGTAACTAACTTGGTTAAAGTTTATGTGAATTATATATAATCTTTATATATTGGTAGGATTAAAAATGATAAATGATGCTATCATCAATTAATTGAAGCACTATTAATAAATAAATGTCAAAATGACCCTGAGTCAGTTCTGTTTCTTTCTAATCCAAAAGGAAGTGGCTTCCTTCTGATAGGATTAAGTGATTTCCTGATATATTGTTAATAGATAACTCAACTTGCCCTTATAAGGTTATCTCACCGTGATCTTATAAGATTGTTAAATATTTCAATGCGACCTATTATGTTTGTAAGATACCTAATGTGACCTTATCAGGTTGTTTGGTCCCTAAGCAGTCAATAAGAAGGCCCAAAGACCCTCCCTTTACTACAGTTTAGTTGTGCGGGATCGCATACACTTCACATTTCTAGGTGCAACTACTTATGATCATGGTTCAATTGGCTCAAAATTTACTATAATTTTCAAATTCTATGCTGATTTTTTCATTTATATGGGGTTACGTAATTTAATATATTATTAAAAAATCATTACAACAAACAAAAAAATATGTTTAACTTACCTTGTAGATCGTCGTGTCATGGGGTAAAGTTCAACAGATCCACATCCTAAATAAATTAAAGAGAGTTCTAAAGTTCTACATTTTCACACAAATTTATAGTAGACATGTATAAAAAATATCCTAAATTAAGATCCTTGATTACAACTAACCATAGTGATGGATTTAAACTAATAATAAGAATAAATACTTATATTCTACAAATGAGATAATAGCTAATCAAAACAACATTATGATAAGCTGAATATGTTTTTATGTTTATAGTATGAATTGTATAATGATGTAGGATGATTTTGTTTTAAACACTTTAGAATTTAGGAACACAAGAAACATACAGTTATGCTTCATGAGCAAACATGAGGTAATTAACTTTTGTTGCCTCTGTTCCGATATCCTCAAGCATAGAGGTCAGTTAAGGAGAAACTACTTATAAGATTTTGCCAGTCTTAAGTAATGAGGTTCACAAGTAAATAGACTTAGGTTAGGCAATCATATAATTTTGCCTACTAACCGTTGTAATGATTAATAGTAGACATGAAAGTCCTTCTATTGTCCTGCGACATAGATAGTTTACATGATCTTCTAAAAGAGAACAATCCTTGCCTTGCTGGCGTGAGGAAAGGAGCCGTTGAGAGGGTATATAGCACAGGATTGACAGCTGCATTCAGCGGCAAAATAAATACCGCCACCCAAGCAAATACCTGTTTTAATGAAATTGTATTAGGTACTTTGATCACTATATCAGTATTAATATATCTCATATTTATTTTGTTTTCATAATACCTGTGGTGGCACTGTAAAACCTGCCAAAGAAACAACTCCAAGAATGATTATAGGAACCTAAAAAAAGAATAAATATTAGTAGTCATTGGTATAACTGACACAAATATATAATTCAGGATTATTTAATCACTGTAGCCTAAAAAAAAAATGGAAGTATTTGAATAAAATACTGTACCCAACATGCTGCATCAGTTGCAACAAGAAGAGTCATTCGCCATGCCATGGAGGACTCAGAAGTTCTTCTGTCCTTGTGAACTGCATGCTGTGTAGTCCTGGCCACCAGAAACATCCACAGATATCCTATGGCTATCACTGTGAAACTTAACAGATTCAAAACTGAAACATATAAAGAAACTATTTGTTACAGCCACACTATTTTTAACTGTGAAAAGCCATTACAGTGACTCTGATTGAACTAGTCAGACTGGCAGTAAAACTGGGCAGTGCTAAACATTGATTTAAAAAAAAAGTGAATTGGATAACAGAAACTAGTATAGAAATAGTTATTTTTAGTGCAATCCAGCATAAGGAGTTTCGCATTAATAATAAAAGTAATAGTGAAGCATTGTGATGATCTTGAGGGTTCCTTCCAATATACTGAATTACAAACTCTTAATGAAATTATGTGATTGATAAAAACAAACAAACAAAATCACATTAGCAAACAAATAGAATTAGAAACAATAGAATTGCCTAAGCTGTCATAAAATAAGAGAGTCTTCATATACCGGGACAGTATTCATTAATATAGATTTCAACCCACATATTATTATAGTAATAATATTGTATACCTGTACCAAAGATTTTAAGGGTAGGTTATTTAAGTTTTTTTTAACACATTTTTTCTCAAACATTTTCAATATAAGTTTATTTGCTACAATTTGCACTGTATTTTAAAGAGCTATTCCAGAGTTTTGGTTTTTAAACTAAGATATCACACACTACAAAAAGTTATTTCATAGAATGATGTTTCTGGAATGAAATGAGGAAAATTAATGAAACAAAAAATATTTGATGAAGTCTCCTAAGAATGACACAAAAAAAAACTGGTTGATGGTATATTAGTAGAATATATTGAATAAGCAGGAATTAGTATCTACACACAGCCATAGCCAAAATTTGGAATGATGAATGGTGGTAAGTATGGTGATGCTTGTGGTAAAAATGGAGAAGGGTCTTTTTAGAATACGGAATATTTCAGGGATTGAGTTCAGTTGATGATCCACTTTTTTTTATTAAAGTAGATGATTTTGATTAAATGATTTTATACTTCATAGATTTTATTTAAAAATGTAACCAGTTGGAAGGTTATTTTCTACAAAAAAAACAACCTATTGTTTAAATCTACAAACAAGTTATTTTATAAAAAAAAAAACAACTACTCACATAAGAAAACAAAAACTGAGTACTCCCAACCGTTAGGCTTGTCAGGAGTGATATGCAGTGCTAAGCAAACTCCAGATCTTCCATAAAAGTTTCTAAAAAAAAAAAAAGGGGTGTGTTTACAAAATAACATCAGTGTTCATCACAGGACCATGTTAAAAAAGAAAGAATTAATGGAATCGAATTTAACATTAAAAAGTTTTTGTTTACTTGAAATAATCAATTTGAAGGAGAGGAACTGCTGAAATAGCTATTGCTATTATCCATCCAAAAGCCATCAGCTGTTTTGTTCTGTTCATTTCCAAGCGACGGACACGAAAAGGAAATATAATCACCAAGAAACGGTCCAATGTTATCACTAAAAATGAAAGCATAATTATTATTTTCTTTCAAATCACAAATTGTAATATATTTATTGTTGCATAGGTAACTATGTTTTAGCATTTTATATACCTGTCAGTGTAAATACAGATAATTCACTTGAAAAAGTTGATATAAATCCGGCGAGTGAGCAAAGTTTACTTGTCCTCCAACTTGTGTCGTAAATAGAATAAACTCCTCTGTAACGCCAATCAACCACTGCTATCAATAACAGATATGAACCCATCAATAGGTCCCCAAGGGCGAGATTGGTTATCAAAAATGAATGGACCTGATGACAGTTATAAAATCATAATTATGAGAATTTAGTTTTCAGTGCTTAAGTATCTAACATGTTATCTATAGGTTAAAGCTTAGAATGTGACACTCTTGGGAATACCGTTGGAATGACATTAAAATATCTTGGGTGAGAAATGAACTTTTACATTTATAATTAAAACCCTATTTAACCTCCAGCATGCACAGCTCAGCCTCAATATCATGGTTATAGAAAATGGTAACTATTTTGTTACCACGCCATTGAAATATTGAAAGAACCTTTTGATTTCTACCCTTCATTGGATTGTAATATTATATGGAGTAGTTTAAATAATGTAATGTATTTTCTGCTTAAGAATTCCTGAAATCTGATCCTAAGTTTCCTCTATATATATATATATATATCGATAGCTAACATCTAAAACCTTGTAAGTCCATAAAAAAAAAAAAAATTACACTGGAAACAAAAAACTATATTTCTATAGAATAAAAATTAAATTGTGATAAGTATCCCATAAGTTTGTAGGGAAAATAACACATTATGCATTTTTTAGTAAATGAGTGAGCATTATCAACATTAAAGATTTTATGGACCAAGTGAATTGGACTTACGAGGTTTTAGAAGTAAGCTATCAATATGCACAAAGCCTTGAATTCAAGTTTATTAATTTCTGAATAATACACTTGCTTTTCAGCATTTATCACTTTTATACGCTACACCTATTTAAGTTGTCTGTAAACAATTTGTCCTAACTTCTCTGATAAAAGACCTATATAAAATACCGTGCACTATCCTTTTTTGTCTTGTTGTTATTATTATTAAGTAATGCCTTTTTTAAACTGTTTTGTTTCTTTTCATTTTATTATTTGGCCACATGTCAGTGGCAGGCTGTTCATTAGATTAATAAGTAAGTGGTACATTGTCATTTCTTACAAATACTGGTTGAAGGTTATTACTGATCACTTTTTAAAGATAAAAATAATTCTGAAAGTTTTCATTTTTATCATTGAAGGAAAAGGGAACTCATGTTTGGTTATCAATAAATAATCCTATGTATTGAGGTATTTTATTTGGTAGTGCTATTAGAGATGTACTTTATTTTATAATTTACACGATATATATATATATATATATATATATATATATATATATATATATATATATATATATATATATTGAAACCTACCTTATTTTTTACCATCTCTCTTTATACTTTACTTAATCAATTTAACTTAACTAACTTGGCAGGTCCGTCATGAGATCTTTAATTCAAATTGTTTTCTGTCTTTGACATAGGAATTTATCCCAATTGAATCGCCCGATCTCAAGGCTAATGTTGTGGTTATTAATAAATTGAGAAATTAGGAATTGTGAAATATATTAAAATGAAAATGGTTATGACAAATAATTATAATTAACATAGAGTATTGACAAAATATAAAAAAAATATTCAAATCCTTTTAAATTATGATAGTTACAACTAATTACAAAACATGAATTCGAGCTCATTTTTTATGAATGGATCCATAATAGTAAACAATATTGATAACACCCACCTACAACTTATCCGCCCATCTGTCTCAACACACCATGGTATTCAATAAACGTTCAACTGCTTTTCTTTTCTTCTCTCAGTTCAATCAATAATCTTCCTGTAATTCAACCAACGCCTGCTTTCTACTATTGATTCTTCAATAACTTGGTAACCGCCAATTCGGGAGCTTGCCAGATGCGTTCGTTTAGACGGCTGTGCAAAGACTACCCCTCTCAGCTCACCCCCACTCCTAGTAGTATTAGGGGAAGTGGCCCTTACCATATGTGAGGGTTCAAGATATTTATTCTCAAATATCATGAATGTTACAATATATATATAACGAGTTCACAATAACTATAAAAAGTTATTTATACATGATTCACACGTATTAATACTAAATTTAAATTAAGCTTCTGTGTAGTACACATAAAGGTGGTCCCCATGTTAGCTGATGGAAAGTGTTAAAAACTTCATTCAAGCTGATCTGAGCTAAATTAATATTTAAATCTTTAATAATCTTCTGCAAATAAAATATAAATAGAATTTTCATCTATTTTATCTACCCATTAAAAAAAGCTGATTAGCTTAGAATTACATTAATATCGAATGATTAATAAATCATTATATGATTAACCATTTGAAATTGAAAACTAATACAATTTTTTAAATAACACTAAATTAAACTTTTAGATGACCCCTTCTTTAAAATATAGAACGTGAAGAAAACAAAGTACAAATCCTAAATTGGAAATCTTGATTTATATCTTACAAAAACTACTAAAAATATCATTTAATGGACCTTGTAAAAGTATAGAGAGTTAATTACAGCAGTATATAAGACTGGTGTATGAACTCTCCACCACTATGACCAAATATTGCAATGGCTATTTCACCTGATACAATTCTCTTATAAATTACTTGACAGTTAAATACTAGATCACATCCCTTAAAGCTGATGAGAGAAATAATCATGTTAAACATTAAAAAATGTATATTTTCTATTGTGTCAAACTGAATTGCAAGATTTCAAACATTAAATGTAAACAGCAATAAACACTAAAATTCAGTTTCATTAATATAATCAAGAGAGGTTAATGAAAGCTCTATAATTATGATTTGAAACTACTTGGTTGTGAAATGAATGGTATGTATATATATATTAAAAATCCTTATATGAAATCATATTGCATTTATGCTCTGCTTAGCTTAATTTAATAAGCAATAAATACTACATACCTGGTTGCAGTGCTTATATCTTGCCCTCCATGCAATAACCATAACATTTCCAACTGTAGCAACTAGAGCCAGAACCCAGACACAGATCCTTAAAACAATATTTGACATAAGATCCTCACAGGAAGAAAATTCATCTCTCTTGGGCCAACATGATGGCACTTGCTTTGCCAAACAACAGAATCTGAATTCGTCAGTCATCCTAAAGTAACATGAATTTTAATAATTACTGAAATATAGATTATTAATTTAAAAAAAAGAATATCAAAACAATAGATTTTACAGTATAATTTTTATAATGTTCTCATCAAGCCAATGCCCCTCAATAAATGCCATTTCATTTTGTAACTATTATTCTAACATCAGTTTTGAAGCTAATCCATCTGAAATCCAAATCTTACCAATATCATATCATTGTGTAAACTGTAAAGTACCAAATGTTAGTTACAATACAGTTGCTGGAGGAGTGGGACGTGCGATGCCTGACTGTCAAAAGTGTGGTCTGCTTAGCATGCAAGGATGCAGATCCTTGTGAAAAATTTGTGATGAAAACTATGATCTTGCAGTCAAGTTCATACATCTTATGAAGTTAATACATCTTTTGAGCTCCTGAAAAGTATTGCTTTTCAAATTTGACACTTTGCAGTTGGCATCACAATATATAACATTTGGGGTTCACATTCTTTATCCTTACAGGGGTCTATTAAGGGCAACTTAGGAAAGAAAACTCTCACAAATACAGAAGATCCTCACAGACCTGACCACACAAGGGAAACTCAAAATCAACATGGAATAAGATTTACTGACTGATTAAAGTATTGATCATTTAAAACTAAACTGATGACAGTAGTTGTCATATTAGAGCACCTAATAACCAAAATTATCCCAAATTTTATTTTATTTACTACTAATCACTTTTATAAACCTACAATTTTTCCAAATGTGCTGCTGTCCTAAATACATTTGGATCTATTTCTTGTATTATATTGTTGCTTATATCCCTGTAACAAAAATATAATCTATTAAAAATGAAATATAGAATCAATAAAATTGAAAAAAAAGTTATACTTATTTTTGTAATTTTAATTTTCGAAAATTGGAATCATCGCATTAATATGTATGGTTGTGGGTTTTACATGAAATAAAAATATAACCCTAAACACTGAAACAGTACTGAGCTTTACCAGACTATTCAAAGTAAGGCATTGTACATTTAATTTGTTTTAATGCTTAGTTAACTATGATTTCATCTACCATCAGGAAAGTACGTACTAACTCACAGGTAGAGAAGTCGTGGCATCCCCCGGAAAATAGCATCATGAAGAAATTCAATCTCATTATGCGAGAGGTCCCTGAAAAAAATAACAGCATAACTGTAACAGAGTAAAATTAACACTACAATAGCAATAGGCATATCAGTTACATTTTACTCGAACAGGGCATCACTAAAAACATTTGAATGTGTTTTACAAAACTCCATGTGCATTTATTTTGCTCTCAAATTTCGTTTTGTAAATAAGCGTGTTAAAACCAAAGTTGCGTGGTTTATGATGCTCAGGAACAATCGATGGGATTTCATTTTTTTGAGTGAGGCTTGAAAGAGAATACATTTTTAGGGCCACAGATGGGGTATAAATAACTCTTACAACATTAGCCTCAATGTTTTCATGACCATCGATAAAAGCCTTAGAAATTTAATTAATACTAAAGATACAGATTTAATAAATATGAAGGACACAAAACCTAAACTTTTCTAGTGACTAATGGCCTCAGAGAAGGAGATGGATTACTTAATTTTCTGTTAAATTTGGCCATTGAAAAGGTCATAAGAATGATTGGGTGACTAGGTTGGAATTGAAATGGGAGCAGGAGTGTAAGCTTCTGACCTTTGCCGATGATGTTGAATTATTGTCAAACCAGAGAGGGGACTTGGTTGAGATGAGATAAAGGCAAATTCCTCAAAAACCAAGTTTATGCTGGTTAGTAACACACCTCAGTTTTTAGAAACAATTAAAGTAGGAGCAAAAAATTATGATTGACCTCTCGACAAGAATTGATTCCCAAGGTTATATGTCACAAGAACTTTGGAACTTTGAGGGGTCATTCTAATTAAAAAATATAGTGGTTATGCAATATGAATCAGGTGGTGTATGGGTTAGGTGGGTCCAATGGGTGTGCAATGTTGCCCAGAGCAATCCTAGGTCTATCTACAAGGACCATCCTAGACACCATCATTGCCATCATCATTGGTAGACAATTCCAAGGAAGATTGAAAATAAGATGAGCAGATCTAGTAAGATAGGACTCCTTGGGGAATGGAGAAAAGCAGCACACAGGACTTATTAGGTCTGTGAAGCCAATAGAGTGAGATAATAGAGTTTGTTATTAAAATAAAAATAACAAAAAAACAACAACTACGAAAGAGTACTTACAACCATATAAGGCTTCTGAGTCCAGTGAATGCATCTGGTCTGATGGTATTAATTTTTTGTTGGTGCAGATCTCTGCAAAGACATACAATATAGTAATTAAAATGACAGCACATATTTTTTTATGGAGTATTTTATAGAAATGACATTGCTTCTATGAATTCTTTATATTTCATCAACAGAGGGAAGGGAAAATAATTGAGGAGGGTAGGAAGATACACAGTATTTTTTATAAGTTAACTTTTAGGCAGCAAAAGCTGTAGAGGGTGTAATGGTAGGAAGGGGGGGGGGGTATCCCCTACGAACCTGTGAACTGAAAATCGATCCTACCATGTGAATGTTTTAAGTAAATTTAATGTTTAGGAAATTTAAAGGCACTGTCTACCATTGTATTGTTGCAAGGTAGAATACTATATTTTTGCCAAGTTTTGGGCACCTATAAGAATAAAGGCTTGTGGCTTCCAATATATTTTTAATGTTTAGGAGCTGGTGGCGGGTGAATCTTCAATAAATGAATATTTTAACGTTTCCTCTTTTGTATTTATGCAATTTTAAGCATTTTATTATTTTTTTAGAAAATTAAATTTTCACATATACCTACCATTAATTTTAGATCATTGTTTCGTTTATGATTAAGTAACTATAATTTAAATTATACACAAGTTTCTGTAGCTAATTATATTAACACAAAATATTTTAAATAGATAAAATAATTCACTAGAATCAATAATATTCTGTGATCATATTTGAAATCTATAAAATAAGCTGTAATTCATTATAAAGTTTATGAGGTTATTTCACTCCTCACAAATAAGCAAGTGAAATTATCGACAAAGTAAGAGGGTTGTTATATTATATAGGAAGTTAAAACCTCAAAACCTATGGTCATGTGGCAACACTCACGATAAGCACGAAGGGAGAGCTTTTTATAAATATGTTTTTATGCTGCAAGCTATTTATAAATATATCCCCTCATGATTTGTGAAAACTTAAGAGAATTTTTTCTACCAGACAGGATAATTCCCTTCTACCTGAATGAAACTCCAGGGAACCTATTATTAATGCCAAGAAATTTTTTCTTGCTTTGGAGTCAGTTTGCACTGAGCAGGTGGCTCCCAGCAGATCTTGCTGAGCAATCAAGACAAGGCCTCCCGCTTCATTATGGCTGTCCTCATCTGTTCACATTACTAATATGATTCATCTGGTACCCTTCACTACAAAAGAAGATGAGGAAGCTGTAGACACACTGAAGCCAGGCAAGGACAACTTGCTGGCAGTATAGTTTATATAAAGTTCTGATAATCTTGGTGGTAGATTAGATATATTATGTTTAGCAAAAAAGAAACAATTAATAATTACTGCATTTGTATAAAATACTGTTTAATACTCATGCAAATGTGTGACAACAAGAAGGAATTCGGTAATAGGGAGAAAGGAAATTACATCTGAAAATGAAAACTTAGCAAACGTTCCAGGAGTCACCATTCTAATATTTTTTGGGTTACAAACAGACATGAGCATTATATATATTAGATTATGGCTCCAATGTTTTTTTTTAATTTAATTATTTATAATGCGTGTATGAATCACTACAATTAAGTTCTAAGCCAAGTAATACATTAATTCTATTGCATAATTTGAGATCAAGTACAATATCAAAATCCAAGTAAAGTATTGATTATTTTACTAACAAAACTACTTACAAATTGGTTAATGAGGATAACCCAATTAAAGCCAGTGTATTTAACGCCTTGATGTTATTCCCTTGGAGGTGCCTTAAAAATAGTTATTATAATATTTCTATACCTGAGCTCAATTAATATCAAATTCAATGTTATTTCATGATAAAGTTAATTACATACAAGCCTTTAAGACTGCCAAGACCAAAAAAACTATTTTCTTCAATGATGTGTATCTCGTTATTTTGAAGATTTAAAACTGTAAGACGCCAAAGATTACTAAACATTTTAGGAATCAGAGCTTTTATGCTATTGTTGCTCAAATCCCTAAAACGCCAGAATAAACAAAATGAAATATAATTTATTAATTAAAATCATTGAATTGTTTTACAGATCATTTGAATTTGATAGATATATTTATAATACTTACAAATACAGTAGTCGATCTAAATACTTGAATGTTTCATTCGACAAAGTTTCATTCAACCGATTGCTCCCCAAATAGCTAGCAAAAATAATTGAGATCCAGTGTAATGAAAAGTAATTGTAGACATACTTAAACAAGGAGGTTATATAGATATATTTGTTTTTAAAAATTTACTTACAACCAAGTTATTTCTTTTTCAGAGTCTGATGGAACAGTATCTATCCCCACCCCAGTACAGTTAATATGAAGATCCTTACATTCACATTTAGGGGCCATGTTTGAGCAAGTAAAAGCTGTAAAATAATGTTTTCAATTAAAAATTGGTGTCTCTTTTTTTGGGTACCAAACATTACCTGTTTTAAGGGAAATTTATATTAAGAGATCAATAATTGAGAGGATGAATTCCACTAACTACCCTAAAAGACTATCATTATATAAATTATCAACTAAGTCTTTCAATTGATAGAAATGTTGTTAGGATAGCATACACCTTCAGAATGTTTAAATTGATTGAACTGATAATCGTGAAATACACTAAAATGAGAATAAAATAGACTATCTTCAGTTTCAAAGTAAACATTTATAGCAGATTTGTATGTGAAAATCTGCGTCTCCCTCAAATAAAATGCTTAAGTCACTTACATACTTATTATATTTAAAAATGTCATAAGGAGACATAGTTAAATTTGAATTTCATTTCTCACTGAAATTCCACTAAAAAGAAATGAGTTGTGGTAGGTGGTGCCTGGTTTAGCATGATTAGCTAGGATTGTCCCAGTAACATTTGCATAGATTTTTTTTTATAAGATTCAGTACTTTTCTGTTTAAGCACTTATTCAATATTTCTCAAAAGACTGAGTTGCTCCTGGCAGCTAAAAGCACCACCATCATTCCATGACTTAAAAAAAAACTTTAGCACAGGTTTATAACACGGTTCTCACTAATAGTGTCAGAAATAATAACATGATAGTCTCATGACTATCATTGAGGAATATCATTTTCAATCAAAATTTCTTATGCATCAATAAAAAAATGAGTGGTTAAAATATTGAATAATTCTATTTTGAATATCATATATTGTTATATTTAGTACCTAACTAAACAGGTTTGTGCAGCATTAAATGACATAATAAAAAAAAATGTTTGATTTTATTTACTTACAGCATCCGTCTTCATCTTCCCATGTATCTTGACAGTCAATACGACCATTACAGAGTAAAGAGGGATCTAGGCAAGGGCCTAGATGGCATTTGAATTGTCCAGGTTCACATGTTGAATTTTCTAAAAAATAGAATTGCTACTTGGTTTTCTAATACATAAACATTATAATACATATCTGATTATCTAAATAAATTTATATCATGAAGTATAATTTAATTATATTCATAAATTGATGCTGATTTTGGATATTTACATTTTTTTACTGTGCAAGTATTTTAATATTTTTGAGTAATGTACAAGGAATTTATACAAATGGCATAACAAACATTAAACCCATGAAATTTTATGAGAAAAAGCTCAATGGTGAAACCAGTTCACATATCACTCATGCAATTATGCTTAATTTGGGAATTGCCAGGAATCACATGGGAGAAAGGTGTGTTTCATAAGAGGAACATGATAAATTGATAGGCTTTTAAAGAAAGTTTATTCGAGGATTTTTTCTGTGTGGTCACAAACAGACCCTACCAGCTGGAGAGAATCGGCAGGTTAGGAATACAACTTTAACCACAAAGACACTCATAAAAACTTACAAATTTTTGTGAAAAATGTTTAAGGATGGTTGGCAAATGAAGTACAAATAATTATAAAGATTCTAACTCACTGCAGTTTTGAAGATGAGAAGAATCAGCGCAGCCTTCATACGATTTACCAGAATTGAAACATTGATGTTTTTTGTCGATGCATTGGCCATTATCGCAAGTAAATTCATCTTTTTTACACTGAGTCATTGCTGAAACATAATCTAGCTATAGTTTTCTTAAGGTTGTATTTTTTATTACATACATCTATTTTATTTAAACTGAAGTTTTACTAACATTTCTTCTATAATTTTAAGAGATTATTTAATTATGATTAGTATGATTAGCAATAAGGGGATAGAAATATTATAGTATTTTATATACACATATATATTATGTATTAGAGAATCAATTTTAATTGCCAAACCCAAAGAGAGGGCTCTAGTTTCAAAAATTCAGGCAGAAATTGTTTTTCTCCCGTATCTTCTTTGACAGTGTTTGTAAAAATAATTTAATCAATCTGATGTTTTAAAGGTTTATTTCAAAACATTCTGACTAGGCCTCAAAATATTCTGATTAGGCATTGACTAAAATAAATTGGTACTACAAACTAAAATTAAAGCAAAAAATGTTAGTTTCACCCCCTATTTTCTATTTATGACATTGATTCATATGGTTAAAAAGGTAACAAAAAAATCTAAAAAGCCAAAAAATATATTCCAAAAATGAAGTTTTAGAACAAATTAAATAGTATAAATCATAGGCTTGCATAGGATTTGTAATACATAGGTATATTTTAGATACAGCCATTTTTAGTGACTTAGATGATTGCCAATAAAGTGAAATATTTTTGTTCCTAGGTGCTATGTAGTTTTCTCACTATGGTTTAATTTTTTTTTTTAATGCTGACACAAAGACTCAGGCCCTGACTTGGATATCTCTAGATAGTTTCAATTTATTTTCTACTATTTCTCGATTGCAAATATTTCAAAAAGTAAAATTTAGTTTGCATTATTGTAAAAAGACAATTTCGAGTTATTTGGGAAATAATGACAAACCAACTATTCCTTGAATCAGCTGGTAATGACATAACAATATCTCACAAAAAAAACAAACTTAAAAGATATTTACTTACAGCAGTTCTTTTCATCTGATGCATCAGGGCAGTCTATAAAGAAATTACACCATCTTGACTTTGGAATGCATTGTCCTCCTTGAACACACTTATTCATGTCTTCATGACAAGGCACTTGATCTGAAAACACAGTGTATATTCTTGCGACTCATGTCATTTATAAATAGATAATATGTCAATTATAAAAATGTTGACAAAATGTCAGCAGATGCCTTTCCTGGAACCAACCATTAGGCTTGTTAGGAAATGACAGCCAGATTCATCAAAAAGCTAGTATCTATACCACAACTATTAATGGTTTACCTGAGAAAACATTGACTAAAGGCATTTTGACTGTTATTGTGATAAATTTTGAAATATGTAAATATTATTATTTTCTTTTGTATTTATTTGTTTTTTTTCAATTTTGATCGGAATTAACTTACTTCGGCCTCTTTGAACATATTCCCTAAAGATTACACTGATCAACTAACTGCATATAGTTTCCTTCTCTGTTCATCCTGACTTTAGTGAAGTTTGACACTAGAATCTAAATATAATGCAGAATATCCCACTACTTTCTGAAAGATATCCACTTAGATTCTTTTTCTGTCTGATCAGGTCCTCTGGTCTCAGGGTTTAGGTAGCAGATTATTCCGTTTACCCATGCTCTCTGCTTGCCCTTTCAATAACTCTTTACGCGATTGTCATTAATGTCTCATTGTATGCTGAAAGTTTTCTTTCCAGAGTTTGAGCATAAGAGCATAACCATGAGGTTGGCTTTAGTGTCATATTTTAGGAACTTATTTGTTACACTCTTTGTATTAGAAAGCTCCTCGTAGCAGTTGCGAATGATGCTTGGAAGTATTTTCATCCAAGATTTAAAGAAATTAATAATTCATAGACCCTCTCTCCAAACCAAACCATCACCTGACTCACCTTACTTGTATTATAGTATGTAATGAGTACTGGTGTCACTTCTAGCCTTCTGACATCAAGCTGACAAACACCAGTACACTAGCCTTCTGGTGTCAGACTGAAACATGCCAGTGATAAATATTCTAGTCATGGCTCCTGTAGATTTTGGCAATACGCAAATATAATAAATGGGGAAATACAAAGTACGAGGGCCCTTACGTCAAATATGTTTGACCATCTGCAAACTGCAACAAATTGTCATCACTTCTCATGCAATTCTAATCAACTGACAATTAACCTCTTCTGCTTTCAAGCATCTCTACACAACTGAATTCCCAGCGTTTCTCTCAGCTGAGTTCCAATTACTGACTAACTTCCCAGCTGTTACATTTGCTTGTTTGAAATTAAACTTTTTTAAATTTATTTTATATAATTCAATATTTTATGTAATAAAATCTGCCTTCTCTCAAATTACTCCTTAAAAGTAACATTACAACAATATATCTTTGTTGCAAGTATATAGATTTTTTAAAATTTTAAACATATTTGTCAGTTTGTCTATCGTATGGTATATAAAAAGGGATAGGTAAAGGGGATGTGAAATAAATAGAGTTTAACTCAGTCTTCAATATATATTTTTTGAATATATTTAAATACTTTTGAGCACTTCCCTCTTCCTTACAGTCTGACACTATTCCATACTACCATTCTGTTCTCGTAGACTATTCTACTATATTTATAGAAGTGAAAAAAATATTACAAATATGGAACATCACCAAAAATAAAGTTAAAAACAAATAATTCTATTAATAATCACACATTATGCAGGAAAGCAATGATTTTAGATGAATGGACATTTTTATGACACTAACACTACAGTATGAGACTTGCAAATAGAAAAAAAGAAGAAGAGGTGCACATTAGCCTTTGGGTGTACTCACAGCAACCGATTTCGTCAGTTTTATCCCAACATTCAATGGTAACATTGCACCTTGCTGAGCCTTCTACGCACTGACCATTTTTACATTTGAACATGTCTTCACCACAGCTTGAGGGGACTAAACAAACAAGAGATGATTGAAACATAATTAAACCATGATTTACAATCTTACCATTCACTTATCAATTTTTTTAAAAATCTTAGTTACCTGGACACCCTTCTTCATCGTCACCATCAAGGCAGTCATATTTGTGGTCACATAGGAGTACTTCCGGCAATGTTCGATTGTCCAGGCAACGGAAAGTCGGACTGTTATTTTCATCTTTCTCGGCTTCATAGACTAAAAGGAAATGTGCCAGGTTGTAAAATGTGAACCATTTACAGTTTATACACAGTTCTTCAATAAATGATATGTTGAATAAGGTATGACGAACTGAGAGCCTAACAAAAGGCTGACATAATAATTTTGTAGGATAATGCTTTATCCTGAAATCATTAGTAACACCACTAACATAAGATGGTTTATAAATATCATCAAATCACTTATTTAAATATAAAATGCAAATGATAAAATTAGTCAAGCTACACTTTAATACCTCATTACTAGGGCTGGAATTTATATGAAATAAAAAAAGTAGAATACAGTTGAACCTCTATATACGGAACTAGAAGGTTCCTTGCTCCAGTCGTCCACGATTTTTCGTAAAAATCGTAATCAACTTCAAGTGATTCCACACCTCTGAAACAACTCTGCTTTTTAAAAAAAGCTTTAATTTAACCTGACATGTTTCGACGACCTTGATACGTTGCTTACTATTTTTTTCCTGCAAAACATTTATCGTTTTTGAAAGCCAACGTTTTATTGGGCAAACACTTGAAAAAAACTGTTTCATCGATGCTGAACACATTGTCATATTCTTTTTAAATGTTTTTGCCATTGAGAACATTGTGCCTCCAAAACACTAGCTTTAACACTTTCACCCGATTTTATCTTTTTTTGGATGTAGCTTCTTAAATTTATCGAGCCATCCAGAGCTAGCTTGAAAGTCAGAGATTCTCAAAGTTGCAGCATATTCAGTCGCTGTCGCTGTGACTTCAGTCCTGTCTTGACAGAAATAGTCTTATCTCGTATCATTTTCGCCCATTTCAATACCACTTCACTGACTTTGTCAAGCTTTAAGGATTTAAATCGTTTCTAAACTTCTCCAAAACTTTCAAACGTTTTAATAACCGAATCACGGTTTTTGTACTTGTTGTAACATCATATTTGGTACATCTGTCGGAAAAGCTTCTTGTGCACGTTGAGGGTCACCAATTGTCGGAATAGGTGAACAATTGTCGGAGGTCAACAATTGTCGGGGGGCGTCACTAGGGGAGTGCCTGATCGCTCTAGCCCTGGTGACAAGTGCGGATTGTTGTAGTTAATAACATGGACCATGTTCCATGTAGGCGTTAATATCTGACTCCATTTATTGATAGGGATGTGTCCCGACAATACACTGTGTTCAGGATGAGGTTCAGAGGTTCATAAAGAATAAGACCAGTTTTCAGAGTTCGGGCGAGAGATCGGCAGCGTAATAGGTACAAGTCGTCAGAGGTCTGCTAGAGGCTGTGAGGTGACTGCCCAGAGGTGTGGCAGAGAGAGAGTAGACTAGTAGAAGATTCCGGGGCCCCGGGGTCCTGGAGTATCGCGACTTTCGAGATGCAGAGACTGGAGAAAAGTGAAGAGTGAGCCTACCAGGGCCAAGTGGCCCTGATGTAAAGTGACAAGTAGTGTGGCTCAGGAAACTAAGAAACAGAGTGACTCTCAGGGCGAAAACTTACTGATATAAATATTGTACCCCCCTCCCTCGTGGAAGGCGGAGTCTGTCTGCAGGTGGTCTGTTTTATTATCCTGTTGGTCCAAAAGGGTGTGCTTTATGATGTCCCGCCTCCCGAGCTACGTGATTTAAACTGTTTCTGGCATGATTTTATGACCACGGGACGTGACTGCAGGTCTATTTTAAGGGGCGGTGAGGCCTACCCTAGGTTTTATTTCCGTACCCTCGATGTTACTTGTTTACATCTGCCGATCCCTCTATGATTTATTACAAGAAGTTTACACAGATTTGCATTCTATTATAATACATTATAAACCAGAGTGTAGGGTAATTTACATATATTTAGCACTTCGCTACAACATCTTTATTTATAATTATTAAGATGTTATTGTGTTTTCAATTAGCACGTTGAAACTATTCTTTTCACCGGCAGTTTTGGCATTGCTTACTCATTTTCCAAGTTTGTCATATAAAGTCAGAGCTTGAACCGAAGAGACAGATCAATAAAAATTAAGAAGAAAATCAAGTTAAGGGATTCCGTAAATTTAGAAAAGTAAACAATCCTCGTCAAGTTTTTCATGAAAACCAAGAATCCGACCTATAACAAGAATCCAGCTCGCACATTATCATTTCTCCAAAATTCTCATCTTCCAATTGAATGCGCCAAATTAATTTTTGTTTCAGAAAAGCACATATAACTACCAAAGATATATCTAACAAAATATGGAAGAAATACTTAAAAATATGTAATTGAACTGGAATATGAAAAAAATATGTAATATAAAATTATCTCGAGTTACTTAAAGTACTTTAGAAAGTTTAGTAATCGATGGTACAGCAAATATTTTGCTCATAGAAAAATATGTAAGTACATATTTATCTCAGTCCTACTCAACCGTAGCATGTAAACGAAAAGACTAATTTTTGAAAAGAGCTATTGAATTAGAAGTTTATCTCTTAATTATAATTAAGTAATCAATTGGTGGATAATATCACTACACAAAGAAAATAAAAATGACTATGTATATTACTATATTTACCACAACCATATTCATCGGAATAGTAGCTATGACAGTGAATTTGTTTATCACATAAATATTTAGCCGCTATACAGCGACTATCGTCTCTTGTATGACCTGGCACTGTGCAACTGAGGGTTGATCCAACCACACACATATTCAGACCTGATAAACACAACCATGATACATAAGTATAATTTTTAATTACGATTAATACTTAATTAAATAATTATTACATTGATTAGAGAGTTTTTATACCTTCAACTTGAGTATAGAAATTATTACAGCCGATTTCATCTTCGCAGTAGGTTCCATTATCTGAGGCACAGTCACACTGAGCATCACATACGTTCGCTTTCTTGATGCATCTTCCGTTCGGGCATAAAAAGTCCTCTTTTTCCTTACAATCTTTACCTTGAATTATAAACCAAAATATTAATTAGACATCTGGCTGTTGGCAAAGCTGTTTTCATTTTGGTTTTATTATTATTAATACTACAATAAATGAAATACTTCATAATTTTGTAAAGAACAATAACTGTATTATGATAAACATATTTCAAAATGAAAATGAAAACATAAATAAAATGTTAGTCAAGTGCGCAGTTTCGCCCAATTAAATGCTTAAATCATCTTACTAATCATTCCCTTTTAATTGATTTCCTTAGTTTTATTGATTATTAAATACCAAACTCACTCAAAAGCATTTACCCCCTCGATTGACACAGTACATGGGAGCTTTAGGTCACAGCCATAGCTGCTTTATAGAAATATTTATAGCGAAATTGCGATTAATATGTAGTACAACCCTTATCGCTTCCACAACTCAACTTATTTTTGTTTTTGTCAAAACCCTGCTTTCAATGTACACGGAGGGAGTTACAGATTCCACAATATGGAATCTTTACATAAATGCACATCGTTAAAACATCGTTTTTTTTTTGTTTTTGTTTTTTCCATAGCCCCTTTTAATTACAGATAATTCTATACAATTACGGATCCTAAGGCGAATCCATTTTCAAATTATTTTTGTATTTCCTGTAGCGTCACTACATTTATACAGGTTGTGTTATTTTATTTTATTTTTTTTCCATAGCTCTCAAACTTATAAAAAATAGGATGTGGGAAAAATAAAAGGAAAATTATTTTGGATTTATGGGTGCCTTTCACTAAGGGGAGTCCTATTTGAAGGATGTATGAGAAGGATATGGGGTGCGGGATGCCTAAAGGAGGCAGGTGGGTTTGGGACGGTAGTGAGAGTCTACCTATGATGGAGCCTAGGGGTACTAGGCATTGGTTTGTAGTCGGCCAGGTCATACCTGGCCCCGCCTCTGAAGGGGGCTGCACTGTGTCGGCCTGTCAGCCGGGAGATCGCCCCACCATAATGATACACATTATACGTGACTGGACTGAACTGAATTATAAAGGTGATGGGGCTCACCTTTTGGATCAAACTTAAAACTTACTTACATACTAATTCTTAACCTATTTTTCCCCTGACAGTCTGTTGCCATCAATGTGGGAGGGGTGGTGGGGTCAAAACATCGTAAAAATTTCCTTCAATTTATTTTAATTAGTTAATTTTTTTTTTTTTAACGGGAACATACATTTGTGGCCATAAATAGGTACGTGAGTCTAGTTTTGAGTTTGTAAGTCACACGTTTGACATAAATGTACATAATTTTACTAGGATAATCAATTAATAAATATTGAGAAATAATATCTTGAGAAATGAACCACAAAATGAAAATAATTTATTGATTCCATACATAATTTAAATTATACATGTATCTATGCTCTTGGCACGGCTGGCGACGTTTTTAAATTCTCAACTTCCAGAATTGTTTTATTTAATGATCCAATCATTCTCCCAGTGCCTTGGATGTTAGAATATAGTGGCAACCTGTAGATAATCTACCACCATGGTAGATAGGTAATATGGTCCGAGTGTCGGCCTTTGATAAGCTCTTGGTTGAAGAGGCCATAAAAGGGACTGTTAAAAAAATATAAAATTAAAAAAAAAACAACAAGAAAAAAGTAAAAAATCCAAAAATAAGATAAGAGTAAAACAACTACCTCCATTACTTTTACTATTCTCGGGTGCTCTCTTTTCTTCATTACTTGCAAAAAGTGACAGTGATTCCCAGTGGAGATATATATAAAAAGCACCTTATTTTATAAACACCTTATAGCACTTTGCGGTTGTTTATGTCTCCCACATGCCTAGGTCCTCACAGTACTGAGGTAAAATTACAGTAAAAAGACGATTCGTTGTTACAAATATGTAACACATAACTCAAATAAATAAAAAACATTTCACAAATTTCCGGGACGCAAAAAGCTTAGATTTACGGATAGATATAGCTAACGTCAGGTACTGGTTTAGATCGGACCCACAACTCTCAGACCTTTGAAGATGGCATCTATAGGTTATAAGTGTTTATTGAAAATAACAAAGAAAGTAAAACATATGGTGATCCTAACTCACTATTAACACCTTAAGACCTCAAAGTTTAGAACTACCAATATGAAAGAACAATAAACAAAGTCGAAATGAATATTAAAATTAGTTGTACAGTAAAGGTTGGAACATGTACATAAGGTTTAAAGATAAAATAAAAGAAAACGAAACAGAATCGGAAATGAGAAAAACTGGAAATAATTATAACGCATCAAAATTTCGTCCTGGTGAGTTCTGAATGGAGGCTTGAAGACTGTAAATATTAAATGTAGAAAAATTGAAATTTAAAAGTTGACCTACCGATTCCACCTAGAACCCCGAACCCGAAATTGAACAAGAGGGGAGGGGAATTGACTTTTTGGGACATAAACCTGTAACCAGGCACCTATTGCTCCGAAACGCCCGTATAAGGAGTAAGACTTGAGTAGTCCAACTTTCCAAGAAAAATAAAATAACAAGACAGGTAAAATAAACCCTCAAAATAAAAATAACTCGTCCCAATAGGACTTGAAAAACTTGATGCAATTATCAAGCTACAGATGTTCCTAGAAAACATATGCCAAGCGCCATTTCAGAATCCAGTAGACATAGGAACGACTAAAGATGACATAAGAGTGAGAGAGAGGAAGGGGAACGGGGCATGTTGAGATTCATAAGGTCTACACCAAAGCCTTCATGAATTTCCATATAGTCCGAAATTAGATTGGTAGGCTAGATAATCGGTATCGTACTAGATTTCGATCAGTGGAACCCGAAACGTCCACATGACACCCGTTCAAGGTAAAATAAAATAAAACCAAGTAAAATTAAATAAAAAAAAAAGAAGTTTATTCATAATACCTAACAGTATAAATACAACAGTTTGATAAATAGACTCTTGTAATCCTCAGAAAAGCATCGTTCATTCAGTAAAAAATTGACTTAAGAAAACGGAAAGATTCCGTCAGAGCGTATCTGAAGAGATTTAGTATCGGCTAGGCTATGCTGGATCGGGACAGCAATTTTAGAAAGAGCACCTGCTCGGAGGAGATTAATATTGGGTCTCTATACATCGATCAAAGAAATGGAGTATTTAGATTTTGGTTATTTGGAAAAAGAGTTTTAAAGAAACGTAGTATTCACTACGGCACCTTGACATTCATAATTAAAAAAAAGTCATTAAAATCGCAATTTCAAAACTTATACAGTTTATTTTTTTAGAACAAAAATGTGACGACCAAAAATAGAACTGTCAAACGATGAAAAGAAATTCCGGATTATGGAACAAAATAAAATATGCTAGTGTCATCAAAGAAGTCCCCTTCCTCCCCCCCCCCCCAGTGCCCAGTGCGAATAATTGAAGCCTCGGTCACCGTGAGATAGGCGAACGAAGCGAGTAAGAGTGGGGGCCTCTCAGTTAGAAAATAACAAAAAGTTAGCCAAAATAGAGGAAAAAATAAATTTAATCTTTGAATGAAAAAAAAACGAAGAAATTGTAATTGCTTGATCTGTGATACTACTAATTTTGTTGAGTTCAAGTTTCCCTGATGACTTTTTATAGCCGATATTATAGTCGGAATCTTTCCGCTATCTTAAGTCAATTTTCTGCTGAATGAACGATGTTTTTCTGAGGATTACAAGAGTGTATTTATCAAACTGTTGTATTTATCTTATAATGTTTGTCAATTGATGCTCATTATGTATATTAAATATACACATTTCTATTTGTCACCGTATCGATCTGCCACCATGCCTCATCAAGCACTATTGCTATCATGTTAACATTGAAACTAAAGTTCAGGCTATTGTTCACCAGACCTCTTTATGATACCAACAGTATGCATTAGCCACTAACAGTGATTTTATCAACGCATTTTACCGCAATAATTAATAATAGCTTAGCACTCTACTAATGAATTTGGCTCTCATAAAACTATTACAATACAAATAAAAAAAAAAAATTATTATTTAATTGTTTCATCGAATTTCCAGTTACTAAAATACAAAAAATTGTATAGAGATAAACAATTATTAGCCAAAGAAAAACGATTTTGACTAGGCCAAGGATCGACCTTGGACCTGTCTCCAATTTCCTGTCGGTTGCTCTACCCCTTTGCTTTTTTTTTTTTTTTTTTTTTTTTCTTCATAGCCCCTTTAAATTTACAGATAATTATATATAATTATAGATCCTCTGGCGAATCTATTTACAAATTATTTTGTATTTCCTGTAGCATCACTACATTATATACAGGTTTTGTTATTTTATAGAAATTATATAATGAATAAACAAGTATAATGATATACATTCTACGTGACTTGACTGAACTGACTAATAAGGTGATGGGGCTCACCTTTTTGATCAACCTTAAAACTAACTTACATACTAATTCTTATCCTAATTTTTCCCCGACAGTCTGTTGCCATCGATGCGGGAGGGGTGGTGGGGTCATAGTGTTAAACACTGGATTTGTCAGGTGCTGCAACGAGTCAAAAAACTTAATGTGTCTCCGGCGGATGAACTCACCCACCGACGGCACACCAAGCAACGGGTGCAGGTCAGCGTTATTCAACCTCTGGAAAGAGGTATGTCGGACCACTTTTCGCATGATTCCATTCTGGAAGTGTTGGAGACATTTGGCTGTATTGTCAGTCAAGTGGGTAAATAGCGGGGCACCGTACAGCAGAGCTGGCCGGATGACACATTTATATATCATCAATTTAAGACGAAGTGACAGGTTAGGTGAAGTTAGCAAGTGCGATAGCCGGTAAGACCTTTGTCGTACTTTTTCTATTTTATTACTAAAATGAGTAGAGAAATGGAGATGCCTATCCATTTTTATACCCAAATAGTGCATTGAGAAAGCTGGTGAGCTCTCTTGCCCTCCCATGCTATACGATTTTGGCAAGGATTTTTTCCCCTTTTGGAGGGAGAAGATTACGCAGTCGGTCTTCCCGGCGTTTACGCTGATGTTTAACATGCCCAGTCTGTCACTGATAACGTTACAAACTGACTCGGCGTGTGTAAGAGCTCTTTGTGCACTCATGCTGCTGCTGTAAACAGCAATGTCGCAATGTCGCAATGTCGGCGAAAGCGATTACAGTAGCTTTCTGATAGTTTGTCCCAACAATTTCAGATGTGTACATACTGAAAAGAACCGGAGACAAAACCGCTCCTTGAGGAACTCCACAAGTCAGAGGGAATGGGTTAGAGAGGCAATCACCCACCCGTACCCTCACCGATCTGTTATTCAAGAACGAAACCAACATGGTATATAGCTGCTCTGGGCATTCCCAGTCACAAAGCTGTCGGCACAGCATCCCGTGGGACATTGAGTCGAAAGCCTGCGTGCAGTCCAACGAAATCATAGCAGTTGCTGTATTCTTGTTGATACCAAGGGTGGCTTCCGTTTGTACCTTCACAAGCGGATGTTCTGTACTCAGATGAGCCTGAAAACCTGTCTGCTCATACGGAATGATAGCATTTTCCGAACAGAACCCCTTCAGGTAGTTCAGTATTATCTTTTCGAGAATCTTCCCCATGTGAGGGAGAAGACTGATCGGGCGATAGTGGGCTGGGTGGTCGCCTCTCTTTGTGGGCTTGCGCAGCGGGAACAAGATAGCCTGTTTCCACGCTGTCGGGAAGTATCGCAATCTGATACATGAATTGTACAGGTTAACAAGTTGGGCAATCCCTCTCCTCGGCAGCTGTTTCAGCAATACCGTTTGTATCCCGTCACCCCCTGGTGCTCGATTTTCCTGACACCGGCGAAGAATCGCCTTAAGCTGCTTTGGGGAGACAAACATATAGTTCTGACCTGTCCTCAGCTGCTGAGGTTCGTGGTAGTTACCTGTCCTAGCGGCGTTGTCTGCGGTATAGTGGTCGGCCAATATTTTAGCCTGTTCTTCCGATGTCTACAGGGTGTCTCCGTCATGAAGACGGACACCTGAGTCCTTCTTGGTAGTAGTCTTTAGGAGCTTCCAAAACTTACGGAAATCGCCATGTAAGCCATGAAGCCGTTCGTGCCACGTTGCCGTCTTCCAATTCCTCATCAAGCCACGAATCTGTGTTGTAAGAGGGTTTACAACTTTCTTGGCCTGACGATTCCTTGTTCTATACCAGTTATTTTTCCAATTATTGCGTAATGCAATAAGTCGAAGAATATGGTCTGGTGGTTTTTGTAGCATGGGTGGCTTCGGGCTAAACTTTGGGACAGCTGTGTTAGCTGCATCGACGATAACCTCGGTCAGGAAAACTACCTGTCGATCCACTTCCTCTGTACTGCGGAGAACAGGAACCGTATGCAATTGGTGGTAAAGTTGTGATCGATATAGGTCCCGGTCAGCCCGACGATAGTCGTACTTCGTGGGACGCGGGATCACAACTCTACTGTCAATGGAATACAATACTGGTAGGTGGTCGGTCGTTACTAGGTCCAGGGTCTCACAATTGTTTATCCTGTGTGGCTGTTTTGTGAGTAAAAGATCTAGGGTGGAGGTTTGTGCGCTGTTACCTCTATGGCGAAAGGTGTAGTTCTGAGGGTGAACGACAGTAAAGGGCGCCTTTACCAAGGCTCTCCCCGCTGGGTTGGTGGTGGCATTATTCCACAAGGTATGCCGCGCATTTAAGTCTCCGACAACCCAGTGGTTATTTCTCTTGGCACACTCTTTAATAAGAGCTGAGAACTCTTGGAGAGACGCCCTCGGTCTCTTATACATGGCGGTGAGATAAATGGGTGTCCCTAAATTTATTTTCACCGTCAAGTGGTGGAGCCTGACATCAAATGTATTCAGTACCCCTTTGCTACTCCAGCACGTTCCAACGGTTTTTTCAATATCAAATCTGTTTAGCGAGAATAAAAAAAAGTTCCTGTTAAGTGGTCTATCCTTTATACTGTCAGAATCATTATTCTGTGGGTAATAATAACTAATCACAATATTTGGTTTGACCACATCTAATAATATCTCTTATCAATAAATCAAATTCGGTAAAATGGAGGTAAACACCTGCTAATTTTCGAAAAATCTTATTTTGCCCTGAGAGACAATAACAGTTAACAACTGGTGATATGATGGAGGGTGGTTGCTGAAAAGCTTGATAAAGACGTTTTTTCTCTCGTAAAACAATCTCTGTTTGCAATTACGTCGTTATTCAACTGGATTAATGATATACTGATAAACAAAATGATGTGGCCTCAGATCCTGTCTAGATGGAGCAAGTTTCGTATTACTGACCACTGATTCAAATTACAAGTTAACTTAGCCTGTGAGTATTTGATGTCGGCCGATAGAATCATCTAGGTTCAGTTGAATGTTGGTGGAATTGATTGCACAGCATTTGCAATTACTCTGAGTCGACTATGAGATGGTTCCCTCAGACTTCTATCACTCCCACAGTAGATGTTTAAATGAAACAGTTTATCAAACGAAATTAATTGTTTAGAGGCTCCCATGGCACTGCAGAAAAAGATTCGATAATACCTAAGCCTCGTAGTTTCAAAGACTCGCCTAATTTTATTCTTTTCATTATACTAACATAATTTAAATTAAGTTTCTTAAAATTAATAAATACGTAATAATGAAAATAACAACTAACATATGTTCATAAAACCTGACATGACGATAGACGGGTAAAAGTCAGTGACTACAAAGCCTCAACGGTTATGCCAAGTATTTGTTAAATTAGTATAAAAGACATTCCACACTTACGGCTTGAAAAGCATATTATTATAATTTAAACTACTTTGATCAATAAGGAGTGTTTTAAAACAAAAGTAAATAGTTTCTAATTATATGGCTATTGAATAAAAGAAAACAGAAGAAAGGTACAGCGTGATCTATATGGCGTTTTCTCAGTCCAATTTAGGTTTTGACATTGGTTTTAAAATTTAAACCCTTCTATATCCTTCATTTTATTAGCTTCAGAAGAATTATCATCAGAGCATGACTGACTTGTGGCTCGGTCATAACTGCAAGGTGCGATAGTAAAAAAAAAATAACCGAACTCAATTCGATTATTTGTAAATCATTACAACTCATTAGAATACACCAAGAATATATCAACCATAGTATAGCAGGAATGTTGATAGAAAAAAAAATTACAACTACTTTAACGTACAGCATACTTATGCCCAGGAAACGTTCTTCTGGGTAGCTTCCTGCGTTGAAATTTAAGGCAATGTACAAGTTGTCAATGCTGCAAAATACGCTGCGATTTATGAACCACTACCTTGCCTAAACTGCGTAATCACCTCAGGAGTCAAAAGAAAGTCGGAACTTATGACGAGGAGAAAGTGAATGAAACGAAGAATGTGAAGTACTGAGCTTAAATCATTTGAGGGGCTTCGAAGAACCCAACACGCCATGGACCTCTGTCACTGCCAAGAAGGGACAAAAGCGTGTTATTAAAACTGAGGATCTGACACATCTCCTCGCAGGCCTAAGCGTAAATCGTGCTGTAACACCCCACTCATTGTCAAACATCTGTTCAAATGCCCAATATACATAAAAGAACAGAGGCATGATGACATCAAAACATCAACCCATTTACTCAAACAACGAATACCATCAAGTACCTTAAAGAGATCAAGATCATCAACGGTTTATAAACACAAGAGTCGTTGCCAATAACCACTGCATATATATATATATATATATATATATATACTATTATAACGGTTGGCAATAAAGTGATTTCGGTTTGCGTCAGTAGTTAGCGCTATGTTCGTTTCGTTATTATTTTGTCAATGTTAGAATTTTTTTCTTTTGACATTAGGTAGTCGATACCTTTAGGTTGCTATAGAGACAAATTCCATGTAATTTCGTTCCTGTTCGTTGTCCGTGTAAAATAAATAAAAAAAATATATTACAGGGGAACGATACAAGTACAAAGTTGTTATTTATTTGAAGAATCTTATTATAATATCTAAGAGTCAGGTCAACAATAAGATAGTTGAAATATTTCTCAAAATACAGTAATGGCGGAAGCCACTCCTAATGTATTCATTTTATTATTGAAAACATTTTTGAAGTTAACGTTTGCCAATGCCTATTACGCATTTTATGGAATAAAATTATCAAAATAAATCAAAGATTAAAGTAGATATCTATTTTAAATAGAAAGTCTGAAGGCAATCTTTTTTAATCGCTCAAAAATAGTCACACATCAATAATATTTGTAAGTGGGTTTATTACAAGGTTGTGCCCCATCAACTACAAATTGAAAATAAAATGATTGAGTCAGTTAATTAGTTGGATAACTTCATACAGTGCATAAAATCTAGCATTTAAAATATGCATACAGAAAATATGAAACCCATTTTAGTTCATTCAGTTGCTTACAGATTCTAAATGTTTTACATCCATACATGTGTATCAAAATGAAGGAGTTTTGAAAAAACCCGATTTGGACCGAATTAAATTAGCTGCATATAACGTAAGTATTAACTAATGTTGAAAGAACCTCACAGTTTAATTCATCGGCATGATTGTCTGGGCAGTCTGGCCAACCATCACACCAGTAATACTTGTGCTTCAGTGATCCATCGCCACATTTTCTAAAATTTTCTGAAAAAAAATAAGCGCAGCTAATGTACAACATGTTTTTATTTCTTAGGTATAACATATATATTTATACTTGTGTATACTTTTCTAAAAACTATTTATTTTATTTTATAAATTCGGATGTTGTTTTGTTAGACTGTTCAACAGGATTTTTTGGTGCCCTCCCTCTCCCATAGACAATAGTTCCCTGGTTCATTCCCTTTTCAAAACTAAACTCGTAACGGCCTTATTTTTACAATATATTGGGTTGGTGCGTATGAAATGTCGGATTTTCTTAATATGTGAACGTTTGTCTCCCTGTTTTTGTTATGCTTTTGTTTTTGACATCACCTGGCTTATAGTCGTACAGTCCATTGCCAGAGTCACATTTTAGCAAAGAAGATTTTCTCAAAAGTGTTCTCTTTTGTTATTTGCTTTGAATTTTGCACCGATATGAATTCAACCGATATTCTTGTAATTTTCTTATATGACTATAAACTTGGTAATAATGCTGCAAAAGCTTCACGCAATATAATCCAGGCTTTTGGGGAGAATACTGTGAACGATCGAAAAGTGCAGCGTTGGTTTGAAAAATTTCGGTCTGGTGATTTTTCCCTGCAAAATGAACCGCGTGGAAGACCCGAAACGCCTGTGAAAAATGATGCTCTGAAAGCATTGGTGGAAACGAATCCAGCTGTTCCTTCAAGGGAACTTGCTGCCAGAATGGAAGTTGACCATACAACAATATTGCGATATCTTTCTGAAATTGGCAAGGTGAAAAAAATGGATAAGTGGATACCGCACGAACTAACCAAGCGAAATAAGCTGGATCGCTTGAACGTATGCTCATCATTGCTAACCTTTTTTTTTTTTTTTTTAATTGTTTTTACGGGCTAAACAGTACGAAAATGAAGACAGTCTGAAAAATGCCATATCAGAGTTCATATTTACTCAAGACAAGCATCTATGCATTAAAATCTCGTTGGGAAAAGTGTATTGAAGTAAATGGAGCATATTTTGATTAAATAATCAGCTTTTGGAAAAATATGTGCAGTTTAATATATTCACTTAAGAATCCGACATTTCATTCGCACCAACCTAATAATACATTTTACATCATTTCGGGACACAAGATCCAGTCTTTTTGACCTTTATTTATTTGTTTCCTGTGTGATATATTAATTGTTTCTTTATTGGTAGTCATAATTGGATTTATTTGTCTATACCTTCTTGTTATTCATAGGTGACATAGTTCCAGAGTAAATGTTCGTTTTTATGTCAATTTTTACAGACTTTATTCATTATGATTATTCCCAAATTAATAATTTCAAGATGACCAAAATTTAACTATTTTCTAAAACTAGACCGAATATTGATACGATATAAGATGTAGAGTAGATAGAAGTGAAGGAGTGAAGGAGGAAGTGAAGCACTTCACAAACGGATAGAACTTAACTGTATACCAATATCGGAAACACATTTCAACTCATGGGTTGAATAGTTCTTGGAAATTTGAAGGGGATATCTATCCACACTGGATAAATTGTTTCTTTTATTATTATATTCTATAACTACCCTGTATTTTACCTTAATTAATATGCAAAATGTGTGGTGAATCAGATCATCTTTAGGACCACTATTATAATAAAGAAGTTAAATACAATTTGACCTTGGTATTTATAATGTAGAAATTATTAATTAAAATGTATTAAAAATACCTGGGCTGCAGTCAGTCTCATCGGAGCCATCTTTACAATCCAGTCGGCCGTCGCAGAGGTAGGCTGGCCGCAGACACTCTCCATTGCTGCATCGGAACTCGGGGTTCCAACACTTCCGATGGTCTGAAAAAAAAATTGTAAAATAAAATTGATTGGGTCAAAAAGATAAAACAAAGCATCTATAACAAGGAGTTTTAATTAAAATTTCATGGATGTAATAATTAGTAAGATGTCTCCGTTACTTAGTAGTTAGTAACTGCGAATACTTCGGTTTTATTCCCCACTTCCCCTCTAACGGTATTTGCCAGAGAGGGGTGGTTCTGGGTTCACGGCTTCAAAAAGAATGCTTTTTAAAGAAAGAAGTAACGAGTCTAGCGTTGAAAACAAAAATAAAGGTCAAGACAGCTGACTCACCAGTTCCGCAGCACCATCTGCCAAATCTCTTCGGAAGTGTTGTGTCATGGATTTAGTTTACATACTCTAATAACTTGTACTTGCATATACTGGTGTACTGCAAACTGCATTGGAAATGTGAACGTGCCCTCAAAATAATTATGTTAAGTAAAAACAAATTGTTTAAATTTATTTAAAAGCTACTTTATTCTACAGTAACTAAAATTATGTCTACTGAACATTTACTATTTAACCCCCATCGCTATAACCACGGAGTGATGTGTAATCATTTCTAGCTGTAGATATCTTGAGTTTATTTTTTGTCCCCTGGACGGGCTTTCCGTTTGCCATATTTCTATCAATGAGAGTTACTATAATAATCTATTCCTCTTTTGCCTGCAACTCCCGGTCCTTTTCGTGTCTTTTTAAATTTATTTTGAAATCCGTTGCTAAAACTCACTTAAATAAACCAATAACTGTCTAGAAAAGTGTCCAATGGTTGATAAATGGTGATCCTAAGATTTTGTGTATATCTTCACTCTGATCATCAGCCATACAGAATATCTGCAGTTTAGAGAGTAGAGGATCTGGAGTGGAAATCTAGGCTTACCCTCCGACAGGAATCAGAAGTAGAAATTCAAACTCACACTAGTCTAAAACGTCACGAATAGAAAGCTACGGGCTTATCAGTCAAAAAACATTTTCAAGGTCCTACTAAATGAAGAGAACCTGGAAAGATAAAAAAAGTCATAGCAGAGTTAAAACTACAATGACTAAGCAACATGGAGCAAAGTAATTGGATAAACTTCATTTCTAAATAAAGTATTTCCTAACTGGCCATCCTAATCGTATGATAATGTTATATACTACCATTTCATCCCCAGCAAACCTGAGTGACACCTAAGGCGAAAGTAGCCTCGCGACTTCCTCCAAAACAACTAATCAAATTTTGTTTATTGTGAGCTTTGAGTTAAAGTGACAAGTTAAGTGGTTTTCCAAAAAAAGTAACAAGCCGTTGTCCCAAGCATTTTCGTTGATAGCATGTGATAATTTCAATAATGATATATAAGTAAGACAATTATTGAAGGTGTGGTGAATAAACTGAAATCAGTTTCTCCGTAAACAAAGTAAGCAATTTTATTGGCTATATTTTAAATTATAACAATTATTCATATTATTTGCACAATATTACCTATAAACAAAGAAACGACAATTAAAGTGTATAATAATCACTTCTCTATTCACACTCTAATTACAAATTTAGTTACTTAATATAACCTTTCTCTATCCTCTCACTTTTGAGAATCTTGCTGACAGCTCCATCTAGTGGTGGTCAGTAGAAGCAGCGCGTCAAATTCAAATTAAAGAAAGCATACTTTCTTTACATATTATATAGAGATAATAAATAAAACTAAAAAAAAATGGTTTAGACAAAAGGTTTCTGTTGCTGATGTTGCTAAAGATCTATATCCATGTTGGTTTGTTAATAATTTGTAGAGAAATTTTCACCACTTTTAGAATTTACTTAACAAGAGAGAGAGGGAATATTTGTTGTTTTTTAGCACTGGCGGATTGCCTTAGTGAAGAATGAAACCACTTTCCCCACAGTTACAGCCATTTTTTTCTGGCTCTTTCTCTCTCTCAGCTTTTGCAAGACTTCCTTACATTAATGCTGGTCAACTGAAACCTAATCCATTACCTGAAACCTTATTCTGGAACCTATTCTTCTAAAATTACACCTTTGATATCATATAAACCAATGAGCATTGCTTTGAATTTTGGTCAACTTTGCCTTGTTTTTTTTGACCATTTTTGACGGTGTTTTACAGTGAATTAACTGCCTTTCAGAATCGTATTGCAGGATCTAGGTGTTGTTACAACTGATTACTTTATGAAGCAGATTCGGATCTGAGTCCAGTCGTTGAAAAATAACAGTGGAGCATTTATTGCTTCCGTATTTTGCAATATCCGTCTTCGGCACTTGACAGAAAACACAATCAAATTAAATAGTGACTCACAATTAACTGAACGCCACATATAGTGCTGACTTACTACGTACACATTAGAACGTTTTGGCTTCAACTTGGCAATAAGAAACCCATATTGAGGGCTGGGCTCATTTTGGAAGGGACCGTCAAGTCGAACTTCGAGCCAAGCATACCAACTATGTTCAACATACCCATAAATCCTCAAACATGTTGGCCAAGCCATGCCAACATGCTCGCTATCACAGTCAAATGATTATGGGGGTTTTCTGTATAAAGTTAATGTTTACTAAACAGCGCCCTAACGTAAAAGTTGTAATACGTAATATTAGCCATTTTGGGAACCAGTGGTTAACTACTTCATGGTATGAACATTCTCAGTTCATAACTATATAAGGTTTTTATTTCTTTTCCAAAAATAGCAGTGAGTTGCTTCCCACTGGATAGCCAAATTTGGAACCTGTAATAGGAGACTCATTCTAATAACGCTCGATTTTTTCTAAGAACCCCATCTTATGATCTATTTAAAAATTTATTGATGAAAACAATATTGATTGTAAATACATTTTAGGCCTATAGAATCAAATCCCGATAGATCTACTTTTATAAATTTTACATGAGAGACAAAAAACAACCCCAATTTTCAAAAAAACTGAGGTATTGTTGACGATACATACTTATCTTAAAACAATCAAAGGCCTCGGTTTTTACCAAAAGTACCAATAAAATTTGTTTTCTGTCTCTCCTGTAAAATTTCTCAAAAAGGTTACTGAGAGTTTTGATTCTAAAGGCCTCATTTTATATATTGACCCTAATGAAAGCATAACTATAAAATATGTCACCAGTTTCATTTTTTGGCCAAGTGCATTGGGTATTAGATAGATAGATAGGTTGTATGGGCACATGTGGCACGTAATTTGTTACTGTTGGCGGTGATACATCACCAAACAAAGTTTAGATAGGTAGGACTATGAAGCAAACCCATTTACAATTACTAAATTACTAAAACAAATTTAAGTTAGTAATCAATCATGGAAGCATAATGGTCCTACGCTCCCGAATTTTAGACAAATGCTTATTATACTGAAACATCAGATAACCTGACTGAAGTCTACCTGCGACAATCTAATTCTCTATTACTAATATTCCCCCTAAGTATTACTAATATAGTAGTCCCTATTATTTACCACAATTTATAAAAAAATCATTACAGGCAAATCTGCATATGAAATATTTATTTTAATAATTTAACACATTCGCAAAATCTACTTTTGAAAAAAAATACTTTGACAATAAAAATACATAAACCATATGTCTCAGTAATATGGATTAGAAGATTTAAGTACCGATTCACACACCATCTGCTTAGACAATGTAAAGGTTTCTAAAAACATCTTTTAGGAGTGAAAAAACAGTAGTGTGCAAGTAGAAGCAAAATTTATCATGCAGCAGAGACTTCTTCATACGGAATTATTCGGTTCTGTGAGTGAACATAAAAACCTTAAATATTTAAAATAAGTAAAACTGACAGTTAGTTGTCATATGAATCGAAGTTACTGTAGGCTAGTTGTGATCGTGGCTGCTTTCAGAATTTTATCTTGGGTTTGAAAGGAACTGAAAGATTGATATTATTTTGAAATAAGTTATTTGTTTGACACCTCAATGATTATCATATTTATGAAGCCTTATTTTGAAAAAGCTTGTGGTGTAATTGTTTAAATATTGTGTTGTTACGTTGTCTTCTTAGCTCTGTGATTTGACCCTAAAGTCGCCGTCATGAAATTAGACGCTTGGGATGAAGGGGCTACTTTGCGTGGTGTTGCCACATACGGGTGGGTGGAGGACTAATCTGTAATTTGCTAATTTCTAATTGATCGACAGAAGAGAAGTAGTTCACAGAGTGGGAACAGGGCTATGCCTATGCTATGTATTGTGGGTTTTCAGGCTTCTAATTTCGTGACGTTTCAACTGTAGTTATCCACGTTTATTCGTGAATGATATGCTTACCTACGTAACTTATATTTGGTATTTGAAATCTCTCCCTACAACCTATTGTCAAAAATCGATTGTATTTTACTTGGATATAGTATTAAATTTCACAATAACAAAAGAGAAATACTTTATCCAGCAGCAAATTATAGTTGTTTTAGCTTTATGATTGATTTGAGATTACATGAAAGGAGTTATAAGTAAGTATTCTGTAACACATTTTTTTCTTTGTCATACTCTGGTTAAGAAATAGTACTCATTTCACCAGTTGATTCGTTCGTTCGTCATCTGTTTAAATCAATAAAGGGACCCTTATGAATGGAGTTTAAAACCCTAAGAAAGCATCGCTTAAACAGGACATTAGAATGTCCTGATGACGTTCGCAGTAATAATAAGTAGTAATTATGAAGCAAGAAGGTTTTTAACAATAATCGAAACAGGTGCACAGATACAAACATGACACAACGTGAGGTTAGACAACATATGGCACAAGGTTATAAACATATCACAGGGACCAGTGCTTACAGCACTAAGCTAGATGAAATATAAATTTATAAAACGCAACTAAGTTACTCTTTGTGAATGTAGGCGATGTGGACACATGGTACTTATTAAGCTTGTATTCGCTCTTAAAGGATGTAATGATATGCTGAATGTATGGTTAAAAAAAAGGGCAAATTTGGATTCGTGTTCGCCACGCTAACGAAAATTAATAACAAACAACCGTTTTATTAACCAATGTTACGTCTCTCCATAATATCGTTTATTCAAACAAAAACGTTTTAAACAGCTCTAAGGTGTTATCTTCAGTTGCTAAAATGAAAAGTCATATTATGAACAGTTGACAGTGCATACGGAAACAAAAACAAATCATTTTTTTAAAAACAACAATAAATAAAATTTATTTAAAAATCACACCATTAAATCAATATTATGGCTTACCGCTGACCTTACTCTACTACTGGCTTCATTATGGAGAGGGGGTGGGTTTGTTAGCATACTTGAGTTTACTATTTCTTCTTTTTCTTTTTTCTATGTCCTGTTTCATGATGCCCTTCCTCCTGCTTTTATGTCTTTGTTTGCCGATTTTTTTTTATAGTAAAATACATAACATGGATGGAAGATTTCTGACTGGAACTAAGCATTTTAAAATTTTGAAGTAAGTTTTATTTTTTATTGTGGCTTTTGATAATTAATATCGTTTGTCCCCGTATGCACGGTCAACGTTTTAATCATAAGACTTTTCATTTTAGCAACTGAAGATGACATCTTAGAGCTGCCAAAAACTTTTTTGTTTGAATAAACGATATTAAGGAGAAACAGAAGATTGGTCATTTGATTTATATACAATCACAATATATATGGCACTAGCCAAATAACTTGTTTAATGGCATATAAACTGGTTTTTGAAATGGATGTTAAAATAACAGCAATTTGCAGGCTTTGTTAAGCAAACTTCAAGAAGTGGTATCGATCATTTCGCTAAAATAAAATTAAGATCATATAAGGAACTAAGACGATAAGTAGCAGTGATGTTATCATGTTTAAAATCAAGTTAGTTTACTTAAAGTAGGTTTCATGATGGCTTCTATTCATGGTGTGGACATCGGGGATAACCACAAATATGATCCCCTCAATCAAATACTGGTTTAACAACACGCCTAAGACCCATAAGACCCCTTAGATGACCCTATTAGACCGGAGAAAACTGGTGCTTTGCCAATCCAACTCGATCCGAGAGAAAAAGTCAGGTAAAAGGTTCTCCCATCCAGTTATGGGTGACGGGGAAGTAAATGTGAAAAAGGGGAGAACTCCCATCAGATGATGAGCCCCAACAACTACTCCTCTGCCTCCAGTTTTCACCTTCGTTTTATATGCATGTCTTTGATGTAGATTTTTATCTTGAAGACCAGTAGTTCTCGCTCATTCGAATTTGAGATTATCCATACCTCAGATAAGTTAAGAGAAGATGGAGGATTTTATTGAGCTTAAGCGTTTTCCTTGAGAAAAGGCAACTTGGTTAATGGCTCTAAATCGCTCAGTAAATTCACTAGCAAGTCACATAATACAACCAAATATTTTTTTCGATCAAATAACTAAGTAAAATACTGATTTAATATATTTTCCTGTCTTATAAAGGACATATTGAAACCCCTGTAGATTGCACTAATACTAAATTACTTCCCGCACAATAACATACCACTATGAAGATTCTTGACAAGGGATAAATATTTGTTGGATATGTTTTATAAAAACGTAGTTTTCTGTAGTAATTCGTTAAAATGCCTGGAAATTGTACTGTGAAAGAAACTTTTTTTTTTTTCTTAGCTCTCAAACTTATAAAAATTGGATGTGGGAAAAATAAAGGAAAATTATTTTGGGCTAATGAGTGCCTTTCACTAAGGGGAGTCCCCCATTTGAAGGATGTATGAGAAGGATATAGGGTGTGGAATGCCTAAAGGAGGCGGGTGGAATCGGGAAGGTAGTGAGAGCCTACCGACCATATATCAGTAAAATAATGAAATTAATTAATCGTGATATGTTAAAACCGTGAGTAATAATGGGTAGGGGGAAACGTACGAGGTACATAAATTCTTAAGAGTCACGTAACGGGAGGAAAAATCCTGAACCATCTCTATTTTCCTCCGAAAGGTCTTTTTTCAAGGATACTGCTTTTTGGCCCATAACACTAACTCTGAAGCGGAATTTATCTCTTCCAAAGCAACTGAATGCCGTATGGGTTTTCGGAGTCAGCCGACCCGAGTATGCAGTACAGTGTGTAAAGGAACTTATTCTGGTTCACTGTGTGTTTGCCAACCAAACCAAAAACGCAGGCTCCACCTGTAGCCCATCGCTCGTCTGTATGTATGGATGTGTTTGCGAGTCGTATGATTGTATCAATCTTTACAGATTTACTCAATCATAACCCAAGGCCAGCACTAAAACGGTTCAATCGATATGATTTTAATTGGCATATATACTGCTATCAGAATTACATGGCGTTTTCTAACATATTTTGTTCTATTTTTTGTGTTTTATTACCATGCTTTTCGTTGTAACTCTTCAACGATTGAAAACTATCGCTTAACGTTTATAGATTATTAATAAAAAGATAAAATTCCGACTCTCTCTGTTACTTAGGCTACATTTTTAACGGTAATGATTATTGAAATATCTTATTTCCGAATTTGATTAATCGATGTATGATGAATTATAAAACATTACATAAGAAAATATGATTTGGCCATTGTACCTAGCCGGCTTCCACCTCACTGTCCAAAACAATTATGATTTTTACTTTTATCAAAGAAACGGTCTAAATTCGACTTAAGTTTGTTGTACCTTCCATCAATAGATCTTATTTGTACAAGGTGTATTTTGAACCACGTCAAAACCGGCCTTGACCCGTCATATCGACCATAAGAAAAATAAGAATCTAATCCAAGGCTGGAACCTCTATTTGTACAAGACTTGTTTCCCATCTCTCCCTGGAAAAAAAAACATTTCATATTCATGTACCATTCCCCGTGAACACGACCCGAGGAACCCTAAGAAAAAAGCATTGTGGAAGATAAAACATAATCAGGTGGCGTGATTAATAGGAGTATATGAAGAGTTTGGCTCGGCTCAAGAGCATTGTTGATGATTAATCACCCCTTCTGTGTGTTTGCGGCTTTGATTTATTTTATTGTTGGGCTACGTGTGAGGTGGTGGCGTTTTGTCATTGCCAGTGAAAATACAAATCAAAAGTTTTTTTTTATTTTTGATAGCTCAGTATCTGAAACTATAATGAGTATCCTAAAAAATATAGGTTAATGATAACAGGAATATACAATCGTATAAAAACTACATATAGTTGTATTATCAGCTACTGTTTTGGCCACAGTCCAGAGATTAATGGATCAAACTAAATTCATCTATTAAAATCAGTGTTCATTGCATGTAAAGTTATATTTGTGTGACCGTGGGAAAACTTGAAAGCAGTCAGGTAAACATTTTTTTATACCACTTTGCGAATAAGATTCATCGGTCAGGCCATTTTAGACCAGAATAAGAGCTCACCGAGCGTTAGACATTAGTGTTTAATTTAAAGTGCTTTCCAAATACCAGAAGCGTCTAATTATCCTTTAATAATTACTTCCTGCTCCCTAATTTATCTTTATATCCAATAATTGCCATAGGTAGACGATTAATTTAGTCCTGCAGATATTTAGGTAAGTGAATCGATTTAACATTGCCCAACTATTTTTTTTAATCGTTATTTTAACGATCACATATTGCAAAATTATTCCTCAAGTTAGAGCACATACAGTTACAGATGTTTAACAGCGATCAAGCTTGAGATCATTTTAGACTGATTTAAATCAGCTCTTTGCTTTACCTGACAATCAAACTGAAAAAAAAATCCCCGAATATGATGAGCAGTGTGCCAAAACATAGTGAATAAAAAAGTTGTCCAAAGTATTATTTTCTTTACTTTCGACGGACTGTACCATCAAATCATATTAGTTACACTTGCCTGTTTAACAATAATCTAAATAGTAATTTTGTTTAGCATTTAAGTATATACAATTTAATATTTATATGCGCTAAGGTTTGTGTGGTAGATAAACAGATTAAAAACGATTACAAATGTAGAATTGAAATTAAAAATATGTGTATATTAATCAAAACTATGGGCAAACTATCCGAACAGATAAATGATGATAGCAAAAGTGTTAAAATATTATTTATCTCTAAGGTGGGTTCTGAAATGTGGTAACATGCTGAGAGCAGAGACCCAAAGTGGTTTGTGACAGTTCATGTCACCCATAAAGCGGACTGGCTGTTGTTTTGTGGTTGTTGTGTTAGTTTTATAAGCAGAGAAAATCATGTTTGTGCTTGTTAATCTGAAGAGAAATATAAATTGCTTACACCTTAAAGGAGTTGATACAGTTTATTTTAATTGCCATCGCTTGGAGTTAAGCGTTTATTTCAATTATTCTGCTATAGATCAAAGTATTTTCTGCAATTATTATTGGTCGGTCAAGTCTATAAATGTTAAATTTTTTCTCTATAAAGAAAATTTCTTGAGCGGGTTCAATATTATTTCTTATTTAATACTACTGTATTAATAGGTTCAGATAGTTGAATTGCGTCTTTATGATATAGATCCATTGAATAATGGTTATATGTGATTACTGGAGTATTCAGAGATGCATTAAATGCTGTACTTCAAGTGGAACTAATTTCACATTTATTAGATTTTTGTTTTCCTCTTTTGTAAACCCATCAACAGTTTCTGCCAAATCTATTGCTCGATGTACTTGAGCTTTTCCTTGGGCATATCCTTCCTTGCAGATGGATTGTAGAGGAAGAAGGCTTGGAAATAAAATAGGTGGAGGAAACAGAAACAGTGGTGGGCGTTGGTGAGAGGGTGTGGTGATGTGGGAGGGTAGTTCGGCCGAAGAACGTAAAATATGAGAAGTCGGTGGGCTAATGGATACCATTTTTGTTGGGAAAGGTTTAGCTACACTATTGGTGCTTCAAATTAAGAAAAAAATTGCTGGAGTATCTGCTTCTCTGGCTTAACTGCCTGTACCCTGCGATCTGATTATGTCTGAAAATGACCTATTTAAGTTGCTTATTATACGATAAGTTGTTTGTGACCTGTATGCATTTGATTTTCTTATACAGGAATTTGACTTCATTTTGCAGATGAGTTACGGATAGCCTAAACGATCATGTTAACCTCTGTAATTGATAAACTTGGCAGTTTTAGTACATCTATTATCTGTGTGTTTATATTCGTCATATTGTTAGCGAATTGTGTTTTTGTCATTTGAATTGTGTGTACATTTTAAGCCAGGATGGGAAAAGCAAGATGTTATGTACAAGATCTATGAGATTCGGGATGGACTTCTGTGCGCTGGGTGTACTGATAACCTAATTTAAGGAGTTCAGGTGGAATAGGTGAAGGAAAGCTACTAGATAAGAATTAGTAAGCCTTTTTTTGGCGTTTGATTTCAATTTATTCCTTTGAATACCTTCGATTTTTCCACTAAATTCCTTTATTATTTCATCTTTTTCCAGTCATTGTAACTCGTAACATCTAATTACACCCACACTACAATTCAGTTAAGAATGTGCTTTAACGTTTACATTGAGATGTCCTGCTAATTGTTTGCAGTCTAAAAGTTTTGGACAGTTTGGTGTCAACGAGTGTACTCCACTCTCTCAACTTTTTAACCGCCCTCACCGTCTAAATTGGGTATGAACTTATTAATTAGGAAATATGAAACTTTCCGAAAGCCATCGTCTCTTTCCCAATCAATTAAAATAAAAGTTGGGATATTTTCATTAAGATCGTTGATTGTAATAAGATTTGGTAAATTTTCATCCGGCGATGTTTTCTTTATTTATTTGAGCTAGGCATTAGCTAATCTATATTATTATTTATATTAATAGAGTAATAAAAATAAAGTCCTTAAAACAAAAAAAGAAATATTTATAGCTAAAATACCTTTTATCATATGAAAATGGTATAAAAATAAATGTATTACATTACTTATATTTTTATGAAAGCCAACCAAAAATTGATAGAAAGATATTACACTTTCATCTGTGGTAGGATGATATTACTTAATCCCCTGGAGGATAGCAACACAAACCTATTTCCTTGAGGTCTGTATCACTGCTCCGTTACTATGGAGACTGGTTGTTGTGGTGTTCACTATCTCATCAACTTTATTTAGATTACTGGGGTTCAGAGTGTCTAGTCTTATTTTGCTCTCTTCAAGTTTCTTTATGAGAAAGAAATTATTAGAATTGTGAAATAAGGTGGGTCCTTCTTCGTTCACATGCAGAAGTTAATTTATTTCCGGATATTCTCCCAACATTGTTCCCTTTGCATTGTTCGCACTCTATTCCGTTCCCCTCAGTACGATCTTTAAAATTAAAGATAGGTTATTGTATGTGAAACACTTGTTTCTCCATGATTTTTCGATTATCCATTGCCAGATTGTATGAAATCTGAAAATATGGTATACTGGTCAGTTTAGTATTTCTAGTGTATTTCGTAGTATTATTTAGATCGTTTATTTTGAATATTTTTTGTATAATATCTTTGCTGTATCCGTCTAATGTGTTCTATATTTTTTATCCCTTTTTTTCCGTTTTCTTCACTCAGAATGATGCTGTTGATTTTATCAACCAAATAGTGGAGTGTAGCTTGTTTCTGGTGGATCGATGTGTTATGAAGTGTCGGTCATTGAAAACGTCAGTTACAGAAGCACACTTATCGAAAGATAGAGAAAATTATGTCTTTTCCTTTCCCTTCCTCTATATATTGTAGCCCTGCTATGGATAAAAAACATTACCCTTTTAAACCTATGTAACTGTAAAAATTTTCATTATGTTAATTTGTATGTTGTATTCAAAATAAAATTTTCTTTCTTTTTAAAAGTCTACCTTTGTCTCTTATTTTATTGTGGAAGTCGTTGCTAATTTATCTCTTTTTAATGTCATGTCCATGGAATTTATACTATTAGGTTTTACATGTGGTAAATTATTATTTTTTTTACACTATCTACTGTGTTTTTAGTTTTGGGCAAGTCCCCACAAATTTTGGAATATAATTGAGCTGAGGCGTACAAAGTAGAACAAAAAAAATAAAAAGTAGTCTGAAGTGATTGCGTTTGTACTAGCCTGGGAAGGGTGAGACTGCTATCTAAACTAGATGCTGGCGTTGCTCCAAAAGGACAAGTTTGGGTTTAAATTGGATACTCCACAGTTTATTCCGAAGGAGTAGTGTTTTCTTAAACAGGATTTGTAAGAGTGGAAACACAGGAACTGGTAATATATGACTATCAAATGGGTGTTAAGTCTGTCCTTTTCTGTTTACTGAATGTGAGTATACAGTATCCGCTTTCTCATCAGTTTAGCACAGAGTGAATGCCAACGATCTAAATTTGGAGAAATTACGATTATTTCAAGTAGTGACTTCTATGCATGGAATTTTGTCCCACTCACATTTATAATTGAATAGAACTTGAATTCAATTTCTGTAGCATAACATCAAAGAGTATTGGCGACAAACTTGCCATAGCAATAAAAATTGCCTGAAACTCGCTTGTCGTACTATCATTAGTAGCTATAAAACTGCTTTATTGTCTGTTCATAATTTCATCTTTATTGAAAATGCGCTTTCGACAGCTCTAATCTGCCATCTTCAGTTATCTCTAATCGGTTATCTGGGATATTTAACTCATATGAAACAATCTTTTATCTTTTAACCAAGGCTGCTACATCCACGGTTCTCACTCTACGACTCAAAAATCATTTTATTATCATTAGTAGATTAGTTGATTTGCATTTTTTTTGGATTACCGACTGAGGAGAATAATCGTTATAGCAATTTCAGTGGAACCTTTAATTTTGCAGTACATGACATTCCTCAAACTTTTTTGATACACAAAGCATACAGTTGTATTGAATGGAGAATTAGTATTGCTGTTCATAATTGAAGTTATAATTTCTTCAATAATCGAAGAGTGAGAGGAGTTCCTATCCTTATTGAAAAACACACACGTTTAATGACCAATGTCTAGCAATCAACGTTTCGCAAAAAAAGTACAGTAGTTCGCCTGAGAAATGTGTTTAGTGGCTCATAAATGCTCATTGTAGAGGTTTTTGGAAGAAATGATGGTTTCACAAATGACTGAATGTTAGCAACTTCAACGTATTTGACGCAGTTCCTATCTTCTACTTCAAGTACAGTTGAACAGTACCAATATAATCGTTCCACTTTCAAAATTACGTAGCACATTTCAGGCGTACATTTATCAGCTTGTCTTTGAGGTCTAAAATACCGGGAGAAAAAAATGATCCGTTCGATCAGAAATATTATTCAAAACACTCTGAGCTACGCTATATATCTTTCAGATAATAATAAATATGATATAGAATTTTTGTTAAGTGCGTTAAAACACTTAAATGTGAGAAAAGCCAAACAATATCTCATAAGTGATTTCTGCTTCCCTCAGAAATGTCCTGATCTTTTCAAGATAAGATTATTTAAGAAGATCACAAAGTTTTTACCCAGTTTACTTCCACTTCTGATGCCCTAACATATTATCTCTATTATTTCTTCATTTTCTACGTTTATAACGTTTTGACATTAAAATTTAGCTCATGATCAATATCAATCGTAAAAATGTATGACAACGCATCATCATATTGTAATAAAACTTCAAACCGTAAATTTCCGAAATTTCCAGTCTATAAACCTCTGATAACTTCATACTTCGTAGTGTGAGTTCGAAGCAGCCTAAATGTCCTAAATAAATTAAATTATTTAACGGAAATCGTCACAAATTACATTTACACTTATTCATGATCTTTGCCAATCAATACATTTATATATATTATTCCATTAAAATAGGGAGTGTTGACAGACGCTAATTTAAGAAATATAAAATTAGAACTAAAAATACGATTTGTTCAAAAAACTAACAATATAAAACAGATGTATGGAGATGAAATCTGGGATTTAAATTTCTTATCCAATATACAAAATTTAAAGGCTACTCAAAATGTCAGACTCAATATGAAAGACATGACTGACATGTGTGTTTGAAACAGAACTTTTAACACTGACCTACATACACAGTGCACCTATGAAGCTATCTGAGAACTTAACGCTTAGTTGCACTGTGACACTCGAACATCCTAACCCTCTCAACTGACACTAAACGATCACTACTAGAGATCACGGTACAGTCAGACCAGTTTAGCTCACGATCCAGGATTTCGCTAGTTGCATTCATACTCGCTCACCTCAATACATGAACGGCACTGGTGGTTCTTGGTATTTTTTTAGTAAGCGACCGCATCCCAATTCCTAAAACAACCCTTAATATTCACATAAGTCTCAGCTTTAGTTCCAGTCCTCACATATTCACACTTGTTTCCCACACACTAGTCGCTAAACACCTCCCCGCCCCAGTATGTAGTAATCATAATTCTTAATATCTGTATATACTAGTGTTTTTCTTGTACTTCATAATAAAGCTTTTCTTTCTTTTCTTTTAAAATACTCTCCACAACAAAGATTATTTAACTGGCCATAATTTACCAAACTTTTAACGAAGCCACATCGACAACTTCATCTGAAATATCAGTGAAACCTGCTAAGACGGTAACACCATCATATGATGCATCACTTGAGGTATTACAGGCGTAAAAAAAGTTTCGATAATCTGAACTATTGCAATAGCAAATACAATAGACGGCATATACTATTTGATATCGTAATTTTTTTTGAAAAAAATAAAAAATCCTTAAATTCCTGGTAAGAAGTAATTAATATAATTGTTTTTATACCCGCATATAGAAAGATATTTATATGATAGAATTAAATTCATTGATTAGAATTAGGATGGTTTTAAGAGAGTGAGATTTTGATTGAAATCGTCTGTATAGATTGGAAGCCTGGTCAAATACCAACGCGTTAGCCTTAGAAAAAACCACTTTTATTACAGTGGGGCTATGTTACCATTATATAGCAGTGTGATGAAACAAAGGCATAGCTTTTCAGTACTCTCCGTACAAATTAGATTTCAATGTTATCAGAGTGAGGTTTTCAGATATCACTTGATTCCAATCCTCCTTTAAAACTCATCTCCTTTCATCCTAAAGATTACCACAGGTATGACATTAAGCTAGATCTTCCGTTTTAACTGCAAAATTAACTCCACGACTAGCGCATACAATAACCATTATTATAGATATAATATTAAATAGAGGCGTGATTGTGTCGCGTCGTGTTGCAGTTTGTACAGAGATGGGCTCACAGCGGACGAGTCGCGGCACCTGCGGAGGAGACGCGAGGCTTTAAGTACGACCAGACAGTCGATCTGCCTGGTATGCTGGCCAATCAGCGGGAAGTGGATGGTGAGATGGAAGGCTTCCGGTCCCGTTTCTTCCAGGTCGACCCCAACGATCCCGAACAGTCGGCCAGGGTCCTCAGCTACTTTAAGTAAGTCAATATAGATCACCTAACTGCCTCCTATATTCGAAAAGTAGTGGTGTGAAATGATTCCCCATTCACATGATTCATGCACCCCGCAATCAATTGGGCTATCCCATTGCTGTTTGTCTCAAGCAGATGATCGCATACGCGTGGTGACGCACAATTCAAAGCAAGCTTTGCGATAATATAGAATAATCTTCTTTTAGCAAAAGAAATATAATGGGAACAGGCAAAGCAGTAAGGTACAGGACTAACTTGATTTGCTCCGCTTTCGTAAATTAAACAAAATGTCTTCTGTAATAGCTTGTATTGTTATTACACAATGAGGTCTTAGATTGTGGAAGATATGGTGTAATTTAGATTTTAATTCATCCCTCTTCAAAAGCTTTTCATTAATTGGCAAGCAATTTTACCAGCCCAAGTCTGTCATTCTCAGGCTATCGCAATTATACAAGAAAAATTAAAAACGTCATAACTAGTCAAAATTAAAATATAAGTAGTACCTGTTATAAAATTATAAATGAAAGGGTTAAAAATCAAAGTGTATAGAATCGCAGTATCATAGAAGTAACATTTTTACAAAAATCATTATATACATCAATGTTGTATGTTATATGAAGAAACATACTCACCTCCACCCAGTGATCAACTCACCATTGAAACCTATCTATGGAGAACTTGCTAAAATAGCAAGAATTTAAATGGGGGTAACTCCAACTCACAAGTACACAGTGCCATAAACTTATCAGCTTTACTATAAAAATATTTATTTTCTGGCGAATTTGTCGGATTTTATCTCTAAGTATTTTCCTCCTTTTTCATTTCACACTGGTCACCATTGGCCAAATGCTGAAAGTACTTGATGCAAAGTATGATTTACTTGATGCATGCATCATCCCTCTATCGCCCACGTAAGTCGTAAACTTTCCACATCAACCTGCGTGAGTCTCTAGCCTCTTTCAAATGACTTAGGAATATTCGGGTCCACTTTAGACCACCAGTTTCCGACAGGGGTTATATCACTTAATGAGTATTGTATATTAATATTTACTTTTCAGTAAAAATTAGGTTATATTAAATTTAATATCACCTGTTTTATTTAATTGCTGGTGGTGCGGGTATGTGAGCCTGCTGGCATCGGAGACTGCTTAAGGTAGTTACTAATATGAGTATAATGAATGGACGCTTATTCCTGAAGGAGAGTGAGCAGTAATTTATATATTATAGTGTTATACTTGGCGTGGTAGTCTATAATTTGAGGTGGATAATTTATGGTTTGGTGTTATTACGCACTTGGTAACAAAGAGTAATCCTTTCTGAAGCAATCCTCTTCAAAAGGTGCAGAAATAACACTCACTCTTTCTTTCTTCATTTTTAGAAGCAGTTAGCTCTATTGCAGTGGTTTAATGAAGAGATTATCCTACAATGTATAATTCTTTATTAAATATTAAAAAGGTATTTTTCTATTCCGATGGAAATTCCCGATTCATAGTGTAGAGCTGTTCCTCATTTGTTGTTTCATAAGGTCAATCTTTAGATAGATAGATAACAAAAAATCATTTATTCCGTGGATATATCCCGCATGAATGACAAAGAAGTACAGATAATAAATACACTACTGGCAATAAAAAACTATTACATTATATAAAAAAAGAAAAAATACAAAGCAAAATAAAGTGAAATCTTCTGTAACAGAAAAAATATAATAATAAAAGATTGTTTAACTGCACTCAGTGAATCAAGCCATAGATGCACCGACATATAAGAAACAAAAAAAAAAGAATATATAAAAGTATGAAAAAATAAATAATGAATAAATCGTTCCCTAAACTAAAGTCTGTTTGGATCTTGGTGAGGGTTGGTAAAGAAAAGTTTTGAATGTTTGTAAGGATGACGTGAGGTGGATATTTTGAGGGAGGGAGTTCTAGGGTGTAGCCGAGAGATCGAGGAAGGAACGTCGAGATCTTGTTTTTCGGTTGTTAAGATAATATGAACAGTAGAATATTGAATATTTAGGGAGGGTGATGAAAATTAATGATTTGGAAAAGGAATGGGCCGAAGAAATATTGTGCACGGAAGGTGGGGGGGGGGTGAGCCACCCTAACTGTTTAGAGATGAGAGCACCGTGAAGCAGTTATCTTTGTTCTAGCAGAAAGCACTATTGTCCATTTACAGCTAAATCCGGGCTTAGAGAACTAAAGTACTTGACATTGGCAATGAATGGATAATTTTTTCAAAAGTAATCAGGCGAAGTAAATCGAAGAATAATCTGTTGAAGAAGTTAAAAAGGCCGTTTGAGCCTTAAGGTCCATTTTTTCCAATACTTTAATTTTTCGTCCTTGCCATTTTAACAAATGGAGTTCAGACGTGAGGAACGGAATGGAATTCATCAGGGACACATCTCTATACTAAATATATGATACTATTCTAACATGTGGAGAACAAGAAAACAAATTAAACATCTACAACATAAGTCCATACCCTACATACTTCTTACATTAACGTTTGGCTGTCACTCATACACAGGTGGTCTGAAAAGTTTCCGACCTCAACATGAAGATGATAATAAAATAAATAAAAGCTAGTGAAATAAAAGCTTTGTTAGGTCGGAAACTTTTCAGGCCGCCCTGGTAGTTGATTGAGCATTGAAATTTGGATTCCCATCCAAAATAGGTTTTTCCACGTTGCCCTACACCAAAATATAACATAGATTAAAAACTACTAAACTTGAATCGAGACAAATGCTGACCCACTTCCTGATATGAGTATTATCTTTGTTGACGGAAATAATTATTTTCAATCCATTGATAAAACATTCCATCCTAATAATTGTGAAACATATTTCTATTTGTTTCGATTGTCCCTAATTTTATCGGTTCGTGCTGAAGTTTTTTCTAATGAGTTCTAATATTATGGTTGCTATATATGACTAGCATTCAACGCTTGAAAAACGCTTAACTGTCGCTTTGTGAACAACTGCACACCATTCGCCCATTAAGAGGTGCTGTTTAAAAAAGCACGCAGCCATAATTTTTCATATTATGCTTATTCTAAATGGTTTTAGTCCTTTGAGTGTTAAATATTGAGTTGCGTTTTCTTCAAAACTTCTACTATTGAAAAAGAAAGATTTCTTCAAATATCCGCTTACCTGAATGAGATTTACGAAAAAGGTCTTTAATGTGGAATTGCAGTATACAAGTTTAAAATGTTTTCAAATACATTTCGAATCTATTTGTATTGCTCAAAATATTTATAAACGAAATTCAGAATGTATAAAGTTTCGTGAAAAATAGAGAGAAATATTTATCGGGGGTTTTAAAAATAATTGTTAAAAATTGAGGCATGACATGAGAAAACCAATAAGTAAAAAAAAAATGAGTATTTAAATTTGTATAGAAAAGGTACTAAGAAGTGAACCCGTTAGCCATGGAGTGGTAGTCATAGGAAGTAGTTTACTTGTTATCAACGAGAAAATATGTGCTTCGCAAAATATAAAATATTTTGGGCATCGCAAAACTTATTTTTTACGATTTTACGTTTTTTTAGTCCTCTGTAAAATACATTTCATGACTTACTACCTTTCCCATGCTAGCACATCCATTGTGAACATAGTCCTCTATAATTTTATCTAAAATATTTTATTTAATTCGCTAGCCCAGCTTGGTCTCTAATATTTTGTCTTGAATAACTAAAAAAAATAGAGAATAGTCAAAATATTAACGATAAAAAAACATTTTATAATATGTTTTATGATATACCTTAGATTATTCGGGAATAATGATTGGTTAATAGCTTCTGAGAATTAACTGTTAACTGGAAGTTTGAAATCAGAGAGAACTAGTCAACTGCTTTGTGTTACTTTTTTTTCTACATTATTTTACCGAAATCTACAGTGTATCTTGGAGTAATTTTAATAAGTTTTTAAAATATAAAATCCTTTTGATGGTTATTTTATCAGTACAAAGTCTTACAGACCGGCTGAATAAAGACCCACGTTATCAAAACACTCACAGGATCAAAGTCAAGTGGGTTATCGTACAATTAATGGCTACGTTATGATCCGCAAACGATTTTAACGACTATTAGTAGCTATAGTCTACTAAAGTTGATCAATGCTCAGGTTGTCAGGATCTTTATTTTAACGCTCTGTTCAATTTGACAAAACCCAGTTTCCAAACCCAGTTTCCAAACCTATGTTTCTGACAAAACCTATGTTTCTAAACAACAAAAATCACATATTATTAATCAGATACCCTACTTAAAAATTATAGAAAATTTGTTGTGGTTATTACTAATTAATGACACTGAAAAAAGTTTGTGGCAATGGCAGTATTTTTCATGGAAAAGCAATATCAAATGGAACATTCCTGTAAAAGTTGGCTCTGAGTCAAGCAGGGGATTAGACCAGACAGACTGGTACAAGTGATAAATCATAGAAGTTGCTAGATTTGAAGACAATAACAAAAATGTAACAAGTAATCATAGACTAACTAGTTGTTCAGTAGGGTCAGCTCACTCATATAGATTCATCATGAAAGTTTTTCCTGATCCTAACGGTACAGGGATGTATAGTTATTGAAAAGAATAGGAAGTAAATTCAGACAAAAAATACTGTTAGTAGAGAAGACAAATGTAAAAACATATTTGTCGATGGAACTAAAATTACATATTGCATAATTATAAAAATAAAATAAAATTATAGTGTTTTGTTTTTACTTTAAGTAGGCTTATATGCAGTGTGAATCCAAGCTTGATCCAACATCCTCGATCCAACCCGGTGCCATAAGGTTTTTACCTTTTTTTTTTAACATATTATTAAACAACTTTAATAAAAAAATAAATAAATAAATCAGTAAATAAAATAAAGTAATATAATAAATCTATAGCTACTTTGAGTTTTTTTTTTTTTTCTTAGCTCTCAAATTTTTAAGATTATAGATAAGGAAAAAATTAAGGGAATTTAGGTGGAGTGAGGGAATTAAGGAGTGTGGGAAGCCTCGGTAGAGGTAGAATGTTGCGGTGCAGTGGCGAGCTGCTACTATGAGCCCAGCTTTAATTATATTAATATTACAATATCTACCATTCAACATAGTCTGTGGAGAGGACACCGCTTCTCCCGTGTTCCTTGTTTTTGGCCCCTTCAAGCTGAGTTTCTTAGACTTCTTTAACTCTTCCTAGCAACGTTTAAGAAAATAAAATTCCCAAAATTTGGGTGTAATTTCTTCGTTCAACCATATTTCACCTATCTAGAGGACAATTTGTCTAATATGTAGTCCAGTTATTTGTTATTCTCACCCCCATCTTTGAAGGAGGAAAAGGATTTGGGAGTCCCTAACGCGACACCCACAGCCATATCACCACTACGTAGCAGTGGAGGCTGAATGATTAGTGATTAAGAATAAAAGAACAAAACATAATGTTTAATTGATATTTATCAACAATATATTAGATCGAGGAAGCCACCACCTCCTGAGAAAAGAATCTCGTTTAGAGATGCATTAAAGAAACCACGAGAAGCATTAAAGAAGACCAGAGAACAGGTGTCGTCGTTCTTGAGTGGCAGGCCAGGTCGTTCCAAGGCTGAAGAAGGCCAGCAGAAACCGGAAATTACCCCTAAGGTGAACAAAAGTACCAAACCCCAGGATAAAAAGAAATAAGCTCTGAGCATTTTGTTATGCGTGAATGTGTGGCAACAACCTAAATTTATGTTCGCTTCAATATACTCTTTCCTTTGTGTCACGTAAATAATTGTTGTTTGTTATTATTTATTTATTAATTTTTATTCTATGTATTAATTACTTAATATATAGGATACAAATATGACAGTGTGGTAAAAACAAATGGAATTGCTTTCAGATAAATTCTGGATAGTAATATTAAATTACGGAAAAATAGATAAATGAATCAAAATAAAAAACAAAACTCAAAAATATAAAATCAAATTTTTGTTTATAAATCTATTCATTAATCGTTAAAAAAAAAAGGTATCATAAGGAATAAAATAGTGGTGGATCTTTCATACAGTGTTGGGATGATCCCATCCACATACATAAGTATAGTATTTACAGGGAGAAAAGACAAATCATAATTTAGGATAAAAGATATGCAAGTAATATAAATAAATAAATTAATGGAAAACAGTCAGATCTTAAAGGAATATGATTATTCTTTGGAGTAGTGGTCACCAAATGACAGACCGCAACAAAATAGCGAATAATAGTAAATAATAATGTTTTGATGGACAGCACGGTAACGTTTATTTATTGTCCGTTACTTACTTATCGTTTAAGGAAATTCCCATAGCATGGACGTTCAAATTACTCTGAATTAAAAAACGAGCACATTGACATATTTTATCATAGGGATGGATTAATAATCATATCTCATAAGCTGTCTAATAAATTATAAGACATTACCCTACATTAAATCTAATCCGTTTGTTTGCTGAAAAATAATAACGGTGTTCACTGATCGACAAATATGACAGTAAATTGATGAAAATTATACTTGGGTATGATTGGTTTTCTATATTTAAGTATATTCAGCATTGCCGAGACCGAAGGATAATGCTGTACTTTTATTGTCGGCGTGATCGCCTTTCGTCCGTCTGTCTATGTGCAACGATAGTGGTTGTAAGAATGATTAAATCAAACTGAAAATTTAAAGGTGTATTTTACATTACCTCAAGATAAGTAATAATGATTAGGATAAAAATATGTAAAATATAGCTTAGGAGCTAAGCATAATTGTTTTTTCCTTATTATTAAGGACGCAATAAAGATGATAAAACATACGCAATTCCGATATCTATAAAAAATTAGATCTCATGAAAATCGGTAATGTTCGGTGCCCATTGCTGCCGATTCTAATAATTTTTTTTATATTACAGTTTTGTTCATTTGAGTTTGTTTATAGTATTTTTTTCTCAATAATTTGATATAAGTGTCCGAGACGAGTGACATATTTCTCGATATTGTTTCGTTACCTAAGCTATTTTATGAAAATAGTAAAAAAAAACCAACAACATTAAAGTGCCATGTGAAAAGCTACTTCTGTTCAGGAGTAGTTATTAGTTGCTTTCTTCCTAATTGACATTGAAACAGAAGAAGTTTAACCGAAATTGAAGGACTTTCATCTAAATAGCTTGTGTCTTCACGGCCAAAGAAAGCCTGAATGTTTTCGTCTTCGCAGACAAGAAAAAACGGTCCACCCTAGTCCGTCCAGTTCCTTTGAGTTCAATCAGCCTTAATCTGGGCTCAAGGCTCATGTTGAAGATCTCAATGGAACCATGTCCGGTGATGGCTGAGCAAACTCTTCTCTTCTAGTATCCTTTTAATGAGGTTAATCTTATCACCACTACCAATAATTGTAAGCTTCAGTTATTTATTTGTTCCAGTGCAAGCTCGTAACCGTCTTTTCGGCGGTCACGGTTCTAGGGACAGTTCCCAAGTAACGATTTTAGTATAAAGGAAAACAGTAATAAATAGATTCAAAGTAACGAATGAAATTTTTGAATGAAGATTGTTATATTAAAGAAATAAAGTCCAAACAGATACTCAAATAACTAATATAATTATTAAATGACTAACATAGCGATAATAAATTTACGTAGTAATAGATATAATCAGAAAGAAAATTTATGGAAACGGAAACAAATCTCCATCAAGAAGTATGTTGAAGATCATAATTAGAAAATACCAAACTTACGTTTTCGAGGTAACAATTTTGTTTACTTTTGGGCTTGATAGAAAACACAATCAGTAAATTGACAGAGCTCTAGAATACAGGCAGCAGCGGATGGGTTTATTTCCGGAACATATATTGATTGACAAACATGGGGAATAAAGCAGGACAACGCTCAGGCGTTGAGTCCCATCCGGCAAACATTTGCTCATCTCCAATAGAAAGCCACGGCTGCAACTTAAACACTTGCCGGTCGGGAATTGACTTTAAGACTAGCTGGGAATTTGAAATGCCGGCCTTTTCATCGCATTAATTGCTCGGATTCGGAATTGAATACAAATCCGGGAATAAGAAGAAAATTATTTAATATTGGGTAAACGCATCCCCAAATGTAGTCTCGTTTAGAAAAAATAAAGGAAGCGCACCCTATTACTATTTTGGAATTATATACTAGCTGTTCACTACACTTTTTTTATAACACTCACTTTTCAGTAATCTGCCTTTTGGACTATTCAATGGACTAAGATGCGCTCCATTTTTAGATTCAGCGTCCATTAGGTGGGCTTTTACTCCACAGGTTGGTAGCCTCCGGTAGGCTGATAGGCCCCTTCTACCCGACGTAGCGCGAAACAGCAGAGTGGTCCAACATATGTTTGAGTAAATTTTACCGTAATAACTGCTGTTGCTATTCACCATCAAAGATTGTAAAGTAGCATTTGTTTGTAAACAGATACGTTCTAAAAATGAGGATCGAAGTGTCAGTTTCATATTTGGTTATACCGAATTAAATGTTTAAATGATTGTTCCAAAACAGTACAGGTTAGTAAGCAGCCAACGCAACTTCTATACTAATGTCTTTCTCTCTTTTGCTTTTCTCATTTTTCCAAAGGATGAATTTCAACCTTTCATTATAAGCTTTACCAGATACATCAGGGCAAGCTTCATTATTTTTATTCATTAGTTCTGCACAACTGAGCCCACCATGAAAATTTTCCATTTACGAATTAGTGCATTAGTGTTCAAGGTAGGACTTTAGGAAATATTTTCCCGAGTCAAACTGTAGGTCAAGGCAGAGTATTAAGGGCTAAGCTGGTGAATTTGATAATTTAGGTAGGTGATATGATTTTAGCCACATCCACCAATCAGTGCCAGTGGCTGTAGATATTTATTTGTAAACCATGCTCCCAGGTAGCAATCACAGCTGCTAGTGCATCAGGGTTTAGGGGACAGTATTTGTAAACCATGCTCCCAGGTAGCAATCACAGCTGCTAGTGCATCAGGGTTTAGGGGACAGTATTTGTAAACCATGCTCCCAGGTAGCAATCACAGCTGCTAGTGCATCAGGGTTTAGGGGACAGTATTTGTAAACCATGCTCCCAGGTAGCAATCACAGCTGCTAGTGCATTAGGGTTTAGGGGACAGTATTTGTAAACCATGCTCCCAGGTAGCAATCACAGCTGCTAGTGCATCAGGGTTTAGGGGACAGTATTTGTAAACCATGCTCCCAGGTAGCAATCACAGCTGCTAGTGCATCAGGGTTTAGGGGACAGTATTTGTAAACCATGCTCCCAGGTAGCAATCACAGCTGCTAGTGCATTAGGGTTTAGGGGACAGTATTTTAGACATTACTGTTGCATCAATAAAATAGAAATAATATCCCAATACCCTTCAAATGTCCTTTATTTTCCTGGTCTTTCCAGAGGATTTTAAGCAATATGTAAATAACATGTGCTTGAAAGAAGTATCTTCTTATGCCTTATTTACAATATACATTTGTTACGTTTCCTGAACTAGTAGTTAGGTTGGACAACTTTCAAACGCAGATAACCCTGGTATCCTTAGTCGTTTGTCTCAAGATGATAATGGTTTGATTTGCCAACCTTATACGAAACTGAGTATCGGTTATGTGAACGAAACTCACGCTGTTTCAGGAATCTTTGAGGTATAGTAGTTTGATGGTTTTATTAGATATAGTCCCTAAATGTCCAGAGAAACGGGCCCTGAAAATTTTTAACAGGCCACAGCTTGCGAACGGTCCAATAAAGCTAGAAACTGCTTCATATACCCCTATAAAGTCATAGATAACAGTGTTTTGTCAATTGGTTACTAAAGATTTATTTGTAAAAGTAAGTGCACTTTAAACTCCAAAGCCCCACAGGTCGGGGATTAGGACCTAGGGCTTCTATTAAGTTGCTCTACAAGCTGAGTAATCCATGTTATTATCCCTGAAGGGGCTATGTCCCTCTCTAGTTGAGTTGATTACATTAAATTTTTATTCAAGCACATGCAATCTTATCCTGGTTGTTCCACAGCTATTTTTACTTTTTACGATCTATACCGTTATGCGAGCATTCAATACTTACGACATTTCGTTTCATCTGAATTGTCACCACAATCGTCTTCGAAATTGCAGACAAGATGAAGCGGAACACAAAAGTGGTTGTTGCACTTGAAGTGGGTGACGGGGCACAGGAACGATTCTGGAAGCAAATGATTTTTTATTGATACAATTATATGATAAATCCTTACATTCATATTAGAAGTATAATTATTGATTATTGATATAAATGATTTTTTATTGATACAATTATATGATAAATCCTTACATTCATATTAGAAGTATAATTATGTTTCAATATTCATTTTTGTAAACTTGTTTCTACTGTTAAATATTAGTTTGAAATAAAAAAAAAATGTGTTTTATTTCTTTCGATTTAATCAATAACATTTGAACAAGCGTGTATGAAATAATTATACATGTATAGACATGACAGCATAACTACTACCATCAGGTATAATGCAAATATTCTGTCGATTTTAGCTACAATTATAAGATGGTAAGACAAAATTTACTAACAGCAGTGGCGTACCACTTTGATTTTCTCTACGAGTATCATCAATCATTTATGATAAACACTGCAGAAATAATGGAGATACATATTTATTTATGTGCTTTTTATTTACAGGAAACTCACTGTCCTTTTTAGCTAAATGGGAGTTGTGAGGTAAACACATCAAATAGAATAATCAAAAGTTAGATATGCAGTTAAAATTCAACGGTGTTCGTTTCATGAGTTATTGTGGTGCGGACAAGGAGTGCGAAATGAGGAACAAGATGTCAACATCCTAGTTTTTAAAATTCATGTGAGCGCCTGTAGATGTAAATATCTTAGTAAATACAGCTTTTGAAAAACATTGACACGAACCGGCAAACCTCACATCTTTCACTGGTGGGATTTCAATGCCCGCACAATCCAGAATAAATATTCGAAATATCCCGGGAGCACATCCCACCAAGCGTTCTCTGAATATTGAAGTGACCCGAGTTTCACATTTGTATGATGAGCTCATTGCAGCGCTGCATGATTCTTCTTTCCGATGACGTCAAGCAAAAAATAACAAACCTGTAGTACTTTGGTCAATGATTTTTTATATTTATACAAGTATTCACTTTTTTTATCCAAATTGAAAACGTGGTCCGACCGGTCTAAAAATTGAACGGTAAAATTAAAAGTACTGTTCATTTGCCGGTCACGTACTAAGTGACATAATGAAAGAAAATATCGTTCAGGAAGTCGGTATTTTTTCACTTACTACTAAAATTTCTTGAATCACAACATTTCAAAATCTGTTAAAGATTAAAAGTTCTGATATTTTCTCCATTGGTCAGGACCCAACACATGAAAAAAAACAATTCAAAAATATTCCAAAAAATTAAATTTGTAGAACCAATAAGAGGTATCCGTTAGCATGTTGTTTCTGTCCAACTGAAATAGGTGTATTTCTGTCAAGATAATATTATACAGATTATAATAAATTCTAGCTATACATACTCTTTTGTTCTTCTTTAGCCCTTGTTTAATTTTAATATTAGCTAAGGAAAAATAAAATTATTCTGGGAGGGAAGTACAAATGCTAGGCTGACTAATGTAAACAATTAAAATAATTATTGAACTAAATAACGTAATATATTATATAACCATTGGTTGTTAAACTTATCAATACTAGGGTTATTACCATCAGAAACGTCTACTTTTGAATGCCAGGAGGATATAAAAAAAAGGTGGGATTTAAAAATTATAAATATTTAGGATTGACGAATAATTAGTTTACGGGATGTAATTCAAGATATAAGAAGTATTGAGTTGTAGCCCATCTCGAAGTAACTGTGTGATATATGTATGAAATATCTAAACAGACGTTTTAGCCTAGGTACCGAGCGTTCCCTCAAAATCACTACTTACCCGTAGTTAAAGTGGGGAGAGATTAACGCTTGGAGTGTGGATGTATGGGTTCCAGGAATGTTCATACAATGCTCCAACCTCCACGACTGGCGGCTTTGCCACTCCCAAAGGGGTATTATTGAGTTTATAAATTTGTTGGGATAATATTTTGCATTGAAATTAAAATTGATGGCCCAGAGGGGCCAAGACTAAAATCATTGTAATCAAAAACAGAAATTTTTATCTGGTATATCAAGTGTAAAAAACTTCACGACATGATTAATAATTGTTCTATGTATCACAAAATGTCATTAAAAAATCATTTTTACAACCATGACCTTTAATTGCACGTTACATCACACTCGAGTTGATTTTTATTGATCATTTCTCTTTCCTTGATTTCATTTTCATTTTTTTAACTAATTTTCATACCATTTTCTCAAGCTGTTAATAAGTAACTAATATTATCATCTGTGTACGATTTTTAACATTTTGAAAATATACATTCAGTATGGAACGAGAAGGGTACCAGACATCTGTTTTGGAGACTCCAAGGAAGAAAAAAAATTAAAATATATAGACCATATTTAAGGGTTGATTAATAAATTATTGCAAATGTTACAAAAAAATATATGGCTCGGCAACATGAATTTCATCAGTTAATCTACTTTAAGGGTTTATATGCTGTTATTGTTAACGGCAGTACTTCATTCATGAGCTTATGTATCTGCGTGCTTAGAAAAGTTTGGCATTGAAAGTCTGCTATTGAAATTATACATGAAGGGTTCACTTGATATCTGAAAACAATAAAATAATTTGATTTCGTTATTGTGTTTTTTTTTAATTTACCTCTTCGTATGCTAACATATACAGGTGAAAAGTTGAATGCTCTATTTATTTCTGACTTCTGCACAGGTCATAAAGTAAGTTTACTAGGCATGTAGAGACATTGAAACCAGATGCTACATAACATAATGCTAACTACTACACTAAGTAACCAGAGAACAATTTCATGCCTGGAAGTCCTAACAACTTAGTGCGTGTTCACATTCAATCGACGTTGCCATGTATATATGATATATCTTTAGTTATATCATCTCTACACGATTTTATTTATTTTAGATGATACTTACATAATTTTTTTAAAAATTGGTTGAATATGTTTGTGTAAAAACAATTCTTCCAATCTCCTTGTTGTGGCCCCCTCTTAATTATGAATAATTAAAAGTTCCCCTCTTCTCGAATCATATTATACCTGTCTATGTTTCCATATTTGTTGTTAATAAAGATTATGACGTCAGTGAGAGTAGGGGGAGGAGCTAGTGTGGTGGGGGCCCATCCCCACTTCTTCTGGCCACCTGGTGGGGGGCCATCCCCACAGGGTGGACCGGATATATAAGCAGTGGGAGTAGACCGGATTGCCATTCTACGGTTACAAGCTGAAGGTGAGCCTCATCACCTAGTGAGTGTATGTGTATTGGACTTATTAACAACAATCTGAAAGTACTATATTTTATGCACTCCTTAATATGCATCTGCGAATGCAGCACGAGGAGACAGCTGTAATTCAAAATTTATTTATTTATTTTTGTCATTGTATATATATTATCAATAAAGAGGTTTTGAAAGGAAAAAAAGAAAAAAAAAAAAAAAAAAAAAAAAAGGTATGCCATAACGAACCGGACCGTCACTTGGAACACTACTCTCTCCTCTCTCTCTCTCTGCACTGGCGCTTGCTGCTCTACTCAAAACCATGGCCTTCTCATTCAACTACCTCTGCATCTCTCTCTCTCCTAACCTCGCTATAATTTAGTCCGGCGTTATTAGTCAGTAAAATTAGTCAGACCCCACACCTTCCTAGTGGGAATCTCTGCCTTCGTCTCGCTAAAACTAGCACCTCCTTGAGAGAGACCTCTGCCTCGCGGATGACGGTTGCCGTGGCCCTGAAAATTTACCTAGCAGTGTCTCCCACGGCAATCCAGTCTGCCTCTCTCCGGTTACCACTCGCCTTTGGGATCCGGACGGTTTTCGTCTACCCTTAGATACCGAGTGTGAATTCGTGGTCATTCCAAGACCACATAAACTACCTATAAACCTACCCTGTACCTCTTCTCCTGAACATAGTGCACTGTCGGGGCACACCTTTTAAAGATCTTATGGAGTCAGATCAAAGCGATCTAGCCTAGTCGGCGGGCAGCCAGGGTGAAAGACCATAGGTCCGCCCGCCTTATAACTTTCTTGGCACTCGCCGGACGGCGGCTAAGAGGTTTTAGTGACCCTAGCCCGTGGCGGGCGTCTCCTCCCCACTTAACAGTTATCTGAGCCCAACACTCCTTTTTCTTTGATTAATTATTGTCGGGTGGGATATGTGATTCCATCGGTAATAATGCTGATATATTTTATTTTTAAAGTAAACCTTTCAATCGAAAAAATGATCCAACCTTTATGTGATTAAACAGTAAGTAAAAATCACTATTAATAAATAAATATTGTATTTGTATGGTGGCATTTGAAGCCCTTGTTGTTCCTACTAATCCTCGTGTGATCAAATTCAAATTCAAGCTGTTGTACACTCTTGAGTAATCACTCATCGTTGACAACTGAAAGATGATCTAAACTAAAGATTGGCGTATGCCCAGTAGTTGAGGGGTAATTATTCAACATACAATTAAAAGATGAAACAATAAAAACGTTAAAAAATATAACCATATTTCGCTTGGATGTTTAGGATGCAAGCTTAGTGACATTAAAGGGGGATTTGACACTTCTGATATCTGAAGTCCACATTTAAATGTAACTTGTGGTGAGAGAAAGCACGTGAGAGAAGGAAGTCTAAAGTCACTTGAACTTTAAAAAACCTGCGCATCCAACTGGGGACGTGCTATCAAAAACTAGAGTCCCTAGTCCCTGCTTACCTGAAAAGGTCGTCACAGATTATGTAGAGATGATTTTAGCCAACAACCACTCCATTCAAACGAACCTAACTCTAATAACTAATTTTAGTTTGATTCTAAACCTCATTACAATCGGTAGTGGCGTAAAAACTAGTATCCCCAGCATTGAAGAGTTTGAACTTAAGCACTGACTTTTTTAGATGTTCAAAGAAACAACGCACAAACTTTTAGAATAGATAAAAACTTTTGAATGTAAGATTTATCGAGAAAAAAGTTTTTGCGAGCCGACTGTGATTGATAAATCGGTACATTAGAGAGCCTGCCTCAAAGGATCGGCGCTGCACTGATTCACCTTGAACACAGATTCGATTTAGAAGTGATCAAGTGGAGCACTTGCCCCTACTGCACTCAATCTTGGAAACTACTGTCTGTGGTCGTATCGCATGCCTTCAATCATGGCTTCATTCGATAAAATATTAGACAGAAAAAGAAATATCTTTCGAAATAGAACCAAATCTCAACTAAATCCCCTATCCGGATCGGTATCTAGCTGGTTTTTAAAAAACCTAATTTTTCCAATCTAAGCCCTTAGATATTGACGATTCCACGTTTGGAAGAACTGGCTTATAAATAAGTCCATCTCCTGGTATGTTGGAAAACGTTAATGGTTTGTGCTTGTTTCTGATACTACGTTCTTTGCTTAAACAATGGTCATGAAGCTATACATATTTATAATGTACCAATCCTTACTATTTGTAACAGTTGTGCTAGTAGTTATGATTTATTAGTTTTGGGAAAATATCTTTTTTCCAGTAGATCATAGCGATAATTAGTTTCATATTAATTTGAAAGAAAACAAAATTAGTTACATTGTTCGTTTGAAACATTATTTTCTTGAACATAGCATTAGTTGAGATACTGCATTTTAAGATTGTACATTTTTCATTTTTGCCATAATTTCATAAAACCACGATTTCAACCTTCTACTTTGCTCTACTTACTAAAATTGTCTCATAAACAGTTAGACTAAAAAGTGAATTTATAATTAGAACAAACAAAACTACATCATCAACTAAATACACTATCAAATTATATTATAATATATATAACTTAAATGGGCATATTAACGGTACTAGTCTAGAAACATAAGTTTATGTGCTGTGTATGATGAATTGCTTTTTCTAATTATACTATTTTTTAATAGATTCGCGACTTCTTCATTTATTTGATTTTTAAATTACACGGGGCATCTGTAATTTCTAGCGAATACAGGATCTCCATTTTCCGTGACAGTTTTATATTTTATAAGATTTGTTGCACGTAATTTATTCAGTCTATCTGTACGTTTTGACATGTACATGTGTACATAAAATGATAATATACCTTATAATTACCAAAATACAAAGTTGTTTTAGTGAAGTCCAGTTTCTTTCTTCCTTCAGTCTTGATGTCTTCTTCTCCAACAAAAGTGTGGTGGATGTATATTGAAATATACCAATGCTCTATTCCGTCCTGAAGTCCTGTTAATATTTCATCAGCCATCTTATGAATCGTAATAGGAATTGTCTCAGGTCTAGCCTATCCAAACGCGGGGTCGTTAAATAGGGGGATTATACTGAATTTACTTTCCTCTGTCAAAGTATCGAGTTCGGGCGCCAGTTAAAGAATGTCCAAGCAGACGAGACTTTTTAAAAAGTTTATTATGAATAACAACAGTGTATAATGATAAGTTACAGGAATATAATAACGTGACAGTTACAAGTCTAAAAGGAAAGTGAGTGATTTTTTTAGAGGAGGGTTTATATAGAGGAGGATAGGCAGGAAATGATTCAGTGCTGATTCATCTGCTAATCCAGTATGTCTGCTTCCATAACTTACGACTAAATGCAAAGAACGGTTTTTCAGAGCATTTAGTTTCCTAGGGTGAACCAAGCTCACGTTATTTTTTAGATATGACTCGTAAAGTATATACACTAAATTATAAATTCACATCACGACATTAAATCTTGTTTAAAATCATAAATAGGCTAATAAACTGCAACTGATGCAATATGAGATTGTTTATGCAACGAAATAGATTGACTTTTCACGACAATGTGCGGTTTTACACAATCTAAAGTTAGCTGTTATGGCCCTCTGCCCTCACTCACCTATCGATTGATAACTTTAACATAATTGGTTTTGATAATTACCGACAAAAACATACGTCCTATGTGTGCTATATATACGGACAAACCCGGCAAACTTTAAGGGTGCGGTCGGTTTCCTCCTGTGAGGTGAACTTACATCAACTACTCCACCTTACAACAGCCAGCTCACATTTCACCTCGCCTGTTAGGGATTCCACCGGCATAACTAAACCTTCTACCCGGAGATAAACGTTCCCCCTAACAGCACATAAAATGTATGTGACTTTTCTAGCTTAGAGACAGAATGCTACCTTGGAGTTGACTATTAAATGTCACCAAGGTATCCGTTTTATTACGAAATATAAATCTTTTTGGGCAAATATTGTTTATCCATACATGATGATATTCGGAAAAAATATCTCCATGGAATGTTTGAAAAACGGGTTTAAGTTATTGAAGTTGATATGATTAGTCATATCGACCATAATTACATTAACATTATTCTCTCACAGTGGGAACTGAAACCTCACTAAAAAGAAATTTCACAATTGTTACCAGGTGCTCAAAAAAAAGAGTATAAATATTTTACATACTGTGTAATAAAATTAATCAAAAGAAATATAATAAATAAAAATTCTATTGACACCTACATAAAAAACATAATAGTATTAAAGGAGATTATACAGATTATTAAAATTAAAAGGAAAGTGGCTGTTAGTTGTTTAAAAACTTATTTTACGATTGTTGTTTGTGGAACATATAATTATTTTTTAAAATCACAAAACCCGTTTATCTTTCTATCACGAAAGATATTTTTGCTCAAAAACTGTCGTTATGTATAACGATTTTAGATTATTTCACTACGCACGAGAGAACACAATAAAGATAACTTGACCAGATATTTTTAACGCTAAATTCAGATCTGAATTTTCGGTTGTCTATCGCGTTTAGTTTTTTCGTTGTTTGGTTACTAAATATTTGTTATTTTATGCTTTAGAAAATTAAGTTAAAATTAGACAACCTATAAATAGAAAACGAGATTTATAAGCACTCAATTGTATATTATTTATTATGTGTTGCTTCTCCCTGGAACGCCGAATTCCGTTTTTCATCATACCTGGACTCTCTGTTTAGGTGACAGCAGAAGTCCTCTAACACGTTAGATTTCCACTCCTCTGATTTGTTTCGGTGTTTAAATCCTGCTCTTCATAAACCTAAGAACTCTTAAAGTGAGACTGAAGTTCTGAGCGTTTACCATAAATAGCATTATTTTTAACGTTGATCTGAAATTATAAAAGCAAGTTTAGGTTTAGTCGCTTTCTGGCACAGCTTATTCCCATTCTTGTTAGTATTTCCTAAAGAAATACCTAAGCCAGTCACATGAGCCAGGCTCGGTATATTAAAACCTTTTTCGAAGAAAAAGGCTCATTTTTTTTTAGCAAGAGACTTTTTTGACAGGTCCTTACTAGTATAATTGACTTAGTAATACCACATTGTATTAATTGTGTGTCAATTAATTAATCAGTTGTGTTCTCCTATTCAGTCAAAAAATCACGGCACGTTAAAACTGCAGTCCCGCAAGACTACGCCGTAATGCACAATTGCCATAATATCTTTTACTTGTACTAGAGCGAAAAGTCATTATTTCTTCGTAGTTCAATGATTTTTGTAGTTTAAACATCAATACAAAAAAAAAATTAAATCTTAATTAAATCAAAATCTTGGTCAGTGGACAAAGGTTATTATATTCCTGCTTGTACTATTCCGTAACACGTAGCTTACGTTATGATGTCTTAATTTTTTTAAATATTAAGGTATATCATGTGAAGCTGGATAAATATATAAAATAACGATGTCTTTACTAATTAAAACACTTACTGAATGACTAATGAACATTGAGAAACTTAAAGCTAATTCACATAAAAAAACTACTTTTCATCATTAACATAATTGTTAGTACATACTTATATGTTACTTACATCATTTAAAATATATGTTTACGTAATTTATAATGTATGTACATGCAATTCAATGAAAGATTAATAGAATTTGAATTTTACAATAAATTTGTAGAAGTTGAAGAATTAGGGAAAACACATAATGGAATACCCCTAGTGGCAACTACAATAACGAACCACTTTAATTAATAACATAAGCGTTTTGTGTGATTTATACTATCATTTGTGAGTGAATGAACTTATGTTTTTACACCACAAGATATTTAAAAGATAAAACCTCGGTCCCGACCTATTATGTGTAGTTAATATAATAAAAATACTAAGATAATAATAATCAAAATTTTATTATTCTGCGACCGAGTCCTTTAAGATATAATATTTATTCAGCACAATGTGGGGTTTTTGACAGTATTGGACCCAGCTGAAATTTACAATCTGCAGAGAAATAAAGTGAAAAAAATGAAATAAGAAAAGACATAAAATGAATATATAATGCATATTGTACATACAACTGCACATATATAATGTAAGGAGATATAGCAAAAACTAAAAATATAAAACAAAATAAATGTAAAGGAAATTAATATGACTAAAATAAACCAAGACCACCTTGAACAAAAATTAAAGTTTCTAAAGAAATATACACCTGAACTAATTCACAATTGGCTAAATACAAATAAATTCGTAAATACACTGAAGCGTGGATTTAAACAAAAAAAAATAAACGATGAAATAAAAATACCTTAAGTGTTTACGCACTAATGCATAATAGTAATCTACGTAATATAAGAAGAATGAAATAAAAATAAACGCGTGGAGACAATTAATAACAAAAGATTAATTAAAATAATACCTGATAGTGCATTCCACATATCATCCATCGGTGGAACAATGAATTAGGTTTAAACTCGTCATAATTATCGGATAAACGCGATTTATGGAAATGTATGAAAATTCTAGTTGAGGGTAGATGTGTCGTTGCAGAAAGGGGTTGTTAATAGTAACCTCACATGAGAAGAACATATTTTTCATCTCCTGTAATTGTGCATTTTAGCCGTTGTTTCACTGCGTAGGTTCTGAATATGGATCTGGTAGTGAACATGGTTTGCGAACAGGACTTGTATAAAACTCTACACGGCAGGCAATATGACAGGAAAACTTGCTGGTCACAGATTCGTTAGTAATTCCTCTGCAAAACACAACTCTGGTTATGTGAGATGAATAAACAGCGCTGTATACTGACCGATTGATGTTTTGATGTTATTCACGATACGAAATGCTAATAAACTTCTTCTAGCTTACTAGTACATAAATATTACCAATAACAAAAGTCAAAACGTGTACGTACTAAACCATCAGATTAAAACTTGATACATCACAAAGTTCAGTAAAGCTAGCGAATGTAATATCTACCAAAATGAACACGTAAAAACATTGATAAGTTGTAGTTGCTTCGCGAAATCACGCCTACACTGTAAATCCGAATAAACCTGGTAATATAATTAGGTAACCTCTATCGTATAATTGGGAGACTGAACAACAAATAAAAAAAGTTTAGCTTCGAAATACTATTTATTTATATTTTAAGCGGCACGGAACATGATCCTGAAGTTAAATTGGTTGTGAAACAGGAAACAGCGCTTAGTTTCCTCGAAGGTTGGAAATTACGGTAGTCTGGCTCAAGATTTGTGTTCAGTTTCCTATCAAACTCGATGAAAACAAAACTTACTTAATCAATTTTTTTTTTGTTTTTTTTCTTAACCCCTTTATTAATCATTTTTTAACAATAAGTGAACAAGTAATTTAGTAAACAAATATTACAATTTTTCCTCTTACTGCGATGCGCTGATGCATTCGAAGGAGGGTGGGTTTTAATAACAATATCAGTTTGAAGTTAAAAGGTCAGCAAATATACAATACTTGGTGATGGGACTCACCTTATATTTTACTTATCAGTTAAGATAACAAAACATTTCACAGGAACTGTAGCTAAAAAGGCTGTGTGAGAGGTTTTGATTAAATGTTCAATACAACAATTCAAGTAAAAGAGGCTTGTGGAGACATCGGCTCGGAAAATCAGGATTTTTTAAAAATAGAGTTTTACTTATTAAACAAAACAAGTATACGAATCGGCCCAAAGTCAGTAATGAAATACAAAGAAAATTGTTTGATCTTGTTTCTTTGGCAACATCGGAGGTAAAAGATAAAAAAATAAATTGACGAGACTTCCATTAAATAAAACCTGCTGAATAAAAAAAAAGATGAAACCTTATTCCATCAGTGAGAAAAGTCCCTAGAGTCCTGTGAACAATTTTAAATTAGTTTTAGTTTACTACAACGTCACTGGTTTGTTTGCTAGTCAAATTCCTAATCTTAGCAATATTTACAGAAAAAAGTGGAGACTTTGATATTTTGTTGGTAGTACGATACCCCCAGGCTTAGCCAATGTGTGGCTCACCGCACGTGTAATAGATATTTTTGAAGTAATAACGATTGTCTCTGAAAGATTTAGCTCTTTCAGTATTTTATTGAATGTAAAGAAATAATCACAGACATTCCCGGTCAGAAATAACATTATGGGATGAGATTTCGGTCACAGAGGAAAATGGACAAAGACAACTTGAGCGAATCAAGGCGAATATGGTAAATAGAGACTCATGGAAGCTAACATATTTATCGTTGCTTGACTAAAAAACTAAATAATCAACATAGAAATGAAATAAATTTTACTTTGGAGAATTTAGATTTTCGTACCTTGTGCGCAAGTAAACATGCTACGGAATTAGAATATTTTTACAATTTACGATTTACAGTTTTCTCACTGTACACTTCTTACAGATTACAATTACAATTTCTTTTTGAAGTTAACAGGTCAAATAACATATATACAATACTAGGTGATGGGGCTCACCTTCGGTTTACATTGTGGGAAGTCAATAAATGCGTAAGCCGGTATGACTTCGTGCGAGTTTGGCTCAACTTCCTCGCAAAATTGTTACTAAAATGGAGGTGTCTGTCCATTTTAATCCTCACATATACTACGTTGTTGGCTGGTAAATTTTGCTGCGTTCCTACTATGTAATTAGTAGGCAACGGACTTTTTCCCTTTTGGAAAGAGAAAATTACGCATTCTTATGACGTCAGTCTTACCCGCATTTACAGAGATATTGAGTCTCCCCAATCTCTCACTGGTCTGGTTACAGGCTACTTCAGCCTGTGCTACCTTAGCGCTCATGCTGCTACTGTACACCGCTATGTCATCAGCCAAATTTATTGGTGCACAGATATCTTGAAACGACGATCTTTTAAACGTGGCAATAGTTTTGACATACGTGCGTTTACTTTTGACTTACTTGCTCATTACAGCTCTCCATCTAGTGAGCCCTAACTCATTAGTTTTATTTAACAGATCACTAGTGAATACATTGTGAATTATAACTAAATACGAACTTGAATCTTTCATTCATTCATTCATATTAATTAATATTTGCACTGCAAGAGAGTGACCATTCCCCACTCTGTGTGACCAATGAGATTGCCCTGAACCTGCTTGAAAGTAGAGCCTGCCCCTTTGGGGTTGGCTTTAAAGCGTGTGTTTGAAGAGATAATCAACTGTCATTAACTGGTAACCTTTATCCCATAAAGATACTACGGGTTTGGGAAATAAAGGACGAAATTGTTTTAATTAATTAAAATTAATTTCACATAACTTATTTATATTTTCCCATCAGGGATTTCAGGTACCATTCACGTTCTCAAAGCAGCACCGCATTAGCCACCCGTGTATAATTTACGAAGATTAGTTATATACTTATAAATATATATATTTAATGACTTATTAAAATTCAATAATTATTCTCCATAGTGTGATGTGATTACCAGAACCAATCTGTTCTTATTAAACCCTAGAATCGAATAATATGTAAAAAGGAGCGCTGCGATACTCTAAATAATTTATAATTTTAGTAGCAGTATTTGGAGTGTACAATTGATGGCTTTTAAATCTTCAGTCATACATTGTCCCTTGATTTGGATCTGCCAAGACCTGCCAAGCCTGACTTTTCTAAGATTCGTTCCCTCCAAGAATGATTATTCCACTTTAAAATCCCTGAAGTCTCTAATTATTAAGTTTTTTCTACTTTGATATCAGGCCTTGTGGTAATTGAAAATTTGTAATAAGCCCGTAATACGTTGGGTTAAGCCAACTAAATAAATACTTGCTTATACTTCTGGCTACAGAACACTAACTTAATCGTTACGGGGTCAATGTTTTCAGGGTCACATTGTCAAGGAAGCAAGCAATATGGTATCCTCATTCTACCCCTAAATTCTAGATTGGAGAGATGTGAAGAATGTGTAGAAGAAATGTTGGCTACACAGATTTGAAAAAAATGGGAGTGTAGGAAATAACTTTTAAGCACATTTTGCATCCATTGTACAATGATTTTGTAGTCAGGTCTTTAATATACCATGCGCTGCGTTTTTGAAAGAGTACCACGCTTCTTTTTCATTGTCTCCCATTGTTTCCAAAAATAGGGAATGAGATAAAAGTTTTCGTGTGTCGGGTTCAGTCAAAATTCCCTCTTTCACATTCGCTTCAGAGATTTTTGCGAACTTGTCACACAGATATCTGAAACATTCCTCTCAGATATCTCGTCTTTCGCGGTGATCTAACAAACTGTTTCATAAGCTCCAATTTAATAAGAAGATGTGGTAATAAAACTTTTAAGGTGGAACCAAGATTACGATTTTTTTCGCTGGGGACTGGGACTAAGACGAGTCCGTGTGGCCACTCAGTTTTTGTCGATGTAGATCTCTGGCTCTAGAGTATCCCACAAACATAGAAATCGGGGATATTTTGTATAACCTGCTGGCCCAACAACAGGGTTAGTGTTTTATGGTCTCCACAAATCATTCGTTGATGCTCTTGATATTTGATTTTCTTAAGGATAGCAGCCAAATGATTACAGTTTTGTTTCATAAGCATTGAGTGTTCTATAGGAAGAGATGCAGATGCATTTCAATCATACAGCAAGAGTTTGGATGGATCAATAATTAGCCGCTACTCAGATGAGTCATATTATAACTCAAAAACTTCATGAGTCCTCGATTATCACTAAAAAAACCTAGATAAACTTTGGAGAAATCATGAAAATGGGGTGATAGCAGATATTTGTTTTTTAGCCTTGATCCTAGCAATGCGGCTGCGTCTTTGGAAAGACCTAAATCTCTAACTAGGCTATTGAGCTCACTCTGAACTACATTTGTCCTGGAGAGGTAATGTGTCTCCGTCCTCCAACTTATTTAAAATACCATCCAAAGAAGATGGTGGCATTGGAACTGGTATTTCGGAGTTATGGGACACTGAGTGATTACCTGAGTAAAGGCTAGGGTAAGATATTTTATTTTTTGTATTAAATCCTTTTACATATAATAAACAGGAGTAGCAGTCAGTAGACTGTTTTCTCTGTTCATAGCATATAATCGGAATGCCAGAACGAAATGAGTTTTTCTTGTCCTTATACCACAAACGAAGATCTTCCTCGTATCTTCTTCCTAGCAGAACAATATGAACCCATGCTTTCCAATTATCTCCAAATGGGATTTCGAAGTAATTAAAATAAATGTTCTTCACCAAAACACTAACGTTTCTTTGTCGACTCGTGTGTTCACCATAAATAAAACAAAAGTTTTCCGCAGAAATAAAAACACGAGCACAGTTACGTTCAAGGGCCGGATGTGAACTGAGCGTGACTTTTCATAGCACACAAGATACTGAGCATAATTAGTTTGTCGAAACATGATTTAAGCTGATAGCAGGTTTATACCGATTCCTAGTTACCCAGACAGCAACTCGAAACATGCTGAACACAGCCAGGAACATGTTATGGATAGCATAGCTGCAGCCAATCATGTTACTTTCCTGTGGAAACCATGCTGAGAGTAATGCAAGTAGGTTGTTTACACAATTTAATAGGATGTTTTTTTTTATCAGTAAATTTCCCAGAATGTTTTACTTACTAAGTGCTGCTGGATTCGATAACCCAAGTGGATTAAGTAATCTTCTTCACAAACTGCTGTACCTTTTACTGAATTTCTTACTTGATAGACTTAAGAAAGTATAGACAATTTTTCTATTTAAAAATAATAGAATACAGGAAATTGAGCCGCTGATAAATTGGGTGGGTTGATGAGTGGAACTTCGGCATGAATGGCCTTTGAATGAATACAGTGATTTATAACTGCCCTGAACCCCTGCGATCCTTGCTCCCCTCAATTCATTCAAGCTCCGGCTCTTGTTCTAGTGTGGAATTAATTTTTGGCGACTCGTGCCGCATTACGCCCGCTTCAAGGTATATCTCATTAAATAATATATCATAAAATCAAGGGGGTTTAGTAGTAATAAGGACATGGTATTTTTGGAGCTTTACATATTCTAATTAATCCACTTCTTATAAAAAGCTTTATGAACATTATTAAATTTGGAAACTGTCATAGCTCCATTTTAATACGGTTTTGAATGGAATGCTCAACATTACGATTCCGTTTCAAATTGGAAGAGAAATGTAAGTTAGACCTTAAAAACAGCACTTACAGAAACAAGAGTACCCACTAAAAAGGAGAAATAACTCCTTTAAATGATCACTCTCTTGGATTAATTCTTGAGGCAGATCGTATCCCATAAAAAACCTTGAGCTTTTTATCAGTTCTATTCTGAGTACTATTTGAAGCCTCACTCATTTTTATTTTGAGAAATTATATTTGGAAGTTAGAAAAACATAAGTCAAAGAGACTTATCTATTTTATTAAATCATTGGGCTGGATATAAAATTAAGCTTGTAAAGAAATAAATTAAAAAGTACATTATGAAAATCTTCGGATTAGTACATTAAACAACTTTTCATAGAAATTTAAATTAAGGAATTTGAAAATAACTTTTCATAGAAATTTAAATTAAGGAATTTGAAAATAACTGCTGATAAAAAAAATGCGAAACAAACAATACAAAAAATAATTACCTCCAAGATTGTTTTTTATGCACACTTGAGCTCTCTTCCTCATTGGCTCTTTGGTGACGTTAATTAGTCAATTTTTGTTTTAATTTTATACCTGATACAAGAAACCTTCTTCCTCCGAGAATTCCTCTTCATAAACTATATTGCGTAAACTTCGCTATTGATGAATCCTCCTTGCCAAATAAATCAATATGGGTCAGCAATGTTGACATGACTGGCCACTGGATCGGTTCTACCTACCCAAGAGCAATGGGGAGTAATGTAGGTTTAGTCATTCCACTATTCCATTCTGAAATAATGTGGAGAAGCATCAGCATGAAGAATTACATTTAGCTGATCGTCTTGGTCATGATCGATGAGAAGTTGTGGTGGGTCATTCTGTGAGAAAAATAAGTAATTTTGACCATTATCAGGTAAAAAGTTTGGCCCTATTTGGCGATTACCAATTAGCCTATCCTACACATTTACAATAAAACGATGGTGGAATGATAGCTGCCGAACTTTACCAAAACTGGAGCTTTGATATACTCAGTGGTGATCGCCGTGATTGTTGAAAATGCCGTTCTTGTAGACAAAAATTCATATGACCACAATATATCCTCTATAAAATGTTACCGTTCAAAAACCGACGAAAAAGCTGTATTTTCCGTTTGTTATCATCGGGTTCCATCACGCACTGGAGCAAAATGATAGAGGTAATAACGGTGCATGTTTTTGAAGTATTTACTGAGCAATCCAGACTCTACCAGCTAACTCGGCAACAAAGGATTTTCGTTTAGGCTTCCACATCATAGCTGTGCCAGTTCTGGTGGTAATTTGTTGAAGACACTGTCTAATGTAAGCTGGTGTACTGGGTGAAACAGAAGAGGGTGTTCGACTCTCAGGATATCTAAAATGCGACTTGCATTAAGCTCAATTCCCACTTTAAAAATCGCACAGAAAATATAAACACCAATACTAAGCGTACTTACAGCTTGCCATCTCCCAGTATATGTAACTACAGGCTAATTAACCACCCCAACCTCAATTGTGACACAGTGCACAACCATCTAAAAGGTTAGTGTTTTTACTTATGTTCACTTGTATGTCTCCTTTAATTTTTATTACAATCGCATAATAAGGAATACTCAAGTATTTTGAGTTGGGATACTTCGAAAGTTTCTAGAAACGTTTCAGAAGAACATTTATTGTTTAAAATAAATTAATTTTTTTTTAATATTTCAGCAGTTACTGGATGATTATTTTAAAAAATAAACTATATTTTTACAGGAATGATTTCCCTGTGTAGACGTTTTCATTATTTTCCTCTTTGAATATTTACTTAAACATTTTTCTGGTTTCTGTGAACTTGGAGTAACTGTTGCATAGCTCTTCTATTCTTTGGTTTTTTACATGTTGCTCATTTGACTGTGATTTTTTTTCCAACCACAAAGGAGTCACTCTGTGGGAGAATCGAACGGTAACCCAATAAGTTTTCCCGAAACGGAGCAGTTGATTAATTATTTTAACATTATTGTGGTTTTAACAAAAGTGTTGTTTTTTTATGACAAGGAGCATTGATGGTGGTTCTATTCGGGGGTTTTCATGGGTCGAGGTGAAGAGGAATAGGCGGAAAGTTGCTGCTAAAATCTCACTAACGTTTGGCTGCTTGTGTGGTTAATTAGCAATACCTCAAGCTACTCGTGTAGAAATTTGACTTCAATTGTTATCAGGCATAGTATCAAACAGGCATGAGGAAATATAAGGAGTCATTTTTTAAAAAGACAACTATTGGAAACTGAGATAGTTTTACTGGGTCGTATATGTTCTCTTTTTATATTATTTATAATGGTGTCAACGGTGTCAAATATCATCAAAAATTATTATTCATAAATTCTTTTGGTGGTGTAATTTAAATGTGCACTGTTATAAAATATAAAAAAATGCTATTTCTCATATTGTCTAATCTTGTTACAGAAGCTTTAAGTGATTGATTTGTGTTCATATAACTAACGCAATAGTAATAGTAAGTAACGTAGAAGTAATTATAAAGACATTGGAACCTTAAACAACTTTTATTTAATTCACTACTCTAACTATAAAGGAGAAATGCAATTAAAATATAAATACATGTTGTTGTAGCCACCTCTTAATCACAAATAATTATAAGTTATAATCTCTGCCTTCGTCTCGCTAAAACTAGCACCTCCTTGGGAGAGACCTCTCCCTCGCGGACAACGGTTGCCGTGACCCTGCAAATTTTACCAGCAGTGTCTCCCATGGCAATCCAGTCTGCCTCTCTCCGGTTCACACTCGCCTTTGGTATCCGGATGGTTTTCCCCTAGATACCGAGTGTAAATTCGTGGTCTTCCAAGACCACATAAACTACCTATAAACCTACCCTGTACCTCTTCTCCTGAACATAGTGCTTTGTCGGGGCACACACAACTTCTAAAAGATCTTATGGAGTCAGATCAAAGCGAATTAGGCTGCCCGCCGACTAGGCCGACCCACCCAGTGTGAAAGACCATAGGTCTACCCGCTCTATCTCTTTCTGGGCGCTCGCCGGACGGCGGCTAAGAGGTTGTAGTGACCCTAGCCCGCGGCGGGCGTCTCCTCCCCATATTGGGGATAATCCGGTATAAGCCCGAGCCCGACAACATGTTTCATTAAATTAAGTTAAACTTCACCGCAGAGGAAGTCATTGAGTCCCAATGACCAGATGGAGAGAGGTACTGTAATAACAAATAAACACAAATACCACTAGTAAACTTTTAGCTACGAAGGACGTACATTTATATTAGCTTACGATAAAATATGACAAGTGATAGTTTCAAAAACTTGACCCGAAAAAAAAAAAATATGTATATACATATATACACATATTATACATTTGTGTAAATTTAATTCATATCCCGACACTCACAAATTCGTTCACACCATCTCATAATTTGTGTGATTTGATTATTCTAAAAAAATATTAATTTATATTTATACATTATTGATCAAATTTATTTATCAGAACAATTTATCTCTGTTGTGAGTAGAGGCATCTTTTTTCCTTTTTTTTTTTTCGCCACTAATAAAAATACATACCTGATGGAACAGGTAATAAAAAAGTTAAGAATTTGTAGTTAAAATTGCCTAAAAATCATCAATCGAATCTTTACTCACAAAACTGTTCATATGAATGATTTAACTCAAGACAACCTTTAGCTTAAAGAGATAAACACATAAAGGGGTCTGGTATCATAATTTTATTTTTCAAAAGGTTCATAAACTTGTCCATGAATTGAATGGAATAATAAATACTGCTTTTTTAACAGGGTAAACATTGAAAATACTTTATTGGCATGAACGAATTTGTGTGTTACTGTATTATACATTTAAAAAAGAAAGAAAAAAAACAATACATGTAAAAAAATCTATATCTACCTCTAGAACTATGTAACCTTTTAATGCAACTGAATGAGGACTTTAACATTACCTCTTGGAGGCTGTGATCTGAAATTAAAACATACTATGGCACAATAATAGATCTCTGAGCACAACTTCTAACCATAACCATCTATGATTCTTCATCATTATTATTCAATATTGGGATTAAAAATTCAGAAAAATAGATGTGCATATCTATGTATTTTCCTCAACAGGAGATGTCATAGCCAGCTGTAAATGGATTCGAAAAGCAATAGAAATAACTAAAGTGGATTTACCCATATATAACTCCGAATGGCACATGTAAGCAAAGCAATTCAATAAAGGCCATTTTTTTTACTGATGGTGGGGAAAAAGAGGTACAAAATGATGGCTGAAACATAAGTTGGTCATACATAATGTTTATGTGTGCAGCAGCACCCTTACATAACAGCAGCATCTGCATCACTGCTTTGATGTAAGAGAGAAGTGGTATCAGGGTTGCTTGCTGGACTAGTGCTAGGAGAAATCTGTCGGACGGATCATGTGTTAGAGTGCTCCATTAGAGACACTCCGGATACGGCTTGACGGTTGGTAGCTTGGACGCAGCATCAAAGGTAGAGCCTCATAATGTAAATACATTCGAGAGGAGTTTTTTTAAAGTTATCAAAGGGAGATGAATCACTACATTACTCAAAAGTGAAAAGTAACTCTTGATTAATACATAGCACAAATAACTCAAACGAGAAAATCCTGATCTCAATATATTCATTGATGATATATAAATAAGGAATAGTTTATATTACTGAAGCAATATATCTCGTACGTGTATAGGACGTTTTTATTATCTTTTTAGCTGGTCCTACAATGAACTTTACGTCTTTATTTAAATTTTATTAATTCTTTGTTCATTTCTATTTACTTAGGGGCTCAATTTGTCTTTTGTTCGTTTAGTCGCATTTCAAACACTCTTTTTTTTTTTTTATATTGATTTTAAAGTTATCAGAAAATAATATTGTGAACCATGGATTTACTCTATGTTAAATTTCCTCTCATGGATGACAGAGTCCTTGAAAATAATGATATTATTATTCACGTTTTATTGAGTTATCCAAACAACAAATACGCGACTGCGATTCATAATAAAGTTCATTAACAGTCCTTTGAGCCTATTTCAATCTCACAGATGCTCACATATCACAGCTATGACTTATTTACAAATAAAAAGTTATAATTTAGAATATGCCGACTTCAGTTGAAGACATCATTTTATTGGAGAGGAATGCTGAAGATAGTTTTTACTGGAGAGGAATGGCAAAGATAGATCAAGTATTCACTATTACTTCTATTTTATTGAAATTTATTAGTACAGTTCCAACCTTGAAGTTGTAAGCTAGCAAGGGGCTGGAACACATGCTTACAATTAAAAAAACTTTAAATTAAGTGGACTGTATGATTAAAATGATGACAGAAGCTTATAAATTCTTAGTTATCTAATATTTACATAAATGAATATCGTGCGCTTGATGCAAAGAGACTATATTTGGAAAGAACTTTCTTAGAGATTGAGAACTAAAATTATGCTGAAAAAGGAAAATTGTTAGCTGGTCTTGGAATTGACGTGATTTGAGTAATGCTAGTGAAGTTGCTTCTGTAGGTTGTTGGCCAGGACTTTACCTTCGGCCTTTTTTTCTTGATTCGCCTTTGTCCCGATTTCGTGGATTGTTCGTGGTCCGGACCACCCTTCAGGCTGCTGTATTTGCTCGCTGCTATTTACCGGCAAGCTCGAACGAAAAGCGAAAATACTTGCTCGCATCCAATGGGAGATGTAGACACTTCTCTGAACTGTTCTTCTGTTTTTCAACCAGATTGTGTGTTTAACTTTGTTTAATGTAATCAGCGTTGCCACTTTGTTTACTCTAATCAGTGTTGCCACTTTGTTTACTGTAATCAGTGTTGCCAGTTTTGGCAACAACATTGTGGCTGCCTCCGGAGGCTGTTTAGTTGAGTTACGAATGCTTCCCCCACTTACCTTTCATATCATGATGACAGTCAGTGGTGACACTCGACAGTATTGGGTACAGTAAGTTGGTAAGGTAATCATTTTATTGAACTACAAGTAAGTGAAGGAATCCAATATAAGTTACATACTTTCCAAAACATTGATTGGTTGTTTGCCATTATCATCTTGCAGCTTAGCCACTTATGAATTCTGATCTCATCCATGTTGTAAATGTTCGCTTGTCTTTAGTTCAAGATGTTTTTTTACACCATATTGGTTTTTGCTTTATCATATTTTTTTTAATTCAGGCCTCTTTATTTTATAATCTGAGGATAGGAGCTCAGATATTTTTAAAATTCGAAGACCAGTTAATAATTGGCGTTTTATTTAATATGATCAATAATTTTAGAATTAGTCTACTTACTGCAGTCTAGTTCGTCTTCATGACCTGGGCAATCAGGTTTCCGGTCGCATCGCTTAACCACGTCTACACAGCTGTTGAGGCACCTGAACTCATTCGGCAAGCATCCTATAACAAAACAAGAATAGACTTTAATAACAGGCATATTAGCATGAAAATTTGCTAATTAACAATGTTTTAGTTAGATTAGGCAAATTGTTCATTTTTGAAATTCATTTTGAATAGTGGTTGATACACCGTATATGTCCTACTCCCATTAGCGATTACTGAGTTGTAAAATTATCAGTGGACATTGGAGATGGAGATAGCATAAATAAGCTATTCTGTCAATGCAAAAAAAACAAACTTGAAATCATATTTGATTTTAAATCCACTATAGAAGAAAACTTTCATAAATATTATGTTTTTTATGAAGTGCCTTTTTGAGTTGAAACCCATGCAAGAAATAATTCGTTAAGTGGTCTGATGAAAATTAATATAGTAGTCAACTTTGTGCTCAGAACTAAAAGTCTCATCCTTTCGGTCCACTTAATAACAAAACCCCCAGGCTATAGATGTTTAATGAATGTTTGTTGATAAGTTTACTAAAGTTTGTAGAAGTTTAAGTGGAGTAGAATACTCAACAAGTGATGAAACAACATATGTCACAATGCTCTTACTGCTGGATTGGGATATTTCTATCTAATATTAGATAATAAATATTTATATGAGCATGAGATTAACAAATACTCAAAACAGTTTTTTTATATTGACTTTAGTATATGTGCTTATTTTTCAAAAAGAATTACATTACTTTTGGATTACATTTCTAAACAAGGGACATTGCTCAGGAGTATACAAGGTAATTAGTATTAGCAGCAAATGCATTCTATTTATTTACTTATATATTTACTGCTTATATATTTTCTCCATGTATTTCCAATAATAATAATAATAAATAATTTTTCATACAGTGGTGTGAAAATATCTTTAAACAGACCAAGTTTTGATGAAAATAGTGCATTTTTCAATTTAAAACTGTTTTTATCTACTTAATAGTAAATTTATTAGTACTTGCAGTAGTTTTATACGCGTTTTTAATAAAACGAGTAACAAGAGTTGTATTAATTATTGTTGTAAGTTGTATTTATACAAGAGTATCCACTGGATTATACTACCTTATTGTTCACGTTTAACTATTTTTTAATTCACACCAGTCTTTACTATTGGTCGTTAAGGGTCAAGACCTGTCGAATAAACTGATAAATAAAATAGCTGAGTAGTTGTCTGGAAATTGTTCTAATATAAGAATTCTTTTTTGTTAGTGAAACGTTTTTAACTAAGTTAATTTAACATTAAATTTTTTGAAATTTCTTTTCTATTTAATGTTACTTTTATTTTTTAAAAATGGGAAAATGTAATTTTTTTGACAGATAAAAAAAAATAATTTCACGCTAAAATAGAATCACAATAACGAAAAATTCAAAAAGAAGTTAAAGGTTTTTTTTTTTAATTTATTTGGTTATAAAAAATAAAATAATACCAAACCAACTGGGAATTTTGAACGTTCAGGCAGGAATAAAAACCCTCCTGACTAATAACAATTAAATTATTGCCTTTGCACCACAGCAAAAATCGTGAAGAGAACTTGCTCAGGAAATAGCTGATGCTGCAGGGACCCAAGTGTTATCCTCCTCAGAAAGAATCTTCTGTCAATTGTCGTTAAAGGGGGTTTTGCCAAAGAAAACACTCTCTTAGGCTTCACAACAATTGCATATGACTTAAGTTTTCCAAAGAACACGAAAATCGGAAGAAATACGAAAAGAAACAGCTAATAGTAGAAAACCAGGTTGTTCAAAGACTTACAAATAAACGCATCTCTGACTCACGCATGAAGACGAGATTCATATACACTCGAAACAACCAAAAAATAGTTTTCGTCTAATGAAACATCAGATAAATGTTGGAAAAATTGATATGAAAATTAGGAAGATAGGTCTTTTTATAATATATCTTAAATTTGGTCAGCTATTAAAATCTGTGGTACGGTTTGAAATAATCGGTGGTGATAAAGAGAGACTATCCTTACTTCGCAGTGAAATAAATTCTCTGATCATATAGGATTGGAACCGAGAAATTTTGCATCGTCATGCCACTACTTTTTTTTTTTTCCCCTTTCATAGCTACTATAAATTTACAGATAATTATATATCCTCAGGCTAATCTATTTACAAATTACTTTAGTATTTCCTGTAGCATCGCTATATTATACGAGGTTTTGTATACAGGTCTCGTATACAGGTTTTTCTTATTTTATAAAAATTATATAATGAATAAACAAGTATGTATAATGATATACATTATACGTGACTGGACTAAACTGACTAATAAAGGTGATGGGCCTCACCTTTTTGATCAACCGTAAAACTAACTTACATACTAATTCTTAACCTAATTTTTCCCCGACAGTCTGTTGCCATCGATGTGGGAAGGGTGGTGGGGTCATAGTGTTAAACACTGGGTTTGTCAGGTGCTGCAACGAGTCAAAAAACTTAATGTGTCTCCGGCGGATGAACTCACCCACCGACGGCACACCAAGCAACGGGTGCAGGTCAGCGTTCTTCAACCTCTCGAAAGAGGTATGTCGGACCACTTTTCTCATGATTCCATTCTGGAAGTGTTGGAGACATTTGGCTGTATTGTCAGTCAAGTGGGTAAATAGCGGGGCACCGTACAGCAGAGCTGGCCGGAGGACACATTTATATATCATCAACTCACCCACCGAATTTCTACTACGATAAAATTTCTACACACAACTACTTATAAAAAATAGGATGTGGGAAAAATAAAAGGAAAATTATTTTGGATTGATGGGTGCCTTTCACTAAGGGGAGTCCACACAACTACACTGAGTGAGAGCCATTATATAAGTAGATATCATTTCGTTCAAGTGAGAATGAAATGAATAACCACCTGCATTGAATATGATCTTAAGTCGCTTTTTGATACGATACGTGGACTTAATAAATTCCTGTAAGTCGTAGAAGCCAACTTCGTAAAAGGTAAGTAATGACAGACCAGACCCAACAGCTGCAAAAAAGAATCACATATCAACTACACTCATATCATGTTCGTTCTTCCACTACCTTGCACACCCTTATTTCGGTGCCACCCTTGTGTTTTTTTCCTTAGTGACATCTACGGATTTTCATCGTCCCCCTACCCAACGCCATTTGTTAGTTACGTTTTCCTCATTTTTGTGCAAGAGTAGCTCATTTCTTCTTCTTCAATCTTCTTTAGTAGAATTATACTAAGCTTTATATAAAAATAATGAATACAGCAAGTAGAGGTTTATGATGATTAACCCTTCAGTAGTAACCTTTGCTCTCTGAAATGACAAATTTTTTTTTGTATCTGTCATATAAAAACAAGTTACCATGTTCAAGCCTAGAGTACTTTCCTGTCAAAGCCTGTAGATGACATTCCTTGATTCTCTCTTTGTTTAGCTAAGAAAAGTAAAATGATAAGAATACTAAAAGAAGCTTCATAGACCCAAGGTTACAACTCGCGTTACTTTCATCAAGAACCCTTCTTCAAAAAAAAGTTTTCATGTTAATTGTCAAGATGTTGAATTGGTTCATCGACTTATTTAACAACAATGTTTTGGAAGGTTAAATCGTTTCTGGAAATGATGACGGATACACGGATCCTAATACATATTTAGTTATCATGATTCGGAAAGTGAAGATGAGTTGGATGGAATAATTTATCTTTCTCTTTACAGAAAATGAACCACATATGCTCGAACGACCGAAAATTAAATGTATTCCTAGGGAAAATAGGATGCTAGCTCAGAAATATTCGAGGTATGTTCAAGTACCATACCAGAATCTGGGCATAAATAATCATTTCAGATGTGCATTTTGTAAAGACTCAAAATCTCGCTTTTAGACTGTGCACAGTGTTCAGTTTGTGTCTACCTAAAGCATGCATAAATGATTCACTGTGTTTTAGTGAAGGTCTCCACGTAAATACTTTGTAAATGGATTTTCCTTAGGGTGCTTTGGTTAGGTAACTTTCTACCATCATACATTTCCGAGAAATCCTTGAAATGAGAGTTGATAATTTGAATAAAAAGGAATATAGGGCCTAACAAAAGCACGGATTAAGTCTGTATTAAAAGTTGATCCACGTGGTGTGTGATCACGTTGCACACAAAATTAATTAAGAAAGTTTGACAAGACCTGAACTTGTTTTATTTATGTTTTGCTGTACCACCAATATGTTGAACAGCTTGGAAACCTTTGGCAGTCATTTATGGTATATTACAGCATGGACATAGTCAAACTCCAGCATCACTATGAAATGTTTCGTCGGAAAAAATCACAAATGTTGAACTAGATCTATTGTATTCGCTGGAACCTTTTATATTTGCTCACCAACCACTTCCAATTAACTCTATGACAACTCTAACTGAAGAAACATTAGAAATTATGAGTGTGATGGTATGAAATTAAGAAAAGTAAACAATTCTCAGTCTATCTAAATAAATAAGGTCGCCTGCTGCAGGGATCCAACACACCGATTATCAGTTCTCCGAAATTCTCATCTTTTAATTTAAAACGCTGAATTAATTTTAATATGACAATTTGTATGTCATTTATATTTTGTTTTCCCAATCCTCATTCAAAAAATGACAAAACTTTTAAAAATATGTGTATGACTCCCAAAGAAATATTTAAATATACGTAAAATTTACTCATAACGCCTAGGAACGTAGAAATATCCAAGTGATGGTACAGCATAAATTTGTCTCAGGGGAAAATATGTCAATGTATATAAATCCCCTTCTTAGTTATCAGTCAATAAATAATCGGGTAGTATTGTGATATGGTTCAGTTAAGTCATTCAAAGATAACAGATTCAACATCTGTGGCGTGATGTTAAATATACAAACCCATGAAATATACAAAGAACGGCATTGATGACCCGAGATTACTACACCGAAATAAACACGAAAAAACAAACATAAAGCATCAATAGTGTTATTATGCGTCATTTTAAAATAAAATTAACTGATGATACATAGTGCTGTATATAATATATAAGTACAATTGAATAGGTAATAATTTGAGATGAATAATCTGGTCCCCTCTATTTAACTGTTCAGGGTTAATTTTAGAACAGACTGCGTGTGGGCAGCTGGCAACGTCATTCAATCGAAGATAAATGAAACTCTCAGAGGTGTTTACGATCTGAATTCTGTTTATAACCCGGAAGAAATTTATGTTTTCGCTCTTTAGCCTGTCTGTTTAGAGCCTTACATTTTGAAAAAAAAAAACCTACATAATACTAGTTAAATATCTTTTAATACTGAATTACATACTGATTTTAATATGTTTAAATTTGCCTTGTAATTTCACAACATTCAATGTTTGAGACTTTTTAACCCAACCATTAGTTGTATGACACACAACGTATCAGACATGAGTTGTTTTCACATTCAGCAATGTGCAATAACTATGAAAGGCTGTTTTAGGCCACATTGAAAATCACATCTTTTACAATCTAAGTTTGAAAAAAAAAACTACATCTCTTAAAATAGTTGCGTTAAATCTATTAGAATGTTAAAAACCACAATCTTAGCTGACACGTCTATTGTTATTTATAGCTCTATAGAATGTTATAACTATAGATTAATTGAAAACACGATCTAATCAAATTTATAGAATGTTATATGCTGATAGAATTTCGTTTCATTATTTTTTTAATCTTTATTGGAAGAATATTAAAATCTGCTCTTATTGAGCAATATAATTTTGTTATAAAGATCTTTATTTGAAAAATGACAGTTTGCTTCTACAGCATTATGAATCGGGACGTAAGAATTCATTGATATAATTTCAATAAACAATTTCATTCGTATCATATTTACAATATTGCATTCTCCCTTTCATTCATTCAATATAGATATATATACAAAGACGAATGGTGGGAGGTGGCAAGAAAAAACTTGCCATTAACGGCTAAAAAAAAATGTAGAGTATAGTCTTACAATTTAATTTTTTTAGGTTATTTAGAACCATAGGTTTCCTAATTTATTGAAACTATTGGTTTATACCTCACTATATGTCTTCGGTCCGTTTTGCTTTCCAAGACTTTATCTTTCTTTCTTCTCTAAGCCCTTTCATCCGTCAATGGGTTAGACCTACGGGTAGAGTTTAGCCTTTCGATTTACTTTTTTCTGCAACAGGACTTTCTGCTTCCATTGACCAATCAGTAAAAAAAAGAACGCTAATTAATTTCTCTGAAATCTATTGCTCGGTCTTCTCCATTTCTTTCTTCATGCCAGATTACTGAACTAATCGTGGCTATTTTTTTTCTTCTCTCGGATTTCCTTCCTTTCTCAAAGAATTTTTTATCATCTAATTATAATCATTTGAATTCATGCACTGTTTACAGTTAAAAGGGTTCTTCGAAGTACGATATGCAGAAATCCATAAACTATCCATACGTTTCACTAGTTTTGAAAGGTACAACATGACTTACACCACTATTTCCCTAAACAGATACATAGTATTTATGTAACTTCAGCATGGTAACATTGTACAAAGTATCCAATCTAGTGGAATTATGTTTAAGAATTACGAACTGTGATGTAATTTACTATGAAACTAAATAGAGTATTTTTTTTCTAATGCTAAATTACGGCTAAATTCAATTTATCAATTTTGGTGACCTACCACATTTTTCAACCCCTCAGATGTTCCGTTGTTGCCATGATAATTAATAATTTCCAGCGGCTTTATTGTTATTTTTTGAACCCTTTCACATTCTAATTGTATGCGATTTATTTTTACGTTCTTGACACATAATATATATGGAAGCCATGTCCCTTTGACGGAAGTCTCTTTGATTTATATTTTTATAATAATCGAGTACCCACCCTCATTTCAACTTTATTTGGCAAGAATTATTTGTGTTATTGCCTTCAAAAAATGTTTTGTAATAAATTCTCTACAAAAGGAAAATAGGTTTTTAGGGCTTTGTTGCCCTGTGACAGATAGTCTGCGATATTGAGGTGGTAATGTAGTGGTAGTGCCGAAACCTGTGGTGGTTATTTCTGGTTTTCACCCAGTAGGCAATTTTTACTGATGTCACCACATGAGAAGCACTCAAGTTCGTCATTACCAAGGAACAGACTGTACAGGATACCAATAGGCAGCTTAGGATGAGCTCAGGATCCTGTCAGATTTATTTCGGCACGGTGGTACTTAAGATATTACAACACCTTCATGCTCAAAATTCTCTCAATCCAAAACCAATCATACTTTTTTTAACATTGTTTCAATTCACTTTGTAGTTCTTCAGAACAATGCATTAGTTCAGGGTGAGTTATGACTTCTCTTAAATAGTCCAAGAATGTATGAGGTAATGTTGAGTCAAACCTGTAAGTCACTGTCTTGTATTCTTTCTCATATTTTGTTCATTTTTACAGATATTGATTGATACAAATTTTATTACATGGTAAGTGCTAGAAAGAAATTGTGTTGGTTATTAAATGTATTAAGATTACAGCATTCATAAGGTTGTATTATAAATTTAAATTGATGCTGATAGTTAGAGTTATAACTAAGGTACAACGATAGTTATGTAAAATGACAGTATGATCGCCATAAAATAGGATTACTTATTATTTTGTTGTTTGCTGGAGCAGAGGCGCTATGCTAGTATTTGGTTTTTTAGACAAGATATATTAAACATTAGCAATAAGATCATTTTTTAAAGTAAATACTGTAAATATATTGATTTGGATAACGACACTATACTAATATCTTAACTACATTCATGAATATTTCAATAAAAAACACTTTTTCTTGAGCACAAAACAAAAATATATGATCGACCATCTTCCTCACTCACAATTATTCCATGTTCACCGACTAATTGCTCAATTTATTTATAAACAATTTACGTCCTGTATAACATTAGGGGTTTACCCTATTTCTGCACCTGTTACTGAGCAGTCTTATTTGGGTTTTATGGTTGCATTGGTATTATTAAAGACCAGCATTTTTTTTGAGAGATTCCATCCTATTGCACCGAAAACGTATGCGACTCCATAAACAATACAGTGGATTATTAATTAACTGTGATTTTATTAAGTAATACAAATCTTTATAATATATGTAGGATATCAAATTTAAAGACTCAACATCCCGATTAACAATATGTATTATCTGATAAGACATTAGCGGGCTATTATTACGAAGTTATTAAAGCTGTCATATTAGCTGTGTTTGCAATTTGAACTCAATCCATGTTTTCTTAGAGGCGTGATATTTGGATGGTAGCTTCATTTGATGCCCCAACGGTACTCAAAATTTAAATAATACCATAGTGATTACAACATGTTATAATGAATGAAATGTTAAATTAAAAGGGACGCGATACGATCATATTGAGCAGGATATCAAATAAAAGGAATATAAAAGGATAAATAATAAAATTTCCCAATGGTTTGATGGTCTCTAATAACATAAAAACTTTAAACTTAGAATAAAAACAAATATTGTTGAAAAAAAAACCAGTTATTATAACAGGAAGCAAGTTGTTCATAGGTTGAACACGATTCATAATAACGCCGTCTAATTGCCGTCAAGGTATTGTTGTCGGTTTCAGATGGAAATTGATCGGATTGAGGGTTCAACAAATAGAGAGAGGTCAATTCATCCCAGATTGCAGAAACTCTATCGTACAGCTTATCCAGCGATCGGAACATCCCCTTGAACGTAGTGATCTTAGTAGCATCAGTCAGACCCGCTCGTCCCGTGTCATTGACCAATTTTATTTCCCCACCCAAAGAAGTGAATTTTTTTCTTGTAAGGGTTATAAGCTGAGCAGCTGTGGGTTGATTTGGAACCGAGGTTGGTTCAGAGGCACCTGGCGTAGGCATGTTTGAAATGTCAATAAAAAGATAAGACTACGAATAAATGAATTTCGAATGCTATGGGGTCACTAATGTGAATAAAGGTTTGTCAAAATTGACATAAAGTAAATTCAAGGCTGAAAAGTGATTAAACATACAGATAGTAAAAGTTAATCAAGGTTGCTCGATTTATCCGGCCCGGAGGACCATCATGTCGGGGGAGGGGGAGCCTTACCTGAAGGTGTCCAGTTCTCGCACCCGTTGTCGCTAGTTCGGAGGACCACCGCACCAATAATGAGGAAAAATTAAAACAATAAAATAATAAAAAAATAAAATAAAAACCCAATGGGCTAAAAAATGGAAATAATAAAAATAAAAAAAAGGATAAGAGTAAGGAGCAGGGGGGTGATAAATGAACAACCTGGATCAACGTTTGAACTAAAAATTAATTCCTATAATTTCCAATTATATCATGACTCATGACATACAAAATATAATAAACTAATTAAAAAAAAACAAAACAATATAAAAAATGAGGACAATAATATTCGGTGAAATGTGATAGGGTAAAGCGCTTTACCGTGGTAAACGAAGATCTTCCGCGGCTGGCAGGTGGAGTCCGTTTAATCCCTTCAGTCCGTGATGATTTTGTTTTTCAGTAAAGCAAAGGAAGAATCCTCCGGAAGAAATTTGTATGAACCTCATACAAATCGCAGCTGTTAGAGGTGGACCAGGCCAATGTCGCAGCTAGACTGACCTTTATCTTATATAAACAGCGGGAGCGGTGAGTCAAGTTATGGATTAAGAGTCCCATGATGTCTACACTGATGTCTGCAAATACTTCGCTATTGACGTAATTATTAGCGTGAATATTCAATTGAACGTTCTTTTACAGGAATGTAGTAATTGCATAACTACTGACTAAATAAAAGAAGGTCTTCACAAATAATGTTATTAATAAAATATAAATAAAAATAAACGTTTTTGAAATAAATTGCAATAAATCATAAACAACAAACTTTCAATAATCAATAGATAAAAACAATTATTCTAGGAACATCGATTGAATAAACTATAAATATAAATGAAAGTAAAACAATTAAATATGCACACTTATTTATAATTTGATCTACAAAATAAATACAGAAATAAATTTAATCACTTTTCATAAAAATAACGCTAGAGTAAGTTAATTATTTATTTTACAAAAAAAAACTAGTTGTGCCTTTCTTTTTATTGTTGTTAGGTAATTTTAAAATAAAAGGTTGGATAAAAAAAAGGGAAACCGAACAAATAATTAAGTCGGACAAAATTGGTAATAAGCCGCAACAGTATATAAACCAGTTATATATTATATCTGATGCTATGGTAACATCTCAAGAAAAGTATGAATCTGCTTTTGGATGTGAATGTCTATTAAAATCATTTGATGAAAATCAGATCTGTTAATGCGAAGTTACTACATTATAGAAATCCTTATTGAGAAGTACCTCCACTCTTAACTAACTGTTTCCTTTTATTGTAATAAGTTTACTGAAATAAAACTGCTTCAATTTAGGAAATAGTCTCTCACATATGTTTTATTTTTTGCATTGTTCCAGAAAATGATTTTTTACTAACCTCATTTTTCGTGATTTTGTTTCTCTTAACAACCCCCCCCCCCTTCCTTCAACATAATAACCAATAAACGTTCCAGAAGTCACTGAATTATTTTATTTTCGGTTTCTTACATATAAAAGGTTTTATGCACTCCATCTGCCCCAGGTCTAGTCTACCGGAAACAATACAACAAAGATACTTCTGGCAAGCAAGCATGGACATGAAGCTAAAACTTACTGCTCTGAAAAATTGGTAAAGAAAAATTATTTTATTGTCAACATTTAACGGTTATATATTAGCTTCGAGAAATTTGGCGATTTTCGACCAGAGAGGACAAAGGGCATACCTAATCAAAGTATCTTGAAAATACTACTCCTGCACTTTGCATTGAAAACCTTTGATTTACTGTGGTGGTGGTGGTAACCATCAAAAATGATGATTACCGATAAGGTTAAAGACGACAAAAATAATAAGATATCAAAATGATCACGGCAAAGTTAAACCAGAGCATCACACACTGCGGTCAATCAAGTAATTTTACAGTTGCAATCGTATCCTAACTGCATCATTTTAGTTTTTATTCAAAAATTAACTATAACAAATTACCCCTCTTGTCTGCCCTTCTTTTGTTTTTTTTAGTTAAATTTTTTGATTGTAGTAGACTATTGTTAATTAATTTACTAATAATCTTGGTCGTTTGTCAGAGAGTATGTCACTTCAGCGAAGAGTTGAATTTAATTTACTTTTAATAAAGGTTAATTATTAGACAAGAGGATACAATAATAATATACATGATATTAGGAAAACTTTTCTAAGAACTGCATTAATTATTACTATTTATTATATACTTATAAATTTTCAAATTGACTTAAACGAATGATTTGAAATGAATGGCAATATATGACTGTATTCTTTGAACGCTGTCTTGAATAAATGTGTACTTACTGATTTAGGAAGTCTTGAACAGTAGAGATCGTATTTCTTGAAAGCGTCCTCTGGTATGGAGATCTTGGAGAGCAGATAGAAGAACGTTTGGTGTTGATTCTAAAATGACGCTGAAGACGGAAGTTCACATTTCTCGTTTACTCTTACTATTCGCCCTCTGTTCTCAAATTTCATTGGCAGTTATTACTCCCTCCATTTGGCGGGGTTGAAAAATAGAAGTGCTGCCATCTAATGTGAGAATTGCAGCGACTTAATACTGAACTAAATACTGACGTCATTTTTCTGGTTCCCGTTTCTCGGTCCGTGTCGGCAAGACCCGTCATAAGCGCACTTTTTAAGAGTTCTAATTCGCTGATTCTAACATAAAACGAATACTACTTTCCCATGGTTATACTCTGCTTAAATTATTTCACCTCACACAATATTGCATTTAACCAGTTGATTTAGCAAATGACGCATTTGACTATCTGTCGCCTGCCACACATATACATTTATGTGGGCGTCACAGAATGGACCATCCAGCGGATCCGGCAATGCAAGAATGCGTCAAATACGCGCGTCATTTTGCGGAGTAGCCGAGAACTAGACTGTTGGAAGGCCAAGTGTGTTCATCTTGGAGTGGTCACTGGTGGTGTACATGCTTAGCCCGCCTTCTTGCTATCCTACTCTAGGACTTATAGTTATAACTATATAGTTCATTAAACAGCTTGTTCAATTATTCAACACTGTTTTTATAATGAATCCCGACCCACCTGCTTCTTTACGTTTTTTTCCTGTTTCAATATTTAACCCAGCCTGAAATGTTATGATTATCAAGTAAAAACTATTTTTTAAGTAAGCACTAACAAAGAAGTAGTATATGCAAGATAAAAACATTTTCACAGGCGAATTGAAACCATATTGTCAACCGTTCCAAGAACTTATTCTAAGCCTCTTCCAAATTATATTATTTCGAGCCCGCCTTGGATTTGCAGTTTGGGCTTTATCCATTATTTTTGACTGAGAAGTGTACTACCGACATTCATTGTCCCATTGGGGCACCGGCATCAAGCCGGCTGATGACGAGTAAGGTTAGTGGAGATGGTGGATTAATTAGGTTTCGTTTCCATTTTACGCTTAGTTACGCTTGGATTTCAATTAAATTAACACTAACCCAGTGGCCACTAGAAGTTTTCTCGATTTAAGGAAATTTGTTGCCATATGATGAACTGTTTATAGGTATGCCAGAAACGTGGGAATATAAATTATAAAAAGTACTTAGAATTAACAAACATACAAGGTGCAAACATTTTGTGGAAATCGAGCTGCTGATGATCGACATATTTTCGCATCTCGACGATTGTTTTGACAAATTCATTATTTATAAACAACCGAACAGTATCATTTCCCTTTATCATATTTATAATAATAAATGAAATAAATTCAAGCTATGTTTTAATTTAGGGGTCTAGACATAAACAATGATATAGTGCGATATAGTGAAATATGTCTGCAGATCTTATGAAGAATTAAGGAATATTTTCATTTTAAGTTAATCGTAAATTTGTAGTTTCTTTAAAAATTACCGTAGGTAAGCAATGTAATATATTTTTAGAAAAAGATTTTTTTTTAAATTGCAATGAACAGGTCAAAATCAAGAATGAACTAACAATTATAAGTAGCAATTAAAAAACAATAATGAATTATACAAAATGAAAATTTTGTAAGGGACTGGAGATATTTATAAAGAATATTTATTTTTATTGGACATCGACAACTGAACCTTATTAGGAGTTATTCCGTGGAACAAACAGATTTAGATCCTGAAGCCTTCGCTTTCCTCCTTTGCATATGAATATATTTATCTTATAATTAAACAATTTAAGAGAAATCAGTACGAGAAATGTGGAAATATATTATTAGCAATGAATTCCCGTCATATAGTTCATTTTTCTTTTTATATATATAATTGAGGCTGGTATCATATATAATAATAGGGACTGTGTTTCCTCCTCTTTCACGGCTTGTCCCCAAGCTGAAAAAACGCATTTGATGTCTTGACGTGGAGAAGTGGCCACCTTCTGGACGAATGTGCATGCAGCTGTAGTATTAATGATGGAAAAGGACCTAGCCTGCCTAGGAGAGCACTGTTAGCGATGGCCATTGAAAACCACAGTGAGTAATTAACTAATATGTACCATAGCCATAGCCAATCGGTATTAATTTCATGCAATATTTAGAATCAATTAAACTCAATATTCTAGATCTTTTGAATATACTTATGAAGGAAATTCAATAGTTAAGACAAAGTGTTTTAGTACATATCATAAACCAGTATTTTTTTTGTTTATTGTAATAAGAATGTTTTTATTTGGATATTTTCTGTTAGTAGATAATAATGATTAAATCTATCCTCCATATTTCTGAGTTTTGTGTTTATTTTCTAAATCTTTAATGTTTTTTTTTTATTTAATAAAATCTTGTTGTTCATAGTTTGTCACATATTATGTTTTTTTTTTAAATATTTTATCAAGTACATCTATTCATAATAGTGATCTATTACAGTAGCTGAACTTAATAAGATCAGAGTTTTAGTGATTATTGAGGATATTGAATAAATGTTTTTTTTAAATCTATCTACCACGATTTACCTTTGGTGAACGAAAGGTGGACCAAATACTTGACCCTGCTCAAATCTATTATCTCTTTGTTTTTTATTAATTTCTACAGTATTATAAGTATTTATAAAGGGGTGAATGTGTTATGATACTGGTCGCTAGAAAGCGGTCAGCCGGATCCATGACGCCCTTAGGAGCGTCGCTGCTTTTACGACAGTACCACCTGTAAGTTAAAGATCGGAATAGGATGTGTGCAGTTTTGCAAAGAACGTTAGACTAGACTGTTTGTCATGATAACTATTTTTATTGATTTTTTTCATTTGATTTAAATGAGTCACACTAATACATCTAGCATAGTTCAAAGTACTGAATTTAATAAGAGTGTCTATTGGATAAAAAAAACCAACCAAAAACAGATAAAACAAAACATAAAATAACAAATAAATCACATGTTGCTAATAATCTTATAAATTAACAGTATCTTAATGTTACACAATCCTTATGAATTTATCACCTGAAACTTCTTAATGCCTAAATCAAAACTTTTTGTACAATATTCCAAGAAAAATATAGCACAATAGCCTGATAACGGCAAAAAAACAGGATTCATCAATTAGAAAAATGTTGCAATAATAAATTTTGAAAAAGTGTAATCCGGTGCGGCCAATACAAACGATTATACTTTAGATAACCTTATTTCCAACGATATCGACCCCAATATTAAAATATAGGGCTGATGCGTACACAATAGTGTCAGGAAATATCGAAAAATCAGAGCTAATGGAAAATTTGAAAGTCCAGACACCAAAAAGTTACAAATTTACTCCAGCTGTCACCGCACTTACAAACTAACCAAAGGTTATTACTCCGCACCTTTTTGAAAGAAGGTTTTTAGTTACCATCCAATTGGTAATGACATTTTATCCATTTTATAACTATCAGATATAATCATCCTCAGACATATATACATAGACACAGTATGCTCAGATAGAGATCTATTATTATTATATTAGATAGAGATATAATATTATTTATTCTCCTTTAGATCATAGATTTTTTTATGTTGACAATTAATTTGTTAAATATATTATAAAATGAATTTTATTTTATAAATTAATTGTATATAAACCAAATGGAAGGCGTTGAAAGTGAAGGAACAATATAGAGAGATTATGTGCGAGGCAATTATTACTTTGCTCATGGCTGACAGAATATAGTGACCAAAAGGGGGGCAGTGAATAAAAAAGTTTATAGAGAGACTAAGCAGTTTTATTCAATTGACATTTGTAAATATTCACCTGGGGGGAAAATAAAATAAAACCACGTTACAGTTACTTTCCTGCCAACCAACTGACAGGTTTTAAATTACTTTACGTTAGAAAGTCCTTCGTATTAATGTCTTATGACAAGAGCATTTATAGATGTAATGCACAAGTTTCGCTGAAACTTGATTTTCTCACTAATTCGCGTAATGTATCTATGCGTAGTGCGTATATATGCAATAATGAATGTATACGCATAGTCTTGTATAACATTGGAATAATGTTCTATAGAAGATTCAGCCTTATTTTTGTTTCACTAGGGCAAACAAAAAGGTTATTGTTGTCAATTCATTGGTCAATAGCATTCGTTTTTTTTTCATTTAAAAGATTTTTTAACGTTTTTACCGGCTAAAATTGTTTACTTTGATCATATCTGAAGTGTGATATTTATGAATATATAAACACACGTCAAAATTTATAAACATAAATTAGCAATGTACATGTAGTATAAAAAGGTTTAAACCATTCCAAAATAAGACTCAGCTAAGACCTTGATCACAAAATTTGGAATTTGCAAGATGGATTGCCGGAATAAAGGATTTTATATGCCTTTATTTTAGCGAATTTGGACAAATATGTACATACTAACAGATATACGTATATATATATATTTGGTTGAAGGACGTTTGAAGATTTAACTTGAAGGATTTAGGCCAGTTTACAGTACAGTTAAAATAAAAAAAAATATTGGTCCTTTTTTTCCTTTCCCGTGTCAATATCAAATAAACCATTTCTTAAAAAGCACTCGACAGCAAACCACGGGTATTAAGCTAGCGGATTATGAAACCATTTTTTTACTATGAATGCTCAAAAAAAAAAATTCTACAACAGCTTCGTTTAAATATTTAAATTGACTTTATAGAAGCGGTCAAGTTGCCAATAGTATAGAAAGGGATTCGGTTGACTTTAAACTTCTTATTCGCAACTACATGCAAATTGCATGAAGCTACGTGCTTCCAATTTTGATACGGTGCTATGAAAATAGGGGTTGGCTTTTGAAGGAGCATGGCGGAGTTAATGAACAAAGGAAACGCTGCTTTTCTCATTTTTATTTATTTGCAGGAAAAACACGTAATGACCTTAAAGAGGAGTGTTTAATTATTGTAAAATAAATATTACTAATCAGTAGTTTTTTTTTGAACCTACTACGGTCCAATTCTTAGTTCGTCCATTTTTTCCCCTATTTCTACCATATTCTACATAAGCTAGGCCTAAATTTAATCCATACTTCTTTCTGTGTTTATCGAATTGTTTTTTATTATAATCGTGAGATTGCTATGTATTTTCCAGTGCTAATTGTCTGTCTAAATCTGTGTTCGTATGGCGTAGTTTCAATTAATGTGGTAAAATATTCATATTTTCGCCTTCTGATAAATATTTGGGGGAGAATTTCGTAACTGTTTTGTTATACATTACTCCATAACAACTGTTCTAATGCTGTCCAAGCTGTTTTTCTTTTATCTTCATTTATTTTTCATCTTATTTAATTGGGTAAAGTTTGTTTTAGTATTTTATTGAGACCGTTTGAAAAAGGCGAGTTAACCGCAGCGAAAATTAATCTTGCCTTGTTTTCATGTGGGGATTCATTTAATTCTCTAGAATTTATTCCTGGCTATTGGTCGGCTAAAACTGTGCATAGGCACAAAATTGTTTGTGATGTTTTGTCAATCCTATGAAATCATTAGAGGATTGAGTTCTTGATGTTGTAATATAAGCATATCTTGTGAAGTTATCAACGAGCAGATGTATTGTTCTGTTGAACGAGAGCCTTAATTTCAGATATGTACGTTGCTGGGCTGTGATGATAAGCCAATCCTACATTTTTCTTGATTTGTTTTTTATGCATAGTTCGGACTAATCACTAATTACAGTGTTCTATAATCCCCCTATATTATTTATTATAAGCCAAAGTGATCCATAACATTTGAAATAAAATTACACTCCAAATCATAAATAGTCGATTGCAGCTGCTTGTGGATTTCCTTGGCGGGCAAACGCTTCATCGACTCAGATTTTTATAGATTTGTATTAAGTAGTACATGGTCAAGCTGTTTATTTCATAAGTAAGACATTTCAAAAGGTACTAAACATATAAAAAATATATATGTAAATATTTACACATATGGTTTGTTTTGTTTAGCTATTAACTTTCACGATATCTTTAATTTACACCAACGTGGTGGTTTGTGCATGTTTTATCACAGCCTGAAAACAGAATTTCCTTAAAACATTTTTTTCTTATCATAACATTCGTACCCATTGACCAGCAAGGCTTGCTTAAATGTAACTAGAGGAAACATGTGGTCTATTGCGGAAAAAAAAACTTTTCCACTTGATAAAAGTTAATCTGGTTTCATATAATCTTTTTTTTTTAATTTAAATGACAGATGAAAATATCAGAAACAATTGTTCCACTCCGTATATAAATAAATACCGTGCTGATGTACTAAAGGTTTATCGGAAATATTATTTCCCTCAAAGGATAAAAGTATGTACTGATCATTAATTTATTTTTAAATTGATGATCAATTTTTAATTACGTAAATTGAGTACGATGCCATATTTGGATTTACGGACTCCAGGTGGCTAGAGTCAATAAAAAAATTACGTCCGCTCCAGATACTTAACCTCGATATCACTCGAGAGTCGTAACATGAAATTGAACTACTTGTTATACCCTGAATCAAAAGAGATGAATTTAATAGCGCTTTGTTTTATTCTCTATGAACTTTATTCATGAGCCTTAAAGTCATCCCAAAGCGCTATAAATGTTACTTATTGATAACCTGTATCATTAGTTACGTTATTTATAGTTTACATTACAGTACAATTAAATTCCTATTATTAAATTTTTAACTAAATGTTCTGTTCGATGTTGAAGCATTGGGATATAATCAATTTCTTTGATTCTGGTCTCTATCTAATACGAGGGTGGTCTGTCTGTGGGATAAGTTTCCGACCTCAACAAGAAGATAGCAGCAGTCGTAAATAAAAGCTAGTGAATTTCGTTGTTCATATGTTGTCAGTTACTCACCAAAGTTTCAGCCATTTTGGACGCGCAGTTGTTGTGTAACAGTCGTTTGGGTGAGTCGATGTGATTGTTTTCGATCGAGCTGTCAATAAATATTTGTTTTTGAAAGGCAATACGCCTACGCAAATCAAAGATGAGTTGAATTCTGTGTATGGGGACTCTGCGCCATCATTTACCGCAGTGAAAATTTGGGCAGCTGAATTTAAACGTGGTCGTAACAGCTTGGGAGACGATGAACGTTCGGGACGTCCAAAAACTGCAACTACCGACGAAAACATCACCAAATGGTGCTAGACGACCGCCGAATTAAAGTGAGAGAGATAGCAGAAGTTATGAACATGTCAAAAGAACGTGTTTGTCACATATTAAATCAACATTTAGAGATGAGAAAGCTGTCCACGCGTTGGGTGCCGCGTTTGCTCACGTAAGACTAAAAACGTGTTCGAATGAACATTTCCAACGCTCTGTTGGCGCAGTTTAGGCGCCGATTAATTGCTGTGGATAAAACTTGGATACACCATTATACGCCCGAAACAAAAATATAGTCCAAACAGTGGACTGCAAAGGGGGAACCGGCTCCAAAAAAAGCAAAAACTGTTTGGCTGGGAAAGTGAAGGCGACTGTTTTTTGGGATAGTCATGGAGTTATTTTAATCGATTATCTTCAAAAAGGAAAAACCATTACAGGAGCATACTACGCATCATTACTTGACAAGCTGAAGGCATAACTTGCGGAAAAACGGCCACACTTGCAGAAAAAGAAAATCCTGTTTCACACCTTAGTGGTTGCCATGGCGAAAATCCATGAATTACGGTTTCAACTGCTTGACCATCCGCCTTACTCACCAGATCTAGCCCCAAGCGACTTCTTTTAGTTCCCTCATCTAAAAATTGCGCTCGGAGGACAAAGATTTTTATCAAATGAAGAGGCAATCACCTTCGTGAACGATTATTTTGCAGAGAAAAACGCCGAGTACTATTTGGACGGGTTGCAGAGATGAGAGCATCGCTGGGAGAGATGTGTAGAGTTACAAGGAGACTATGTTGAAAAATAAAAAAAAAATTCTGAAAATACGTCTAGTATTTTTGTAAGGTCGGAAACTTTTCAGACCACCCTCGTACACCAAGGAAATACGAAGTCTTAACGGAAAGGTAACACTGGGTTATACAACAAATTAAAAAAAAGAAACATTTGCAGAAAAAAAAATGATATAAATATGAATCTTAAAAGCTTGTGGTATAGTCCTGTATTCGTAAAAGATACTTAATAATATTTGTTCAACGTCTTCTAAGCATTATTTTATTGCATACGTCACTCCTTGTAGGCCTTGTGTTCAGGCTTGGCACACATCCTATCGCGTATTTCCCTAGGAGAGGGTGAATGTATAACGCTACTTTGACATTTGTATTCAAAATCACTTCTTGTCTTGATTTTCTCAGTGAAGAGGAGACATTTGAAGTTAGCGTACTGCAATTATTTTGATAATATGATCCGAAGAATAGGACTGAATGAAAGGAACAGAATAAAAATACTGTCTATTGATATTCATGCTATAAATAAATAATAAGGGTCTACGTAATTCCCGGAAATGCCCAGTCATTTCTTACCCGCAATAAAATTATAATTATGTCATCATCAGACATGTAATTATGTAATTTTATATGCGTTTTTATCGAAGAAAAAATAATATCTACCCAACACCAAAGGAAATTTTAATGGTACAATATACTATAAAATACTAAAACTCGTTGGTACCCCCCGATGATGTGGCAAAAAAAGGTTTCCAGTGCGCATTTTGCAATGGAAAGATTATTCCCTGTAATGCTTGGCGATTACGAAGCTAAGACCACTGATAAGACCAGCTTAACTGGATTAAGATAAAACCTTAAAAGGTACTTACCAAAACCAAATCGAAAAGAACAGTTTAATTGTCTGGGAAACGACAGTTTTCTTCCAGATTGCAGGATTAGGGTTGTGTTTTTTTTTAGCTAATACAAATCGTGAAAGTCATTGATGCATGTGACATTATTTTGTCTTCTTAATCTTATCTTTTGTCTGTGAATGTCAAGGAAACATAATATCATAACCTCCCATTTGCATTTCTGGTTTGCTCAACTTACCATGAGTTGACATATCATTGTAGTCGTAATAATTTTTTCCTCTATCCATTCAAAATGTTGAGTAAAAATGAGATATATCTTAGCCGTATTTGAAGTAGACACAGTTAAAATATAACTCCCCATTAGTAAAAACGTTTTAAATGATTTCGAGCTTTTATCTTCATTTACTAAAATAAAAATAAATAATCACGCGATAAAAACATTGAACGAGCATTTGGAGGCAAACAATTAGTTATAAAAGTACGCATATAATAGTTTAAAATTGTACAATACAACAGTACATCGTTCTTGTTGGGGGTAGGTGACATTCCTCTAGGTGCATTTGGTCGATTTCTGGGCTTTATATATATGTACATGTAGCGACCGCTAACTACATAAGATAAATCACCCTATACTCTATTGTATATATATTGTAAACAAATGTAAATAACATTACCAAAATATAAATCATTATAAATATGGTAAACAATAAAACATGCTGCTAGGAGCCAATTAGTTATATGAGCTGGGGCACCAGCTGCCAGGGCAGGTAGTAGACCCAAGCCACCGAGAGACCCTTCCCGGCTCACGTCTCTTTGTCACAGAACAAAGAAAACCACATACTCAACCCTCATCGGGTACTATAAAAACAGTGCTGATTGGCTACTGACGAAGCCAGCTGGGTATTTAAGACCGGCGGTTTGGGGCCTGTATATCATTCTCCTGGGAACTAACTGACTCGTGGCTGCTCTGCTTAAACTCCGAAACATGGCTTCTTCTTTATAAAAAACCTCCGCATATCTCTCCTCACCTCGCTACGTTTTAGTCCGGCGTTGTCAGACCCCACACCTTCCTAGTGGGAATCTCTGCCTTCGTCTTGCTAAATCTAGCACCTCCTTGGGAGACCTCTACCTAGTGGACAACGGTTGCCGTGGCCCTGCAAATTTACCAAGCAGTGTCTCCCACGGCAATCCAGTCTGCCTCTCTCCAGTTCACCCTCGCCTTTAGGATTCGGATGGATTTCGCCTACCCTCAGATACCGAGTGCGAATTTGGTCATTCCAAGACCACACAAACTACCTACACCACCTACCCTATACCGGTGTGTACCAGGGTGTAGTAAAAGGGTTTTTTGAAACATGTGATTTTCACGCAGTACCAAGAATAAAATATAGGTACCTCTTTTTGTACTGTTTGCTCCTTAATAGTTTACTAATAACACCTAAGACTGCCTAAGGTTATTGTACTGTACTGTAGCATTTTAAATATTTGTGCCGAGAATATTAAAAATATCTTTAAGATTAATAGGCATTCCCTGTCAAATGTAACTCTATAAGTAAACTGTAAGTAAGGATGCGAGAAAAATCCTTTATTTCTATATTTATTACTGAACAATTTTATTTTTCTCTTAAGATTTAATTTTGTATAACAATATTTGGAAGACGGCAAACAATTATTACTATCTATTATGTAAGTCCAAAATAACGATATTTTGACATTGACAAAGAGCATACAAAAGTCAAGGATTCGACATTTTAATGGGAAATCAGCTGTGGTTATTGATTTTATAATAAATAATAATTTCACACTTCCGTCCTTTCCTCTAGAAAGCTCTATTGAAAAGTTCTCATTCAGATTCATAGCTCGTTTAAAAGTCTATTGCCGATCAGAACTAGAGGAATTTTCTTTATTAAAATCCTGCGTTGTGGAAAATTCTTTTGTCAAAGTTTCCTGAACTTTATAAAACAAGAGATTCAATTAAATTTGTGGTTATTGAGTTTTACTTGACGAAGCTATGGTGTAGATGTCAACTTTGATTATGTTTAACCTATTGAAAATTAAGATTTTCTAAATCAGACGTTTTTTCAAAAGATTTTCGTTAATTGATGAAATAAAAATTGCCTGTTAACGGTTAACAGGTGAGCTAATATATTCGAGACCTTAATTATACGTATAAATTATAAACTATACTTGGTTTTTTGCTCGGTTGAGGATAGTCAAACAAATAAATGATGATGAAATCCGTGATTGTTCCTTTTCAAATGATTATTGCCAAAAATAGCCTGTAAAGCTCACAATCAATACACATTGTACTACACGGTGAATACAACCTTTTTTTTACCATTATGAAAGCTTTAATAACCATTGAAATAGATACAATAGAGTAGAAATTTTCTTCTGTAGAAAGCACACGCTTTAAGGAATTTACTTCGGACTAATGAAGAGTGCTTCCCTTTTTCATCCTTGATTAGTTATCGATAAGTGCTCAGTTATCTTTGAGAATCAACTGCTCTGGACCAGGAATGAAATGGGGGTTGTTTGCGAAAGAGTATTTCCCGAAACGAGATGGAGTTATTCAATTTAAACCACAGCGTAACATGAGGCTTCATTACGCCAGGCAAAGGACTCCAAAGGCCTGCGATAGAGATATTGGCGTTGCGTTAATAAAGGCAAGGATTAGTTTTAAATTATGAGTGATAGTGGTTTTAAAGTATTATGCGTGATCAAAAGTATTGAAATGAACTACGATTGGCCATTATGACAAAGCATCATCATATTTATAAAAAAAAAAATGAAGTTTACACTGGCTTTGTGGATTGTATGGCTGGTTATAGGGTATTTTTTTTTTTTATTCAACAATTTATTAAGATAAAATTACAGTCTGCCTTATTAGGCAATAAGTAATTGAGATAAATGTTATCATTCATACCATATTTACAATTCATCATTCACTCGCTCATTCATACAATATTTACAAACAGCCCAGAGGCCCCCCAAGTCTACATGGTTGTCACCTCCCTCGCGTGCGAAGGAGGAAGCGGAGATGTATAGGGTATTTAAGTTAATTATTAGTGTCTCTCTAGCTTGTTTATTCACATATCGTTTTAACTATGATATAAGCGTTTTTGTTGGCTTCTCCGCCATTACAAAGTATTTAAAATTCATTACAAAACAATTTACTACTAAGTTTTTGGCATGTCCGATTGTCTCAATAAATTGAGTACTATCGAATATTCTTCGAACTAAATTTTTCGCTAGGACTTCTTCCCCCTCTTTTCTTTCACCGAAGCCCACCTCTGTCCTATCATTGAAGATTCTAAAAGATTTTAAATATTTGCTAAACGATTAATTATTATTTAAGCCTTTAATTCAGCCTTAATTGTACCCTTTTTGTGTTTAAACCTAAATTAGGAATTAATAAATATCTCTCTTTCTCTCTATAAACACACACGTATATATATATATTCCACGAACAATTTGTTTATGTTTAGTTCAGTTATTTTTGCGATCGAAGATAAAATAAGCATTTTAGTAACGTAGTTATTTGTATGTGGCTTTTTCCCCATTTTATTAGCTAAAGTTCATATTAAGTTGGTTTGACTAATTTCATATTTATAACATACGTATGTATATACTCCCTATGGGAGTTCCTATTTTGAAGCAGATGTTAGGACTTGGTACCCAATCACAAATTTTGATTTTCGTCAGTCATATAACCCTCATATCTACCCTAGTCAATATCAACAGCCTAATCTACACCCATTGATAACTAGCTATATAAGCACCCCTCTCACGACGGGAACTTAACTTGTGAACTGTAATCCCATCTAGTATGTCATTTTGATCGTTTAATATATATTTAACCAGTGTTTGTGTTATTCATAATAAAGCTTTTTAAAAAGACTTTCCTCTTTTGAGATTATTTAACTGGCGCCCGAACTTGGAACTTGGCGGTATACTCAGTAACTTCACGGCAGTCCACCATTTAGAGATCCCTCATTTGGCAACGGAAAGTGAGACCACTCCAATAGCGTGAGAAGACTGATGCAAATTCCTCTGGAAAGAAACCCCACAGGACAGGACTTCACCGATATTGAGTACTGATCTATTTCAAAAGATTATCACCAAGGAACCACATTAAGAAATTTGTTATATCTCTGAGGAAGTTTGAAGGAAGAAAGAAAGCTAGACTTCACAGAAGACATCATTCATTTGGTAAATATATTTATTGTACACATTTTGACTTTATGACATCAGTAACTGACAGACTGAACCTTTTAAGAAACATTACAGAAACTGAAGAAATGGACGGAACTAATTACGTAATTAAAGATTCAGATTTTCATTTTATCCCAACTTTCGATGGGTCATCCGACACTTTAGTAGATTTTATTGATAGTATAAACTTAGGATTCGAATATTCATGCAAAGCTGATAATTCACATAGAATAGGAAACCACCAAAGATTATTAGCACACGCCCGTAATAAACTTGTAGGAAAAGCGAGATCATGTAAAAAATATTATACTGACATAGGCCAATTACTTAATGACGTTAAAAAGAAATTTAGAGACACTAAAAGCATTGAGAAAAGCATTTGTGAAATCTATGAAACCAAACCCCATTACAATGAACATCCTTTCATGTATATTGACAGACTAATGATCCTTCGAGAGGATTTAAGTGCTAGAATCAGAACTAATGACGAATTTACTTTAGAACAAAAAAATGCAAAAATAGTCGAATACGATTTACAAATAGCTACCCATTGTAAGCGACATTTACACCCAGAATTAAACGCGCAACTTATTCATGTAAAATACGATACGCTTGAAGATATCGAACAATTTCTAAAAAGAGAAACCGATGAAATTATTGAAAGAATTTACGACAGACCTCAAAAACGCGCACCCCAAACTAAACAATCAAATTACAAAGGGAAAAACTTTGACCCTAACCATTATAAACATTATGAAAGAAGAGGACAATATGTGATACGAAACAATTACCAACTAAGTTATCATTGGGAAAGATATGAACCAAGACAAGAATATCAGCCCAGTTATCAGAGACAAGAAAGATACTATGCACAAAAGCAAGAACCTTACGACACTCAACAAAACAAACATAGTCAAATAATGAATGGTTACCATTATCAAAGAAACGATAATGCACAGTATAACTAATCATGGAAACCTCATGAACAAAGAAAATATTTCAATCCCCAACCAAGACAAGAACAACAGCGTGAGAATCAAACAGTTTCTATGAGAACAGCTAGCAATCGCGTTCACTATACAGGAAACGATAAGGACAAAGAGATTAAACAATTAAAAGAACAAATTAATGAGATATCATTAATAAAAATTTGAACATTTTTTAGACTCCGGTCACAACGACAAAGAACCACCCTCCGACCAGAATATGCACTAAATCATACTGATTCCTTACCCAAACTTAAGGATAAAACGGGAAAGACATGGCTAATCGACACCGGTGCAAGCAAAAATTACATAAACCCTGAATCTCTACCGGAAGGATGTAAAATAATTTCCGAAGAATTCAACATGAAAACTCCTACTGGACGAGCAGAAGGTACACAAAGTGCCATCATTAACCTCTATCCGTTACTAGGAATTCAAACGAACATAAAATGTCTAATATTCCCTTTTAGTAGTAGGTTTGATGTATTACTAGGGTTCGAAGCTATGAAAGAATTAAAAATAGAATAAAAATGTAATAAAACGAAATAATAATAAACGGGACCAAACATTACCTGGAAAGCGAAGTTTATTATATAAATGATCATTGTAAAATTAAAGAATTAATAAGAACGGACCACATTAATAACAAGACTACGGGCGAACTTGTGGATCTGATAAGTAAATACGGTGACATAATAAAAACTGATGAGGAAAAATTAAGATCAACGAACCTATTAAAACATAAAATTGTCACGAAAAATGAAGCACCTTGCTATACTAGAAATTATCGCTACCCAGTTCAATTCAAAGAACAAATAAATCATGAAGTAAGGAAACTATTACAAAATAAAATAATTAGAAAAAGTAACTCTCCATACAATTCACCTGTATGGATCGTACCAAAAAAAAATGGACGCTTCAGGAAAGAAAAAGATTAGAATGGTTATTGACTATCGCAAACTAAATGAATCCACTGTAAAGGACAAATATCCTTTACCGAATATGGAGGACTTACTCAACAAATTGCAAGGAGCCAGAATATTTTCTATTATTGATTTAGCATCTGGCTTTCATCAAATTGAAATGGAAGATGAATCTATACCGAAAACTGCTTTTAGTACCGAAGACGGACATTATGAATTTCTAAGAATGCCATATGGTTTGACTAACGCACCGCCAACATTCCAACGTGCGATGAACATGATGATCGCTAACGTACCAAACGCAATGGTTTATATAGATGACATAATTATTTACTCTAGTACTATACAAGAACATCTTGGACATCTAGAAAAAGTATTTAGTAAATCAAAGGAACTTGCTTTATCAATTCAATTTGATAAAACAGAATTGCCATTTCTTGGTTATATTGTAACTCCCGAAGGATTGAAAACAAACCCTAACAAGATTGAAGCAGTAACTAAACTCCCATACCCTAAAGATGAAAAAACGACTCGGCAATTTCTAGGTATGACGGGGTACTACAGAAAATTTATCAAAGATTATGCCAACATAACAAAACCTATATCTAAATCATTACAAACTGAAATATTCTTAACCGAAGAGATAATGAAATCTTGCGATGAACTTAAACAACTTTTGTGTAACTCCCCTATCTTAGCATACCCAGATTGGGATAAATCGTTTATACTAACAACTGATGCAAGCGATAAAGCAATCGGGTCAGTATTGTCACAAAAAGATGAAGACGGAATTGAACATCCGGTGGCTTTTGCCTCAAGAGTCCTTCAACCACCCGAAATCAATTATTCAACTATAGAAAAAGAACTCTTATCAGTGGTATGGTCTACCCAACATTTCAAACCTTACTTATACGGCACTAAATTTCTATTATTAACTGACCATAAACCGTTAAAATGGATATTCACTATGAAAAATGGTAACACCCGAATCATGAAGTGGATTTGGAAACTAAACGAATTCGAATTTGACGTAGAACACATATCAGGAAAAACTAACGTAGTAGCCGATATTTTATCAAGACAGCATGAACATTTGGAACCTGTCAATCATATAGATAGCGATATGGAACTTGAAGAGTTAGACTTAATACCAGTCGAAGATAGTCCAGAATATGATGCACTTATCCAAGAATTAGAACTTTTAAATCCAACTACTTCAAATAAAACGACTTTAGATGATGTAACACCTATGGAGGCAGAGGTAGCTAGTATTGCAGCCACTGTGCATTCTCAACATTCGTCTAACGATCAAATATGGATAGTAGACCAAGATAAATACATCAATGTAGAAAAATTTCAAATCATTATAAGAAAAGGAAATAAAGGAATAAATTATAAGAGACCGTTCAACAAGCATAGATATGAACTATGAACTAACAATATGTCAATGACAAAGAAGACATTAAATCATTGTTCAAACAAAAGTTACACCCTAAATGCACATATGGAATTTATTGTGAACCTAATATAACAATATTGAAAGAATTCTACGATAGAATGTTTCTTGAGATATCAACCATTGTTATAGAAAATTACCCAACGATAAAAATGAAACGTTATAACTGTCTTGTAGCCAACATATTAGATAAAGAAGAACAACTGCAAACCATAGAATCTTATCATACGGGAAAAACCTCACATAGAGGGATGTTGGAAACATACAACAAACATAGAAGTGAATATTATTTCCCGGTTATGAAGGAAAATATTAATGATAATTTGTAAAAAAACCAAATATGAAAGGAAACCTATCAAAGCTAAATATCTTCAAACACCCACACCAACAAAACCATTTGAAGAAATTATGATTGATACCTTACATTTTGAGTCAAAATATATTATAACCACAATTGATAGTTTCTCAAAGAAACTATTTTCCAGAATAATACCTAATGTTACAGGGATAAAAATATGTGAAGTACTAAAAGAATATTTAGAGCATTACCCAGCGCCAAAAGTTATAAAGATGGACCAAGGAAGAGAATTCAAAAATCAGTTAGTGACTAACTTCTTAGAAACAAATGACATCATACCCTACTATACAACTGCAGGGAATCCCAACTCCTTAGGTTTACTTAACCGAATGCATAATACTTTGATTGAAATATTAAGAACACTAAAAAATAGTAATTTAACCAATTCATCAATTGAAAATCGAATTAGGCTTGCTGTAATAGCATATAATAATACAGTAAACAACTTATTAAAACTTACTCCAGATGAAATAACATTCGGAACTACACGACAAACTAATAACGAAAAAACAACTAGCATCAAAGAACAATTTGTACAGCAATATCACGATGAGAAAAGAATACTTCATGACATTGTAAAAACACGAATAGACAATGAAAAAGAACAAAGGACAACACGACTTAATCAACAATCGAGAGGAACCTCCTGATCCTATTGAAGAACAAATATTATTAAAAACAGCAACCCATAGAAAACATGATAATATTTATAAACCTTATGTACAATACAAAGACAGAAATTTAATAAAAACCGCACATATCAATCACATGAAACGCCCCAGAAAAAGATACTCAAAGAGACCATTGTACGTTTCAGACAATAATGAAGATCCAAACAATTCTTCTGACTCTGATATGCCAGTGGATGACAACAACCACATTGAAAATCACAGACTTAAGCGCCACACCAGGAATAATGCATTTTTCTCTGAATAACGTAAAACTTATTGAAGATTATCACAAAACCTATCACTTCTATAATATTTCACTATTAGAGAAAGAACTGACCAACATTGAATCACATACATCTTTTTATCAGAAATTAACGATTTACCATATAATTGTCGATATCATCAATAATGCTAGAAATAAAATTAATTTAATCAAATTTCATAACCCACGAGTTAAAAGAGGACTTATTAATGGTTTAGGGACAGCTATCAGCTGGTTAACTGGAAACATGAACGCCGATGACAAAAAACACTATGATGAAGTAATAAATAAAATTGAAAAAAATAATTACAATATTGAACATAACATAGAATCCACGGTAAATTATAACAAACGCATTATAGACACGTTTAAAAAAGACATGACTTTGATAAATACTAACTTTAACAAAGGTCAGAATAATATTATTAAAATAAACATAGAAACCGCTTTTCATGACATTTACATATCACTCTCACATCTATATGATAAAATTAACGAGATAACATTAACTTTGGAATTATGCAAAATAGGAATTACACATACATCAATTATGTCACAAATTATCAATGACGTACACAAAAATGTAAATTTAGCTTCTAAAAATCCAGAAATATTATGGCTTATGAGTAAAATACATTGTACAACTCATAAAGACATCCTTCACATATTTGTATCACTCCCAAAAGCATCTAGTGATATTAAGGCCTTTCTTATCCTACCAACTCCTATAAAGCACGAACAATCTTATGTTACAATGAATGTCCCAAAATCAGTGATTATCGTGAAAAAGGACAATTTATATAATGCTAATTGTACATATCTCACTAACAACTATTATTGTATTAACCCTATAGTATTTAAGAATTTATGTATATGAAATATCCTTTATAATGGTAAAATATCCCAATGCAATTTTATTAAATATACTAACCCTAATGTTACATATATTGATGAACTAAATGTATACCTAACTATAAGAACACCTAAATTAGATAATTGTTACAATAATAACACTATTTTTCTTCCAGACACTGCTCTGAATGATGTAGATTGTTATAAACAAATTCCTCCCATACATAATCATATTGTTGCTTATAAATATCACCAATTATATGATAACTCCTTTAAAATTCAAATCGATAATATAACAACTATACCACAATTTAATGTAACTCAAGTAGAATTAATGTCTTTAATAACCAATGGATATAAATATATATATTATATATCATCCATTATTATTGTAATAATTGTAACAATTTTATTGTATATATACCACAGATATTGTAAAGGCTGTTGTTCAAAAACTATCCCAATAGATATCCCCACAGTTGTTTACCAAGCTCCTCCACCAACATCCAATGACCTAGCAGCCATTGAAAACTACTTGGCATCCATCAAATCCTATTATCCTGCCCAGGAGTTCAGGGCCTAAAAAAGGGAAGAGTCATATAACCCTCATATCTACCCTAGTCAATATCAACAGCCTAATCTACACCCATTGATAACTAGCTGTATAAGCACCCCTCTCACGACGGGAACTTAACTTGTGAACTGTAATCCCATCTAGTATGTCATTTTGATCGTTTAATATATATTTAACCAGTGTTTGTGTTATTCATAATAAAGCTTTTTAAAAAGACTTTCCTCTTTTGAGATTATTTAACTGTCGCTAAAGCGATAACTTCATTGCTAACTATAAATAATATAATAACAAACAGTAAAATAAATTTAAATAGTACACAATTAGAAAATATTTAAAACCAACTGGTGGTTGATTACTAAGAATAAAATACTGAAACGTTCAAAATTCCAAATACCATATTAAAGTGACGATGTTAATAAATTACGTACATTTGTATTATACTATATAATTATGTATATACTATCTAAGAAGTGATAATATGACAGTTTATTACAGTAACTAGTCTGTATACTAAATAAATTTCAATTTTATTTTTTTCAAAACCCTTCATTTAATATACATTGAGTGAGTTACAGATTCCCCAACATAGAACCTTCACATAAATGCAGATCGTGATAATTATATTTATAGTATTTGTTTTTTGAAGCACTCAAATTTGAAAAATTAAGGAATGGGGAAAAAATAAAATAGAAAATATTTGGGATATGTGGAACCTCCTCCAGGATGGACCTATTTGAAGGTTGATTTATATATTGTTTTTTTTTTTTTCAAAGATATCAATTTGAAATAAAGGAATGGGGAAATATGATATGAAAATTTTGAAATGAATGGGACCTTTTTTTCTATGAGGGACCTATTTGAAGGATATTTACGGAGTGAGGCTTAAAGTAAAAAATATACCCTACGGTGTAGTTAGTTGAACGGGATGTGAGAAAATTTCAATGTTAACATATTTTGTTGGCATTATATTGTTCTCCTGTTAGCTCGCAGTCATAACTGGGCCTATTTCTGTACCGTTAGATAAGCATGATGGCCCACTTAAAATCTTCCTGCCTGTTCAGAAAATTTCTATCATCAGATGGAATAGGTTCATGCCTCTCCTGTCGTTAAATGTGCTCACCCTGAAGAGCACATTGTTAACATGGCGGACTCGTTGAAGCCGTAAGGGTGGCGTCCCCAATCACAAGAACTGGTTCTATTTCGGTCTTGACGCCATTTTGGTCGGTTATTCGAAGTCTATAGACCTTGATAATACCGCCTACAGGAATGAGATTGTTCTTAATCCCGTCAATGGGGTGTGTGAGATCGAACCCATTACTTATTATATTATAAACAATGTATCTGTTATAATCATTTTAGATACTTGAGAATGGTGGTGTAGAGATAGCCACCAAAAGCTGTTTTATCATAAAAATAAAATATTTGCAATTAGACAAGCTAAAGAGCTATATTAACTAGACATTGATATTTTTTTCTCCAAAATATTATTGAAGTTCTATATACGTTGCTGTCCCCACGTGTTCTTGACCACAAGCAAAATCAAAAATTTAAATTTTAAATAACTTGTGAGCTGTGACTTTCAGTTTGTTTTTAGTCCTACGTAACAGGTGAAAATACTTAACATATCACTAATTATTAATCGGGACTTCTTACAAAACGTTTAACTATTGTTTGTGGCTAGTAGTTGATTGAGTGACTAGATACGGAAATGGAAAATTGAGAGTTTTGTTTCTATAACCCTATTTGGCTTTAAAATCTTCGCAAACAGCAATGTTATAGAAAACTTACGTTGGTAATGATTTTTGCATTGATTAATAACCTATCTTTAGCACTTGAGTCCGACTTAAAAAATATATGTTTTACATTAAAGCAACAACAAAACCTCGTCCGCTTTAATTTAAAAGAGTATAGCCAGTGATTTTATCAGCTAAAAGGTTATATTATATTTTCACTTCGATTGAAGCACAGTCATTACACTGCGCCACACAATCGTGACAGAGTCTGGCAATGGCCATTTTCGATGTTATGCAATGAATGCGGTCAGTGTCATACTCCAACTTACCTAAGAAACGTTTTAAATACAAATTAGTGGTCACCATATCCTCTTCGGGATGGTGAGTTAACCTACAGTGCAATAGACAAACTTATACAGAGTTCATATTCCATCTATTCGACATTATGTGATGCTGCGAGGTGCATAATGGTCTCTCTGGGGTTCTTGAGGTTCGGTTAAAGTGGGTGATGAATGTTTTCTTATACTTATACTCATGAGCGTCTGTGACTCACGCTCTTGGTAAGACTCCACTGGCTCCTATCCGGTGGTGCGGCTGACAGAGGTGCGTGGGGAACTTCCTAAGGTTCCACTTCCTCTTTCGCATGCAGGGGGGGGGACTACCATATGAATTTGAAGGTATCTGGGCTGGTTATAAATACTGTATGAATGAGCGAGTGATTGAAGAATTGTAAATATGGTATGAATGAGAACATCACAACAAAATTACTTATTGCCAAATAAAGGAGATTGTAATTTTATCACAATAAAGATTGTTTACTTGTGCTTCAAAGGATTGTGGGACATAAATCTATCTAACACCCTAAACGGCACTTTGTTTATCCCATTAAAATGACGTTTATGATCTGAGTGTTAAGGCAACTGTAAATAATAATGAAGGGATTTAAGGAGTAAAGAAGGGACCAAACCCATTCTAATACTAATGGGGGTAAGCTTAATCCTAACCCACATCGTTTACAGCAGGAGCTTATATATCTTAAAATATGTTGTCGTCGGATTAACTAGAGAAAATGGCATTGGACAGAATAGACTGTATTGACAAAAGTATAGTGCAAAGGATTAAATGCGTTATTCCTAAAGTGAAAACAATTGTGAGCATAAAGATAAATAAAATATCCACTAAAATAAATGTGTTATCATGATATTTATTAGAATTAGGTTTATTTCATAGGTGTGAGTTTTTGGTTGTAATTTGTATCAGGAACCTTATCAGTACGTTATCAGCTCAACCTGGTCAGCTATCAAAATCAGGTACACCTTTGGTTTTTGGAAAAACAACTTTTATGAGGTATTTTCCCAGTAAATAGCAGATACCTGAAACAAGGGACAGAGCTCAATTAAAAAAATTTCCGTCACTCCACAATATCTTTTATTACACAAAAACGTTTTCGACAGCTCTATGCTATCATCTCCAGTTTTAGCTCATTTCGTCCGGCTTTAGTTCAACAACTTTCCGTGCTATATGTTTAGTGCCTTGCTTCTTCAAAAATTCTTTCTACCGAATGATTACCACAGGTAGGTGTTTATTGTTGCATCGTTTTATTTTCAATCACAAAATTAACTCTTCAGCCATTGTATACATTTTCCAAACTGTTTAAAATGATAACCCCAACCTAGTGTACTAAACGTGATACCAACTGAGCTGATAACTAATAAACTCAGGTAAGTTTTTAAAGATTGTTTATATTCGGTTACTTCCAAGTTTACATAAGCTTGTGCATTGTTGTTAAAAGTTCATAATTGTGACCATGTTATGGGATATTTCCAACAAACTGTGACAATATGCGTTTGAGTTGCTATAAAATTTAGGGATAGTGCTGAAAATGATAAAATTCATTCCAAGTCCGGCTGTAACTTTCCATGCTATATGTTTAGTGCCGGTTGTAGAAGGATATAAATCAAATAAAAAATCTTCCGTCGCTGCACAATATTGTATCATAATATAAAAGCAGAGTGCTTCAGATCTTGGCAAAGCAACAAGTGGTATATAATGGAATATAACAGTGGAAGTTTTGAATGGGTTATTGGTGTGGTTTTCAGATATCAGTACTCCAGTGGACAGGACGTGAACTTAGAATCTACATCTGCCATGTGACTGCAGAAACAACATCATGAGTACCCTAAGGATAAATAGTCAACAATTTAAAAGGTCTTAATTTAAAAGTTTTGATGATAGCGGGTATAACCTCAGTAATCAGAGATGGACTAGAAAACTGCAGTTACCATTTTCTAGGTTTAATAGAAGTTTAGACGAGGCCGTAATAACCAACGCCTATAAAATCCATGATAAAATTCAGTATCGCAAGAATAGTTCGATACGGATAAATTAATTAGTATCAGAAACAATGGAAATAATCCATTATATAAACTTGGTCCGTTCAAGACTCTCTCATCGATCTGGTCATAAATATAGTTTCGGAACAATGGTTTGCACTTGAACTTAAGACTATAATCCTGAAGTTAGAACTTATTGAATTCAAATAGTACAACTCGCAATGCTCGATTGTTAACCAGTTCTACACAAACAATAGACAACAGTAGCTAGATTGCATATTATTATATTATTAGTAGTAAAGATTAAAATAAATGCATTTTCAAAATAATAATGGTCCAGCATAACAGGATTCCGCAATAATGTCCTGTACGTTGAATCGATCACCCAATTAAGTAGGAACAGGCTCGCTACGACAGTAGATCAACCTCATTAACCCAAGTCCAACAATTAGCACTAGCAATCGACTTCATAATTTTCCAAAGAGCATGGCTACTATAAAATCATAATGAGAGGTCCAAAAAAAAAGTAATGTGGATGATTCCCTCAAGCAAAAAACATTAATAAAGAAACAATGCTGTAAAGATAATAATGTCTACCAACAAAAAATCGTTGGATAATTTTTTTCACTTAAAAATGCATTTTGTCAAATGCAAATAACCTTATCTTTTAAATGTTTACTGTTACGATAGTTGACTTCCTATTCATAGTTAAATACAGACCTAATTGCTGATCAAACAAAGAAGTAACGGTCAATAATAAAGTTATAAGAAATCCTCAATAACCAATAAAAAACATAGATTCCTCTGATGGTAAGCTGATCAAATAGAATTTATATTGTGATCAAGGATATTAAATGCTTGAATTTCCATCTATTGTCTATCGTTGGTTGTTCAATTTTTCAAAATCGTTCGATTTAATCTGTCTTTTCCAAAATATACTGAAATGTTTTGATTCTGTTTAAGTCAGTCAGAGTAAAACGATTGCAAAGCTTTCCGCTTTCCCCCTATTTATGCCGGGACAATGGTCCATGAGCATCAATAATGAGAAATTCATAACTGACAAACAAAAACAGCTATTGCATCATATAAGAGAAATAAAGGACAATGTAAAATAAAGAGTAAGTCTCTGCAAAAAAAAAAAAAATAGTATTTTTTATGTTTCAGTTTTTATAATCTTTTTTTATTTGTTTAAATGACGATTTTCAATGTTTTGTTTTGTAAACCAATTACACAGCCAGGGAAGCATCTCTTTATTTATTTATTTTACTTATTACAGCATACAATGAAAGGAAATGAAAAAAACTTTATTGTGGTATATCGTTCACTAAGAATAACAAAAATGAACATAATAGTAATGTCTAGCTGATAAAAGTAAGAAAAAACAATTTAACAGATTTCATAAACTTATGAATAACACCTACTATTTACACGTGTACAATGTGTTGACGCCATACAAATGGTATTACTTTAAAGAACCAAAAGCTAAAAATTAAAACGAAAAACAAAATGAATTGAAATAAAAAAAACAAAACAATAATAAAACAGAAATTATCAGGAGGAAAAGGGCACAGAAGTTTGTGAGGAGGAATGGAAAACAATTGAATAGAGTTATAACGATGAATTACGGATTGTAAGATTGGAGAGAGATAATAAACTGACAAAGTTTAGATTTAAAGATTGAGAGAATATCGATGGGGATAGAGTTCCAAAGGTTTATAACATGGATAAGAAAATAACGGTTAAAGGAAGCAAATTTGTTAGAAAGTAAATGTGTTAGAAGGATGAGATAGAGAACTGCGGGATTTGATCACTGATTTTAATCGGAGGAATTTGAGAAGGTAAGAGGGATTTTTCATGATAGTAATCAAGAGGAGAGATCCGGAAAGTATTGGCGAAAGACGAAACGGTGTTCAGCCCTCCCAAGTCGGAGTAATGCTGCAGTCTCTAGGGATTTCGAGTATTAGTATATGAAAAAAATTCCAAGCCAACTGCCACTTAAACCGAGCCTCAAAATTTCAAGACTAATTTTCACCACGCAACCGTAGCCAAAATGTGGGAGACAAGAGAGGAAAATATGTATTGGGAAGAGATTTAGGAAATTTAGTCTTTCCAGGATAGAATTTGATGATTGACGAAACCTAGAATAATGACTGAAGTAGAGGATTGGATAGGTGGCGCGGAGCTTATATGGTGAAGGCCGGAATATCATGTAGGGTTTTGAGAAGGGGGTGTGAACTAATTATGGTTGCCATGGATTTCTACGTATTCAATTGAAGATTGTAGACTGAAGAATCAATAGGGAGGTGGATTGGAGTCGACTAGGAAGGAAGGGTAGTTAAATTTGGGTATCATCAGCAAATAGGTGGAATGTGGAATTTTAAAGGAAAAATTATAAATGTGAATAATCGAGAAAGAGTTTTAGAAAGACAGAGCTTTAGAGATTTCTCGAAAATGCCATATGGACCTACAGAATTAGTTATTGATACCGTTGAATTGATGAAATGAGGCTGGAAGGAGAAATTTAGGAGAAAAATAAGAGTCTGGGTGGAAATTATAAGTCGTTGACTGGAGGGGTGAAGTTGCGATAAAGCCGTTGGGATGGACATAAAGTGTGAATTAAATTAAGGCCATCGGGTCAGGTGTTCAGTTCATTGGGAGAAAATCTGCGGTGGAGGTCCCATTTGAAGGGAGAGACCATTGCAGAAGACAACGACTAGTGGAAAAACTTTTGAGCAAGGCGGGTTTTAAGGAGAGATTCATCATCGGGATGCCTGGTGCGGATTAAGCTTGTTCTTTCTGCATACGAACACCTCCTTAAAAAATTAACTTTCTGAGACAACCTTATGAGATGCCAAGGAGATATATGGTTGGGATATTGATCGTATGATCGATAGAGGTCAAGGAATATAAGATGTTCCATGAGGTTTCTCGAGATCAGGTTAAATGGTCTGGCGTATCTGAGAATTGAGGTAACGGTAGGCAATATTCCTGAGGGAGGGAAGGGTCATTTGGCTACAGCTTAAATCCAAGGCTCACACTTATGGACGTATCTTTTACCACCGGCGTTCCGTTGTCCTTCACCGAGTCCCGGTGATCTTCTAAGACCTAGACAGCAGACCTTGCTCCGAAACGTTGTTCTTTGCTTCCTTCTTCCTTATTCTTCTTATTCTTCAGCACTTGGTTGTTTGTGCTAATGGTCTGTATGCAATTTTGAAAAACAAATTTCTTTTTATGTGTATTATTCTATTAACGTCTTAATAGTAGACGGGGTGGGGTGAAATAATACTTTAGTTTAGTTTATTGAAGTAATCTAAGGCATGTTCCGCGATATTTAGATTTTGGGTTTACCAATTTATTTTTAATTTGTCATGTCTTATCGTGCCCTTGAAGTTGTTTTCTAAACGAGTGGGTAGTTTACTAACGGTTTGAAAATCATGGATCAATGTTATAGTTTCTGATATTTGCTTTTTACTTTCTAAAGCAGTCTCAGATTTTGTGCCGCTAGCGCGTTATCCCCTGTTATGCCCAGCCCGTTCTGTAATTACCACGTCCTTATCAATAGTGAGCAAAGTCAGAGGCTTCAAGGAAGTCATTGTGCTGTCTGATTCTCTAGACAAGGCCCCCGGAAATAAACGTATACGATAAGGAAGAAATTGACGATTTCCTCTTAGTTCGCAGTTAGTCCAGCTTAGATCACGCCTAAGTTAGTCCGCATCATTCTACACCAGATCCGGGAATCGCTTTTCTCAGAAAGACTGATATAAGCCATTCCAGCATAGTACTAAAATTATACTTGCACACGAATTTCTCCACTACTGCTTATGAATAATACTTACAACGTACAACGGTGTACTTTAAGCTTAGCAAATATTATCAGGTTTATAATTATTAGTACAGTTAATATTATAAGAGAGCTTATTGAAGCCTTTAGCAGACTGGGACTAGCAAATAGCCAACGATAGAGTGTAAGGTATATCTCTTCCAAATAATCTGGTGTAGCGACCGCTAACTACTTAAGATAAATCACCCTATACTCTATTGCATATATATTGTAAGCAAAAGTAAAATAACATGAACTAAATGTATTATAAACAAATATAAATCATTGTAAATGTGTTAAGCAATAAAACACGGGGACCAAGCAAGTAACCTGAGGAGGGTCAGCAGCTGGCAGTCATAAACAGTCATAAACATTAACAACCCTTTCGGGGCCTCTCCACCTCCAGGGTACAGGGCTGCCGGGTAATTAGGCGTCGGTCACGTTCCTCGCTACAGGTGTGAAAACCAACCGCCGGCCTAGGCAACCTTGCAGCCTCCCAGCAGGAAGTAGAGAGGGTACTTAAGGCAGCCTCCTGGCCCTGTTCTGTTAATCAGTCTCCTCGCGAGTCTCTTGGGACCTTTACTCAGTGATGCTTGGTTTCCGCTCGAACTCTGAAAACTTGACTAATTCTTTATGAAACCTCTGTACCTCTTCTCTTGAACATAGTGCATTGTCGGGGCACATACCTATCATAAATGGACTCAAATAGTAACGCCGTCCTGGAACGATTGTCCAGGTTATAAACTCGAACAATTTGCACTTGTTACCAGGGCTAGGGTTATCAGGCACCCCCTAGTGACGACCCAACATCTGGATTAACCTCTTTGACCTTAGGCATATAAGTGGCCTCCAGCAACTAGGTTGAATAGAGGAATCAGAGATTCAATGAGAGGGAGAAACCATCTAAGGAGGAAACTCTAGGAACCTATCTGGAGGTGGAATGAGACGATCAGCTCGCAACAAAGTATTAAGTACATTGAAGAAGAATTCCTTCCTAAGAAATTTGGAATTCACTCGAGATACCAAGGCCAATATTTTGTTTTGAATTCCTATACTTTCCCTATGCTATCTCTGATTCCTTAAATAATATCTTCTGATGCCAATCCTCTTCTCCATCTGATCTCCGCAATGTAACTAAACCAACCCATCCTGTTAAATTATACTTAACAGTTATTACTCCTGGACAAATCCTCTTGTCGATTTTCAAACTTCACTCAAATGGTCCTGATAAAATTTCTGCTAATCAAATTGATCCTTTGATCAATACATCCTTCATAGATACAAACACTCCTTCATCGCTTCCTCACTAACTTATATCCATCCCTTCATTCTCCTGCTCTACTAAAAATAACTATAAAGTAACTGTTCTCTTTTTGTTTAGTAAATCATTCCATACAATAGACTAAAACTCTATTCCAAAACTTCCTTAATAAAACTGCTCATTGCTCATCCCTACCTTTCTGGCTGTGCTCAGTCTGTAACAATTCCTAACATGCAGCATTCTAATTTAAAATCTACAAAGGGTAACTCCTAGTTCATCTTTGTCTCCGCTACTCTTTTCACTTTTCCTGTTAGATCTTCCAAGTACTCTAAAAACCTATGCGTACCACTACGTATGACAATGACTTCCAAATTGTTCATTCCTTTTATCCAGTCATCCTTCCGACTTATGACAGATATCAACTCACTCGCCGAATGAGGTGTCACATTCTAAAGACTGAATGGATTAAAGTAGGAAATCACTAACTAACCTAAATGCAAACGGTTTTATTTATTAACATATCAGTACCCAATTGAGAAAGATAATGTTTAGCGCGATACGAAAAGAAGTTCGCGTGGGGGGGGGGGGGGGGTTGCGGGACACTTTACCCATTTGATTGTCATTTGCTACGAATTTTATAGAAATTCCATCAAAGTGCCGGGTTGGCAGTATTCCAGGTTAGAATACTCCACAAGTAATTTTAATAATTATAGCGATAACTCTTGAATGGGGAGGCAAAATCGGATGACAGCAGTTCATCAAAGAATCAAGTATAGTTAGATCAAAATATTCTTTTCTTTCGACTAAGACAAAAAGTGTATATCCTTTAGAAACTATGTATATATATTTAATCAATACGAGCAGAGAGGCATTTTTAGATGTTATGTGAGAATTATGTTTCATTATGAAAAAAAAAAAAACATTCTAAAGGCAAACCTACCTCCCCAAGTTTCTCATACACCTATTAAATTGTGGTTTTGAAACTACTAAGAATTTCGGACCAGAACTACTTCATTTTATTGTTAAACCATGTTGATCACTGGATTTTTCAAGTAAAATTGCGAGTTGTAAAATACCAAAATACTGTATTATAATATATTAAAACTTGATCAGAATGAATTAAATATAAATCCTTAAAGTTTCAAAATCTTTTAAAAATTTTATCAACCACTATAGTAGAATTAATAGATCCATAGATAACTAGAAAAAACCACTATTGCTCCAAGCTTTTTTGAAACATTTGAAACCACTTCGGGTTTGGTAAAAACTAGTATGATTTAAATTTAACCATTTGAATAACGATTGTCATTTACCCGTTGTAAACATTATACTGGAGCATAGATCAATAGGGTTTATTTGAACAGGAAATGCAACCCCATGTGTTATCCTACCCTAGACAATCATTATTGCTCACCGGAATACCACAGGCAATTTACTGGTTCAATATCTGGCCAGGTAATTATCTTGCTGAACCTGTCAACATGGTTCTGATTATTAGCGATAGCTGCAGTCAATTTTATACGCTGTGCCAAACCTTCGAATAGTAGGGGTGCTCATTCATTAGTGAAAAAATAAAACAAGTTAATTAAAGTAAAATAATAAAACTAAGAAATTCTCTGTTTTAATGCGTAATCCAATATTAACCATATTTTTAGTGCAGGTACCAGAAATAAAGATACAAACCAAATAAAACCAAGATACATAATCGTTGAAAGGTGCCATGAGAAACCGGGGAAAACTTTTTATTTAACCAATATAATATTTATATAATATTATAGGATAATATTGATGCAACTTAAAATAAACAGGTTTGTTGTAAAGGGATATAACTGTTTTTAAAGCTATACTATAGACTCATTACAGTAAAAAACTGGCCGTAAGTCATTGAAGTGTTCGTTAAGGTTCAAATGAGTAAACTTTCTGACATAGTGCCCAGAAACTCCTCAGTACAGAAATACTAGTATCTACCTGTTTCGGGTCAAGTGTCATTCCATAAATTATCCCTATTTATGAGTTTACATTTTATTTAAAATCACGCAAACATATTTCAGTGAACTAATTAATTCTACATCTTCCACCTAAATATATTAGGTCGGTTCCTGTACTTTTATGTCTTGGTCATTCCGCAATTGTTTTTTATATTTTCTTAACATAATGGAGGAACCATTGGTCTAACTAGATTGAAGTCACGAGTTTTCATTTAAAGTTGAATTTAATACAGTGATTAACTATAATTGTCCTATTGAAGGAGCGATAATGAAGTTTAATGAATAAATTTTTACTGGAATTCCGTCCGAATTGAAGTGAAATGTGAGTAGAGGAGAAATGCATACTATATATATACTACGTATATATTACGTAGAGAAAAAAAATGTATAAAGGCAGGCCTACCAACTCCCTCACTATCCCTCTTAACAGAGAAACCGCTTATTGTAATTTAATTTCACCTCAACACCCGAAAATCCTTACTTGCAATTTACTCGCTGTCATCAGTCTCTAGAAACAAGGACGCATAAATAGATTCGACCAGTTACGACAATCACTAACAATTAGCGACTAAAGAAAAAAATATACTGGCAGGATCCGGGACTCGAGCTGGGAGCCTCCTTAATGCCGGATTCCCACGGAGTGTGAATCACGAAAGTGAGTATTATTGATACGCTTAATATGGATTAAGGAATAAGGAAATCAATCACATAAATAATTACATTAAAATTAATTTTGTCTTTCAAATGCCAATTGGTGTAAACGGTTCAATTTTAATGTAATTAATTCCTTTAATCAATTTTAAGTGTATAGACTCACTTTCGTGATTCATGTCTCGTGGGCACCTGGATTAAATTATTAATCACCGGAGCACATTATAATATAGCAGACAATACTAAGACCTTTCTTGGATATTTGGTGAACTGGCACCAACTGAAATATACTCCCTATTCACAATAAATAAACAATACCAAGACCGTACCAAAGGAACCAGACTTTCTTACAGAATGCGTCTGAAATACAATCATGGAAAGGTAGAGATTATTTCTAAAACACTTCATGGATACCTCAGCTCTCATGTAAAGGCTCTATGATAACAAATCCACAAAGACTGCTAAGGAAATTTCTCGAGGTGTGACCTTCCTCTTTGTAACTAAAAATAAGCAGCCAGAACAACAACCGGTATAACAAGATACGATTCTGCAGTCTCAGTTTCAACTGCTCTAGTGTTACATTTATTCACATATATAAGAAAACTGGTGACTAGACAAACGTCAAGCAGTAGCTTCCCATTACCACTTTGGAGAAGTCACCAGCCATAGAAGACTTAAACAGCCCCTATACAGAGACTTGGACTCTTTTTTGAAAACAGATTTTGTTTTTCTTCTATAGTTTTTCTGTTAATCTTCTTTTTGGTAACCTTTACCATATGTGTAGTGCCCAGTAGTCTCAATCGGATCAAAGTAAAATAAATAATTATTTTAACTGTAGAGTCTCTGACTGGTGTGGCACAAATCAAACTGTTCATTAACAGCTCAAATTTACAGGAACTAGTCCCAAAATAAACTTGCCTACTGCCCAACGGCCATAATCAAACAACGCGATATTGTAGACATTTTCTCATCGTCAGGCATAACTGTTCTCACACAACTCTATATATTACATGTTCTCTCTCCGGACCATATGTATATTCTGCTTAATTGTGACTATAAACTACTGATTTTGGAACAGTAGTCTGGGATATGGAGACTTTCAACAACTAATTCTTGATATACCGCTCCAACTCGATATGCCGCTTATGGCTTTCACCCAATGATGAAAAAGAAATAACAAAGCTGAAAACCAAAAAATCTCCCTGACAAGATGTCATAATTTCTAATTTACTAAAACAGATCTCGACAGAAGGTCATAATTGTTTGACGAACCACCATAGCTGCATCATTAAATTAACACACTACCCTTCTATTTCTAATATTTAGTTAATAAGAATGAAATTTAATAAGAATGAGCTTTAGTAAGAATGAGATTGAAAAGCGTGGACTAGAAATGGCATCATAAAGATAGATCAACACGTTTACTTACAGACACCATTTGATAAAATACTCTTCAGACTACTGACCTTCGATGAATAGTAACCTAAAGGACTCATATACAAATTAAAAACACCTCTTTGAGGGTATTTTCTCCTTTTTAAGCCATTGCAAGGAAGCTAAAATACATCAAATGAATATAATTAGATGTAAGATTCCCAACAAACGTGAAAATCCACATTCGCACAAGGTATCGCCATCATTTCAACTCATAGAGAAAAAACAAGAGTATCCACATACGTTGAGACCTAAATAAATGACATTAAAACATGACCCAGAGAAGGGAAAACCAAAGTTTAACTTAACACAGTTGGTAGTTATTTCTTCCAGGTTTGTGGGAATGAAAATGATTCCTTAAGGAGCCCTTTCATGAATATTTTAGCCATAAAAACAGATTTGTCAGAGAATAATTAATGGAAAAAATCGTTTATTGAATGTACTAATTGCTCTCCTTAATTAAACTGAGTGAAAAGTAGAAGGAAAATGTTTTCAAAGCAAAATAAAAAGCTTCTCCATTATATACAATGGTTATACAGTCTGTTTATATGTACATTTAAGCACAATTGTTTCTGTAGGCAACGATTTGTTCTCTATGTACCATAGCAGATTATACCCAAACGTTTTATAGCTACGGTTAGTTGCTACTTAGTTATGAATCCTCATATTTGGAGCAAAGGTGGACGTAATGGACATCACTCTTCTTCCTTCAAAACGATCCCTCGGACCATCTAATTGATTATGTGATATTTAAAAAATATTTTTAAACATAAAAAAACCGTTATCCGATTAAAATAGCTAGATTGAGTTTAAAAAAACAAAATAGAAATAATAGGTTAACCTTAATGGCACGTTAATTAATCACGAATTACTTTCCAACTAGTCTGTGATAATTTATTAAGACATTAAAAGAGAACATGGCGGTATTCCTCGAGATTATTAATAAAATCTAGGGAAATGAGTTATATAAATCCTTAGATAGGGGAAAGCTGATGGTTCCCCTAAACTACACCAAGTACCATGATGGAAATAAGGAATGAGTTTTCAGGAGGATTAGTGGGCCACCTGGGAATGGAAATGGGATGCATAAACTTAATCCTATAAATTTGCCATTGAGATGAAGCTTCCCACTCTGTAAGCCAGTTAAGGGCGAGTTGTACTTAAAGGGGCGTGCTATGTGGTTTGTTTGGATCGCTATGTGAAACCATGTCCATTCATATGTCCTCGCTTCATTCGAGAGTAAAAGCAAAGTTCTCTCAAAGAAAATGCCCTTTGTAATGCTGTTATAAATAATCGTTTTTATCATAAAAAATAATTATTAGACCAGATGGAGATGTATATTTAAACATGGACTAGTAACTATCATTAAATTTTAGATATGTTATACAACATAATGTATAAAGTCTATGTTTCACTAATTCATGTAATATCGCGATCATCAAAGGGTTCGGTCTTAAAGAGACTGGTTATTTGTTAAAGTAATTGCTCGATTTGATAACGATGTTTAAATGAGAAACCGTTCAAAAAGAAAATTCAAGTCAAGTGTGATGAATCACGAGGCATTGCACTTGTCTTGAATAAAGGATTCGTTTAGGATACAAAGACAAATTTGTGGATTCGTCTATTCAATTTTTATGATAATAGTCCATTGAAGTCTTGACACATATTATTAACCAGGGCGTCAAGATCATTACTTTTATACCCTTTAGAATACTAGAGAAAAATATTTATTTTAAAATTTAAGTTATTGGGTAATTTTTGACCCTTTATTAGTTTTTTTAATATATCTAGAGCTTCAAGTAAAACATTCCTGCAATGTATTATTTATTTATATGAAACTAAGGGTACAAACCACATCATATATTATTAACCAGGACTTCAACATCTTTAATTATGTACTATTCAAAATAATAGAACAATATTATTCTTTGAATTACTAACTAACTACATTTGAGCCTTCATTATTTTTTTTATTAATATGGCTCTGTTTTTTATGTCTTTTCAATATCAACATCACAAGACCAAGGCAATTGGCTTGGTGGCAGATTTAATAAGGTTCGTATATTTGTTTAAATTAATATTAATTTATTATTAATAAATAAGTCGATATATTTAATTTCATTTACTAATAATCTGCTACTCTCCGTGAAGGAAAAAAAATGTTTACATCACTTATTAATTTAATAATGAAAATTCATTATTATTAAAGACGGTGATTGTATTCTCAGCAACACCGGAGCATCAATTCAAACGATGTAAAATATTTTGCCTCAAAAAAACAACAAAAAAACACTGGTTGGATTAATGTTTTCAACTGGATGTTAATGACAGATTAAATGATTTCAAAACAACCTACATATAAGCGTCAATATCTTTAATTTGATACACAGAGAGTCAAAATTACAGAAAAATATATATTTTTTTATAGAAACCAATTAAGTAATGACACTTACTCATGTCATGGAGATATTTCCATTTTTCATCTCTTCCAAATATTAAATGGTACTCCTAGTGAAATTTTATGTCTCTAACTTTGATAGAGAACCCCCAAATACATATAGTTAAAGAAATAGAACGAAGCTGTTTTCTAAAAAATCCTGAGTATTTTTTTCTAAATTATTAAGCATTAAAGAAAGTGACATGACCGTGACATTGAACGCCCCTAAATGTCATTTCATTACTTTTTACGTAATTTATTTCGTTTATACACAATTTAAAAATATAATTTAAATCACAATTAAAGATAAAGCCAAAGTACTTTACGCTTTAATACTTCCTTTTGATCGTGTCACTTTTAGGTATTTTACGCCCAGAAAACTTAATGATTGATTTGTAACTCGATAAGTGTGAGGTCCGAGTTCTTGATTCTAGCCAGTAAATTCCTGAAATTCACTTACGCCCTTTGAATTTCCTGAAAGCAAAATGAGTTTTGAAAATATTCGTGATATACAATACTCAGTTCATTAGGAATGCCGCCTGGTACTAAGGCGTAGGTTGGTGTGAGCTCACTTTGATAACGAGTTGGTAACAGTTGTTCAGTTCATTAGGTCGTACTGGTTAAAGTTCTAACTTGAGTTAAGAAGAAGCATTATCGCCATTGGGAGCTCTGGGTTCTAGAATGTACATAGTAGCTAAGTTAAGCTATCATAAAACAGGGACAATGCCTCTTTGATTTCCATCAGAAGTAGTAAAGTAACTTCCGCAATTTCGTGAATGGGGTTGTCTAAACTCTAGACCCAATCGAGAAGATAAAACATAGCCCCGTTTTAATAGGTTATGAGTTTTGATTACACCCTAAACGCACTATAATTACTCATGAAATGCGCTTCCGTAAATGGTGTACTAACTAGCGTTAATAGGGGATGTAAACGTTATTTCTTAGAGCCACCAAGTATTGTCAGTGCTGTAGTGACTGCATTGAGGTAATGAAAATCCAAGCCTAACACTTTAAAGTCTGCACTATTTTGTGAGTGTGATTTCATTTGTATATTCCATCGATCATGAAATACCTCATCTAATAGCAACAGATCTTTTAGATGTGGTATTGCGTTATCCTGTTGAATAAATTGGGACAATATCTTGATCCTCATGGCAATTTTTTACAAATTGTTGGCAGTATGTTTTCAAAAAAACATTTTGTGTATCTCTTCACAACTTTTTTTTTTTTTTTACTGTTAACAACTTTATTATGATGAAATTACAATCTACCTTTACTTAATAGGCAATAAATAATTGAGGTAAATGTTTTCATTCATACCATATTTACAATTCATCATTCGCTCGCACATTCATACAATATTTACAAACAGCCCAGGGGCCCCCCAAGTCCACACGGTTGTTGCCTCCCTCGCAAGTGAAAGAGGAAGCGGAGTCTTGGGAAGTCCCCCACCAGCCACGTCACCGGATACGTCTTCACAACTAATGGCTTTCTAATAATGTTCCTTATTTTCGGTTTTTACTGTTTTTTTCGGCTAGCTTTTGTGGAGCGAATGACCTTATGACAATTTTCCCTTCAAAAAGGAATTTTTTGTGTGGATCCCATTAGGGGGAGCTACTGCTGCCATAGAGTTAGCTTTTGATATAAATCTCTAACTTTTGGATGCTCTATAAGCACTATAAGATCACTTACATTTTGTCAAGTAGAACCACTAAACATTAAAGAACATGACTAAAAATTAAGAATTACTATTGATAATTATTAATGCAGGTAATTATTAATGCACGTAGTGTGATGTTCACATATTCTTAACTTTCAATAAATTTATTTAATATACGAGATTTGCTACCTATTTAAACTAGAATGTAGCGTTACAATTGTCATTTGTTTAAAATAATTCTTGCGTCATTTTAGAATTATGATACGTGAGACCAACGTATGGGGTAACGTATTCAATGAGAATAAGATCTCATTGAAACCAAAAACTATACAAAAAAAAATATAGAATATTCATCAAATTTGTGTTTAAATCTATAGATATTTTTTTAGCCAAATTGTTTGTTGTTCGGCTCAAATGTATATTTTATATGAATTAAAATGTTAAACATCGTAACTATCGTAGTCATTTTGTAAAGATATCTGGATGTAATAAACTGGACTCTTATTAAGATGTAGTTTTGTTTATTCATGTTTCTTTAGATGGTTTCCTATTCAATTGTATTTACAATTTACAAAAAAAGTCGGCATGGGATAAATAAGGAATGCATAAACAAAAGAGCAATCACAAACCTTCTAAGGTAGCCAATTAGTACCTGAGCCAGTCCATGAAACTACCATCTGATGCATAGCTAGATATGAAAATCACGCCATCTTTACAATAGACAATAGGTATAAGGCTCAGATAACGGCGAGGACTTGCTGTTCGAGAAAAATAAAGTGTAAATTAGCCGGAGAATGAGGTGTGAGGGACTCCGTAACATATACCCTTGCAACTCCAGATATCGGTCACGTTTTGATCATCCTCGCGCTTGGCTCTCAAATCTGGGGCTTCGGTGACATTCATCGTTCGTGAGGGATTCGGCTTGATCGAGGCTGCAGCTTGCCTATGGCAATAAACTGGGACCTCTCTCATTTACTTTAAGAACACAAATGCGTAGACCCTACGTCGTTTTTAGGTAAATAATATGGCATTTTTTTTATTATAAATAAAATCTGCGTACAGAATCGTTCAATATTATTTAAGTGTAAAAATTATTACAGTAATTTAACGCGAGCATAACAGACAATCAAGCTCAGGATGTTTTATATCAGAATTTATCCTGAATTGGTAGTACCCCATTAGTATTTTTTATTCAAGTAAAGCTAATCTATTTTGTATACGGAACAGCAGAAGGTGATGAACCTTAAGCTGAGTGAGCATATACAAAGACGATCACTTAAATAACTGTTAGTGCCCATGGAGCATATTCAATTTATAAATAAGCGCTCATTTCATAGCTGTGCTGAAATAAAATAAAAATGCTTCAGGAAAGATTCCATAGAAACTCTCCAGTTAGAAAGTCTCTGAAAAAACTACATAGCGCACGTGTGACCACGATAAAAGGTAGTCCTTGTATCTTAATGTAAAAAATGAAATAAATATGGCTTCATTCTTCTACGTATTCTGTTCTCCATCCATATTTTTTCTGTTTTATTGAATTCCTCCATGCTTGGCTTCTATTACATTACGTTTCATACTTTAATAAAAGGACGCTATTAGTATATTATATACTTATGTTTTATGATCAGTTATATTGATTGTAATAACGAGCTTGAGATTTTTATCTGATAGCCACGTATGATAAACCGTTTAATATAAAATGTTCGAATTGTAATAAAAAAAAACATGGATGAAGTGGTACTAAAATCTATCGTAGTTTCAAATAATCCCTTTTTTTTTACGGGTAAACGAGCTCTCAAAAACTCAAATAAGAAATACCCTTTTAGTAAAGGTACATTACGAGAGTTTGGCCGAAGAGAATTTGTACTAGAGAGGTGCAGGATCGATGGATATTAGGATGATCCTGGCTTTGGGACTCGATCCTGTGAGTATATTTTTTGATTGGCTAATAATTATTAATAATACTAGGAGCCTTGACACAAGGAAATTTGAGTATATAAAACCATATATACTATTGTTATTATCTCGGGAGCTAAAATTAGGGTTGACATTATGTCCGTCCCTGAAGTTAACATTTCACGCCATTGTGGAGAATAACATCACAGTCTTTAAGAGAATTTTCGTAATGAGAATACGTATTACGAAAGTTATCGCTCGTGCAGTTGACAGAATTCTCGACTAGATAATGGAGAAGTGCCTCGAAATTGCGCCGATTTTCATTAATTAATCAAGATATCACCTGTTGTTTGATCAAGTTTATTAAAAATAAAAAAAACTTTACGGCTGACAGAAGGTATTAAATGATTTTATAGCAACAGCATAAGTTCTGAATAGGTCTTAGCGGTAATTTAAGTTTTAAGGCAACCTACGTATTCTGAGTTAGCAATAAAAGCCGAAGAAATCCGAGTAAATAAAAAATGCAGCTCAGCATAAACCATCAAGAATACAAATCAGTTTAGAAGTTCACTGATTTTTTTTTAGGGGTTTCTCGTCGTTTTTAACTATTTTAAAACATTTATAATTACAATTTAAAACTATGAAGAAAGTCCACTTTAATACACAGTAAAATATATATAGAAGGAAGTGGAACTTAATAAGAACTTGCAGGAGGAGAAGTTTTCCTGAATGCGTACTGTCCAGAGTGGAACTGATGGTACCAGTGCAATGGCCTTTTACAAATTAGGACTTACGGGGTAAATCTTTCGTAACGGTCGAAAAAACGTTCAAAGAAAAAAACCTATGAAAATTCGCGGGATCCACAATTTTCTTCAATATGAGATGAAAAGTGTTCGATTTTACGGTTATAGGTATGATCTAGTAGGGAAAATTTCACGTCACACTATTAGTTTCTTTATTACTTGAATACGATTTTGATAACAGCATTGAAAATATTTTGTAATTATAGTCATTAAAGTCTGAAAGCATATTACATATTAATAATCAGGACGTTACAATATTGGGGGCACCTTGTCCAACTAATTCCTCAATTAACAAACATACTCCCCCTACCTGATAGACAAATTCTTATGCTTACCTTTTGAAGATAAACGTCCTGGATATAATAGATTTAATAATTTAATAGATAATATAAAGCCTGAGATTATTTAGAAATTCTTTCTAAATTTGCAAGTATAGAATTATAAATACGAAATTCTCTACATATTGTATAAAAAACAAATAGTAAGATGATGATAAATGATAAATGATAAGAAGGATGTTAATGAATTGAAAATAATTAAACGAACATAAAAACGAATATTGCGTTTGAATTAATTATAAAAAAAAGGAAAAGAAATATATGACTACAAAGGCGGAACATAACGAACGTGCATTATTTATAACCTAGAGATTCACTATTTATAGTACCTTTGCTCATAGTACCACAGATTACTTTTAATAAACAAAACATATAAAATAATCAATTTTCGATTAAAGTTACACATTAATTCAAATTGTCATCATCATTAAATACAAACAAACAATAGAGAGAGGAGAAGTCTCTTGACGGTCTCCGGCTTTAAACGGTCTCTTTAATTCAACAAGAAATTGCATAATTTTAAAATGATGAAACTACATAATTTTTAAATAATGAATGAAAGCTTTTTAGTTAATGGATAATACCATAGTCTGTCATGTGATCCCATTTATATCTATTTCTGATAAACAAAAAGGCGGTTAGTTACTTATGCATTAACATTAATAATTGTTGTAATCATTAGTACGCTTGTGAGTTAATATCCGTTGTGATATATTCAATTGTCCTGTTTTGAAGTGTTCCTTCATATCATTTTACCATGTTTTCCCACTGGTTATGGGAAAAGAAAACGAATTTATTGATAAGATTTGGTGTCGAAATCAGTATGTCCAGGTTCTGGTCCGTGTCAGAATGAACTCTATGTCGATACATCAGGAACATTCACTGCCGATTGGAGTGTCTTAGGTTATATCCAAAACTTTAGCTACTGAGACAATCCTTGGCAATCTCTCCACTCATTAATATTCATTGCAAGGTGTAAGTAAGGTTTACTAAATAAAGTATCAATACAAATAGAATTGAAAGCAGTGGTTAGGACTGGAGTTATCGCGGTCTTGTTATTTTTTGGGATGAAACAGCTAGTTATCCAAAACCATTAAACTTGTATTTTATGAGCTTGTTTATGTTTTGTCCCCACGCCATGTGACCTGGCATGCCTTTTGTGAAGTTCATCATACTTCGTGCCATGAGAACGTAAAGACGTGTCATAGGTTCTGATGATTCGGGGTGGGTCTTTTCCTGTTAAAAGTTGGCAAAAGCTTCTAACATCAAAACCTTGTGCACTCGGCAAATAATAAGCCGGTACGGCTCGTGCACCCGTTTTCATGACAGCTCAAATTTTCGAATAAGAATAATGAAGTTTTGGGATTTTTACTATGGAGAACCTGTTTGTGGTGTCGAAAAAATCAAGGACGTCAAGGTACGAAACAAGTGTTTGATGATACTTGGAAACATGATCAAATAATATTAGTTTGGAGTGTTCATTGAAAGAACATAAAAATAAGAAATAACACCTGATGACTACTAGAAAATTAGCGATGGAAGTGAAAAACTCTACGAAACTGAAGAAGGAACGTCTAGTAATAGTGTGTTAACAAGAAACGGACCACTTGAGGTATGTAAAACCACGCTCCATGAGAAAGGCGTCCGGTTGAATACGACCAACGACAAATCCGCTTGTACGAACTTCAGCACCTCTGTTTGCATCACAGACCGTAGAAACAAGGGTGTAGTTGTCACTCGGGGTTACCGCGGATTAGGTTGGAGAACAGGTTATTTGCATTGGGATGGCTAGGGATGCAGGGATGCAAGTCTGGTAACAGAGGTACTTCTTAGTTTAAAGAGGGAAGACAGATACTAATTTTTAACATCTCTAATTGAAAACAAGAATTTTTTTTATCACCCCTTTATACGTGTCTCAGTTTTGTATGTATACTCCAATATTTTTTTGGAACTTGTAATAGAAGTGTTTTTTCTAATTTTTTTTTATTTGCGGACGGCTGTGATTGTGAATCATTTTCGTTTGGAAACACGTGAATCTCTTTTAACAGATGAAACGATTTTATTCAATGAAATTTTTGCATGCGCATCAAAGGATATTTATTGAAACTCTAGCTGAAATGTAGATGTAAGGGTTGAAAAGCAATAACTCTATGCAAATCCGTATCCTCCAACTTGTTTTTATGTATGAGAACCGTCGAAGCACAGTGGGCTTCCTTAGAAAACAAACATTTCTATTGAATGTGACATCCAACAAAAAAGGCTAAATTTAATGCATTAAAATTTATTCTTGTACTACATGAATGGCAGAGTAATAACAATTTTTTAAAGTATTTGATGTGCTTTTTAAATGTTATAGCTATGATTTTTTTGGTTTTGAGCAATTTTGCTAGTTAAGTGCTTATTCATTGCTGGGAATGGTATTTTCACACTTGTGAAAGCCACGTCTCTTTGGATTTAAAAAATCCAACATATAAAATTAATCTTCAATTGTGAATTATCACTTCATAGATCTTGTACATTGAACATAAAAATAAACCTGATAAACCATTAATTAACGATGTACATATTACTTAATTACCCAATCACATGCCATGAATTTGACACATGCTACAAGAAAAAAGTCGATTTATAATTAAAATACGTGTTAATATAATGTTTTGTCAAAATTAAAAGCAATTAAAACACTTCATCTAATCCAGGCTTAATGGACCGATAAAGCTAGTATTACGTGATTAATTACATCTAATTTTCAGTGCGCTATTAGTGAAGATGAATTACTGTATAATATTAATGACCGTGGGTTTGACATCAAGCTGAATTGATAGAATTTACAGAATAGATCGAGATAAATGGTTGTTTGCGCTAGTTGAGGAGCCAATTTAGCAATAAAAAACGTTGATACATTAACTGTTAAACATTGTAAAATTAATTCGCTTACCTCAGTATCGGATGCCCATGCTTAATATCCTACCAGTAATAAACAGCGGGTTGAAAGCAATTTTAGCAATCCTGGAGTATAACAAGAGGATTATAAGCTGCTAGTATCTTAATACCAAACTGTAAATCATGCACATTAAAACTTCTATTGAGAGGACACGTGTTGCTATGACGGATGTCTGGATAAATCTGGTATTCGGAACATAAAAGCGTTCCCAAGAGGTTCAAGGGTCCCGACCAGGTATATCTCTTGGTACTTGACAAAGTCCTTACAACTCTCTTTACAGATGAATTCAACCGAAAATTCACCTTAATTCCACTACGGGTTTGACTTCTGTGTAAAAAGTTAATTTACGTAATATTAATGTTTTACGAGCTGAATTAATAGAGAGAACATAATAGATGTAGTTAAAAAAAATAAACAAATTACTTTTGCAAGAAGGTAATGAGTATTTTCAATCACCATCATTTATTTAAAAAGGATGCCGGATGTTATTTCCTCACTTTATTTTTTAGAAATATTTTGGTTCAAAGAGACATTACAGGAGTAGTACAAGAATAATAAAATCTGCTAAATAATTCCGTTTATTGTTTATCACTTAATTAACCGAAATTTGAATTAATACAGGTCAGTTGCAATGCTTTGAACCAATAATAACTAAATACAATATAAAAAAAACTTTTCCGTCTATTGGTCGAGCTTTAATGAAAACCTTGTACAGGTGGGGCGGTTGGACCATTGGAAAGACAACAAAGCTACCTCTCATTGCAGAGCGGACTTGTGGCCTCCTGGTTTTAAATTAACCCTTCCATACAGGACAAAGGGCTTGGCTTTGATTCATCTATCCCATCCCCTTACCTACTACTCACCCCCCAGTACCTGCAAAGGTACCTTCGTTCTTTAGACCTCACATCACTCCCCTCTTATCATATTACATAATATCTTCTAATTAAGCAACAGTCTTTTCAACGAAATGGCTGCTTCAGTGAATACAGTTGACAGGTACACACAGCTAAATTTAAAAAAAACAAAAAAAACATAAACAATACGGTTTAGCAATGGTTTTCCAAGGGTGGATCATCAGGATGTTTCAGGATATACGGTTGTATTTGATAGCTAAGGAGTCAATTTTGCAATAAAAACTAAACTTTGTTGCAGCAACAGTTAGACATTGTAAAATTAATTAGCTTACCTCAGTATGTGATACTCCAAATTGATATCCTACCTGTGATAATCAGTGGGTTGAAAGGATGTTTTTTAGTAAGGAGTATAAAAGGAGGGTTATAAGCTGCTAATATCTCAATACCAAACTAAAAAATTTGCAAATTAAAACTCCTATTGAGAGTACACAATGTGTTACTTTGACGAATGTCGGGATAAGTCTCCAATTCGCAACATAACCACGCCGTCTTAAAAGTGTTGTTCCCAATAAGTCCAAGGTTCCTGAACATGTATACCAAATACAGTCCGTACAACTCGCAGATGATTTCAACCCAAAACTCACCCCATTTTTATTCAACTTAATTGTAATAAATAAATTTAATTTGATCAAATCAATGTAATTGCAATATATACGCATGCGGCCTGAACAGAGATGATTATGTTGTTATTGTATGAGCTATAACTTATAGCTTCTGTTCAACTTAAAACACGTTATATTGCCGGTCTTTAAGCGTTTATACTGAAGGGAACCTTTTTGCCATTAATTTAGAGAGTTTGATGCCTTCCTTTGAATAAAACTTTAATTAATGGATTCTAGGTACACCACTAATAATACACCAAAGGCAGAGGATGGACTATGATTATATAAGCAGCCATAGAAAAGCTAGATGGATGATATCCAATGCTAGTATTAAAGAGAAAAACCATTCACAGTGAGCAATGGAAAATATTGCCTCGGGCTGTTATTGCAGACTAAATAATACCAAGTTTATATTTAAAAGCTACTCAAAAGTTAAAGTTAGATATTTTCAACCCCAATTCGGCCCCTATCGAGTATTACACACAATCAGTATTGACTTGTTGATTTGTTTGTATTACCAATTTGACATGTAGGGAATTGAATGTTGGTTGACAAGTTTACAACGTAAACTAATTAACGGGAGAGTATCAAACCATGAGAATTTCTGCACAACTTCTCGATGGGTAAGTGAAATCAGTTAATTATATATTGATGGTTGTAGATCCAGTAAGGATAAGGATAATTTTTAACGCACTTGTCAATTTAGGCTACTGAATTAAATTATTGTTATTGTTTCTATATTTTGTTAGGTATGTAATCGAATAAAGCTCAAATGGCATTATTGGTATGCGACTCTGCAAGGAATAAGCTGTATATTCCAATGCCTGGTTTTGGCACCCTTATGTAATTTATCTTTCTTAGGGCATACAGGGAGGGTGAAAACCCATTAGTACAGCTAAGAGTAAGATTTTTGTCTTTATTTTTTGAGCTACTGCATAGTAAAAGCTCTTAAGAGTAGGATTTTGTGGGCTTCGAATTACTGGATTTAAAATAAAACAGAAAAAAACATGTCAAAAGTGATACATTGTAGAGGTTTCATCTAAACATAACGGTTTCAATAACGTTTAAAAAAAACAAAAAAAAACTGGGGTCTACTGAAGTACAAACACATATCACATAAAATACACACACATGTCAATCAATCACCGTACTAAGTTAGGGATCATGACACCCATAATTACCTTACTCAAAATAAAAGAAACAATTTATTTTTTGAGTCCTGAATGACGGAGGAGCGTGGGTGACTTCCCAAGACTCCGCTTCCTCTTTTGCATTGGAGGGAGGTGATAAACAGGTGGATTTCGGAGGTCTCTGATCTGTTTGTGATACTTTTTGAATGAAGAACTGTAAATATGGTATGAATGAGAACATTGATAACAGTTACTTACTGCCCAATATCGCAATAAATATTGTTCTTGTGTATAGATTTATTTTGTAATTATTGGGTGAATAATGACCCTTAATTGTTTTTCAAGAAGATGTCTTTATGATTAGCATCATTACTGCAACAAATGTGACTCACGTGAAATATTACGCCTCTGATTTAGCTTACAGACTATGCTATAGTTGCGAACACATTGTGTTCCCAGTTTTATCGTATTAAAAAAAAAATTCATCACTGATCACGAAAAAAGAAGCAATACACCAGGGATATATAGGGAGGGGGGGGGCAATAGTACAGTACTTGGGGTTCCATCTCGACAAACGGCTGACCTGGAACCCACATACGATGATTAAAAGACAAGAGCTAAAAAGACGCTTTGTACAACTGTATAGACTACTTCAAAGGACATCCCATATCTCAAAAGAAAACAAATTACTAATTTCCAAAGTTATATCTAAGCCAATCTATACTTACGGAATAGAGCTATGGGGGCAGCAAATAAGTCAAACATCAATCGTATCCAATCCTTTCAACCAAAAGTCCTCAGAACAATAGTAAATGCCCCTTATTACGTCAGTAACCAAAACCTTCATAACGATCATAACATACCCTCTTGGCCGTGATGAAACCTTAATTATGCTATAGCTCTCTCATGACTTGTTTTTTTTGGTTTTTTTTTAATTTATTGGAATTATTTATTGCCTTATAAAAGGCAGATTGTAATTATAGCCCAATAAAGAGTATTATATGTGTGTAATATATTGGAATATAAAATACTATACACTAGACTTTACATACTACTATACACTATTTACGACACTACTATACTATACTATAGACTTTGTTCTAACTAAGGCATAACAATAAGAAGGTCCTTTGTAGGTTTTATTTTTAATCTTTTGTCCGCCATGAAACGTTTTTAATATATGGAGGATTACTTTTCCTTAATTACTTTAGTTTAGTTTACACTCCTACTATTATTTTCCGCAGTAATTATTCTTGGATGAGAATCTTTAAAAAAGATTTAGCATATTTATATGTGAGTTATAAATATTTCACAACTATTCGACTCATTTTAAAAAATTTGCATTCGTGGTTTTATTATCGATTACTCCAATAAACGCATGCAGCATTGATTACTCTTTGATTATTTGACAAAAAACATTTAGTTGGATAAAATCCCAGAAAGAACAACAACTATACTAACATAATGAATAGGATACGTTATTATTATTTTTTTTCTTTATGTAATATATATTCCTAGTTAATAACCAACCAATACCGGTTGCACGGGGTACAAATTGTGTATACGCGCTTGTTTGAGGAGTAATTTCGCAATATGAAATTAACGATACAACAATAAAAAAAGCTAGACAATTGATTCGTTTTCCTTAATGTCTGAGGATCTGGTGTAATCTCCTGCAAAAGGTATTAAATAGAAGGATGCTCAGGAATCAGAAAGTGAATGTTGAGGAGGATAAGTCTTATTTAGTAAGACGCATTGTACGTCTGAAAGCCACTCTAACATGAACGCTGGAAGCAAGAACGTTGCTAAATATAGGTCTGAATTCGTTCTGGTATTTTCTCTACACTGGTTGAAGAGGGTTTGGATACTCCCAAAAAGAAACCATATACTAACTACCCTAACGGGTCTTATGGGACCCCGCCGGGGTTCCCCAATAAGTTCATTCCCTATTTCAACCTGCTTCTAATAACATAGTTTAGATTTTTTAATTTTAATAATTAATTAAGGGATTGAAATCAGACCTTTCAAACTAATAATTTTAATTATATTCTAGATAATTTTAATTTTATTCTAAAACCTCATTACAATCTACATGTCTGTGGCCTAAACGAATAGTATGCAAATGAACAATAATTTACAGGGCGTTAACCTTTCCATTACTTATATACTCCCACTACAAGTGGGAGGGGTTGAATTTTCAGTTCGTGAACAGTATATTTATAGGTAAGTACTAAACAGATTCGCTGGTCTAGAAGCTTTTAGGGCTCCCACACAACTTTCACCAGTTTTAATATGTTAGATGTTTTTATGGATACAGCCACAGTTAAGAAAATTAACCTATTGAGTTTATTATTCAACAATTTTCTTCATAAAATTTAAATGTTGGAAGTGGGATATCAAAGATATTTGTTGCCGATGGATTGAGGCGCAGAAAAACTCTAGACCAGCATAGCTGTTAGGACATCCGCATATATATAGTATTTTTCAGACATGACTACGATGACATTTGAGCTAATCTTTTCATGTCATTTTATAACATCCAGAAACCCTGTTAACCGCTGTGTCTCTACTTAGGCATATATGTCTGTCCATTCAAGCCATTGTTTGTTTCCCTATTCAACAAGAGACATGAAACTTTACATGTATTTAATGACGTAAAAAATGCTTCAATATCCAGAAATACGGATACTCGAAAATTACATAACAATAAATGTTTTTAACTATCATTTAAAAATTCAATTTGAAACTTTGTTGAAATCTTGTTATCAAGGTTAAATCAACCATTTTTATTTTAAAGATATGATATTTTGCATTGAAGTTTTACTTATTGGCTCAAAAATGGGAGCAAAATTTGATCTATTTTCAAAAAATAGCCCTGTTCAGACTACCTAAGGAGATTAATAATAACCTAAGTAACATCCAGAAACCCTGTTAGCCGCTGTGTCTCTACTCAGGCATATATGTCTGTCCATTCAAGCCATTGTTTGTTTCCCTATTCAACCAGAGACATGACACTTTACATGTATTTAATGACGTAAAAACTGCTTCAATATCCAGAAATACGGATACTCGTAAATTACATAACAATAAATGTTTTTAAAGTTTATCATTTAAATATTCAATTTGAAACTTTGTTGAAATCTTGTTATCAAGGTTAAATCAACCATTTTTATTTTAAAGATATGATATTTTGCATTGAAGTTTTACTTATTGGCTCAAAAATGGGAGCAAAATTTGATCTATTTTCAAAAAATAGCCCTGTTCAGACTACCTAAGGAGATTAATAATAACCTAAGTAACATCCAGAAACCCTGTTAGCCGCTGTGTCTCTACTCAGGCATATATGTCTGTCCATTCAAGCCATTGTTTGTTTCCCTATTCAACCAGAGACATGACACTTTACATGTATTTAATGACGTAAAAACTGCTTCAATATCCAGAAATACCGATACTCGTAAATTACATAACAATAAATGTTTTTAAAGTTTATCATTTAAATATTCAATTTGAAACTTTGTTGAAATCTTGTTATCAAGGTTAAATCAACCATTTTTATTTTAAAGATATGATATTTTGCATTGAAGTTTTACTTATTGGCTCAAAAATGGGAGCAAAATTTGATCTATTTTCAAAAAATAGCCCTGTTCAGACTACCTAAGGAGATTAATAATAACCTAAGTAACATCCAGAAACCCTGTTAGCCGCTGTGTCTCTACTCAGGCATATATGTCTGTCCATTCAAGCCATTGTTTGTTTCCCTATTCAACCAGAGACATGACACTTTACATGTATTTAATGACGTAAAAACTGCTTCAATATCCAGAAATACGGATACTCGTAAATTACATAACAATAAATGTTTTTAAAGTTTATCATTTAAATATTCAATTTGAAACTTTGTTGAAATCGTGTTATCAATGTTAAATCAACCATGTTTATTTTAAAGATATGATATTTTGCATTGAAGTTCCACTTGTTGGCTCAAAAATGGGAGCAGAATTAAAACAGCCCTATTAAGACTACCTCAGAAGATTAATAATAACCTAAGTAGGAACACAAACACGTATTATACTACCATTGACTAGGTTTAGTGATTACTATCAACTTATAGCATTTATTTGTTTTTTTCTTGTGAAAATGAAATTCAGAAACAAAAAACGATGAATATGGTTTAGTCTCCATACTGTTTAGAAGTAAAAATCGCCTGGACCGATTTTGTCGGTTGAATTTCATATCCTATTTCCGAAGTCATTTAATTAGGTCAGTATGGCAAAACATATAACGTATCATTTACTACCAATCGTCTGGCACGGGCAAATGCACATTAAAACAAATAATAATAATATATAAATTGTGAAGTGATGAAAGGGGGTACTTACAATTAAGTAGAATTAAATTGACTACAATATGTATACTCATGTTTCATTTTTTGTAATGAGTGAACTATTTACAAAAATATTTACTACCAGATCTGATAATAATAAAAGTAATCTTGAATGCTCACGCTAAAACTGTATTTGTATTGACAAGACCATTACATACTGCATTGTATAAATTTTCATAAATCGATAGTTATAACAGTGATAGATATAAGTACAGTGTGGGTTGCTAATTGCATAGTTATTTTTATTGCATCCCTGCCTTTTTCGTGTAACGGCTATTTACCTATCAACTGTACACATCAATATCAATTCATTAGCTACTTAAAATGCACTTATATATTTTTGTTTTGTATTATTAATTTTTTACTTCATTTTGAGCTTAATTAATAGTGACATTAATTGATTAAAAATGTATCATCAAACCAGGCGTAGGTAGCTTGCCGTCTTCTATTCTTTAAATTGATTCAATTTTATCTGAATTAAAAGGAATTGACTCAGGAATTCATTTATTTTTTTTGGAGTATTTATATAACTTCATTAATTCAAAAAAAAATAATGATCACGACATCATTATTGCCACCGTCACGTTGCTTAGGCAAGCGCTGATGAAGACATCTGCAGAAAACGGTCGATTCCATAGTGCTACGTAACAGTTGTGCAGTTGACAAGGCAAATCTCGTTTTATGCCCTGTCTGTGTAAATTGCGTAAGTTGTTCTCTCCACTTTTTCAGTGACATATTTTATTGCGGCAGAAATAACGAGACCAACCACCAGACGAAATATTTCGTCTAATTAGCGAGTTTGGCTTTGATGCTTTAGTGTACGGCTAACCGTGGTTTATTAGTTTTATTAACGTTTGTTTTTCATTCACATTGCCATGTTACGCGAATATTATTACCAAGCCCCAAATTAGGGGCTCCAAATTTTATTATTGAGTTCTGCACATGGACTATTATCAACAAACACCTCTCTATTTCGTTCTTAATATAAACACCTTATACTACTGTGTATAGGCAGCTATAAAATTATCTAAGGCAACGTACGTGAGCTGGTCACGAGGGAGCCCTCAAGAAGTGAGTGATTCACTTATTATATTGCTTAGGAGTGTATTAAGTGATATCAAACTGAGAGGTCGGCCATATTGGACGACCCTCACAAAGTAGAAAAAAAGATCAAGATCTCCTTGAACTCCGACACCATCGTGAAAACCAAGACAATAGGAATGTACAAATAACTTCCTCTGCAGCTAGCTCGATGGAAGTGATACCACCACAGGCCAGCACATCCAAAGAAACCACCGTAGAGTCCCCTTTCTTCACGCCTAACACCTTTGAGGCGTTGAAAAATAAGTATACGACATGGAAGTGACTAAAACCCAGCCCAAGCCGCCTGCAATATTCGTCCGTAATATAAATAATTTTAAATTGCTAGGCTCACAAATGAGTAAAATAGTAGGTACGGGAAAATATACGTGCCTCAATAGGACACTAAAATCTCTCCGGACACTCCCGATACACATCGGGCCATTATCAAATATTTAGAAGAAGCCAACGCCGACTCCATACATATCAACTAAATCATGAACCATCACTATGGGTAGTGATCAGAAACCTGCATCCGATTACACCAGCTGATGAAATTGAAGACGAACTCTCAGCTCTCGGTTTTAACGTTCGCCAAATAGCAAACGTGCTCCGTGAGGATAGGCAACAAGACGAAGCGATCAAGACACCACTACTCTTGTTCTTTGTCAATCTAGTGCTAACACCAGGAGTAGAAAAAATCGACGAACTGGCCAACCTGCATTACATTAGAATACACACTAGAGTACAGGTTGAAAAACCGTATCCCAGACGCGACATCGTCCAGTGCCATGACTGGCATATGGGCACACAAAATCATACTGCCACCACCCTCCAGGTATGTAAATTGCAGTGGGCAGCACAAAAGTGAATTGTGAAAAAGTTTCGTAAGTGAGCTACGAGGGCGGGACGCTTACAAAATCCAGGAGCGAACAACGTCCTTGACCAGAAAAAGATAAGCCAGTCAAAGGTAGCTCAAGAAGCGCCCCAGCCAGAAATTTGAGGCATTCTGTCTCTTTTGCTGATGCCACTGGGAACAGAGAGCAGTCACAGGCACTGTCCACTACTCGTCCGCAAGTTTCTCTTCCCCAGCATTCCGCTCATCCCGTCAACCAGCAAACCCAATCCCATCCTCAACCACACATATCGCATATTCTTCCACCTTCAAGTTCTTCGGATCTCACCACCCTTTTAACCTCATTCCTCACAGACTTAACCTAATTACCCCTCTTATTTCCCTTCTTACAAATCTTGTCTCCTACTTTATCCCTGTTGAACAAAATCTATAAGTGGATCCTTTCCTCTCCTCTGGAAACACTCCATCATTGTCCTATTCTTCAAACCGGCAAACCACCCAGTGACGCCTCATCTTACCGTCCAATTAGCCTACTCCCTATCCTCTCAAAAATATTTGAGAAACTCCTACTAAAACGTCTACTTCCAATTGTTGAATCCAAAAACCTTTTTCCTGCACACCAGTTTGGCTTCCGTCAACGACATTCCATTCCTCAACAAGGCCTTCGCGTTGTTGATCACATTTTCTCAGCCCTTGAATCCAAACAGTATTTCACTGCTGCATTTCTGGACATAGCTCAAGCTTTTGACAAGGTTTGGCCCACAGGTTTGCTTTACAAGCTCAAAAGATATTTACCACAGAGCCTTTTTCTAATCCTACAGTCCTACCTTTCAAACCGCTTCTTCCAAGTCCGCTGTGGTTTAGAATATTCTGACTACTATCCATAAAAGCAGGAGTTCCACAGGGCAGTGCCATGGGTCCCAGGACAACATTTGAAGATGACACTGAATTGTTGTCATCACACTCAGACCCCGATATAGCATCCCATAACCTTTCAAAAACACCTTGATGAGATCGAGCATTGGTGCAACCAATGGCGGATTAAAGTCAATGAAGCAAAATGTTCCCACATTACCTTCACCCTCTGCCGCAAGTCTTGTCCATTAGTTTCTTTTTATTCTATTCCTCTCCCTGTATCCGAGTTAGTACGGTGCTTCCATATCGACAAACGGCTGACATGGAACCCACATACAAGACTAAAAAGACAAGAACTAAACAGACGCTTTGGACAACTGTACAGACTACTTCAAAGGACATCCCATCTCTCAATAGAAAACAAATTACTAATTTACAAAGTTATACTAAAGCCAATCTGGAGATAAGGAATAGAGCTATAAGATACCGCAAAAAAGTCAAACATCAAGCGTATACAATACTTTCAATCAAAAGAGAACAATAGTAAATGCCCCTTATTACGTCAGAAACAAAGCCCTTCATGACGATCTGATTCTCGAACTTATCCCTTCCAAGTTCATGAAATTGCATAGCAACCTATCCAACCACCCTTATCCCTTATAATTGCACTGCACTACTCATCCCTATAATCCTCCTCGGAGACTAAACAGTAGTGGCCTCGTGACCTGGGCCCATAGGTGGGAGTAACAGTGGGAGTCCAGCTTCTCCAATCATGTCCTGAGCGTATGTGGCTCTCGCGCTCTTGGTCAGCTTCCGCTGCCTCGTGTCCGGTGACGTGGCTGACGGAGGAACGTGGGGGACTTCCCGAGACTTCGCTTCCTTTTTCGCATGTGAGGAAGGTGACAACTATGTGGATTTGGGAGGTCTCTGTATAAATGAGCGAGTGAATGAAAATTGTAAATATGGTAGAATGAAAAATTTATCACAAATACTTATTACCCAATGAGGCAGATTGTAATTTTATCATAATAAAGTGGTTGTTGCTGATTTTTTTTTAAAAAAAAGTACACATGAAATTAAAAAAATATATCATTCAAGAATTTGTTATATAAGAAATATATATAAATATAAGAAAATAATGTTATTGTCCACTCTTTCAATTTTATGCAATATAAGTGATTGAATAAAGTTTAAATGACATTACTGATATGCCACTCCTAAAGAAATAAACAGTATCCTCAAATGCCTGTTTTTGGATATTAAATTTAAGGAAACCTAAAAAAATGCACTATTTCGCCATACGCTAATAGGAGTGTTTTAGAAGTTTACTTAAGGATGAAACATGACAGACATGAAAAGGAAGAGAATATTTCTAGAGAGTGGTGAAGTGAGCTTAAAAGGAGCGGAGGATTGTTGCAGTACAGTGGGGAAGGAATCTAACTAATAGAAAGACGGGATCTTGGTCCCGAGAGTAAACTAATAAAACGGTTCATGACTCGCTTCAACGTGTACCCAGCCTTAGCAAAAAACCCCAATATACTACACTGCTATAGTCAAAGTGAAAGAAAATGAGGGATGACACACATCAAGAACAAAAACGAACGGCTGCAACAACACCGAAGATGAGTAAACATTGCTCTTTCAGACATTTCTCTTTGTTCGTTATTCCTTTACAGTTCACTAATGGAGCCATTACTAGCTTACCAATACAAACGGTTTGGAACAATTAACGCAACACTTGGAACATTTCAGAAAAAAAAAATATGAATAGCCTGGTTCCTGGGTCGTAGATTCATAGTGATTCAAACCTAAGCACCCTTAGTGACCACATTGCAGCAACTGACAGAAATCGTTAAACCAGCCAAAGTTTTCTGGAGTAGTGCTATATACCTGCTAAGGAAACCTTCTAACAGAATAAGATTTCTAATCTTCAATTAAGATCTTCACCTAAGATTATTATTTGTTCCACTCATATTAGGAAAAATATGGCATTGTATCAGTTCAATCCACATTTACGGTTTTTTTAAATAAGTAAATACTATATCATCGTCATCGGACTTTGACTGATCATTTAATAAATATTTAAACATATTTAAAACTAAATTGTATTAACTGAAAAACATTTATATCAAATCAATAACGCAGGAAATACAGGAACAAAGGGACATTTGTAGAATTTCAGGCTTGAGTTATATTAACCCTCGGTTAGCCACATGACTTATTTGTTAGTTAGGTATAAAATAATACGGAAGTAAAGCATTAAAATTTATTTAAGATATGTTTATGAATACAAAACTTAAAATATTACAATTAAAGTTTAAAATCGTTTTATAGCTATGGGAATGTCGATGAAAACATTTTTTCTTAATTTAATGGATTTCAGATTTAAAAATTTTGTTTAATAATTTAACCTTATGAAAGTTAATATGTCTCCAAACACTTCACGTACATATCTTTCGAAAGATCAGCACACATTCTCTGATTACACTTGATGCACAATATTTTTGTAGATCGGTCATTGCATTGACTACAATCAGCATACCGCCCTTTACCAGTTTTTTCTGACATTGAAATTTCTGGCATTAGATGTAATCCTAAGAACAACGGAGGGGGATCGAAGGTAATTTGAGTGATTACATTATTTCTTTATATTTGAGGCGTTATTAGTGACCGCATTAGTGCTTCCAAAAACGGAGTATGTATAATTTTTTTATTGATATTATTGGCTGCACTCAAGAGGTTGATCCACTTCTTTATAATCTATTAATAACTTATCTTCTTTAAGTTCTTTCAGATATTTTCGCCAAATATTAGGATTGTCACTACACTCAGTTTTAGGTCGTAGCATTGTTATGAAAACAAATAAGTATCAATTAATAATAATAAGAATACATTTGAATATTCTTTCTAGAACTATATAATATTTATAAAAAATATTGTGAAAATTTTACAATTTTTTTTAATTTAAAAAAGTGGAAAGTGGATTTAAATTTTTACAAAAATAATCCAGAGTACATAACTGCAAGATAATCGTCAACTCCGATAAATTTAAATTTAACTTGGAAAATTAAACATGAAACGTTATTAGGTACGTGAGGGGCAACATTAACTCAACCCTATCAAAGGATCGACAGAAGATGACTCACTCAAATAGGGGTGAAATGGCATTGTGAAGTTGTAAAGAGGGAATGGTGATTGAGCTACTAGGAATATTAGCACTACATTGTAAAAATAGTTTATATTGCTTTGTAGCTGGGAGACAACTATAACTCACGCGCCGAACGGAACGTCAATAACCTATTAAATAATTATGAAAAAAAAACAACTGCTTTTCGTATTGCTTTATGTGCCTTTTTAATAAATAAATATAATACAAAGAGAAATCGTAAATTTTAGTTAAACGAGCCAACAATTTTTTCGTTTATTATTTTGTTTTATATACGTTCCGTTGTCGTGACCAAAAATAATCATATTTTGATGTACCTTAATTATATTTTAAAACCTACATACTGCTGAAGAACATACGAACAGCCCAACTAAAGACTGTACAGTAGTAAAATTTAAAACCCCTAATGGCCATGTGACTTGTGAATAAAACGTTAATAAAACGAATACACCACGGTTAGCTGTAGACTAAAGCATCAAAGCGACCCTGTAACCCAAACCCGCTAATTAGACGAAATGTTTCGACTGGTGGTTACTCTCGTTATTTCTGGTGCCATAAAATATGTCACTGAAAAAGTGGAGAGAACAACTTACGCAATTTACACAGACAGGGCATAAAACGAGATATGCCTTGTCAGCTGCACAACTGTTACGTAGCACTATGGAATCGACCGTTTTCTGCAGATGTCTACATCAGCGCTTGCCTAAGCAACGTGACGGTGGCAATAATGATGTCGTGATCATTATTTTTTTTGGAATTAATGAAGTTATATAAATACTCCAAAAAAAAGAAATGAATTCCTGAGTTAATTCCTTTTAATTCAGATAAAATTGCATCAATTTAAAGAATAGAGGACGGCAAGCTACATACGCCTGCTTTGAGGATACATTTATGATTTTTTGTTTAATTTGATTATTTAGATATTAGAAAAAATGTACTGTATTTTCCACTAAAGTTAAATTTTCATAATATTATAACACATAAAGTTCTGCAAGGGTGAAAATCTTCCAGCTATTGATCTCTACCCGGGAGCTATTGCTGCATTTTAAAATTTGGCCATGTAACGAGTTGAAATGCACGAAAGTCTGCTGGGAAATCGTAAGTTGATGATAAAGAGTTGTTAGGATTTCATCCAGATTGATTATGGGCAACTATGTTCGAATCAACTAGAAAAGAAATGGATGTTTAAGATGATTGGTGAGAATTAGTACCATTAATTGAGTTCAAAATGAAGTAAAAAAATAAGAATACAAAACAAAAAGATGTGAGTGCACTTTAAGTAGCTAATGAATTGATATTGATGTGTACAGTTGACAGGTAAATAGCCGTTACACGAAAAAGGCAGGGATGCAATAAAAATAACTATCCAATTAGCAACCCACACTGTACTTATATCTATCACTGTTATAACTATCGATTTATCAAAATTTATACAATGCAGTATGTAATGGTCCAGTCAATACAAATACAGTTACAGCGTGAGCATTCAAGATTACATTTATTATTATCAGATCTGGTAGTAAAAATTTTTGTAAATAGTTCACTCATTACAAAAAATGAAACTTGAGTATACATATTGTAGTCAATTTAATTCTACTTAATTGGTACTACCCCCTTTCATCACTTCACAATTTATATATTATTATTATTTGTTTTACTGTGCATTTGCACTTGCCAGACGATTGGTGGTAAATGATACGTTATATGTTTTGCCATACTGACCTAATTAAATGACTTCGGAAATAGGATATAAAATTCAACCGACAAAATCGGTCCAGGCGATTTTTACATTCAAACAGAATGGTTTGGAGACTAAACCATATTCATTGCATCCACAAAACCCAGAAGTACACGGGTGGTAGTTTAGTTTCTGTTGAAAATGGTTTTTTATTCTGAATAAAAAATGATTTGAAATATTTTGGACTTACTTATGAGCTCACTCTTGAAAACTTCAAATACCATCTATCATTAACACCCGAAAATGACTCAATAGTTACAACGCCACAGTTTCATTCCCGTTTACCGCAACATTTCCACCTCTACCGAGGCTTCCCACACTCTTTAATTCCCTCACTCCACCTTCAAACAGGTACTCCTAGTAAAAGGATCAGCTCACCTAAAATAAATTCCTTTATTTTTCGCTTATCCATAACCTTAAAAATTTGAGAGCTAAGGAAAAAAAAAAAAAAACTTATCTCTTACCTCTCCCATATTCTCCTGAACCATTCCCTCGCTGGTAAAATTTTAGCAACTATATTTATTACAATGTTGGAAATTTATTAAAATTTTTGTTTCTGAATTTTATTTTCACAATAAAAAAACAAATAAATGATATAAGTTGATAGTAATTACTAAACCTACTCAATGATAGTATAATACGTGTTTGTGTTTGTACTTAGGTTATTAATAATCTTCTGAGGTAGTCTTAATAGGGCTGTTTTAATTTTGCTCCCATTTTTGAGCCAACAAGTGGAACTTCAATGCAAAATATCATATCTTTAAAATAAACATGGTTGATTTAACATTGATAACACGATTTCAACAAAGTTTTTAATTGAATATTTAAATGATAAACTTTAAAAACATTTATTGTTGTATGTAATTTACGAGTATCCGTATTTCTGGATATTGAAGCAGTTTTTACGTCATTAAATACATGTAAAGTGTCATGTTTCTTGTTGAATAGGGAAACAAACAATGGCTTGAATGGACAGACATATATGTTTAAGTAGAGACACAGCGGTTAACAGGGTTTCTGGATGTTATAAAATGACATGAAAAGATTAGCTCAAATGTCATCGTAGTCATGTCTGAAAAATTATATATATGCGGATGTCCTAGCAGCTATGCTGGTCTAGAGTTTTTCTGCGCCTCAATCCATTGGCAACAAATATCTTTGATATCCCACTTCCAACATTTAAATTTTATGAAGAAAATTGTTGAATAATAAACTCAATAGGTTAATTTTCTTAACTGTGGCTGTATCCATAAATACATCTAACATATTCAAACTGGTGAAAGTTGTGTGGGAGCCCTAAAAGCTTCTAGACCAGCGAATCTGTTTAGTACTTACCTATAAATATACTGTTCACGAACTGAAAATTTAACCCCTCCCACTTATAGTGGAAGTATATAAACCTCGAAACTTTTGGCGGGGTCCCATAAGACCTGTTAGGGTAGTTAGTATATGGTTTCTTTTTGGGATTATCCAAACCTTCTTCAACCTGTCTGGAGAAAATACCAGAGTAAATTCAGACCTATATTTAGCAACGTGCTTGCTTCCAGCGTTCATGTTAGAGTGGCTTTCAGACGTACAATGCGTCTTACTAAATAAGACTTATCCTCCTCAATATTCACTTTCTGATTCATGACCAACCTTCTATTTAATGATTGCCTTATGCAGGAGGTCACACTAAATTCTCAGATATTAAGGTAAACGAATCAATTGTCTTGCTTTTTTTATTTTTGTATCGTTAATTTCATATTGCGAAATTACTCTTCAAACAAGCGCGTTTACACAATATTTACCCCGTGCAACCGGTATTGGGTTGGTTATTAACTATGGAATATATCTGTACCTCGGAGGGATACAACACTATGTCCATATTTTTCCATATTGACTTTATTACAGAGTTAAAGGTTTTTTTTCATTTTATAACAACTGCATGATGTAAATAACAATAAATAGAATGTTCTGGTAAAATATTGTTTCAACAATACTCAATAAATAGCTGTGCCAATAACACTTTTTGTTGAAAAAAAGTTTAAAACTCCTCTCCTGTAAAGTTATGAAAATGGACATAGTGTTGTATCCCTCCGAGGTACAGATATATTACATAAAGAAACAAAATCACATTAACGTATCTTATTTATAATGTTAGCAAGGTTTTTTTTTTCTATCTGGGATTTTGTGTGACGAAGTTGTTCGCTTAACGGTTTTTATAGTTTGAAATGTCTAATTTCAATCCCTTAACTGATCATTAATTTTATTTTACTTAAATAGGTAGGAGTCGGTGGAATAGAAATTAACAGAGTTAATTTTAATAAAAGAGTGCCGTGATTAAGTTAACCACATAACTATGTACATTATTAGTTTGGCAGTCTACCCATACTAAACTTCTTAACCTGAACATAAATTATGAATAATAATAAGAGTAATCAATGCTGCATGCGTTTATTGGAGTAATTTATAATAAAAATACAAATGGTAATTTTTTTAAATGAGTCAAATTGTTGTGAAATATTTATAACTCACATATAAATATACTAAATCTTTTTTAAAGATTCTCATCCGAGAATAATTACAGCGGAAAATAATAGTAGGAGTGTAAACTAAACTAAAGTAATTAAGGACAAGTAATCCTCCATTTATTAAAAACGTTTCATGGCAGACAAAAGATTAAAAATAAAACCTACAAAGGACCTTCTTACTGTTATGCCTTAGTTAGAACAAAGTCATAACTTTTAATACAGTCCTTGCAAACAAAGATTTATTTTGTAATGTGTAATTTAGTAGAATAAAAGTGTTTTATGAATGAAGACAGAATAAGCTTCCCCCCCACCCCCAACTACTTTACCCGCTACGATCGTAACCTTATCTCGTTACTAATAAAGTAACTTGAGTAGTTTTTGAAGGGTGAATAGATCGTGTTCCATGCCTAGCAGAGAAAGTCCCTCTACCCCACAGGTAACGTTTTATTTTGACTTAATCAGGTGAAACGCTCATAGCATCGTTATTATATCCCCAGTATAACTAACTACCTTGGATAACTTTATGTATAGTATTTGATATTCCAATAAATCAAGTCATGAGTGAGCCATCACACAATTAAGGGTTTGTTCACGGTCACGAAAAAGATTTTGGTAACACTTTCAAACCCTTTTTGTAATAAAGGCAACTTTAACCCCAACTATACATACCGTTAGTCGTTAATTTTCACGTTGAAATCTTTAAATTGGTACTATAATATGATATATGAATATTTAGTTAGATTTCATGAAATAGATCAATAATTGACCCTATAATATTTCTTTTATGGTCTCTAGGGCGTAAAGTAAAACTTAGATGCAAAAGATTAACCTTGTTTAGGAAAAATTAGGTCGTGAATGCCCGTTTTATTTTAAAGTCTTAATTTAATTGTGGCCCATTTACTTATGACAACTACCTTTCAATACATCATTGCTCTAAAAAAATCACTGGTGGATTTGAAATTGGTAATACGATGTGAATAACAGTTTTAATGTCCTCATGTGATTATAAGTTTAAAAAACAAAACAAAAATTACATATTGTTAAGCAGGATATTAAAATCATTAAATTAATGACTTAATAATATTTTGTTTTGTAATTAATTTATTAATTCACAACTGTGACTAGAGACACAACCATCGAATGTACTGTAAATATGATGAAACAATGGCATGTAGACCACGGAAATCCAGTGATGTCCCGATATTGTTAAAGCCAAGTTTGAAGATATCTTATAGTCAATCATTAAGAAGATTTCAAATGTCTCCTGAGTCATCGTTGAATGTTACCAGAGAAGTCGGTGTAGACAGGTCCCTTGTATCAGTGAGTGTCCGTTAATCGTAAAAGTTTCTGTATAATGTTGCAATACAGTAAGAATTATTGAATTTTTTTTCAATACAGCGACCAATTGATAATTTAATTTCCCTTACTTATGGTTTATAGAAGTCAATTAATTTTTAAGGGCATTTATATTTCTAATTACTGTATACAGCCCACGAATAACTGATTTTTTTCTTTAGAATTTATTTCTTTAATAATACGAGAAAAGTGTTGTATTTCTCAGAGCCGTTTGTTCGAGTTGTTTTTTAATAAAATTTTAATTGCGTAGTCTTCCAGGAACAGAAATTATTTTGTAATAAGAGTTTTTAAAACGATTTCATCATGTGCTACTCTAAAACTGAACAGTTCTTGAATATTCTAAAAATTTCACTCGAAGTCGAATTTACTGAGGCTTTATAAGAGTACCCGGAATTCTTACCATCAGAATATCGAGATTCTATATCTATTCTGATTTTATCGGAAAAAGTAAGGAACCGATGTATATATCTACAATTGGCCTTAATATACATTTGTATACCAAACTGCCGATCTCCGTCTTCATACAGAGCTTAGTGTTGCTTAGGTTTCTCATGATTTCTGATTAATATGGAAATTTCAGGTAAGCCTGGCAATGAGACCCCCCACTAGATATTTAACTATTTATCTACTTGCCTTCAAATTAATTTCATTTCCTTTGAATTTTGAATCCGAGAGGGTTTCAACGTATTAATCAACGTGATTTCAACGTGGCTTTGGATTCAGAAAATAATAATTTCCCTCAATAATACACTAATACATTATAGCAATGTAAACAAAAATATGATTGTATGAATTATACTCATAAAAAATAGAAACAGTGAATAATACTTTAAACAGAGAATATGAAATCGCATCTGGTCCCTTAGTCGCTCTTACCTGTCCGTCTAAAAGGACCTCTCAAAGTGGGAATGCAAATATATATTCTAACGAAAGGATTTTTTCTAGGTCACTGACAAAATAACCACTTATATTTTAATACCGATACTTTTGTAAATAAAGGCAAAAACATTACGACCAAAGTTTGCAAATGAAATGTCAGCTTTAATATTTAATATTTTTGAGTGCTTTTACAACCGTGATATCTACAAGAAAACTTAATAATCTTTAGAAGTCCAGAACTTTGGTTTTTACTAGATATTTATTATGAATATTGGAGGCAAGTATCTTTTATAACTGGGCCTCCGTTATAAATTTTAATCGAAAAACTCATTTCATTTGTTCTATTGTTTTCAATGCCCACCGAAACGGAAATCATCTTTGTTGCATGTATTGATTTGAGCCACACATAATACCCCTCTAAAAACATGACTTTGTTCGTGTTTTGTCAGCTTGGTTCGTATTTCTAAGAAATTCTTTTGAAAAAGTTGCAAGAGTTTTGTATCCTTCTGGGAACGTGTCATTTTTTATCTTAACTTTCAATTAGAAATTGAAAAGACTCTTGCACTTTACTCTTTGTAATTAATCACCTTGTGGTAGAACATCTGACAGGGCCGAGTCATCGTTGTATCAATCTGTTTTGTGATTACTTGAAAAGAAAGGCTAAATTATTATCGTTGTTACACGTTACGATGCCTCCGAAAAAAGTTAGCCTCTCTATTAAAGAGAAACAACAAATCATAAACGCCGTGGCCAGCGGCTTTAAGCAAATTAACGTATCCAAGCGTTTTAACGTCCCTCGTTCCACAATCACATCAATACTGAAGAACAAGGACAAAATCACTTCCCAGACATCAAGCAGCAAAGTATAACGCTTCAAGACTGGTGATTACCCACAACTTGAAGAGAACTTAAAAAAGTGGTTCGCGCAAGCAAGGAATTTAAATGTACCAGTTGGAGGAAATATTTTAAGGGAAAAAGCGCGAGTTTTCGCAAAACAAATGGGAATTGAAGACTTTCGTGCAAGTGATGGATGGTTCGATAGATTCAAAAAAAGACACAACATTAAATTTAAGAAGCTTAGTGGGGAAAATGCGAGTGTGTCTGATAACGTTTGTTCTGAGTGGAAGGATAAATTAAGAAAACTAATTGAACCTTATGAGGCTAAGAATATATTCAATGCCGACAAAACGGGCCTGTTCTATAAATGTCTCCCTGATCAGTCCATGTGTTTCAAGGAAGAAAAGTACATGGCGTAAAAAGCAGTAAAGAACGTGTAACCTTACTGTTGGCAGCCAACTTGGATGGTTTGGAGAAATTAAAACCACTTAGGTTAATCGGCCAAACCTAGGTGTTTTAAAAAAATATAAAATCATTTACAATGGCCTATCGTGCCGTTAGATCCAACAATTTTAGATAGAACAAAAAAGCATCGATGACGGGCGAATTGTTTAACGAACGGATGCAATCAGTCAATGCAGATATGGAGAAAATAGACATTTCATTGATAATTGTTTGGCCGACAATTCTATCCTATCTCTCAGCAATGTTAATGTTGTGTTTTTTCCCGCCAATACAACTTCTAAGTTGCAACCTCTGGACCAGGGCATAATTAAAGAATTCAAAATGTTTTACCGCAAGGAAGTAGTGTTGCAACCTCTTGGCAGAATCGAGGATGGACTAGATCATAAAATTACTTTATTTTCAGCTATGAACATAGCTGACAAGGCATGGCAAAACGTTAGCGAGAACACAATAAGAAACTGTTTTCGTGCCTGTGGGTTTAACGAAGCGGAACCTCCGTTAATAGAAGACGCAGAACAAGATGTTGAATTTCTTTTTAGATTTTAGATCCATCTGAGGACGTTGATGGTGAAGATGGAGAGGGCAATGAAGATGATGTACCAACAATTACTGCTAAAGTTGCTAAACAATACGTGAACAACGTGTGCCGTTTTTTAGCAAAATCAGATGTTGGTGATGAGGTATTTTTTGCTCTGAACACTTTTGACAAAGCAATTGACTATACCCTTCTGCAAGGATTGCGTCAAAAAAAAATTACGGATTTTTTTCGAACATCCAAACATTCGAAATAACAAATGTTTGATTGGTTTATTTAATTTAGAACTTAAGTATGTACATATTTTTTATTGCATGCATTGTTTAATGTTTAGTTCAGTATTAAGCAGTGTTTATTGCATAGTTTTTATCCTTACTACATTGTACATACTTCTTAATACATACATGTTGGCATTATTTCGTTTTTTAATTTTGTGCTCCTGATAATCGGTATTCCTAATAATTCGTACCAAACTGTCAGTCCCTTGACAATACGAATTATCAGGATTCTACTGAGTCACAATATTTTTGTTCGTGTCAAGGAAGTACAACTTACCTTCTTGGCACGATTTCAGTTGAGGTTATATGGGGTTTTTAAATATAAATTGTTTACTTTATGTCAGTTATAATAGATTTTAAGTTTATAATAATTATAAATTTGTTAGATAGGTCTGTATAAATAGTATATCTGTTAATATAGGTTTCGTATATAGATTGGTTAGATGCTGTTTTTTTTAGAAACATATATGATTACACGATTACATCTCTAATTACATATATGATTTTATTAGGGTAGGGTACAATAAAATAAATATGGCTGCAGAGGATAAAGTTTAATTGTAACTATGCAGTTTGTCTTGCCACACTGGTAACTGTCGTATAACATTTTTCAAATTAGTTTTTTTATATATATTATATCTATTTTTTTTGTTTTCATATTATGCTGTTGGGATTTTGAAGTGACCACGACTGAGCACTGGACCATAATGGGTTTTAGCTAATCACATTAGTGTACTTTATGTTATATTTTTTGTAAGCTACATTTATATATACCTTTTTATTGTTCTTAGTGGACCATGCCCCTGAATAAAGTATTTGTTTTTTTTTCTTTCATTTCACATCATCACACGTTTTGTTACTACACGGATCCCCGCTTGGTTAAAAGGTTGCTGCTGTAGCCACGGCACGTGCTATTTCCCTCGCTAAGCCGATTTGGCGACACAATAAAGCAGACCGCTGCTGCCCCAAGATAATGCGGTCAACTCATCAGGGCCGGATCGCTCAGGCCGCACGGATAACCGGATCCGTGGACTCAGTAAAGCTTCCGGCCCTAATCAATGACTCACAATTTATGATTGATCACTCTTTATTCTCCGTTATCCGCTCATTATCGCGTTAGCCTCCTCCAACCCGATGCCAATCCGCGGTCAATGCGTCATTCATGGTAGACTGTTTCGTTGATTGTGGTTGTGGTAGATTGCCGATCCCAAAGAGAGATGCACTACTTACGTTTATGTGATCGCTTTTCATATGTATGTTCTGCATATTCAATTAAGTTACGTAAGTTAAATGATGTATCGAGACATGCAATAATGAGACGTTGCAAAACTTTTCACATTAATTTTGATTTTTAAACTTTTATTTCCTACTCAATCATTTGTTAGATTAATTTAGAAAATGGTGGTGAAGCCGCAGAAGAAAATAAATTGGGGGTGAACCAGAGTGAGTGTATGATTATTAATTTTAATAGAATAGACCCATCCTTACAATAAAATATGCCTCAGTTACATTACAATGTCGGAAACTATGAGAATAAACTAATTGTGAACAATTATAGACACGTTCCAAAATTTACATTTAATACTCCGTTATAACTTTTTCGAACTTAAAAATCAAATTGTAAGCTTAAGTATACATTTAATTTTTTTATAAGGTTTAAAATGCATTAAAATCCTGATACGGCTCCCCCTCCCCCTTGTGTATATCTGTATATTCAGGTTATTGGGAGTCCTCTGTTCCCCCCAAAGATATGAAATTTAACAGAACTCCCAATCTGGTGACGATATAAATATCTCGATAAAAGACGATTAATTGCAGTTATTTAAGTTTGTGCTTTATAATTAAAAATTGTATTTTAAGATCATATTAATAACACTATCAAGCTAAAGTTCTCAACATCTTTATGCATGTTTAAGGTATCATGTAAGAAAAAACCTACCTCGGATTATCGTCAATTATATTTCTGTAGCTCAATAACTCAAAAAAAAGAAATTTTATTTGGTATAAAACAGACAGGTACAATTATATATGGTTACAACCTAAGAGCTTGCTAGCTAATGAGTGCCCTAAGGGCCAACACTCTGGCTTATGCCTAGGGGGTATTTATGTGTGTAGGAAAACGATAACAGTAATGATAATAGTACAGATATTAGCGAAAGGTCGTGGGAGACAAATATTCAGAACAGAGGTCTGGGAAAGGAAAATAAGTTATTGATAATTACGTGTACAATCAAAGAGCTGATTATAAGTTAAGAAATACAGCTCTTAAGATGTTATTGATAAACATACCATTTGTTTATAATAAGATTATATATATTGCATAACTGTCCACAAAATCCCTCCGAAACTGCTTGAATTCTGCAAGAGATGAATGCAATAAAACGCTGCCGATCTTATTGCAGGCGGAAAATAAATACCGTTTTTCAAAAAAGTTCATATCCTTAAGATTCAATAGAAAGCCAACCTGGAAGACGTTTAATGATGTCCAAGCTGACCTAGAAGATGATTGCATTGGTAAAAGCTGGCTCTTGAAAGCGTATCAACATACTAAAATTTATATGACATGAGAACTGGGGGGGGGGAGATAGAAAAGTAGCAATAAACACCTAAAAAACTATAATGTTCTCTAAGATTTACTACCGGTGTAAAATACTAACATCAAAAAGTAAGATGCCTTCTTAAAACCCTCGAACCTATCCAGAATACTTCTTTGAGGTCAGCTGTCAGAGCTTTAAGATGTATTCCTGCGAATAAACAAATGGGTGAACGTTGTAAGACCACTCGCCAACGGTCGCTTTACTTTGCTAGCTGTATCGTGATTGTCATTGATTGGTGAATCAAGTGTGCCGTACCGAGCAAGTAATTGATTTTTAGGTAAGAAATAAACCTTCGTGACCTTCGCCACTGCTTTCACTTGCTTCACTATAAAGTTCAATTCCATTCATTAGTCCAGCGCCACGATTTATGTCTATATTTAGAATGATTTTGCCATCTCTTGATTTTGATTTGGCCCGATTATCATCCCTTTACACCCCGCTGAAATTTCCAACTTGGTTCTTCAATTTTCAAGAAAGGTAAATTTCGAAAGCTTGCGGAAGTCGCTAGAATCATGCAAACATTTGCGTTTGAGGGATTCATTCGCGAGAGTCCAATTGGTTTTTTCACGGTGTAGGTTTCCATCAGTGATGAGACTTCGTAGATTTAGTCCACCACTTCTGGAAGTTTATCCACTTCCTAGGGTCTTTAGACAGCAAGAATGGGTTCATTGGTGGAATGACTTCAAAACGCGATGGACGATGATCTCAACCATAGCGAATGCATAAAGTCGTTTGAAACACTGGATTACGGGAGGGAGACGCTACAACTACCTAAGAAACTGGTATGGGCTTTGTTTGCCAAAGGTACATCTTACAGGAATCCCTTGATCTCTAGTATTTCATGTGAAGCTGAATGAGTTCAATGTTAATGCCCCAGTTATTAATATGAAATTTGGTTGAACTTTCTTTTTTCCCCCTCCCTTCCTGGGATGGATATCCAATAACGGGATTTACCCAAGAGCCTCTTGCGGGAGGTTTGTTGACTGTGGTGTGCGTATTCCAGTGAAATTGGGATTGTTAAACCGTCTTTATTCATGAAAAGAAATTATTTAATCTTCTCAGACTCGATTTACAGACTATATGAAGGGATGCTTAGTTACTAAATAACTATAAACTATTTACAAGTAGTGCTTCCTCTTCTTTTCCTTATCTCGCTTAACTAATATTAATACTAAATCCTAACTTAATAATGTTGCTGGACTGGGGTATAATTACTTAAATTAATTTACTGGCATCAAAAGTGAATTCGCATTTTATTCGCAGCCCCACTTTCATACAGAGTAATTATTGTTTGCATCTAAGTTTTAAACGTTATTCCAGATATGGTAAAATAAACGAAAAATATCGAAGAGTAAATTATGAATCAATTGCTTGTAATTAAAAAATTATTTATTTTATCATACTGAGTAGGGTATCGAATTATAGATACTGTTGCCCCCAGTAATTGCATGTAGTATTTCTTTCGGCCTTAGTCGACCAATATTACGAATAATCAATTCAAAAAGTGACAATGAAATTGTTTTCGTTACCGGTACTATACTGATAATTATGAAATTTATCTCACTCCTGAGTAACTTGAATTTGTATTTTAAATTTGAATTAGAATATTTTAAAATCCATGTAGATTTCATTGGTGGAATATTTTGTACTATTGCATAGATAATCTATTAAATAGCAAGAAAAAATATTCTTTGGTTGTTTACTGAAATAAGAAAATTCAACCTTCAAATTAATTATTAACGATATACATTTTTGCAATGTTAAAGACCAAATAAGCTAAAGCACAAAATAGCTCGGAGATTGTCATATAAAAGTCATTTGAAACTTTTTAAAATTGTTTTAACCCTTTGCATACGACTATGGTCCGTCCCTTTTTTTGTCACCAAAGTCTCCGGTATTTTTTTTCTCTGCGTGGCTTAGTGATGGGTTAGGTGTAGTGTACCAGCTTCAACGACCCAGCCCTAAGGGGTCATCGGATTTCTTTCGGTCCCGTAGGGAGCCCTCTCTCAATGTCTGAGTTCTGTGGTGGAAGAAAGGGCCACTTTCGCTTCAGTTTTTGCAGTGGAGATCTCTTTATTAATGGATTTATATGTCTTCTTAAACAAGACTAAATTTTAGTCTGATTAGTAATAAAGCATTGGCTCCTTTGAATGTAACTTCTGTATCTGGTTTTCCTTGTGCGAGAGCTTACACTTTGGGGAGGAATTTCCTTATGAAACCACCGTAAAAAACAATTTTAATTAAAAACTCACCACTCTAAAAACCAGTTTTCATAATAACTTTTCGTAGGAATATAAATCGCTTTCTTCCTTTTGTTTTCAGTTTTTTTTTGAAAAATTGGAAATTATTCCAAAAAGTATTTATAATTTTTCAACGTTAATGATGCCTGTAGTGACCGCTAACTACATAAGAGAAATCACCCTATACTCTATTGTATATATATTGTAAATTAATCAGGTAAATTTACATCAGGTAGAAAAACGACCCTGTCGGGTCAGCCCTTCGGCTGCCTACACAAAGCCCGACCGCATACTTAGCTCTTATTGGTTACAACAACGATGGAAATGACTGAGCCTAACGAGCCACCACTAACTATCAATAGGGGCAGATCTCGGGCTGTATTTCATTCTCCTCTCGACTTGCAGCTGCGACGGTATTCAAGAATTTGGTCTTCTTCCTTATGAAACACCTCTGCATCTCTTCTCACCTAACCTCACTATGTTTTAGTCCGGCGTTGTCAGACCGCACACCTTCCTAGTGGGAATCTCTGCCTTCGTCTCGCTAAATCTAGCACCTCCTTGGGAGAGACCTCTCCCTAGTTGTCGTGGCCCTGCAAACTTACCAAGCAGTGTCTGCCGTGACAATTCAGTCTTCCTCTCTCCGGTTCACACTCGCCTTTGGGATCCGGACGGATTTCGCCTACTCTCAGATACCGAGTGTGAATTCGTGGTCATTCCAAGACCACACAAACTACCTACCTACCTACCCTATACCTCTTCTCCTGAACATAGTGCATTGTCAGGGCACATACCTATCAAAAAATGGAGTCAGATAGTAAAGCCGTCATGAAACGATTGTCCAGATTATAAACTTAAACAACCGTCACTTGTCACCAGGGCTAGGGTAACCAGGCACCGCGCTCGTGACGACCCGACAATGCCCATCATAATTTTTTTTTTCAAACTTCAATCTTTTGGTATGTTCTTCGATTCTGTTTATTATATTATCTGTTTATTATTCTGTAATTATATGAACGAAGGAAGTCCTCCTTCCAAAAATGAACAAAAGCAAGTTGGAGTACAGAATTAAAGTGTATTCTGAATCATTATTAAAACTAATACGATTACATTGGTTTAAATGTACTAGTCGGGGTGGCGATAGAGATTTATTACAATTAAAGTATGAAAATAAATCCTCCATTTATAATTGTGCGTATAAATTTTCTGGTATATTTTGGAACATAATGCAGTTTAATTACTATCAGCCGATAAGGCTCCTGCCTGTTGGATTCCATCCCAAGCCACAGCATAGAACGCCGTTTATATTGAATTTTCACGCACTCAACAGGTGCGTATAGGAACAAAATTAATTTATCACACAGATATTTGGTTATTTTTACTTGTTTTAAGTGGTAAACAGAGATATTATTAGCCAAATCATTTGTAAAAAGAGAATGAAATGTAGGAGCATGTATTAAACTCTAGGTTTTTACAAATTTATTAAATAATGAGAAATCATTATTAATGCAATTAGAAAAAACTTGCGGCTTTCTCCCGGGGATCGAATTTCGTTAAGTTTGGAACTGCTATTTTGCTGTTTATTTGAAAGCCACGAACCCTTAAGTTTTCTGGTCTCGTCCCTTAAAACAGTGGTGGCCTCACAATCTATAGTAAATAGGTAAAGTATGTTATGGAATTTTCTGAGGGTCTCTCTTGCCCTCTCACTAGTCTTCACCAAGTCGCAAAACGGTCGTGAAGGTAGGCCCCCGCCATGCTGCTTTAGGTTCATCCCTCAGCTTACTGATGGGATTTAAGAGGGGTGTTTAGCGTCATTAGATTTGTCTATTAGCTAGTCATAGTCAATATTAGTCCCTTTGATCAAGAGACATGAGATTTTACCAACAGCTTTAATTGCACTTAAATTGGCTTTAATACTCGCTAATTAAAAAAAAAATTATTGAGTGTGATATCAAATTAATGATCTTGACATAAACTCACAAAAAGTCTGTCATTAAAACCGTCTTTGTGACATTAACTAAAACCATGCTTGACATAGATGCATTTAGCATAATATTTTCACAGGAAGCACCGATTATGCAAAAATAAACCAATAAGGTTCAATGATCAATACCTTGGTAAAAAAATTATTTGGACGCGGTTTCGAATCAAAAATCCAGACAACCAGAATAATATCATGCACAACGTACTGCTACATTAGGGGTCTATGTTTTCTAAAAGTCGTTAAAACAGCCTTTAACAAAATGTTTTTTTACATTCTCAAGAAAATCTTTATTTGTGTGAAACATCATACGTGACTTGTTTATTTTTGCCATAACAAATGTTATGTGGATACAAATTACAATCTCTCCTAGAAGGACAGTAGATAATTTTGATAAGATATTACATTCGAAACTTATTTACAAAGGATGTCACTATATTTAAATATATACACTTACTATTTTATTCAAACAAATCTTAGGATGTAGGGGGAGAAACCTGATAGCGTCAGAACTTAATATTTACAAAATACCACAGGGCTTGTTCCGCTTCAATTTCTAAGAGGGATTGTATGGATGGGCGATACTGGAAAGTTATCTTGCTAAAGGATTTGGATAGTCAGATAATTTACGGTGGAGCTCACAAGTTTGAGGAAATGTGATCGTGGATAGTGGGAATTATAAGGTCTTTATGAAGGGTTTTAATCATGACATAAAAATGTGCATAGCAGTTAATGCACTTAGAACTTTAGAGTGGAAGGATTGAATACTCTTCACTTGTGAGCATCATGGTTTCTGTCTGCAAATCCAGACTTGCTTTAGTATGACTATTTTGTTTTATAGTGCGAGGTGGGATATCTTGTTGAGCAGTCTAATTAGCTGCTCAAACCTTCTGTCTAATGACTCTGATGAGGGTCCCAGGTTGATCTTTTGTCAACGTGGAATCCAGAATCCATGGTATCGCACTGTTTCTGATGTGGGAAGAGAAGTACCGTTGAAGAAGACTGGTGGGTAGGACTTGTGTCGTAAATATAATACATTTCCCTTCGGTGACTTTTATACTACACAGGTAACACCAATGCTCCATTTCGGAAGGTGAATTAGTGCGTCATGGGATGCTATGTTGGGGTACTAATGGGATGCTATGTTGGGGTACCAATGGGATGCTATGTTGGGGTACCAATGGGATAAAAGGTACTTTATAATATGTCCTTTTTTTTTTATCTTTGACTATTATTAATTCGATGGTATTCTATAATTTATATCATACTTTTTTAATTTCTATACAAATGTAGGTATAAAATTGTATTTATTATTATAAATTTCGTTGATGATGCTACATATCTACTCTGCCGAATACCCTAGTGCTTTCATGGAATCAAAGAGTTAGTTGCCTTTGTATATTGCTTCCTCATTTTATTTTCAAGACTAAGCTAATTCTGCATATATATTGAATTGTTTTCCCGATTCAAGGCGTGTTAATTTGAAAAAAACCTCAACTTAATCTGGTGGAATCGCTCAGGTGGCATATATAAAGCAATAAATAGATTGTCTGGTTTATTTAAAGTAGGATTAAGACGATACATTAAAACCTACTATTCTTCCCTCGCTGCTTTCTGTTTTATTTTATGTTTTACAAAAGCATCTCTACAGACTAAGTTATTGTTTCAGTGATTAATTAGAGTTTACGCTGTATCACCTGGTGGCAGTTATATATAAAATTGATTGTATGAATGATGAATGAAATGCCAACTCCGCACCAAGCCCTGATCGTTCCAGTCGGTGCGCAAGGCGAGTTGAAGTACACAACAAACAGGCCTAAATACAGCTACCGCCACGTCTATGGAAATTAATATTGATTATATCTCAGAATAACTTGTATCACAACATGAGGGGGCTAAAATTGAATAAGCTGTAAACTGAATCTGTCCTTTATTGTTTTAAGACAAGCTGATACTATTCGACAGGTATTATTTATGCATGAACTCAATTGATCATAAATTGAATAAAATTCGTTCTGTTAACGATTGTGTCAATGTTGTCATAGAGTAAGATATTATGTTTATTATAATATATTATTATTATACTAGCAGATCTATCTATTTATAAGATATTTCTTAGCTACTCTATTGGTACATGGATGTCCCAAAATTTCCCAATCTACATTTTTTTCCATATATTCCCTCATTTTCTTCTTTCTATTGTTATCTATTGAGTAACTGCTAGTATTTTTCTCTTATATGACAACACATCGTAAAGCAAATATTTTCTCCTACATATACAACACAGCAACTACCTTTCTTGCTTTTCTAGAATAATTAACTCGTGTTTATACTTTTTAAACACTTGTCAAAAAAAAAACTTGACTAAACTCTCTTCGGCCATCCAACAAAGTCATTTGCCTCGTAATATTTTCTCTATTAGTCAAAATACATTTTTTATAGGGACCAAAATTTAATTACTATTCGTATAAACAGTATTATGTACGGATAAAGTACACCGTTTCCCAAGCCACATTCTTAAATGATTGTGAAAGAACTACTCCATAATATTTATCTGAAAAAATTAATTTCACTACTTAACCTATTTTACCTACTAAAACCTCTTTTTAAAAAGGTAAAAACAAAACCTAACTAAATCTATTGACATAAAAAAAAACTTATCAAACTTAGTTTCTATTTTTATCTACTAACATTTCATTCTTCAAGAGAATGTCTAATTTCAAAACTCTTTTTGAGTTGATTTTTTGAGGTGTTGCTAATCTGGAAAATAATGAATTGAATTTTTCGTTTTGATTTGAGAAGTTGGGTATGAAAAGGGGTCTGACTTTATCCAAGTCGACACCGTATTTTGAAATGTCATAATATATACATTTAAATTTATGGTTGATATAAACATTTTTAAGTCCACTATTGCAGAAAAAATATACAAGCAAGTATAAAATGTGTATTAATAATAAATAACAGCCTATTTCTCCAAGCTAGGCAGTTATTCATGATTTTTAATAACTGGTAATAAAATGCTTATTATGTCAGGTAATTGAGTAAAGCTCACTATCATTATGTTTACGTTATAAGCGTAGATTGTTCATCTAATGAATACCGTGAAACCAGCATATCGATATTTGTAAAAATGATGTCGTTATTGTTTCTTTATAGTCAAACCTACTTGATTTGTCACTTTTATTGATTTAATAGAAGGACAGAAATAACTTATTTTATAAACTTCAAATTAAACGTAGTTTCATTGTCTATTGTAATCAGTCACATAGTAAGGCCAGAAAGTAACTTTATTACAAAGTAATTTATTTTTTATATATGCAGAAAAAAAAGTTGTCAGCAGTAAGACTCGCAATCTTTCGGTTCCAATCTTGAGACCAACTAACCAAATAATTTTATCTATAGATCCATAAGTTAACACAGTTGACCCCGAAATTCTTCCCCCTTGTACGGAATATTCAGAGTACGGTTAGTGGTAAAACGCCAAAATACCAGAACCCCATATTGCTCCCAGGTAAACAAAAATAGTTAAATCAAATAAATTCATAACATAGCTAAAGCTGCCGGTATTCATGAACATCGCTCTCCACGTTAACAAGTGAGACGTAATTAAATAAACACGTCTGGTGGAGATGTACTTTGAAAATAATTCACTTGCTTCAACTTGATATCTCTCAAGCACCTTGAAAAGCCTTTAAGCACCTTTGGAAAGCACAAAGGGGTCTTTGGTACCATATTATCCCTACCTTCAAGTTCTCTTGCGCCTATCTAAGTATATTTATATAACTTGGTAAAGGCTGGGAAATATAACAAAACTTTAGCAAAATGTAGTGATAAAAAATGGCGTATCCATCTTATTCATGAATGAAAGTTACTGTATTCTTTAAACAATATACATATATATATATTTTTTAGTAAACCTGGGTTAAATATCTCTAATTTGGTAAATTATGCCTTAAATTAAACGAAATGATGAACGTAAATAGCATTAGAAATATTAATTAACAATTTTATTTATCAATATGACAATCAATTTAATTAAGAACCTTCATTCTGTATATCTTAACATCTGGGGCTTCCCCTTAAGAACAAACATTTATTTAACATAAAGTGGGTTCATTGAAAGAGCGAGTCCACGCGAATTGATTAAGTAAGTAAATTTACAATTTACAAACAAAATATAAAAAAAAATTAAGTAAGAATATAAAATAACAAATATGTATATTTTTATCAATATATGAAATACATTCTTTATTGTGCAATAATTACAATCTGCCTTTTATAAGGAAATAATAATACAGATAAATGATCTCATTCATACCATATTTACAGTCATCGTTCACTCGCTCATTCATACAATAGGGCATCATTGGAGAAACTGGCCATTGCCAGGAATCCCACTGTCACGCGATTATAGCAGGTCACGAGGCCACTGCCGTTTCAGTCTCCGAGGAGGATAAAAGGGATGAGTGGCGCAGTGCAAAGACTGTGCTACAGGATTACAGTGGTTGAAAAGGCTACTGTGGAATTTCATAAACTTGGAAGGGATGAGTTCTAGAATGTAGGGTATATTAAGGTCGTTATGAAGGGTTTTGTCGCTGACATAATAAGGGGCATTTTTTATTGTTCTCAGGACTTTGGATTGAAAGGATTGGATACGCTTGATGTTCGACTTTTTTGCTGTCCCCCATAGCTCTATTCCGTATGTCTAGATTGGTTTAAGTATAACTTTGTAGATTAGTAGTTTGTTTTCTATTGAGAGATGGGATGTCCTTTGAAGTAGTCTGTACAGTTGTCCAAAGCGTCTGTTTAGTTCTTGTCTTTTTAGTCTCGTATGTAAGTTCCAGGTCAGTCGTTTGTCGAGATGGAAGCCTAAGTACCGTACTGTCTCGGTTACAGGGAGAGGAATAGAATTAAAATAAACTAGTGGACAAGTCCGCCATTGATTGCACCAATACTCGATCTCATCAAGGTGTTTTTGAAGGTTATGGGATGCTATGTCGGGGTCTGGGTGGGATGACAGGACTGCAGTGTCATCTGCAAATGTGGCCAAGAAGGTATTGGAAGTAGAGGGGACATCAGCGGTGTATAGGTTATAGAGGATGGGGTCTAGGACACTGCCCTGTGGAACTCCTCCATTTATGGGATAGTAGTTAGAGTATTCTAAACCACAGCGGACTTGGAAGAAGCGGTTTGAAAGGTAGGACTGTAGGATTAGGAAAAGGGTGTGTGGTAAATGTCTTTTGAGCTTGTAGAGCAAACCTGCGTGCCAAACCCTGCCAAAAGCTTGAGCTATATCAAGAAAGGCAGCATTGCAATACTTTTTGGTTTCAAGGGCTGATGAGATGTCATCAACAACGCGAAGGCCTTGCTGAGCAGTGGAATGTCGTTGGCGGAAACCAAACTGGTGTGTGGGAAAAAGGTTTTTGGATTCAACAATTGGAAGTAGACGTTTTAGTAGGAGTTTCTCAAATATTTTTGAGAGGATAGGGAGTAGGCTAATTGGACGGTAAGATGAGGCGTCATTGGGTGGTTTACCGGGTTTGGTGAATAGGACAATAATGGAATGTTTCCAGAGGAGAGGAAAGTGCGTCGTTCGGATAATGCAATTATATATGTAGGTTAAAAAGATTATGGCTTTAGGAGGAAGTTGTTTGAGAATTTGAGGAGTAAGGAGATCATATCCAGGGGATTTTCTGTAAGGTAAGTTTTTCAGAAGGTATTTGAGCTCAGAGGGATTAACGGCTTTTGGTGGAAGAGAGAGAGGAATAGGTGAAGTGAGGAAATCTTCCACAGTTGTGCTGTTAGTATGGCTTTGATGAGAAAGGTGAGGTGTGAAAGTATGGGTAAGATGCAGAGCAAATTCCTCCGACCTATCCCCATCCGAGGCTGCCCAGGACCCATCATCACGACGGAGTGGATGTGAAACAGGTTGATACTTTAGGATTTTTTTGGTTACATTCCACAAGGAGTTATCCCTGGTAGACAGAGAGGAGAGGTAGTAATTGAAAGAATCAGAACGGAAGGATGCCAATCGCCGCTTTACCAATCGGCAGTTTATCCATCTCTATCAATATAAAAGACACAAATGAATCAGAAATTAAAAATATAAAATGATGTAAATTAAATCAAAACCAATGTTCAATAAAATAAAATAAATAGGTAAGAACGCTCTCCAAAATGTTTATTTACTTACTTAATCGCTGTTTGAATGAATTTAATTATTACGAAAATAAGTACTGCGCTTGCGCTAAACTTTAACAGACCGTATCCGTGTCGCTCTGCAAACAAACTGTTTTCGCTACTGTTTATAGCAAGTGTTTAGGTCGTAGAACTGTTTTAACAGACTATTAGATGAACTGTTTGCGGGGGAGCTAACTACAGGTGAGTGGATCGCGAAGCTGTGGACTGTATTTGCTCAGTATATGTTAGTCATTTCATAGAGAAGGCCATATTTAGAGGCTGGTAGTAGACCAGCTGTGCTAGTAATAAGAGTGGGGTGGCCGGCCTATTCTCAAAACCTTTACTATGGCCCACTGCCAGCGTCGTTGACTCTTATCAAGATAACGTGCGATCAAGGCTTAGCTTTGACAACTTAGTTTTTAATTAAAAAAAATATTTAAAAATTCTAAGAAATATTGTTGATAATGAGACATGCGTTTCTATCAACAAGTGTTGTCCGAAAATATATAAATAACGGTCTAGGGCTCTACGACCAACACCTACTCCGTCGCCTATCAAACAAAAGCCACGACGATCAAACAGAGATGTGCCCGGAAATTCGTCATCAGCCAGCAGCTCTATGGCAGAATTATCACCAACACAGCCTAAGCCATCTGCGATAGTTGTACGTAACATTAGTAATTTTAAATTGCTATTTAACCCCTGTGAGGTCAAATAACTCCCTCCTAAAGCCATAATCTTCCTAACCTACATATATGATTGCATTAACCGAACGACACACTTTCCTCTCTTCTGGAAACATTCCATTGTTGTCCTATTCGCCAAACCCGGTAAACCACCCAATGACGCCTCATCTACCGTCCAATTAGCCTATTCCCTATCCTCTCAAAAAAATTGAGAAACTCCTATTAAAACGTCTGCTTCCATTTGTTGAAAGGTTGTTCCAAAAACCTGGTTCCTAAACAAGGATTCCGTCAACGACATTCCACTACTCACCAAGGCCTTCGCGTAGTTGGTCACATTTCCTCAACCCTTAAAACCAAACAGTATTGCACTGCTGCCTTTCTTGATATAGCCCCAGCTTTTCACAGAGTTTGTCAGGCAGGTTTGCTTCACAAGCTCAAAACATATTTACTACAGACTCTTTTCCTAATCCTACAATCCTACCTTTTAAACGGCTTCTTTCAAGTTCGCTGTGGTTTAGAATATTCTAAATAATATCCCATGAAAGTAGGAGTTCCACAAGGCAGGGTCCTTGGTCCCATCCTCTATAACCTATCCAACCACCCTAATCCCATAGCACAGTCATTGCACGGCACCACTCATCCCTATAATCCTCCTCGGAGACTGAAATGACAGTGGTCTCCTGACCTGCTACAAATGCGCAACAGTGGGAGCCCTGGCAATGGCCAGTTTCTCCAATCATGTCCTGAGCGTCTGTGGCTCTCACCCTCTTCGTCAGCCTCCACTGGTTTAAATCCAGTGACCCGATGGACGGAGGAGCGTGGGGGACTTCCCAAGACTCCGCTTCATCTTTCGCATGCGAGGGAGGTGACATACATGTTGGACTTGGGAGGCCTCTGGGCTGTTTGTAAATATTGTATGAATGAGCGAGTGAATGATGAATTGTAAATATGGTATGAATGAGAACATTTATCTCAATTAATTATTGGCTAATGAGGCAGATTGTAACTTTAGCACAATAAAAAATTATATTTCTTTTATTACGAAAAAGGTTAAGTGGTTAAGGTGATCTTTTATGATTTGAGTTGATAGGTCCCAAAACTAGCGATCTCGAAATTACAATAAAAAAAAATTATTTAAATTGTGAGAAACTAAAATTTCTATGTCTTATGTTTGTTTTGTATGTTGTAAATTAGTGATTTACACTAAGGTTCATGCCAGCATCCATCTAATTTTGGATTCAACATTGTTGGAACATTTAGCTTCCGTTCTTGAATTCTGGGCAATGGTAAATCATGCAGTAACAATTAAAAAGTATATTCTGAATAGAGTAATTTTTTGACGTTAATCATCAACTGCTAAACACATTAAACAAGTAATCACAAATAACTCTTATTGATTTGATCGTTATGGCAACAAAGTACAAGCTGATGGGTTTTACGTGAAAATCAATAATTATCGGTGCTCTTCAATCTTCTAATGGACTCCATTAATTCTCTTTTGATTATTATCCACCACTTACTTCATAACTGTCTACGTTCAATGTAGATGCAATCTAAAAAGACAATTTTGTAAAGTAATTAGTCCGCAGGCACCCTGGTGTTTTAGTGCAGGAGTATTTGTAGCTGATATCATATGGATTTGATGTTCTGTTGTACGAGTATGAGTGGACTGGCACCACTGCACTGTGTCATTTACACCCGTTCACTCCAAATAAATTTTACTTTATTTTTCCCTTATCCTACATCTTAAAGTTTGAGAGAAAAAAAAAGGCCATCTTGTGCGTTTCCCATCTCTTCCTTGGTAGGGGGCCTCTATAGCTTTAATATCCTGGTGAAATCTTTTACCTTGTATCCTCACTGGTGTCTCTTTAATTTTCAGGAAAATGGTCTAAGTGGTTGTGTGAATAGTGTACCTCACGTTACACCTAAGGGATTTGAAACTGTTTAGCATCTCGTTTACAAGTTCAACATAGTTTTCAGCTTTGCATTTGCCCAGAATATTTCCGACAATTGCAACAAATGAACTCCAGGCTATTCGCTTAACCTCATTCATCGAATTGACAATGATAGGATTCTTAATGAGTTGTCTTTTTTTGGGGCCGTCAAATATTCCTGCTTTAATTTTTTTCGTAATGAGGAATTTTTTCACGCCTGAAGGAATGCATTGATATGTGTGCACTAAAAAAGGGTGTCTTATAGAGATGATACACCACCACTTACTTAATCCTGAGAGTATCTCAAAATAATAACTGATATATTACAGGTTTTTGTGTATGAAGAAAAAAAGCAAACATCAGTCATTTCTTTCATATAAACATTTGTCATAAAAATACTAATTATGAAATCATTAAAAACGGCCAAATAGGACCAGTCTTATTTTACATTAGTTTAGTGCAAGGTGATAGATAACTAAACCAAGCATAATATGGAACTTAAGGTAGCACTCCAATACTTACTTAACGCTACTGTTTACAATATAATTGAAATGAATATAACTGTCTACAATTATAGTCAATATAATGTATTAAGTAATGCAGTATTAATAAATGTACAAGTAATACAATGTATTAAATGATTAAACATTTAGATCACAGAAGATACAATGAGGCCACGAGAAAAGCACGCCATTGGTTAAATGCAGAAGCATTAGCTGAGTTGAGTAGACAAGGTCTGACTGTTGGAAATCTCCAACAAATACTTCCAGGCCGTTTCCCTTCAGATAAAAGCTAATATTCTCAGTTAATGGCTACCCTATCTCTCTGAATGAGCTTCAACCACGAAGAGAAACACGTTAATGAAACTAGTGTTTTCTTACTCTTTCTGACTTCTTACTACCTCCAGCCCGAACAATTGAATCAGTATACGAATGATTCACGTTGCAAAAAAAGAAATACAAATATTAATATAATTATAATCACTTAACAGTAGAAGAAATTATTAAATCATACTATTTTGGAGAGGGTCTACGGATGGCTGGGTCCTTCTAACATAAAAAATATGTAGATTTGTCTGATTTTTTTAAATAAAACAAAACCATGGTTAAAGGCATCTTGGGAATAATTAAGGACATCACCGTGCTGAACTGTAAAACGAGTAAAGCTGTAATACTGGGTATTTATGAAGCCAGCGAAATTGCTACCTGAACGGCAGATTTTAACCTGTGCAGAAGAGATAAATACTATTATTTAATTTGAAAACCCTCACCTTTAAAAAAAAAATTAAATTAAATAAATTAATTTTTATGAATAGACTGCTTTAATAAACCTTGCACGGTGAAAATCCATTGAAAGCAGCTATCCTGCTATATACATCATATAGAGCTTATACATATATTGTTTTTCTCATGTCAGGTAAATGTATTCTGTATTTTTTTTTTTTGACCGGGATTGTTCTGGATTCATGAGGAGCCAGGTGTTTCCCACCTGTCACGCTTACCGCATAATCTTATTGCTTATTGAAGTGTACATAATAAGAAGATAAAAAAATCAATAGTTTCAGAAGTTCGTTGTAATTGCAACTATTTTTATGGTAGTTATTAGATAGGTATTGGTCTTGCTCTACAGAAATCTAGTTTTACCCCAACCAAACGTACAACCCTTCTTTACCTTTGACAAGTGTCAGTATTCATACAATTATTATTAGGTACAAATATGTTCATCGTTATCTCAAAATAATTCTCTTAATCTTATTGAATTACATCTTGCACAAATATTTAAAATTCCCTGCGATCAAAAAAGTAAATAAAATATTTGACGCATATTATATACATATTATTAGTATCCAGTATCATCAACAAGGAGATCTAACAACTAAACAAGCCACTACAAGATACGTAATTCTTGATTTGAATTCTCTTTGACTAAACTCTCGCAAAGACAGCAAGCAATGTACAAGGTTGGCACATAGGCATACAGTGGGGACTCAATTTAACCCCTCAACGACTGCTGTGTAAAGAGGGGGTAAAATGCGACCCTTCCTGATTTTAGTAACCAAGAGCTAGCTAGTTTTCTGTGTATTATATAAAAATATAATGTATTTTAATATTCAATTATGTTTTGGTATATTGATATATAATATTGATTATTAATCATTATTAGTCAAATGAAAATATGCAGGTAGGGCCAGAATTCAACACCTATACCACTCCGGAAGGCAAGCTCAGTTGGTTTCGTTCGTTAATAACTAGTTAACCTTAGTGTATTAGTTCGTAGTGTTAGTTAACCTTTTTTAGTTTTGGTGCACGCAAAATAGACGATACTGGGTAAATCCTGATATCAAAAATTATTAGTAAAAATGATCCCGTCAATACTTGTCTCTTGCAAAATCTACCAATCATGACATGGCCAGTTCTTTACCTCCCGCCAATCAAACAATTCATAACTTTTCATTGCTATTATTTTTATTGAATACATCAACCTGTCACGCTTTATTCTTCAAAACCTGCAAATAATTACTACACTCTATTAGCAGTAGCAATTACCAGGGAATTTCATTTTATTCTGTTGGTTCATTATGGTAATAAAAAATATATATCAGCCCTTTCCTATTTATTATAAATTAATATAATATAAATTAATCAATTACATCATAGTAATGCTATATATTTTTCTTTTATTTTTTAGTTTGAAATACTTTTTTTGTGATTGTTTGGCAACAATATTCCAGATGTGAAAAGACACCGGTTAATCAAGACTTAAAGGTTCTTGATAGTACTTTTCTTTTGTTTTTTTTTCGTAAACTTCCAGCTTTTTCTTCGTGATAATGCTTCCCAGTATTTTTACCAATGATAAAAAAGAAACCTACCAGAATAAAGTTTCTTTTCGTTTTAAGAACAACTGGGCAGCTTCACGTGTATGGATTGTGTACTTTTGAAAATTTGAATCAAAGAACCAAAAAAGTTTACAGTTTGTTTTTGATCATTGCTGGAAATACTGGAAAGAATTAGCACGAAGAAAAAGCTGGAAGCTTACGACAAAAAAAAAAAAAGTACTATCAAGAAACTTTAGGTCTTGATTAACCGGTGCCTTTTCCCATCAACTCTGATTACCAAAAAGACCTGGACAGCAACAAATTAAGTAGGAAACAGTAAATAAAAAATAAATTCTGTGATAAAAGCATATTTTGTACAGCAGTGGAAACGATATTATTATCAATTATCCTTAATTGATATATTGACTAACAATATCAACTAAGCTGTTAGAACTGGTATAAAAAAATGTAACTAATAATATAGTAATCTAGTATAGTAATAATAATAAATACAAATAATAGCCATAAAAGTTACCGCATTGTTGCACCGACTCGTCCTGAGCCTCTGGACAATCGGGAATTCCGTTGCACACATTCATTTCTGGAATGCAAATGGATGGGCTGCATCGAAACACTGGCCCTGTACTGTTGCATTCTGATATGGTCACTGAAAAACACAAGAATGTTTTTAAGTTTCAAATTATACGGTAGCTGGAAAATGATGTTTTTTAAAAGACAAAAATGAGATCGAATATCAATATATTATCAATGATCACTCAATGAGATTGTCTATTGATAACCGGGGTGCAGGACGGAGTGTGAATCATATTTACAGTTACAATGTTACGTTTATTTATCCTCCCATTGCATGCACCGTGGGTGTACGAGTATAATGTGATTTCAAAGAGTTAGTGAAACGTGTTTTGGACGGTTCTGTTTGGAGAGAATAGCTATGTTGTTGCTGTATGTGGTGGTGAGTGTTTGTAGGGGTTTGGTATATCGTGGGTTCAAACAATATAAAGAAGTTAAGAAACCCTGGCGAAACACCAGTTTTCCCCGAGGGATAGGTGTAGATCGATAGAGAGTTCTCGATTATTGAGCAAGTATCAATATATGATTTCAGGATTAAATAATGGAAGTGTGTTAGTAAAGCTCTATGTTTGTACAGAGGCTCTGTAGACACGTCACACTCTGCCCACTTAAAATTCTAAGTTTTATACAATAGACGCAGGAACTGACTGATGTGAACGTCAATAAGAAATTCACTAAGTCAAGTTGCTATTTAGCTTTTACGGATATTTGACGGGTGTCAAGGGCTCAGTTGTCGCCCTGGCTTATGTTTGGTTTAGAGGCCTCAATCCGACCCCCCCCCCCTCAACCCTGCTTCCTTCAACGATATTACATTTCCCTGTCCTATCCTATTACAATTTTGACAGTTTAATAATAAAAAAAAATACTACCTATTAAAGCATTTACACATTGGAGTTCTAGATGACATGCATGTATAACTGCACCGTTTACAGGCCAAATCCTCATATACTCATATACTTGGACATGCTACGACAACTCCGGAGGAACTGGCCTTGGGTTACTTTTCAACATAATCCTTTATGCGGAGACATCACTGAATAATCTTTCACACATGTCATTCATGCCTCTTACTATTCATTGTTTTGTTCTATGAATATTTTCTGAGTGCAGTTGTAAATTAACAGATATAACGAAAACTCAAAATAATTATTGATCCCACTTTGATAAAAACATTGCTGAATGATATTGAACCCTGGCTCTTGGTGTTTCATAATATAATGGCAAGGCTAATCTTGATCTTTGGGGATTACTTGATTCGAAGAGCTCTCTGCTAAGCTTTAATCCTGGTCTGGAAAGCGATATTGTCTTTGGTATGGGCCAACTGTCAGTTGGGGATAGTGGCGGTCAGACCTATCAGCCTACCTACACCCTTGTTAGCTCTGGCCCAAACTACTCCTCTCGTACACCCCCCCCCCCGCCTTTACTATCTCTTTCGTATTACTATCGTTTTTATGGGTTAGTCACTACTAATCAAACTCATTAGATTTAAGCATTAGTGCTGTAGCGACCGCTAATTACATAAGATGAATCACCCTATACTCTAGTCTATATATATATATTTACACATATATATCTATATATATATATTGTAAATTAATTTAAACAAATGTAAATAACATTACCAAACCATAAATCATTGTAAATGTTGTAAACAATAAAGACGCAACCGCAAGCCAATTAGTTATATGAGCTGGGGCACCCACTACCCAGGTACTAAACGACCCGAACCGCCAGGCCTTCCGAGAGGGCCGGAGACCCTTACCCGGGCCAGGTATCAGTGAAGCAAAGGCCACCAACTGTCAAAGAACAAAGGCCACCACATACTCAACTGGCATTGGGTACAATAAAACCAAAGCTGATTGGCTACTGACGAAGCCAACTGGGTATTTAAGACCGGTGGTCTGTAATTCATTCTCCTAATGACTGGCTGACTGATGGCTTGTGGCTGCGCTGATGTTCAAAACTTGACCTTCTCATTTATGAAAACCTCTGCATCTCTCTCTCTTCGCCTCACATTGTCGGGGCACATACCTATCAAATATGGAGTCAGATAGTAAGACCGTCATGAAACGATTGTCCAGGTCATAAACTTAATCAACCCTCACTTCGTTACCAGGGCTAGGGTAACTACGCACTCCCCTCGTGACGACCCAACAGTGCCTTCGCTTGATTTAATTTTTCAATAATATATACAATTTTAATAATAATAATAAAAATTTAATTCATGAATTATTTCATGCTGTTTCATGAAGACTTTGAGAGCAGAAAAAACTGATATTTTTTTCTTTTTGTTTATTTTTACTTGCTTGGAGAAAATGCTATATTTTTTATTGTCAATTTTTTTTGTCTATAAACTCTATCACCTCAGCAGATCCGGAAACGGCATCTTAGATCGTTTAAATACACCTTATTGAGATCGAGCGTTGGTTCAACCAATGGCAGATCAACGTGAATGATAAAAAATGTGTCCACATTACTTTCACTCTCCAATGACATCTCTCTTTATGTATCCAATAAAGTACGGTACCTACGATTGCATCTTGACAAAACACTAACATGTAATCCACAAAAGAAACTTAAAAGACAAGACAGTTGTTATAAAGTGTTACATATTCCAATAAACCTTCTTGAAGATTTAAGAGGCACTGGACTCGTGACTTGCTGTGAATTCATGACATTAGGAGTCCTGGCAATGGTCAGATTCTCCAGTATAGTCTTGGACTCGGACTCTTGGTCTACCTCGGTTGCATCCGGTGACGTGGATGGTGGAGGATCTTGAACCTCTGCTTCCTCTTTGGCATGCGAGAAGGTTACACTATTGCAGGGTTGGGTCGACCCTGGGGGTGTGTGTATTTGTTTATATCGTATGAATGTGCGAGTGAATGCTGAACTGTAAGTATAGGATGAATTTTATCAATGATCACAATTATCTATTACTCAAACAGGGTAGATAGTAATTTTATTTTAAAAAGAAAGTAATGTAAGCAATTTATTGTAATATATATTAAACTGGAAATGGAATTGTCACGTTCCTTTTGTTAAGTTCTAACAACATTTTTTTTTTAATTCTTACATCCCATCCATCCCACAAGTAAATCGTGTTTTTTTAAATATAGATCTTATAGTAAATATAATGTTTCTATTTTAGCATTATAGAAAACAAACATAGTGCTACACCAACCTTCTGACTGTTTTCGATTAAGGGCATGTTGAATGATTAAGTTCTTTTACTAAGGCCACAAAAAGTTGATGACCACTTGGTTTTAAGCCTCCATACAGCAACGTCAAACGATCTAATTTTCCTACTTCAATTACAGATATGGATTTGAGGTCAGGTACAATAAGCCAAAATCATGTAAATATATACAATAACAGTTTGTGGCGTTTCGAGTATTCAATTAACATTTAATAAGGATCTATTAGTTGCATATGCCAAAATTTGACATATTTCACGGTTTTGGTAAAACAGTTAGAGTAAGTTATCGTTCCAAAACATGTAAGGGTTGCCGTTTGTTTGTTTTTTTACTCTTACTCCTAATGGGAAGTCCACTGAATTTATTGCAATGCAAACTGATATTGCGAAATTTTATCAGCCAAAGAAAAAACAAAATCACTTTCAATTACCCTCTAATAAATATTAGGGGGAGGTCATCGCTGTGACCCGATCCTACCACTTTTTTTGACTAATAATTATCAATACTAGTGGGGTCTATACAACAACGGGATTTGACTATAAACATACGATATATAGAATATCTTATATTTTATATACCACAAACAAATTAGCAATCGGTAATTAAAGTTATGGGGGGGGGTTGCCCGCCAAGTAGATTACTAACAATGTTCGCAAGAGTTTAGCCAAAGAGAATTCATATTGGGAAGAAAACTTGTTCCTACAGGGGAGCTCAGTTGCCTACGGGATCTTAGAGAAGTCCCGAAGTTCGTGCTTCAACTTCGTATAAGTAGAGCCAGTATAAATTTTCATCGGCAAATAATTACCAATGACAACTAATAAAATATAAAACTAAGTAGAGGTTAGACAAAAATAACCTAATAACAGATTAAAATAATTTATTTTGTATCTTGGTTCTTCTGCTATTTTGTATCTTCGTTCTGCTGATTAATCGGTTTCGTTCTCAAGATAAATGGGAAAATGAACCAAAGAGAATATCGATTTCATGGTACAGCGCCCTGACAGCCATCGGCTGAGGCCGACAGATGAAACGCTAAAGCACTCAAAACATTGCTTGAAGTTAACAAATGACATATGAATAAACAATTTAGGCAATTGCTGTTACGATTCAACCAACCAAATATCTAACATAACTTGACTGTAAAACAAATTGACAAAAACTCCTCAAGTGTTCATTTTTTCCCCTTTATCCACAAAAAATTTCCAATTAATGACCCGATTATATGGAAAACATTTCCAAACTTGTAATTTATTATCAGAGATAATAGGATATTTTATTATCTCTGAAAACCAATGTTGGTCCAATAATATTTCTAATTAATGATATTCATATTAGATATATTTAAAGTTTGATGGTCATTTATTGCATTACAGCATATATTATCGGTATTTTTGATCTTCCATGGCAACTAAACTTCTTCAATGTTTAATATCACAGTTATAACAAAAATTATCACATTTCACATCTAATTATTATTTTATTATAGAGAGGAATTCGAGTTAATCTAAATTAACCTCAAACACCATTCGAAAATGAAAAAAATATAATTCCCATGCCCCCCCCCCCCGAGTTGTTTTTATTCGATGTTAAAATATTATAAAAAATAACAGTCAAAATTATAAAATAAAATCATTATTTTTAACAGTCGAACAAAACATTATTAGCAAGATCGAGACTTGAACCCAAGACCTCCTCAAAGTCTAAACTGGTGCTGTGCCGATTGATCCTTCTTGCGACGAGTCCCATTCTTGCCAATTTTTCATTTGTCTGTTAATTATTAATGATTATAATGATAATCATTAATAATTAGTACTCAAGTGTGATTTAAGGATCAGTCTTATGTTAAAAACCATACTCGTGAGATCTATAGTCAGTTTTATCTTGAATTCCTTTCATTAGTTTCCTTCCAGTTACCAAACGTGCACGTGCACGTGCACGTGTGCACACAAACACACACGTGTTATTAGATAGTCTTCTGGGTTAATTAATAGTGTTTTTTCGTCGGAGCGTTCAATATTTGTTCTCTTCAGGTGGCAACGAACTGTAAGTAAACCGTTTAAATATTTCATTTTGTATTTAGTATTTAACTAATGATTATTCAGGACGGCTTAGAGGTCAGTTTTTATTTTTGCTAGGTACGGTTTGAATTGAGTTATAGCGTTCTCTCATCCAGTCATGTTAATCAAAGCCATTGGAAGACTTTTTTTTTTTCTTTATACTTCTATCGTTTGGAGGTAATAATAGTTTGTTCCTTTGATGAGTTTCACCAAACTATTTCAGGTTTAACTGGTTAAATTATTGCAATAAAATTTTCTTTCTTTAACTATACTCTCCTAAAAAAATAGCCAATAATGGATTGAATTAAGTAACGGCTTTTTGTAAATTACATCTTTTTTATTCTAGTGCTAATTGAAAGGCTATGAAAGTCTACACAAATTTATTTATTGATATAGCATTTTTGATTTTCAGAAGAAATTCGCTATCAAAACACGTTACATTTCAAAGTATGAAATGTCATACTTATTTAAAACTAAAATGAATCGAAGATAATGGAAATATACAGAATAAACTAACAATTTAAATCGTATAGGTTTAAAATTTTTCAGATGCTTACATCAATAATAGGTATATAATGTAGCGATGCTACAGGAAATACAAAAATAAATTGTAAATAGATTCGCCTGAGGATCTATAATTATATATAATTATCTGTAAATTTGAAGGGGCTACGGGGGAAAAAAAAATCAATAATAGGAAAAAAAATGTTCTAATTTACGACTGCAGGTATGAGCTTAAGAGTGGCTAGTAAACGATAACCATTAGTTTCCTTGGCTAGCTAATGGGTTAATTTCAGTAATTTCGCAATTTAATTGGACGTATTCCTCTTCGTAATTGGTTAGTTCACAGGCGACTTTGTAATCAGCAGTAATTAGAGCAGCGGGTTAGTTCTGTTGGTGCGCTGACTGAGACATTGGTTAGTGTATGGTTCAATAGACTACTTCTAATGTCATGTAAATTTAATATCTATCGATAGATTGATATTTATCAACCCTTACAGATACTTTATAGTTTTATGAAATTTTATCTAGTTATATTTAAGTAAAATAACAGCAAGCCACTCAGATATTGCTCTTAAATAAGACTGTCTGATTCAAGAATAAGTGACCTCCACATTCCGTGTTCCTGATAAACAAAAAATGATTTTGCATCAACTACGAACTATTTTGAATCCGTATAATGTCTATTAATTATATAAAGGAATTCTAAAGTGAAATCGGAACATCGTGAGAGCTCATATGTCAAGCTGGAGACTCCGTGCAAGGTTTCAAAATAGCTGCAAAAACTAATTGGTATTTTTTAAACCATTTTAATTCTTAAACTATCATAGTTACTGCATACCGTTTAGACATTGTTGATTTAGCCACACAGGTAGAAACAGAACTTGTGGAATCAACTACTGTTAATGTACTTTATAATAGTTAGAACAAGTCCCCAGCGTCAGCGAAGGTGTGATAGCTTGAGCTTTTAATTATTTGAACAATTTTGACGATGAACATCGATGAAAAACAGATAGGTGAAACACAAGTATTTTCATTTCTTCCAAAGAATGTATAATTAGTATCCAACTAAATGAATGAATGAATGTATTCTGTTTTTGTTTTGTTTCATAATGTTCTACATCACTAGACTCGTTTTGAACACACTGGATTGCTATTTTCAGATATTTCATTACTCTTGGTTAGAACGAATATGGATATTGTCAACTTATATATTATTGTTGTAATATATAATTTATTGCCATTTTAAATGTGTGTATTTACGCCATTGTATGTACAAGCTATTGTATTTTGTATATGACGTTCTATTAATATTGATGGGAATCATGAGTGTGCGTGCAGTGTAGTTAGCAAACCCAAAATTGATGCCTCATATAGGCAGGTCGTTCCTGGGACCAGCAAATGGGTTAGCCTTTTATTTCGGCCAATCACAAGATCGTTTATATTGGCCAATCAGAGGCTTCTAAGCAACCGCCTCCCGTGTCGTGTCGTGAACTAGTTCCATCGTCTCTACACTGACGCTGAAGATTTATTGATATAAAATATAGTAAGGTCGATGTGTGTTTTCTGGTCCGTAAAGAGGGTATGATGGTGAATTATACAACACTGGCGTTTGTGAGCAAGGAATCGAGCTCCCTTGACACATCGAATTGTAACAGTCACCTCTACAGAGTGAGCTGGATGGGGGTTCATCCCTACTCCTTTTCTTTTTGTTCACGGTGCATCGCTAGATGCACTGTGTGTAGTTCTTTCCTCCTCACCTTGCGCATATATTGATAAATTAAAATAGATTAACTAATGTCACGATCAATAATTTAGAACGTACAGACACACAGACATTCACGGGGTAATTAATAAGAATGAAAGCAATGCTTCTGTCGTCTTGTTTGGCAATTAGCTGGTAGTTTCTTTTTTTATTTCTTGTTTTGTTTTTTATAGTTGTAATGGATAAAGAGATTTGTTGCGGATTGAGAATGACTAATGCATCGATCGGTTTTACTGATTCTAAAGAGCGGTAAGTCGTTTTGATGACGGTACAACTAATTACTCTGTGCCCTAATATTCAAGTTAGATTGAGTGCGTATTGGCACTAATATGCCTCGATAAATGATCCCTGTTCGGCTGTCAGATACCGCAGAGAGCATAGATCAATTAACTCCTAGCCATTAGACTGCACATCATTTTAAACCATTTTAATTCTTCAACTATCATAGTTACTGCATACCGTTTAGAAATTGTTGATTTAGCCACACAGGTAGAAACAGAACTTGTGGAATCAACTTCTGTTAATGTACTTTATACTAGTTAGAACAAGTCCCCAGCGTCAGCGAAGGAGTGATAGCTTGAGATTTTAATTATTTGAACAATTTTAACGATGGACATCGATAAAAAACAGACAGGTGAAACACAAGTGATTTCATTACTTCCAATGAATATGGCTATAGTCCTACCAGCTGCCGAGTTGGCCACCCTCCGCTGCAACTGGTTGCTCCAGCGATAGGTGAAAGAACTAATTTTAACTCAAAGTACAGCGTACACCCTAAAGAGAATGATTATAGTCCGCTTTAGCACCAACCAATATTTAATAACAGTACTTCTAAAACTTTAAGTTTACCCCGTATTCAATATCATAGATAGCACTTATTTTGTAATAATAATTATTTCATTTATTATATTATATATTATTGATTAATTTTATAAAATATTTCTTTAAGCGACAAAATAACTTTAAGAGATAGATTCAGAGTTTATGCTCAAATTAAAAATCATAAACCGATCTATAGTTAAATAATCTTTGTAGAGGAGAGTCTTTTAATGAAGTAACTATCAAAACACCATCAGTGACTTCCATGAAGTCACGAAGCAGGTATACAGTTCTGCTCAACCCCCTTTTACTTTTAGCATTATATATAATATTAGCATCATAATATTCTTAGCATTATAAAACTTATGACTAAACAAAAAACGTGTTCTGAGCCTACGTATTTCTTGGGCTCCAGCCAAATTCACGAAGCCATATTGTGATGTATGTATTGTTTAACAGTGCATGGTGGTAGTTGGATTTGATAATAAACAAGAACTGATAGACACTAGTAGACGTATGCCATAATCTGCTTCTTCTGGAAGCAGGTCAAAAATGATTTTCATGGTGTATGGGCCTTTGAAGTGGCAAATGTCTTTAAAGGCAACAACAATGCCCTACAGTAAAAAGTAATCGATTTCCAATATGTGTTTTAAACGCCAATTATGCTCAAGTGACTAATTTTGCGTTAAAAATGTGCCTGAAAAAAAAGTATCTAGAACTAAAAGCTTTAGCCATACAAATGTGTACCATGTTTATCTGAACTTAAGCTGGTGAACCACCGTTCCCAAAAATAGGCCAATTTATCCATTGAATATTAAGCGATTTCAACTTTAATGAGTAGTCTTGTTTAATTTATTTACTTTTTAATGATTTTCTTGCATTATAAAGACCATTATAAAAAACTATTATTTTTGTATTTATTCGCTTTGTTCGAATATTTGTTTAAGTGGTATCCACTGTGCTTGGACTTAAGATAACAACTAATTTAAAAGAAAAGTTTTACTAAACAAAGCCTTTAGCTCGTGCTAATCCAGTAGTTAGCAGCAAAAAATAAGTTTGGGGGGGGGGAGATAATATGTTTGGTGTAACATTCGTGATCTACTGAACTTAAAAATAAAAATGTTTGTGGTTTGTAATCTAAATGATTTAACATACATTTTACAATAATACCCCGGGGCTTAAGCGAATTCGCTTCACAGAAGCACTTGTATTTCTATTTATACGTGTACTGGATAAGCTCTTCTAAAAAAAAACTTGACAAAATGTTTTCGTTCCTGCTGTCGAAGAATGTCTATTAAACAACACAAAAAAACAATTAAATCCATAGCAACTGAGGTGAATGCGATTGGGGCCAACGCCATTTAGAATAGAATAAAAAAAAAAGGTATTCCCAGACAAAGTCCCCTAAGGGTAACATTTGTTTTGTTAAGATGTTGAAAAATTATGATCTGGCAAATAAAAATACCTACGACATCATAATAAGAAAATAACGAAAATATAAAATAAAGTGTAAACTTCTATAGGAAAGATAATAATAATTATGGAATAAAATATTAATTCTTTAACTGCTTTTAGTAAATAAAGTCATAGAAGGATCTACCAATGAAAAAAAAAAAATAGTATATTATATACATGTAATATTAAATACAAAAAAAAAGTCAGAGAATATAATATAATGAATAAATGAATCGTTCCCAGACTAACGACCGTCTCTTTGGATGGTGCGGAGGTGTTGGGAATAGTAGAACTTTAAAGGTTACTAAGAATGAAGCATTGTGAATATTAGGAGCTAGAGAATTCCAGAGGGTAATAGAGCGAGCAAGAAAGGACCCATCTTATGTCACAGTTTTGTGGGCAGGAGTGTACGGGTTCTTGTGTTTCAGGAGTGGATTGAGATTTTAAACTGTAAAATATTGATATTGTAAAATATAAAGGTGGTGATGGGAATCGACGGTTTAAAAAAGGAGCGAAACGAGGAAATATTTTGTACGGAAAGAGGGGAAGAGCCACCCTAACTCGGCCTAGAGGTGAGCAACATGGGAGGTCAGTGGAGTCCCTAAGACAAATCTAACAAAGCAGTTAATAATTCGCTTCAACTTATCCTTGAGTCCCATTGAGTCCCCACCTCACAGCTATTTTCAAAGTGAGGGAAATGGAGAAGGAAACAAGGAGTTGACGTGTAGACTAAGTGAGCTGATGCGTTAGCAATGGAATATTTTCAGGGACCTATTCACCAACGAGAAATTCGGAAGATAAGTTGGTTTCAAGAGAAGGTTTGTTCGGTCAATGGTTATCCCTAGGTTTTTAACGGTGTGGCAGAAAGTGATGGGGTGGTTGTTGAGGGTTGAAGCGGGAATATCCACAAATGATCTGAGGAGGAAACTGGAGCCTAAGACGATTGCCTGGGTTATCGATATACGAGATTTATTTATTTTTTATCGCTTTGTTTTGTCAGTGAATCCTTGAGATGGCCCTTGACGCTCTTAGACCAAACGGTTAAGTTTTAGGAGATCTTCACCTATCCTTTGGCTGTGTTAATAATTTGGTTGCATACGTTTATCTGAATATTTTGTCGTTTGTTGCTGTATTTATTTATCACGCTGCGGTTCGTTGATGTCGTTTTATTGAAATACTGTGTTGTGATGGTCGTGCTTAAAAAAATAACAGGCAATTCTCAACCAATTTTGAATTTAGTACCAGCTAATAAATTTAATTCTCTTCATTCGCTTTAAAGGAAAAGAAAATCTTTTAATTTAAATACCACTTAAATATTAAATCATGACAATCAGAGATATTAAAGTATTTGAGGTGGCTAATATTTCAAAGAAAAGTCATTCCACCTTCCATTTTAAGTTACGTTTACATTTTTATTTCCTTTGATTATTATATTTCATCACAAAAAATAAATTAATAGATTAATTTCTGGATGATAAACAATATTCTTGAGAGAATAACAGCGCCAGTTATGTTGGAGGGGGCAATTGGCCTAATTAGGGAACTTGGCTAGTCGCCAATGAACCGGACGTTCAGATTTATGTAAGTTCCGGAAACATTATTTAATGGTTTGTAATAGAAGTGAGTGGTAACCTCAGATCTTTACTATCACAAATTTGTCAAGTGAGTTAAATTAAAATGGGGCGGTCACTATCATCTCTACCACAGAAGACGTTCTTTAAGATATCGTTTGTTTGAATACAAAATCAGGGGCACTCTGATTTGCAAGAGGATTTAGTATGACCATTTATCTACGTTGTCCTCTTTTGTACAAGGACTCATTCAAGAATTTAAATTTTATCTATAAGTTTATCCCTTATGATGATCATTTTCTTATAGATCATAAAATAAGCCAATTTACTTTGTCAGAGAAAGAGATATTTTCTGTTTAAAAGCAGGTCTTTTTCGTTAAGGGCCGTGAGATCTCTTCCTTTTGTAGGTAGTCCCTTATTAAATCTAATTGAAGAATTTACGTAATTACGTAGATATCATAGGAATTAATAAGATTTTCTTGCTTTGGTAGAATAAACAAATATTACAATCTCTCCAATTAATCCTATCTCCAAATTAAATGAGTTTCGTTTATTTTTCATCCTTTGTACATCATTAGTTATTATTTTATACTATAATGTTTACTTATGTTCAAAGGCAATGCGTTCTGGAATTAAGGGTGAATCAATGTGAGGAGGTGGGGGATTATCCTAATTTTCAAGCATTTTTAATCGAGAAATTTTTTTTTTTTAACAAGAGCACCTGATAAAGCTGAGGTAACTAAAAGAGTTCTATCTATACTATTAAAAATATGCCCACAAAAAGTAAGGCTTACTAAAATTAAACCTGTGTGGTAGACGAGAATTCAACTTTCAATCGGAGTTATGATTAAACTGCATAATTACATTAAAAATGAATATAACATTTTCTATTGAAAAATAATCTTCAACGACCATAACAGACTTAAACCCATTTCTAAGGAATGTGCTGATTGTAAAGGGCATATTACTATTTCCAATAAATATCTGTGAATAACGAAATAATAAATCAGAATCCCTTGTAAGATGCTCATGTCATATGAACCAGAAACCCTCACTGACGTGACTAAAATAAAATTTTGTTAGATTTAGATTTCGGTCATTCTACACTTATGTTTCTCAAGATTGTAAACCAAATAATAGATTCCAAAGATACTTCTATCTACAACTAACCTACCTTCTCTCATTCATTCATTAAGTTGGAGAGAAATAGAGATAGTGGGGGGTATGTGACAACTGCAGATTGTTCAGACAAAGACAGAGCTTACTAGACACGTTGCGAACTTACTCTCAGGGCAAGTTAGATTCAAGAGTTCTATTTTAGAGTGGTTTTCAAAACATCAGAATTATCTAATACCTTGTTATTACTCACCTCCTTGCTTCAAAAACTTTAGTATTTCCAATTATTACCACAGATAGGAGATAAAGCTAGAGCATCAGACTCTAAGGTAAGCATATTCATTGTTAAATGTCTAACATTTTTATTGTTAAATCGTTTTTATTTAAATTGAAAAATCAACTCATTGAATAGCGCATACAATTCATACAAGTTCAGCTGTCTTATATAACAATGCTATAATAATAGTTATTTTTTTTAAAGAAATAACAAATGTGTTCTTTTATTTACCTAACCCAACAGATGGTTTTGAAAAGCAGGATATGTAAGTGGAAAAAAGGTACTATCGTCAAAGTGAAAACCTTAATATTTCTATCTCAAATCGTTTCCAGCGGGGGGGGGGAGGTTAAGAAGCCTTCAAAGAACTTTATTTCCCTCCAATGCTGCCCCTCAATTACCTTGGCCAGACCCATGGGCTTGAGGAACAATTTTCCATCTCCTCTGATCTGCCTCGAGGTTGAGGTTGAGGATCGAAGCAGACACTCGGTGATGGCGTGTCATCTTTGATCAAAGACAATGAAAGCCCGTGGCCTTCTCGACGTAAATAAGGCGCCTTTCCTCGACCGGAGCTAAAACAATATTTCAACAACAATTGTGCAGCATCCGCATAACATTTGATCAACGTGTATCTGAACTGATGTCTTTAGAGCCACACTTGCTAACATAATATACTAACTTTGTTTTCATCATCTTGTATTCAAGCAAATCTTCTTCTCCAGTGGAGTCAAATTATTCTTTGTAATATTTCATCTCATCTAACAGAAAACTTCTTTAGAGATTTTAGTATTCTCTGAAGAAGTATCCTTTAATTACGGGGACGATATGTGTTGATACAGAAGATCATAGGTGAATGCCTGCCACTTCGAGCAAAAAGGAAATTAAACTACATCTAAACATAATATTAGAGCAAAGAAAAAAATTGTGGGCTGTATAAAAGGATGGTTCATAAATTGAATGAGTACACTGCGAGTAACTCTAAATGAAATATGTATTGACACATATAATACGTAATAATAGAGGGGCCACTTGGTATGAACAATCGATAAAACTAACAAAGTATAACTAGAGAGAAAGAGAGAGAGAGAGAGAGAGAGAGAGAGAGAGAGAGAGAGAGAGAGAGAGAGATTATTATTACCGCGCGCGCGAACACACAACACTCCTGTCAAGCAAGTATACAATTCGCACACATAAACCTAAATACCAATAATTAAAGATCAATATTTAAGAAGAAAAAATGGACATCCCAGGAGATTTAAAAGTATAGGATAATCTACTAACATCACGTCATGAATGCCTCATCCAAATTAATTATGTAAACTAAAAATTACACAGTTTAGAAGCTTTTAAATCCTCTCACAACCACCAGAAAATTTATAGGAAAGGAAATGTAATGTTCATCAAATAAAGTTTGATTTTATTCTAATTTTCCTATTATCATTTGTTTTATTCCTTTTAGCTGAATCCATGAAATTTGTACTCCCAGCACAGTGTTTATTATTTACATAGCACTTTCTTTGTTGTTAAAAGAAACCAAACATTTTGTTATTTATTCTTGACAGATTGGTTATTATAATTTACTTAACTATTATCAATACTGCCTCCTAGTATGGTGTCCTGGAATCCTTGAGTTTCCACTATTTGTTCCTGATTAGCGGAGTGCTCCCGGACTTTATCGTCGTATAGTGATGTCTGACCTTATGGGCCACTCCATCCTAGCATCTTAATGGATTTACATTGGGTAACTAATTATTATTATTACGATTTGAGCTGATATCTGTTGGGAAAAGTAGTGGGGAATGTTTATGAATTTTAAACCGAGTAGAGCGCTAATCGAGGGTTTGGCAAGAAAAGGTAAATAGTGGGTCCAGAAATAGAAACGATAGCTTCCTATTAAGCATTGTTCCTCTTACAAAACGTTTTTCAGAGCATTTTTTCCCCCCTACGGTATCATATCAGCGAAAAAAAAAATAACGTGACATGCCCAGGAATCGAACCCGGGACATCCCTATGCTCGGCTATCAAGAACGAGGCCCTAGGTATTATCTAGACAGTAGTAGAGTTGGATAAACATAACCAAATTACTCAAGATCTATTTAGCTTCCCCTGCCATAAAATATATGTAAGATCCCTTAAAATGCGTCATATTTCCAGCTACAAGGAGATATAGTTGTATATTTCGAATTAATCTAAAAAATGAGTTGATACCACCTTGCCCTTGGGTAATTGTTAAATGCACTTCATAGATTAGTATCTTTATTTTATTTCGTACAGAACAATTCTGAAAATAAATACACCACTATATAACAGTATGTATCATATTAAAACAGTTGAGAATTAGATGTCATTTTGAGGGGTGTGCCTATAACTGATAACTAGAAATATTTCGGTTTAATCTTAGGGATTCAATTAATTAGTTTCAGGAGAAAAAAACCCCAAGGTTTTTAAAGGGTCCATTTTTAGTCATTAAAGACAAAAGACGACATTAAGATAAGGGAGAATTGTTTCAAAATGGCTTAAAATTATCTAAACCTAAACTTTTTTTCTGTGTATCTGTGTATACCTAAACATAAATATGATATTTTCTAAAATATTATTTTTGTGTATTCCAATCAATTATATTGTTTTTTCGACTTCTGCTCATTGTTTAGCAGCTAAAGATGATTTAGCAGTTGAAGAAGACGATTTGAACCACATGCTGCACATAGGTTATGCTAAAACCCTACTCAAAGTTATAGAACTTACATTTACTTATTACATGCTAGTAAATACTACTTATATACTACTACTACATCTAGTACATACTACTGCTTATCAAGGGGATCTCAAAAGCCTGCCAGTGATATAAAGACAGACCCATGGGTGAAGAGAAAAAAATCAACAAATGCCTAAAAGCTCCTTTTTATTTGATTTTTCGAAATGGCTTAAAATCATCTAAACCTAAACTTTTTTTGTTATCTGTGTATATCTAAACATAAATATGATATTATCGAAAAGATTATTTTTGTGTATTCCAATCAATTATATTGTTTTATCGACTTCTACTTATTGTTTAGCAGCTAAAGTGGTATTTGATTTCTATACCAATATATTTGTTTTGAAGCTATTTCCTTTAGGTGTAATAAAAATGGAAAAAGTCTTCTGGGGACAGTTCTAATTAGAAATGAGATTCAACAGAACTCGGCAGATATAACTAGCACAACTGTTATAAAACCCCAGACCACAGCTGAGTTTCAATTGAACATTCAAAATATAAGTCAACTTTGATTAATTAGGAGAATATGAAACGAAGAGGGTCCTGGCCTGGCCAGTGCACAGGTGGAGTGCTGGCAAGCGGACATAATTCGATATCTGCTTTTCCTAGCATTACTCCACCAATTAGTGACTTCACATCGCCACCGTACGACAATTGCTGTTGTTGGTATGTAGAACTGATTCAACTACCACCATCTGATGAATGATTTATGCATAAAGTATAATGTAATTACGAAATTCGTGATTTAAAGTAAAAGAAATGTTTATTTTTGCTTAATATATTTTTTCCACTTTTTATTTAAGTACATATTTTCTCCTTTTTCTAGAAAAGGAGTTTTAAAATTACAATCCACCGAAGTGAAAGTGCGAGAGTGCTTGTGAGCCGGTGCCCTTGACTTCTTGGATGAGACTTCAGGTTTCACAGAGGAGGTTGACTCTGAGGACTGTCCATGAACATTCACAACTATATGAACATCAGTGGACTGTGCTAATGTATGGAATATTGGGAGGATTCATATTTTTTTCCCACCTCCTCCGATCAGGCCTCGTGTCTTTAAGGAGAATACATGTCCTCCCTACCAGATATGCGGGATTGGGGTGCCACCTGTGCTCCCGGTCGGCCTCAGAGGTGCAAACGGCCCGTAATGTATATCATTGCCGTGTTTAACACAATTTAAATTCTAAAATTTTTACAAATTTCTTTCTAGGTGTTGTAAAACAATAATTAAAATAATTAACCTAGATGATGATCATATATACTTGCGGCCGCCAATTACCCTAGTGGTTCACATGCCCTAACACAAAAAAATATTATCCATGGCTATTAAAATTTAAAATTATATTATTCGTTTTAAAAATTACTGTAAAAAATAATATTATATGGCTATGTTGTTAGTTAACAAAACATAAGATGTTCGTCATATAGGTCATTTAATATTAGGTAAATGCTTATGCTTGTTCTTGTTTTTGTACTATAACTTTATCTTTATGAGGTATTCCTTGTTTAACTGGTTTTATCAAAAGGATCTCATTTTAGATTTTTCTTGTTTAAGAACTTTTAATTTATTTATTTATATTTTATTTCGGAGGGTTAACTGCCTGCTATAGTTCACGTCTAATTTATTATTGTATTAGAAGTTATTTTTCATTGATTTCCTTTTAATTTTATTAAAGTGTGATATTTTAAAATTATTTTTGTAGGATTTAGTTACTTTATGAATCAATTCAATTGTAGGTAAATTCATTGGATTTAATAACTCATGTATGTATCCGTTTTGATTTCTTTGTATCTTTTTTCTCTTTGTGTTTTTTTTATTACTATTTTTATAGGATTTTCTTTGATTTGTGATAATTATATACTTTATCTTTATTGATTGAAAAAAGCTGACTTAAAATTCTTCTTCTTTATTAATAACTTTCTTGTTTTATTGAATATCTTTATTATTTATATGGTGTGTTTTATTTATTCTTCTAGTAATATTTTGTACTGATCTCCATTAGTATCTCATTAGTTTATATAAGGTACGTTTTATTTATTTATTTTTTTAATTTATTACAGCTTACCTATTATTATTCTTTTATTATATAATCGTCAATCATAAGACAGGGCTCGGTGTTAGATCCTAAATAGACTGAAAATTTATTTTATTTAATTGAATAAAATAAGCCTACATTTCAACCGAAAAAATAATATAATAGCAGAAAACATAATTTGACAGCAAGGAATAATACTAATTTAATTAAATCATTTAATGTGCTCATAAAACTCTACTACCTTATCATAGGAGTATCGTAAATCATGTTAACTCATGTTTGAAATTCTAATCATAATCCTTACCTGATGTTCTAATCTTAAACTAAAATATAACACCCAAATCAACACCTCAAACAAGACATAACTACTCGAATTGTCAATGAATCCCATATCCACACTGTTTTTTTTGAGTGGGTAGGTGAGGTGACCCACAGATGCATAAGCTGAAAGGATGATAAAAAACAAGAGCCCATAATAAGTGTTACTGTGTGTTACTATTTTCGCTCCATTCCGTTATCTTTTCAAGGAACTATAACATCATATTTAAAATTTTCCCAACAGTTTATTGTAATTAACCGGTTAATTGTGAGATATTACTGGCTCAACAAGGGCTTCACTTCATCTCGCAGGAGGCGTTTGTTATCTTGCCGTATGGCCTGGCAATTAGAACCTTCTTCCCTGCTGTCGCCTCCGGTTAGCACCGCAGTTATCCACACCCTCTGTGGGAAATGGCAAATCTTCGAGATTGGATTCGGCCTCGGTGATGTAGGCCTAGTGCTTAAACTTCCACGCACTGTACACTTGCTATACCCCATTAGATTAAATTAGCTTCCTCGTGTACCATAAGGTTAAAGGGTGCGAAGACAGAATCTGAATTCAATTTTGCAACATCACGAACATTACTAGCTTGAATAAGCACAATGGGCAAAAGTAAGCTACTTCTATAAAAGTCCCATGACTGAACTTGAGCTTTCTCAGATGTATTTGATGCCATGTTTGCACTCAAATGCTAGTTTGCAGAACGGAGGGTTTTGCACATAAGTGAATATGAGATAATCCGACGATTTTAGATAGTATTTGTGGTGCTTGAGCATTAGGAATCATTAAACGGTTGAACCAGTTCATAAATACAATCCTAACGTGTTAGATGTATGTTTACTATAGTAATAGTGATAATGCTAGTAGTAACGTACATCTTTAATTGTTTGTTAAAGAACAATAACACCACCTCGTAGTCATCTGGAATAGGAATCACATTTCGACGAAACTTTTATAACTAATATTTGTACTAATTAATACAAGAATTAAAGGCCTGGCCGATTTTCGTTTCATTAAAAAAAAAGTGATTTATACAGCCTAATTATTTATTACCATCATTTATTCACATATAAACCAAATTAACAACATCTGAAGTGAAATAATATCTTGATATGGTAGGATACAGGTGGGTGAGTAATTTTCTAAACACTTATGAAACAAAATTATCTCATTTTATCCGTTAAAGCCACCTAGTCACTGAAAATTACATTATAAACAAATAAAAAAAATCAATAAGTAGCTTCAATTTCAGGTAAAACATATCGATGGAAATTAGGTGACATTATAATATTAAAAACTTATAATAAATCAAGGTTGGCTCTCAACAATTTTTCTAAGTTCTCTTGTGTAATGGGTGCTTATATGGGAAATAGACCTGTGGAATCTAAGGAAACTACATAGCAGTGAGATGAGGGAGTTTTTAAGTTTTGTGTTTTTAAAAGATAAAAAGAGAGGCAAGTTGTTTCATTATGTATTAAGACTTTGTAAGTCTATAATTTTTTTGGCATGGTTACCAAATTTCAACCAAAGAATAGGAGTATTTGTATGTACATTTAAAATGCCAGACGACTTCTTATGATTCTACCGCGGAAGGTATAGATTTACAGATCAAAGAAAGGTCTGAACCTTTAAAAAAAAAAAGCCCTTTCGGCTGAGCAATTAGTTGACTAAGATAAACGTAAGTTAACGAGAACTAAAATAAAAAGAACATTAAATTACTTTATAAATCTGCGATGCTAGGGTGAAAGAGTATAAGTACCTTTTTTACTACTTTCTGAAAAAAAAGAAACTTCAAAATATTTTCACAAATAAGGTTTTTTTAGCTTTTTTTTTTTTTTTTTAGCAAGCTATGGTTGCTATGGAGGCACATCCATATCTCGTTGTATTTTAATAGAATTATATTTAGACGTAATAGGGCGGAGATGAAGAGCTAATTGAAAGTGGATTGTTGTGAACATTATTATTCTCCTGGCTTCGGTGTGTCTAATAACTTCATTGTATTAATTACAGTTAATTTACTCTCATCGCCAGCATAATTGTTAATCCAAAGATCATCTCCTCATAACTTCCACTTTGATGATGGGCAACGTACAACGGGCTCCGCTTTGGGAGAACATGTTTTTAAAAATGTAATACATATAAAAAATTAACAAACCTTTATTTTTATACTATGATTTAACATACTTAACTGCCAAATCTTAATTAACAGTTTGGCGTGAAAGACTGATACTTGAAAGAACTTTGCTTTTATCTGGCCAAACGTATTTTATAACTGTATCGAAACAATCCATCAGTAGTTCGTCATCCAAAAATGGTTTCGTTTTCTTTGCAATCAACATGGCAACATAATAACTTGTTTCCAAAATGGTATATGGTTGCCGTAACGATGAACCAAACATCGTTTGCATAGCTTATTGATGTGACTTGAGCGCAGATTTACTTAAATTTTTTTTATTTAAATACAATTTGCAATTATGTAAAAATACAAATACAAATAATATAATATTTAATAACTTTTTTAAATTTAATGCCAATGTTGATCACTTGACTTTTGAATATTTTTATTAACTTTCATAAATTTAATATTTTATATTTACAATATTTCCAGATGGCATCCGGAAACACCAGGGCTCCGGAAGTTCTCCCAGAGCCCCTACCTCAATCCACTGCTAACAACAATGATGCCTTGATGGGCATCTTGGGCAGTATGATGAACATGTTGAGCAGCATGGCCGCTGCCCTGAATAATGGCCTGGTGCCATTCGCCAGACGTTGCCGTATTCACAGATACCCGGTTGAAGAAGATCCACTTCTACCGCTTCCTGGGTAATACCGCTTACCACCACGACACTGAGACTATCTCTGGAAGAATTGCAGTCGTAGTGAAAAATGGAATACCCTGTAGGAGACTGCCCTTACCCGTGAACCTAGGGCCCTCCCACTACATCGTAACGCTCCAGATACGGCTCACGAAGAACATGATAGTGTCAGGAGTTTACAGAAGACCAAGAGCCAACTGTGACTCGGACAAGCTCCTGCTCACTGCCATGGCTCATGACCGAAGACACGTCATCGTGGGTGACCTAAATGCGAACCACAGTTGGTGGAGCAGTACGAGAGCTAACGCCCTCGGCCGTTACATCAATAAGACACCATTTACGGTCATCTACCCAGGATTGCCGACCGGACCTTCACGCCCGATCTACTCCTGACTCAACAGCCACACCGAGTCACCGGATGCTCCGCCTTGGACTTTACCACCTCCGACCATCGGGCTGTGCTCTACGAACTAGAAGGCGACATGCCAGAGCCACCTGCTTCTAGATACAGGTACGATGAAGCCAAGTGGGACTTCTACAAGCATCTCATCAAGACCGAGCTGCCCACAATTACGCCATGAGACACACCTGGGATATCGATTACGCTACATCAGGTTCAAGACGTCATCAACCAAGCTGCCGATGCATTGATCCGGAAAGTTTTTCCGAAGCCCCCTTCTCTGAGGAAACCTCCGGATCACATTCTACAACTGATTAGAGAGCGTAACAATATCAAGAACAGGTGATTTAGAACCAAAAACAGGGACTTAAAACCGGTTTTGAATGCTCTCACGAATCAAGTTAAGTCCCTGATGGCCCAGTGGAAAAACTCGGTTTGGGAAGACCACCTCACTAGTCTCCACGGTGTCCACAAGCAATTGTGGAAAATCGTAAATACATGCAGGTCCAAAAAGAACGGTGTAAGATTGGCCGTGAACGGGCAGTTCATCCCCACCACCGAACAGGTGGACATACTGGCGGATTACTATGAAGCTGTGAGCCGTGGCCAAGGTGACCCAATAGGAGCTCTCGACCACCCCTTCCCTTTCCTCCCCACCACCACCGAAATCTATACCTCCCACCGGCAGGTGGCAGGCTTCATTCGGAGAACGAACGGGTAGAAGGCACCAGGCGAAGACGGAATCCAGAACATCCTGCTCAAGCAGCTGCCGAGGAAAGGAATCTCTTACATAACCCACGTATTGAACTCCTGCTTCAGGCTGCACTATTTTCCTCAGAACTGGAAGCTCGCTGTAGTCGTCCCCCTTCTGAAACCAGCGAAAAGCGGTAATGAGATGGCTCATTACCACCCCATCAGTCTGCTGACTCAACTCTCGAAGCTGTTCGAGAGAATTATCCACCTACATCTCTCCGGGCACTGCGAGTCACAAGAAGTCATCCCACCAGAACAGACTGATTTCAGCACAGACTTAAGTGCGGACAACAACTTGGCGAGACTGCAACACAACATCGCATCGAACGTCCGGAGCAACAGAGCTACCGCTATGATCTCACTGGACTGTTCGAAAGCTTTCGACTCTGTGGGCCACTACACCCTACTCCAGCGTCTGAGGGAATAAGAATTCTTGGATCAACTACAAAACCTGATGACCTCGTACCTCACAGGCAGAACTTTTTCGGTTTGGATAGGCATCACGTCTACGACCCGAAGAAAATACACTGCCGGTGTCCCCCAAGGATCAGTGCTAGGCCCCCTGCTGTTTAACATCTACACCGCCCACATCGTAGGAGCCTCGTACCCCAACTGCGAAGTATCGGCGTATGCAGATGACATAGGTGTTTACAGCACTAGCATCAATCTAACCAGAGCCCTGAAATTTGCTGAGAGTGCCAGTCAACACATTGCTGTGAAACTCGATGCCGTCAACATCAAAGTAAACCCAGCCAAGACGCAAGGAATCATATTTAGTTATAAATCTGGAAGAAAGAAGTTACCTAAATCCTTCGTCTTAGACTGCAAAGAGTGCACTGTGAGCAACAAGCTATGCTACCGGATTACCCTCGGTAGACACTTGTCGTTCACGACACATCTCAGTAAGAAGTCAAAGAGTGTAAGGAAACAGTTCTACAGCCTAGGACACCTACTTCACAGCCCGGCTTTATCAATACGCCTTAAGCTGCTGATTTACCAAAGGTTCCTGAGACCTACTTTGATATACGGGGCCCCACTATTCAAGTATCTAAAAACGCTCCATCAATTCCAGAACAGAGTTGTCCGCATTTCCCTCAAACATACCCCGTTCGACCGAATGAAGGCAGACGAAATCCACGAAAAATTTGAAGTGCTCACCATCCAAGATTTTATCAAGAGATTCACTTCAACACTGCCACAACCTACTATTCTCCGACCTTCAACCACCACCAATGCCCGTCCGATGGAAGCACTGCTGGATCACCGAAGCCTGGAGACAGATAGACCTCATAGATCCCGAGCCCCCTGACGGGGATTGAACGATTCACACCCAGCCGAGAGATCGAGGTCGATCTTCTGGCCGACTTAACCGAAGCAATATGACACCTTATACCTGCTCAGGGTAGGCCGATCTTCCGGCCGATCCAGTAAAGCGACACCGAGTAACAGCGGATGAGGAGAGAGTGGATTTTAGGGTCAGAAGCCCCGGGATTAAATACCATTTCCCCTTCCTGCCGGAAGGTGCCTCAGGTCTAAAAAGGGTTTGTTTATGGTGGCCAGGTGGCCAACGCTTTCAGGTTTATGACCGCCGGGTGGCGACCCTTGGTCTAAAAGAGTCTGTTTATGGCTGACGGCTGTTGACCCTCTTACGTTTAACTTGTTTTACGACTGCCGGACCCGCGCATGGTTTATTGCTAAAAACTTTTACCATGATTTACATTTAATTACAATACATTTAGTTCCTGTTATTTTACTTTTGCTTACAATATATATGCACCAGAGTATAGGGGGATTTGACTTATGTAGTTAGCGGTCACTACAATGGTGTTGGTTGGTAATAATTATTATAAGCGGTAGATAATTGGTAGTGTATGAAAAATCCAATAATATTTTGGCATAGATTATATTCAGGGTATAACGATAATGAATTCCAAAGAAGTAAAGGAAGAAGTAAATTTAAATTTTGTAAGGTTTCTTAAATGAAAAAAGTAGAATTTGTCTTTGTAAAACACATTTGAGGGTGTTTTTTAAGTGGTTAAATTAAAGTTCTATTTTTACTAAAATTATGCATTATTCAAAAATTTTTAATTAATCTCTTTCTGGACTACAGATTACCTAATTATAGAAAAATTTCCTTGTTTAGTAGGCATTAAGTCCATGTTAATTAGGTTGAAGTATTTCATAGAATAAGCTGAGATTTGCCTATAGTTTGGTAAAACAAAATGTGATGTGAAATTCTGTTTCCTCAAAGTAAACAGCGTTTTCAGAAAAAATAATCAAAATAAAATTATTACAAAGCTTTTATTTTTTTTCTTCTGTGACTTTTGATTACTAAAATATAATTTTTATTAAAAAAAAAAAAAAATATATATATATAAAAACGAACGTTTTTGGTTAGGACAATTTTATTGCCGAATAAACATAGAAGTAGCTAGTGGTGTCAGAAATTTCAATTCACAGTCGCAGGAGGTGATATTGCAGAAATCAATACTAAGCAAAACCCACCAAAGTGATTTGACAAATCAAATGTTATGTCTAATGTTTACCATTGCACACAAAATAAAGGTTAAGAAATCCCAGAATAATTGTTGTCAGACGTAACTGGTAAATTATTTAGCAAAGAAAAAAAAGTTTCAGTTACGCAACATTCTGTTCTTTTTGCTAACGAACCTGATGGAACCATTCATGTAACTTGAAACAACCCTTTGTTTTACTTTGTGACGTTGTTAACCAGCTGTTTTTTATTTTTTACTAACAATCACCTTTAGGAATGTACTGCATTTATGGCATAAATGACCCACAGTTTTCTAATAAATTAGCTGGAAATTGGGATGAGTTTAATATACCAAATAAATCTTCAAAACAATTTTGACAAATTATATTAATTAAAATATGTTCGGCTTTTGTACAAATCGAGCAAACTTTAAACTTTCTTTCCGATACATCTTAAAACAGCTGATAAATATGTTGTATGTAGTTATTAGTCAGTATATAAATATGTAAGTAGTTAAGGTTTTTTTTTTTTCTTTAGCTCTCTAGTTAGAATTTTAGGATAAGGGAGAAATATAAAATATTTAGGGTGATCGGATCCTTGTACTAGGAGGACCTGCTTGAAGGTGGTGTGAGAGGAGTAAGGAGTGTGGGAATCCTCGGTAGAGGTTGATTGTTACGGTACAGTGGTGAGAGTTCACTGGTGGCTGGGCCTAGAGTCTTCTCTAGGCATGCAGTGCAGTCGTAGTTAGTCTGATATCAGTGAGGGTGCCCCTTAGAGGCTTGTTGTTGGTGGGCCAAGCGCCGTGATGTCAACCATTTCTTCTGCTTTACTCGATCTTGTAAGTTGCCATCGTGTCGGTAGCGGTGGTGTTGTCATGTCTCGGAAGAGAGGGTTTAGACTGTGCTTCATCGAGTCAAAGAACTTGATGTGACGTCGTCTGACGGCTTCCTTCGGTGATGGTGGGGAGCTCAAACTTTTCGTGCATGTCGGAAGCCTTCATTTCACGAAAAGGGGTATGCCACAGTGCCGTTCGCAGGATGTTGTTCTGGAAGCTCTGGAGGTGAGTTATGGTGCTGGCATGTAGGAATCTAAAGAGTGGTGTCCCAAACAGTAGAGCTGGCCTCAGGACGCTCTTGTATATGAGGAGTTTTAGTCGAAGGGATATGGCCTGGCTGGTGATGAGATGCTGGAGAGAGTAGTAAGTTCTGCGGACTCGTTTCAATTTCAAGGTATTAAAGTTTATAATTGTTTTATTTATTTGCGTAGATGAAACGCTTGCCGGGAATGAAGGTAAGCAGTAAACTTATTCATGGAGACGTCGTGCGCGTTAAGTGATAGTTAATTGTGCTTTAAAACACAATGGGCACGATGGGACTTATGGACTAATGGGGCTTAACTGGGACTATATAAAAATATGTCATACTTATATTGTTATTTAGATCATTATTGCAACATAGTTGTGTTTGTCTTACAACAAAATTTCCTGTCTTCATTTTCCATTCATATCTTAAATCTATTTAATTAAGTTTTAAGTTTGCTTCGGACTCAGACTACTGTGTTAACATTAAACCTGCTACAATGTCTGCTGTTGTTCAGAGAATAACGTTATAAATTATCAAACCACCCTAGCAGCAATTACTCATTAAGGAGCACCACTCAGTAGGTGGTACTACCTATGAGAGATTGCATGTCCTCGGGTATATCCAAGAAGAATATAGCTATGGTTATAAAATGGGGATGATTCTGAATCCTTGTTTAGGGAAGAATGCTATTTATTATTGAACTTCTCAAGCAGAAATTACTCATTGACTGGTTCTGGTCCTGGTCATGGTTGAACCATCTCAGTTCCTCTATACTTCTCAGCTCTATTCGCTAAACCCTTGATATACAGAAACGTACCCTTGAGTTAGAACTAGTAAGCGTGAGACTGAATCGAGAAGAGAAGAACTCAGAAGAACCGTTTTTTGGATACTCATGAAGAAGAGTGAGTAATCCACTACAGCCAGGGGGAAGGAGTTGGGCTGGCCAGCCACTTCATTGAGTAAGGTTTGCTTTTCAACATTATTAAACTACTTTTATCAACAATATTTCATATTGATCACCCTCACAACCTCAGCCTTCAGCATTCAATTGCACTACTGCCCATCCTTCATTAGTTATATTCAGTTTACTTTATAATCCGTTCAGAACCTTAGTCAAAATTTACTTGCAAATTAACAAGATTTTACCTTCATTCGGATCATAAACCCCCATTTTTTGTACCATTAGCATGTTATAAGTCATTTATATGATTTGTTAACCTGCATTATCATTTTAGCATTATTTTCACTATTTACCAATACACATTCCAATACATTATTACATTACATACCAACGCAGCCCATTTAACATTTATAATTACCACTATAAATCTGTACCAATTACGTACATTTGGCGATAACTAAACAGAACACCCCATAATAAAACAATTGTCAGTCACACTTGTGCACGCTGAGTGACAATGTATTTAGTTTTAAAAAACCCAATGGACGCAATGTTGAAATTGTACTACAGACAAAATGTCCAACACTTATTCCATATAATTTAAAATACTTGCATATTTCAAATTCATGTGATATAGTACATTATATGGAACATTTATTAAATAAATGCCCCCTTTGTAGGGTTTGTTTAAGGAAGAAACAAATAAATAAATATAATGTTACACATATAATATATATAACGTTGTTTAATGTTTGTTAATAATTTGTAACATGTTTCATCTTCTTCTCGATCCCCCTTTGCGCCTTTTATAGTTGGGATACCTCGTTCCACCGTCCCTTGCGAGCACTCTCATCTCCTGGAATGTATTCCTCCCTCTTCAGTCCGAGGTCGGCAATATAGCCCAGGTAGGTTTCCCTCGTTCTCCCACGAGGCCCTCCTGTGGTTCTTGCCTCTGTCAGTTTCCATGGTTCTTGATTTTCTTCCATTCGACAGGCATGAACCACTTCAGTTGTCTTTCCCAGACTTCCTTCTGGGCAGTAACATTATAATTATTTTTAATATTTATATTTATTTTGGATGTAGCGGAATTTGAATGCTTTATCTTCGTCGTACAGAGAGTTTTGTTGATGATTACTTCTGCGATAAACATGATAATTGACTATGCGTACTTTATAGCCGTATTTCTGGGTCCGTCATGTCTCTTCCATCACTTGTTATGTCGTTATGTCCCAAGGAGGTCTCGCTGCCTATTTCGTCTGAGCTGTCGTCGTGAGTTTGTCAGGGGTGTGAATATATGTGGTTAAGGTGGTTCATGAAAGAGTTACAGTATTTGTCCTTAACAAAGTCATCATCGCTAATGTAATGGCATTTTGTAAAGTTGGTTTGTTACGTAAATGAGCTAGAGAGGTACAGTTGACTCCTTAGAACGTCGACTAACAGAAATGTAGCAATGTCAGACAGCAATACCAAGTAAAGTATTTCTGTTGCTTGAGTAGCTTGTATCGTTATTATGTTCGCTCTGAACGCCGGACCCAAGATTTCTACCTCAATTTCAGAAATAAATTATATATATTATAAATTTGTGTTAATTGCCTTTAATAAAGAAATTTTAGAGGATATAGTGTACTTCCCTGAGACATCGCTATTTAAATAATATTTTGTTTTCCAGAAATTAAAAAAAAATATATATACTCGTCAATAAATCTAGGAGCCAATGATTTCTATTTTTACCACTAAAACTTTTATTAAGTTAATTTTGAACAAAATATTATACATAAAATGTATATATGTATAATACTTTATATACCTATATACTTAAATATAAATTTATATATGTATAACACTTTATAGCCCTATATAATTTATAGGTACTAGGTTTACTAAATAAAACTAAATGCTGTTCCGTTCTTAAACATAAATTTCTTTAAAACTGTTAAGTTTAATAAAAAACAGTTTCTATTCTTTGTGCGTCATATCTTTTAATTTAAAACACCTTATCTGCTGTCAAAAATTGTACATATTGATAAAGAAAATCGGCTATATGGCATTCAATAATTACATCATAGTTTTAGATGCTTTCAAAACATAGAATGGGATAGCTTTGCAATTATTTTGTATACCTTTTGTCTCCAAAATACCTTATGTATGAGAGAAGAAAACAAGTTTTAAATAATATGTAGTTTCTGAGATAAAAAGCATTACTTGAAAGTATTTTGATTTCTCTTTTACTGCTGTATTCTAATATAAAATATGTCATTAAGACATATTTTAACTGCTACTGAAAGTTAATACTTCACTTGAGACAATTTAAAATTATAATTGATTTGAATTTACTAATTAATTTTATAAGACTCCAAACCACCACCTCTCAAAACGATGAATGAAATTTAAAATAGGAGAGCATGGTGTCTAAGACGATTTTGTATTCAATTCAATCGGGTGGGTGGTATGGAAAGGATGAGTGAAAAATGATTGCTCAATGTTGGATGGATAATCGTGAAAAGGACGGCTTTGACTGCTATGGCTAAAAGGGGTGGAGAAAACCCTTACCTACGTTCGGTAACAAATGGTCATAACTGCGGAGGGAAAAAAATGAGTAGGTCTACATGCCTGAGGTCGGGGGTAGTTCCTTTTGAAGGCATTTGTTCCTAATAGCCCAATAAACTCTTTGATGTATAAATCACTAGCCTCATAATTTATTTATCTGATATCTGAAAAATAAAAATTATTTTTAGAAAGTAATCTTGAGTTACCAAAGAAAGGAGTGAAGTATCTTATGACAATCGGCTGGAGTTGTTAAATACTTGCGAAATTCAGCTGAAAAATATAAGCAGTTAAAATTTTGACCAGCTGAACGTGTCGTATTTTGCACCAAGACTCACAAGGATTGCAGGAGATTTTTAATAACGAGTGTAAAAGAAAAATGGGGCCATTATTGTACTACCAGTAAGTATTACAAAATCGGTAAAAACGGAATTGAGAGTTTTATATTAAGAAATAAATTAAACAAAACTTTTTTTCTTTGCATTTTCGAAGTTCATTCAATTCTTAGCCTATATCGACCATCATATGCAGTAGAGTAAATCACCAACATTGTGCACCTGGAACATGAGATTTTGAGATGCACATTGTTCAAAGGCCTGGGGAAATAGTAACTGTTTTCTGTCAAGAACAATAAAGAATTTTTTTTCCTAACCCCTATATTAATATGTTTTAAAAATAAACAGCAATATAAATTAGCTGTGGGTGCCTCCTTTTACTGATTTGGGTACATTTTATTGAGTTCAATCTTAAATAATCTAAAATTATTTTTATATTCCAAAATTATATAAAATGAAAAAGGACTAGGTGATGGAATTATGAAAAATTATACATATTTTAACTTCGTAATACCACAAGCTTATGAATCATCAGGGAAGAAGTAGTTAAAAAATAATTACAATTGTGAACGAAAAGTAACTTAATGGAGTCATCCGGAATGAAATAAGCGATTTATATCGTTTTCTGCCGAAACTATCTATAGGAATTAAATAATTATTTAATTAAATAAACACATATAACTCCTTTATTAGAGCTTATTAACTACGAAAATACTATGGAACAAACCGACACTTCGCTAAAATGTATACCTAGAACCATTCTTCCACAACTCATATCATCCAATCCCAGAATCATAAATTTGCCAAAAAAGTATGAAGATAACCTGGGCAAGTAAGTGTTCAGGTAAACAGAAATAAACAGTGTTTATTGAATGTGAACAGGTGAGTGGTTCAGTATCAATTGAGAGAACTTGATCAAATATTATCAGATACCAATGTCGTTTTAACCTTATCAAGACTAGTATATATATATGTGCTATGATGGAAAAATGTTGTAAGTCACTTTTAATAACAAAGAGTTTTTTCCAGAGTCCACATGTAGGTACTATAAAATGAGACTATGAGTAATTAAGTAATAGTTATCTCCAAGTGTCTTATGTTCACTTGAGTAAAACACAATTTTATATATACTATTTACATTTATTTTATATTTAAATTTACACTATATACACTATTTTATTGTCATTTTTTATAACACTATAGTACTTATAGACTCTGGAATGTGAACAAATATGTTTGTTATGAAAACTGACTTAGAAAATTTTGTCATCTGGGCATCTGTAGCTGATTGATTATGAGCCAGGTGTTTGTCTGACGTCATCGAATTATATAATGCGGGTTAATTATCACGGATGGTTATAAACGTAATTATTATCACTATTATCGTTTCAATCCTTCGCCTTATATAAGTATATAATCGCGTAGCTCCTCTTGTCCGGAATTTAACGGTTGTGGTAATTACCATTTTCATTATAGCTATTTGAAGTTCTTTTACCCTTGATAGAAACATATTTTCTAGACCATACTTTGAATCTTGCAACAGTTAGACCCGTATGTATGAAGAAAGAATCATTAAATGTTCATAATATCTATTCACCATCTTCTAATATTATGTTGTCTATTGATAAAGAAAAAAACTGGTCGCCTCCTTTGTACCAGAACATTCCATATCGGACGATTAAGGATCATTCCATCCGCTAAATTCAGGCCAATCGACGTGTCTATAAGGATTAGACAAATTAACATAATTATTAATAAAGGGAGTACTGCGCCTGCGCTAACTATAGAAGTCGTTTTTCACATCGCTCTGCAACAAACTGTTTCTTGTTACCGTTCGTAGGAAGTGCCTAGTTCGCAAAACTGTTCCAACCGACCCTTGGGTGAACCGTTCGTGGTGGACTGTCTACAGGTCAGTGGAAAGAGGAACATTATTATTGCTAACGTAAGTTTTTCATCTCACAATTCATACAGAGGGCGGCCATATTGCAAGATATCAGTCAGCCGTGCTGAGAGTGGGGATAGGAGTGGGGAGCCCAGCTGGCCCTCAGTACACTCTCTTCAGGCCTCTCATTATATTGAATTTTTTTTTTTTTTTTTTTTTATTCAATTGAAAACTATTTACAAGAATATGAAACATGCGTTTCTATCAACAAGTTATATCAGAAAATAAAAAAAAACGCTCAAGATCATTGGGACCTACGCCCACTATGTCACCAGTCAAACGCAAGCCACGGCGATCTAATCGGAATATCCCAATAAATTCCTCAGCACCTAGCAGCTCTATGGAAGAGATACCACCACAACCCACCACATCAAAACAAACAACAGTAACTCATGAGTCTCCCTTTTTCACGCCCAATAGTTTCGAGGTGTTGAAAAATATTGAGGTAGAGGACATGGACTCTACAACAACACCCACACAGCCCAAGCCACCAGCGATATTCGTTCGCAACATTAGTAATTTCAAATTACTATGCACTCAATTGAGCAAAGTTGTAGGTACAGGCAAATATACTTGCCTCAATCGATCTCGGGACACAAAGGTTTCTCCGGACACTCCTGAAGCATACCGAGGAATTATAAAATACCTAGAAGAATCCAAGGCTGATTTTCATACCTACCAACTAAAGCAAGAAAGATCGCTGCGGGTGGTGATTAGAAACCTGCATCCCACAACACCAGCGGACGAGATAGAAAAGGAGCTGATAAGTTTAGGGTACAAGGTTCGCCAAATCACGAATGTCCTCCGTGAGGAGAGACAAGAAAATGATACAAGTATCAAGAAACCAATGCCCTTATTCTTTGTCGAACTAGAGCGAACAGCTGGAGTGGAGAAAATCTACGAGCTTAACCACTTATACTACACAAGAGTACAGGTCGAAAAGCCTTACCCGAAACGAGACATCGTCCAATGCCATAATTGCCAGGCATATGGGCACACAAAATCATACTGCTACCACCCTCCCAGGTGTGTAAAGTGCAGTGGGCAGCACAAAAGTGAATTGTGCAAGAAGCCCCTAAAATCACCTGCTGTATGCGTGCTCTGTCAGCAAGGCCACCCGGCAAACTATAAAGGCTGTGAGGCTTATAGAATTCTAAAGTCCAGAAGTGAACAACGTCGTCGTCCTGAAGAAGAAACATCAGCCACTGGTAGCCCAAGAAGCGCCCCCACCAGAAGTTTGAGGCCTTCAGTCTCTTTCGCTGACGCAGCTAGGAACAGAGAGCAGCCACAGGCACTGCCCACTCCTCCTCCGCAAGTTCTTCTTTCCCAGCACTCCGCTCATCCCAGCAACCAGCAAACTCTATCCCATCCTCAACCACACATCTCGCATATCCCGCCACCTTCAAGCTCTTCAGATCTCACCAGCCTTTTAACCTCATTCCTTACAGAGTTCAGAGCCCTAATTACACCTCTCATTTCCCTTCTTACAAATCTTGTCTCCTACCTTATCCCCGTTAAACAAAATCCATAAGTGGATCCTTCCGACTCCTTATCCATTCTCCTTTGGAGTGCGAATGGTGTTCGCACCCACACTAACGAACTGACAGCACTACTCCATGACAAAAACATCGATGTAGCTCTTATTACTGAAACAAGACTTACAAGTAAACGACCATTTACCGTTCGACAGTACCAGACTTATCGAACTGATCACCCAGATGGAAGAGCTCATGCAGGTACCGCTGTCATTGTCCATAACTCCATATCCCATCACATAGTTCCTTTGGTAGCACATGATTTCCTTCAATCCACTGCAGTGTCAATCACCACCCTCACTTTTCCCCTTACTCTAGCATCAGTGTACTGCCCTCCCAATAAATCCATTTCCGATTCCCAATTCATCTCCTTTCTATACTCCATCGGGCATCGTTTCCTTGTGGGTGGGGACTTTAACGCAAAGCACCAACACTGGGGCTCAAGATCCACAAATACACGAGGACGTGCTTTGCTGTCTGCACTCACACGGAGACATTGCTCCACTATCTCTCCTGACACAGCCACCTATTGGCCATCAGATCCCAACCGAAATCCAGATCTCCTTGACTTTTTCTTCTACAATAGTTTAGGAACACTAAACTATTCACTCAAGCGCCTCGATGACCTCTCCTCTGATCATAGTCCTTTATTATTAACCATTTCCCTAAGACCAATTCACAAACTGCCTCCCCCTTCATTTATTAGGGGCCCAGTTGACTGGGACCACTTCCGTCAGCTTCTTACAGAGTCCGTAAACCTCAAATTATCCCTGAAAACATCCCAAGACCTAGACGATGCAGTGCATTCTTTCACTACTCTGGTCCAGAGGTCGGCTTGGGAGGCATCGTCACCCCATCGTCACCCAAGAATCCACAATCATAATCGTTTACCTCAACATCTCAAAGATCTAATCAAATCCAAACGCCGCTCTAGAACAGTGTGGCAAAGATCCCGGCATCCTGCTGATCGCCGCTCGTACAATCAGTACTGCCGATTGGTAAAGCGGCGATTGGCATCCTTCCGTTCTGATTCTTTCAATTCCTACCTCTCCTCTCTGTCTACCAGGGATAACTCCTTGTGGAATGTAACCAAAAAAATCCTAAAGTATCAACCTGTTTCACATCCACTCCGTCGTGATGATGGGTCTTGGGCGGCCTCGGATGGAGATAGGTCGGAGGAATTTGCTCTGCATCTTACCCATACTTTCACACCTCACCTTTCTCATCAAAGCCATACTCACAGCAAAACTGTGGAAGATTTCCTCACTTCACCTATTCCTCTCTCTCTTCCACCAAAAGCCGTTAATCCCTCTGAGGTCAAATACCTTCTGAAAAACTTACCTTACAGAAAATCCCCTGGATATGATCTCCTAACTCCTCAAATTCTCAAACAACTTCCTCCTAAAGCCATAACCTTCCTAACCTACATATATAATTGCATTATCCGAACGACACACTTGCCTCTCCTCTGGAAACATTCCATTATTGTCCTATTCGCCAAACCCGGTAAACCACCCAATGACGCCTCATCTTACCGTCCAATTAGCCTACTCCCTATCCTCTCAAAAATATTTGAGAAACTCCTACTAAAACGTCTACTTCCAATTGTTGAATCCAAAAACCTTATTCCCACACACCAGTTTGGTTTCCGCCAACGACATTCCACTGCTCAACAAGGCCTTCGCGTTGTTGATCACATCTCCTCAGCCCTTGAAACCAAAAAGTATTGCACTGCTGCCTTTCTCGATATAGCTCAAGCTTTTGACAGGGTTTGGCACGCAGGTTTGCTCTACAAGCTCAAAAGACATTTACCACAGACCCTTTTCCTAATCCTACAGTCCTACCTTTCAAACCGCTTCTTCCAAGTCCGCTGTGGCTTAGAATACTCTAACTACTATCCCATAAATGCAGGAGTTCCACAGGGCAGTGTCCTAGGCCCCATCCTCTATAACCTATACACCGCTGATGTCCTTTCTACTTCCAACACCTTCTTGGCTACATTTGCAGATGACACTGCAGTCTTGTCATCCCACCCAGACCCCGACATAGCATCCCATAACCTTCAAAAACACCTTGACGAGATCGAGTATTGGTGCAATCAATGGCGGATCAAAGTTAATGAAGCAAAATGCTCCCACATTACCTTCACCCTTTGTCGCAAGACTTGTCCATTAGTTTATTTTAATTCTATTCCTCTCCCAGTAACCGAGACAGTACGGTACTTAGGCTTCCATCTCGACAAACGACTGACCTGGAACCCACATACGAGACTAAAAAGACAAGAACTAAACAGACGCTTTGGACAACTGTACAGACTACTTCAAAGGACATCCCATCTCTCAATAGAAAATAAACTACTAATCTACAAAGTTATACTTAAACCAATCTGGACATACGGAATAGAGCTATGGGGGACAGCAAAAAAGTCGAACATCAAGCGTATCCAATCCTTTCAATCCAAAGTCCTGAGAACAATAGTAAATGCCCCTTATTATGTCAGCAACAAAACCCTTCATAACGACCTTAATATACCCTACATTCTAGAACTCATCCCTTCCAAGTTTATGAAATTCCACAGTAGCCTTTCCAACCACCCTAATCCTGTAGCACAGTCTTTGCACTGCGCCACTCATCCCTATAATCCTCCTCGGAGACTGAAACGGCAGTGGCCTCGTGACCTGCTATAATCGCGTGACAGTGGGAGTCCTGGCAATGGCCAATTTCTCCAATCATGTCCTAGTATGAATGAGCGAGTGAATGATGACTGTAAATATGGTATGAATGAGATCATTTGTCTGTATTATTATTGCCTTATAAAAGGCAGATTGTAATTATTTCACAATAAAGTTCTGATTTGTTGTTGTAATTATTAATAAACGAAAGTATCGAAGCAAAATGACATTCCGGAATTAGGAGGACCAATAACTTGAATGCTATTAACTTTATTATTGTTTAATTTTCTATCAAACCACGTGCGTCCCAATCGTAAGTAGATTTAGAATCCTCAACACCTCTTCTTAATATTCAAGATCTTTACTTTCAACAAAGCATTTAGGTTCCTCCTCTTCTTCCTACTTATAAATGCCTTCATAATATAATTGTAACTTCATAATACAATATAATTGACACTTTTTCAGCGTCATTGTCTGCTTCTTAATTTGTGTCCTTGCTTTTTTTCTTTTCGTCTTCTGATTTATAATTGACGAGTTTCTTTCAGAATTCTGAAATAGTTTGGTCTGCGTCATCTAATTCGGATCACAATTATATTTAGTTTTATAATTTTCATCATGATGATCTACCTCATCTCCCTTATCAAGATCTTCACCTTTCTCACAGTCTTCAACTTCCTCCTCTTCATCCTCTTTATTAATATGCTCATCTTTAATTGTAAGTTTATCTGTAATTATCTGCTTGATTATAAGTTTGTTTTGTTTTTTCCTCCGGTTTGTCATTTACGCGTACTGTCAGAGGTGTTTATTTGCGAGATCATCTCTAAATTAGCTGTGTACACTTCTTCCTTTAATTGGTTAAAACGTTCTCTTATTTGTTGGAACATTGACAATATTTGTTGATCTGCCTGTGTAAGTGGTGTCCTTATGTATAACAATTATTTATGTGTCAGACTAATGTCAAATAATCTTTTTAATTAACATATTGTAATCAATTATCAAAAGCAATATCAAACACTAGACCTAAATGCTCACAGTTGTTAGTTCAGCTCCCTTTTCCTTAATTTTGAGTATAATTAATTTCTAATTGACTAATTAGATGATTATTTTTCGTAATTGAACAATAAACTATTCTAATCAATCCCTGCTGAGCCCCAACTATTAAATGAACCCTTCTTGTCTGGCTTATTTAATTTTTTAATTGTTATTAACTTTTGTTTATTACTTGACTAATAATCTTGGTCGTTCGTTTAGGAATATGTCCCTTGGGAGAAGAGTTTACTTTTAATTAGGGTTAAATATTAGTCAAGAGGATGCAATAATAATATTCAATGATAAATATGATTATAGGAAAGCTTTATAAGGAACCATTAATTATTAATATTTATTATATACTTTATAATTTGAAAGATTGGCTAAATTAATATTAGAAATGAAAATTATGTTACAAACAAATTGCTCAATTTGACTAGTTACATACAAATCAAATATAACATAGAAACCCAATATAATTGTCTTTGAACTCAATGGATTACGTTGAATATACTCGAAAATAAAATTAAGTTCTTATTCATTTAGGAAGTCTTGAAAGCTTCCACTGTTGTGGAGATTGTGGAGTGTGGAAAGAAGAACCTCTTGATTCCACTCTGGCTGGAGACCGAGAGACCAAAGCTTCTCTGGTCTCGTTTACTCTCTCGCTATTTCGCCCTCTCTTCTCCAATTTCATTGGTGGTTCTTTCTCCTTTCAAATGGCTGGGTTAAAAATAGTTAAGTTGGCTTGGTCGCTGCTGCCATCTGATGTCAGAATTAGACATAGTATTAAGTGACTTAAAGCTGACCTAAATACAGACACCTGTTCTCGGCCCCTGTTGGCTAGATCCGCCTTAAACGTAACTTTTTACGTAAAATTTTGCATTTCACCAACGGATTGAATATAAATGAATATAAGATAATTTGAAGATTTGCATTATGAGATGGTTTTAATTGATCCTTGACTATTTTATATTTGCAATTCAATTTCCTAATATACCATATATATATATATCTGGGAGATGCGGCATCAGAAATAGTCGGATCGAGGTCCATAATAGAAACACATGTTTGTTACACCGAGTCTGAACACTGCCAGTGTCTAAACGACAATGAGTCGACTGGTCCTTACAACAGACGTTCTTGTTTCAGGGTGCTAGCTACTAGATAACGCGCTTGAGACTTATTCTTGCACATCCGTTTCTGCTGATTGATAATTATTTATAACATGTTTATGATAACTGTAATGGCAACCTCTTAATTACGAATAATTAGAAGTTCCCTTCTTCTCGGTCCAGGAAATATCTACTTATGTTTCCATATTTTAATAATAAAATTTAAGATGCCAGTAAGAGGGGGAGAAGGTATTGGGGAAAACAGCCCCAGTGCAGAGGGCCCCCCCCCCTACCACGGCTGACCTGCCTATATAACCTCTTGGGGCAGTCTCCAGAACGTACAGAACCGGCACTTGGAACACTGCTCTCTCTCTGTCTCTGCACAGGCGCTTGCTGCTCTACTCAAACCATGGACTTCTTATTAAACTACATCTGCATCTCTCTCTCCTAGCCTCGCTATGTTTTAGTCCGGCGTTGTCAGACCCCACATCTTCCTAGTGGGACTCTCTGCCTTTGTCTCGCTAAAACTTTACCTAGTAGCGTCTACTACGGCAATCCAGTCTGCCTTTCTCCGGTTCACACTCGCCTTTGGAATCCGGACGGTTTCGCCTACTCTTAGATACCGAGAGTGAATTTGTGGTCATTCCAAGACCACATAAATTACCTATAATACCTACCCTGTTCCTCTTCTCATAGAAGAGAGACAAAAAAACAAGAACATAGTTCTTTGCTGGAGCACACGTTCTAAGATCTTATGGAGTCAGATCAAAACGAATTAAGCTGCCCACCAACTAGGCCGTCAGCAAGGGTGAAAGACCACAGGTCCACCCGTTTTATCTCTTTCTAGGTGCTCGATGGACAGCGGCTAGAGGTTGTAGAGACCCTAGCCCGCGGCGGGCGCCCGCTCCCCACTTTGGGGACACTCACACATTTGATAAGCCGGCAATAACAAAAGAGGCTTTATAATCCAAATCGGGGTACGATCTTGTTAGTAATTTTGCCTGTAGGTTCTGAAAAAATTATAAAGTATACTGAATATAAGTATCAACCACTAATAAGGATGGGGAGTAGACCAATTGAAGGCTGATGTCTTGGTGATTGATACGAATTCCTTAATACGAAATCAAATTTAATAATGTTAAAAAGTATACCTTACTCGGTGACTGATAAATGAAGTGGTCGGCCAAACCTCGCTCTCTCTATCCAATCGGCTGAAGTGGTTTACTTGCTCTTCTTCATGAGTATCCAAAAGGTTCTTCTTCTGAGTTCTTCTCTTTCTTTTGTTAAGTCTCTCACATACTACTTCTGACCCAAGGGCTTAGCGCAGATAGCTGACAAGTATAGAGCTGAGGTAGTTCAACCACGGACCAGGACCAGAACCAGTCAATGACTAATTTCTGCTTGAGAGGTTCAATAATAAATAGCATTCTTACCTGAACAAGGATTTAGAATCTTCTCCGGTTTCTAGTCACAGCTATATTTGTATTGGATATATCCGAGGACAGTTGACCTTGGTGTCTTCATTTTCATAATTCTTATTGTGAAGCAAATTGTTTACCAGTAAAGATGTCATGACAGGCATCACAGAGGGGCGTTGTTTCTTTGTTCTTCAAAAACAAATGTGTTGATAGGATAAGGTGCCTTTTTTCAGAACAAAAAGCTATTTTTTATCGACAGTTACCTTTTTAGAAGGCCAAATATTTGTCAAATTTGTATATGACTATTTTCTTTTGCAGGAATGTGTATTTTCTTTTGTAGATAGTCCGCAATACCAATCCTTGTACATATTTATATAATACACGTACAAGTGCACGTTATATAATACGGACAAACAAGAATTTTTCCTCGAATAAATTTACTTCTACAATTGATAAAATATTGTTTTTTCTTCTGTGTGACCAGTTTTACTGGTTTTGGACCAGTTTTGTTGCTTGAAAAATAAAACAAAGTATGACGATTGTCTTCCTTGTATTTCTTTTTCAACATTAAAATGACATTTTCAGTCAAAAATATCGATTTGTCCATTTTGATCTATAATAGTGAATAGGGATTTCATAGTAATCAGTTAATTGGAAAAAGAATGGGGCGTATTCTTCGCAACATCGAGTTGGGTTGAAAAAATAATTTATTAATGGGCTTACTCTTCGATTAGACTTATTTATTATTCGGCATTATTTGTTCTGGTTCAACATTACACAATATTATGCCCACATCTCAACGTTGTTTTGATCATTTGAATTTCTTTATTTTGTTGACGAAACGAATACTTGAAAATTACTTTGTAATTATTATAGCAACCAGGAGGAAATAATCTATGTAAGTATTGGCTTGTTTGTCCAGGCTTACTTGGGGTCTACATACCAGTCCTCTAGCATATTCAGCTCTATGGTTTGGTTCCATGGATTGCAATATAAAATATTAGTATTTTTTGAAAAAAAATTTTTATTGACTAGTTCTTCTCTTTATGTCATTCTCTGTGACGGAGCTTAGTTCTTCCTGTAAATTTTATTATACAGTACTAAATTTGCATCTATATGAAATTACTCCAAACATTTTTCCATGTCGTTATAGAATACAGAATAAGCTTACAACACACTGACATTAAATCATTCGTTGTTTATATATTATTTATTTATTTGTGTTTCAAAACCATTCAATATACACAAAGTGAGTTACAGATTCCACAATATGGAATCTTTACATGAATGCATATCTTGATAATTATATTTATTGTATCGTAGCTAAATTTTATATAATATCTGAGGTTTAAAGATTTTTTTATATTGTAAGCTGACGTGTAGAATACAAGGCGTTTGAACATAGAAAGTGATAGGGCTCACTTTAAGAATGAGTTGTGCTAATACTAACCTAAATCTAACTAACTTAAACTAGTTTTCCCGGAAAGCCTGTTGCCATCGATACGGGAATGGGGGTGGGTTTATATGCTAGAAATCACTTGGATCATTTATGGTTACCCTGGTCTAAAATCCGTTATGAGAAGAACATTTTTTTTTGTCCTAATATCATAAAATGACAAACTTGAGTTAAGTTTTTTGCTCTGGAAAAAAATAATTTACATTTAATATTGATTTAATGCTTATAAATATTTGATGGAGCACCCACCTGAAATAGGAGTGTCTGTTGATGGAATAATTTCCGATACCGTGTTGGAAAGTGCCAGGAATAATAAAATGAGTCTTGCTGCGCTTTCCATTATTTCAGCAACATCTGAAACAAATGAGATAATTAAAAAAAAATTAGTGAGTGGACGAAAACATATTTATAAAATTGGCAAACATACCAACTAGTTCATACAAATATTAGCTATTTCTTCCTAATCATAGCTAATATTTGTATTTTTATAGAATAATATTCTATTGAATCGATTGTGATTACCATTTTTTCATATTGTCAATAAATGTACTTATATGGACCTCGAAAGTTAAGGAACAGTATAGAGATAACTGAATTCGGGCCGGACTCTCTGAGTAACTTCAATAATAAGGTATTAAATATTTCTGAAATGGAAATTCCTTTTTTTTTATCCTAAAACATCCCATTCAATTGAAGCCTGTGAACAATTTCTTTCTAGCCTGAGGATGAAAATAAGAAAAAAAGGGACACTCCTGGAGAAGAAACCATAAACCAACAAAAAGTACTGCTCAGGAAAGCAGTTAATATCTGTTAATTTAGTCCTAGGTAGGGAGTATCAAAAACACAATCTCTACTGTTGGCCTTCATAGATTTCTTCTTTGGAATATTTTTTTGTTTTACCGTCTACCATTTCTTCTTTACTAAGAAGAAATAAATCACATCTTTAAATATTAAATAGTTTCTGGGCTGGTACTTGAGAATCTTAAATGTTAAACAGATAGATCTTTCAACGCCAAATTGTTTTTCAAAATTTCCATAATTTATCTAGGCAAAAAAACTTATCAGCACATTTCGAGGAGTATTAGAATATAAATTTTAAATGTTAGGATTGATTCATTTTTTCGACCGATATAGCATATGTGATACAAAACTCAACAACCCCCCATCTTTCGTCATTCTTCTTCCTTTCAAGTCTTGAAATTTCGTCTTTTTCAATTGGTCACTATCTAACCAATACAAGTACAACCCCATAATCAATACCTATCATATAACAATAACTGCCTATAATAATTTTTTGGTTGTTGAAAATTATATTATTATCAACTACTTCGTTTAGACATGGTTCTATATTTATTATATTATTCGTAGGTGACTCATAAGTTCCAGATTTTTTTCATTTCGTTATCCACTATATTATGTCAAATGAATGGGTTTAACCTTTTCAGTATCTAAAAATTTGACAAAAATAATATAAATTAACAAAAAAAATTGTAATGAAATCTGTTCTGAAACAAGAAAGAGTAAGCTGCGGCTATACGAGATTAGACCTTCAAATCATACGATAGCATCGTATTTTATTTTTTATATCACTTATTTTATGGTTAGTTATGAACTTATTCAGGGACTCCGAGAGGACTTAAAGATTCTCTGATAAATGCCCCTAATACGGAAGATTATATATTCTGCAAAGGAATTTATACACAATTGGAAAAGTACATATAATAAGAACAATAACAAGAAAATTTATTTGAAAACCACAACATCATAGCCACCTTGACTAGGGTCTCTCTGCCATGTGAAGCCGTGGTAAAAGAAGGGTATGTTATATTTAACATATACACATACATACAGACAGAAGTAAGGCCATAAGGCCACCCAGCCGGATAAATGGAGAGCTTTTCCTTTGGGCTTTGTAATAAAAACATAATATTATTTTTTTTATGGAGTATTAAAATGTCATTGGCTATTTATGTTAGTTAACTATGTGTTACAAACATGTGAAGTTAACAGTTGAAGCACGGATACACGATTGAGAAACTGCATTATGATTCTCCTAGTAGCCCAGATAATCCTATCGTTATGTGTTTACGGATCCTTGGCTTGTTCCAATTGTCACAGAGCCATTCAGTCAAAGCGTCAAGAGATCCTCCTGAATCAGCAGGCTCCAAATTGCCACAGCCCATTGTGATCTGGCAATCACGTTTTATGCATCAGTTCCTTCACCCTTACCCTAAAGATACAGAACCTGATTAAGCAGCGATTTAGAAAAATTATTTTCCAATAATAGTTATTTCGTAATATAAGAAATAATCAAACCTATATACAAAAATCACTCTCAAAACACACGTCCTAATATGTTGAATAATTGCCTCTTTGAATCCTTCCTTATCAGCCCTCACGCTGATGTGGTTTTACAAAACGTGAAGATACAAACCAGATTTTATCAATTTTCATTAGCTTTATTTAAGGAAAAACACAATGTTCCAGAGCTAGACTAAGCCACAACTATTTTCATATTTGGAGCACTGCTGAAGCACTTTGACCACTTAAAGACAGAGTGAAATGGAAAAAAAATAGGTTTACTTTTTTTTTGTCTTTTATTAGGTTACAGTGAGATGAGACATATACAGAAAAAAACGTACGAAGGATATATATTTTACAAATTATTACCAAAACAATAAGCACATCTTGCGAGTTTGGTAATATTACGTTCTTACATCATAATTATTGTTGTGCCAACAGGTTCCCCACGGACAAATAGAAGTTATCCTCTTCGTGGATCAGAAAATTCCTGCCTACCTTTCCAAAGTTTATATCAATAAATCTTCGGCGTCCGTATAGAAAGAGGGAACTAGTTCATGATTCACTAGCTGCGTGATCGTAATGACAGGCCAAACAAATGATCATATAATTGATCAAAATAAGTGGTTCTCTTATTTTCTGGGCACAGGAATGACCTGCCTATATAAGGCAGAAATTTTGATGTTTTTTTACACAGACGGAATCGGACACTTGAAGTAAATGAACACTACCCCCTCTATCTGCACTGGCGCTTGTTGCTTTGGTCTAACCATGGCTCTCTTCTAATGACCCCTTAATTATTAATTAATTTAATTACCCCTGTGCCTCTCTTTCCTATCATTGCTAGAATTAGAACGGTGCTGTCAGCCTCCACCAACTTCCCTGACCTTGCCTGGTAAACTAGCATATCCTTGGAAGGGGCCGTTTTCATGCAGACAACGATCTCTGTGGTTCTACAAAATGTACCTTGTGTCTTCCCCAGAGGTCCAGCCTGCCTCTTTCCGGTTCACTCTCGCCTTTAGGTACCGTGTGTGAACTCGTGGTCATTTCAAAACCACGTAAACCTAGCTATAATACCGAGCCTGTACCACTACGTAGTACACTGAACGTAGTGCACTGTCGGGGTACAGTTTCTAAGACCTTATGGAGTCAGATCATTAAACAAACCAACTAGGCCGTGAGCAAAAGTCAAATACCACAGTTGAAAAATACCAAGGGAGGGGCTGTACTTTCAAATGGGCGTTAATATATGGCTTGTCTTTCATTCTTTCAATTCAGTGTGTTCTACGGTAATGTTTTAGAAGCTGACGATGTAAAATTTCCAAAATATTTTTTTGAGAACCAACTAATTTATGTCTTTCCAGTCGATTCAATATTTTTCCTTTACCAATATTTCATTTATGTCCAATTTTCAGTGACAAGGTGGTTTGAAATATAAAATGAAGCGATTTCAGCCATCAATAAATTACCTAACTAAACTGGATTTGTTTCTACCACATTGCATAGGATATCTAATTATAACAGTAATTTTGATAATCTGACAATTTTAGTGGGTTGTAAAAATTTTATAAAATCGTGTAACCATCTGTTTGAAGGCTAACAACCATTTTATATTGAACATATGCTAGCTGTTGTAATGATGATAAATATAATAACATCTCCATAAGCATATGTGTGTGAGATTAAATACTTAGTTCATTGTCAATTAAAAGTAAACATATTCACTAGTGGGTTCGCTAGATTACTCTACGTCTGGGAAAATATTGCTAATAGTGATAACCTTATGAAATATAATGGATTCGTTAGTTAGAGTTTAGTACTCATACATCACTTCGTTAACTATATGAGTTTTATCAGAAAACTTTTAGGGGTATAGCCAATTAAAAAAAAAATCCATCATTCAAAACACCATTTAGAATTTGATAGAAAATTATGAAATATAACTCCGGCCAAATTCCATCTATGAATACGGTCATGCCAGAAAAAAATAAAGTTCTCATTTAGAGACAGTTGCGTGCCCGGGGCTCTAAAAGTTCTAAGGACGCTCCTTATAAGAAATGTTTTAATGAAAACCCGTTTCGTGAGGATAAGCTATTAACATTGGTGAAATCATAAAACGATATCGTAAAAACATCCAGGTTCCTGGTACTAGATGAATGTGATAGGTATTTAAAAAACAAAAAAAGAAGAAAAACACCTTAACTTCGTCTTTCTGCATTGTGGACAACTGATTGTATATATTGCCTGGGGACTATGTTATGTAATGAGTGCGGTCCATGCCACACTCCAACGTACCTAAGAATCTTTTTAAATACAAATTACTTATCACCATGTGCTCTTCGGGGCGATGGTGAGTCAACCCACAGTGCAATAGACAAACTTATACAGAGTTAATAATCCATCTATTCGACATTCATGTTATGCTGCGGGGTGTATTGTTTTCTTATACTTATACTCCTGAGCGTCTGTGGCTCTCACGCTCTTGGTCAGTCTCCACTGGCTTTTATCCGGTGACACTACTTGTGTGAGGAGCGTGAGGGACTTCCCAATACTCCGCTTCCCCTTTCGCATGCGAGGGAGGTGACAACCAGATTGATTTGGCAGGCGTCTGTGCTGTTTGTAAATACTGTATGAATGGGCGAGTGAATGAAGAACTGTTAACATTTTATAAAGGAGAACATTGATCATTGTTAATTATTGCCCACTAAAATATGTAATTTAATCGTAATAAACATTGTATTTTTATATCGGGATCCCCAGGTACTGTAGCATTTCGCCGCACTACTCAGAGTTGGGAAGGCTGTACCACTTGCACCTGTCACCATTACTTGCTTCGTTCCCTTCATTTTAGTACTACCATGACTAAAAAGGCTCTTCACATTTTCACAATCTCCTTCAATTCAAATCCCGCAATACTAGATCCTAACCTTCTGACTTGTGTTTTCCGGCTCACAAATCTGCTACCTTTGACCGTTCTTTTCTTATCCGTGTCACGAACCTTCAGAACTATATTCCAATCGATATCGTGCGTTTATCAGCTATCCTAATCTTTAAATGTAGACATCAGTAGTTCATTTATTTGCCATAAATCCCTGCAACCTTACATGTTCTTTCCCCTCTTGTAATGATTCCTATGTTTTATTTATAAATTTGTTGTTTTTTATCTATCTGTACTCATTATTGTATTTTTGTTGCAATTTTGCTGGTGTTGGTTGTTTGTAGTCATCTCATATTCAGCATAGAACATTTTGACATTCATATTTTGTTCTTTGTTGTTACACTTAGGGGGCTATATCCCACATTAAAGGTTTTTTTTTCATTTTATCTAGTGATTTTAATTAGTTTTACTTAATATAAATACTAAGTTTACTGAATATTTGAAGAATATTTTATTTATCTATGCCAGATGATTATTCTTTCGTTAGTTCTTTCTTCAAGAGTGTATTAAATTTTCCTAAATTTTACTAATTTCATAAGAAGTAACATTAAAAGTTTTATTCCATTCCTCTCTTTCCAAAAAAAAAAAACCCCACAAAACCGTGTTTTGTCAACATTTATTTACCCTTCCTTAATGAAAGAAAATTCGTATTCATCATTGATGAGGCGAGGGTAGAAGAAAATTATTTTTTTTTTCAAAAATGCAGTTGTGAGCTTGGATTTTACTTTCTTCGAGCATACTCATGATCCATATTACTACTTAACCGTACTTAGCCATCGATTATAATCGTGAATCGACATTGTTGCAAAATCTGTAGGAGTTCTGGCTTTTCACTATTAGGACCTAGTTACCTATGCTACACCATTATAATAAGATTCTATGATTCGTGGGACATGGATGTAGCTCTACTTAGTAAATAAATAAATTAGTAGCCTGCGCAGTTACTAGCTAATAGCTTCTAAATGGATGGGCATATTCCATTCTTAGCTACGCCATTGGTGGCGTAGAGCATATCTACGCTTACCTTCCCAGTCCATTAACGGCATGAGGTATCTAGATGCACAGAGAGAATGTAAACCGGTAATTTTCCAGTTTGACAGCTATTGGGCGCTAAGATATATATCTTTCTGTATATTTTATCAAGTACGTGAACATGTTTATAACAAATGTACCAAGGTTGAGCATATGAAAATACACAAAAGCTGTAAAATAACTGCAGGAAATTTCCCTCAGTTATCGGTGCTTTCAAAGATAAATTTTTTATTCAATTTCAAAAATATCATCTAACACTGCTAAAATTAACGAAACTGTTCGATATCTAAATTTTATAATTGGTTTATTTGTCAAGGGATTACCCAAGTAGTAGTTTTGAGATAAAAACAACAAAACTTAATTTATAAATATAGAATAATGAATAAAATTAATCTTTGATCTCATGAGTAAAAAAAAGAGCAAGGCTAATAATCCTTGAATCATCTATACTCAGGTACTAGTTTATCGCATTCTCTCCAAAATGCTCGATCACTCCTTTTCAATATTTATGATATATTAGCTGCAAATTCCTCAAGTTTCAGTGGTAAGCTGCTTAATAGATGAAGGAGGAAAGATGTGGGACAAAATAAAGCATGCGGGAAAACCACGAGACCGCTGCTTACATGGGGAGCAAGGCTTATCTCCTGAGCTCAAATAACATAGTCCCTCCTTGGTGCTCCGTCTCTTAACTAGACAAAAAAGGCATTTTTGAGAGATCAGAAAATAAGTGATAACTTGGAACGGTAAGTATTTACAAGCTCTAAGGTGGAGGTCAGCAACTAAACAAATTCCATTTCAAAAATTTTTTTCACTGTCAGAAATTTTCTCCATTTTTGCTCCCTCTGTACCTTTGGTTTACCCCTTGTCATCAATCAGAAAGTATAGATTCAGAAAAGTAAAAGCCAAGGTGGTACCCGCCCCCTCCCCTTTATCAACAGGAGAGAGCCATTGGGCAAGTGCTTATAGGGACCGAGTTAAACAACGACTGTTTCCTTTTGGTAGCAAAGACGCGATTCAAGTAGCCAAGGAATAGAAGAAATAAATTGAATGAGAGGATATCCATGGAATTGTTTCACAAGCTTGACAGCAAGAATAATGCAGAAACCTAGCCAGTCTGTGCCCACCCACTCAATCAAGCATAGTCTACAATAGTACGTTAGCATCGATCTATGGCATCTACTTACTACATCCATATTTCCATTGAAAGTTCCTCAGACTCTCTATCCATCTCAATTTCCCTCCACTGGAGGTCTCCATTCCATCGCATTCCATCTACAGTCCACACGAACCTAAGTTTGCCATCAAATAAAATTGGTCACTAAACATCGATTCACACACCAGGATTCAAGGACAACAGTCTCCAGCAAATCATTGAGAAACCCTGGCCTTAGAGACTGCATTAATTTGCATCAACATATTGTAAAAGATTTTTACAAGCTCATTTAAATATTTACTGCCATCGTACCATATATAGAATCTTTTACCCTAACAGTAATTGTTGTAACTAATTCCTCAGCAAAAACTGGACTGTTCTAGAGACCATTGATTTTTAAACTCGTTGAAGAGAACTCATTGTAGATAGGTTCCGTAGACCTCTAGTACATCTTATTTATGAGGTTGTATAGAAATTACTGCACACCACGCTTGAGCTACCGAGTCTTAGCGGAGAAAGAATAAAAATAAAAATAAATTATTACTATCCGATAACTGTATATATCCAAAAATTATGTTTACTAATATCAGTCAATATACTTCAATGCAATGGGAACATGCTGTCCAGGAAACTTAGGTTATCTTAGTTTTAATTCATGAAATCATCCTTAAGGTCAGCCCCATCACCTTTAAAATTATCAAAAAGCCGCCTATTATGTACATCAGATTTGTAAAAGAATTGTTGTTCACAAAAAATGTATAAAATGTAACTACGCCAAAGTAAATACAAAATCCACAGAGTAGGTACAATTTCAGTAAATATATTCGGATTGTGGAATATATACTTTGGTAAATATTAAAAAAAAAGAATAAAAATTGGTGGAGAGTTATGTTATTTTTATTATTGGTTAGTAATATGAGTCACTTGAGGATTCCTCTGCTAAACCATTATCAGTTGACTTTAATTACAAGATTCAGCAATGAGATTTCACCTGTGTATAACTGCGTTTTACTCTTCAAGGGTAAAACGAGAAGACCAATTATGATATTTGATGCCTTCACCTCATATATGTATTGAATAAATATTGCTAAATAAAATTAAACTAAACAACAAAAACAAACAAAAGAACCTTTATTTAATTATAGCGACATATAATAAAGTATGTATTATGTATTAGATTCGCTCTTCTTCCTTGATACTTTGTTATTATATATAGGTATTAATAATTCATGTAAATCACTTAGTTATATTTTGAATATAACTTAAAAGCACATAGAAGCACTTAAAACACATAGTAAAACTCATTATTAAAAATAAATATTATCTTAAAAACATTATTAATGGATGTTTTAACCTTCATAATGCAAATTTATAAAGTGAACGGATTAGGAGCTATGATTGAATCAGGAACTTGAAAATCACGATGAAAATTATCTTTGATAGAAGCTTTTAGCTATAGTCTATTTGAATATATTCGCGGAACAGTGAAATACACAGCTACATAAAATATGATTAATTTATTGATTGCTTTGAAAAGCGCGTTTCTCTCCTACAAGGGAGGCGAATTCGATAGCTAGCCGTCCTGATTAATATAATTGTTTTTGTTTTGTTTTTTCTATAATTGCAGACAGCTCATTACGTCTTGTTCTAGGTCTGGTTAGTTCCATTTGATGCCGAACTATTTAAAAATAAACGTTATCACATGGAAAATAATGAAGCCTCATAATTAATTTATTAATAATTAAAAAAACAAATATTTTCTATCGTTTGACATGAAAGTATGATTCAAGCCTGCAGTGCCAATTTCACTATGGGGAAATAGAAGTTAGCCTCTTCACAGGCTTGAAAACAACCACTTACTTTTCGGCGTCAGTATAGAGATATCGGACTAGATCACGATCCCGACACCATGAGCACTCACTAGAGTGCTGGCTAGTAAACCCTGATGGGTCAGAATAACGGCCTTCCTAATTTGTCAGGATGCCTCTCGTTGGTTGTGCGTAAAAATCTACCTGCCTGTATAGCGCAGAAATGTGGAGTTCTTATTCATTTGAAATCAGACACATAAATTGAGCACTGCTCCCTCTCTACGCCGGTGCTTGCTGCTTTACTCGAACTATGGCTTTCTTATTTATTGATCTCTGCAAAGCTCTATCCTAAGTGGGGATTACTGGCTTCTGTCCGCTAATATCATATCCTTGGGAGGGACCCCTTCATTTCAAGACCACATAAGCTACCAATAATACCTAGCCTGTTCCTCCATTGACACTAACAGGGCACATCTTCTAATATCACATGAAGTCAGTGACCACCTACTAGGCCACTAGGAAAGGTCAAAGGCCACTGGTATATATTTTTCTGACGCTCACCGGATAGTGGCTAGGTCTAAGAGACCTCCCCTGGTGGGCGTACCCGACATATCGGACGATCTAGTTCATTACACGTATCATTCGTTAAAACTTTAGTTGTCAGTAAACACCAAAGCCCATAAAAACTACTGATTTGAATTTCACACATCAATTTGAATTTCGCCTCACATCACCATGGGTCATCAAAATTTAAAAAAAAAACTCCTCCTTGAACAAGTCGTAACAATTACATTTCAAGATCGTTTCTCTTCAAGAGGTTCTGGATCGAAATTTTTTTACCAAAGGCTTTATACTTTCTACTGAGAGAGTTTTTGACTTTTCATTTCATTCATCATAGTTTGCTTAAATTTAGATCTATTTAGTTTTTTAGGTTCCTTTTTGTTTATTTTCTCGTTTTCATAAAAGTTGAGTTAAATAATTATGAATTGGTGTATTGTATTTTTATAATTTGTAAGCTCCAGAGGATGAAACCATAGATCAGTCGCATCATTTGTCCTCTAATGAAAATACAGTGGAAAGACCAAAAACTTCTATTTATTACTCGCCAACCCACAACTAGCGAAACGACTCATAAAATATTCTAATTATAAGTCATTGCTTAGACAAATGGGTTTAATAGAGAAGAATTCATAAATATTTTCGTCGTATAAGGTAGGTAATAAAAGGAAATAGGTTATTATTATTTCAAAATATATATACTAATAAATAATTATCGATCGTAATAAATATTACTTTTCAGAATCAGTTCCACAAATTGACTCTTGGAGTGAAAGTTTTGCCTGTGCTCGCCTAATTCCCTACGTTACTCCCTCGTTTCGAGCACCTATATCTCTTCTCTCCTAAACGAATGTCCCATCGTCCCTTTTCGTTCCTCACCCTTTGCTCCTACCTTCGCTAGCAGGTCGCATCCGATGATCCCCCCGTATTCCTTAGGCATCTTTCCCACTATATAAACTCTGAGTTCCTCCCCGCCTCGACCCCATCTTGCTAGACCTATCACCGTTTCCCCTTCTCCTTTACAGCCCCCCCCCCTCAGGGTAACCAAGATACAAGAACATACCTGTATTTGGGGTATCTTCACTCCTACACACAGGGCGTTTTATAGGTGAAGCTATCCTGTGATGGATGATAATAGTACAAATGAATGTAATATTATTGGGTTATTTCAGTTCAAGTACTGTGATTCTTAAATGGTACAGAAATCAGTAAAAGAAAATGAGCTAACTAATTGCCAGTTGGGTAAAAATTTGAACATAAATTGACATTAGAGAAATGATTAATATCTTGACAAAGGATTTCGCTCTGTCTCAGCTAAGATTGTTCCTTGGTCTTTCAGCCCTTTCAGCCGTCTAATTTGGTTATCTACTTACTTTGACTTGCGATACGCAAGCCATGACAAACTGACTTGCAAAAGAATTTTATGGAGAGAGAAAAAGAAGAAATAACTGGTATAATAATATAATTATGCGGATTTAGAAACAATGGAGTTTTAATTAGTTGTAATCAACTTTGCTTTCAACTCAACTTCTTTTACCCTGAAGTTTTGAAGTCAGGATCCCTCAACTGTGATTTATTCAAATGAATTAAACAAAAATCACCATCTCGGTATATTATTTATAGAAAGCAATCTTATGAAGTAACGCAAAAACAACAACATGATATCAGTACTCAAGTCTGGGATAGTTTGAAAAGTAAAACAAAATATTTTGTGGAAAGAAGTTAGCGTTGACAATGAACATTATTGATACGTGTACATAATGAACGAGACGTCATGGTAAAGATCAAAGGCGATTTGAACTACGTACAAACTAAAATAGCAATATTTTTGATTCTGCGCAAAATTACACCGGTTATTCAATAAATAAAATTTGGATGCATTTTTTTTTATGTTACTTTTCTAGACCCTTCCACTAGTAGTAAATTTAACACCAAAACAATAGAATTGGCAAATATGACAAATTATGCATCTCTCTCTCTCTCTCTCTCTCTCTGGCCCCTTAGATAATTTACATTTTGAGTCCTGGAAAATATTAAGTTACGATTTTATTCAGTATATTTGAAAATTAGAATAAAAATAACAAGTACACTCAGAAACTGTTTCGTAAATTTAGACCTCGTTTTTTGGTAATTATTGGATTTTTTTGGTAGTTGTAGGGTTAATGCAATATTCTATTTCTCTAGCTCACTCAATCTCTCTTCCCGCCTCTAAGTAATCTATCTGTTATTGTGCTAATATATCTGTCTCATGATCTGTTTTTGTATAAATAATAAAACATTTTCCACTTATGGATTTTAATTTGTACATTGGTTGCCCAGTTGTGAATTCTAATCATGGGGACGAGGGTACTACAACGTGGAGGATGGCCTGGTGCTTCACTTTTAGCCTGATTAAATGTATATATAACTTCAATATTCCGCCACGGAGCTGAAGGATGTCAGTCATTCGCGGAGCATCCCTCACTTCAAGTGGTTTACAACCGGTAGATTTATCATAAGTCAGCATCAATTATATGTAGAGATTTACGACCTCTTCAAGCATACCTATCTGTTAGATACTTGTTACTCAATATGAAAAACATAAATGATTAACTGAAGCAAAACAATTACATTGAGATGAATTACGGAATCTAATGTTGATTACTTCTAGGTTTTTGGGTAGTGTATATAAATTGTCATTGGTAAGGCGTAACCATTAAATCTCAGGTTTTCATCATGACCACTTTTCGCATGTACGTGTGAATTTTCTTAGATAGAGGTAGTAAAAATGATTCAATCAAAATGAAATTACGAATTTATATAAGCGTTTGGTTGAAAAACAGAAACAGTAAATACAGGCAAAACAATTATACTTAAAACAAGTCGGGGTAGTTGAATTTAATGATTTTACAGCGTTAAATTTTTGAGAAACAACAATATAAATAGCGCATTTGACACTTTCCACCCGTGTCCATGATTTTTTATGCAACAATTTGAGCTATTTAATGTTCCTTTTTATGGGTGGAAATGGATTGTCAGTTATCGAGATGGTTTGATAAAATAAGGTTTTACACTAATCATTTAATACGTTTGTAAGAAAGTGGTGTGGAGTCACTCACTTTTACATCAGTTATTATTCCTTTCACTTTATTTGTATACTATTAATTTTTTATAATGAGTTTGCATATTTAAAAATGAAAAAAAAATATAGTTCATAATTGATCTTAAAAAAGGTTTTCCAGTAAAAATAACACAGATCTTTAAAATTATAAAAAGAAAAAACTGGCGGAAGGCTGATTAATAATATTTGTGAGATCTTTACCTACAAAAAACTGCTAATACTTAAGAATAGATAATATTATAGAAAATGTATTACAATATAACAATATATGAGAAAAAATAATTCTTCTGTGGATTAACATACGTAACGAAGAAATTTACCGTGACAGTGTAATGTGTGATACTTGAACACGTACTTGCGTGTTTACTTGAATAATCATTTTTTATTTTTTAGGATGTCAAGGGAAAATTCATAGCAATTAGTTAAACGGCAGAATGTCACATTAACATTAAATAAATTTGATATAATAGCGGGATATTTCAAACCTTTTTCTACTATAGATTAGCTGGTGCAATTAATTTATTTTTTAAATTGGTAAAGTGATGTGTGGGGCATCTACAATTAATGGAAACCAAGAAACATTTTAATGAATTTTTTTTTCGAATAAATTAATCAAATAGGCATGATTAGGACGTCAAGATACTTAATTTGGCTCCTTACCTTAATAGGAAAATACACATTATAACTAATGTATTAATTTTATATATACTTGATTTTATTTTAATCCTTTCGTGCACATAAAGTTAGAGAGTCATGCAAAATAGCATCCCTCTGTACGAAACTGGGGTTGCATACAAATTTCTAATACATTTTTGATGACTATTTTAACGAATTTACTTAAGTCCTACGAATAGTTGTATTCTCTTGCTAATTGTATACATTTTCAGCAATTAATGAATATTTTAACAGCTACCTATTTTCCTATTACCCAACACCTTCCACAGTAAATGAATTCACTAACTTCTTCTACATACAGCCAATTGATCCAATGAGTTTTACATTTTAACATAATGATTAATAATAATTTTTCATTTATACGTTTTTTTAAATTATTTTGTTTAATGATTCTTCATGGAATTTAGTCAGGACAAAATCTTGTACGTACTGTTGTATTCTCTTGCTAATTGTATGAAGTTTCAACAATTAATCAATAATTTAACAGCTACATATTTTCCTATTACCCAACACCTTCCATAGTAAATGAATTCACCAACTTCTTCTACATGCTGCCAATTGATCCATCCCTAAATTTATTCCTCTGCCACCATCTCTTCAGTCACCTCTTCCACAAATCCCACTATTAATAAAACCATTGAGTTTTGAGCTCTTATCGACAAAACCGTACCCCTAATAGTTCTCTCTTTTCTGAGTTTTACATTTTAACATAATGATTAATAATAGTTTTTCATTTCCACTATTTTTTTTATTATTTTGTTTAACGATTCTTCTAAGAACCTGGTCAGGACAAAATCTTCTCATTTCAAAAGAAGAAGTTACGATAATTCTTCATAACAATAGTATCGAGATTGAGTTTGGAGTAAAGTTAGCAAAATTTATGTTCTAATGAATCTAACAACTGATTACGCGATGGCAAAAGGGAAAACGAACGGTCTCCGAGGAATCCCCTCTCAACTACGACTGTCTATATTTCGAGAGTAAAATTAATTCGAATAAAACAGTGAGAATCAAATTTTTATGATAACAACTGATTCATTCTAAATCAACTAGTTATCGTATACAGGACATACCCATAAAGTAGTCTTCCCATAAAGAAGACGTTTAAGGTTAAATATTAACTAATTTGGGGGGTTCTTTCCAGGATTTCGCACTGTAATCTCAAAAATAGTATATTTAACAAAATTCTTTAACTTAACGACTTTGTACTTTATAAAATATTCGAACGCTCAAGTTCTAAAGAATCTTCTTTATAACAGCGCATAACCACTTTACATCTCAAAAATAAAACCTAATCTAAAAAATATTTGAAATCGGTATCTCCAAATTATGAATTTGGCTTTCTATTTTTGAACAATTTTTTTTGGGTCAATTTCTTGATAACTTATTGATTGTGGACGATATTTTTATTGCGACTATACTTTGATGATACCAAAGCACACTTTGATGATACAGCATGTGTGAAGTCTGTCACCAAACATGTTTTTTTTTACTGAATCCTTTATTGCTAATAGCTTATTTTCAATATTTTGAGAATATTTTATGAGATAAACTTAACTGATTAGTTAAATGGACAATAAAAAAGGTCAAAATTTAGCAATACTGTTTTTTTTGTTTTAGCATTAACAGGTTGAGAGAAAAAAGTTTATCATAAATTGTAAGAATGTTTTTTTTTCATCATTTTATTTTGACATATAAAGTTAAATTATGTTGTTAAAATCAGCTCAAAATGATGGAGTCCATATGGTACTAGTAATTGGTGAAGGATAATCACAGCCCAGATGACATTAAGGGTTAAAGATCCGTTACTTAATTGATCGAACCGTTAAACGAACAGGACCAAAGAAATGTATGACCGATCCGTTTATATCGTTTTTCTGAGTAACCATAGACACATTTTTAGAACACAGACGGACGGACACAGAAAAGTACACTAAATTTAAGTTTTGAAATAGCAGTGAGAGACATCAGTGTTCTATTCATGTATGAAAAAAGGTCGATCATTTAACGCTTTATTTCTTATCTATTAATAATAAATCACCCGATTTGTCAAATTGTGGACTCCATCAAAACAGACAGCTAATGGAGAACTGGCGTCGGAATCATCTCAAAAACTCCTTTTAGTTGAAGGATTTTGACAAATAAATTATATTGTGAAGATACGGAAGATATGTTATGTGAGTGATATTGGAGTTTTTGCCTAAAATACTGGTATTTCGTCTTAAAAATTGTATAAAACGTTGTTTTTTCTTTCTAAATAAGTTATAAAATACTCTAGAAATGTCTCCAAAATTGTTAGTTTAGGATTAGAGCGACTGAAGGTTTATTTAGGTTTTGGAGGGCTCGTGAACACGACACTTTGACTCGAGGTCACGCCCCATCCCTCTAGCCACTATATTTTACCCGGCTTAAGTATCGCCTCATGTCCAGCATGCAAACTAACCACATCCAGTGAGTACAAATCGGTCCTGATGGGTCCTCGATGTAAGCAATGTTTCCATAGCAAATGTTAGTATGTAATGGTAATGGTTGGGTGTAAAATGCTTGACGCTGTCTGAGCTCATCAAAGTATAACACTGCCCCGGGTCCGACGATAGCGGAGAATTCGTTCCACACACTCGGCTTAGATTTGGGAAGCTAAATTTCAGTGCCACTATTCTTATTTTGGAGTAGTGAGTAGCTTTGCCATGGACCGGATAGGCTTTAAAGAAGACTTAATAATCAAGGTGATCTAGTCTTTGATAAATTTTATAGAGTGGTTGAACAAACTGGTGCAAAGACACCAATCAATAATCGAATGGTTGGTTAGGAATAAATAGGGTATCAAGTCTTGAGGTCAATTCTTGAAATTGCGCCTTAATTGTGTGGACCAGTTAACAGTTATTGAGTGGACGTCCGCAATTAATATCTATAGATTAAATGGGCATCTTTGAAGCTTGGAAAGTGACCACCATTGGTATTAAGCTTCTCACTGATGACTTTGACAAATTAAAAGCGAAAAGACCACGAAAATAATAGACGTCCACACCGTTAAAAGCTACGAGGTCCTTACGTCATTCTATCCGAAATCGAATTATCCATATTCTTAAGTCATCTCCTCTGGTACCTTTAAAGGGACTCAAGGATTTATGTTGCTGCGATGTCTCTGGGCAATTGGCACCTTTACAACCTAGTGGCTGGAAGTTTGTCAGGGTCAGTGGCCTACCAGTTTTTCATCATTGGCAAATCGGAGGACCTGAGTGTATTTGAGTGAATTCCCAACGACATTATCTCCAATCTTGGCGGCACAAAAAATATGCAAATTGGCTAGTCTTGTCTTAAAAAGTATGCGTTTTGAAAAAAATATTTTGTGAAGAAATCATTCATTAAATTCAGATCACTCAAATGATATTTAATTAAATTTTTTCCAAAAGTGTGTGTAATTTCACTACCATATTTAACGAAGCATGTGTCTATTATGAGTACATACTATTATATGCATATAAGTGTGTATATACATAGGTAGCATTTACACCATAAATTATTTTCATTTATTGGCTGTTATGTTTAAATATTCCTGGTTGCTTGGCGTGATGATTTTATAAACCCTGTATCTACAACTGTATGTGAATGCAAATATTATAGCATGACTGGGAGCATGTTGATTGGATATTTATTATTGTTTTATTAGTGTGTTCACATCTAACCCCAGAATAAATCGCCACCACTCCTTTTTTCGGTCACACTTAAACACGATTGAATGCTATGTGGACACTTATCGGGCAAACTGGTGTTTTTCTCTTGTCCTGTACGCTTATGACTACGGTACTCAATAGCTAGAGCATGCCAGTAGCTAAATGAATTTCAAAGCTGATTAAAGAAAAAAAGGTATAGAAATACCTAAGATACGACAATAGAAGCTACTTATTACTTATTGGGGTATTTAATGTTGCTTCCAAAGTCGATATATATCTTTGATTTATTTAAATGCAACAATTTCTGGCCCCTGTTGATTCAGCAAATACAAAGATTTTTTTCAATAAAAAGCATTGAATAGGTTTATCAGAATCCCATTAAAAGTTTTGAAGAAATCTACGCTTCTAGGAGTATGTTTTTGATATTATTTCGTCATTTTCTAACTCTTATATTTAGTTGATGAAGCTTTTCATTCATCTCAATTACTTATTGCCTAATAAGGCAGATTGTAATTTTAGCACAATAAAGAAGTTAATAAACAACAAAAAAGTTGATGAAGCTATGATATAATTTCTATATATATTTAAAAAATACTATTTAGTTCATAATCTATGCGAAATAATTAGTTGAATTATACTATATATAAAATACGTTTCAACTTTAGAAGAATAATTATGGGTCTACTTACCCTCATATCAGCTAATTATAATATTTCCTTACAACATATAAGATGAAATGATGAGTCTTTATGCCGTGCCAGTCCTTGCCATTGTTACCATAAGAAGAATAGTATCAGCCTTGATGGCAAATATATCCTTATAATTCTCTCTCATTTAGTGCAACCATCTTTCTTCATTAAATGAGACAAAAGTTAATACAGTGAGGGACTTACTCCTGAGCCTAAGACATTTCCAGACCACGTGATTTATTATCTATGATTTGACAGTTCTTTATCGCAAATTTTCTTCTCTACAAGTTTATAAAACATATAAAAATACGTTTATATACGTGTGTGAAACATAAAAGATATTTATATCATGCCGGCTTATATTTCTAGGAGACTTGGCTGGAAGCATTTATATAGTTTAGTGATTGCGCTATTATAATAATTATTATTACAGCATTAAATTAACAGGACAAACTTCTATTCTCACTTGGGAGATTTTTTTGTGGTGTCCTTGTGGATGTTTTTCTTAGGATTTTTCACTAACGCTGGTTTTTCATTTCACGAATTTCCATTTAAGTGTACGTAGTTAACTAAACCTTCTTCACGTTTTTTTTTCTCTCTCCAAACTCAAAGAGAGTAGCTCTACATTTGAATACATTCAAGGCAACTGTATTTCGTCAATCTTGCCTTTCTTTTTACATGCTGCCGGTATACTCTAGTTATTGAGCACTTTTGCTATATGTTTAGTACAAGACCAGCCAAGGACACTAGTTTGGTAGATTAGTGTCCAAATAACATACAATTGAGCTACGAATCTATGGTTTTCTGATTCGGATTCGCTACTTATTTATTTAGGTTTCCTACTCAAGGGCAAGCTCCGTATCAGCCGTTACTTGGTTTATACCCTGTGTACGGATGATAACTTCATAAACTTTTTTTCATGAAAAATGTAAAGTTCGTCCAAACTGAAAACGTTGCCAGAGAATAATAGCCCTATATTCTCTTGACATTTGAATGTATAAGTGTTCGTAAAGAAATACTTGAACGTTTTTAAGGCGAGCTATGAAATGTTTCATTTTGGCCTGGATGAAGCTTGGGAAACATTTCAATTTTATATTTGGGAGTGGGATGGGACAAAACATAGCATTAAATATGAAAACATTTTCGGGTGGAATGACGCTTTTTATCTTGGCCCATTTCATCCCCAGGACGGCATACCCTGGAAAGAGGAGGGTTTGAGAGAAAATGGGAAAGGAAAGTGGCATTAGGGGATTAGAGGGTGTTATTGCATTACGGCCGACGGTGCGAGAAAAAAAAAGTGAATCATACGCCGAGTTGAGAATAAAATAAATGAATAGCTCCAGTTTTTTTTTTCAACTACGGCCCTCCAACACTCTAACTCCTTAACTCAGTAAGTTCTTACTTTAAACTGAGGATTGGTATTAAGGGTGAGGTATGCAGTTATTTATGAATTACTCCTTTTGTCTTCTTTGCATTCATAAGTTGCAGAAATTTGCCATACCGCATAAAGTATAAAACTGTTCTCAACGGTGCAATCATTTTACATAGTCTGTTGCATTATGGATAAGGAGTCTAAACTTTAAATCACTGCATCTTTGCATAACGACGCTTTATACTATCCGTTTATACAACAATGTCGATTTCTAGTACAATAATAAATAAATTGGGGAAATTGTTTTTTATTCCGTCACCGTAGACCAACGGGGCCGCGTTGTTTTGACATACGAGAATGCTTTTAGTGGCTAGTGCGTATCACTCTTGTGTGCACAGACGGGGTCTGGGCCCCCCAATGATGGGGCCCCCCCATGGGCTCAGGTCAGAGTTAGTGACCTAGCACCCCCCTCCCCCCAGTTAGTCTCTCTCTAGACGTGAATCAAGAGGGACCACACTCTTCTGCCAGCTTAAAAGTCTGCTCGTCGCCGTTCTTATCCCATCAAGGGTGTTATGTTAAAAGCTGGTAAGGTGCTGAGGTTCACTTCCAGTAACGGTCAACTTCTAATGAGTATCCTTTCTCCATATTGCATCCCACACTCCAGAGAAGAGTGTGATGCATGAAATGCCACCTCGTGTTCCAGCTAGCGACGAGTTCTGTCTCTTTCCGGTTCACACTCGCCTTTGGCGTCAGGACGGTATCGCCTACCCTCAGATACTGAGTGTGAATTCCAAGACCACGTAAACTACCTATAAAACCTAGTATTTACCTCTTCTCCTGAACATAGTGCACTGTCGGGGCACACCTTCTAAGATCTTATGGAGTCAGATAAATAAACAAAATACGAATAAACTGCCCACCGAATTGGCCGCCAGCAAAGGGTCAAATACCACAGGTTTACCCAGTTATCTCTTTCTTGACCCCCACCGGGTAGTGGCCGGGTCCACCTTTCCGATATCTGTATCTCAAAAATACAGCTTGACAAAGTATCAAAGCATAAAATTAATTATTCCACGAATAGGAAAATAAATAGTAAAATTGTTTAACTAGTAAAAGATTATTTAATATAAGTGGAGAATATTAAAGGATAAAATGATAAATCACATTGATATTTAAAGAATTTTACTTAAATGAATTTCCCTAAAAGAAATCTTTCGTCATTTGAAACGAAACAAGAAGATGAGTAAAGGCCATTTCTTTCCTCTATGAAAACAGCCCCCACGTTTAGAATAAACCCTTTACGCAAGAGTGATTCTTTTAATTGTAAACTCCCAAGTTCAACTTCACTGAACGGAGTCTATATTTGGAGAATTTACTGGAATCATCTTAAAAGTACTATTTTTTTTTATTCGTAAAACTTTATCTTTATAATATAATATAAGAGTTCAAGGAAGAACAAAAACATGAATTTTAAGACAGATCAATAATATTAACTCAATGCGTTTAATTCACGACTCTTCTTTCAATTTAACAAAAATATAAACAAATTAAACTCAGGATATATTAATAAATGCATCAATTTCAAACAACCACATTTATATTGAAAATTTATTTATTTCATATAATGTACATGAGCTCATTTCAATTATTTTCCAGAGGCCAGACTTCGAACGAAAACTAAATGCCCACTTATTTAAATGTAGGAAAACTGGAAAAAACCTACTACTAACATAGATATTGTATTTATGAGAAATATGTTACAAACATTTAACAAACCACGTCCACTGTTTAAGCAATATTACATCGTTGCCTCCTCATCAAAAGTTGCTTCGGATTTTGTACCCTAAAAGTTATGAGCCCTGGACTGAAGTTCGTCTAAATATTATCGGGTTTTGCCTTCGATGGAATAAATTTGCCTAGAAGTCCTATACAAAATTTATCAGGGTGGAATTATTTAAATAAAAACATTATGTAGAAGGCAATGTGCTTTCTGTATTAATTTAAAATATACTGATACATTTTCTTTAGGAGTTCACCTTCACCCTAAATATCCCTAAATAAAATGAATAGCTGTGGATGCTACTTGGTTCGACAACTACATCAACGCCTACAGATGAATTTATCTTGAAGACATTTGGAAAATAACATCACCTGTTGCAATACGTAGATAGAAGTCATCAAGTACAGCAATAGTAATCTGCCTCCATAGGCATGATAAAACCCAGGCTTATACAAAACGTCTGGTTAGGAACAACAAAATAGTATTAGAGTTTTTATTAACTCCTTGCTATCTTCGATACCAAAGATGCATACTGTATTTTAGTAATTTTCTTTTATCAAAAATGTTATTTTATACAATAAAAATATACTTATTTAGGGGTTCCTCTCATTGAGCCTATTCCTCATCCATTGTACTGCCGGTTTTATCTAATATACCATATGGCTGTCAGAAAGAGATGAAAATAAAAATGTATATTTAAAAAAAAATACATATTACGAAAGTCATAGTTTTTGGTATTCCAGCATGGAATTGTTTGCATAGTAATCAAAAGGCCTGGGCTGTTATTTATTCATAAACTACTTATTTATTGTTTTTTATTTCAGCTTTACAATATTAGATGTTTTTCATAAAAAAAGAGTTGTCATAGTCACCTGTGGTTTTCGACGAAGACTATTATCACACAAGTTGTAATTTATTTTCTTAAATGAATTATTTAATAAAGGCTTTTCGCGTTACACTTTAAACGATTTTAGAGCGAATCTACGCTCAAGATCATATCGATCCTTCCTATAAAGTGTGTTATGAAGGGGAACATAAACGACGTCTTGTAACGACTAGATTGAGGGTATTTATCACGATCAAACAACGCCGGGTAAATATAATTTTCCTTCATTTGTTCATAAAAAGTGGCCCGAAGTGTTAAACTGCCTAGAAACACGGGCAGACCCTAAATCGCAACAGTCGAAAATGCTATGCCTATGAGCCTGGTAGTTGACTCGAGATCTTGATAGCCAGCCAGGGCCAACGCCCGTATAAGAGGTCATCTCATTGTTCAAAGTACCCAATCAAATCCCCAAATAGGGCTATTCCTTAATGACATAGCGCTACTGCCCAAAGTGGTATTGCCCTTACAAATGAGATGGAAATAAAAAAGTCTGTAATTGGGTCATATAATTCTTGATAATTTCCTGAGCCCTTAAAGCATGTCTGTATTTTACACTTGTAGCGCTAATAAATATCTATTAAACGCTTAGCATTTATTTTTTTTCATAAAGCATATGATTGAGTTTACGTTTGATTCGGAAAAAAATACTAACGCGAATACAATATGTTCCGTCATGCTATTAACTAACAGGTTTCCCTTGACTTTTAAGTTTCAAAACTTTTTTTGATTCATTTAAATATTTTATGTAGGCATGAGGGCAGAAATAAAGTTTCTTTTTTCAAACGAATAAATATTCTGAACCCTTCCCAAACTTAAGTTTTGTCAAAACTTGTGGTCATTTGAGCACATTAAAATACAATTTAAGTTATCTAAGAAAATAAAATTATTATCAATAATTATTAAGTCGCTTTTAATGCCGCTCGAGGAGATTTAAGTAAGTTCACTCTTTTCAATATAATATCAATTTATAATTTTTTATACATACGCATAGGTCAGGCATTTTGTTAATGTATAAAGTTCATTTTCATGCACTTTTTTTTATGAAGAATAGCATTTTGATTCCGCCAATAAAAAGTTTGGAAGCGTTTCATTTGCCTCCTTCTCTTGAATTGGGATTTTGTTACTGAGCATATAAAACCGTTGCTGTTCCTCCAGTTTTGATGTATCACTTGAGCAGTACATATTATTTCCCTAGAAGTATTTGAACCAGTTTCTTTACAGCACAGAGTTATGCCATTTGCGTAAAGAAATCTCGTGACATGTAGGATTATTTCTTTTTGAACATCGTTTATTGCTACGAAAAAAAGTGTTGCACCACACCGTGTTTCAGAAGAGCCAAAAAACAGTTACATTTTGGATTGAGAATTTTGAAAACGGTCATATCTCCAATAAGAAATTCGGGACTGCGACAGTTGGATTCATTAAAAAAAATTAAGTTGTAAAGTAAAGAAACAAAAAAAATTGCCGTTTTTCATGTTCGTGAGTTTTCATTTGTGTTGATGATATCATGGACCAGGGCTAAAATATTTCGTATTATTTAGTGCAAAGTATAGTTTTTAATATTTTACTGGTAAATTTAGTGAGTGGCTGGTATCCTCTCAGGGCTGGAGGCTTATCTGAGTGATCGAGTGAAATCGAGTAGTTTTGTATAACTTTTGGTTGATTAATCAGTAGAAAACTGAATATTTCGCTATTTAGATTAGATGTACATCCAAACCTGGTTTGTTTGATAAAATGTCATCCGTTATTCTCAAAATTTCTTAGTTAGCCTATTTTAGCTTTATTTGCTGATTATTGTTACTTCTTCACTCCTTCACATGTGGTAAAGGGGTCTGTGGTATCAACTATGGGGTTATATAGGAGCTACAGAACGATAAATCTATGCCTCTTGACGTGCCAGTTCTTGAATTGAAAATAGTTTCATTTCGGGAATTTAATTGAAAAATGTTTTTCTCAATCCCGATAGAGGAGCATAAAGTGATGTGACTGTTCCAATATTTTAAACGGCCTAGTGAGTTGAATGAAAATATGTAACTTCATAGCATGTGAAGCCGCAGTTGGATGGTGCTTGTGCAGATCTACTTTGTTTTTTGACAAGCATAATGTTCAAATATATTATTATATTTTCTAAACTATTTCAGTTATTATAAGTTCTCTTTCATATAAACAGATAATCATAGATATATAGATGGTCATGTGTAATCAATTTGCTTACTAATTGTTTTGACGTGTTTGATCATCACCCACTGCAAGTTGGATTGGTAATAATTAAAATAATAATAGCCCCTTGGTCTATACAAGTGCTCAAACGAATCTCACAGCTATTTCCTCTTTGACCTGTGACAAGGTTTTGTGGGTGAAATGCGTGATTACATTCTGTTGATTGGTGTGTTCATCTATGCGTGTAAATATGGAATGCATCGTTTGCTTTCGTTGCACGTGGAATTGGAAGGATGTACAATGCTCAAAACGCTATGTCTATATTGCGTTGAATTGAGTAGTGCAATTTTATATATTTCAGCACATGTGTGTATGTAACACTTGTTGACAACCGAAAAGGAAATGAATTGTGAATTATTACAAAATTGTGTGTTTCATTATGGCTGTGAAAACGAGTTTAATGACGGTGATATACCCTAAGACAAATCAGACTTTATTAGTCAAGACATCCAGATCTTCAATTTGATACGCTAATGAATACGATAGGAACGCATTCATTTTTAATAAATTACTGGTTGATTAAAGGCCCATCATTATTTTTCTTGGAGAAGTTTCTACTACCTCAAAAAATAATGATGGTATTGTGCAGGTCACCGGTGTGGTGTCTATTAAGTGATAAAAAACCTCTTGTTTCTGCACAACTTTATTAATATATACTCCCCGAATAACCCGTCATCAGCTATTGCTTGACTGCAACAAACAAGCAATATATAAATAATTTGAGGACGAAATGTCATGAGACATATTAAAAACTGTTATCAGAATTAAAACCTAGCAGCGACCAGGTATCCATTCAGGAATAAAAAGCTCGTGAAAGAACGTGATCAGATTGCTTGCGTATCTCATGAATTGAAGAGTTATAAACCTTTGATATGATAGCCTAATCCGTAAAAAAAATTTTTTATGTGGATAGGGTAAATATGTGGAGAGACAGCAAGTGATCTATGCCCAAAAAAATAGAAAAATACGTATTCATATATAATTTTTGTAACTATAGTTTTGATGGCAAACCAGAAATTACATATTAACGTATAATAATCAAGACGTAAAAATGTGTAATTTGTTACTATAGTCAAACCTATAGAAACGTATTTATTATTTTGATCATGTAATTTCATCCCTTGCACATTTACACTTCACGTAGGCTGGGCTGAGTAAGCTTCACCTGCAGTGAGTTTTTGGCTTCTAGAGATCAGAAATAGGAGAAAAGACAGTCGAGGAGAAACAAACATGCCAGTATGAGGTAAAGGAGGAATGGAAAAGAGTTGGAAAGGGTGGCTGGAAGAGTTCCGGCCGGAGCTCATAATACATTTTCAACAACTCCAATAGGAGGCCACTGCGGTCTAGTCTATCACCGGTTTTTTCAAGGACTAGCCTGAACCACCTGTTCAACAGAGCACTCCACAGACGAAGTAGATATCAAAAATATAGACTCGATGCCATGAAGATACTGCATGTAGTCAAATTAATTAGTGATTTCCTCGCGCATAGCGTCGTAGTGTACAGCAAGTAGGAACCCGAACTGACAAAGTTATTATTTTAGTCATCTGAGTTATTTATTTCGTCATCTGACGTATACGACAGCTCGGCGATTCCAGCAATTCCAAAATGGCATACTGATAAAAGTGGTCAGACATACCTCATTCGAGCAACGTAGCAACAGTTAGCCTACGGTGGATGAATTCATTCAACGTAGACATATCGAATTCCTTGACTCACTACAATACCTAACAAGTGCGGTGTTTAACACGTTAACCCCCACTCCATGGCAAGACGCAGTCGAGGCAGGAACGCTTTAGTCTTCTAAAACTAGGTTCTAGTTTTTAAGTTTAGTATGTAAGTTTGCCACATTGTAAACCGAAGGTGAGTCCCATCATCAGTCCTGTTTATATTGTATATTGATATTTTCAATGTAAAAAGAAATATTTTTGTAATTCTACCCTCCTTCGAATGCATCTGCGTATGCAGCAAGAGGATAAATTTCTAAATCGTAAATTTGTAAATTGTAAAAATATTAATGAATAAAGGGGTATTGAAGAAAAAAAAAAAAAATTAAAAAAAAAAATTAGACCCGAAGGTGAGCTCCATAACCTCAGTACCTTTTCAATTTATATAATTTTAACCACATAAAGATTGTTAGTTTTTAAGACAATAACTGCTTAAAATGTATGCAATGCACTACAAGTAGAAATCCACGTTTGTAAAATTTTAGTAAATTTAAAGAATAATTTTAAAAATAATTACCCAAGGGGTTGAAATTGAAAAAAAAAAAAATTAACATTTGAAAATTTTAGAATATTATCAAATTGATTGATTGATATGATCAAGTTGAGACTTATTCTCCTTCTATTAGTAAATAAATATATTTTTTGTTAATTTTTTCTCCTTATATGCGTTTGTTTTAGTAAAATAAACTGCGGTCACTGATGGATTTTGTTAAATAATGTAGATACATTGGTGTTCCATTTGTGAAAACTAATCGGTGGAGTGAGAAAGGCACCGGTTATGAACATTTGGGCATAAGATGGTCAGGCGTTTTGCTTTTGGCAGGATCAATATTCATCAGCCTTTTAAATTTATTTATCCTTCTTCAATATCCTGCTTGGGAGCTAGAGGGTATCAGTCATTCGTGAAGTATCCGTCACTTAGAGCGGTCAATATCCCTCTCCACCAACCGGAACGGCATCTCATAGCTCAGCGACAAGAATCAAATGGAGAGATTCGCGATGATTACTTTATATTATTTTTTGAATTATTATATCAAAAAACAAAACATGAATAATTAGCCGGGCATCATTCAAGCGTCATTAATGAATCAATATAATGACGATAATTACCTATTCATTAGTACATAAGCACCCAAATCACAAGATCTGAAACTGCATATACACTAAAATCCTCTTAAACAGGACATGTCCGCGACACATACCGGTAAACCCCAACAGAAGATTAAAGGTAGGGTTTCTTCTAATCATTTGGTCTAGATGATTTTTTTTTTCACTAACGAAATAGATACCCGTCGGTTGAAATTGGAAAACGAGTCATTCATAATATATAAGGGACAACATATCATAATAATAGGGGATAGGCAAGATAAGATTTGACAACTACTCCTTTAAACCTGGAATTATGAAGCTAACGATCACCTGATACAACTCAAACAAAAAATGTACGTCATAGAGCAAATAAATAAGTAGATGATTTGGTTTAGAAAACTGAATTATTTATTTTATATGCAAATAACTCAATAGGTTTTTTTCTTCCTACCATGATAAAGTTTTAATTCAATATAATATATTCCCTATTTATCAATTCATAATTATTGGAGGTAATCTGAGTTTCCTGCTCAAGAAATTATAACAGATCTCGGAAGTCAGAACTTTCAGTTTCATAAACTATTCTTTAAAGATATTGGCCGTTTGAAGTATCCACTGTCAGTAGTTATTTTAGAAAATAAAAGCCAATTTTTTTTAAATTGACATTAAACACTGTTCCAATGTGGTTATTCTTAGTAAAATATAAATGGAAAAAAATATCAACTCAAAGCTGTATTTCTCAGTAATTTATTCAACTCCGCAACTATAAAAAAAATTATCAAAGATGTTTAAAATGTACAAAAGAGGATCTGTCCTGCACTGCCCTAATATTTTTATTGATAGTTCTAAAAATCAAACGTTTGTCCAAAAGAGAATAATGAGTTCCAAACACAGCTAAAAACATCCAGCTTTCAAACCAGTCACTCACAAGACCTTTGTTGAAAAATGCTATATAAGTGTCATTATCGCGGATTAATTATTTTTATGGTCCGGTAAGTCAAAAACATTAATTGATCGATTACACAGGCCAACAGATGTTTTGGTGCCGGAGTATTTGGAGCTGAATTATGAATTTCATATGAATTTGATGGTCTGAGTTCATTAGATTTACCTAGGAGCTCAAGTTTAAGAAATATCATTTTAGTGAAATATATGTTGCACTATTTTAAGTTAGATCCATGGATCAAATAAAAAAAAAAACTAAACGCAAAATTTTTATTACTATATTATAAAAATATTATATACAATCATAGAGGAAAATGTCATCGATTAAAACAACAAATTAAACTGATCACTTTGGAAGCTTCTTTTCCGTAACATTCTTGAATGAATTTGGGAACAGTCCCTTTTAAAACTCCAGCAATAATCTGCCATCATATACGTACCCCATCTTCCTTGGTAGCGAGCTTCCACAATTTTAATATCCTGGTGAATTCTGTCACCTTGTTCCTCACTGGTGTCTACTAAATTTCCAGGAAATCGGTCTGACTGTGGTAATAGTGCACTTTAATACACATGTTACACCCAAAGGATTTGAAACTGTTAAGCATCTCGTTTACCACTTCAACAGAGTTTTCAGGTTTGCCCAGAAAATTTCCGACAACAGCAACAAATGAAGTCCAGGCTTTTCGCTCAGCCTCATTCATTGAATTTACGATGAATATTCCCGGTCGTTAATGACATTATTTTCCCCAACGTCCATGTTTCGTCTCTTAGGCCACTCTTTTCTAACCCAGTGGTATGTTTTTTTGTCAAAGGAGAAAGTTTACAATTTTTAGGTCCACATAAATCACCCATTGATGTCCATGATACTTTATCTTCTCCAAGACCAAAGCTGTGCTGTTATATTCTTTATTCATTTCCGTTGAGTGAGTATTGAGAAATTGGTATTGAACCATATTTATTCCTATTATGAAGAAGGAAACATTCTAAACTACACTTTGAGCTGTCAATAAATAGACGATAATCATATGGAAAATAACCAGGAGACCCATTTTTACCAGGAGACCTCTAATTTCGAGACAAAATACAAGATTGCCTTCTTGAGAGAAAAAAGGTAACAGACTTTAAGGTAAAAGGTAAGAATTAAGAACTGCACAAAATGGAGTTACACCTGCACATTTCGTGTTGAACTGCACGTTAAAAAAACTGTGATCTAAAAAAGTAGAGCAGATAGAGAAAAAATGATTTCATATTTAGATTTAACGCCCTACAAATAGCTAAAATCAGTCATAAATTCTTAGACACCAAAAACAAATGTTTTTCTTGTATTTTACCAATAAGCCAAACTACTGCCCTGACCTGGCTTTAAAACGAAATGTAGCCAGAAAACCTTTTAAAAATAATTACCTGTAAAACAGTGAATTATGATGATAGTTTAAAATTGATAGTGTGGATGAAAATACTCCCCCACATGATTAACAATAATTTTTAGCTGTCCTAAGAATATAAATCAATATTGGGGTAATATTTGAGTACATAGTCCAACACGTATATTATTAACAGCTCTAGTTGCGACAAATAGAGGTACAATAATACTACAACTAATTGTGGTAAATAGAGCTTCTATGGCATAAACACGATTTACGAGAAAACCACTTTCGAAACTGGAAGGGGGGGTGTCGGTAAACTGGTTACTTCATTAGCCAACTCTGCAGGAAGAAACACTGCCCAATTTGCTGACAACAATTTGCATACTAAATAAACCTTTGCGGGCTTATTGTATGTGATTAACACTAATTTATGGTCTGGTTTCGAGCGATCACGCTTGTCCATTATTTCATGCAATGGCAGGAGAAATAGCAATAGAATAACGAATTATGATGAGCAGTAGAGTTCTATGAACATGACATCAAGATGCACGATTGGGGACATCAAAATCTTTTTGAATATTATAGCATGTATTTATAACAGGTCCCAAGGAAACTGGTGCTTTAGTCTTTAAGGAGGATTACATACTGTGTCATGACCATACACGGATTGGGTTGATTGGAAAGGTTTTGATGGAATTCGGTAAACATATAAGGGATGGGCTGGGTATATTAAGATCGTTATAAGGGGTCTCGTTGCAGATGTAATAAGGGGCATTAACTAATGTTTTCAGTCGAACATCAACCGTATCCAATCGTTTCAATTAAAAGTCCTGAGAACAATAGATAATGCCCATTATTACGTCAGCAATAATACCCTTCATAACGATCTTAATATACCCTACATTCTTGAACTCTTCCCATAGAAGAACACGAAATTCTATAATAACCTACCCAACCACCTTAAGCCCCAGCACAGTCATACACTGCGCCACTCATCCCTATAATCCTCCTTGGAGAGTAAAGCGGCAGTGGCTTCGTGACCTCATTGATATAAATGCGTGACAGTCGGAGTCCTGGCAATGGCCAGTTTCTCCATTCATGTCCTGAGCGTCATTGGCTCTCGCACTCTTGGTCTGCCTTCATTAGCTCGTGTCCGGTGACGCAGCTGACGGAGAACCGTGGAGGACTTCCCATGACTCCGCTTCCCGTTTCGCTCGCGAAGGAGATGACAACCATGTGGATTGGGGAGGTCTCTAGGATGTTTGTAAGTAATATATGAATGAATGAGCGTGTGAATGAAATTGTAAATATGGTATGAATGATAACATTTATCACAATTACTTATTGCCCAATAAGGCAGGTTGTAATTTTATCACAATAAAGAAGTTTGTTATCAGGAATTATTGTGCTCACGATTTTTTATTGAAATGTTTTGATATGCTTGATGTTCATTTTTTTTAGCGCACCCCCTCCCTAAAAATACCAACTGGGTTGTCGGAGACTTAAATGCGTGGCATTTCTTGTGGCATAATGCCATCGCCAACCCAGCGGGGAGAGCCTTGGTAAAGGCGTCCTTTACTGTCGTTCACCCTCAGTACTACACCTTTCGCCATAGAGGTAACAGTGCACAGACCTCCACCCTAGATCTTTTACTCACAAAACAGCCGCACAGGATAAACAATTGTGAGACCCTGGACCTAGTAACGACCGACCACCTATCAGTATTGTATTCCATTGACGGTAGAGTTGTGATCCCGCGTCCCACGAAGTACGACTATCGTTGGGCTGGCAGGGACCTATATCGATCACAACTTTACCACCAATTGCATACGGTTCATTTTCTCCACAGTGCAGAGGAATTGGATTGACAAGTACCTTCCCTGACTGAGGTTATCGTTGATGCAGCAAACACTGCTATCCCAAAGTTTAGCCCGAAGCCACCAGTGCTACAAAAGCCGGAAAACCATATTCTTCAACTTATTACGCAATAATTGGAAGAATAACTTGTATAGAACAAGAAATCGTCAAGCCAAGAATGTTGTAAACTCTTCTACAACAGAAATTCGTGGCTTAGTGAGGAATTGGAAGACGGCAACGTGGCATAAAAGGCTTCGTGGCTTACATGGCGATTTCCGTACGTTTTGGAAGCTCCTAAAGACTACTACTAAGAAGGAATCAGAAAATCCTCTTTATGACGGAGACACCCTCTACACAGTGCTAGAAAAGGTGAAAATACTGGCCAACCACTATACCGCAGACAACGCTGCTAGGACAGGTAACTACCACGAACCTCAGCAGCTGAGGACAGGTCAGGACTATATGTTTGTCTCCCCGAAGCAGCTCAAGGCTATTCTTCGCCGGTGTCAGGGAAACCAATTACCAGGGCGCGATGGGGTGCAAACTGTACTGGTGAAACAGCTACCGAGGAGAGGAATTTCCCAACTCGTTAACCTGTACAATTCGTGTATCGTAGCGTAGAAACAAGCTATCTTGTACCCTCTGCGAAAGCCCAAGAAGAAAGGCGACCGCCCAGCCCATTATCCCCCGATCTCTGTGAAGTTCCTCAAGGAGCGGTTTTTTCTCCGGTACTTTTCAGCATGTACACATCTGAAATCTTTGGGACAAATTATAAGAAATACTACGGTAATCGCTCTGGCCGACGACATTACAGCAAAAGCACATAAATTCACAAAGAGCACTTACAACAGCTGAGTCAGTTGGAACGTAATCAGTGACAGGCTGGGCAAGTTAAACCTTTGTGTAAACGCCGGGAAGACCGACTGCGTAATCTTCTCTTAAAAAAAGGGCAAAAAAGCTTTGCTAAATCATATAGTATGGGAGGGCAAGAGAACTCACCTGCTTTCTCAATATATTATCTAGGTATAAAAATGGATAGGAATTTCCATTTCTCTACTCATTTTAGTAGTAAACTAAAAACAGTACGACAGAGGTCTTACCGGCTTACGCTAACCTCACCGAATCTGTCGCTGCGTCTCAAAATGATGATTTATAAATTTTTCCTCCGTACAGTGCCGTACAGTGTACAGTGCCCCGCTATTTACCCACTTGACTGACGCTACAGCCACAAGTCTCCAACGTTTCGAGACTGGGATCATGCGAAAAGTGGTCCGACATACCTCTCTCGAGAGGTTGAAGAACGCTGATCTGCACCCGTTGTGCCGTGCTGATGTGCCGTCGGTGGATGAGTTTATCCGCCGGAGACACATCAGGTTTTTTGACGCGTTGCATCACCTCACAAAACCAGTGTTAAACACTACGAACCCACCACCCTTCTCGAATCGATGGCAACAGACTGTCGGGGAAAATTTAGGTTAAGAATTATTATTAGTATTTATAAATTAGTTTTTAAGTTTTTTGTTTGATCAAAACGGTGAGCCCGATCACCTTGTAGAGTTTTGTCAATGAAGCCAAGTACATTGTGTATTATTGTACTTTTATTGATTATATAACTTTTATACCGAAATCAGACCTTGTATAGAATGTACCGAAGGTACAGGACATATAAAATGTGATATGTAAACAGATTCGCCTGAGAATCTACAGTAAATAATAATTTTGTCATTTTTTTAAGGGGATTGGAAAAAAAGAAAAAAAAAAAAGCTTTTTTAAAAGGGGAATCATTATTAATCCTTTATATTCGTCCAATATTACTTCTTGGTCGATAAGCCCCCCCCCCCCGAATAAGTGCTCTTGCTAGTTTTCTTAGTAGTCTAAAGAATTGAATTCATGTTCATTATTACAGATACTGTATCTTGCGAGTCAGGAACAAAAATCATGAATAAATGTTTTTAAGCATTTAAATATAATTGTCTGCCTAATAAAGCTAACCTAATTAGGGTAGCATATAAAGGTAGCAATTACACAAACAATCCAACGTAATTTAAATTTAAGACTGGTTACCCGCAATACAACTTATCCATTAAATGAACAGGAACATTCCGTTTAAAATAATATAAAAGAAGCAATTTGTGGTTGATGTCGATCGTGACGATTTGAAGTAGAAGATAAAAGAATCTCTGTTTCCGAACGTGAAAATTCAAGTGCTACCACAAGACCTGACTTAAAGTATATCGACCGGAATGAATCTCTAACGACATCCGAGCAGGGCCATCAATGTGAATGCAACTAAAGCAGGGAAAGAATATTCTTCTTTGGTGCTTGGACCCTAATACATATTGAATTATTTATTAATCAACTCAACCCATCTGGGCAATTGAGTGGTCTTGCTTCAATTCTGTCCTTTTGAATCTATGTTGTATCTTATAAATGACCAAAGGAATTAATGGATAGGTTCGCAATCAGGCAATGATCCAACGGCAGACCACAGGTAATACTTATCTTCGATCTATAACTTTTCATAATATTAACGAGTCAAATTAAAATAACGAACGTTTTCTCATAAAGAATGACAGACGGTCAGGGGATTGTTAGCATCAATAAAGAGAGATGGTGCTTTATAAGCACCGACGATGCATCAGCATATAAAACGCTTGATGAATGTTAAGCTGCCTGCTCACTAAAATTACTTCCTCAGAGTTCGGCAGGCACTATATATGCATATCAACCTTAGCCTTGTCTTTGTGAAATTGTTTTTATATGATAAGTTTGATGGAATCAACCAAAATATGAAAACAAATAAAAGTCCTGAGAGCTGGAATTCACCGCTATTCATTTATTCATATTAAAAAAAAATAAACATTAAGCACTTATTTATAGTTAAGAACTATTCTATGAAGTATTTCGTGAACCAATCAAATATTATTTAAAATATAGTTTAGTAAATAATAAAGTCGTTATAAATAAAATACTAAATTCTGATCAACATCTTCAGGACAAATAAAAAAGACAATCTAGGTAAATTCATAGTTGTTACAAAAAAAAGGGTAATTTTCCAGTCCTCATGACTAAAAAAATTTTCTGCAGCTCAAACTGCTATTCTCATAAGATAAACAACTAAACAGATAAGCATAAATATCGCATTAAAATTTACAAAAGTTAATTACATTTCATAATAGTAAAATCCAAATAACACTCATTGATATGTTGCCATTTTAACTCCTCAACACTCTAAATTGTACGTGTTTATAGGAAAATTCCTGTACAACGTTATGATAAAGACTGCTAGTAGAAAGGAAGGATCACAGGAGTTAGTGACTTCCAGTCCTGTGACTTTCTAGCGTAAGAAGGTACAAGATGCCTACAACTGGTGCAATCTTTTCCTGAGCCACTGGTGAATGGCATTACATTGAAAGCCTTGCTGTATTGGAGGGGTAAGTCTTGGAGTGAATATCCAGCTGTTACACTCAGTGAGGTAAATATTGCTGTCATTTTCTCATCAGTCTACAGTTAAATAATCTTTGTAGAGGAGAGTATTTTAAAAGAAATGAAAGAAAAGCTTTATTATGAAGTACAACCAAAACACTGGTATATACAAATATTAAGAGTTATGTTACTACATACCGGGTCGGGTGATGGGAAACAAGTGTCTAGTGAACAAGAGGGGACTGGGGTTAAATCTGAGACACATATGTGTATAAGAGAAGTGTAGTTTCGTGAATCGGGAGGGATGCGGTCGCTTACTTAAAAAATAACAACACAAGTGACTTCCATGAAGTCACGAGGCAAGTATACACTAGAAGGGCTTTTAATGCTTTTAGCATTATATATATAATATTAGGATTACAATATTCTTAGCATTATATAACTTACCATGGAGGTTACCGTTTTAACATGTTATTTTGTTTAAGTATAATCTGCCATGGGATGGGTAGTATTTTCGATAAACTTCAGCTTGTTTGGTGTTTGTGGTATTTACAGGTTCAAATTTTAAACCATAAACAAGCAAATTAAAAACAACAATGTCAGAGTTTATATTTTTGTGCAACCAGTTGAGGGTGTGAATTTTGGCTTATTTTGAAGCCATTGCACTTTACTAATCCGTAGCAGGCAGAATGACCAATAAATCTAGAAATATTCAACAATTTTCTACATTCCATAGATTATAAAATCATATGGTTGTTTGAAATTATGTTAACCTCACTTTTGAGATCGGAATTATTTACTCCATTCTGCTTACTTTTTAAATTCACAATTATAAAATTCCTTGTTGTGTTCAAGAGATATTTATGTATGTAGTCCTCGGGCTGATACTGACAATAATGGGTTTAACGTCAACTCTTGAAGGCAGGTGAGTACCAATAAATATTCATCAATTATCAACATCTTCATTGAATTGTTGGGTCTAAAATGAAGGGTCTAGAATGGAACGCCTACGCTTGCAGTGTTACCTGGAAAAACAGGCTATAAATGACTGTATTTATATCGTCACTGTGTATAGCCTTCCCTCGGAGTTGCTTGAACCATTTAAATTAACTATTTAGTGAAATGATTTGAGTGGAACCGAATACAGTAGCACCAAACCAACGAAAGGGGTTCATTTAGTTGATCGATGTTCAACAGATTGTAAATAAAACTTAAACCATTATTATTGTTATGTTATTTAGAATGGCGTAAATCACAGTGTTGCAACAGAGTAATGTTTCTTTATATGTAAACAAAACAAATGTATTCAATTTAACATTATACCAACAGCTTTGACTATTTTAAAAACACGATGGTGACTTTACGACGGCTAGTGTAGTGTATTTACTCTTAAACCTCAGACATTTTATCACAAAGTGTACGCAGTTGCAGGTGGTTTACAAGAGTGTAGTGGATTTTCGTCCTGTAAGTATCCGCCGAATTTTCAGTGCAAACTCCACTTATATTAGGCGATGCATATGAAACTGATCTAACTACCACCTTACACTTCAAAACATTTCTGAATATAATTAAAAATCATATCAAGAATATTATTAATGGTTTGTATTGGATGACATTCTAAAGAAAATGTATAGGTCTAGGTAAAACTGTGTACTATACCGACCAGGAAACGGGACACCACCGACCGTTGGGTGAAAACTGTGCAGTACTTGTAACATTAGAGCTTGTACCGTCTCAAAATGTCGCTAAGCAACAGAAGGAATAAAAGTCCAATCATGCAGTTATTCCTGAAATCATGGCGCATAAGTGTGCTTGAATCATTTTTTAGTTTTACTAGTTAGTCATTTTTAGATCAGCCTGTCGATGAACTGAGTTCGTGTTTTTGATATAGTTTTACTTGTTCTTGGCAAGTCGTGGGTTTTTTTAAGGAGGATGTAGAGTTCGTCCGGCCGTTGTTCCTTTTGTGTATCGTATTTACAAGAAAGACAATTTCTTGTCTAGTTATTTAGCGATGTTATTTTGCCTGACCATTTACTCACTAAATATTGATATAAATGAATTCAAATATTTTTTCATTGTCATTTTAACCAATCCATTGTGTATAAGAATTTTATGTATGGCGTGCAACTAAACTTTTGTTAATAGGAACGCGTTGGTCAACAGTACAGATATTGTGATGATTCTAATTTAAGCACAGTTTCAAATATAAATTCTACCGTTTATTGCTGGATTATGAAAAAAACCTTAGCCAGGTATGGGGATTTCCTATTTGTTTCACCCATTCAAATTATATCAGTGAATTTATGCTATTCATTATTGGAATAGTTAGTCAATTTGGAATGTTTTTTACCCTTCCTCGAGGTGGTTTTATAACGTACTGTTCTTTAAAGTGTATACTTTTTATCTATACATGAAAACCTCGGAAGTTGTAGATCTGTCAAATAGTACCTAGTTATATAAAACTGAAAAAAAATGTTGCATTGTAAGCACCTAAACATAAACCTAAAAACATAAAACACAACACAAACTCGAAAATTTTAAAAGGGAAGCCAAGAGGAGAAGGGTAACACCTAACTTACCAATCGAAATTGACTTACTATTCGCGAAATAAATACCATGCATTCAAATGTACGGAAATCAGAAATTCGCACACCTGACACTGATGTTTTCATAAAAAACCTATGAACAGTTGAATTATTATTATAAACTGCTCTTAAATTATTAAGTAGTACAATATATTTACTTTCGACCATTTAGTGCATATTAACTGCACGCGATATGTTTGCTTTACCCACATGTTGAGATAACTTTTATATCGATATTAAATGGGGACCACGATTGAAGAAAACAAGAAAGACTTCAATAAATTTTGAATGCGAAACACAAACGGAATCCCTGATTGAACTAAAACCAACATGTTGCACAGGCTGCGTCAATAAATTCCACAACTTACCATCAGCAAGTAAAGCTTCATCAAAAACACTGATTACAAACTGAGTTAGTGGACTGGCAGATACTATGTATATATATCTCAAAATGACAAAAAATAAATAAACACCTGAGTGTAGTTGTTATGCACTTTTACTATCATACGGAATTTTAGAAATGCCTGGATGACAAGAAATTGTTTGTGACAATGTTGGAACATGAACTGTAGTTACAAGTACCCCTAGTTGGTGTAGCCCATAATTTTATTTAAAACTTTATTAATTTTCTTTACAACATGTATTCCACAAGTAATGTCAACAGATTGAGATGTTGCACACTATCTTCTGGTCGGGGTGATTTTCAGATTAATCTACACAAGAAAAAACCTCCAGCCAGGACATAGAACCAAGTTAGGAAAAATTGGTAGTTTCCTATGCATGCTCTCTTGCAAATTCAAAAATAAAATTTATACCGGAGGAAATCCAAGCACTACTTGGGATCTCGAAGTAGGAGGCCTAATCGCTTGCTACTGTGACTTGCGAGACTAGGACGTAACCATACACTAAAACTCGAATCTCAATAGATCGCTAAATGAACAAAAAACATGCATGTATTTGCTTAATTAGGGAGATCCACTTTCAGATAACACGTCATAAATAACTAATTAGATGGAGTACATAAGCAACCTTTTTTCCCCATTAATTTAGTAAATAACTATGCAGATACCTACTAATAAGATTATTGTTTTTTAGTTTATCAACAACCAGAAAAGCTGGCCGAAATAGAATCGTAATATTCCCCGAAGAAGAGGAGTCAGTTACTGATCAATTTCCTACCAATCCTTATACTTTGCTTGTCACCAAAAATATTGAGCTGTGGAGACAAAAGGATAATAATTTGGAAGAAAACCGTGTCGTATTAAATGAAGTATTGAAGTCATTAGAGAAGCCACAAATTCAATTTATAGGTATGAAAAAATCATTCAATTATACTCCAATAACTTTGAGTTTTAAAGGCAAAATCGGAGCTAAAAATAAATTGAGCAATCTAAGAAACCACCACAAAACGGTCACCGACAATTCAGACGATTTGCGTTTTCATCGAGGCACCAATGTACCAGTAAATAAGAGAAAAAAAACAATCAAAGCCGTAATTTTCATATCAGAACCTAATCTAAAAATCAAGTTAAATTCTATGAAAGGATTGGCTAAAGAATTAACAGTTATTACAACTAAAGAAAATATTTCTGACGCTGGCAACAAAAAATTCACTGAACCGTTATCTGGAGTAACCGATGGTGTATTAAATCATGATTGCTATACTCATAAAGGACGGGATGCTTGTCCAATTCTCAAAAAAATTAACAATCAAACGAACCTCTTGACATTACCTACAATCAGAATTAAACAGGATATGGCCAAAAATGTCTTCTGTTTCGATCTAGTACTGAATGGAGTGAATGGTTTGACTATGTATCCACAAGGTACTAATGTTTATTGTGCACGCACCAAACATTTTAACATTCGTGAACAGACCCTCCCTACATCAAATATCAGGTGCATTCATCGTGCTCCAGATGCTGCCAACTACAAATTAAGATTCGATAAAAAGTTTAAATATCCAGATGACAGAGGTTGTCAGTGTCAGGATGAAGGCGATGAAGAAATCAATATAACAGATCCCGTAATAACCATCAGTTTTGAACCATCGCTGAAAAAAACTGTCCACTGGAATAAATACCCACAAAATGCAGATAAGTACATTGAACGAGGCGAAAATATAAATAATCAACCAGACACCACGACATTAGATAGAACAAGCAGTCCAACTTTTCAAGATGGCACCGACAACACGCTCAATATCTTACCACTGAATGAGGTCAGTAGGATGATCAAGTTCCAAGAACTCGAAGGTAGTGACTGTACATGTGAAGATTATGTAAACGGTCGGAAAGAATCCCAAACGTTGCGTGGAATCAGGATTAAACCTTTTCAAGATTTTACCGACCACACTCTTGGGTTCAGTCCATCGATAAAAGAATCAGATCAGTGGACCAAATATCCCAAAGATACAGATGAAGATTGCAAATGTGATGAGGATCCTAACAATGAAGCTGAGTTTACGACATTACCCAGTAGCAGCATTCAATATGTTCAAGATGACGCCGATAACATGGTCAGGCTTATCACGTCCGCAAATGAATTCAATGAGAGGACTAAGTTCCCACAAGTCGCAGGTAGTGACTGTACATGTAATGAAGATATAAACGATCAGTCGGTTCAGCAAACTTTACGTACAACCGGCATTCAAGATGTATCAGACCAAACACAAGGGTTCAATCCATTGCTAAAAGAATTCGATCTGTTGACCAAACATCCCCAATCTACAGATGAAGATTGCCGATGTTATAAAGATATTAACAATCAACCTGAGCTCAAGACCTTACATAGAAGCATCGTTCAACCTCGTCAACATGATGCCAACTACGTGGTTGTGTTCGGCCCATCGTTGGAGCATATAAATCAAATAACAAGGGATCCACAAGATAGGGATATCATTAATCAAACAAAACCCATTACATTAAAAAAAAGCAGCATTGAACCTGTCCAACATGACGTTGACAATTCCCTATGGTTCTATCCATCACTGACTGAAAATGAAGAAGAAGATAGCGCCGATGCTGGACGTAAATTTAATAATTACCCTTTCACTTCCGATTGGGAAAAAAACAGTTTTACTGAGCTTAACACAGCTTCTAATAGTTATGATCATTTGGTCACAGCTATCGATAACATTTTTGAAAATGAAATTGATGCAGATATTATTAAACGTGAAAGAGATAGTACTATTACTGATGACGATGATCTAGATAAGGCATTCCTATTTGATGTTACAGGAGTTAATGATGCGCAGCTAAGTATCGATCATGAAGTTGAGCCACTAAGCACACTTCAACCGTTAAATAAACAGAAAAAAACTAAATACATTGAAAACGAGAATTGTCTGCGTAATGAGCCCACATCGGTTGTCAACTTGTATTTAAATCGCTCAGATAATTTTAAAGATGTTCAACAAGGTACAACAAAACAGTTAAGAAAAAAAAGTAGACGAGTTGGAAAGAAGCAAAGAAAGCATCATTTTAAACTTAAGAAAAAAGTTACGAAAATATATTCTAAAACTACAGGTAACTCATTAGAAAACAAAATTAGCTTGCCCTGCTCAACTACAGATAGTTCTTTAACCTACAGCTGTGTCGGAAATAATTGTTTTTTCGATCCAATATGGAATGCTGAAAACAAAAAACAACAACCTAACCATAAAAAGAGCAGGGCAAAACTAATAGCTAAAAAAGATGAAACAATTGAAGATGAAATATTGAAACAGATTCAATATCCGACCAGCACCAGTGCTAGTGTTCCCAAAGAATCCGTAAATATCCAAATTAAAAAAGAGCCACCTTTGAGAGAAGAGAGTGAAGAGGAATCATACAATTGTAAGAGCAGTTCTTTTAGTTACATAAAAAATTATTCAATTGAAAACAATCACTTTTCAAATTTCTCATTTCTGTGGGATGCGTTAGGCACAGATTTGCGTAGTAAGAAATTAGCTACCAGCAATGATTATAATGGAAAATTTCAAACTGTCCCTTCTTTTGATTGGTTCCTAAGCAAGTTGTTTCGGAAATTAATTGATGAAGACAAAAAACCAATTCATAAAGATCAAATACCGATTACTCCTAATGTTAAAGATAAAGAATCTCAGCGTACAACGCCGGCTAATGATGGAAACATGACTATAGTAATAGACATGGTAGACGATGAAAAAGTACCAACAACATTTTCCAAGGGATGTGTAACAGACCCTCTTTCCGCAGCATTGGCAGAAATGTTAGCAGTGGTTAAACTTAAGATGCCAACGGCATTCACTAATGAAACTGCTCATTCATACGATGGCCAGCCGGAGTATTCAGTGGTTACACATTTGAAAAATCAACCCATTACAGTATTATTAAACAATAAAACCAATGAAATTACTTATCAAAATTGTCCGGTGACCACGCCTATCAACTTCAAAACGAAAGAAGTTGAATCATCTCAAAATCCGGTGACCATTAAAAAAGTAGATTTGCTTCTTAAAAATATTTTTGAGCTATACAAGCATCTTTCAACTCCGCAAGAAATACAAGTTCTGTCAACTCAAGTGAATTTTTCAAGAAGCACTCCTATAACGGAAGAGGATTGTGATGAAATTAATTGTGGGTCGTTCTCTACAGCGAGTGATTGTAAATCTAAAAGTACCGTTCATATTTATGATAGGCATACTGTAGAAGAAACTACTCGAATATATTGTGAAAATTCAAATAATACAATGCAGCGTATAATTTCAGAGAGCTGTACACCAGCTATCTCAAAAAGTGAATTAATTACAACATCTAGATCTACAGAAACTACTTGCTATTCAGTAAGTGATATCTATGGACCAACGGTACAAGCCATAAGCCATGACGATATATTTCCTGAAACTTTTGGAACATCCTGCTACCCAACAAGTGACATTTCAGATTCTATTAAAACCAACACTTCAGTCACCGAACTTGGTGATCATGCGACTGGTTCTACATGCCATTCTTATTCTGAGGTCAAAACCATGAAGATGATCTGCTATCCAGTAAGTGAATTTAATGAAAAGCTTAAACCTGCCACTTCGAGAACAGAAGAGAAACTCCATTCGACCAAGTCTACAACTCATTGTAAGGAATCACTTGTACCAACAGTATCAGTCACGAGGCATGACGACCTAAACCATAAAACAGAAAATAATAGTATAGTTCCTACAACAAACTGCTCCACCGCAGCAATTCACACCACTGAGCCTGTTAAAACAAGCGTTTTAGTTTCCGAAAACGGAGATAATACAACTTTTTGTACATTTTATTCTTCTCATGATGAGCCTCAAACTCCAAAAAATATCTCCTATCCTGTTAGCCTGTTTGAGGAATCTCACAATGCCACGGAAATCAAAAATGAAAGTTCAACACGCGATTATTTAACACAGCAATACCAGCCTTCTAATGAACAACACCATTGTGATAATAATAAGCCTAGAAATACGATCTGCTATCCAGTTTCGGAGATTCTGGAATCTCCTGACGCTAAACCGACGGAAATCGAAAATGAAACGTCGATAAACTATCATTCAACACAAAATACCTATAATCACGACGTTGTTACACTGACATATCAAATCAAAACTAATGAGCATCAAACCCTTGAAGAGAAGAAGCATAGTTCCAAGTTAGAAATAACGGTTGCAACGTCATTAGATCATGCGTCCACTTCTTCCAAGCACGGGGAAAATAGACATGAAGTTATCGGCACAAAGAACACTATACCCTCAAATGGAATAGCTAATGAGACAACAAACGGTCAGGCTAGTCCGGATGTGGGTAGAACCGTAGCACCGTTCAAATGTATTCCGGAAGACGAGGGGCAGCGTCCATGTTACTGTACAGGGCCATCGAACTACAAGCATAGTGTATCAGCTACATTAACGTCATCGACAAAAGCCATTAACAAGAAATACAAAATGAGATACTACCCACCATTTGCATTTCATCAGATATTGCCAAGTCAATGGGCATCTTTGGAATTGAAATCGAAGAACAATAATGTCCCACATTTTGATGTTCTACCTATGGATTATGCTTTTAATTCACCAACAGAACCTATGTACAACATTAATAGGTACCAATTTAAAAACAATCGGAATAGAGAAAATGAACTATCATTGGGAGTATTCGTTACCAAAGATGAACAATTGCCTCCTGGATTTTATAGACTAGATGATTTAAAGAAACTGAACAAGTTTCTCCCAACAGAATCTACCAATTTACCAGTTGCTAAGAAAACGACCGACAAAATAATACCTTTGAATAAAATTAAGGACGAAACAAGACTTTTATATAAAATACTTTATCCTGGGTTAGTTCACTATCCTGAGTTATCCAGACGCAATGCATTGTCAAACTACAAAACATCTTGCTGCATCAATGGTTTAAGTTTAATGGACAAAAATGTAAGGAAAAGAAATTCGGTTGCACGGCTTCCAAGGCCTTTTTTACATTCATTTATAAAATATACTAAAAAACCTAGATCAGAAGGAATTACTTCGAAATTGAAAACATTCAAAAATTATGCAATATCAAAACTACTCAAAAGGTACCACAGCAAAAAAGGTGTCAATAAAATATCTAATAAGTATGAAAGTCTTCATAATCAAAATGCCAAATTCACATCAGAGAGAATGAAAAATTCCGATTTAGATGACTCAGTTTTTTATTGGAACACGAATTCAGTGTCAAAAGAAAGTGTGGATTTCCTTGACTCGAAACTTATGAAAAATAATTTGAAATACGAAAATTCAAAATTATCGAGATCACCATTAAAACTACTAAATCTATGAACAGCTATTCATTGATCCTAGAGGATTGAGCAAGTGATAACTTGGGTTTCTCAATTTTTCATAACGTTCGACTGCATTATCAAGGGTTAGGGGATCATTGAATGCCGTGTTACAATTTAAAAAAAATTTTGATCCTTTTGGATTATTGGAAACTGTTTGCGTTGTACGTTAATGAAAGGGCTAAGAGGAGTTTTCCTCCAAAACCTTAGCAACATTTATCCGCGTAACCACATAAAACATAATGTGATAAAGTCCCTTTATTTTTGAAAAATGGAACTAGTAGAGAGAAAAAGTGAAAGAGATATGTGTAAACTTCAGAGAAATATCCCTAACAGAAAACATTCAATAATTACTCCTTTTCAGGATACGTTCCACTACAGAATTAGGTAAAATTATAACTTATTACAATGTTAATTTTATGCAAACTACAATCATTTCGTCATGAACTAATTTTTCTCAAACCAATTATTTATATATATTCCATTATCTGTTGTATTCGATGTCAAACTAGGTCAAGTTGAATCAGCTCTGATGGATAACATGGTAGAGGCTAACTTAAAATGCTGAAATTATGGTAAATGCTTTTGATCATTTCTCTGATAATATTAATCTGTTCATATTCTAGTTGGCTTATTAATGCCTGTTTTGCAGTTTCAGCTAACGATTTACCATGATATAAAAAACATAAACAAGTCACCAGCTGTATTGACACATTCTTCGGTGATATTAATTGACTGACCGGCGTTTCCCATCCGAATTTAGAATGTAAAATTGTAAGAAACAAACAATTTTAGCAATACGAAATCCAGGAACGAATGCAACAAGGCAATTATAACCCAATTGGTCTTTATTTAATACATGAAATTATTGAAATATATCAAATATACATTTTTTTATTATCGTTTATTTATTTACTACGGTCATATAGAAATATCAATTAACTTGAATAATCAACTTGATAAATAAAAAAATAATGTTCAGCTGTTTTTTATTAGGTATTTTCTGGGGGTTTCAGTAACTTCGGTTTCTGCTTCAACTATTTTTTCTCCTGTTACAAGTTAATTTTAATAGGTGATTTCACTTACTGAGGGACAATACACTTCTACTAACATCAAAAAATCAGTTATGATTTGAGCACCGTTTCGGCCAACTATAATTACCTAAAACTTTTAAGGAGTCGAATAGTTTGACCTAGAATTTTAAAATAGTATTGCTACATATCCTTACAAAAGAAAAGTTAACGGAAATTTTACTAAGAGTCATTGACTATTGGTCACATACAAGATTTTTATTTAATGTATGAAATAGGAAATTGTAATATAAATAATTTTGACATCAATAATCACAATAATAAATGTGATTAACTATTATACAGATTAAAAATATATACAATTATTCCACGCCAGTGCCGATGCGCATAGGTGAGCCTTTTACTTGACTTGCCCTAAAATATCATAAATTGAGCTCATAAAACTTTTTATAAATTGATTATCAATCAGATGTTGTCAACTTTGTTATATGACTTATAACTAACTATTACGATTACAAAAGATAATTTTAATGCATATTGTTTACTTTTTGCAACTACCATGGTTTTTTCATACCAAACCATATGTTAAAACACCTTAAGATGCGTAGCCGTTTAGTGTATTTTATACTGCATTAAAATGTCTGTGAAAAAATTGATCAAACGTAATCAAAATTGCGAATAGGTAGTAGGTTATTCCATAGCTTAGAAGCTAGAAATAGTAACAACTAGTTCCGAATCGAGTAACAAAGATTAGTTAGAACTTAATCAGATCAATTAATTAAAGATAATCAATTAGAACTTAATCGATAATAATTAAACCATATATATATACAAGTTAATTAATCACCGGAGGTTAAGATAGATAAAACAGAATAAGGAAAGAGGGAAATGCAGCGACACACTCTGACTCCAGTAAAAGACTGCTTTATTGTTGATGATAATCCTACATGATCGTATTAATATTCAACATATTCATGCCTCTGGCTTTAACTTATATATTTATATATATATGGTTTTATTAGATTCTTGAAATATTTTATATTCATCCTGACTGATGAATATACGTTATGACATTTTCTACAAAAAAAATCACCAAGCAGGAAAGAATTTGATAGCCGGATATCATTAAAAAGGATTAAAACTCTTGATGGTGATGAAGCCTTCTTGACCATAAAATGTTTATTGATTAACAAACTAAAACTTGTGGACGTAGCTAAAAGCTGTCCAGTAAATTTAAGTTAAGTTTAGTTCATCCGTCTGCAGTGTTCATATTTCCCCATTACCACCAGCTTCCATGTCGAGTGATCTGAATTATGTAGTCATTCAACTATCACAACCAATTCTGTTTCAAGGAGATCTGAACGGACATAACTCACTTTTGGGATCATACTTATCTGATTGATGTCACAGAAGGGAGAATAGCCGAATTATTAAAAGCCCATTAGCATTTCTGATCGATGGTAAAGTGACACAGAGTCACAGTTGTCAGTGGTAGTTGAATTCTCCTTGTGTGATCTAAGACATGTGGAATAGCTTGACATCAATGTGTCAAATGATCTTCATTGCTGTGATCACTAAATTTTACTATATCTGCCGGATACTGTTGGCAGGGATGAAGTGCCAATTGAGAAAACCAAAGAGGGACGATTGGAAACCGATATTCTCTATAATTGAAAATTGATTTCATTCTGAAAAGGTTCTTGAATAACAGCTATCAGTTGAAGGGAAAATATCATGGAGTATCGATGGTTGAGGGTTTGATCGTTGGATTAAAACATACCTCCCCACAGTAAGTTCATGTTACTGTCAAGAAGTGCTTTCAATATTGCGCGTTATCATTTTTGAGTAATTATTTCCCACCTAGACCACGTCAGACCTGTAACTCTGTTACTTCAAGAGAAAATACGATATCTTAATGAAGTTTTCTTCGAACCCTCTAGTATGACAGTCTTCCGAACGAGCTTGATGTTGGAATACCTAGTTGAATGCCAGCAGCAAAAAAATACAAAAAACTATATTCATACATGCTCAATAAGCTGTTCAACGACATGTCATGAAATATGTGCGAGAACAGGAGCTTATGGCCAGGTTATCCCAAGGATCTTACTTGATGACCAATTCCCATCATAATTGCAGGAGCTTAGGGACCACATCGTAACTGACATGAAAATTATGACCCTGATTTTTATAGTTGGGATATCTAACCAAAATTAAATATGAATGGATTCAATTAATTCGATTGACATACTACAATGAGGGAACTGGGTTTATCTCTTATTTCCTGTAACATTAACACTTCTTCTGGTATGATAAGGCATCCTTGATTTATTTATGAAGATGTTGCTACATGCTGAGAAACTTCAACTTTCAAAACAAATTCGTAAAGTTCGATGTTGAACTTATTCGGGTCATGGCTTATGATTAGTTTAATGGATATTATAAATGATCGCAAAGATGAAGGTATGCCATAATTTAAATTAGTTGATTTTTGAGTTACTTCACATTCCATTCTTAAAAATTATTTATAATTAACATTTTAATTACTGTGCCACTACATACAGTGATATATAGCAAAGAAATTTATGCATGCATAGACTCTAGGTCTATCAGTCGAAATGTGGGCGTATTAAGATGGGACTTAAAAGTACTTAGAGTATACTAAAAGGTTTAGGAACTTGAACTTTATGTACTTCCCACCACGAATCTAGAATTGAGCTGAAATGAACTGAAAATGACACCTTAGAGCTGTCAAAAACATTATTGAATACCATATTGTGGAGAGACGGTAGATTTATCATTTACTTACACTCTTCCACATCCGGTACTAATCACAAAACAGTTAGTAATTCGAATTTTAACTTCTTTCATTTTGGTAGGTCCAACTTTTTGATGCATAACTTTTTTATTTTTTTCAAGACAATTTAATATATACAGATGCCACAGTAAGCAATTAAACTCTCAAAATTTCGATTTATTTTTAGGTCTTTTGGGCTTCGAATTATCGAGAGTCAACTGTGTTTATTCTGTGATGGTCAACGCATTTTCCCTGTATGAAGTACATGTACAATGCCTCCAATTCCCAGAGAAAAAATGTATCAATTATACTGAAGAGCACTATGGAGGAAAATTAGCCACCAAGGGCGATCTTTTATGATCTATCTGAGCAGTTAGCAACAGAGCTGGCTGAGATGATGGTCTAAATTAAAAAATAATCATGCCAGATTGGAACCACTAACGGTCAACCCATTAGGCGGGGGGGAGGGGTGGGGGTATCTTTTTCATCTGCTTTTTCATCGCGTCGCTTCTTTCATTCACTCTACATCCGGTGGGGGAAGACAACGTTCCGTGTACAAAGGTAGTTTGTACTCAATGGCAATCCGAAACGGTTATTCAAACTGTTACAAGGGAGTAGAAGGTCTACTGGAATTTACAATTCAGAGTAACACACATTGACCAGTGTTTGGATAGCTTTAAATCATTGTGCAGTCTGCATTGTTGGAACTACTACGAGATATGGCATTACTGGATCTAGTAAATAATGTAATACTACTAACAAAACCGGTTTATATAAACTGATTTAAAACATACTCGAAATGATAGTTATTTACTTGTTTATTTATTATACTGAAAATTCAGATGCTAAATATAGTCCAATTTGTTTGCTATGAAATAATTAATCTTTTTGCAAATTCAGGAATAAATATATTATTTTTTTATTAAGGCCGTATACAGAGTCAGCAACTCAAAAGAAACTGATTCTTGACGGAAATCATTAACAAGTTCACGTTGATTCACATTCACACTTAGTTTCTAACTAGTTAGGAACGCATTAGTGATTTCCAGATTTCCAAGAGACTCCACTCTCGAATCACTTGGTTGTTCCAGTTGTTGGTGGTGGTTGCTTCCCAATATCTCGCCCACCCAAAGGATACTCTGGATTTTTTTGTACATTTTGCTATTTAGTTGGTTTAGTTAATTTTTGAAAACAGAAGGTAATGATGATAAACTGTTTTGCCTCACGAATAAACATTTTTTTGGTAAAACATATTGAAAAAGTTATACTAATAAATATTCCGCCAGTCGAAATTTGCCACTAATCCGAATTATCCCTTGCATTCATTAATTCGGTGAGACTCTTCTCTACTACTCTTTAGTTAAAAAATATACGATAAACATCGAAATTCTAACTGACCTATTACCACAATATTATTGTTATGAATATTATTACAAAATTATTAGCAAACTTTAATTAATAGCATATTTCCACCACCAAGGCATAGAAGCTAGTGGATATAGAAAATAGTAGACTACTGTCGGGTTAGATGTGTCCCTAAGGTGGGGAGAGGACGCCCGCCGTGGGCTAGGGTCACTACAACCCCAAGCCAAGAAAGATATGAAATGGGTGGACCTGTGGTCTTTGATCTTTGCTGGCAGCCTAGTCGGCGTCAGTAAATGCGTAAGCCGGTAAGACTTCGTGCGGGTTTGCTTCAACTTCCTCGCAAAATGGTTACTAAAACGGAGGTGTCGGTCCGTTTTAATCCCCAGATATACTAGGTTGTTGGTTGGTGAGTTTTGCTGCGTTCCTACTGAGTAAGTAGTAGGCATCGGACTTTTTCCCTTTCGGAAGGATAAAATTACGCAGTCAGTCTTACCCACGTTTATTGAGATATTGAGTCTTCCCAATCTCTCACTGATCTGGCTACTTCAGCCTGTCTAAGAGCTACCTTGGCGCTCATGCTGCTGCTGTACACCGCTATGTCATCAGCTAAAGCAGTAACTGTTATGTTTTTATAGCGGGCTCCTACAATTTTAGACGTATATACGTTGAATAGTACAGGGGATAGGGCGGCTCCTTGGGGAACTCCACAGGTCAGTGGCACAGCTTCGAAGAAGCTATCACCCACCCGCACCCGCATCGATCTGTTTTTCAGGAAGCTAGCCAGAATTGAATAGAGTTGCTCCGGGCATTCCCGGTCGCAGAGCATTTGACACAGTGCCCGTGGGATTCTATTCAAGTTACAGCTAACTTCTGACTGTACCTTCAGAAGGGGATGGCTCTGCGCTCATACTGGATTGAAATCCAGTCTGTTCTGGCGGAATGATGTCATTTTCCGCGCAGTAATTTGGAGATAATTCAACAGAATTTTCTCGAACATTTTCCCCATTCGCAGTAGCAAGCTGATTGGGTGGATCTCCACTCTTTGCTGGCTTTAGTGATAAAAACAAGATCGCACATGTGAGTGCTACAAACTCGCTCAAGCCTCGGATTTGCGTTGTGAGAGAATTCACAACTACCTTAGCTTGTTGATCTCTCGTGCTGTACCATCTCATCTTCCAATTGCGATAGTCTAAAATCTCATCTTCCAATTGCGATAGTTGTGGGAATAATTTTAAGAATATGATCTGGAGGTGGTCGCAGTGTCGGTGGCATGGGGCTAAACTTGGGGATCGCAGTATCTGTGGCGTCTACGATCACATCAGTTATGAAAGTTAATTGAAGATCTACTTCTTCTTTTGTGCGGAGAATTGGCACCGTATGCAGGTTATGGTAAATTTGCGACCGATACAGCTCCCAACTACATTCCTTTGGACCACTTTTGAGTAACCCCTTGTGTAGACGGCTTAATTAATAAAATTTCATGCATATAAAAGAGTCCTCAAAAATTAATAAATATATGCATTCAGCGCTATATTTACATTAAGGTACCTACTATGTAATATTGTATCCTAATTTCACTAAATTTGGACAGCTTCTCACGATATAATTAAACAATTTATATTCCTTCCAAATCGTCATTAGTCGCTTTATAGTATTATTCCTCGGAGATAAAGAGATTAAATTATTAAAGGATTACATTATTAGACCATACACTTTCTAGCAGACTGAAAAAAATATTCTGAATGGAAAAAGAGAAAACAAATTCAAACATTGTGCTTGCCAGCAACTAATAACAGTTTGAACACGAATATTATAACTTTTGATAAAACCTTTTGCTTTCCCTCTGGCATCAGCATAGCCAGCTGCTTGCTGGGTATTTTCTTTAAGGCTGTTAGAAATAATACATAAGAAAAATATTTTCTAATGGAGTAGTTTAGAATAAATACCTTAATCTTTGTAGCAACAATCTACCCAGTGATCAACCACACACGAAAGTAGTGAAATCATTTTTATGTATAATAGGTTCACTAGCACATCCGAGAATCTGTAGCACGTTTAGAGATTATACTGGTGCATAAATTTATTGATAGTTATAGAATAAATTCTACTCTCTAAGCTCAAAATGTTTTGTAAATGAAACTCATCGTATTATTTCCTTGTTATTTTACTTATTTCTTTATTGTTGTTTAACTTGTTACTTATTAATAATTTTTTAAAGAGACACAGTCAGTCAGATTTAAATTTATAATAAATGATTTTTATTAGCATCAATGAATAATACAAGTTTTTTCTTCCATTCACTCTTCCAATCCACAGAACGAAATAACTTGTTTCGTGACAAATAAATACTTGTGATTTGATCTTCCCCAAAATACATTTGTTTATTAACATTATGTTACGAATTATACTTAATTTTTTGAAATAATGTTTTGAAATTTTTAATCCTCGATTCTCATTAAACTGTTCCACAATATTGTTGTGTGAAAATGTCCACTAAACATTCAGTAACAAGAAAGCATTGAAAAACATTTCCAAAAGAAAAGCTTTTGACGTCCCTTGCCTTAGATAACTTAATAATAAAAAACAGTGAACGTTTATAACAGCTTTTCATTATTATGATCAATATGAATTCAATCAAATATCATAAATCATTAATTAAGATATAATAACTATAACACGCTAATTTCACATCATTGCTAATGATTTAGGTATCATTTAATGGTAATTATTATTATGTTTTATGAAATTTCATCAATTGTCATTATTCAGCATCAAAGCGTTGTCAAAAAAAATTACAACACAAAATAACATAATTATAATTTCAGTTTTAATTATTTTTTGGTAGTTACAGCTGTCTCTCTCTTTAATGGGACACCATAGCAAAATAAGAATTCTTTATTACCTATTTATTGATTATTTAACAGCTATCCATTATTTGTAGCTATCCATTGATACTACTATGAAAAATGGTGCTTAAACTGTAGTGAACAATGCAAATCACAGTTTAAATAACATCGTGTAATTATAGTCACTTAAAGTCGCAACATATTATACACGATGTTACAATTCGATGGAGAGCTATTTAATTTTATACCCTACTCTATCATATTGGAGAGAACATTTTTTTTTATTTCAAAGCAATTATTAATGAAGTTGATGCGCATTAGGTACGTTTATACGTTAAGATCTTAGAGCAGATCTACATCATTGGACTAGTGATCGTGCCTCTGTGAGCTCTTGGTTTTCACCAAATCAATACTCCGGAGAAGATGTGACCCAACCTTAATCCTACCCACATCTTTTTTTCATAGTAGGTCCCACAAACGTTAGCCCTAGAGTGATGCTTCAATGCTCTGTACTCTTGGGAAATGGAGTTGAGTTTCAGGAGTTCTAGATCTGGAGAGCATTTTGGCTCCAGGTAGTACTGAGGATTTGATTTTTCTATGTACACACAACTAGGCGCACTATAATCAATTATGCTAGTTTATTGCATTCTTCCTAGCCACAGGACATCAAAGCCAGCAGCATGTTTACGCAAGAACAATGAACGTTGCTTATAATCAACAAAGCCTAACATGACCTCGTCATTGGAACCACTATGTTCCTTCCAAGAGCTTAGTGCAAGTCTGTTATTATATTGCCCTTTCTACAAGAAGAAAATTATGTTAACTGCATAGGTATTTCCTACTCCCTCGTGTAAGTCAAATTCTTGCTAACATTCTTTTTAGAGGTTCGAGGCCTTTCTAGAATGAGAGTTTGGCCCTTAATAGTAGAAGGAAATCCACCTTCGATCAAATATTCAGCAATTTCTTGAGAAAGATAGAGAATACTATATAACACCATAAGTTCATGAGATCAGATTTCAAAACTGCTTATGACGTTCCCAATATACGAAAATTATACAAGCCTATGGATGGCCTTTGACCTATGGATGGCATGTGGCCTATGGATGACCTTTGGCCTATGGATGGCCTGTGCCCTATGGATGGTCTGTGGCCTATGGCCTATGAATACGTTATTCGCATTCTTAACCAACGATGGTGGGTGTTGATTGCACAGTCAGAATCCCTAGGGAGGACTCTCGAAGGTTAGGGGTTAGGGGCTCAGGTACTAACGACTAACTCTGACTTCAATGAAAATGCCCAACTCCTGGTTTTTGCCGATGCCATTGACATTGACACCGTGAAAAAGTCCCCTCGAGCCATAAATATTATTATGAAGTTACCTCTGGAAATGAGGTATCGAAATAAATGTAAGGAAGACAAAGTTCATAGCAACCTTATTCTTATGATAAGGTTGGAGAATTAATCTTGGCTCATAGATTAAGCTAAAATTTCAAATCTCTAGAGATCCCATGACAGAATCACAAGGCATAACATATACAGGGACGAAACAGACAGGGGTTTGAAAAACTAGGAACCATAAACAATATACATCAAATAAATGATATTAATTTTACTTAATTCTATACTCAAGTGGAAGATAATAGTTAGCTAGATAACAATAATAGCTTTGAAAAGATAAAGCCAAAAAAATAACTAAAAACCCTTCACGAATCATTTGTTTATCATTGATAAAAATAATTAAAACCTTTCGTTAGTTGTGAGTAGGAGTAAATTTTTTTTTTCTCTGAAGTGAAGCTAACTGAATGGAAACTAAAAGCTATGACAGCTGATTCTCATTAGCTCTTTACCCGGGCTTTATCCTGAAAGAGTTTTGACTGAGTAGGAACAAAAGGCGAACTTGAACGACGGAAAAATAAAACAACTACAACAAAAGGAAGAAGCTGCCAGCGCCAGTATAAAGAACTTATGCCATGTAAAACAGTTTTGGGTGGCTCTGCATGATTAAACATCCCCTATCCACTTACTTATTTTTTAATTAAATTTGTGTTGGCTGATATGTAAATACAGATAGTCTTAACTTATTTATTCAATGTTTGCTCAACATTTTTTTTTATTATTTGCGTTTGTTACTAAGTACTGTTGCCCTTATCAAAGCGTTGTCATTTTGAAAAACCTCTTCCCCCTAAGTCTTTCAAACAAACAGTGGTATCATTTTATTTGAGTTTTGATTGGCATCAATATGTTTCCATGTTTTTGATGTTGCTCTTTTTCTTGGATAATTTTATCACATTTGTCATTTCTTTTGTTCTTTACAGGATTATGCAATGCCAATCCTCCCTTACTCGTTTCTTCATGAGTCGGAACAGTGCTTTACTGCCCGGTCTTTCAAGCGATTTTTCAGCTTCTTGCGATATTTTCTACCCATTTATATTTTAGTCCTTTCTATATTTCTTCTTTTCAACTGGCAATTTTTTTTTTTTTTTTGGTAATAGTGAGTAGCAGCGAAAATATCATAGATGATACTTATCGGAACCTTAACAAAAAAAATGTGTTTGAGTATAAATTACAGAAGTCATGTTTTCTCTTGACCATTGTGTTTCAATATGAAATATTTTTCAGGTACAGATTTAGGCATTTTACTAATCAAGAAAAATAAAAAAAATAAATTGTAGCTCTTTTTTTCTTAATTACAGATTAATTTAATTAGAAATATGTACGAAACATTTAATTCAAAACTCGTTCAGTGTGATGTAGAGATTTACTTAAACTGCCTTTAAATATGAGATTATTGTAACGAAAGTTTATTACTTAAGCAGATTTCCCGCCTAATTACGATGAAGCCGGCGATACGAATTTTGGGAAACAGTAAGTGTGTAAATGATTATCACGAAGGGTTTTATCAAATGTGTGCATCTACGGTTGATAACTAATGTAAATAACCCTCTGCCAGGCGCAATGTGATTCATAACTCGGGTCAGGTTGATAGACTTACGCATACATGCAATGCATATCATTGTGATAAGGAAACAGTATTACTGAAACACTCAAGTTTAATAAAACATTTATTTTTTAAATTACAAGATATAATTATATGACATTTACATTCAAATAGAATCGTGATAAAAATTGTCACTTAATGATAGTTTCAGCCTGTTAATATTTTCGTCAAAAACTCATCATAGTAAGTAATAGCAGTATTGTACATTTATATTTATAATAACCAAAGAAGTAAGATTATGATTCAAAACGCGAGAATTTCAAAGATAAGTCAGAAAATAAAACACGGGGTTTATAGCTTGCGATATTTTTTACCCATTTTTATTTTAGTCCTTTCTATTTTTCTTCTTTTCAGCTGGCAATTTTTTAGTTTAGGTGTAATGGTCAATGTAAAAAAAGAGAAAAGTAGAATTACTAATAAACAAAAACAAAGCTAACACATTATTAATATAAAAAAAACATACAGCCTACTAAATGCTAAAGTGAACGTGCATTGAAAACAAATAGGATATCACTCAGACTATTTCTGTATCATGTTAAACTTGTTAAAAGTTTATCATGAAGCCATTTTTTACAAATGTATATTCCTAGCGTACTTTCTTCATTCCTCTACATTACGTGCATTTCTTTCTCTGTCCTTTGTGACACATTGGCTGACGGGTTTCTAATTTCGGAGCAGGTCGACATTTTTAAAGCTTTATTTCCAATTCAACTTTATTTTTTATTATGATGAAATTACAATCTGTCTTAATACTTAATAGGCAATAAATAATTAAGATAAATGTTTTCATTCATACCATATTTACAATTCATCATTCGCTCGCACATTCATACAATATTTACAAACAGCCCAGAGGCCCCCAAGTCCACACGGTTGTTGCCTCCCTCGCATGCGAAAGAGGAAGCGGAGTCTTGTGAAGTCTCCCACGCTCCCCCACCAGCCACGCTACCGAATACGAGTGAGGCTGACGAAGAGCGCGAGAGCCACATACGCTCAGGACATGATTGGAGAAACTGGCCATTGCCAGGACTCCCACTGTTGCGCATTTATAGGAGGTCAGGAGGCCACTGCCGTTTTAGTCGCCGAGGAGGGTTATAGGGATTAGTGGAGCAGTGCAATGACTGTGCTACGGGATTAGGGTGGTTGGATAGGTTACTATGGAATTTCATGAATTTGGAAGGGATGAGTTCAAGAATGTAGAGTATATTAAGATCATTATGAAGGGTTTTGTTGCTGACGTAATAAGGGGCATTTACTATTGTTCTCAGGACTTTTGATTAAAAGAATTGGATGCGCTCGATGTTCGACTTTTTTACTGTCCCCTATAGCTCTATCCCGTATGTCCAGATTGGCTTAAGTATAACTTTGTAAATAAGTAGTTTATTTTCTATTGAGAGAGGGGATGTCCTTCGAAGTAGTCTCTACAGTTGTCCGAAGCGTTTGTTTAGTTCTTGTCTTTTTAGCCTTGTGTGTGGGTTCCATATTTCCAATTCAATTGGCGTTTCTACTTTTACCAAGCTCGCTCCTTTTCTGCAACTGGTCTTGGCATAATTCTACAGATAATGACAACAAACAACCTGGTCTTGCATTTTTTTATAATGATTCAAATTATTATTCGCATAATAAATAATTTGGGAATTTATATCTTATTCTCGCTACATTATACAGATCGCACATCGTCACCAATTTTAATCTGTTATACTCTAAAATTGTCTCTGCCTTTCCTGAATCCCCAACAATTTCATTGCTATTGTGAATACTTGAAATTAATATCAAATTCTCTCCTGTTTTAGGTTTATACGTACAGTTTTGAGTAAAGTCAAATCCAATGCTATTTTTGGGTTTGAGTTTAGTGATAACAAACTCAAGTGGAAGTTGATGGAGGCTTGTTTTTTTTTGTTGTTTCCGGCAAAGAGAATTTTTTTTTCCTTCGGAAGTTTCCAAGTTATGTTTTGGCGTGCTCCAAACAGAAGCTGAGAAAGTTTTAAAACTATTTCTTTTGGTGAATTACTCTTGTTGGCCTTCAGACTGCATTCCTTCAGTTCAGAAGATTTTAGCTCCGACTTGGGCATAACTTCACTCCATATTTATTAGGTTCAGAGTACTGCCAAAGAACAACACCTCTAGCTTTTACGTGCTCCCCAACTGAGTAGCGTCTTTTACAGTTTATCTACAAATGATTATAATATATCGCGGACAGCTGCCAATTTATCTTGCGATTTTCTATACTCCCTCGAATTTATATCATCGAAGCGAGTGCATTTAATGAATTTATCTCATTGAATTTATTTCGAGATGAGAGCCTTCCTTCTACAGCCGCCCTCCACCGCTATTCTTCTAAAGACTGACAATCACTCCTAAGGACCTTAGCAAGGGAGAGTAATCCAATAAAGGATCTGAGCTCGGCTTCATTTGTTAACTTTGCGTATCCATCTCTTTGAAAGTGGTTTCGAATTTTCTGATTAAAAAAATATATTTATGTAATTCACTATCATGCATTTTCAACATTCCAACGATAAAGAAGCATTTCGAGCTTCGCTTTTCACCCCAGGTGAAATGATCAGTACAATATGGCTTGCTCATTTAACTCGGGTAAGGTTTTTCCTTGAACTATTTGGTGATCCCATCCCAAACAACCATAGGTATAATATTCATCTTCTTCAGAGCTGTCTGTTCTGAATCTGAGTCCTCAAGGCATTTGGATCAGTTTCATCCCTATTGTCTTCATTTACTCACACTTCCTCTTCATTAAACAGCAAATTTTGAAAATATCTGAAGTATGTGCTTCTTAAATATCTGTAGGTCCAAACATATCTGCCTTATAAAATAATAAAGAATGCCTTATAAAAGGATAAAGAAACCAATGCCACTTTCGGGCGCAACTCATCTGACATTCATGATAAAATGCCTTAATTTGGAAAAATAAAGATTGTAATACTTAATAAGTAATCATTCTTACTAATATCAAGAATAATGAAGTTAAATTTGCTAAACAGTGAAATTGAAAAACGTTTGATTGGGCGCTCTCTTAGTTTCAAAACACTAAGACGAGTTCCAAGAACGTAATGGAGATAAAATTGTGGTACAGTAGGAGGGATAATGGAGAGCCAGGAAGATAGTAGGGAGGGCAGGCCCTCCTATTGTAAAACTTGGCAGAACAAAACAAAGTTTACTCATCTCACGGATTTCATGGGCCCGTCGGAAGGATAAATGCACTGAGCACTTTACAGGAAGCATGACAAGACTACGAAATCTATATTTAAAATACACATACTTCTTAATTAAAAAAAAAAAACGCTCTTATTACAAAGTGAATTTGAACAACCATCATGTGTTCAAGAGAGATATAAACACTTAAAAACAAAATGATAGAATATCCGATAAAGTTAAAATATATTTACATTTAATCTAAACGTACGTTATGAAATAGATTGCATTATTTTTTACTATTCTTATTATCTTATTATTATTTAATTTTATTTGTTTACTTTATGCGATTAATACCATTTAACTGTTCTATCGATAAACTCATATAAGAGCAAACTTCAATATTATCCACTAATACATTATTTATGTATTTATTTTATTACTATTTTTTAAGTTTATTGTTTACATATTTAAGGCTGGATAAATGTAGGCCTAATAATATGGTGGTAACCGTGGTGTATCGAGGGTAGTTGTTAATTATGCACATACTGGTAGTTTGAACGACTTCCAATATCCTGTAATTTAAACTACAAGTGCAACTCCAAAACGGTACAGCAGTCATAGTATGGTGGATTATCGCTTTATGTCGCAATAATTTGTTTTCAGGGGTATAAAATAATTTTTTTTTTTCAATAAGTATTTATGTTCAAATGGAAATTTTAAGTAAGTAGCCAAGAAATAACTAAACAAATAAATAAACATCTCTGGATGTCGTTCGTTCTCACTCTATGGCTTGTTGTATTTGTTTTATCCATATACAATTTTCTCAATAATTGATGAAATTTTTTTGACAGTACCAAAAAAAATATTTTTTTATGCAATGAAATCAGTATATTTTGACTGGTTTATGCTACAATAATAATTATAATCATCTCGACAGAACCGGATTAGAATGACACTTTAACTGACACGAATCCACATATAAATGATTTTTACTAGAAATTCACAGTTGTAAATCGTTGAAGAAATCTTAAACGAGTCTGAAAGCGAACGGGTTTCCTTAATGTAAAAAGCTAACTGCATAATACAAATTCATAAACTTTTTAATCAGATAAATGAAGCAGCAATAGCAATCGAAAGTTTCGGAGTCAAGTTGTTATTTAAATTAATTGGCTTGCCACTTCATTAGCACCGGCCGAGTTCTCTTTCTTAGACGGGAAATTGAAATAAAAGTTGGAAATGCGTTGAAAATAAATTCAAGTGAGAGAAAAGAAGAAAATATACGGCACAACACACATTTATATAAAATCGAAATTAAATTGTTTAATTATTTATATATGCATAAAAAAATTATTAATATATGTTAAAACAAATAGAAATCTAATTTCAACTATCTATTATATTTGGAATCTCAAATGCCAAATTTAATTATAAGTGATGTTCGGTGTTAACTTTGTGACATGAGTCTTTAAGTAGATAAACTTATTTTCAATGCATACGATAAAGTTATTGAGTCACGTACTAACTAGCTTCACTTTCGGCCTTGAATTGACAAGTGAAGCTTACGCAGAGGAGCTTCTCTATCATAAAATCAAATCATGATAGAATCGATAATTCAAAAAAGTTCTTTCTGGCCCATCTGATGAGCTAAACGTAATTTTTAAATCCATGCTTTTATGAATGTAATCGGAAAATACTATATTCTTACTTGTCCTGCTCCAATCTTAAGTAAATTAACTATATAAGATATTTTACTACTGAATCTTTACAACATGACTTGTTTGCCACTTGTGATTCTTAGCATGAGAGATAAAAATTTGAAGTTATTGAAAGACTTTTCATCAGAGTACGTAGGGTCTTTCTGGAGTAATGCCGAATGGCAACTACTTTCATTTGAGTATTCCTTGTACTCTAGCAATGTCTGAAAGAGTCTAAACGAGAGACTATACATGGCTGTGGTGAGCTGACTTAGTTCCTGTTCGTGACTAGGTTAATGACTAGGCTAATCTGAGCACTTACAAGTGTGCGTCCGCGATATAGGCCAGTCTAATGTCCTGAGCACCTTGTGAAGTGTTCATGTCTGAATTGAAAGCAGGGTCCAAAGTTTTGAAAGTCCTTAGGGTTTTTTTTAATAACTTAAATATTGCCCGTTTTTACTAATGTTACTTTTTTTTTTGTATTAATTTTTTATGTGAGTTTTCTGTCAAATAGGTTGCGGACGGTGTTGGCTATGAGAACATTTTTAATGATAGACTTGTATCGGTTCGTAACTGACACGGTATGAATTTTGGGTTTTGCCAATTTGGTTTTTCATTCCACCACAATTCTTGTTTTTTTTTTTTTAAAGTGTAGATTACACGCAATGTTTTCTTACGTTTCAGCGATAGACACATCACCACCTCAGTTGTAAATCCAACTCTAGTATCCTATACAGTTCTTAATTATATAGTTTATTATTTGTTCTCCAGTCCATGAATTACATATTTATTGGCTTGAAAAGCTGCAGTATATTGTTAAGCAATTTATTTGAATATGTAAAATAAAAAATACATAAATATAAGCATTGTATTTACAAGCATATGCCATAGTTGTTTAAATCATAAACACCTCCTCAGCCTTCCCCCAAATATATATACTCGTATTGCGATTAAGGCGTGCCATTTTCAAGAGGTGCAATCACATAAAACAAAACCTACTGAACAGTTGCCGGATGTGGCAATGACTCTGAACATTATTGTACAATAAATAAGCTTTAATTGAGTAATAGTTTACTAAACCTTAAAAAAATAATAAAATTGATATGCGAATTCATGAGGGCTTTTGTTGAAAGACTGGGGACTTTCACTTCAGTTCAAACCCGCAGCCAGCACAGACAATTATCGTTCAGCCAAGTTTCTAAGATCAAATTTTTCAAAACCAACAGAAAATGGCAATTATTGAAAGGTTTATTAGATAAATACGGAAAGTATGATATATATTTCTTAGAGTTTTAAAATCAGTTAGGTCTTTTAAAAAATCACTGCTGAACATAGCATATGCTTTAACACGTTGTCAGGTTAAGGCTTACCTGAAGTCTAACCTGGTACTGTAAAGATTCTTTCTTAGTCCTGTGGGAGCGAAGAAGATTCTTAAAGGGAAAGACGCCATGTAGCATAAGAAGTATTTAAACTGGACAGGGCTTATTTTTGAGACGACATGAGAAGTACTTTGTCAAGAGAGAGACTAAACCTTCAAGAAAGCCTTAGATTTTGTGGTAGCTTTACCGTTAATGCTCTCAGTGTTTTTGAGCCAAAATTATTATAAATATCAATGCTTACACCGTGTGAAAGTATGATTTCTCGAGAAAAGCTAATTAAATTAGGTCTCTAAATACATTTATCTATGTCATGTTTCGCTTGTCCAGGACTAAAAATTCAAAAACACGAAACTAAAATAGGAGTTTTGTAATAAGGGCTATTAGTTTTCTAATTCTTAAAAATAAATTTATACCATTCACTAATTAAGGAAAAGGGTTGTTTTCCCTTCCTAAGTTAGTACGATATCACACAGCAGTAGTGATTGTTTTCCTTGGAGTAAGTATGGGTGAGAAATGTTTTTCTACAAATTTTAAAAAAACTACACCACATTAACACGTTGATGTAAACACGTTCATACTGTCACGAAAAATTAGCTTAAAATTTTGTTGTTAGATGTAAGTTAGTTTTAAGTCTATGATCCATAGGGTGTACCCCATCACTTTTAAACATGTTTTGACAATGAATGTATAATGTGCATTATACTTTTGTAACAATCACAAATCGCATTGTAAAATTATTAAAAATTGTACAAAATGTAGCCAAGCTACAGCATATGTAACGACTTACAGTAAATAGATTCATTTATGCAAAGTCTATACTGATTTCCATAATTAATAATAACAAGAGGATGTGAAGAAAAAAAATGTTTTACCACACATCCTGCACTAAGGCCCTCTATCCTGACATATGCGTTGTACGAAAATTCAACCTGACGAAGTAGAATCCATACTGGCATCCATTTCACAAGTAATATTCCCATGTACCGTATCGGCAGAACGGCAAATATCATAGCACGGAATCAGGAAACAAAAGTAATTAACGTTACTCTATTCCCTGTCTGCCTCTGTTGTTTCTTCTCCTTCAGCAAACCCCTCAGTGCATAGATATTTTGGGGTAGAATCCTGCAGGAATTTCCTTTATGTGACTTGGTCGTCTGATAATCGCTTCAGATCTCAGATGTGCTCTGTTCCCTTTGCTATGGATATACCTTTTGCTTGATCCGGCCAATGTTTTCTTAGGGTCGCAGGCCTAGCTTTCAATGAATTACTCACGAACTTGTTCACTGGCACACTATAGAAGTGTACACCTCGACAATTTCGTTAAGACAAGTTTAGTTCACAGTATTGTTTACAACGAATTTTTGGATATTCCTAATCATCCTCACAAGCCACTCTCCACTAAGTATCTAGTTATCTGCAATGATACTCATCTTACTGAAAATTAGATCTACGTCCTGAAACGATAATGGATAAATATCTCTACTTTTGTCAATATGGGTTTGCACAGTTAATAATTAGACCAATTTTTTTCGAACTAAATACCAGTTTTTCCTCCCTCAGTCTATAAGGTGAATTAACACTTTCAAAATTGTCTATGCTTGAAATAATATTTCTATACATATCCAAGATTTATAAATTTTTTTAAAAACTTGTTATATATATAATAACAATTAAATGAGTTACTATGCATAACAGGGAATACACTAATGCTGAACTGTAAACAACGTGAGACAGAAAATAGTTTTGAAACTTTACAAATCTCTTATAGGCAACTAACAGTTTAATAAACCTAACTATCTCATTTTTATGGTAATAATTAAAATAACACTTATTGTAAACATTCAATAAATAACCTAATATAGCTCAGATGAATGGGGTTAACTAGGTGCTTCTAATACAATATACACCTAGAGTTAATATACCCTAAATAAAACTATCGGAGACATTAGAAGTTATACTTCGGGATATAATTTTTAACCTTCCAGAGGTCCCCGCAAAAACAACCCTTAGAAACATCTTATAAAACTGCACAGTCTTTTTTGGCTTTCTTAGCACACCATGGTTATAGAAGCTCAAGTACCCTGGGGCCGGCCAGAAACCACTGTACATCAATAATTAGATACCGTCTCAACATTAGGAAATAAAACTATTTCAGAACATATAGTAGGTACTCAAATCAACTAATGTTTCAGAAAAAGTAGTGAAAACCGTTCCTCGCGGTAAGATAACGGTAATAATGCTTTCTTAGTTTGTTTGCTGTTTACTTTATAACAGCCTAGATAAACAACAAGTAGCCTGCACATCTAGTTTCCTCTAGCACGCTATACATGGCCTCGAATACCCTAGCGGCTGATTAATGTCACGCACATTCTTTTTCAAGTAGGATTAGGAGGCCGTGAAAACATCTTATTTTAAATTAAGGCAAACGAGGTCATTGGAACTGTATATCATATATAGCCCTGTGTAGCCACCCCATAAACACAAATTATGGGTGTGCTCTGGAAGACCATTTACAAAAGTGTAAAGCTAGGGTATGCATATCCTTTTTTCAGTAATCCACCTTTCCAGATTGAGCCTAATACATCCCTATTAATCTTCACCCTTTTTCCAGTAAATGCAGCATGTTTTGTCAAGCTTATCAGTTTTGGAGGAAAGCCAAATTCTTTTGAGATAAGAGCTATCCCCACAGTCGCAGTCAGCGTCAAAAAGACAATAAATACTTTTCTTCACATCCTATGATTTCTTCCAAAGAACTTCGACTTATTCAATTATTTTTGTTTAAATAAGTCAATTGAACGATTGGTTTTATTGTTATATATTTTTTTGTTTCATAACCCCATTACAAATTGTATTTACATTTTAACAAAGTATAGATTCTACAGACAAATCGAACAATGCACTCCGTGCATACATTTTCTTTAGCTTAGGCACAATTTATAGATTTTCTGTTCAATATTCACCAAACAGAATATTTCTCAGTGAGTCTGATGTACAATGATTTTGAGAATGCAAATGACAATGGGGCTCGTTTTGTGAATGATTGTAACTAATAATAATTTTAAAACTTATTAACCCAATTTTACCGGACAGTCTGCTGACATTAAAGTTATAGCAACTTTAACACCAATTATATCACAATATGGTATGAATGAGAGCGTTTATCGCAATTACTGATTGCCTTATAAAAGGCAGATTGTAATTATAGCCCAATAAAGAGTATATATAGAAAAAAAAAAATTATATCACATAATACAAATGTATAATTCAATTTATTATACAGTTGAAACATTGTATATTGTAACATTAACACTAATTATATCACATAATACAATTGTATAATCAAAGTTATTTTACCGTTAAAACATTATATATTGTAACATTAACACCAATTATATCGCATAATACAACTGTATAATTCAAGTTAGTGTACAGTTGAAACATTGTATATTGTAGGATATTGTAACATTAACACCCTGAGTAATAATATATGATTGGTGTTGCAGTGATAATTAACAGTTATTAACATCGCGTTCCCCACTTAAACTAAACTATAATAGTTTTTTTTTATTACTGTTATAGTGCACTTGGGACTGTTACATGTGGACTATTATAGTGTATTTTAGAGGCATTATTTTTTTCATAGTAGTTCCACATGACCACCCAATGAAGCCATATATAAAATAAACCTCATTTAAATAATGGAGGCTCTTGAAATAAAATATAAATACAATTTATACTGAGCAGAGTATCAGATTTAAGTTCTTTACAGCATAATTTTAATTTAAAAAAATTATCGGGGGTTAGGGATATAATGGACATAATTTAAGAGAAATCCTTGAAATTAAAATAATAATCATAATAATATATAATAATAAATAGGCGTAAGATGAGTTCCGTATTAATAAAAACATATGCTCAAAAGTCCATGTCGGAGATTGAGGGGAAAATCTCGGGTGCGAGGAACATTTTTGAAAGGGGAAAGTGATTCTAATGATTTATATTTGGCTAGTAGCTGACAACGCTATTATTTGCAGACCGATTGGGAACTCATTTCACCAAGTCAAATTGAATTCCTGGTTCCATAAAACCGGAAAGAAGCGGAATAAGATGCTCCCTTTATCTGCGCCTCTTGATCTCATCGCACTTTTACAGAAAAAGTTTGTGTAAAAGGTTATACCAATTAAAAAAAAAAAAAAAAGGTTAGACGTATCTTCATTCTCCTAGGCATTAATAAGTTAAATTTATTTTCGGCGCAAGATTAGAAACCATTGAGATTTATTTACCGTTTGCGCACTCGGTTTACAGGAGCTAATTTAGTTCGGGGATCTAATTCCCATTGCAACGTGACTTACCACCGTCAATTATGTCCAATCGTGATAAAATTACCATTACTAATTTAGGTCGGGGGCAATTTTCTCTACAGCGTTAATTCCGCGGAGAGGACGGGTCTTTATTGACCTGAAAAGAAACGAGGTCTAGTCAAGAAGGGGACTTGGTAAGATGTGGTGAGTCACTATCACAGAAACGAACTTTGGGGAAACAGTTCCGAGTTCTAGTACCAAAGGAGCAGGAGTTACATTCATTAAATAGTCGCGAATCAAAATCAGGACTTACGCTTCTAAAAGCGAACTCTTCACCATGGGAAGAGAATACAAACACTGTATCTCGATACCAAAAAAAATGTAATATGAGGAAATTAACGCGTTAAATGTTCTAATAATGTATGGTTATTACCCATCATCTGTTGAAGAAAATTCTACCTTGTACATAATATATCAGTTAATCAAAATTCTGAGAATAATTGTTTGCGAATTTATAAAAGTTGGTGCCCCTAAGGTGCTAAAAAAAGGAATAACAAATTTGAAAAATAATCACACCAAATAGGGTATGTAATAATTATCTCAACGAGCTAGCAAAAAATGTTTATAATATGTTGGAAATTTAAAAGAACGGTTTCAATGTATTATTAAATGAAAGCAATGATACGATATTCAGTTAATAATTACCTATAGGCTACATGTTTTAAGCTTTATTTTAAAAACCGTCAATAAAATTGGGTTATTATATGACAGTAACATAGTAGTGTGGGTATAATATGCACTTTAGCAAATAGAAGCCTTCTCAAAATCCTTGAACCAACCGAGGATACCACTTTGAGGTCAGCTATCAGAGTTTTTGGAACAAGGACGTCGATATAAACTTTTAAGAGAAGTACGGGAACTGCCATTTCTTAACCGCAGGAAATCACTATGCTTAGTATCATAAGCAGCAAAAATAGCACCAGATTACTGCTCCAACTATGCCGTTTTCCCCCGCAAACTAACTATGATACGCCACAAATATTCCATCGCGAGCATAGTCATTTGATCTTTAGATCTATGAATCTATCTATGTAATGTACTGGTCAAGTCGATAAATCACATCGTTATACCAAACAACAAGGCTCAGCTCCATGCATCAATATTTCTCAAAGAAACATACAATCCCTGGTCTCGTAATGCAAACATTCCAAGAAGTTATTGAGAAACATGGTCCTTAACTGTGGTTGAATATCCACAACAAATGATCTACGAACTATATGTTACAAGGAAGACCTAATATTAATAATGAAATATTACACCAGAAAAAAAGGATTTTCAGTTCTTCAGGGTTTCTGCCCGAATTGGAATGTAATGCAATGAACAAGTGGGCAGAGTTGCAAAAGAACTTAGAAATTAAAGCAGGACCCCATGAAGACTGATTTTGTCTCAATTTTGAGGTAGGATTTTGGAAGGAGTTATTTCAAAGAAGAAGAAGTTGCTTGGATTTAAATTTCTGATAGTGTCTGAAACAAATGATCGACATGGGCAGGATAATGAATAAAAACTGAGATTGTTAGGAGAATTCGGCCCCTAGAAAAGCTGTTTGGCTTTACTAAATACAATTTGTTTAAGATGTTTCTTTTGGACTGGGTGTCGCGTGGTGTTGATGGTAGAATCGAGCTTATTGAGAGGTTGTTAAGACTTTTGAAGTGAAATTAGTCTTCGGATTACTGAATACGGATACCGGAAGTTTGGTATTGTTCCGACTCATTAAGTATTTTCTTTCCTTATTCCACCAGTTTTGTAAGGTGGATGCATTCAGAAGAGGCTCTGAGAAGTGAGGAGATTGGCGATAAGGAAGGTACCTAAGGTATAAAGGGAGACCAAAAAATCTACACTAGGCCCGAATATACCGCATCTAGAAATCATGCCTCTAGATATGGTTGAATGAGCTCAGTGCTTAGAGAGTAAGGTAGGTGACATTTTCCGCAGAGTGAGGTGTGGCATCAAGATTACGTGAAATGGAGATCGTGAGCTGGATGGAAAGGTACAGAGAGTTGAAAGGAGGAAATTAGGTTCCTGGCAGAAACAACAATCTTGGTTATTCATAAAAACAATATATTGTACAGATCATCGTTCTGTAAAAAAATTTTTTTTAATACTTTAAGTAGATACTCATGTTTGAAGCGTTATTATAATTTGTTCATAATGGCGACATTGATACAAAAATACATATTATCCCTCCTTTATCCTCCTCACTATCTTAGAGTCTCTTAATATATTCTTATATTAGCATTCTAATAATAGTACTCGTATATACGGCAGGCCACTCGTCTTCTTCATTTTATTTCACCGGCCGTAAAGTTTTCAAGATAAGATAAACGTTTTATAGCAGCTGTTAGGGAGCAAAGGAGGTTACTGACAAGTTGGTTCGGGCTACAAAAGAATAAAATTAACATGTAAATTACCTCATTTTCGATCTTGCCATAAGTCACTGCTTTTGATGAAGTCGATCTGTGTTTTTTTTCGAAATTATCAGTGTTAGAAAAGCGGATATCACATTACCATAATTACCGGTCAGAATGTTCATAATTTTTAATAAAGGTCAATTTAGCTTGTTAGGGTAACGCTGGTCGTTAAACTCAACTTCACCACCGACATTAATTGGGAAAGTTTATTCAACTGGAGACGGGCTAATGGAATTTTAATTCTACTATATCTGGGAGTTGGGTTGCATTCCAATAAGAATTAAAGATAATTCATAATTATTGGTTATTATTACTGCTAATACTAGTAGATCAAGGGATCGCGTGTCATATCGGGTTTGTTATGCGTCGTGACTTAGTGCTGGTGTTTTTTGTTTATTGATCAAGTAGACTAAGTTATGCAATGGCAGGGACCAAACGACACAAACTTTGTTTTGAGTAATTTCTTTTTACTAACAGACTCACAGTATACTTACTACTTACTATACTACCCGCACATGTAATAAATACGATATTCATACTACTAAATCCAATACTAGTAGTAGAGTAAGCAGGTGTATACAAATTAGTTTATTTGTTAAAAGTCAAATTACTTAAAACAAAGTTTGCTTCGCTTGGTCTCTACCATAGCATAGCTGTATCCAATTCGAACTTGGACCTTACAAGTTAATTTCATTGCACTAGTATTTTCAGGTCATATAGATGAGTGAAAAAGGTGTATGACATTGTTCAGCTTCTCTTAGGTCGTTTCCATTTCCCGTCTTCTCTGAAAATGGCAGTGAAATCTTTTCGACGAAACTCATTGAACTGTGTTATTAAAATATTTTCTGTATATCTCCCAATCAAGATGGCACACTTAGTTAGATGTCCTATAGAGTCCCTCCAATAGATAGGAATGAGTATTCCCTTTTCAAGGATGTTTAACTGAAGGATTCTTTTAACAAAAATTTGGAGTGGAATCCTGATGAAATTATGAAGAACATTTTTTACCGATGATTTGTTTTATTTCTCCTATTAACAAATACTTCGTTACCTCTATTTTAAATCTATATTCATCTGCCTGGTAAGTTTTACCATTTTGGTTATTTTGATTACTTGTTTGCACCATACGTTTCTGAGAGCCTTCCTTTGTCTTTTATAAATGTGTATTCCTTACCGCTACGTTTTTCAATTTGTTTGTTTAGTAGCACTAAACTGCTCAAAACTAAATAGGGATATTTGTAATACTGCGTTATTTAATAACTTGTTTCTTACTTAAAACCACATTTCGATCACCTAACAAAATCTGGTTTAAAGCTAGAAAAAAGTTTTAAAAAAACCTGTGTTACATATATCTCTATTAGAATACAAAATTACAGACTAAGGATCAATGCAGAAAGTCAAAATTGTAGGTTTAGCAGTTCCTTGGCAAATACTTTTCATTTCCTTTTCGTTAGCACTTTATTACTAGGGTGTTTGGTCCGTTAACATGGAAGTACCAAATCTACCATCCTCACCACGTGGAGATTATAATGAGGATAAGCACACAGGGTTATTGGTATATTGACGTAGCAGGAGGAAGTGCTAATAGGTGGCGTGGCAGTGGTTATTGAGCGCGTTACCAAGCCGCAATAAGATAGGAATATCATCACCCAAGCAAGAGGTTATCCCTTCTGCAAGCCGTCGACAAATCCGAAGACAGCTTTATAAACACCATTGATCTATCAATGCTATATCGAACCGTCCGTAACCTACTGTTTGACGTTTAAAGGCAGGCGTGAATAAGCACAAATATGCCTCAATAATGTGTTCTTCTTTCACTGCTTTTTGTAGTCAGGAGTGTTATGATTTGAGTAGGCGTACATATTGAAAGCCCCACTACGCTTAGGACGCTAGGTAGAAAACGGTAAGTTGCATGGTTTAGGTTATTGGCAGGTACATTGAACTACTACTAGATCAGTGGCCAAATTATTATTTTTCGTTTCAAAACATTGTCAAACCTCTGCGATCCAGAAAAGAATGCCTTCCCGTCCCAACTGCATGAAGCAGTTGTAAGATAATAAATTGTCATTGTATTTTGTTCAATGAAGAGTCCATTTATTTCCTCATTTCCTTCACACATATCTTTCTAAATTTTCTTCATGTCCAACCAGCTAAGTTATAATATTTTGTAAAAGACAAACTCTCTCCTGCCGTACTTCCTGACATTGGAAAAATACACTGCCCCTAAAAAATTGTGGTTCAATAAGAAAAGTTCGTTATAAAAATTATTAAAACATACGAGCACGATGAAAAGTTTTTAATATAATAAATATTTGAAGGAACTTGTTTTCTTTTTTTTTTGTTTATCTTATTTAATGCTGTATGCTAGTAGGGAAAAAAAAACAAAAAACTTTTATCATAATTTATCTTAATTCGCTATTGTGATTTCTTGTGTGCATCTTTTTATTTAAAATTAGAAATTGGTTTGATGTTCTAGTAAGTAGCCCGTGTTATTGCTTTAGTGGTGACGGTTAAAGCCAAAGATATGCAGCAAGTGCATTGGGTTTACCTGTAACTACTGTTCAGAGAGCAATTACACGTTGCCTAAGACAGGTTGTAACACACCCAGACCTGGATTAGGCCGGCCGCGAGAGACAGAGCCAAGAGATTCCGGTTTATTGTTCTACGCACGCTTCGGAATCAGGTTCCAACTCCTTCTAAGACTGGTCTACTTTGCACAACTCAGGGACTAACAATCTGTTCAGAAACTGTTGATGAAGACTTGCTGAAGTGAATTTCAACCCTTAGAGACCACGATCAGGCCCGTTGTTGATCAGACAGCATCATAGAGCTCGTTCGGAATATGCTCGGAAACGCCTTTTGTAAACAGAAAACGAGTAGAGCAACGTGCTGTTTTCAGATGAGTTACACCTTTCGACTGGTGAGCGGTACGATGAGTGCAAAGTTACTGAGAGCTCCACGTATTCCTCAGGTATTTTGTTAGTGCCGGTTTGTATGTGAGGGAAATTATCCACTAATACGTGATTCTTTTGCTTCATTTATTGGCAAAAAAATTCTATTTACATGGGGTATACCTCAATGATGTGGGTATGTAGACTTTGAGGTGCCATCTCACAGCACTGATTTAAATCCTATAGAGCACATGTGGGTTAATCAGCAGGTCAGACGGAGGGGACCCCCACCTTTAACTTACACGAGTTAATCATAAGAATTTTTTTTTTTATGGACAGGAATTTCTGTATGATTTTTTAAAATAAATATTTTGAATATTTGATGGGGTTTTCTTTCGTATTTATAGCCCCTCATCACTCAAAATGTTTAATATTAATTAGATTTGAAGAGAATTGAAAGCCGAAAATATTTGAATTTTTCTAAGTGCCTAAGTATATTTTGTGGAGCAGTGTAGTCAGTGGTTGTTTTTGAAAAATTATTCACGCGTTCCGTCCAGGTAACGTACAAATAACTAGCCAGGCTGCATGAGCCACAAGATTCGTCCAAAACCAGAGTATCACAATCTGTGGCAACTAAGTTTGTTGCCCTCTGCCAAAAGTTGTGCACTCCTTGTGCCTGAAAGAAGGAGGTGATCTAATATATCCAATAGTGTAAATGATATCTTTTCATATAAAGTTTTTTACAATTTGAGCGTGGTCCAGACATAAATTGGCTTTTGCCAGGATGCCTACTACGGTCCACCATTTGGTGCCCTAAATGGTTAAGTGGGCCAGAATTCCGCTTCCTAGACGACAATGCTAGGCCCCATCAAGGTCAATTATAAATCGTGGACTAGATGACCTGGAAACTCAGCCGCTTCTTTTTCTATTATAGTTTATTTTTAAATTAATAAAAAAAATGACTTGTTTGCTTATATTTCTAAATGGAGTATTTACACCAAGATATAAGTTAATTAGTAAAAATATCATAGCATCCATATTCATTTTTCATCTTTTTTTTTTAGATTTACATTTAAAGCTAAACCAACGATTCCTAAGATCTAAAATAAAAAAACATGTTGATAAGTAGGGAAGCCAAATATTTTTTATTTACTTTTAAGTGTTGAACAAAATTCTGTAGATAATTATTTGTTGGTCTTTGTTCTATGTGAATTAAAACAACCTTTCCCATGATTGGATTCTAAAAATGTACTCAGTCAACAGCGAAACGGAAAAAAGAACCCTCCATCGTTAGTCCTGAACAAGGGTTGGCGAGGTGACCAGCTTTGTAATTGCCTTTTGTGCCCCCAAGCCCCTGGCATGCACATTAAGGGTTATCTTGTGATTTAGGGCTGGCCCTACACCCAACCAGACTAAAGGCTGGAATCTTCAGGTCCTTTAGAACACGTTATCTTTTTCTCTTCCAAATTATCTTTCATCCCCTAAAAAAAACATAAAATGTAAACTCAACGTAGAAGGTAGTCCAGAAATATTAAGTTTCTTTGCATAACATTAATGATATATTTTTTTGGTTTCAACCTTGCAAGTGTAAATTTAGAACCCAAACAAACTTGTTTGGTGATCAAAAAAAAAGATTGATCTGTGGGATCTGTAAATTAAGACTGAAGGTCGTGTTATGAAGATTTTTACGTCAAATCTATAATGATAAACGTCATCGCCGTAACAAAAAAATTTTATTTACAAGAAAAGGAAAGACATTAACCAACAACAAACAAAATTAGTAATAAAATGAAAATCTAACCAATTTAAGCAAATAAGATTAAAGATTTTCAGCAGTTGTTAGTCCTGAGGGTTGTTAGCTGCTGGGAAGCCCTTCATAAGGTGTTTGCCTATTCCTGGCATCGTCCTGCCTTATCCTTTGCACCCCATTGAAACACCTTTACGTTTTGACATACTGTAGATCCTACAGTTGCTGTCAGGAGATAAAAAAAAACATGAGATCCTCAATACATGGCACGATTCCGGAATTTGAAGACAAACGAACAATAAATTGTTCCATAATGTCATTTTTTCCTATTTCTCTCACAAATTATTTTTGTTACAATTCCTCAGAATGACGTATGCAATTTCCCAATTTCTCTGGGGTTATGTTTTCCATGCGCGCCTAAGTAATTTGCTCTACATCTTCTATTTCAAAGGTCTTATTTTTACAGCGACAATCCTTTGTTTTCAGGCCGAATTACTTTAACTGGCAATGATAAGGAGGCAGGCGAATAAATGTTTGCTAATTTTGTTCTGTCCTTTCAACCAGTTCATAAACTTTAATTTTCTTAGTAGGTTAAACGAGGGTCAGTATTTATTAAATTGGATTCCTTAAATTCATCTTTCCTTTCTCCAGTTGTTATTCAGAATGTTTTCTCGAAGAACAGAATGATACGGAGCATTGTCCGTGATATTAAATGATGGTTCAGGGAGGGCCTCAGGTAAATTATTTGTAAACTATTTGGAAAATGATGTTTTATTAATGTCAACGTGGTAGTCTCCGCCAATTTTCTTTTACCAGCAAGCCATACTTTGAGCCATGGCCTGGCATGACAGAAATAAGACTCCTGCCTTTACCCGTAGTTATCCTTATGTTGGAGTCTTGTCAGATAATTTTTTTTGTGTGGTTCTGGTTCGCCCTACTTTCATCAAATTATATTCGGGGCTCCCTTGTTTTAATATAGTGCAATTTTCCCAAAAATTTAACTCTTAAGTTGCGATATCACCATGTACCATAAAAAAACATTCTTTCATCGTTACTTTTCATATTACGAAGACCCAAGTTTTTGAGAATCCGAAGAACGGAACTTTCTAATCCTACCAGTAAATTTTTTTTTTTTAAACTCCGCTTACAACATTCTGCTGGTCGGAAATTAAAATTTGCCGTGAAGCTCAAATATTGTTCTTCTGACATCTTCTTCAAAGTCGTCAAGACTCGCTCAGTTATAATTTTTCCTTGGAGGTGCTAAACAGGATTTCCTATGTTTCAAGGCACTATGAACTAACGATTGACTAACTCCTGCTATTTCCGCAACCAATTCTTGAGCCTTTTTGAAGCCTAGAGTATTTGGATGACCTTTATTTGCCTATAGTTTCATAAAATTGTAAATGTTCCAAATCACCGAATTAAATTGACTTCCGAAATCTTTCTTTGACAAATCTGACATTCTGTGAGAGCGTTTTCTTGAAGGAGTTGAGGTACTTAGTCGAGAAGTCATCTTCAATCAAACTTAGCCAGAAAATTCTTGTTAAAATCGGGCCAAAACCAAAAAATGCAATGAGTAGTGAAAATTTCAAAAGTCGTACACAATTCGAAAAACAACGATAAAATCCTTGAACAAGGTGGGTCCAAACAAAATAATACAGTAAGTAGCAGTGGGAAAGTGAATTAGATATAGCGTGGTTAGCAGGCGGTAGGGAAGGGATCAGGCGAAGGTGAAGACAATAGCATGGGAGAGTGGGGGAGATAGAGTTGGCAAGGTGGAAATGCCCTACTGCCTACTTTATCGAGGAGCGTCGGCTCACAAAGTAGCCCCTTCATCCCATATGCCTAATTTCATGACAGCGACTATAGTCAAAGATAAAGAGCGGACTGAAGGAAGATTTTTCTCTGAAACTCTGTTTCATATGTATGGGTTTAATTAAACAGCGAACATCAATGTTTCATTCTCCAACGACCTCATCTTAAGACTATGCAGTTTATCAAGACGTTCTTGAATAAAACCTTTCATGAAAATCAAATATCCGTCTTTTGACCTAAGGCGTCATCCCAACATTCTACCTATTAATTATTTAAACAATTGTCAATCTGATTAACCCACTATATATTTATCTTGATTTTTTCAATTGTTCCTTGAATAAAAAAAAAAAAGTACTCCTGTTGAGTGAAGGGAGAGTGGATTGAGCGAGGTTCCCCATTAAGTGTCGGTTCAAAGAATTTCAAATACGCTTCGATGCCCATCCAGCGAAACAAACAACGACCATAACACGATACAAGGGGCCTAATGCTGCATATCCAATGTTAGAAAAGAGAATATAGATGTGTAAATTGTTCTTTCCTGCTCTACTGAATAGAAATTGCCCCATTGGAAGAACTCTTGCTCCCTTTTGCTTATTAGGATAGTGCTTCTTGAATTCTGATGGGACATTTGATTTCCTGTTATAGAACATAAAACCTTTTATTACGAATATAAAGAGTACCTACTGCAACAGTGATGCGCTAATAAGGGATTTAAATCATCTAAAATATTAGGTATTTAAAATAATGTTGTGATAAGAAATAATGTATGTTTGAAGGATCATCACATGAAACCTCCACATCAAATTTCATCTTTATAGGTTGAACCATCGGAGGAACTATATTACTTATTCTGAATACTATTTATTCACATAATCTACAAATATACATAAAAATACAAAAACAGCTGTTTTCATTAAAATTCATCCGGTACATTGGTATACTTGTTTATATTATTTCTATAGTAGTTTTTCATAATATGTCTGTGTTTATAGGAATAAACAATTTGCTAGTGTATTCATTATTCATATTGAAGTGTAGTTGCCTGCGTATTATGGATGCTTTTATATCATGTTGTGCTTAAGTTAATATGTTTATGCATCATAAATCTTCGATGCTTTATTCAGAGGTGAACTCATGCTAATTTAAAGACCGCTTTATATTTATCAAGAAATCCTTGAAATGTAGTTAATTTTATTAAAGGGGATATTGGCGATAACCAAAACACGCCATACGTCCATAAGTGATGTTTTCCTAAATGAATAAACTAATTTATGGTTTTTACCATAATTGTCATGTTTAATAGTTTAACTTGATAAAATCACCATGTTTCCATGCATTATTGTACATACACTGCCTGTCAAACGTTTAAGACCACCCCATATATTGTAAGCATTAGAGAGGCAAACTTGTTGGGTTGTGTTCCGGAATGTGGAAACCATTTTTAAGACTTAGGAAAAGGCACTTGAGATCATACAAAATTTACAGTAGAAGACTGGAGAGGTGTGCTTAGGACAAAAGAATCCAAATTTTAAGTATTTGGTTCAAATTGTAGAATAATGGCTCGTCACTCACCTTCAGAGGAATTTCTTCCTGACTGCATTGTGCCCACTGTAAATCATGGAGGAAGTCCTGTCCTCGTCTCGGAATGTTACGGCCAGGGAGAAATCATCCAAATCAACGTTATTCTGAACAATGAAAAATATTTGAGCATTTTAAAGAACCACGCTATTCTTTCTGGACTTAAACGTTTTTGTTCAAATTTCATCATACAGCTAGACAATGATTCCAAACACACTTCCAAGTTTTGTACAAGTTTGCTTATAAAAAAAAAATATAGGGGAATCATAAAAACTACGAAGTGACCAGCATAGTCTCCCCGATTTCAACCCAATCGAATTCCTTTAGGAAGAACTCGATAGACATCGTTCCAACTTGTCAAAAACATTTTATGCAGGTTCTGCAAAGGTTTTGGGATAATATGAATCTAAAAAAAAAATAAACAAACTCATTGAACGGATGCCTAGAGTTGTCAGAGCCGTGATTAAAAGTAAATGAGGATTTTCTACGAAAATAATGTTGAAATGAAAATATGTAATTGTTTCTAGAAATTTTCTTTCCATTATAGTAACAAAAATTATTGCGACCCATACCTAGTACATCCTTTAGGTATACTTTAAATAAATTACAATAAAAATATTCAGGTTAAAAATCGTATGTTTTGTTATAATTTATGAAGTGGTCTTAAACCTTTGAAGTGCATATTGACGCACCACAATCTTCTTGTAGATTGGCGTGTATAGAAATAGCAAAGATTAGTAATTATATAAACAAGATTGAATATTTTCTATATAAACCATATATTCTTAATTTATTTTTTGATCGTAAATTATAATTTTTGAAAAAAAGGGGGAATGTATTTAAAATATTAATAAAAATAACTCACTAAGGATAACTGAATATTGATTTGAAGTCCAATATAAATTTAATATGTAAAAAAAAAAAAACGGTATCAGGCACGCAGGGTACGACGGTAACCGAACTCCATTGAAAAAACCGACAGGAATGATAAGGGTGTAATATGGGGCAATATGGAGGTAGTAGAGGGGGTATTACAGCTATTACCTCCCCTATTTAAAAAATGATGCAACTATGTAATTTTGCATAGTAATCAGCTGGGCCACTGTATTTTGCAACTACACCCCACGTCCCAAATGGAGGGTTATGATATACATCAGTTTATGGATCCACTCCATTTGTGTGTTGTATTAATTGTTAAAATTATCATTCTGGTACGAGTTATTATAGTATGGTCAACGAAACCCATAATTGTGTGGTATAGGGGACAATATTTTCGTATACAACAATAATTTATGTACAAACTTTCCACTTTTTGTTTTATATACATCGATCATTCTGATGCAGTGTACAGTTGGGATTAGTGAGGCAAACTTGTTGGGTCGTGTTGCAATCTTGAAACCATTTTTAAGACTTAGGAAACAGCACTTGAGAGCCCTCGATCATACAAAATTTACAGACTAGGTAAAAACTCAATATTTTTATTGGTCAAGAACAATTTATTAAGATAAAATTACAATCTGCCTTTTGTTAGGCAATGAGTAATTGAGATAAGTGTCATCATTCATACCATATTTACAATTCATCATTCACTCGCTCATTCATACAATATTTACAAACAGCCCAGAGGCCCCCCAAGTCCACATGGTTGTCACCTCCCTCGCATGCGAAGGGGAAAGCGGAGTCCTGGGGAGTCCCCCACGCCCCTATTTCAGCCGCGTCACTGGATAAGAGCCAGCGGAGGCTGACCAAGAGCGCGAGAGCCACAGTCGCTCAGGACATGATTAGAGAAACTCGCCATTGCCAGGACTCGCACTGTCACTTATTTATAGCAGGTCGCGAGGCAACTGCCGTTTAAGTCTCCGAGGAGGATTATAGGGATGAGTGGTGCAGTGCAATGACTGTGCTAGGGAATTAGGGTGGTTAGATAGGTTACCATGGAATTTTATGAACTTGGAAGGGATGAGTTCAAGAATATAGGGTATATTCAGATCATTGTGAAGGGTTTTGTTGCTGACGTAATAAGGGGCATTTACTATATTTCTTAGGACTTTTGATTGAAAGGATTGGATGCGCTTGATGTTCGACTTGTCCCCCATAGCTTTATTCCGTATGTCCAGATTGGCTTAAGTATAACCTTGTAAATAAGTAGTTTGTTTTCTATTGAGAGGTGGGATGTCCTTCGAAGTAGTCTGTACAGTTGTCCAAAGCGTCTGTTTAGTTCTTGTCTTTTTAGTCTCGTGTGTGGGTTCCATGCCAGTCTTTAGTCGAGATGGAACCTAAATACCGTACTGTCTCAGACACAGCCATCCGAAGCCGCCCAGGACCCGTCATCACGACGGAGTGGGTGTGAAACAGGATGATATTTTAGGATTTTCTTAGTTACATTCCACAAGGAGTTATCCTGGTAGACTGGGAGGAGAGAAAGGAATTGAAAGAATCGGAACGGAAGGATGCCAATTGCCGCTTTACCAGCCTGCAGTACTGATTGTATGAGCGACGATCAGCAGGATGTCGGAATCTTTGCCACACTGTTCTGGAGTGGCGTTTGGATTTGATTAGGTCTTTGAGATACTGAGGTAAAGGATTTTGATTGTGAATTTTTAGGTGACGGTGGGGTGACGATGCCTCCCAGGCCGACCTCTGGATCAGACTAGTGAAGGAATGCGCTGCATCGTCTAGGTCTTGGGATGTTTTCAGAGGTACTTTGAGGTCTACAGAGTCTGTAAGAATCTGACGGAAGTGGTCCCAGTCAACTGGGCCCCTAATAAATGAAGGAGGAGGCAGTTTGTGAATTGGATTTAGGGAAATGGTTAATAATAAGGGGCTATGGTCATCGAGGCGCTTGAGTGAATAGTTTAGTGTTCCTAAACTATTGCAGAAGAAAAAGTCAAGGAGATCTGGATTTCGGTTGGGGTCTGATGGCCAATAGGTAGCTGTGTTAGGAGAGATAGTGGAGCAATGTCTCCGTGTGAGTGCAGACAGCAAAGCACGTCCTTGTGTATTTGTGGATCTTGAGCCCCAGTGCTGGTGCTTTGCGTTAAAGTCCCCACCCACAAGGAAACGATGCCCGATGGAGTCTAGAAAGGAGATGAATTGGGAATCGGAAATGGATTTATTGGGAGGGCAGTACACTGATGCTAGAGTAAGGGGAAAAGTGAGGGTGGTGATTGACACTGCAGTGGATTGAAGGAAATCATGTGCTACCAAAGGAACTATGTGATGGGATATGGTGTTATGGACAATGACAGCGGTACCTAAGTGAGCTCTTCCATCTGGGTGATCAGTTCGAAAAGTCTGGTACTGTCGAACGGTAAATGGTCGTTTACTTGTAAGTCTTGTTTCAGTAATAAGAGCAACATCGATGTTTTTGTCATGGAGTAATGCTGTTAGTTCGTTAGTGTGGGTGCGAACACCATTCACATTCCAAAGGAGAATGGATAAGGAGTCGGAAGGATCCACTTATGGATTTTGTTTAACGCGGATAAGGTAGGAGACAAAATTTGTAAGAAGGGAAATAAGAGGGGTAATTAGGGTTCTGAACTCTGTAAGGCATGAGGTTAAGAGGCTGGTGAGATCTGAAGAGCTTGAAGGTGGCGGGATATGCGAGATGTGTGGTTGAGGATGGGATTGAGTTTGCTGGTTGCTGGGATGAACGGAGTGCTGGGGAAGAAGAACTTGCGGAGGAGGAGTGGGCAATGCCTGTGACTGCTCTCTGTTCCGAACGGCGTCAGCAAAAGATACTGAAGGCCTCAAACTTCTGGCGGGGGCGCTTCTTGGGCTACCTGTGGCTGGCGTTTTTTCTTCTGGGCGACGACGTTGTTCACTTCTGGATTTCAGAATTCTATAGGCCTCACAGCCTTTATAGTTTGCCGGTAGGCCTTGCTGACAGAGCACGCAAACAGCAGGTGATTTTAGGGGCTTCTTGCACAATTCGCTTTTGTGCTGCCCACCGAACTTTACACACCTGGGAGGGTGGTAGCAGTATGATTTGGTGTGCTCATATGCCTGAAAATTATGGCATTGAACTATATCGCGTTTCGGGTAAGGCTTTTCGACCTGTACTCTTGTGTAATACAAGTGGGTGACCTCGTAGATTTTTTCCACTCCAGGGGTTCGCTCTAGTTCCACATAGAATAAGGGCAGTGGTGTCTTGGTGATTGCATTATTTTATTTTATTTCCTCACGGAGCACATTGGTATTTTGGCGAACCTTGTATCCTAGGCTTAATAGTTCCTTCTCTATCTCGTCCGCTGGTGTAGAGGGATGCAGGTTTCTAATCACTACCCGCAGCGATCTTTCTTGCTTTAGTTGGTAGGTATGAAAATCGGCCCTAGTTTCTTCTAAGTATTTAATTATTGTTCGCTATGTTTCGGGAGTGTCCGGAGATACTTTTGTGTTCCGGGACCAATTGAGGCAAGAGTATTTTCCTGTACCTACAATTTTATTTAGTTGGGTGCATAGTAATTTAAAATTACTGATGTTACGTATTAATATTGCTGGTGGCGTGGGCTGTGTGGGTGTTTGTGTAGAGTTGATGTCCTCTATTTCGATATTTTTTAACACGTCGTAGCTATTTGGCGTGAAAAACGGAGACTCATGAGTGGTTGTTGCTGTTTGTTTTGATGTGCTAGGTAGTGATGGTAGTTATGGTAGTTCCTCCATAGAGCTGCTGGGAGCAGAAAAGTTTACAGGGGCTATTTTTCGGTTAAGATCGCCGTGGCTAACGTTTGACCGGCGACGGAGTGGGGTAGAAACGCATGTTTCATTCACGAGTCACGGGTCTTGGCTCTGAGCCACCAGACCGTAGCGGATCAGATATTATAATTGCGTGGCGTTAGTGAACAATCCAAATGGCACTATGACAAATGCTTCCCAATATGGCCGACTTCTCGGTCCGATTTCACTTTCACTTTTGTTCTACACAAATGTAATAAGCGATTTACTTACGTCTTGAGGGTTCCCTCGTGACCAGCTCACGTAAGTTGCCTGGTAGAACAATTTTTTGGCTGTACTGTGGCCTAAAAATGGTAGAATGGAGTATTTGGAGGACGAGCGAAGTTGAGAGGTGTTTCAGAAAGTAGCGCATGCGCAAAAACTCTATCCTGGTCACCTTTGTTCTAAAGTAAAAATTCTTGAACTGTCTGTACACATAATCCATACCCATACCTATTTTTGTGCTTATTGTATTTCATCCTTTGATAATTTCTATTCTTGGTGGTTTGCAAATAACCTCGAAAAACTCTGTCATAATAAATAAAAAATACTCAAGGTTAAGAGTATTCTTTTCTTTATGCCCTCGCAGGAGCAAAAAACAACAACAATTACTTCCAATACAGTTCCGTTCCCAGATAGCGGGCTTCCGTTTGAATGCAGTCAAACTATCTCAACTTCTTTCCTCTCACAAAGCAATGAGATTAGACAATATCTATAAATTCAAATTAGGTTATAACAACGATATTATGTATAGATTCTGCCAATTCATCGCCATTTTGGCCACAAATTGTGAAATCGTTAATAATATACATAAATAGTTTTGAAAAGAAGAGTCGATATCAACTGGGACCTTTCAAAACACGTGCCACGGTTATTTTTAGATATTTAGATATGCAAAATTCATTCGGAAACCAGATTTGAAATTATGCCAAAACGTGTGGTCCAAAGAAGATTTTTTGGAAGGTAGAGGCTATGCTGGACTAAGAAGAGCACTTATTGCCCGTTGATTGATGAAGCCATTAAGTGAGCCCATCAGTAAAGTGTCCACAGGCCTTGGCATGTTGGTGCCTTGATCTATTGTAGCCCTATTTCAACGTCCATCTAGGGCTTAAGTTTTGATTATTCCAAATTAACCTTTACTGTATTGTAGACTGTTTTCAGTAGATTATTTTCAGTGGAGAAGGCCATTTTTTAATTTTATGGTGCCATAACGAAAATGTATTACAACCATGTTAATTTCTATTATAGTGCAATTCAGAAAAATTCCAGACAATGAAAAACTAAGCCGGTGAGTTTGCTCCAAAACTCTCATGAAAATAAGAATTCTCATAAATTGGACAAAGGTAATGTTAATTCACCAAAAATATATGAGATATTAAATTTTGAAACAAAATAGTCTTCGTTTATTGCCTTTCACCGATTTATAAAAAACAGTTGAGCTTGTAAAATACTCTCCTTGGAATTTTATGATTTCCCTAGCACCTTTAAACAGATGGTCAAAAAGCAACAAAACACAAGTCTAAAATGTGCTACTGAAGTTGGTTCAAAAACTGAAATAAAAACAAAAGATAAAGCCATCTGATATGATCTATTGTTTAACAATATGCAATAATTATTAGCCAAATATATATTTTAGTTAACCATGCACTTTGGCTTTAGTAACGTTAAATCTTTAATCTTTAAACGGGCAGAAAAAATGTTTTAACCTGCTAGATTTTATGATCCTTGTCGGGTCGTCACGACGGGGAGTGCCTAGTTACCCTAGCCCTGGTGACGAAGTGGGGGTTGATTAGGCTATGACCTGGACAATTGTTTCATGACGGGTCTTACTCTATCTGACTCCATATTTGATAGGTATGTGCCCCGACAATGCACTATGTTCAGGAGAAGAGGTATAGGGTAGGTAGTGTAGGTAGTTTGTGTGGTCTTGTAATGACCACGAATTCACACTCGGTATCTGAGGGTAGGCAAAATCCGTCCGGATCCCAAAGGCGAGTGTGAACCGGAGAGAGGCAGACTGGATTGCCGTGGGAGACACTACTAGGTAAAGTTTGTAGGGCCACGGCAACCGTTGTCCGCGAGGGAGAGGTTTCTCCCAAGGAGCTACTAGTTTTAGCGAGGCGAAGGCAGAGAATCCCACTAGGAGAGTGTGGGGTCTGACAAGGCCGGACTAAAACATAGCGAGGTTAGGAAGAGAGGTCTAGAGGTTTTCATAAACGAGAAGACCAAGTTGAGACATCAGTGCAGCTGCAAGTCATCAGTTAGAGATTCGTCGGGAGAATGATTTACAGGCCTCCCCCCGGGTCTATTTATAGTGGGCTGGCTTCGTTAGTTCCCAATCATGGGCCTTGTTATTGTGGCCAATGGCAGGCCAGTATGTGGTGGTCTTTGTTCTTGTAGTGACTCAGGCCTTACCCGGGTCGCTAGCTACCTGCTCTTGGGTGAGGGTTCCCAGCCCCTAATTAATTAACTTGCAGCTGCGTTTTTATTGTTTACAACATTTACAATGACTTATGGTTTGGTAATGTTATTTATATTTGTTTATTTTTGTTTAAATTAATTTACTTTAATTTACTTTAATAGAGGATAGGGTGATTTATCTTATGTAATCCTATATTATACAGTAATCTTTCTATAGGTGTTCACCAGTAGTTTTCTTATTTTTATCAGGCAAACAAAATATTTTATTTGTTAACACCCGCTGAAATGACATCCAGCGATAAATCTCCGTAATTCATGTATAATTTATAGATCATCTTAACTAATCTCTATCCTAGCTTATTTCAAGTTGTGTTTACTAAGTCAAGTATAGAAAATTCTTGTACCAGTTTCTCATGAGAAACTGTCTAATTTCTTCATGCTTGTATGTACAAATGGAACCACTAGTTATTTAAGGAGTGTTCGGTTGTTTAAGAATGGCGTGCTATTGTTATTTTAGTCTAAGTACTTTACAAAGATAAGGCATTTTTTGTCATGTAAGGGTAAGTCTTTAACTTTTCTGTTATTGGAAGTTTTAGGCGTCTCTTAAGTAAATGGTACACTATTTTGAGAAAGTTATTTTTGTGTTTGAAAGTGTTTTTCGTTTGAGTATCCTGTGATGCTTAGTCGATTGATACCGCTCAACGAAAAAGTGTGAATGTTATTTGGAGTTACTGGAGAAAATAAAAAAAAAAAAAATGATTTTTGGGACAAAGTCCCCTATTAATGTTCAGATGACAATTAATGACAAATATTCTCTGGAAAATAAACTAAACTATAAAAACAAAATAAAAAAAACAAATTGTAATGTAAATGTAAAATGAAGTGTAAACCTCTGTAGGAATAATAATAATAATAATAATAATGAAATCAAAACTAAAAATTGTTTAACTGCTTTAAGTCAATAAATTCCATAGAATACATCTATAAGAAACCAATTAAAAAGTATAAATAACAACAATAATATGCAGAGGTCTGTACAGAAAGACCTATAACAGATTAAAAACAATAAAATTGATAAAAAGAAGTTTTGAGGGTGAATAGGTGTGCCATTTTTATAAAAGCATTAAGTGCTTATGGTGGGGTTGTAGCTGTGTGTGAATAATGTAACAAAGTTTTCAAGTCATTATTGATATCTGTGGAGCATCGATTTTTGCTCTGTGGTAGGTGGAAATGAATGATGGTTTTCTAGGTTAGGTCATGGAATTATCAATTAAATACTAGATCTTAAGTGCACGGGTAAAAATGGGATAAGTATCTTTTTTACTACTTCCACAATAAACGAAAACAGAAACTTCAAAATATTTTCCTAAATCAGTTATTTCTATTTGATGACAATATATATTATGTACTATATATTATAATTTGTTTTCCTGTGAGTAAGTAAAGTTGTCAAAAATGTAGTTATCCCTTTTTATCTTAGCACAACAAATATGTGTTCTTGCAATACGCTCCAGGAGTAAGAAGTCCAATGTTTTGTTCAAAAATGCCATGATTTTATTATAGTATCTGGTTAGGTCCCGCGAGTAAAATTAGGTTATCATACATCATGCGATTAGTATTTTTTACGAAGAATACGCCGTATTGTATGGAATAAGCATAGATGAGTAAGAAAATGTCGTTACTGTCTTTGTTTTGTGTTGCTTCATTTAATTTCCCTGCAGCTTTTTTTACGTTATTTAACGTAAAATCAGGAAAATTTATAGCAGACCCTTTAAAGCGACATCTATTATTCAAAACGTTACAAAAATGTATAGACGTTTTAAGTATACTAAATAATTGAATTAAATCAAGCACTATAATATTTATCACTACTTTATATTTACCATGGCTTCCTTATGTCAAACAACACTTCTATGTGGCATTCATGTTTCAGCGAATGACACTAAGATAGACACAGCTTTGAAAAAAACCAACCAAATGTTCATATAAAAAATACGTAAATCCTAAGGGTACAGATAAGTCTATCTGCTAAATTAGGTAATTTTTTAGTATTGTGTAATAGGTTAGTTAATCTTGAAGATATCTACACATTTAATATTAACATATATTAAATAATTTATTTATGATTATTTGAATTTGATTTACCAAGATATCAGTTTTTTTCATTTGGCCACAGTACAATATAACCCGAATATTGCGTTTGTTATAGCGAGTACCTTAATAAACTTTGCCGCCTAACCCTTTTTTCCTTCAAAAATGATTCTACGATGGAAAATGAGATATTCCTAACAGAGTTTCTTTTTTCTCGAGTCCCTTTGTGGTTTTTGTTGCCATGAAGAAGTTCCTTTATGCAAGCTCTGTCGGTATCGCTTCCACATAGGTAGGGAAGGGAGCTTTATTGGCCATCCTTCCGAATAGAATTATGCCGCAGTTTTTACTAAGCCATCTCTGATCCTAAAATTACTATTGGACAAGTAATACTCAGAAACTTAAGATCCGGAAGGTTATACCTTTCTGATGATATCTGTTAAATAAATTGGAATGTGAAAATTATCAGATCTTTGAGAATACAATACTTTTCATACAATTTGACAAAATTATATTCTTTTCCAGGGTCTTGATGTTTAACAACAGATATTCACATGTGTATATTTTTACTATGGAGGTTCAATCAAACTGTAGTATTTTTATAATTATTTTATTGACTCAGTTTCATAAAACCCAACATACATCAAATAATTTTTTTTTTTTTTTTTCCATAGCTCTCAAACTTATAAAAATGGGATGTGGGAAAAATAAAAGGAAAATTATTTTGGATTGATAGGTGCCTTTCACTAAGGGGAGTCCCATAAGTGAAAAATCCTTATTTCATCAAATAAAGATGGACCATAGTTACCTAACATTATTAAAGCTATCATTTACTGCAGGAGTTAGCAACTTTATTTCTCAACCTTAGTCATGTATAGATGCATGGTAACGTATGGTAACTTAGGCAAAGTAATATAAGGCGATTATAAAGAGCCATAAGTCCATAAATATGACGTTAACGACAGTTAAATACAACTGCAGATTTACCTGGAGTGCATGTATCAATTGGCATGATGACTATACTATGTACAATGCTTTCCATATAAGGATGTCTCCGTCTATTATCACTTGATTCATTCATAGCGATACTCCGTTGGTCTGATTTAATTTTATTGTTTACTAGCCAAAAATAAGTATTTAAAAATACTTTTCACTCCTCTGATTTTGAAGGGACGATGTAATTAATTTAAACGAACAGCATGCAATAAACCATATATTACATCATAAATTAAATAAATAAAGAGGGGTCGACGTAAACATAAATCTGTCTAAGGGTTTAAATTAACATCAGCAAGCCCTCTTCCAACATTGTTTGCACATATTGCTAATCCCCGAGTTGTACGAAGAAATTGACCAGTCCCGATAGCAGGTGATAGCCGACCGATTCTGAAGCGTGTGGTGTACAATAAACTGGTCTCCTCTTGGCTCTGTTATTCCAGCAGACCAAACCGGAGTCTGCTATTGCACAAAGCTGTCTTAGGTAACTTGTAATTCCTCTCCAAACAGTAGCTTTAGGTAAATTCAATGCACTGAGCTGCATATCTTTGGCTTTAACCGTCTTCCGCTCAAGTCCGGAAAAATTCCTCGACCGTCAAAACCATTTTTTAAAATTAAAATTAGAACAAACCTTTTGCTAAACTTTTAGTGATAATTTACAGAGTAAATCACTATAGCGCATGATGATAAAGTTTTTGTTTGCCAAATAACAGTAAACAAATCCTCTTAATTGAAAAGAAAACAAGTCACTTCCCTTCAAAAATTATTGTCGAATATTTTTATTAAATAATGAACTTTTTACTGTGCACTTATTTTTAAGAACTTTTATACCTAATTTATCTAATTGCTCCCCCCCCCAAGCACCCCTGGGGCCGACCTGAAGAACAAGCGGATGATGTTGGTAAATACGATGAATTCTACTGTCGGGTCGTCACGAGGGGGGTGCCTGGTTACCCTAGCCCTGGGGACAAGTGAGGGATGTTTCAGTTTATAACCTGGACAATCGTTTCATGATGGCTTTACTATCTGACTCCATTTTTTAATAGGCATGTGCCCCGACAATGCACTATGTTCAGGAGAAGAGGTATAGGGTAGGTAGTTTGTGTGGTCTTGGAATGACCACGAATTCACACTCGGTATCTGAGGGTAGGCGAAATCCGTCCGGATCCCAATGGCGAGTGTGAACCGGAGAGAGGCAGACTGAATTGCCACGGGAGACACTGCTTGGTAAGTATGCAGGGCCACGACAACCGTTGTCCACTAGGGAGAGGTCTTTCCCAAGGAGGTGCTAGATTTAGCAAGAAGAAGGCAGAGATTCCCACTAGGAATGTGTGGGGTCTGACAACACCGGACTAAAACATACCGAGGTTAGAAGAGAAGAGATGCAGAGGTTTTTCATAAGGCAGAAGACAAAATTCTTGAATACCGTCGCAGCTGCAAGTCGAGGAGCTTTGCTAGGAGAAGAATGAATTACAGCTCAAGATCTGCCCCTATTTATAGTTAGTGGCTCGTTAGGCCCAATCATTTCCCTCATTGTTGTAACCAATAAGATCTAAGTATGCGGTCAGGCTTTGGGTAGGCAGCCGAAGGGCTGACCCGGCAGGGTTGTTTTTTCTACCTGTTGTGGGGGTAGCGGTTACCCACCCGGCTTGCAGCTGTGACCTCTTTATTGTTTACACATTTATAATGACTTATTTATGTTATTTACATTTGTTTAAACTAATTACAATATATATACAATAGAGTATAGGGTGATTTCTCTTATGTAGTTAGCGGTCACTACACTACCAATAGTTCTACACATGTGATTATGTAGTTGGGAATGTTGAGACTAGTCCTCTTAAGTCCTTGGAACGAAACGCCATCTGTGTGTGAGACCTGAAGTGTCACTCAAAGCCCTGAGTGACAGTCCCCGAAAAGCCTAGCACACCGACCCACATGCACTTTCCCGGGGTCCCCTCGGTTGAATTTACTGTACTTCTATAACTCCTTTTATAGAAAAGGAGAGAATTTATTTCAAATAAAAAGTGGAAGAAATTTAATAAATATAAACAAAATTTGTACTTCAAACTTTACAATATACTTTAAAAAAAGGAATAATGACCGAGAAAAATGTTAGTATATCTCTGTAAAAAGAGAAAAGAAAAAGAGCACGATACAAATTACAATAAATAATGACATCCATTTCCCTAAGACCAATTCACAAACTGCCTCCTCCTTCATTTATTAGGGGCCTAGTCGATCGGGACCACTTCCGCCAGCTTCTTACGGATTCTGTAGACCTCAAAGTGTACCTGAAAACATCCTAAGACCTAGACGATGCAGTGCATTCTTTCACTACTCTGGTCCAGAGGTCGGCTTGGGAGGCATCGTCGCCCCACCGTCATCCAAAAATTAACAATCAAAATCGTTTACCTCAGCATCTCAAAGACCTAATCCAATCAAAGCGCTACTCCAGAACAGTGTGGCAAAGATCCCAGCATCCTTCTAATCGCCGCTCGTACAATCAGTACTGCAGATTGGTAAACAAAAAAAAATGACATAAATGGCTAGCATGAGGACTGATAAATAATGTTGATTATTCTTTGGGACTTCAGGGAATTGAGCACTGCAAATGTTGCTTATGAATTGGCAAGGGCTTCAGAAAGAAAAGATGAAATGCCACATGATCTCCACCTCTCTTCACTCCCAGAAAATTTGGCCAAAATATGCTTGACTATAAGCTCAGATCCACAACATCCACAGGTGGGGTTGGTTACATTAGCACTACCTAATGGCATCCACTGGTCAGTCTAATCTGCATCCTCAGACGAGCCAACAAGACTTCCTGTCTTGTGTTGGATCTTTAGCTCGTATCCAAAGCTTCAACCAGAGGTTTAATCTCTTTGAGCTTTATATTGGTAACTAAGCCACGCTCGTTTTTGCGGAAATGCCATATTTACAATTTGAAGTTCTGGATAGCATCACGTCTAAGGAGCATCCTCACAAGGTTCACCTTCGCAATCAGCCCTTTTAGTAAACTCGTCAACTTCTTCATTCTTTCATATACCACATTACCCTGGCAGCAAAAAGAACGTCGTATTGTAGATATACTTTACCTTTAAGGCCTTGCATAAATTCAATTTTTTAATTGTCTAGATTGCAGATAAAGAATCAGTACAAATATCTATATTAATTATTTCATTTAATAGGCATGTACACCTAATAGGGGCAAAAGGTTTTAGATTGTCTCGTTCTTGTAGATAAAATGTATTGTATGATAGTTTTGGTTTCGGCGATAATTAAATAAAATTCATTAATTAAAAAATATACATTTAAAAAAATAATTGATTAAAATACCGGTGGCTCTGGTGAAAAAGCTCACGTAAGTAAGTGTTTTAGACAAAATATGGATGTGAATGGCAATAAACTTAATTCAAAGAATGATAAACCAATGAAGAGAAAGTTACTAGTAAAACCATAAAAACTCTTAATTCCCCTTTCCCGCACTTAACTTATTTTTTATATTTCAAAAGCATTTGGCTCTTCCTGGGAATCGTCACTTGTTTCTATTTTCAGACAAAAACAAACTAATTGGGTAAACGTTATCCTAGCACGTTTTAGGAAGTAATTTAGCCAGTACTGGTATTCCCCAACAAAATAAAATTGATGTTTTAATTTCGACCTAACAAGAAAAAAATCCATCATTGAAATCATAGAACGATTGAACAAAAACACTCTACTAGGCCTTTAAATCTACCGAACATCCTTTATTACTAACGTTCAATAAATGTTTAATTAAAATAATTGATTGATCAATATAGCACATGATTATTTTAAAACAAAACAAATTCTGGATTTATTTATCCCACAAAAAATGTAGCTACATAACTGTTGGCGTAGGAAATTTTACTTACAAACAATTTTTTCCTGGGATGCAATTGCCTAATAGTAATTTCACAATACATGGCATCGAAACTGATCTTGATTCAGGATGAGCACTAGCAAAACAAAACGGATGGTCGTGATGAATGTTCTTGGGCATAGATTAAAAAAAAAAAAAAAAAAGAAATAAACACTGTTTTTTTAAAATACGTCCTCGAAAAAAAATAGTTAGAGAGTTATTTTTTGCTAATATATGTGTGTGTTTTAGTTAACATATTACACACTTCAGTTGCCTACTTTGATGAATTTTTAAATTTTCTGCAGGAAATATCAAACCTAGCATATTTGAAACCTTATCACACACTCTTCTTGATCATTTTTTCCATGTTTTCAATTATTGCGTTATCCGTAACGATCGTCTGTCTCGTAGGGGGGGGGGAGGAAAGAGAAGTGAAATAGGTATGGTGAAAGGCGCTATAAAGGGCGTTTATAGCTCGCATTATATTTATGGGGCCATACCTAAATGGTGAGGGATACATGTGTATGCATGTTTCCTGGTGATGGACCTTCCACCAGTGAGCTATGTTGTTTTATATATGGTTTTATGTCAGAACTACACAAACGTCCGCCGAGGCAACGTGCCTGTTCGCATAGTACAAGTAAGATTTTAGTGATGATTAGTTAAAGGGGTTTTCAAATACCAGAAGTCTGCCTTTCCTCCTAAATTAATTACTCTCTGCTCTTAAAAAAGCGAATTAATTTTACATCGCTTTTTTATTTTTGTAGCGATAATTTTATATTTATTATTATTTTATATTTTATATGACTCCCCAAACTAGTGAGCATACAACGTTTGTTTCTCTTGAGTTAATATGATTTCTTGAGTCACATCTCAGAAGATAGCCAAGTCATAGTTCTCATGTTAAAAGGCACATCTGCTTAAGAGATAAATTCAAAGTTATTTCCCTAAAACAATCCTGTTTGGCAGGAAGTATTTCATATCATATATTAATAAATAAATTAGGTTTTTTAGTCAATCAAACTTTATTCCATTGAGTATTATTTCCACTATCGATTAATTAGTTCCATCTCATGGTGGTGTGCATTTATGATTATGTTTAAGTATATTTCATACATACAATTCAACATCTGAGTTAGTAAAAAAAGAAAGAAAAGGGTCCTTTAAGGACCCCTTGAAATTGTTTCGTCACAATCTGCTTCCTATCATTCGTCAAGTATTAAGTTCATAAAATTTATTTTAGCTCTAATCTGATTTTTCACAATTTTAGCCAGTAAAAAAATAGGTTTGATATAATAAAAAAAAATGACATGGGAATTTACTATACTTGGTTCAAATCTTCAAATTGTCATTTGCAGGAATTGTAAAAAATTCCAGGACGGCTTATTATTTTTATATTTTAAATTTCTTTTGCAGTCATTTCAAAATGATATTACTTTTACATTCCAAGAGACAGCTTTCATGCAAGTTTAGTTTCACAGGAGGAATCACTCAAAGGAGCTCTTATATATAAATAGCAACACATTTCCTTGAAATAAAATAAATTCAATGACTCTACCAAGGTAACGAACAGTGAAGAAGAGAAATTCTCAGAAGATGGAGTGGGAAGAGGGGTGGCAACATCATCAACGAAGTAACTTATAATGCACTTTTAGGATTCCGAACTTTCGCGACAAGTTTACTCACACTCACGGAAAAATTTCTGTAAAAGCATTGACTTTTTGTGGCTATACTGCATAGCCCCATTTGCTTGTGATTAAATAACTGCTCTTAAAATATATTCATGGTTTTGTCCTCGTGTTTGTTGAACATGAACCAACGACGAGTTTGTCATTTTATGCTGAGCTCGAAATGAGAGCTCTCCTTTCGAACAGGGCAGGGAAATTGTATCATGCCTGTAACTATGCTTGACTGTCTGGCTAATTAGTCATAAGAATTACCTGTTTGAAATGTTTTAAAGGTATAATAAACATCACCCCAACAAATTAGCCTGCAATTAATTCAGCTAAGAACTAATAATGGGGATTAGACACGACTATATCACGTTAATGGTTTCTCAAGTCAGAGCTCAGAAGAGGTTTTTAATGACTAAATACGACAGGGCTAAAACAATTTCAAAAAATAAAGTGTTGTTAGTTTAGTTATGTAGCAACATAAATCACCTCCATAATGTTTTTCAGTATATTTTTTTTCTTGTCAACATTTTAACTATGTAAAACATCTAGTTTTACGGTGAAACAATTCTGCGTTTTACCTTGGGGGATGTGATATGACCTGATGGCAGCTGCGCGATGATGGCCACTTACATCACTTCCTCAGACTAGAAAAACGTGTAACAATTAAAGATAAATCTATAATATATAAATATAATATTGTCAATTAAAACCTCCGTATGCTTTATCAATGCTATTTGTTTTGATGTAACACGTTTATCAGTGCAAACAAGTTTTAAAATTATACTTGGAGGGTGTTTTAAGCTGCTTCACAAAGGAAAGTTAGTGTAACAATGTTTCCTCATTAACTCTAGCTTACTATAAATTTTCTACTATCTGGCGGCTGTTGGGAATAGTGTGGTTTTCACAGCGGGGCAATAGTTCACTGTTCGGTGAGCAACGCATTATTCGCAAGCAACGGCCTCCAGCATTTGATAAACAAGTCGATAACTCACGTGATCCTGGCTTGAGTTTAGGGAATCCTGCCGCGAAATATACTACATTACCAGCGTGTTACACGCTATTTACTTTTTGAAAATTCGTAAAGGCTTACATCTTAATTTCATTTTACAATTTAGGTAATAATTTACAATGAGCCCATACTACGTTTAACCGTTTTGATTCTCCAGAAACTTGAAAATATTGTAATTTTTTTGGTTCATAGGTTTTCTCAAAACCAGAAACTCTCATTTGTTCATCCTGATTAATGATAATATCATAACATGTATAATGGTTTAAGTAAAGTCAATTAAACACACAGGCTGCAGAGGGCGCCAGCCAATTAATCGCCGACAAGCTGCGAGCTGTCCACATTCAAGTGAACCCAGCCAAGACTCAGGGTATCATCTTCTCTTTCCAGCATGGGAAAAAGAAGCATCCTCCCAGCTTTACCATAGACGGGACTCAATGTAAATTAGCCAACAGCATCTGCTACCTGGGCATCAACCTAGGTAGACACATGACGCTCGTCACACATTTGCAGAAGAAATTGAAACGAGTACGCAGAACTTACTACTCTCTCCAGCATCTCATCACCAGTCAGGCCATATCCCTTCGACTGATACTCCTCATATACAAGAGCGTCCTGAGGCCAGCTCTACTGTTTGGGACACCACTCTTTAGATTCCTACATGCCAGCACCATAACTCGCCTCCAGAGCTTCCAGAACAACATCCTGCGAACGGCACTGTGGCATACCCCTTTTCGTGAAATGAAGGCTTCAGACATGCACGAAAATTTTGAGCTCCCCAACATCACCGAAGCCATCAGACGACGTCACATCAAGTTTTCGACTCGATGAAGCACAGTCTAAACCCTCTCTTCCGAGACATGACACCACCACCGCTACCGGCACGATGGCAACTCACAAGATCGAGTAAAGCAGAAGAAATGGTTGACATCACGGCGCTTGGCCCACCAACAACAAGCCTCTAGGGGGGGGGGCACCCTCACTGATGTCAGACTAACTACGACTGCACTACATGCCTAGAGAAGACTCTGGGCCCAGCCACCAGTGGACTCTCACCACTGTGCCGTAACAATCAACCTCCACCGAGGATTCCCACACTCCTTACTCCTCTCACACCACCTTCAAGCAGGTCCTCCTAGTACAAGGATCCGATCACCCTAAATATTTTATATTTATCCCTCACCCGAAAATTCTAACTAGAGAGCTTAGGGAAAAAAAAAAAAAAAAAAAATTAAACAGAGCATCTTGAAGGTTTTTTTCCTCCATCTGAATAAATAATTATTACATTATTCTTATTAGCTAAGTGCATATCTGTGTTTTGGTTTAGAGATGCTCTGGCATCTGGTGACTATAAAGTAAATATAATAATTAAATATAACTTTTAAAAAAAATAATGAAAATTATTGAAAAAACAATAACTATGGGATGTAACTGTCGTGGGGTCACTTATTTCAATGAATCTTTTTTTTGTTGATACTAAGTCAAGAATAACATGTGTCCGAGCATTTTTACCAGTATCCCCGAGCAGCCCATGTTGTTATCATCGTTCTGTTATTAAGCATCATCCGATTTGTTTTACGTAGAGTATGAACAAATATGCTGGGTTGTTATAAATGAGCTAAGCTAATCGAAAAGATACAAAAACCAAGAGCCGCTTAAAGAGAAGTTAGTAAAAAGAATTTTTAGGGAACAAACAAGTTCTTATTCGTTTTCAGCGCCCCTAAAAACCCACAAATACGAATTTGTACAGCAAAAATAAAATAAAATTTGCCTGAGGTGCAAATTGTTTATCAGCAATTTCTTCTATTCCACTTAGGCCTTCATACCTAATCTAAATTATGTCCAAATACAACGTTGTTCCACCGCCGTAATTGCGAGAAGCTTAATTTCTTCTCTTTCTTAAGTCAAACGTGAAATGAAATGAATAAAAACTTTATTCTAGGACATAATAACAAGAATAACAAGAGGGAATCTCTGGCTGACTATAACTATAACTATATGAAAATTTCCATAAAATGATTTAATTTTTCGATATTGTCAAAAATTCGTATTCTGTAGTATTTGGAGGTGCTTAAAACGAAAATAAATTTTGTTTCTTGCTAATAGTACATTTTCCCCTACTTTGCTTTGTTTGGCCATTATTTATGGACTAGCTACAACGCCTCTTTTTTCTAAACATGCAAGGAATCTAAAAGAAGCGTAGATACATAAAATCAGATTTGTTCCTCCAATTTGATAAAAAAAAGAAGAAAAATTTATGAATTCATGATAAAATAAACATTCCTGAAGTAAATTTTATAAACTGAATTCTATTTACATACATTTATTCTGATGGTATTGATACATAATTACAATAAACTAGCGGTACATCTTTCCTTTAACAAACTTCTAAAATAAAGCCTAATTACTTTCCCTTAAAATGTCAGGACAATTGGTAATAACTTGGAATCAAATCATATTTATTTTTGGTATTCTGATCAAAAGAAAAAATGCAGACTATATAACAAGAAACCATCGAAAACTATAATAAAATAAGAATCCGAAAAATAATTTCATTCTGAAATACTCCAGTAACAATGAAGGGTTGAAGTTAGAAATGCAATCTCCAAACGGCAGGTAAAAAGAAATACAGAAATTGTTACTTAGTGTCTTTTTCTAATAGAAAATTATTTCCTATTTATATATAATTAGTCAATCACTAAAAAATAGATATTTTATGCAAGACTCCAGATCAAATATCTAAGATTATTAATAATCTTTAACAAAATGCTAAATGTTAAAGTCTTGTTCAAGAAGTCAGATCTCAGTCGTTGATTATATAAACCTTAAGCGTCTCATTTAACCAATTCACTGTAACTGAAAACCTTAGTTATCACATTTCAGCTAGTAACTACAATCTCTCTCAGTTCACAAGTTATGTTTAAACCCTCTCGTTCCAGAATACCCCTTTTCGCTATTATATAATAAATGATGAGACATTTTTCGCAAGACTCGGGCTGCTTGAAACATATCGTCAACTAAGTACTGTTGTTCATTTTAAATAAGCACCTATGAAACAGTCACAAATCAGTAAGCGAAATAGCTCAAATCAATTACCCATACCAGATAATTGTTAGTTTTAGTAGGGTAAGTCAATGACTTGCAGCTCCAAAAGATTCACCTTTGTTATATGTCTAACTTGCCTCATAGGTCTAATGTACTAATAAAATGATATAATTAATAAATATAAATTGACTATATATGTGTCGGTAAATATAATTGTCTTTGGTGAGTGATTAACACACCTTTTACACGGATTCAAAAACAGATCCAAGCAAGAGGGTACAGAATGAGGTTATATCTGGTGAAGCACGTACAGGAAGCTGTGAAGGCGCTTCACTCCAAATATAAAAAAAATGGTAGGATAATTAAATGGCGACCGAAAGAGCATGACCTTCACTTATAATATACTTTCGCCTATGGTATATTTGTGTAGTCGATACAAGGTATCTGCGTAAAAATAGTGATTATCATTCAAAGAGAATTTATTGTGAGGTGTAACCGTCTAGAATAGCTCCCAAGTAATATTTTTAAAGTAAAAATTGTTTAATTAACGAAATTTTAATGTACAGACTAAATAGAACTAAAAAACTAAGATACAAATGTCTAACTATGTTACTATTCAATAACTAAGATAGGAATTGTTAGGACTAGTTTTAAAAATAAGAAAATAAGATGGTCAGTAAACTGGAAAAGTTATGAAAGGTCGTGGTTTTGTTTATATTGGGAGTTTGGCACTTTTAAATCGCTGGTTCAAAGAAGGTTTCAAGAAAACCCTTTTTTCGAGCGAGATCAAAGAAACTCGCTTCTTCGTCTCCGGTCGGAAGACAGGTCAGTAGAATATGTGCTAAGAGGAGAAGAGATAGAGTTGAGGACACTTCTTTTTGGGAAGCAGCAGATGAAAGAGGACGATGATCGAGGGGTGAAGAATGCAGTGAAAACTAGGACAGCTGGTCTCGGTATACCTCCCTTAAACGAAAACACCGATGGATTACGAACAACAGATATTTATATTTAGTTTATATGTTTAATGTAATCAGCCATCATTGCATAAATTCTATTTTTGTATTTCATCACATTTTTCAGTCATGTTAATACAAACATATCTTATCGCAAATACTATTTTACTAACTAAATTCCTTCCATTGACCAACACTAGAGTTTTGGATTAGAATTAATTAGAACAATGTCAAATCAAATAAATTTATTGCATTCATTAAATATAACTTTGCGACAAATATTTACACTCAGAGTTTGATGGATTAATCAAATCTAGTAGTTTGAATCATTAAATGACATTCCAAATCAATTAAATAAATTATTTAATTATTCTACTTGAGCGTAGAGGCTTGGTTCTTTGGATAAGGTAGTTGAATACATATATGTACCGAAAGATAGATATTTTCTTACGTAATATATATATTTTAATTTTTAAATATATTCAAAATTTGTCCCAAGGCCGATCGTTGCACTGTCAGAAGTATGCTGAAGCTTTTCATTTCCCGCTCTATCAATAAAATCTATCAACCCGAACGATGTGCACTCTACTTCCCTACTGACCAATGGTCCCGCTTGATTCTATATTTTATATGCAATCCAGCGTTATATTTTATACTTGCCTAAGATAAAAACTTGAAGGAGTTTTACCACTTTCCAATATTAATCTTTTTCTATTTCTCATTCCTGTGGAGTGATTTTCAAAACCTCTTGGTGGAAGCCATCAATATTTATTATTAAAGAAGTCCATAATAATACGGCTACGGTTTCCTTTCCGGTAACCTAGTGGTTAACGTTTTCGCTCCACGTTTGAGACCCCACTTCAAATATCGGCTCCTTTCAGGATTTTATTCTTTGAGGGACGGTTATTTAGCCCTCTGAGCAAACTTGAGGTGCCACTTGAATAAAAAAGTAGCAAAATCGGTTAAGAAAACTAAAATTAACATTGAGAGGTAACATCCTAGCGCCAACGAATTTTTATACGTTTTATGCCAATGAGGCATAGTGATGAATCTCATCACTAATCAATGAATGAGTTTTAAAGTTGAGTGCCGGAAGCATCTGAATCAACGAAAACCGAATTTTTTTACTTTTTTTCGGTGTTCGCTCTTTTGACCCGCAAGAAATGTTCAAATCAGCGTAAATAAGAAACGATTTGATACCAAAATTTCTATAAACGGTGTGTATATATATTATTGATGTGCATATATTACCTTATAACTATTCTTATGGCACTGGATTCACTGAATAAAACTAAGGGAGAAATAGATTAAGACACAGAGAGTCAATAGAAATTTTACCAAGCATAAAAGATATCCTTTGAAAGATTCCTAGTTCTCAAAAATTTAAAACCCCGACAATATATTTTCTGCATAAACTAAGCCTGCCGCACTGAGGGTACTCTGAATAATTTTCTGCAGTGAGAAAAAAGTTATTCCTCTCAAGGGACTTTCGTAACACCGCTCCTTTCCAACACCGTAGAGGATATACAGGGTACCAACTTTAATGAATTTAATTTATTTTATTGCCAGATAAATGTTTATATGAAACATTGAACTGCCCCTATCAGACGTTCTGCAGCTGCCGTAAAACGCTATATTGAGCAGTAAACTGGCCACTATCCTATTTCTTGAAATTCAAAGTATCACTCTTCTACAAGCGGTGAACTTCACTCAATATTGAGGCTTCACACATCTGGAGCTTAGGAATATACTAAACTTTCACGAATCGTTTTTCGATGGTTATCGAATCATCGATCAAGTTGTTCTATTTTAATATTTAACTCCAATTATAGTTCAAGGATTAAATTGACATTGCTAAAGCCCTAATGGTATAAAAGGGCTGTTTTTATTTTAATTTTATAACAACCACAGAAGATATTTCATTCTAATACGAAATATTATCTTATTTTAAACACAGAGACTCCGTCTTGAAAGCAGACCTGTTTAGGTGATTTCCTTATTTTCTTATAACAAAATATCTATACGTTTTTACTGCTGTTCTGGTCTACCTGTTAACTTGGTATAAATGATTGTAGAACTAGTAGACCTATGCTGTTTAGTAGCTTGGCACATCAATGATTCTAAAATCTAATACATTTTTTTTCAAAAATGAATATTTGCTTATCATCAAGAAATTTTCACATCTTGACAATACAAAGATTTCTATCCTAATAATTGTAGCACCATCACATGCAAACAGCCACACACTTCACAGTTACCTACGTGCAACGGTCAGACTTATAATGATCAAATTTTAAAAGCTAGAATATTGGTGATATTTTGATAATACTATCTATAAAATATTTTATCTCGACCATAATGGACCAGGATATACATGGAGTTTTAAAATCGTTGCCCCTGACATTGCAAGTAAAGCGACAAGAAAGAACTTGAAGAATTGGCACACGTAAGTACATTCTCCTCGCTATAAATAAATACTGGTAATTATAAGTTGGGTTGTAGTGCTGCTTTTATATAATATTTAACTGAGAAATAGCATCACCCTTGGGATCCCAAAAATAAGATCCCACAGACGAACCCACTAATACATACACTAATACTAATAACTTAACAATAACTTTTCACACTCTACTTAACTTACTGCACTCTTTGGTGGAGAGGATAAGCACGAATAAGGCCAATCCATTTTTTAGTATGTCAATTGATTCACTAGAGTGAAATATAATCAAAACCAGCGTATGTGAATGAAGTATAAAACAGGAATTACATAGCGGCATGAGGGTGAAGGAAATCCCGTGATTGTTCCCCGTGATTTTATTTAGACCGACCGTCCACTGGAAGCGACAACACGCAACGAGGGTGAAGCGCTACAGCAAACATTTGGCTACAATGCGATACTCAAATCAAACTTGTGTACTACCATTGATCTCAGGTGGAGTGAAATCAGTCGTTCGACGTAGTGAGTTGTCATTTTACATCGCAAAAGATTCAATCATGTTTGTTGATTTTTTCCGAGCACGCCGTTCGACAATAATGACTACTTTATAGTCAAATGAGTTTCTTGAGGGATGTTACCGCGCCAAAGAAGTCACAATCCAGTATTGAGGAATCACCAATTATCAGTGAAGGTGAAGATGCCGTTTTCGACAGTGACAGCAGTGCTGACGCTTCCGATTAACACTAATAATGATCAGGCCGACAATGAAGGTTACTAATGACAACCATGAACCACAGTCGTCTTTACCCGAGTCACCAAAACACCCAACTGGGAAAAAGAAACGGCTTAAGAGCCCCTTAAAAAATAAGAAAAAAAACTGACTATGTCGAGAAACTACTCAAAATTAAAAAGAAAAGTTATTCTGTATTCAAGAGGGAACAATGAACAGTAATGACAGCTACTTCTAGTTTTTTACCGTGTCTGCGGGAGGTTCTCGACCCAAAAAGTTGATGATCTGGGCTGAAATACTAAACGTTCTCATAAGAAAACGTTCTTCAGGTGGCGCAGTTTCCTTGACTTTCTACTTCACAACATGGTCCTGACTTTTTTCTAAAATGTTTCAAAAGGTGTTGCATTCCAAAGTACGAAAAATAATTTAACGAAAAAATCTTCACTATGCTAAAGATCACTAAAGAAAAAAAAGAACTGTCTTCTGTTAGCTAAAACACTAAGAACCCCATCGTTTCTCCATCTCTTGACTTCCCTCCGTCTAATAACTGGGGAATCAAAAGCTAAAAGTTTTTTTCAAATCAAATGATATTGATTAAAAAGCAGCCAGAACACGAGCAGAGAATGAGCTCATGTCGCGTTACATCATGCACGTGTTGTAGCACTTCACCTTCATGGCGCGTCACTTCGGGTTATCCAAGATTAAGATGCCCGACCAATCCCGGATCAAACAAAACCCGATTGGTGTGAGGGACAATTGTAATAAATCTGTGCTGTATTAATGTTGTTCTATTGTTTCATGAAGCATTATATAATCAAAATCGTTACCCAGACTTTTTTTCGTAAAGAAATTCCATTCCAGGAAAATAACGTGCGACTACACATTCCCAGTCAGAAAGATTGTATGACCGATGGGATTCCTTCCACGCCGAATACTCCTATATAGTATATCAGCAGAATAAAGCCAATGGATTTCAACAGACTATTACTTGTTTCTATCCATGACTCACTTCTCACAAGGGAAAAAAATGATGATTTGTTGGAGGCGAAAATGTGGTGCAATTATTTTCAACAACCATCCTAAGGAATGATATCAGGGTTCAATCAGCTGACTGAAATATTTAAAATCGTTGAAAAAGTAATTTTTTTTATTATTTAACCTTCCATTTGTACATAAATGTTCCTATCTCAGCTGTATTTTCTAGACTGGCTTAGGGCTAAAGTTTAACGATCAATATCCACATTCCATTACAAACAATGTTGTAATTACTAGCCAGAATGACTCCCCTGCATTGGGCCTGATTTATAGGCATCCGACAGTGGTCAGGGGCCCCCAGGGCAGCAGGCTCCATTACCTGAGTTATGATTTCCTCAAAGGGCAATTGGGATATGGCTTTTAGACCGCCTGTCACTATCGCTTTATTAACACAGTTCCATTTCGCCACAATGGAACTCTTATTAATCAAACAATTAATTAACTAATTGTCAGTTACAACCCAGCCACATCTAGTAAGTATTTACAACTATTATCAAGTACAGAGGTACATTAGTTTCATGATAGAAAAAATGAACTGAATAAACGTTAAATCGGGTTTGTAGTTATCCCACTGAAAATAGAAAGTAGAAGTATGTGTTTGTACGAAAATGATAACAAAATACACCTTCGTCTTATATTTTGACCCAATCTGTAAATTTAATAGTGAATAATAAAAGGTTATGCGTTTAGGAAAAAAATCAAGGCTAGTTATTATCAAGCAAGTCAAATTTCACAAATAATCACAAATTTCACAAGTCAATGGACTATGCAAATATATTCCAATATTATACTACGCCAGTTTATTATTTATTCGACTAGTCTTTTAAATTTTTAAATGTAAATAAGAAACATAAAAAAGAGGATTGCAGTGTTATTGATAAGCCCTTAAAGTTATTGAAAATAAACAAGCTGAACCCTTTGCTTTTGAATTAATTTTAATCTGGATAAGGTAGAAAGATTGTCCTTAGAATATCCCATCCTCAAAAAAAAAGATTAAGCTTTTTTAAAAATCGTTTTCTCTCTTTACTTTTTATTTGATATTACCGAAATCGAACCTTATGATCACAATATCTCAGATACCACATCATTTATATTTCTTCGGTAATATCGATAATAAGACTTCTATAATTGCCTCGAAATCAGGGAATTTCTCAAAGATTGCAAAGCCTCAATTATATTGACTAATACGATTCAAATCAGCTTACAAATTATTTAATGAGCATCCCTAATGATTTCCTGGTAGCCCCTAATACTCAAAATAAATTACAAATATTTTAAAATGGAAATGAGTTTCATTATCCTCTGAGATCGACTAAAAAGTGTGGATCCAATTTTATTTGTAACTATTATATAATTATTCTTAGAAAATTAAAAAGTTTTTCTTAAGAAAAAGTATCGATTTTGTCATGGTCGGTCCAAGTAAATTATATAAAGTCTAAAAGACATACATTTTAAACAAAGGGTATGCAATTGATATTGGCAATCACTCTTACATCTCTAATACTTGACATTATTTATAAACGTGAACATTTATAAATAACAGCACAGAACATAATCAATTATTTTAAACACGAATAGCTAAAAACATAAATATATCTGCACCAGAAATATACGAAACATACGAAGTATTCTATATAGACTTGCAGAAACATTTCGATAATGAAAAATATACTTTCTGATGGATTTTATTTTTATAAATAAATTGTTAACATAACATTATCATTTTTTCATTGACAAGTTGATCAGTTTTAAAAACTGTAAAAACTTGTATGGTATTTCCTCTATTTCATGGTTAGCAGAAGAAAACTTGAGCATTGGCATACAATGCAATAGGAAAATACAATTTATTCAGCTACAAAGCCTTCCATGTGGGAATATCTACATGTAAAATCACTTCTGGCTAAAATAATGGCTAAATAATGGCGCTGAAAATGGGAGCAGAGTAAGCCCATGTAAATCTCATTAAATACGCTGAGTGGAAAGCATTTTTGTTGGTGATTATAAATCATTGTAGCTCGTGTGACCTATTCAAAACAGAAGTAAAACCTTTTGAAAACCAAACATTGGAACAATTATGAATTTAAAAAAAATCTCTTAAAAAACAAAACAGTAGAGTATTATTTGCATAAAAAAGATCTGATAAGTTCTGAAGTAGAAATATAGGAAAAAGGAAAAGGGATAGTCTGAAAGCTATTGCATTGGACTACCAGCGAAATCTACCCACGCCCAACATCACTACCAATGAACTTTATTATCCTCTCCAACTGAATTTTATATCTTTTAACGTCAAAATATTGTTTTTTGCGCCTTCAATATTCTACACTGACGATAAGGTTGTTGCACTAAAGGTGCTTATGACAGTCTATGCTACAAAATTTCTCATTCTTGAATGGTCTCGACTTTACAATGATGTCTTTCAAGTAGTTTAGCAACTTGACCGTTTCGAGTCATGAAAATTGATGGAAGCCCCCCTACAGCCCTACAAGTCGTCCATCATTACAATTACTTCAAATCAGTTAAAACAAGAAAAAAAAATCAAACAAAATATATACTACTCTCAGCCTTTCTTACCCATGGTGGCCTTCCACTTAAAACAGCAAAGATTGATGATTTACCTGAAGTAGTTTTAGATAAATCCTAAAGCTCAAGAATCCTACGATGCACTTGTGTGGAGACACTGAGGAGGAACTGTACTGGGAAATACTGAACAATGTCAATGACGTTGTGACGTCAGGTATAATTTAAGTAAAATGTATTTTTCTTTTTAGAAACTCAAATATATTTGATTTGCAGACAAAATATTTTTTTTTTTCATTTGTATAATAATAAATAATAAAATATATTTGTCATTTTTCTAAGTTAGTAAAGTTTAAAAATGGAACACCAACAATTTTAAAAACTTTATATTGACCTTCATATATTATCGTAGTGATTCAGTGTACATTACATCACAGAAAATTACAGTATACATTAGTCATTTCATTAAATGTTATAATGCCTTTGTTTACAAACCTTTTTGTTAAATAAGTTGGTTTTAGTACTTTCATGATGCAACCTGATTCAGTTGTTAACATTTAGCTTTGTAACATAGATTTTCTTCACTGATTACAAACTGTGTATGTAGTTTCAACCCAGGAAAGATGCCTATCCGTGGAATGAGTGACGTTGAAAAATGATGAGAGTGCATGTCAGGGTTTAAAGTAGCCCAGGGTTTAAAAGCACAATTTTTCGTCTTCATCCTAAATAAATTTTTATCCTTAGGAAAATTCTGGGTCTATGTGTATGTAATGGACATAAATTGATTTTTCGTATCATCGTGGTTGTTCGTGACTAGAATTCACCAAAAAAAAACAAAAACATTATAAGTATATTGTTAAATGATCTCATTGCCATCAACATGCAAGAGTAAAAGTCGGGAAATTATAAACATGTTGCTATAGATCGAGCAACTAACGTTCCTTTAAACCCACTTATTGTGTTCGGTGAGCGGCAGTTCATTAAGACAATGGAATCGGTATTAGGACAATCCGTGTAACTTATTCAGACAGAAACGTAATTGGATTTCTAAGATATTACGATGGAATGAAAGGTAGCTATTAACTCATGATCCGTGAATTAATGGTTTCGTTAACGGAATAAATCTCCTCGTTTCCAAGGGAACAATCCATTTACGGTATCCAAGCGGTTTAGGTACTTATATCAATTGTTATTCTGATTATGTTATTCAATTCTAATAACCGTAATGGTTATTTATACTGTAACAAGATGATACAAAGTTTCCCCAATGGTTCATGAAAAATATATTGTTACACGAAACGTCCAGTGACCTTACCTATCCACAGTAAGAGTATAAAAATGCGTAAAGGACTAATTGCAAAACTAAAAATATAGAGCTTCGCAAGAAGCGTATCCTTATATATAAAAATGTAAACATTAGTGGATGTATTTAAGTTTAAGTGAATGCATAGTTTTTATCGAGAACCTCCGATTATACTTCGTGTCCTTAAAAACTCCCTCTGACATGTGGGACTGGGGTGCCTCCTGGGCTCTGCTCTCTCCCATGTACTATATCGAGTTCCAATCTGTAGGCTCTCTAAAGTGATACAAACAAAGGTGTTGATGACCTAAAGGTAACCCCAAATAAACCCCTGAAAACAAGACAAACAAGCCTCTCAGCAATATACATTTCTCCCGAGTGTTGCGTACTTCAAAGAAATGTGTATTTTAAATTCATCAAAATTTAAACATACTTCAATAATATCTCCTTCTTCCTTAGCACTTATAGAAATCTTAAAAAAATTAAAATGAGAAAAACCAATAGTGGGGAATAAAATGTTTGGTTTTTCTAATTGTTGATATAAAATCGCAAAATTATTTACCTTAAATTACGTCCAATGTTTGTATATTACTTGAAATATAAACACTATTGAAGAATTTCCTTACTTGCTAGAATCAAATTTTATATTTATATTTTGTTTATCTTGGCTATATTGATTTAATTGTGATATTGGCCATGCTCTTTTTGCATGTTGCATTCTTTAAGTGTTTGACTTGATTAAGAGCTACTATTAATGAACTATTGTATGCTTGACTTAGTTGCAGGATAGGGACTTAAAATATATTAAAATTATTTCTAAGGAATAAATAAATATTAATTTTATGAAAATCAGATTTTTTTAATTTCACCAAGAACCACTATGGTTTTATGCTCTAAAAAATGAATGTAAATTCCATTATTTACTTCAAGCTACACAATATAGTATGACAACAACACGAATACATTAGGGTACTTTGTTTTCCCGCAATATTCGCCGGAAATAATTAAATCAATTATGTCAGTGCTTCCATCAGTTCAGTAATTACCTTAATTTTTTTATTGTTTTGAATTTTATAATTCGATATGAAAATGGGACTGCTGGGGTATTTTTATATTATAATGCAGGGTGTTGGTTCATTAATTCCGTCTTCTTTTTTCTCTTCCGGATTCTTTCTACAAGATAACGCATAATGATTCAAAATTTGTAAAAACTATTGTTATTTTTAAAAAAAATTGTATTTCAGAAACGTTCACTGAAATATGGGCAGAGGTGAAAATCGTACCGCTTGACAATTATGATTAACGGTATAAGTAGCGTAGATTCAAATAAATATTTGTCTACAAACGTGTACAGAAACCGATTTCATCAAGCACTTCGAATGAATTATTTTGGAAACTGCAGGTAATTTTTTTTTAAGATACGACGAGCTACCTTTTTTTTTTAATGCTAATAAATTCTAATAAAGAAATAGAAACGTTAGTTTTAGGTCTTTTGAAAATTCTCAAAAGGCAACTCCTCAAACGACATCAAGTTGTCCAATCGTACGGCGCACAGTGACAACACTCCTGCAAGACTTGTAAGTCAGGCTAAAATGCGTGCATTGCAGGAGCATTCGTGTGGTCGGTGCTGGTAGCCCCTCACTTCCACGACCACAGCTAACCAAACTGTTTCAGGTGATTTTCGTTACTGACCAATATAAAGATAAAGCAAATTTGAATTTTGATATTTCGGTTTGCCTTAGCGGTATTGATCCAATACGATTTTTGTCATGGATACATGCAAATGGCTCACTCAGTGATGTTGCTCCAGCTTTTAATTTGGTTTTACGAACCGGAATAAGTACTTTCTAATTCAATGAACTACTCGATTAACCTTATAAAAGCTAAATAAACACCAACCAGAACCTCTCCGAATGATTTATGAGGCACTTGTTTCGTGCTCGGGCGAAAGTTTCAATTGATTCTTTAAATTAATAGTTATCCAATGACTTCCACAGGCCTGCAATACAAAAATTCTCTTTGTTTGACCATGTACAAAACCCCACATGCATCAATTTCATAAAAGCTGAATCGAGTAAATTCTTTATTTGGACTCCATACAGCTGTCATTTATTCAAGCTGTCACCTCTCAATATCACAGGGCAGTCCCAGTATTGTGTCATCTACCATCTGTGACCACACTTGAGACCGTTACGTGACTCAAGAATACTCCCTTTGTATTAAATGGGTTGTACTATTATAAGTCCTTTTGATCTAATGTTTAGTTAGGAAACCTTTGTAGGTTGATAGTTGTGCTAACCACTATACAGAACACAAACACTATTAAAATTCTATGGATATTTTCGAGCGATCGACGCGAAACTAACTCCAAAACGAATTACCTATAAGGGTTTTAATAGTGATACCATCTGGACACTCATATGGCACTTGTGACTTTGTGAACTCTAGATTTTCAACTAAAACGATTATTATTTTTACATCAAGAGACATTTTTGGACGTTTTTTATTGATTCACAACTGTGACTAGCGGCACAATCAATGAATGTGCTGTAAATCTACCAAAATACCATGAAGGCTGTGGACATCCAGCGATACTTTTCCCTAAATTGTTGAAGCTAAGTTTAAAAATATCTTATGAATGAGCGAGTGAATGAAAATTGTAAATATGGTATGAATGACAGCATTTATCACAATTAGGTATTGCCTTATAAAGCAGATTGTAATTGAATTTGATAATTGAATGAAGATTAAAGTTTTAGAATTTTAAATCTCTATTCTAAGGTCTCCTGTTTCGTCGCATTCCTTGTATCAGTTCGGGACCGCACAATCCGTGCAGTTGGTCTTGAAAGTGTCAGTATAATGTTCTAATGCAGTCTTCATTATTAGGTCATTGTGGAGAGTATGATTTCGTGCGTAAAATTATGCTCCTGTGATAAGGCGCAGATCTTTTGTTTGAAAGACCTATATAATTTTGATGTTAGTCATCTTAGCGTATCCGAATATTCTCGGAATGTCTAACTTGGTATCAGCAGCAGTTTGTATGCCAATAGTTTCTGTGACAAGGGACGTTGTGATCTTTGGTCCAGTAAATGCTAAAATAGTTTTAGCCGGTGACTGAATAAGAAATGCAGTTATGATATAAAGAACGTACATAGGGCACACGTGTGGTCCCCTTCCCCCAGCGCATCCTATGAAATTCTCTCCTATATGACTCCCGCGAAGTTTCTATCATAAGGAATGTCACCGTCAGAAACTTTGTTAGCAAGTCCTAGAAACAATAGAAACTCAATTTCACTCACTCTTGGTTAAGTAACTCTAATGATAACTTTCCATGTTGAGAACCCATCCATATTCTATACTCTTACTCACGAAAGCTACGGATGCTATATCATATTAGTCAATACTACGGATGTATTTTAGACTTAAACAAATTTTTATATACTTTCACTCATAATAGCATATATCTTACAAATCCTTGTCTCAGTTATGTAATATTAACTATCAGTAATTAGACCTTGTTGCAATAATTTAATGTGTTTCTTTCTGGATCGTCTTTTGTTTTCGTACGTTCTTGAGCAGCGGCCCGAAATCTCATTCAGCCTCTTCGAAATCTCTTCAGTTTAAAAAGAATGTTCAACGGTGATTAGATTTGGGTTAAAATACAATAACGAAAAGTATAGAAAAAAAAAATTAAACTGAAAAAAGTTGGGCCTAGTCCGCTAAAGTTCATACAAGGTTTCGCCAAGCCCAAGCCTTGGAGTTATATAATATTTAAATTTAACTTTTTTTCCAGCAGTCAAGCTCATAAAAGTTGCTCCAAAAAACTAATTTAAAACATATTACCATACTATGCGGGGTATAACTCCAAATAAAGACAAAAAATTCGTGAATATATGAGGGCTGTGAAAAGTACCAGTTGTAAATAAAACCAAATTATAAAGAAATGTAAACTATTGGTCTCATCTAAACCTGAATTATACCATTTCCTTCAATTATAAATTTATTTTATTACTCATGATTATTATTTTTATGAGTGATTTTCTAATTATTGCCATTTAAACACAATATTTGATATTGAAGCAGCTCATTAACGTTTAAAACATACGTACTAGAAGGATCATATATAGAGATTTTTTTCTATAGGTACTTACTTAAGAAGTAATTCCAACTTTTAAGTGTGAATTAACCACATATTATTGATCAGGCCCATCAATGACTGTAATTAATTAATTTTATGACCTAGTTAATTGGACAACCTAACATTATTTGTTTTTTTATAATAGTAAATTTGATTTCCTTTTTGAACGGTTCATAATATTTATGCATAAACATCCCGGTACATTTGTACCTATATTTCTATTTTTGTTTATTTGGTGCTCACACTAAATAAAGAAATCTATTCAATGTGATGGTTTCATAATAGTGTCGGGAACACCTTTATTATTGGCCGGTACGTTAAATAAATTTCAAAGTTCAAATTTCTTTCAACGATTCAAGAAGGAATGTAAATATCAAAATAAATAATTAGCTACTACTTGTATGACAATAAGTAAGGAAGAAAAAAAGTCCCTACATTAACTTAAGTGTGACTATTGGATATTCATAAGATTTATCAGTAAGATTTTTCTACAGTTTCTGAATGTTAGGGTTTTTGACTTTTCAGTAATTAAAAAAAAAAAATTGAAGAATTGATTTTACTCTAAAGGCTTCATCTTTACAGCCTATTAAATATTTCCTTTACATAAAATATTTTTTTGTGTTGTCATATTCCATTAAAAGTTGACACCTGTACTGTTTAATAACTCGTCAAAAATGCTATGTTGGTCGTGATTATGAAATTACACTAGCAATAATTCATTATTGTTTGAAAGTAAATGTATTAAAATTTAAGTATCTTAAACGTGCCACTCCACATAGCTGACAAATTTATTTATTTTTTAATTTGCCATTTCCATTTTAAGTAAATCATGATTTATTCAAAGTTCAAATGTTGCATAAATTAGTAAAATGTTTGTTAATGTTTTGATACTAATTATAATAATAAAAAATGCCTTGTTTAATGAAAGATCGAGCCATTTTTATTTCTTATTTAAATTGTAGAGCACGTATTTTTGTTGGTGGGGACTATGGATCACGTAAACAGTATGGGGCCAATTAGCGTGGGATGTAGAGCGCGGGCAACCAGTACTACAGATATATTGACACAGGTTGTATCGCTTTGTTCCTCGCAGATTTACTGGCTGTGAGTACATCCCTTTCGACGCTGAAGTAATCTTGGTGTACCGCAGGTGCCTTATTGGTGTTTATGTGTGATAACCAACAAGTCGATGAGTATCCACATGTAGCCTTCTGTCTAACGGTGGTAGTCCCACGCCAGAGTTAGTAGCTAAAATCGATACAGGTTATCATTTGTCATTTCCAATTTAAACCAGAAAATTTCATCAGCAAAACACTATATAGATATTTTCTCAACTGGAGGTTAACGTTTTATTTTATTTATCGTTAGTAAAGATTTTATTTGCTTGTTGCTATTGTGAGGAATATATTTGTTTAATTTTCCTGAAAGTCTTTGTTCATATAGATTGAGACCATCAGTACCCTATTATATTAAAAAATCCCTCGGCAACATTAATTGAAACATTTTAGCATAAATTATTATGGATCCGATTAACCTAAATATTCTATATTTTTCCCTCATCCTGAATTTCTAATTAAAGAGCTTAGAAAAAAAAAATTATTAAATAAATTGCCACGATAAATGTGAAAGAGATAGATAAAACCGTACCGAAAGGTACTTAGAAATCTCCTACAGCCATACCTCTTAAAAAAGAGATTTTTTTTTAATGATCGTGAAAATATTTATGTTTATTTTGGAGATACACACTTCACTTTATTGTGGCCTATAACCATTCCACTGGAAATTTCCTTTCTAATAAAAAAAAATTTCAATAACTAAAATATTATATTTACTTATAGACTATTTCATGTTTAATTAGTGTTTTTTTATACTTCAGGAGGTTTTTATAACCAAATACTAATTAAAATTTTTCCAGGTTTAGATGAACAAAAATGTAAAACATATTCTTTGTATTTATGAATGAAACCGTAGATTATCTATAAAAACATTTAAAACAGAGTAAGAAGAGATTATTTGTCTATATAATATTCTGTATGATGTACCTAAAATTTTTTTTTTTCTACAACCTTACATACACCATCTTATCATACTATATATCTTATGTTACTCGTAGTATAAACTCAATATATTGATCGATTTAAGCCAAACATTTTTTATTCATCAGATATTGTTCTATGTTCGGTATATATTCCCTTCAGAAATGATCCTGCGGTTGAGAGCTCTCATCTTTTTAAGTATGAAATACGATAGAATAAATCCCGCTGGCCTCTTATATTTGTCAAGAGATAACCTTCTCCCATATTTTTTCGGATTAACCCAGACTGTCGAGTCTCCCACAGAGTTAGTGGCAAGCATCTCTAATACATCACACGATAGAATCGTCTTAGATAGAAATGTTACAGTGATGTTTGTCAAATAGTTGTAATTGTAAGCAATCGGGATATAGTTTTTCCTTCTCAGCAACTTAGGCATGAAATTCCAAATATAGGTGTTGTCTTCGACATAACATGCATTTCTTTTAATAAATTCAGTCCATTAATGCATAATGTACATTATACTGTTGTACAATGCAGATCACTATTAGTAGAAAACAGAATTTGTATGAAATAAAGCCAAGCTACAGGCAATATAATGAAGCAATTGTAAATAGATTCGTTTGTAGAATCTATATTTTGTAACATACATTAATTTTGTAACAAAGGGATATGACAAAAAAATAAAATTAAAAAAACATACATTTACTAATACTTATAAATCAGCATAAAATGAACATAAAACAGAAGTGCTAAATGTTTATTTAATTTTTAACTTCATTCTATTTTTTCATTTACAAATTATATGGGCTAATTGAGAGGTTAATTTTTGCTGTATAAATAAAACCGATGCACCAATGAAAAAAGTTAGATATTGTAAAATTCACTTACCTCAGTGTCGATGTTCTAGCTTAATCTCTTACATGTTGTAATCGTAGGGTAGAAGGATAATTGAAACCAAAGATGAAGGTGAATATTAATAGGGGATTAGAAGTTTATGATTTCTTAAAACCACACTAAAATAAAACACTAAGTTCGAACTTGTACTGCTTAGTTGAATTTCAGAATGCCTCTGTCTTTGTATGGTCAATATGTTATAAACCCTCCATATTATTATTATATACCAATCTCATCCTATTATCATAATAAAAGTTGTGGCACCTGAATAAGTCATAAAAATAAATAAATTTGATTTGATCATTAAAATACAACTATTATAAATATATATACAGGTTGAAAGTTGGATCGACCGTGGTTTAACACGAATTCGCTCTAATCTTTTGATTTTTTATGTTTAATATTTTATTTGCCACGGTTCTCAATTAATTTAAAATTTTTAAATTTATTTATTTATTATTTGTGACTATATATATATATATATATATATATATATATATATATATATATATATATATAAATAATCAATCATACATCATAGGCATTTTAGCAAGAAACGTATGTAATGATAAACTGTATTGCAAAAAAGGAACACATTTTATAAAATATGGTGCCCCTTAAGTCTATGTGTTTCATCCTGAGATGACTACGATATATGACAAATTTATAAATGATTATATAAATATATGAGAAAGTTTAACGTTAAGAAAATAACCAAAATATTATTACAACATATATATATATATATATATATAAGATTTATCCCCGTAGTAAGGACTGTGAAATGTTACAGGGGTTAAATTTAAAAACAGCATTCTCCATTTTGAAAATATATCAGGTGAAGTAAGAAAACTTCAAAAGGACAGTTTAAAAAAAAAAAAAATAAATCATGGCTATATAATATAATATTGTCCATAGAAATCGAAAAAAGGCTATAGTACTTGATTGATTCCAATCTAGTTCAGTTAATTTGGTCTCATGCCCAAAATAATTTTAAAGGAATGTTTAATGGTTTGAATTTCAGTAGCAGATTCGTACAAGCTGGCCAATTGAGCAATGCTATTGGATATCGGAAAAAATACTGTTTATCGAAGATATCAGAAATATTCTTGTCGTTCCAATATCCTCAGGAGTAGACGACTACGTTAAATAAAATTATATTTTCCATGTTTTATTTCCTGAATAACTTTTGATTTAGTACATCTACTTTATAGTTAATTTAGTATAGTTAAAAGTTTTAAACAATTTTAATTTTAAGCTCTGTTTAGTCTACGGTGGCACAAAATAAAACTTTTGGATAATATCACTTACTCCTTCCTTCATTTCATTTAATTTAAGACGTCATTACCACAAAGTTTCGGTCATCAGATAATTGCAATAATTCTCACAATCGCGAATCACAGAATATATCTAGTGTCGTTATGTTTTGGTTCATAAATATATAAATTATTTTAACAACACTTCCGGTGGTGAGAATTGAAAAGATCACATCAAAGACATAGTGTATCAGCAAGGTTCTGGATTCCAGTCCAAGAAAAAAGTAAGTTTCATTCGCTGATTTTTTTTGTATTCCATCAATAATTATTAATAAATACGGCAAGTTTTCATTTACAAATCAAAACAGTTTTGATGGTCTGTTCCACGCTAAGTGTAATGTTTAAATAGCCCGTTAAGTCTTAGATATTTGCTTTTCAAAGTCATTACTGTAATAATGTACCTGTTTAAAGTTAAGTTGGAAAGATTAGTTTAAGAACATATTATGATTTAGTTGGCAGGGAAAATAGTTTCTTATAACTTCTCTGATCTGTTACCTTCAGCCCAGGTAATTCCTTGAGCACCATTGTTCTAACCAATAGTTTAGATCTTAAAGTTTACTCTTCGGATCTCTTTAGATACGAAACGCAGTGGGGCACCCAGAAATTCTTTTAGGGTGTGACTTTTGTGTGAGGGAGGGGGTGACTTTTAGAGAGATTATAAAATAAATAATTAGTTAATTGCTTATGTTTATTATTCGATAATCAGGTCCCACTTATAAAAATATACCAGATAATGTACACAGATGGTTCGGAAAAGAATGACTCTTTGTTATCCATCCAATCTTTCTAGCAACAGTCAAAACCTTGTCATTACTCAATGGAAGGAACCCCAATGGGTATGAAATGGACCCTTTTTATTTTGACAACACGTAGATGTCAATTCGGCTAGATATTCAGATGGGATTTAGCTGAGGATGTAAATAAAAACAAATTGAAGCCAAGCTCATGGATCCCTTGATCAACAAATCAGCATAAAAAATGTCTAGCACTCTATAACCAATCAAGCCGTGTTTCTAGAATGCAAAGGAACTCTGAATGGTTTTTATTGTGTTTTAGACGCACCACATTTTTTTTTATTACACTTATGTTATTTAATTTTTTTAGATGTAAATCATTTCCACTTTATATCGGTGAAATTTTGCGGTGTCATGTCATCTAAAAAATTTGTATACATAGTCATGTAACTTCTAGCCCACAAATTAGGAGTTGTTAGAGAAATTTACAGTCTTTTCGGGATCTGAGCGGTGTTGACTTACCTATTGAGAAGACGCGAGCTGTACAAGCGCAGCTCTGTGAAGGTGGTGCTTCAGCAGAAGTTCGGGCAGGACTGGACGATCCGACGGAGCCAGCGCAAGCGTGGCGGCTCCTCTTAATGCCCTTTCAAAGTACAGATCGAATTGAGTAACTCATTGAAAATATTTACTCAGATATCTTATACTTAAGTAGATAGACCAAGACATCTACCTTAGAATGGGAACTTGAAACGGTGTTTGCGAACACCCTGGACCCTCGCTTCGGACTGATCCTGAAGGGAGAGCCAATTTGAGTGCTCCTATAGTCAGACAAAAATAATTCAAATAATGTTTATTTATTCATTACTTTAATAAAATGTTCAATGACCATGATCACTGATGCCCCAATTACAAATTACATAAAGAATGATTACAACTTAAAATTCAATTCACTACTTAAAATTTAATTACCTTCTTGACAAGACTTCTTTAGGAATTGAAATACAGAGATCTGTCTCTGTATAGCAATTCACCGAAGTCGGTCGGAAGTCTGTGATGGCCCGTGTGTCGGTGGTGTCCAAGACATTCAGCAAGGATGTGTAAAAGATTAGGCTTCACTCAACAGTAGTGGAACATCGGTTGAGGGCTTAGTAATAATAATATATATTTATTTATGAGCCAGCATATGTTCCTTAAAACAAATGATTTTTATTTGTATTTGTCATAAACATATATATTAACTAATGCTAAATCAAACAAACAGAACATAACAAAGCCAACAAAAAAGTATAGTAGGTAATATGCTTGTTGTGAGTTAAGTTATTATTCAACAACAACAATGTTTGCTCACAAAATTTTTATAGGCACTTGGGCTGGTTCGTGGACAGACACATGAACAACAGCATATAAGCTACCAGTAATGTGTTAGACATTTTTTTAAAGTACATTTATCAATCCCGTGGTTAAAACTACAAGAAATAATAACTTAAATAATTTAACGAGTTTTCTTTAAGCAGTGAAGCAGTGACAATGAAAAATAATACGTATTTTTCTAGATTCTCAATACCATGCTGTAGAGGTTGGGAGGAGTATTACACTACAGATTTTGAAGAAACGTGCTAAAATCTGCTTGTTCTGTAGTGAGTTTTATCACACACTATGAACAGACAATCAGCATATGACAGACAAGGTAAAATTTCACGGACAATTGACGAACCCTCGCGCAAGACTTAAACGTAAAGCAGTTACTCACCCCCTCAAACTAGTGTATTATTTACTTAACACTCAAAACTGCCAATAACAGATCAATTGACAGCATCACTTATTGAAACCTATTTTGGTATATGCTTCACAAATGTATGAACATGCGAAAGAAATCCCAGATCTTGACAATGCATACTCAGGCGTATAATCGCAGCCGCACAATACTTAACTGGCTGTACGCTGCACAGAGACAAACAAGCTTCAAATGGCATGTAGACTGAGATTAAGAGATTATTCAGACTTTCACGAAAAACTATCTCGCCATTCAAACCCATTGATATAGGAACTATCCATCCCTGAGAAACCGCATAACACTCCAGGATAACTTGAAAAAAAGTTAGAATAGGAACCTGTTAATACCTGACCACTTCTAAATACAAATATGTGTAGGCTTTCCTGAATGTCCTTAGCCCTCATGCCGTCACGTCATTTAAGTTTTATGTGTCATTAATATTCGCATTTAGTTTTTTTCACGTATTACATTTCACAGTTTGGAATTCACTAATATAGGTAAAAAAATAAATAAGTATCTGTTGAAGACAGGGTTTGAGGCAGCGATGCTGGGGGGACTTTGCTAGACCGTAGTACTAAGCTCCTAAGACCTTTATTAAGTTGTTCACCTGGGCCCATGTAAGCTCCTTCATCTAGGGATAACTCGCACGAAACCTGCAATAATGTCAATTAGGTGTTGGTTAAATTAAATAAGTGGAAACTCTGTCAAAAAAATATTAATGTCTTGCATGTCATCTAACTTTTTACATTTTTCTTTAAGGATAGGATTTCTTTTAAAAAATAGCACAAGAAAAACTGATAAGGCAACTTAACACTTGATACGATGGATGCACAGATCTATTCATTCCATGTCAACTGTTTCAATTCATATGTGTAAACACACGCCCAATCCTTCAGCTCTCTTGAAAGCTTGACTCAGTGCACAACCATAGCAATATCCTACTATCACAATTTTATTGGCGAGTTTATCAAAATCTATAGGGAAATTTGATGCATGTAGAACTATACACACCAACATGATCAATGTTTAAACATTATATTTTTTTTTTTTTCTTCTTAGCTCTCAAATTTGTAAGATGGAAAAATAAAGGGAATTTATTTAAGGTGAGTGGATCCTTTTACTAGGAGTACCTGTTTGAAGGTGGAGTGAGGGAATTAAGGAGTGTGAGAAGCCTTGGTAGAGGTGGAAATGTTGCGGTGCAGTGGTGAGAGTCCACTGAAGGCTGAGCCTAGAGTCTATCTAGGCATGTAGTCTAAGCTAATTACGTTGGATAGCAGTGATGGGTGCCCGTCAGAGGCTTGTTGTTGGTTGGCCAAGGGGCGTAATGTCCACCATTTCGTCTGCTTTCCCAGATCTATAGAGTTGCCATCTTGCCGGTAGTGGTGAGTGTGTCAGGTCTTGGAATAGGGGGTTTTGGCAATGTTTCATCGAGTCAAAGAATTTGATGTGTCTTCTTCTGATGGCTTCGGTGATGGTGGGGAACTCGAACTTTTCGTGGATGTCAGGAGCCTTTATTCCACGAAAAGGGGTATGCCATAGTGCCGTGCGCAGGATGTTGTTCTGGAAGCTCTGGAGTCTAGTTATGGTGCTCCTGTGGAGAAAATTGAAAAGCGGAGTTCCAAAAAGTAGTGCTGGCCTCAGGACGCTCTGATATATGAGCAGTTTCAGCCTCAAGGATATAGCCGGGCTTGTGATGAAATGCTGGAGAGAGTAGTAAGTCCTACGTACTCTTTTAAGCTTCTTCTGCAGGTTTGTGCTGAACGTCATGTGTCTGCCTAGGTAGCATATGCTATTGGCAAGTTTGCAATCAGTCCCGTCTATGTTGAAGCTGGGTGGAAGCTTTCTTTTCCCGTGCTGGAACGAGAAAACGGTCCCTTGCGACTTGGCTGGGTTTACCTGAATGTGGACAGCTCGTAGCCTGTTGGTGATTAACTGACTGGCGTCCTCTGCAGCCTTTAGTGCTTTCGCTGGGTTGAGGCTAGTACTAGACCCCTATGTCGTCCGCATACTCCGCTACCTCACAGTTGGAGAATGATGCTCCTACTTTCTACTACTACTACTACTACTACTACTACTACTACAGAGGTCATACTTTCCTGTAAGAACAATAAGTGTACTGTGGATATCACGAGAAGGCAACAAAAGCGGTAGTCTAATCTTACATTTTACGCCGAACTGTTTCTACATATTCGTTGAACAAATTATTGTACACTTTTTAAAAACACAACGAGGGCTGTAAGGACACTAAACGAATGGTGTCGACAAAAAATAGATATTGAACTAAGAACTGGAAGGACCATCTCAAAAAGGCATTCCCCCCCTAATAAAAAAACATTAAAGGCAGCAAAAATAAAAGTGATTTTCAAAGATTTAGTTTTGACAGTCTACAATAGATAGGTTATTTGTTTAATACATTGTAACTCTGATCCAGAGGTCGGATTGGGAGGCATCGTCACCCCACCGTCATCAAAAAATTCACAATCAGAATCCTTTACCTCAGCATCTCAAAGACCTTATCCAATCCCAACTCCACTCGAGAACAGTGTGGCAAAGATCCCGGCATCCTGCTGATCGCCACTCGTACAATCAGTACTGCAGATTGGTAAAGCGGCAATTGGCACCCTTCCGTTCCGATTCTTTTAATTCAAACCTCTCCTCTTTTTCTACTGGGGAAAACTCCCTATGAGATCTAACTAAGAAAATCCTAAAATACCATCCTGTTTCACACCCACTCCGTCGTGATGATAGGTCCTGGGCGGCTTCGGATGGGGAGAGGTCGGAGGAATTTGCTCTGCATCTTACCCATACTTTCACACCTCACCTTTCTCATCAAAGCCATACTCACAGCACAACTGTGGAAGATTTCCTCACTTCACCTATTCCTCTCTCTCTTCCACCAAAAGCCGTTAATCCCTCTGAGGTCAAATACCTTCTGAAAAACTTACCTTACCGAAAATCCCCTGGATATGATCTCCTTACCCCTCAAATTCTCAAACAACTTCCTCCTAAAGCCATAATCTTAAAATCTTCAACAATAGTAAATGCCCCTTATGACGTAACCAACAAAACACTTCATAATGATCTTAATATAGCCTACATTCTTGAACTCTTCCCTTCCACTTCCATAGTAACCTATCCAACCACCCTAATCCCCTAGCACCGTCATTACATTGCACCACTCATCCCTATAATCCTCCTTGGAGACTAAAACAGCAGTGGTCTCGTGACCTGCTATAATACGTGTCAGCGGGATCCCTTGCAATGACCAGTTTCTTTAATCATGTCCAGAGCGTCTGTGGCTCTCGCGTTCTAGGTCAGCCTCCACTAGATCTTATCCAGATGACCCAAGACCCCGCTTCATCTTTCGCATGCGAGGGAGGGGACAATCATGTGGACTTTGGAGGTCTCTGGGCTGTATGAATGAGAGATTGAATGAAAATTGTATATAATGCACGAATGAGAACATTTATCACAATTACTTATTGCCCACTAAGTCAGATTGTAATTTTATCATAATAAAGTTTGTATACATTAAAATACATTGCAGCTTTAATTACTGCTTTTATGTCAAGAGTTTAAATATTTATATTTTTTTTCGAACCATTTGGTGTGACCTCTGTGGTACAGTAAAATTATTGGACTATTATGAATTTTAACTATGCCAAAATACTAAGTAATGTTATAACTGACATTTAATCAGCTTTTTTGAAAGTGAATCGGAGATTCCGGCCAGGGGTAGATCCTTTCAAAATACTTTTTGTGTCCTTCATTTAGTTAATAAATGATTTAGCACTTTTGGTAAATTCGAAAAACAATTATTGACCTATGGATGAGGGGACTGCGTGGTTCTTGATCCTCACATCAATTGGATTTTTTTTTTACATTAACTGCAGACGGAGAAGTTATGCTTGAACTCGAGTTATCCCAGCGGAAGTGAGCAAAACTAAATCTTACTACATGGGCCATGTGATGCCACTGAGCAATTCCACATAGGAATCTAATAGTATTATAGCAGTAGCAGTATAGTATTCGGGCATTTTCACTTGACGTGCCTAAGCAATCCGAGCTTCAGAGATCACCAACCGCCATGGTTCATATCCGCTCTTGAGTAAAATTTTAGTAGTTCGGAACGGTTTGGCAATCACTATTAAATTTTTGGTGGTTAGCTATAATGAATTCTATGTTCTCTTCATATACATATCTCACAACCGATCATCCTATTCTGTATTTTAGGGTTATATTTCTTCGCGTTCTATGTGAGACTATTTATTACCTTCTACTTAAAAGCATATTGTGACACTACCTTCAAACATAGGTTGAGAAAAAATTTCAAACAAGACTATAAGGACAGTGTATTGATGACATTTTGTTAGAAATGGAAACTCAAGAACGCACATTACATACTACGAATCAGGACGTCCAGATCTGTTGTACGATATCCTCATTCAGTACGACATAAACATACAGTATTTATTTAATGTCAAGTGTTATGTTAACAGTCCAGGTTGCATGTTCTTCGTGCAACAACTGGAATACATAATTACTATATTATTACTATAGTACATTCAAGGTTAATGATTAGCGGGAGGTTGTCGTCTTCGTACCATTCTATTTAAGAAAGTATTTAAAAATACCACGTTTACTTTATTCATACACTAACTTTAAACATTTATATTATTTATAAATATGCTGAGAATGGTTTCATATAATGTGTTAGCTTTACATAAAAATTTAGCAAAACGAGGGGGTGGCAAGGCTTGGTTTGTTATGTTATGTTGGTTACGCTCCTATACGTCTATCAGGTTTAAAATATTGAATAAATTAATTACATACAAGAACCTGAACGTTTTCATAAGCTAGATAGAGCAAATAATTCTATACACCCAAATGTATTAACTTCTGATATGACCATGATTTCCATATACAAGCACAAAGGATTATTGCCACATTGAGGCTTATTAATCTAGGAACGTCTAATTAAGGCTATTAATTTGCTTTTGATGGGTTGATTTTGATTATCGATGTCTGGGAACAGCAATGGGTTTTACTGGAATTGAATGTTAAAAATAAAATTATTTTAATGGCAATTTTTTTTTTTTTAACACGGGGGTAATTTTCGCTAATTAAATCAGCTATTTTTAAATAATGGGAGTAGGAGAGGAGACACCCCAGCTTTCGCTTTAGCGCCCGGTGTGCGCAGCATTGCGGCTGCTCATATTGGGCTTATTAGCGGGATGTGTATAAAAACCGGACTTTTTACAGTGAACTTTTAAAGCTTTTAATAATAAAATGCCATGCAAAAAGCCCATATCCCCCCCCCCCACCAGTGCCAGGGGTTAAACATTGACATTTGCAAAGAGATTTCGCTTCGTGATTCCCCGATTTCAGTTCCGTTGACAATGATATTTTTCTTTTTCTTGCGTGGCATTTTTCGTTATCAACGTTTCTTAGATCACACTCCACAGCAACGAATCGCAACGTTTGGGTTTGAAGTGAATTAAATTGTAATTTAATTCAAGCGATATGATCAATATAAAACACACATAAACAGGGAATTTAAAGCAAATTTGAGGATATCGTTGTTTTTACTAAGTTTAATAAACAATATTGTCTCATTTTTTTTCCCATACATGATCAGGTGCTTATAGTTTAAAAGTAAATGGTGTATTTATTTTATAATTGATAGACGTGTGGTGTAGTAAATTATGGAAAACAAATTTCAAATCTATACGTTAAGAATAATGAGAATTTCAGACATTTTCCTACCCGATAAAATCCAACATGGTTACCAACCTTGTTTCAAATGATACGTGGGAACTTGTTGTGGGCCGTTTCCCAGTTCTAAGCACTAATTTTTAATAATAATAGTATATCTCAATGGTTAATGGAAAGATCAGATTAGCCACTCTTCACACACCTTGTTATTCCACCTATATCACCTTCTGAGGTCATCATTCAAGAAGGGCGTGAGGCCATTATTTATAATATCTTACAAACAGTCGTACCTAAGTTTAAAAAACGACCTTAAAAGAAAACCTGCCCACTGGTTTAATAAAAAAAGGAAATAAGCGATCCGAATCGGAAGAGGAAGGAGTTTTCAGAAGGATTACTTCATAGAGATTTTATAAGTATGTACTTTATAGAGTGTAAAAACAAAGACTAAAACCTAAAAACACGTTTTAATATCTCATAGAGTGACTCGTAGAGACTACTTGTTAATCCTAACTATGCTCTTCTACTCCAACCAATGTACTTCGGAACATTAACATCATGAAAACTAATAAAATTCGCTCTTTGTATAGCCCTATTAGGGGATGGTAATCTGACCGATGATCCAAACAAAATAGCCTATAATTTTTCAAAGCTCAACTATGAAATATTCATTCCATCGACTAATGATAAGTTCCAAATCTCATAAAATAATACCAAATTTATTGTGATGGTGGTACCCAATAACCTTCATACCGGGTCAAGTAGACATCAGACCCTACCTTCTCCTGAGCATAACTGTCCGTTCACAACGTGTGGTCTAGACTCTTAAAGAATGGATAAAGATCCTCTCCAAGCCCAGATGACATCCGTAAAGATCACAGCCACGTGTATTATTAGAATTAAGTTCATTTCAAGAGAGTGTTAATTCGGCTAAAATCCTCTGTAATGTGTATTTAATTTAATTTGTTTTCCGGCACGTAAAGATATATACTTAATCAGAACCGTTGGACCTTTCGGAGCAACACATTTATTGTGGTGGGGTAACCTCATACATACACAGTGTCAGTAAACTGCAGATTTCCCAGTTATAGGGAGAGCTCTCGGTACAAGTTATATTTTAATGTTTTATTTTTAAGGGGTTTTAAGGCATCAAAAGCGTCTAATCCTCCTTCAATATGCACCTTCTTGCTTTCTAAAGATATTGTATGTCCCGTGATTACCACAGCTAGGGGATTAATCTAGACCCTCGGGTGCTGCTGTAAGCGAATTAATTTTACAATACTTAAAACTGTTTTATTGTTGTGTCGATTTTATTTATATTACAAAACTCCTCAACTTGTGCTTACAAGCCTTATAGCCAAGTCTTTACACTTGTTTAGGGATGTTAGAACTGTGGATGACCTGAGACTGTAATATTAATCTAAGTAACACTGGTACTGTGGTGTAAAAAGGTTGGCTTGATTTAAAAGTAGTTCGCTTAATCCATGGTAAGGTGTGCCGTGTTAAACTGTTGATCATGGATAAAATTATTAATGATTAATGGGAAGACAAAAAATGACTCAGCTAATAGGACCAAATTAAATAAACAAATAAATTATTGAGCCTGCTTTATTATGAACATTTATACTTTATTATTTTATCTATTACTAAAAAAAAGACCTTAATACAATTATTTATAGAATTACGGACTAGTGCCACTTGCTATGAATATTCAGTACCTGTCTGATGCAGAGGTTGTTTCGTATAGATATGGTTGAGGTAAGTAGTAGAGGTTTATATCCTACCACTTTCTTGGATCATTTCCTCTGACAGGAAGACAGACCGCTTTAGCTGCTTTTCGTTCCACAAGACTTTTTGAGGAGCTTCCACGAATAAGGGGATTTTTTGACCTTAAGCTAATAATAAGTTCCAAATCTCTTAAAATAATACCTAATTTATTGCGATGGTGGTACCCAAATACTCATTCACACACTGTGCGAAAAAACTGCACATTGCCATAGAAAGAGCTCTAAGGAGATTTTCTGAAACACCTTACATTCATTACGGATAAATATTAACTTAAATATCAATAACTTCCGATTTACATTTTTCAAACCGTAAGGCCCAAAAATAGCGAATTAGATTTCCATTGGTCCAAAGTAGAGAAAAAAGACAGTGAAAAATATGATTCGGTAATTTTGAGCCTTACGGTTAGAAAAAGTAACTTATTACCGAGGAGTTGAAATTACTAGCGTATTTTCATTAGATTGAGCAAATCACTTGGCATTTTTATTTTATTCTGATGTCTAATAACTGTTTATGTTCCTTTTACTAATTTCATGAAAAGTACAACCTCGATTATCCAGGTTAACGGCCGGGAGAGTATTCCCGGACAATCAGAGAATAATGAAAATCGACAAACTCGATTTTAAAGCCTAACTTTCATGTAAACAAACAAAAGCAGTCATCGGTGAGCTGTCAGTCTTGCAGCTTTGTATCCACTGAACCGTCTTTTTCTACCTTATTGAAATCTGAAATTGTTTCTACTGACTCAAGACATGTGTTTTAATTCCTGCCGGTTTAAGGTATTTGTCACTACAACAATAAATTTGAGGTGGCTGGTATGTGTCTCGTATAATGGACTATATAAAAAAAGGTAAGATAAAAATGGTAAGAGTTACCATACGTTAGGAACATATATATATTTTATAGGATATATAGGAAAATATAATTTAATGATTGAAGCATGCCTATTTAAAGCAAAACCAAAAAAATGAATATCATTTTGGGGAGAGTGGCCAAAAGAAATTATAACATAAATTAACGAGTTAGTCAAAATTTTATTTTCCCCTGACTTAAGCTAAACAAACGAAAATAAAACTCTTCTGTTGCTTCCAGTGTGTTGTGGATTTTGTTATATAATGCACGTACCTTTATCACTCGGGTCTTTGGTATTCTCCTCCTAGGTCCCTGCCCTCAGCTACATTCTTCCTCTACTTCATAGTTGTGATTTATGGTTTTATGGTGAGGGATAAAAGAAAGGTAGTGGTCGGCCACGTCACTCTCCAGAGATATATTAGCTTTTTCTCCGTCGACCCTTGCCCTTAGTGAAGTTTTAGGGCTGATCAAGCCTTCCCAATAACGCAGGGAGCGAGAGATTTCCCGGTGGGGCGGCCCAGTGGCATTTCAACCTGGCTGTTTTACATTAAACAACATGTTTCAATGTCGTTTTCTTTATTAACACGTTGAAAATCTTTCTCTATGCAAATTGCAGAGTTTTTGAAGGCAATCTTGGTTATACTTAGCAAATTTTATCTTGTACGTTTTCAAGACGTCCTCATGGATTTCGCAGTTTTCTTCGAGAACAAAACCAAGAAACGTCGTTCAGTGCCTTCTTTAACTTAAAGGCTTTGATGACTTTGCTGTGTCACTTTGATCTGTTTTTAAACGGGTTCAGAAGGGTGAGATGATGTGTGCTTTTTGTACAGCCTTACTAGTAAGTCCGTTTTTGCACTGATAATTTTGCGCGCATATTGAAAAGATTTCTTAAAAAAAACAATCTTTAAGAAAACCTTAAAATAACCGGAAGTAAACTCAAGATTTTGAATCGTGTTTAACCAATCTGTAACATACATTAAAACAACAACTTATAGGCTCGTTTTTAATGTCATGGAAAATTTAAGTTTTTCTTTTTGTGTATAGGAAAATTATAACAATAAAAAAAAGACTGATAAAATAAATATTTTAAATAAAAAAGGAAATTTTAGTTTGATATTCATTTTGTTATCCCTATACTTTCTGATATATCATCAATTAAACAATAATGTAATACAGTTTTTATTGTGCTATCAAGATAGTTTTTTTGCCCGACTTTCATGCAGATCCAAGGGAACTGTCGTGTTTCGTCTAAACAAGAAAAAATTCAAAAATATTCCAAAAAAAAAAATGCTTGTGAGACATCAATTGAAATCGCTTATGATACAAAATATCTGGTTCCAGAAAGTCTAAAATACGGCTAAAGTAGGATTTATTTAAGTATAATAACGTAAAATAAAAGTCGGAGACAAATGCCGAACTAGTTTTAAAAGTGATCTTATAGCGACTACATAAACTCATTAGTTGTGTAGCTTGCCTAATGATCTGGAAATTTTCCATTACTGATTTTTAGTCATCCAGTTTAATCTAGCAGTATGTAAAGCTATTATTTTCATATTTATGAGCCAGCCTACTACACAATGCTTGTTTCAGCCAAATTCATTTATTAAACCAGGTCCAATTATTATGTTCCTATCAATTTCCACTACAAATAGGATTAATAATTACATTTTTCTACTACGTAGACCAATTAGTATTGCTTTTTTTCTTATTATTCAAGAACATTAGAAGCCGATCAACATCAGAAACAAATTGTTTAAACTAAAACTAGACAGTCAAATTTTTGAGAAAGAGGAAATTGTGATGTTGCAAGACCTTTTTTGAAAACTATAGTAATATTTGATGAAATTCTTATTTCATGAAATGGGTAAACAGGTTGTAATTTGAATTATAAATATAATTAATCACTATTTTATGTACATTGTTAGGGTATAAATATGACGTAATAAAAAGTTACTTACTTAACAATATTAGTGAGTTAGCTTGTCAGTAAAATACTTTTTTTTTTTTGGATTTAAGACGTTGTGCATGTATAGGACGCTATATTAAAATCTAAAATTTAAGAGTTTATGTCTTGATCAGGGCCAGGTTTTTTGTTTTTCAGTGACAAGTTACGCTATGCGTCGTCGTCACGTTGAGAGAAGTTAGAACGTAAGGGTTAGCTGACCCTTCAGGTCAGCTTTTACTCAAAACTGGCTGACGATTGAGATCTTCGACAGTAACTACGTATGAATGGTTTGATTTGGTCGTGTTTATTTGGTTTGGCAGAAAACTTCGATACATCACGAAAACTTTCCCAAAGTTTTCTGGAACATGTGAGTGAGTTTACGTAGTAATCCGATTCAGAACTATAGCGACCTCGTAAAAAAACAACTTGAGACAACACGGAAGTCCTGTAAGCGGGGTGTTCAAATAAACGCATTAAAACAAAAATCTAAGTTTTGAAAAATGTTACGACTTAAAACAAAAATATTAATTAATTACTAATTGTTTAACTTAACCAGTTAACGACGAGTTCCGTTAGCTACATCTAAAATAAGCCGTGATTTTTATTTATATACGTTTAAGCATCGTGCCTGTTTTGATCGGTGGCGAAGCGCGTAGTAGCGAAGGACGTTATATTACGTAACTGCATATGTTGCGAGTTTTAAGTATAATTTCTAAAACATATATCTTTTTCCGATTTATTTCTATACTTGTTTTATCTTAGTATAATCTAATGAAATACATAAAAAAAGTAAGTCATATTTTTTTTCCATTTCATTCCGTCACTAGGGTTCTACACTTTGAAAACTATCAGTGTTGCTCAGTTCGAAATTCATCAGCATATTTTCGACGTTAAGTATAGTTAGTATAGTTGTTACATACTGTTATAGTATAGTATAGTTAAGTAACATGAGCATAACCCTTGGCTAATACAGTCCGGGGTAGACCATTGGCTAAATATTCCGAGAAAGTCTAAAATTAATAATAAAAATATATTTAATTTCCTTGGAGTATGCCCCACAAAATAAAAATTTACTTAGTATATTTGTTTATCTTAAAAACGTTGAGTTTTTTTTCGTATCCTTCTTAGAAAAATAACAGCAATAAAATTATACACACTTTACCACTTCATCAGTGAAAAAAATCGATTTTACATAGATTAATTATCATTTAAAATGATTATGGAGGTTTTAGCGTTAACAACTATTACACATTATATTGACAGTACATTTACCGATTTATGCTGCAGGTGTGAATTTAAAAAATAAACTTATAAAACAATGCATAAAGATAAAATATATCAGAATGGATTCCACTGATTTGTTTGGTTTCAACATTTTAATATTTTTAGTATAAATTTGAAAAGTCTCAACAGATTAAGTGTGTAAAAAATCACGCATCCGTTCTATTTCTAATTGTGTTTTACGCAAACATAAATATTCTCTTTTAAACCTGAACGGTTTTCGTATTTTGAGTCATTCCTCCTGTATTTAGTATTTTATTTTTTTTCAATAACAATGCATTGAAATCTTTTTCGTTTCGTCTGATGTTAATTCGATGCTTATAAATACCCACTCAAAAAAAAATTTATATGTTCTTACATTATTTTTTTTCATTTATATCTTTAAAGTGGTTCACGTTCTTTAATTCAAAGCTGTTGGAATTATCTCAATAATGATCTTAACTAAATGCGAAAACTTCAAACTGGCTTTATGGTGGAGCTTGAACGACAAAAAAAAAAATCAATGTTTGCAGCTTGTTTCGTGACTTGATATATGACCGTAGATGATATTGGACACGAAATCGTTAGTCGTTCGCGAAAAACATCACTCCTAAATGGTTAATTGTGTTCAGCCTGTAACACAAATTTTTTTTTTATAACCACTTCAATCCGTACTTACATTTTGATACTATCAACTTCTCTTATTCCATAAACGTTTGTTTCTAAGGTATATTATTATTTAAACTATTACTTGGCTAGTTGTTCTATCATAGTATATAATCGATTGTCCAACAGTTTGTCTCTACGTTCATTCAAGTAAGGAGTAAATTGGAATTTAAATTGTAAAGCTGTATCTAGCAATTCTTTAAAATATGATAAATAAGTTTTGTCTAAACTAAAATGTCTGTAATAAAAATTAATGAAAGCGTTGGTCACGTTTGAATAACATTTAAGTAGCCTGCCCTTTTCAGACATTATCCGTCTTATATTCAATATACCTGTAGTATGTAGTATGTAATGCTTGAATTGATACGTAGCATAGTGTTTGTGATATGTCGAAGTCTTAATGACCCGTATAATGAACCCCTTTGATCCCCACTGACCAAACTTAAAATAGGTTTGTAACAGTTTTGAAAATTGAATTGTAGATATTTCTTTTCATTTGGTATGATTTCCAAAGTAAGAGTCGGCCGAAGTACATTCAGTTCCAGTCAGTTGTTAACACCCTTTTCTAGCCCTATCAAGTATCTATGTAAGTTGATAATTAAAGTGGAGTCGTATGAAACGTACGTTGTAGGAACTAAGTTACATCTCGTTGTGTCTATCTTGAAAAAGTTTGATAGTAGTCAATTTCAAGGATTAGATAAATTGTTCCATTTGTTTTTCCATTAGCTTAAGTTACGGTAATAGAATAGAAAAAAAAAGAAGAGGATATTTTAATTGATCGGTCCAACGGGATTTATTAATTGCTTTCATAACTTTATTTGTTGGCATACATTCAAGCTATTTTTGAACAAATAACCTGAGGCAATAAATTCTTCATAATGAAAACGAAGATAAAAATTTGAATAGTTCATGTTTCCCCGGTCTCTGGAACATGAAAAGTTTATTCAGTGGATTTTTCTAATACTTATTTAATTGGTCATAATAACGATTTACAGAGATTTATTGTAACTCATGCTCATTGTAACTAATTTCATTGTAACTCGCATAATGTATGCGATAAGGGGTGCTTTGAATTCTAGCACTTAAGAATGTCTGAAATGAGAAAGGAATGAAAATCTGTTTGGGCCTCTTTTCAAGCCTATACCTGGTCCTTCGTTTTTATATATTTGGGAGCAGATCGTATCGAATATTTTTAAATATCATGTATGAATGTTGGTTAACAAACTGGACAGGGAAATGTAAACATAAAAAAATTTATTGGAGTGCGTAAAGCACTAATTGAACCCTACCTGACCTGCCCTACTTTACATACGTGCTGCAATCGGACTGAGGGACAAAGAAAAATACTCGACTTGACTAAGGATGACATATCCGACCTACCATTAGAAACTATGAAAACCAATATCAGGTGACTTCAATTACAATTCGACTATATTAACAGTAAATGCCCAAAACAAGTACATTCCAGTTATCTACTGCAAAAGGGAAATGGACAAACAGAAGGACGAAGAACTCTCATACCTATTTTATAGTGAAACTGTTCCTTTGAATCTGGTAAATCTGGTTGTCAATGGTCTAATGTCACACAATAAAGTCAGAATGGTCAAACAAACTGCACTCAAAGCAAGCTAATTCAATTACGAGAAAAGCTCGTTAGAGGAAACATAGCTTTCTCTAAGCTGTCAAGCCGTAGGCCATGAAGAAGGTGAGGCACGCACCGTTTCATCTTGCAATTACGGAACTGTCTGAAATGAATTGGTCCAATAATCGGCTCGAGACGTCAATCCTTAGACTTGAGAGGTTTCATTATCTCCCCCCCCCCTTTTGCAGGACTTCTTCTGCGTACCCAACTGTCAAGATATTGAACATTAACGTTAAATCTTGTCTGTAAAATGTTAGTCACTGTTTAGATCGTCACCAATCAGAAAATCCATTCAAGCAAAACTACACATGAATCGCATCAAGCTTTATCAGGAGGATATTATTTCATTCTCTCAAGTTGAAGTGATCTAAATATATAATATATATATTATTATTATTATATATAATATATATATATTGTAACATTCATGATATTTGAGAATATCATGGCCAGGAACCCTCACATCTGGTAAGCATCTTCCCTTATGCTCCTCGGAGTGGGGATGAGATAAACGGGCAGTCTTAGCACAACCGTCTAGAAGAACGGACTTAGCAAGCTCCCGAATTGGCGGTACCATACAGGAAGAGAGGAAAAGAACCAACAGCAGAAAGTAACGTTGATTGGATTACAGGGAGATCATCGATTGGGTGATATTAATATTGTTTTTATTATGGATCCATTAAAAGAAATTGAGCTCAAATTTCATGTTTTTTGTAATTAGTAGTAAATATCCTAATTTAAAAGGAATTGAATATTTTTTAATGCTTTTTGTCAGCACTCTATATAATTATAATTATTTGTTATAATCATTTTATTCGAATATATTTCACAATTCCTAGTTTCTCAATTTATTAATAACTACAACGTTAGCCTTGAGATCGGGCGATTCAATCGGGATAAATTCCTATGTCAAAAACATAAAACAATTTGGATTAAAGATCTCATGACGGACCTGCCAAATTAGTTAAGGTAAATTAATCAAATAAAGTAGAAAAAAAAATGGTAAAAAATGAGGTAGGTTACAATATATATATATATAACTAAATAAAGGCTCCTGACATCCACGAAAAGTTCAAGGTCCCCACCATCACCGAAGCCATCAGAAGAAGACACATCAAATTCTTCGACTCGATGAAACATTGCCAAAACCCCCTATTCCAAGACATGACACCCTCACCACTACCGGCAAGATGGCAACTCTATAGATCTGGGAAAGCAGACCAAATGGTGGACATTACGGCCCTTGGGAAACCAACAACAAGCCTCTGACGGGCACCCATCACTGCTATCCAACGTAATTAGCTTGGACTACATGCCTAGAGAGACTCTAGGCTCAGCCTTTAGTGGACTCTCACCACTGCACCGCAACATTTCCACCTCTACCAAGGCTTCCCACACTCCTTAAATCCTTCACTCCACCTTCAAACAGGTACTCCTAGTAAAAGGATCCACTCACCCCAAATACATTCCTTTATTTTTCCCTTATCCATAATCTTAAAAATTTGAGAGTAAGGAAAAAAAAGAAAACTAAATTCAAATTATATTTATATTTTTTTCCCTTCATATCCCTTGTTATTATAAATTATGGAATCAGTATAAACTACATAATTGAATCTATTTACAATATGCCATTATATGTCCTGTAGCTTGGCTACATTTTATACAATTTTTAATAGTTTTACCCGTCGGTGGGTGAGTTCATAAACCGGAGACACGTCAAGTTTTTTGTCTCGTTACAGCTTTTTTTTTTTTTTTTTTCTCACCGGTGCGTGTGAATATTTTTTAGAATTAATTAAAATTATAACAGGCTATACTAATAAGGGGGGGTTTCTTCTTGTACTACATGGCATGCATTTTAAGGAGTGCATATCTTAAAACTATCGGATTTTGGTTAAAACGTAATATATTGTAAAGGGACTAAGTGATGGGACTCACCTTCGGGTTACAATAATAACCGTGGCAGCAGCTAACAAGCTTAGGATTTAACACAATGGCTCCACAACCATTCCCGCATCGATGGAAACAGACTGTCGGGGAAAATTAGGTTAAGATTTTGTCGGGAGATGTAAGTTAGTTTTAAGTCTATGATTCATAAGGCTTTTAGGCATATTTAAACAATCAATGCATAACCTTGAATATACTTTTGTAACAATGACTTTCACACATTGAGTAAGAGCTTTCCTTTAATAAGGAAATGCTCAATTATTTGTTCTTAGTTACTTCTTGATCCTTACTTTGAACTGTTACAAGTAAACACTATACTTGATTAACTTGACTAAACCATACTAAGATCCACAAAGCTATGCCGAGGGGTAGTTTATTTCCAATTACGTCAATAATTACATCTTCGATGACAGTATTTACTTTCGCAATTTGAACTTTGGCCAAAAATTCCTGAAGATATGTGCCAGCCGAATCAATGTTTAAAAGTTTTTACTCCAAAAAAAAATATTAATAATCTAAATTTTTCAAAATAAGAGAGAGAAACTTATTTATTGGAATCTCATTAGATACATTTGTGTACGACGATAAGAACAAATGCATTACATCCATAATTTCTTCTTAATAGCTTTTAGAATAGAAACAAGTCACAATAAGAAACTTGTCATAGTGGTAATATACGGTAAAAGATTATTTTTTATAGGTTTTATCTCCTCGTTTAGCACAATCTATAGGCGGAGTATAATAAATATTTACATAAGGCAAGTACTCACTGGAATATTTGTTTTGCCCTTTTGTGACTATATCGTTATAATGTTTAATTTTTATGCTCTCCTATTTTTTATGATAGGTGGGGGACATTTTTAAAAATATGAAAATGATAAACGGTTGATGTATGACTATATAGATGTCATTTTTAATTATTCGTGTATGTCTGTAATTTAACAGTCTATATTCCCTTTATCAGCGGTATTAAGAAATCAATTTTATTTTTATTTTGAAGTGCTTATTGAGATCCAAACCAGGCTTGCACAACGCTTAATATTAAGCGAGGATCATATGTGAATGCACACAAGTTAACAGTGCAGACTCTAGTGCACTAATGCAGACAAGCAGACAAGGATTATGTCAGCTCCGGCCGGCAGATACAGCCCATGTTAACAATGCCGTATGGTACGTTGAACAGAATCAAAAGAAACATCTGAATATTAGTTTTAACCTAACGTACGTACATATAGAAAATTTATTTAATTAATTCCCAAAAGAGGCACTCAATGGCATTCACTACCTAAAGACTTTCTTGCAAACGAGCCAATAACATTAGTAAATTCGTGTAATTAGTTTCACGAAATTTGGTCTCTGATGTCATTCAGTATTGAAACGTGATTTAACCTAAACGTGAGATATTGGAGATTACAGAGGCAGCCAAACATACCACCTAAGTCCGCCACTTACCAAAAAGATGGCAGTAAATACGTAAGAGGAGATACCAGAAGAAACTCTAACAATGTGTCTTAAGGTTAGAAGTTTACAAGATACGAAATTGCGGAGTTCATAGAATCCTAGCAATAATTTAGAAAACAGAATTGTTTTTCTCCATACGATCAAATTATAAATATGGGCAGGACCATGTTAGACCAAGCGACAGTTTTGAGTAATTTAACTTATTACGAACAGTCTTACTGGTACCCAAGTACCTAATATACTACCAGTACTTCTATTAAATGTAAGTAAGCATGTACTACTATTACACGAGTAAGTCTGTTACATACTGTCTGGTATATACTAAAAAGTGAAATATCGCTATTTGATAACTATAGTTTCACATTCAGGTATTTGCCACTGAAAGTTTTATACGTACCTAATAACATAAATAAGTTCAACCCCATGACGCGGGTAACTGACCTCAATCCTAGCCTTAACTTTGTTTTTCAACATTGATTAACTAAGATACTTCATCGGTACGTGAGTAATGGCTACCATAAGTATGGCTACTAAAAATTTGTAACATTTTGATAATTGCATTATCCAAAATAAAGAAAGAATGATTGCTCGTTCAGACGATTCTGCATCCTTGTTTCAAACATGAGCGTTTAGGCCTGGCACATAACTAAGTTTTTGTTTTTAATTGTTATTCCTGGCATGCTTTTGTCTAAATTTTAAACCATTTTAAATGTGCATGCCTATTGTAGAAAAATCTGTAATATATCATTCTATCTGATCATTGAGCAATATAATTCACTTCCTCAACTCCTCTAGGTATAGTCCCGTATCATGTTACAAAAACCTGTTTCTTATGTGAGCCTGTGTGAGTTACTTTCATTGGTACCTTGTTTAGTAGCAATATTTGTATAGCATGAGTACACAATTTTTTTTTTTAAATATAAATTTGGATGTATTTTATTAGGGCAGCAGATAATTGGGATGAAAGATTATAAATATTTGAATTCTTCAGTTAAATACTCTATAAAAAGCGATTTATATGCTTATTTCCACTTAGATTGGATGCAAAATGAAGTTTTATTAAAGCAAAAGACAATGACAGATTGATACAATTATTAGCCTAAAACAAAGGCTTATGTAATTAATAAGATTTCTGCTTTCTGTAATCCTTATTCAACAAAAGGCCCCCCTCCTACTAAGTGGAATTGAAATCTGCTTCTATTACAGCATACTGACTCGACCAGACTTAGTGCAATTTGCTGCAAACCAAGGCTTAAGTGCTCTTTTAATTTGCCTTTTTCTCTAAGATGACTCATTATAACGAAAAGTTCACAATAAGAAATACCATAGGCAAAGAGTAGATTTATTTTCAACTTAATAAATATTTAATGTAATATAACGGTATGAATATAGCTTTATAGGGATCCAAGCTCAATCTAGAGAAGGCCTTCAAAATCATTGTGGTTATCGTTTAAGTAAAAGGTGAAGATTTGATGATGTATAGTGTGCATTTAGTTGATAACTTTACATGTTATCAAATGCGATAGAGAAATAAAAAAAAACCTTTTGACAACTGGATAACTGTAATGAATTAATTAAACAAGCTTATTAAGTAGCAGGAATAAAGCTTCTACACCGAGTACATCAATTCACAATAGTTCACACTATATATTGACTATATCACCATCACGTTAACCGCAAGTTAACATTGTTCCATTTTCCGACCAATATAATTTAGCACGATGATTAAAGGGGAGAAATGTTATTTTCCAAGAAATAGGTGAACTAACGCAAGCTTAACATCCAAAGTTTAAAAAATAAAAAAATAAAGGTAATGATATGAAACAAAAGTGAAACATTTAATAAATGGATTTTACCGCACAAATAACAAATTTCAGATAAGTTTTGGTTTGTACTGAAAGGAGATGGTAGCATCAGCATTAGCCAATTATGGAAAGACATCAAGCAATTTTTTTAACAGGTGTAGGATTGATATGGATTCATGGAACATTTATTCAATATGGATCAGGACTACTTTTAGAAAACTTCTTTAGTAATAATCATGTATCACGTAACGGAAGCAAAAATAATCATTTAAATTATATTGCAATTTTCCAAAAAAAAAAAATCCATTATCAAGGGAATGATATTTTGCTATTTTGCATTGAAGTTCATAATATCCTCAATGCTCATAATTGCAACCCCATGAAAATAATGAAGTTTCATTAAAAGTTTTATGAGTTGTAAAATAAAAGTATCATATTAAGTAGGGTATTAAATTAAAGAAATGGACTTTCTTGTTAATAATGTGCTATATATACTTTATTAGACAATAAATATATTATGCCATTGGAAACGTCATTTAAATCGTTTTTTGGATTCCATAAAAGGGTGATGCATCGCTCTTCATTTGAAATTTTTTTTTTAATTACAAGATTTTGAATATAGTAATTGAAACAGAACTAAAGTCATTTTTGAATGATATGCATTTTTCATAATCAACATAATTTATTATTGTGGTAAATAAAATAATAGTATTTTTTTGCTGTACAGTTTGATGAAAATAAAAAATTGAACTACAGATATCGGCTGGAGTAAGACAAGTCGCGATCAGATAGCAAAGATCAGGTTTTGTATTACAGATACGATTTTCACAGAAATGTTCCAACAATTGACTACCAGCATTCATAAATGAGAAAGTAAGCGTTCTGAAGAGTGGAATGAAGTTGAAAAGCTGAGTTGAATAAATAATCAGAGGGGAAGAGGTTTTATATTTGCATTTCTTTTATGGTCCATTCATGCCTGCAGTTAGAGCAAATAATGTAATATTCCTGAACGTGTCAGAATATCATTATACTTTTGGTCCTTGTCACTTGTTCTGTGAGTTTCGGGGACGAGAACAAAATTATAGTTGCTGTTTAGATGAAAATAATGGTCTCGTTTTGGCATATCGTAAACCTTTATGTTCATAAGTGTCTTGATAAGGTATTCAGAAAAAAACAACTAGAGTTCAGTTGGATTTAGTTTGGAATCGCTCACACATAATAAACTTCAATGAATCAATCCAACTCTGGCTGGAATATCTCAGTAACAAATTGCTCACAAACAGTATTATCCACTGTCGGGTCGTCACAAGGTGGGTGCCTAGTTACCCTAGCCCTAGTGACGAAGTGGGGGTTGATTACGCTATCACCTCGACAATTGCTTCATGACGGTTCTTACTACTGTACTATCTGACTCTAAATTTGACAGGTATGTGCCCCGACAGTGCACTATGTTCAGGAGAAGAGGTATAGGGTAGGTATTGTAGGTAGTTTATGTGGTCTTGGAATGAACACGAATTCACACTCGGTATCTGAGGGTAGGCAAAAACCGTCCGGATCCCAAAGGGGAGTGTGAACCGGAGAGAGGCAGACTGGATTTCCGTGAGAGACACCACTAGGTAAAGTTTGTAGGGCCACGGGTACCGTCGTCCACGAAGAAGAGGTCTCTCCCAAGGAGGTGCTAGTATTAACGAGACGAAGGCAGAGAATTCCACTAGGAAAGTGTGGGGTCTGACAAGGCCGGACTAAAACATAGCGAGGTTAGGAAGAAAGATGTAGAGGTTTTCATAAAACAGGAGGCCAAATCTTAAAACATCAGTGCGCTGTCAGAGAGCCGTAGTTAGAATGACTTGTCGGCTAAAACTAGGGGGTATATATAGCCCCCAGAAACCAATGATCTGGGGTCTTATTTGGACCAACCAAACCACAGGATTGTGGTGACGCTAGACTGTTCTAGACAGGCCTGGGTCACTACCTGGCTCCCCCTTCAAGGGCCTCTGACTAGTTTTTTGCAGCTGCGTCTTTTATTGTTTACAATATTTACACTGGTATGACTTATGGTTTGGTAATGTTATTTACATTTGTTTAAATTAATTTACAACATATGATGACCACTTTACAATATATATACAATAGAGTATAGGGTGATTTATCTTATGTAGTTAGTGGTCGCGACATTCACCTTATTTACATTTTTAGAAAATAAAATGGGCAATGCCCTTCAGTTTAAAAAAAAATCAAATATTCACAGGTAAATAATGTTATGAACCAAAAAAAATATTCACATATGAGTTTTTGAAAATATCATTGCCTATGGATGTAAATATTATTTGTAAAACTCATTCACACTTACTGCTAATTTATTTCTCACATTGATTCATCTGTGCCGTGTGTCTGTGAATAAACAGATACAGTTGAACAATCCACGTATGTTAAATACCTTCCATAAAGTTTTCGATACGAACTTAATGAAATTATTTTGCACTAACAGTTGTAGTAAATAAAGGCATTGAATACTCGTTAGCGACAATTGATTCATACGTTGCTAATTGTTGAGTCTGACATCGTAGTAGTTGATGTAACGAAATGTTATTACCGGTTGATCAAAGCCTTGAAAGTAACTGAGCCGGACTTGGAATAAAATCAGCGGAACGTTCGGCGTATTGAATGGAATGTAGAATGAGCTTGCGAGAAAGATAAGAAATAACAAAGTGGACTGCCTCTAGATTACTGAAACAAAGAAAAAGGAAAAATGAGGTCTTCTTATCGAAGATTATGATTCTATACTCGGGATGAAATGAGGAGAGCTGCTGGAGGGTTCAGCTTCGTGTTTATGGATACGGTCACGGACTGGAACCACTTTAGCAGCAGACTAATAACAGCATACCTTGCTTAAGATACTAAACATCCAAAGCTTGTCATTGCAATGAATAATTGAGCCCAATGAAGGTACAAATTGTATAGATAAGGATATTTTCTATTGTGCTCAACACAAGAAAATACACTACTATAATAATATACATAACTATAATAATACATAATACATAACTATAATAATGTGAGATCTTAAAGGTAAATTTCTAACAGCTACAAAACCCATAAAGATATACACAAATATACCTAGGAGGAGTATGGCAGAGTACAACTTATCGTCTTAGATTACTTTTTCAACAAAGGAAAGATATTAAATGAATGTCTGGGTAAAGCGAGGATATGATATTGGCAGAGAAATATATTGTGGCCTGAAGCAAAACCAAAAAATATATTGAAGAACTGGGCACACTGCTGAATAGGTAAATGCTTGTAAAATTAAAGACTAAGAGGTATACTCTTGCTAATCCCCTGGTGTTTGACATATGAGCACAAAAGTCTAACACAAGTAGAGGGCATGAAGGAGTCCCTCACACAGCAGCTGCGATGGTAGAAGAGGAAATTGTGTGTGTATGTACTCCTTGATCAAGCACCTCCTTACATAAATTATTGCATAATCGAAATATTTTTACTAACGGAATAAAGGATGTCGAAAAAAATAATGAAAGATATTTTGCTCGATTTTCTAAAAAAAAAGTTTCAATTATTTAAACCACGTATTTAAATAATAAAAAAAATCACTTTATTTGTTAAAACCAGTTCGGTCAGGTGAAATTGCCTTTGAATCATTTAACAACAATATTCGTTTTGTAAAAAAAGGATGATATATAAAAAATGTACTCAAATAGGTTGAATTAACATTGCTCATGTATTTTGAAGCTTATTAGCAGTGAAAAACATATAATGGATTACATTTTGACGCTCCTTCAGACCAAAGCTAAAACATTATAATAGCATGCATGAAAATTGCCTAATCTTCTGATACCTGGAATAATAGTATATAAGTTTTTATCTAGCCATTTGTTTTACCAAACGATCGTGATTAAGGCAAGATAAAAACAATTACTAAACAAAATATCACATTACCTTTGCATCCTTGAGCATGGTTGTGAACTAATGAGACTATGGAGTTATAGTAATCTGAATATAGTTTTGGTGGATCAAATGATAGGTAAGTTGTTACTTTAATAAACCGTAGTAATAAGATACAATACAACTGTAGGAGGATCTGTCTCCTGAAAAATCCTTCCAATTTCTCAGAATTCTTATGAATTATTTTAAAAACACTGGAATTTATTATCCCACGTACGAGGAAGATTAAAAAAACAGTGATAAGAATAAATAAAATAATTGAATACATTTTTTTTCATTAATTTGTATTAAAATAGTTTATTGTTCCATATAACTTTGAACAAATTCTTCTAATTTTTAAAATGTCTTACAAGCTTTAAACATTTTTATTTAATATCCTTCCATCTGAAACATTTTTACTTGGGTCCATTTTTTTTTGAAAAATTGTATCAAATGTTTATTTTCCTCGTTCGGTAGACTTCTATTATTATTATTATTTGGCTTCCTTTTTTTACACTTATTATAGAGGTGAATCATTTTTCATACTGCTCATATACCAAGCTGGTATATCATTAATCTTTCTACTATCGACACCTTCTCTTCAGTCGTTTACTGGAGCTCTTATCGACCCCAGTAGGTGCATTATAATAAAAATATATATTTTCTCTTATAAAAAAATAGGTTTTAGTTTACTTGGGCAGTTTTATTATAAGCGAATGGAGTCACAAAAATTGAATCAAAAGTTAAGTTTGTAGACAGTATCTGAGTATAAATATTTTTCTCTTCTAATGAGTTTAAAAATGTACCCAAGAGGTGAAGAATTAGAACTATCCTCAAGCAGTACATATCTAATGGAGGGGTTGATTAGGTTTACGTTAGAAAACCTTCTTGATAGTCGAACCTTCGACTATTAACTCCGTGTTTTTTTTTATTTTTAAACTCATTTGAGGATCCCAGCAACGAGAGGCTGGACCGAATGATGATAGAAGAATACCCTTGGAGTCAGCCAGTGGCCAGGAGGCATTTAGTCCCAAATGGGGTGCAGTGGTTATAGATTGTGTTTTGTAAGGAGCGAGGTCTGGTCAGATGGAATAAAAACCATTAATTACACCTAATAATTCAAGTACATTAGTAAGTTTCAATGATGTTTACAATTTCTTACACATGTAAAGGTGCAAATCCTCCAAGACCTAACGTCCAGGATCAACACAGCCTCCTCCCGTTAACAGGCAATGGTCGCTAGACGCGCAGAGCACTCACTGACCGACCCATACCCATATCAGCAGGAACTATTTTACTGTTATCCTCGCATATTAGGATTTCTTAGTGTCAGTGCATAAACTAATATATATATATATAGGGATTGTCGGGCTCAGTGTAACTGAGTATCCCCAAAGTGGGGAGGAGACGCCCGCCACGGGCTAGGGTCACTAACATTTCTTAGCCGCGGTCCGGGGAGCGCCAAGAAAGAAATAAGGCGGGCTGACCTGTGGTCTTTCACCCAGGCTGCCAGCCTAGTCGGTGGGCAGCCTAGTTCGGTTTGACCTGGCCCTCCTTTTTTGGCCAGGTGGTTAGATCTTTTGCAGGTGTGTGCCCTGACAAAACACTATGTTCAGAAGAAGAGGTACAGGGTAGGTTTATAGGTAGTTTGTGTGGTCTTGGAATGACCACGAATTCACACTTGATATCTAAGGGTAGGCGAAAACCGTCCGGATCCCAAAGGCGAGCGTGAACCGGAGAGAAGCAGACTGGATTGCCGTGGGAGACGCTACTGGTAAGATTGTAGGGCCACGGCGACCGTCGTCCACGAGGGAGAGGTCTCTCCCAAGGAGGTGCTAGTTTTACCGAGACGAAGGCAGAGATTCCCACTAGGAAGGCGTGGGGTCTGACAAGGCCGGACTAAAACATAGCGAGGCTAGGAGAGAGAGATGCAGAGGTAGCTGAATGAGAAGACCATGGTTTCAGTAGAGCAGCAAGCACTAGTGCAGAGAGAGAGAGAGAGAAAGAGAGAGAGAGAGAGAGAGAGAGAGAGAGAGAGAGAGAGAGAGAGAGAGAGAGAGAGAGAGAGATAGAGAGAGTGAAGTATTCAAGGTGCCGGTTTGTTTCTTTCTGATTTTCACCCTATAGGTTTCTTTTATAGGTGGCTAGTCGTAGTGGGGAGTCATCCCTACCAGCGGCTGTTCTCCCCACTCCTACTGACGTCATAAGATTTATTAAACATATGGAAACAGTGATAGATATGATCTGATCGAGAAGAGGGTGACTAATAATTATTTGAATTAAGAGGTGGCCACAACAGGGATGATGAAAATGTAATTCCTAAAACAAACTATGTCCGTTTGAAAAGATAATAAAGTGAATTATACAATGAGCCATAATAGCTGTATTTATTTACTACAACGCTTAAAACTAAATTAAGTAATGCAGGGTGTCCAAATATTGCTGAATAAATTCGCTTTGGGGAGAAAAGTTATGATGTTTTCAATGGCTGGTTCATCATTTCTTAATGGTGCTACCAAACTTATCAGAAATACTTACAGTAATAAAATAGCCATGAGTAAGTCTACTCTGCGTTATCCTCAGGCGAATAAGTACTACTTATTCTATGTTAGTACAGTTCAATGCACTTGATTGGGTAACAGGTTTTTTCTTCAGTTTATGCACTTTCATCCCGCATTGAATTGCCATTATTTCTTTTCATCAGGCGCGCTACCAAATGATCACCTAAAGAAGTGATCACAGCCATACTTTGTTTAGAGAGAGTTAACGCTTCTATCGCGGCAACACCCTTAGCCATGTCATTTCCAATAAACCCTGCCCGGTCGTCAACATAGTACTACATTCTTGAATCCACAGAACAAATGGGTAGTGAGATATATACAGTTCAGTATTTTGGGTGGACCCAAATAATATGAAACGATCGCTATATGATATGAGGCCTAAGTGATATAATAAAATAGCGGAGAACTGACGATATGGCATTCAATTCAGCCGAATATACACTTCTGATTCATTAATTTGAGCTGACTATCATTAATTGCCAAGCTTTTTGAAAATAAATTTTTGTCTAGAATTCGGGATTTTGATAAATTTAGCTGTAAATTGTGTTGACGTAACCATTAAGATGACGGTTGAGGAAAAGTTTTTATCTTCTATATCGTGACGATAATAGTCCCGATGCTACACAGATATACATAGGGCTTGTTCAAAATACGCCAGTGATACGGAAACTGACATGATGAACCACATCTGTCGTAACTAAGTATTCTGAGAACATTTTCGACATGATTTTGCCATCAAGAGTTCTATTTTGGCTTCTCAAAGTCAAAAGTGGGTCACAAATAAGGTCCAAAACACTTCAAATTTTCAAAAAATCTCAAAATTTCATTTCCAAGCATTGCTGATGATGTGGTATTCTTTATTCAGCTAAAGCGAACCCTTATCGTTGTAATGACTTGTTAATATAGTTTAATGTTTCCTGAACTTTAGATTTTATAGCATTAATATTTCTAGTTCTAAACATCAAAAAGGTCGGATGAATTAACGGATGATCTCCCCAAGTTGGTTTTAAAGGTTTTCAAAATTCAGCTGCATAGGAATCTGCGGGTTTTTTTATACTATGTGTTTTTTTCATTCATATGATAAAACATTCTCTTTACTTGAATCGCTATTTGCTTTTGCATTCTCTACTAAGCCATGAGAATCGAGTTATTTTATGATGATTTTATTTTACTTAAGTTTAGGTATTTGTAGAATATTATTAGCAATGACTACCCATTCTTTTTCAATACTAGTTCAGGTGGAAGGAAGTTATAGGTGGATTAGCAAGGGATGCAAAGAGCTGCCAGCCTTCCATATTTCTCTTTACATTATCCATCTAGATTTTCTATCATTATTTGAACTTAGTTCGTTTAACTTCAAACAGTGTAGGAAATGGGCATTACGAATTGGCTGGGGGTGAAAAATCTACTGTATATGTTGAGCAAAGAAGCGGTATACATGGAGAGGTCCGGTGAAGCGTATTTGCAATTAGTTGTAAAGACGTAGGAGGCTTCACCAGATGCAGTAGTAATAAGCCCGATAAATCTATTGAATTGTTATCTCTGAAGCCCCACGTTGTTTTATGACAGTTAAGATCCCCGGTAAGTGGCGTGGCCATTTAAATTCGCTTGAATAAATAAAAAGCCTATGTTATGGCATTATAATAACATATACGATATTTCAAATAGAATTAAATTATTAATAAGGCATTTTCATTGTTAGTTGTGTTTTACCAGGTAAGTTAGTCCTGCCAGGCAGGATGTGGTGAAGGATTCAAGTCCAGATCCTGACTGTACAATTTTTTTTTGGCTATTATAATTATTTATATTTGAGGGATATATACAACAATTGTCAATATAATAAACAAAACATCTTATCTCTCCGCAAAGATATTTTATTTTTCAATGTCCTTTTAACTATAGAACATTCATCCTCGGTGCTTTAATAGTCTATTCGTATGGAATGAAGAATTGATAAAAAATATAAATGTGATATCAGAGAAGGGTTGCCAATCAACGGACTTCAGTGACCTAACCTTTACAGTGTAAAAGGTGAATTATATTGAAATAAAAGGGTTATTGAAATATATTTAAACATAAGGCCAATAACTCTCGTTAAATTAAATCAAATGATTGCATGACGTATTCTCTCTCAGCGTCCAATGTGATAGAGACAATTATCTCACTTCTGCATTACTAGCTCAGTTGGTAGGGCAACAGACGAGATACTGGAGGATGGTTCCTGCCAATTTTTTTCTATGGTTATGAGCCATTAATAATTTAAATTAATTATATTTTGATTTACAATATGTACTGGATATGAGGTCTAAGGGAACATATGCTACTCCTCAACTACCTGAGTAATTCTACGTTTATGGCTGGTTATGGCCCTCAGTATCACCCCATTAGTTTGTCCATAAGACCGTGACAAGTGTTTATATAAGAGCACACTTACGTAGAAGCTGATGTTATGTAAAGACATTTGTTATGGTCGAATAGACATACTGACAGGATGATGTTGAAGGTCACAAACAGTGATAAATATAGAACGGCACAGGTTGTGCAGAAATGATATAAGTTGATAACCGCAGCCATCAGTGTAAGGGGTCTGCCAAAAAATATTTCAAGGTTTGTAGGTGGTGGGTGAATAGTGAAGGGAATATCAGTTGTCTGAATATGTATTGGTATTACCTCAGGAGTTTCCCAGAGCAGATACAGGACACATTTAACCAATTACCTGCTGCTTAGGGTCCCGAATAGCTCGAGACGTGGCTGACCGGCGAACGATGATTTGTATATCCACAAAGTATTTATATCCAAACGCCATGACACGATATCGTGGATTAGGAGCAAATGGTTGGTAACGCATCAAACATTGCGTTGGAGCATTCTCGGCGAGAACGAGCTAAGAATGATTTAAGCACTTGTCACCTGGAGTAATTTCCAGGAGAGCGACAATTAAATAAGCTCAGATGACGTTAGACATTTTAAATACAATATTTAAATTAGAATAACAACAGTGTTACGTTTCGTAAGTCTGAAAGAGTAATTGGTTTTGTTCTTGGTGGGGAACAATAAAGGGGAAGGAAAAGGGAGGGACATAATTTTCTTTATGTTCCGATGTGTTTGCTTCTATAACTGACGACACAGGGATCATCACAGACTTCCAGCCGACATCGATGAATTAGGAAATGGGGACATCACTCGTTCGAATACTCAATTTTTAATTTCTAATTTCTTCTAAGTTAATAGGTAAATTTTAAGTTTTAATTTGTAAATAACCTTTATTTATGTAATTCTTAATTAGGAAATCAGGACCCTAGTGGTTCAATATTCCTTTTTTAGATCCATTCATGTTCATGGTCTCTTTATATCCTTACATCGGTGGGCCGATGAACTGTTATGACTCATTTCTTGACCATTCTATTTTTTGCTTGCCATCGATTATTTTATTAGTTTTTCAATAGATAAAAACTCTGTTTGTGTAGATGTATTTATTTTTGGGAGTAGCACATTCCTTAACAATGTAATATAAGTTTTTTTTCATTTCGTTTAAAATTCAAAATTCTATTGATGCCACGATACAATACCAACCGACTTTTTTCAATTTTTTTTCCCGCTGAAGTTTGTTATATTGCCATTTTTTTCCTGGGCGTACTTCCGTATCCGTCTGTTTTTGCGTCACGGTCCAAAAGTGCCCCATTTGTATACTATATGTAATGGGACTCGAAGAAAACAAATTAATACCTACGTTGCAATATCATAAAAAAAAATAAAAAGCGCTAATTTCAGAAAAATTACATTTTTCCGGAGGAGCGTGAAATCCGGTTGTATGGAAGAGGGTTTTGAATTAAACAAACTGCTTTCATTAAACAACTCTATTACTGGACAAAGAGGCTAAACAATACCTGTCCTTCAAGTGAATATTACACAGAAATGGGGCACCTTCTTTGTTGACGTAATTGATAGCACAACAATCGAGTCGGTACCAGATATAGTTACTTAGAATATTATATAATTATTATTGTTCAATACCTGTCTACTATTTTGATTTAAGTAAAAAAAAAATGTATTGTAGCTTCAATCTATCCCAGATTCCATTGAGAAATCTCATGCCATTATCGGCCATTCATCTGGCTACTCTCAAGGCAAGGTGTAAGTACAAAAGGAAAATATAACAAATTAAAGGACTTTCCTGTGTACCAATCGTTAGCCCGCTATGGGCTAACCATGAATAACATGGCTCCATTCCCGGCTTCCCTCGTAAAGATTTTTATTAAAGGGGGTGGATTTGGTTAACAATATTGCATATTAATTACCAATACGTACTAAAGGATATTAGATAGAGAATTTCCCGAATATTAAGAATAAGTGATATATGAGTGTGATAAATGATTTTTTAATTGTTGTGTAGTGTCGATAGATGCTAGAACCATTACCATTACGACGTAAGGATAGCAAATTTCATTAAGACACAACCTTGTCTAATCACTAAGAAACTCTTAAGGTAAAACTTCTATACAGCAGTAGAAACAAGTGTTATGTAATTGTTGATAGTTAAGTAAACAATCTGGAGATGAACTCTTGCTCAAATTCTCTCATTAAAAAGAGTTTCTTATGTAATTCGCCACCGCCCTCATAACATTCACTCCAGTAGGGTTGGTTATACATCACAGTTCATAATTATTGATTTAATTTTTTCAGCGCCTTATGGATATGTGGTACTTAGATTTCAGTCACACGTAGTCAGGTAAGTCACTTAAGTACTTACAGTCAGAAATGACGTAACGTTTCAGGATTATGAAGCTAAGCAGAGTTCACTATATCCGTTAATGTTTGATACTTAGTATTAATCCTAAAATCGAATTCCGTCTCTTTTCAGAAAAAAAATAATAATTTCATCGAAATCATAGCAGATCCTGCACTTGAAGGGTTCTAATTGATTGATTTGAGTAATGATGAATATGAAATAAGTTTTAAAAAATGAAGAGACTAGACAACATATTAATATATACTGCTACGCAAATTACTAATGGGTTGCCCTAGATAGGAAATCCTCCCTTTCTTTTATTTGTGGAATATTTATTAAATATAAACTCACTAACTGCGCTTAAAAATAAGAAAAAAAGATTAACAATAAATCTTCTTTCATACTTATTGTTTTTTGTTAATAACATCCATTTTGTTTTTTGTCTCTCAGGCATCACAATTGCATTCGGTTCGTGTTTGTTTTGGTTGAACAAATAATGAAATGAGGATAATGACCTGAGGCAGAGAGTTGTACATTTTAAAAATTGCCATCCTGTTCAGGAGCATTATACATCGACATGGAACAGAGAACAAACATTTATAATCAACTTAAGGAATCAAATGACAAAGTTTAACACTTGTGCTACATTTGTATCTCAATTGCAGAAATCATGAGCTCATTCAATATTTAATTGCACGTACTTTCGAAGAGAAAGAGGACTAAATTGGAAAATTTAAGTAGGTACTAATATTTAGTTGGCCTCGTGACGAAGGATGATTTTAAAAGGCGAAGGAAGCAACTGTAGAGAGTTTTAACCTTTACTGTAAGTGTCAACAAAAGTGAAAGTTATGCAAATATTCAGATGCTCTGCGGTGTATGCATATAAATTAACTCCTTTCAGCACAGAAAAAAAGAAAGAATGAGTTTAAAAATTACACGAGATTGTTATTACTTTCTTTTTTTTTTCTTTTTTTTTCTTTTTTTTTTTTACTTTATTCCCCTCGGCGAGGTTGAATAAATTTCCTAAACTATTTTTGTTGCGAGAATAACTTTCGTCCTAAAGTTGACTAACTTCTTAAGGAATATTAAGGATATGATGATATTGTCAAAAAAAAACACCTATATTTAAATATCTACACTATCATCTATAAAAATCTATAATTGATGACTATAAAAATGATTTTTTTTTCAAAAAAGTTATCGAGTACCTCTAAAAATCTTTTATTTATTTTCGCATTGGCAGTTCACTTTTCGCGTTCTGAGGTGTCCTCAAAACTATGAAGAATGATATGTTTAAAATGTGAAATTAGTTATTCCATTCTTCCACTGTTGGAAATTGAATTGGTAACTTTTCCAAGATATATAAAAACTTGCGAGAGCAAATCACTTCCGCTGACCATCTAACATGAAAACTACGGCTGATATAGCGGAGAGACCGTCTGATCGTGCTTTCCCCTTCTAATGTTTAGAAAACTTCGACCAAGGATATTCTGTTTTTAGCAAGTAACGCAATTTCATCGGCGCATGCGCATCATTTTGTTTAAAATGCCACTTTTTGGTTTTACTCTGCTAGGCACTCTTTGAAAACTTTGTTGATGACACTCACGGATAGACGGCCTCATGTTTCGACTTATCACCGGTGCTCGACATTAGGCCAGAAATATGTCTTTACGCTCAGAACTCCAATCGTATACACCTGCATTAAGACAGATAATGCCATTTAAAACTACCACACCCAAATCCAAACATTGACACATTTGACTTCACGACATTACACACGTTCCATAACACATCACGACGACTCTAGTGGAACTGATTTAGGGACTTAATTAATCTAAATTAAGTTTCATCAAATTTAATCCATGGCAATCATTTTATGTCCTTTCCAGCATGTTATTCATGACAATTCATGCTACTAGTTAGCCACCACATTATTCATTGGTTGTATTATTCGTTTTCTGTATACAGTTGTAAATAAATAAATATGACGGAAACAATTCTACTTTAATAAGTCCTCCAAGGTCTGTTAAGTTCTCCTGTAATAATTTTAGGGGCATAGAAAAAAATATTTGGAAAAAAAATTAGTTAAATTTTAAATAATGAACGATCATTACGAGGACCGCTGGTCCGTATACAAACTGGTTTAACTTGAATTAAACAGGAGCGAGGTTTGATAAAAAACGAAGGTAGGGGCATCAGGAGAGGGCTCATAGTGACTCAGTCTTCCATACTGATGGACATCAGCTGAGGTGAAAGAAAATTACCTTTGTACAGTTCCAGTGCCTCCTGCGCTACTTTTTTTACAGGACCAATACTGATTTCTATGACAAGACATCCCAGTGGTTAATGTAAAACAAGGTTTCGGGTCGTCACAAGGGGGCCTAGTTGCCCTATCCCTCGTGATGGAGTGAGAGTTGAATATGACCTGGATGATTGCGTGATGACGGGTCTAACTACAGAGCTATCCGACTCCATATCTGATAGCTTTGTGCCCCGACAGTGCACTATGTTCAGGAGAAGAGGTTCTGGCTAGGTTTTATAGATAGTGGATAGACGACTCTAGTGGAACTGACTTGGGGACATAATTATTCTAAATTAAGTTTCATCATGGCATCATTTTATGTCCGAAGTTTATTGTCTGAGGGTAGGCGAAAACCGTCCGGATCTTAAATGAACCGGAAAGAGGCAAACTGGATCGCTGGGGGAGACGCTATTAGTTATGTTTGTAGGGCCTCAGAGACTGTAGTCTGCGTGGACGGGATCCCTTCTAAGGTAACTAAAACTAACAGACTCATGTGACATTCATTTATAAACTATGACGGTGATAGACTCTAGTGATCTGTGAAAGGCAGATCTCTAAAAAGTAGCACATCACAGTATAACTGTGTACAAAGACAGTCATTGTGTCAGTGGAGTTTTTTCTGAACGTATCTGTGAGAAGTTCTAGTGCAGTCATCTATGCAAACCAACAGAGACCAGCAATTCCAATTAACACCAATAAAACTACTGTTGCCGCAGGAGTTTTTTTAATACTTTGAAACACACAACCAGCCAAAACATCCAAACTTGTTTGAATGTACAAAAAATAATTTGTTTCCAAATAAAAAAGAAACACAATTTGTTCCCAATTCTAAATATTATTAAAAATAAAAATATAATTAAAGTGTAAAATAATGAACACAAAAAAAAGCAAGCCTACTGATCCTTGGATTTTCTAATATAAAGTGTACTTGTGACGTTGTTCGATACCCGGCTACGGCAGATACATTATCGACGACCACTTCCTTATCGGCTAGCCATGATTGCTGCCTCGAGGGACCCACTGACCGCTCTCAATTTATAAAGTGTCTGGATCCATTCAAGCCTATCGCTACCTCTGATGCCAATAAGAAATAGCGAGTAAAAGACAATTCACTTCCTCAGTGCTTCCAATTTTGGCTTTTGAGGTTTTTGGCATTGTTCAAGGTACCTGTATTAGTACGCTCCTTAGTCAACTCCTTTGTTACCGAAGCGGGATGAACAATTCACCAATTTCACTATGCAATTGTCATCACACAATGATATCTTGACTTTCGGTCAAATTCATGTTTACGGGTACTTTGTATGATTAGCTTCTATGCATTGTCTTGACGCATAAAAACACGATAGGAAGATATGCTAACCACCATTACAACCAATTTGAAACTAAATATACATGGGCAGTTTTGATCCATAAACTTTAGATAAAGCGAATCTGGTTTTCATATTCAGAGGTTGATGAGTGATGGGACAATAATCAAAAGGGCTTGAAATATAATTTTCCAAAATTGCTTGATACTGCCTAAATTTCATAAGTATGTGACGCATGCCCGTTACAGGGTTCATACCACATTATCAATTTTCATTCACTCGCTCATTCATACAGTATTTACAAACAGCCCAAAGACCTCCCAAATCCACATGGTTGTCACCTCCCTTACATAAGAGGAAGAGGAAGCGGAATCTTAGGAAGACCCCCACGCCCAATCCCCACGCCAGTGGAGGATGACCAAGAGCGCGAGAGCCATTAAATGAAACAAACGTATTAAATGATATAATAAGCAGGAATAACGAACAATAAAAAAAATAATATTGAATCATTTTTGAAATTGTTCCAACGGTCCAACTCCACGGTAATTTCTCGAATTCAGATTTATTTTTTATGGTTTCAGTGTTTTTATTTTCAAAACCAGAAACCGTTTAGTGTTAACTCATGTGTCTTTTCGCTTCTATGTTCTGTTTCTCGGGACTGTGTGACCTGGAGGCATGAAACTTGTACTGTCACTTTTCCTACCACAAACCTGTAGGTCACTTTTAATGTCGCATTGGTATGAAGCGTATTATAATTTAAAATGATCATGGCTAAATGTCAATAATTAGTTAATTGCCAGGTAAAAAAAAGATCTTTATAACTTTAAACCTAAAAATAACCTTGTTTATCCGGGCACTCAACTCCAGATTTTTTTTAATGAATCAAAGTGATTTTAATGATTGGTATTTAAGGAATTTGTTCCATATCATCGAGAATATTAGTATGAAAACGGACTATTAAGGCTGTTATTTGACTGGACAAAGCGCATCTGAGATGGGTTGGATTTTAAATCGTCAACCCCATGAATCAAGGGTGATATCCAGTTCAAAATGAAGGTACAGAATGACTTTTCTTCGTATTTTGAGTGAAGAGAACTGTGCGAAATCTAAGAATAAAGTCTTGAAAACGTGGATGATAAAATTAAAGATAGGAAATCGCCTAAAAATAAATTTTGTAGCTTTAATTTTAGCTTTATAGCTAATAAATCATAGCTTATAGCAGCATAAGAATAGAGGATAGAGAAAGTACATCTGAAACTAAAAAACAAAACAAAGACAACAGACTACAGCATATTTAAATTAAGTTGCGTTTGTATTTATTTTTTATTTTTATTATTATTTTTATTACATTATTTTATTTTTATTTTTGTACGAAAAAATTTCAATTTTTTGTTTGTTATTAAATTAAGTGTTTTTTTTTTTTATTATCTAAGACTCTCCCCGTCATTATCCTGGATGATCAACGTTGTACTGCAGTATGAAAATAAAAATCGCAAAATAATATAAAATGTGTGTATTGTCCAGACTATTTTTTCAAACAGTTATTAAAATTTTAACGATCATGTTCCAGTTAGTGAATACGTGCTTTATTATTTTCAGAAGGAATAATGTTATTAGTTCGATGTGATAAAATAAAATGACATACTAAAATAATGAAGACTCATTTACAATTTTGTTGTGATTAAAAAGGATTATCCACCACAATTAGTAGAGAATACATCTAAAAATCACCCACATTGTTTTTTGTCCTCCCCAGTATCATATTGAGATGATACTTTACATGGAATGATAATTATATCATGCTTAAAATGCCTATTTATTATATAGTCAAACTACACTAATTACTACACAAAAAATAATAAATATTTATTACTTCTAAGTTTTTTTGTTACTATTTACCTAAATTTAAGTTAGTCGATATTTACATTTCAGTTAATTACATGATGACATTAACAATTAATTTTATTTAAGTTATAGTTTCGATATCAAAAAGTATCTTGTTACGGGAAACTATGTACCCCGTGTAACATGAAACAGAATATAGAAAATTGTATAAAAAAGTGTAAATATATATGTTCCCAATTTCATAGAGTATACTGTTATGTGTTACTATAACACATATACGAGGTCTTAATTAATGACATGTATAATGTTAGATCAGGTTAGCGTCATTATAAACAAACGAACTTTGGTGTGATTCATTACAAATGAATTCATTTTTATTTATTTATATCGTTTTGTTTATTTTTCTCGGGACCCATTTAAGTTAGACTTTTGCTTTACTATTTTTTAGTAATGCAAGGAAAGAATAATCCAAGGAGAACAAAGATGATACTATTGCTGTTGGGATAAATACCACTAATACAAGCCTATAGATATGTACAAGTTATTACAGCCCACATAGATGAATTTTTGAGATGCATGTGACTGAACAACTAACCTTTTTATCCTGCCGTTGTTAAATAGTAAAGGAATTATCACACGGGCTTATCTTACGGAAGATGATAGACTTATCGGGAGGCAGACAGCTGCAGTCGGTTCTGAGCCGCATGACCCTGACGTACCCCCAGGACGTTCGCCTGAGCCTGCGGAAGTGGGGGTCCCAAAAGGCAAGTCCCCCGAAAGGTGGCGGTCAGCATCAGTCTTCGAACAGGTTCTTATCAGGACAGCCTTGCACAAGGTGCGCGCGCAGTATTCTAGTGTTGTTATTAAACTCTCACCTACTTGGTAGTTCTCACATGACTACCACAGAATGATCACTCCAAGCAGGTGAGTGTGAATATTTAATTCACATTTACAATGTACATTTAGTACACCTTAACATTACGAACTAAAATAATTTATCATATGTTGTGTCACTTTCACGGGGACACATTCACGCGAGAAAATATTGAAATCTACTTATTAAATGACAATTAATTTTATTTACAGATAGATTTTTTTTCTATTCGTCGCTTTTGTGCAAAATTGTTCTCAGGATGTTCGAATAGGCGCTGCCATGACTTTTAAGAGTGACAGTCTTAATAAAAATTGTTCAAACCTCAAAGATATAGCAAGCCTATTTATTGATAAATTGGATGCATGCATTATATCTATAATATTTGAAATATTTCTTTAAATTCGAAGTGATTGCTTGATTGTTGACTATACTTATTACGATGGCCATAGCAGTATGTTTTGTTGCCGCCAATTATTCGTTACTCATTTGCTGGATCCTTTGGGTTAAATTTGTATCTCCTGTTCAAACAAAGGGCAATAGAAACAACGAAGCTACTCGATTTGAGAGAAAAAAACAACAATGGAAACTCCTTTCTTCTTTGTTTTTTTTTTCATTTATAAATTGCAATATTTAAACCAACGTTGCGTTGAAATATTTTAAATTAAAAATTTCCCACAAGTACAAAAGAAATTCTGGGCAGACTATTGTTAAAAGCACCGTTGCTTACTCAGGAATTTGCAGGATTTACTTTGCAGGAAATTAAACATAATTTTAATATGTTTCTGTCTTTTCTTCATTTAACCACTTATCCTAGTACCTGGATTTTTACAAATTTTAAAATAATTTTACACAAAGCCATCCCAAACATTGGTTTCCCTCATTAACTGAAATTAACTGGCTGATATTCGTTTCTTGAATTGCATAACTGCTAATTAAATTGATCTTGCATGGTTCTAATTTACGGTACTGCACTAATTTATTATTATTCTGACTATATTAACAGTGCAATAGATATTTTATTGCAGTTTTGTTCAGAACTCACTTCTCTATATTTGATTATAAGAGATTATATAATACTATTTCCTTCTTCAGAAATGCGTCAGCATAGTTTGATATTTATTTAATAGCATTGATTGTTGTTAAAATTAAAATTCCTGTGAATGTGGAACATTGAAAACACTATTAATAAAGATCGTGCGAACCGTTGGAAAACTAGTGAGAGCGTCATCATCAATAACATAAAATATTGATGCGTAATATGAACCCGATCTATTTGTAACATTTTTATTATCTTTCATGGCGTTTTGCCATTTTACTATTTCTTACTTTAAAATCTTATTACTAGCTACTTGGAAGTTAAAAAGGCTAAAATTTTATGATTGTAAAAGTCTGTTTTCTCCTTTGTCTCCCAACAGGAAAGAGACATTGAGTAGAAGTCTCATGAATGGTCAGCTCACATAAGCTTCAATAAGTACATTAAAAAATTATAAAGAGCCAGTGTACCTCAATGTGGGCAATCAGACCGAGCAGAATCCTGTATATTGGTCTTGTGGTTTTACTCATGTTCTCTTGATCACCAAAGAAGCACGAAGGAAACATGTAAAGAGTAACGTGGGGCCGATTTCAATATAAAAGAGTGTCCAGGAAAACTTAAAAAATAATGTATGATTTTTTTGCAAATGATTTAAGGGAGATTGAGAATTATTTAGTGACCCTTACTATTAAATCTTACACTAGCTTACCCAAACGTTGGGGTGGGGTGCTATCCGTGGTAGCCCGAAATGCACCAGGCTCTGTTTTCTTCACACTTTTGTGGATGTATTGTTGCGCTCGCCAGTACTTTGCTATTCGTCAATGCGATTTCATGTGACATGCTCTTTACGCAACGAGCTAACGAAAATCGCCTGAGTATATATTATTTATTTAACTATTATATTATGGGGGGATACTAGTATGAAAAAAACAAAAACGAAATTTATTTTTATTCATGTAATTTGTATGTTGGAAATTTTGGTTATAAATAAACTTTAGTAGAAGTGTCTGAGTGCTCTTCTTTATTGAGATACTGGTTGTCGATGACTTAAAGTTTGACGTAGACCAACTGGATTCCCGACTAGAGTAGGTCGCTTCGTTGAAGGCCAGTACAAGAGTCAAAGACCAGACAGTGGACGTATCTTAGCTTAATGTCAGATGCACATATTCTTTTTTGTTGGCTGGTATTATCATATTATTTTATTACATTCTAGCTTTAATATATTGTTATATAAGATAAGTTTCTCCAATATATTTTGTGGAGTGGTAGAGGTTTTTTTTTTTATTTAATTAATAACAACTGCTTGGTTGTGAGCTGAAGCTCAGGAATATTCCATTTTATAAAATATTTTAAGAAAACTCGTAAACAGTTGATCGTCCACTGTAAACAACAAATATAATCCAGATAGAGATTAAGTGACAAACAGATATATTTGATTTTTTTCAGTTTTGTCATTTTGTGGCGATTGATTACAAACTTCAAGACAAGTGAAGTAAAGTAAACATTGCGGAGGACAGATTTCTCAAACCCGGTAGTTTGTATAACTTCTCAAGCAGATAAGCGGATGCGATTCCCACTTGGATTGTTACATCACGTTTGATTTAATTTATAATTAAATTATCTCACTTCAGCAAAAAAAGATCACACTGAATTATAATTTATCAAAAGCGGTAGTCTTTCTTTATGTACTCCCTCATCTGTTACCTGTTTGAAGTAAGTAAACTAAATGTTGCACCAAAGTAATGTGGCCTTTATATCAGACAGGTTATGACGAAGATCACGAATGAAGAGGTCAGCAATTACCTATGGCTAATTAATAAGAGCCTTGACGTGCTGGAATTACGAAACGTCCTTATTAATGTGAATAAAATCGTTTATTTTGTTTACTATTTTAAACATGTCGGACATGCCGGTCGGGGAGGTCTCGTCGATCTGGCCTCTGTCTTTTTTTTTTTTTTTTTTTCTTAGCTCTCAAACTTATAAAATAGGATGTGGGAAAATTACTTTGGGCTAATGAGTGCCTTTCACTAAGGGGAGTCCCCCATTTGAAGGATGTATGAGAATGATATAGGGTGGGGCATGCCTAAAAGAGGCGGGTGGAATCAGGAAGGTAGTGAGAGTCTACCGAGGGTGGAGCCTAGGGGCCTCTGTCTGGTGGGCGTCAGAAATATACCTGTGGTATTTGAGCTTGGATGGTGGGTACCTTAATTCGTGTATATTTATTGATCTTAGAAGGTGTACCCTGACAGTGCACTATGATTAGGGAAAGAGGTACTAGGTGCTAGGTATTGTTGATAATTTAATGACTAAGGCATTCACACTAGTTGTGTAAGCGTAGGCGAAAACCGTCCGGATCCCAAGGTAAGTGTGGACCGTAATTTGGTAGATTGGACCTCTGAGAAAGACGCTACTTGGTACATTTTGTAGCACGCCAGAAGCCGTCATTTGCATGGAAGGGGTCCCTTCCAAGGTGCTATTAGCAGGCAGGAACCAGGAAACTCCACTGGAAAGGATGTATAGGCTGACAGTGCTGTGACTAACGTGGATTAGGAGTAGATAGGAGCAGAGGTAATTGAATAAAAAAACTATGGCTCCACTAAAGCAGTAAGTTCAGTGAGAGAGAGAAAAGAGAGGAGTGTTCACTTCAAGTTTCTGAAACTCAGAACTTCGATCATATATAGGCAGGTAGATTTCTGCGCACAACCAATGAGATTCCGCCTCATTCCAACCAATCAGGAGGGGCGTTATTCTGACCAATCAGTGTACACCCACCCTAGTGAGCTCTCGTGGAGTCGGGATCATAAACTAGTCCCATCTCTCTGTACTGACGGCAAAATATTATTGATATAAAATATGGAAAGGTAAGTGGGTATTTTCTGGTACGTGTAGAGGGTAACTTCTATTTGTCCACGTAGAAATTGGCACAACACTCGGTTGTGGATGAAAGTCAACGTGACGTCCCACCATCACTAGGTCGAGCAAGCTGCATATATTCAAATTTACTTAGTAAGGCAGAACTCAGATATTAATTTAGATGAGTGCCTATTTTCCCAGTGTTAACTAAATGAAAGATCAGTGATACTCAATATGACAACACAAATTTGAATACTAGCTTACTTATTTATTAATTACTCTTTGCTATTTTTCCCACATTTGGTTTTATTTTTAGCATCTACTTTTATATTTTGTAGTTAGCACGGAAACGATCATGCCTTTAAAAACAAACTGGTTGACTTGAAGTTAGTGACCAATAGTATGTGTTTTTATGAGTTAAAGCTTATGTAATTATAGTTTTAAAAACAAAAATTTGGTATTGTAAATATAATATATAGAAGACACCACTCACAATTATATAAAACTTTATTATAATACTAAATAGTTACATACAATTTAATCACATTTATATATTTGTTATGTTGTTTGTAATATAGTTTAAAATATATTTTATCTCGTGATATTATTAAACGGTACTATGATGTAAAATTTTATGTATCAGTATAACAGCGTACTCACATAAAAGCCAGAACAGACAGACATAAAGAAAATATAAATCTAATCTGATGAATGTATACTTATTCATCATAACCCTTCCCAATTAGAACAAAATTGAATTTAATTATTCTATGAGGATGATTTATCAAAAACAAAAATGAAACAACTTCATTGGCATTCATAAGAGCAAGAGCCTCCAAGAGTAACTAAAACAAAATACTGTTTAGTATATTAGTAAATAAATATGTTCCAGTCTCCTTTTTCTTTTAGTATTTTATATTTTCTTGGAGTTTGACAGCATTACATACATGGCAGCTATGTACAAAATGTTTTTAAAAAAACATTTAGAGCAACAGATGTTTATATTTTCATTTATATATCACATTTCTATTTTGAAAAACAAATTATTATTCCTTTTCCCGTTCTTTATCAAACGAATCAGACTCATTGTCGTTTAATCTCTCTGTCTAGTGGCAGTTCTCTCTATCCTTTTACAGAGTGCTGTTGAGTTTTTACTAAGAACTTCTCTATTATATAAGACATCTCTTGCACGTATCAATTTCAGTATGTGATCTTTTATTTGTGTTTTTCATACTGAGTTTCCAGTAGACCATCCCATTCTCCACCTTGAACTCCAGGATACACCGTGTCATTCTTAGTTGTTGATACATGTGTTTAATTCGAGTCCAGCTGTACATCACTCCAAAGTTGTCGTGAACTATGTATTTCAATTCAGACAATTCTCTGATTTAATATATATTTTAGTAATATATGAGACCCGTCATTTGTTTTTTACTGTTTCAATGTGTTTTTATTTTTATTACATGTGACATAATCTAAATTGTATTATTTTTTAAGCATTTGAACGAAGTAGTCAAGAAATTCTCAACAATACTCAGTGTTTGCAGCGCTTATCACCTTTTCAACAAATTTTTAAAAAAATGAGTAACTAAAATATGTAAAAGTCCTATTAAGACCGGTGTATTAGTCAGATGTTTACTTTTTCTGCCTTTCAAGATTGATGTTTTGTAACCTGTTTGAATTTTTTTGTTTTACTTTGATTTCCTTAATCATAGGTAATAATCTTTACTTTTATTCTTATATATCATCTATGTGTAATAAATTAGTGACTTTTTTAGACAGACCGTTATTCTATTTTATTCAAAAACTCACTAGTATATTCAGGGGAATATACCTTTAAAATTTAACGTTAATCGTCTTTACACCAATTGTAGAGATAAAATCTACAAATAGTCAGAAAATTTATATGTATTCAACTAATACACTTTGAATTTATAAAATAATTGAATTGAAATATTTTTAGGAACAATGTATTATAACATTTTTTTTTGTATTTTAAACCCATAAAAAAACATTTGATCAGATAAGTAGCACAAAGAAAATTAAACACCTGGACTACGTCAAAGGACTTCCCATCTACGGTATAAAATAAACTCCTAATTTACAGTCGGGCTTGAGTTGTGGAATAATCGGTCAAACGAATCATTTCACTAAAAAGTATTGAAAACAACAGTTAATGCTCAAATTACGCCAGCTGCATAACCCGTAACCCTGTTGATTTACCTTGCAGCCTTGTCTCGTCCATTCGAAGTCCACGAAATTTCACGAGAACATAAAATCGTCATAATCCCCTGCACAATTATTATACAGCTTCGCCCTTATAATCTTTCTCAACTTTTATTAAAGTGACATTGATCTCGTTACCTGGTATAAATTCATGACAGTCAGAGTCCTGTAAATAGCTAGTTTTGCATAGAGTTCTACGCAATACTCTACCAGCCCTTTACGGTGATGTGGGTGATGGAGAAGCGTGGGGATCTGACAATCATGTGGTATTTGATAAAAGTACCGAGCAGTGGTAAAAATAAATAATTGTCAGCCAATAGTATACAAAAAAGGAGAGGAGTTAGACGGATGGTCAATAAAAAAGAGTTTTCAGGTTTTCATCTTTATTTCCTAATTATATTGCTTTTAATTAATAATTTACAAAACAGGAAATTTTCTCAACATTTTGTGGTTTTGATGCTGTACATCTATAATATAGTGATCACAACAGTGAAAAGCAATCTCCAGTCACCCCTGGGGGCAACCAGGAGCCTATGAGGCACCACAGTCCCAACTGTCTGGTAGGAAGGACATGTCAAATTTATTAATGGACAATGTATGTCTACATCAGGTCCTAATGACAAGAAAAGAATGTGTTGTTAAACATGATTGGTAACAATTAGGTATATGCAAAGACCTCATCTGTCATCCATATATCTTTGTAATTTTAGGCTATCAACTGATACATTTCAATCTCACTTCATTAGCTACCGCCACTTTACTTATATAACCTATATTTTATTATTGTTACCCGGAGCAAATGTAGACATATATAGTGTGTCACCACATTGTCCGTAATTAAATTCCCACATCAGTCTTTGAGTCCAACATACTCCTTGTTGCTATAAATTAAGACATAGGAAATCATTGAATAGCCGCAATAAGTTACTTAACGATCTTTACCTTGCTCTGTGGAATATTCTGTGAGGCCTTCACCGTCGGAGATCTAATGTGAGTGCTGGTGCAGTCAAGGACTCCTGTGTATACCGCTGGCCTAGATTCTCGAGTGCTATCGAAAGTGGTACGTACGACGTGCCATTTATATTCAGGCTACAATTCAGACAGGCACTACTGCACCGGGCCTAATTAAATTTCCTTTATCGAATTAATAATGTTAATCTAATCTGAAGAAAACATGTCATTTTGGCTTGACACGAATTCAATCCTAACACTAAAATATATGTGTAATTGTCTGTAAGAAGTTACATCTCTACTTTACACACACGTACTCTCTCTATCTCTCTTTCTTTCCGTATCCAATTTTTACGTTTTTGATTATTTTTCACTAATATTTTGATTATAACAGAAAGATGAGACCAATTTCAGCGCGAGTAACAATCATTAAACCCTAGTGACTTTTCGTTTCATCATCTTTTTATTTTTTTTTTATTTACTATTGTTTTATTAATTAAACGATTTAAAATTATAAAACACGGTTTACTATCTCAGTTAGTGTCTAAAAAATATTTATTGCATGATTCTATAGATTTAAAATTTTATTGTGATTAAATTAAAATCTGCCTTAGTGGACAAAAATTAATTGTGATAAATTTTCTCACAGTATTTACATATTAACCAGGGACCTCCCAAATCCACATTCCCTCGTATGCGAAAGAGGATGCGGAGTCATGGAAAGTTCCATCAAGATTATGAAAAAAATACTGGGAATGTTTTACCAAAAACTTTAATGCAAAATTGATTGCAATTTATCAGGCAAGCGAAAATGATGAGTTCCCCCACTTTTCCTTCATACCTGGCAATAAACTACGGTAATAATTCAAAGGAACGAATTTCATTTTAGGAATTAACGAACGAAAACGCTGTTTTTTAATATGCAGTTACTGGAAGTCTTTAATTAAAAAAAGAATACACTTCACCCTGGATTGTAATCAAGAATCTTATTCATGGCAATTACTTATGAAATAAAATGAACTTTATATACTATCTTATATAAAATATCACCTTTCCATTTCATTGTTCCAAAATGTTTGACAGCATTGGGGAAAAGGGTTGTGAGTCAAGTTGGCAATTTACTCTCCACTTTTGGTCTATCAAAATTATGTAATAAAATGAATTTAAGTTTATCAAATATAAGTATTAGTAACTTTTACAAGTACGTAATACGTATGTAAAATATTATTTGTTGCTTTATTGACTTGATGTCGTTATCGATTATATATTAATACCGACAATTTTTCCAAGCGGTTTTTCACTGTCCATGAGTTAGGTCAGTATCACAGTTTGTGAAAACTTTTATTTTCCATGAATAAAGCGCCGGGTAAATCCATTCGAACGCCATTAAACCGCTTTCGAACCACCTCAACTGATAACGTCATTTGAGAAAACATAATCAATCATTCTAGCCTTTGTATTTTCAACGGGATTCCAAAAATATGGATCGAGGTGAAATATTTCTTGTTATTTTACCTAAAATATTAGGTTAGTAGGATACAGAAACTACTCGAAATTCAAGGATTATCTCTCTTCAACTATGTAATTACGTATAGCTAATAGATTTATAGTTTAAATAACTTCACAGTTTCAAACGTAAAATAAATTTTAAAAAATCTGCCTAGTTAAGATACACGATAAACACTTATGGATTTAGGTACTCAAAGGTATTAATTCCTACATCCAACAAGATATTGATCTATAACCGAAACACATGTTTGGCGGACATAAGGAAAACTTACACTTTAAGACCACTAAAAGACTGTAAAAGACAAACATGAAAGCACATGTTGTTCTTCGGTGCATGAGCGAGTGTCTGAGCAGACCTATTGCTTGCAATATAATGTGGATTAGAATAGAAACATTGCTTAAAAACTTCTGTATCGTTTGATATAAATAATAATAATAATAATCGTTTATTTTTAAATAACCATTTTTTTGTCTTAGTGATAGGGGTTAATTACATAAGGTTTAGATTATTTATGTAGCGATAGTACTTTTTATAATTGATTCTTAATTTTTTAATATTTTTAAAGATGTATTTTTTTGGTTGTCACTTAAATGAATTTTTTAAGGGGTATTTTATTATTATAAAATGAGAATGAACAATATATATTTTTTTTTCATGTAGTAATAGCACTCGTAATTTTATTATTCGTATTAAAATTAAATTTTCCAAGCGGTAATGGAACTTATGCATTCCTGTTCAGAGATATTATTCCAGCTCGTTTTTTGCCCCCCCCCCCCACAGACAGTATATGCTTCAATCCGGTTTTTGTCTACACGGTTGTTTTATAAAAAAAAAAAAATTGCAACAGAAATAATCGTCTGCACAAACCACAAGGAAAAAACATAATAAATCATTGCAGAGCATTATGGCACGTGTACATACTGTGGTTGTCTAATTGGGTGAATTTCTTCTTATTCCGAGTGCTTATAGAAGCTGTGGGAATTTTCATCCTTCTCTTTTCAAGTCATGTATTTGAATAATGGAAGCTATTCAGAATTTCCTATCCATAAATGCTTAGAAAGAGTTATTTGAAAATAAAATAACGCTATTGTCAAGGATTCTTGTGGCCGGGGCTATCTGAATTCTTCCTAAAATAAATTTAATAATTAATGGTCACACTGAATGCTTTTGATTTTTTATTACCTTAACGAATAATGGTTGCTGCTGTTTGTTTATATTCCATCCTTGATAGCACGAGAGTAGAAGTAACTATTGAAAATATTTATAACTAAAATTCTCTAATAGAAATCCATTAGTGCAGAATGTTTTTTATAAAAGCAATATGTGAAAAATTATCAACTAAAAACGGTTACAAATTCTAAATAAATTAGCATAAACGGTCTAATGACCGTTTAATAAAATATGAAAATTTCAGCGATTTATTTAAGGTTCATATTACAATTTAAAATTAAGAGAAAGCCATGTTCCTTAATCACTAAATGTACTACCTTTAGAATTTTAATATCGTTAGGAAACTCTACTGATAGATACTCACAAGTTGTCTGTTACTCTGGAGCCTTAGACGTTTCAGAATGAGGTACCTCACAGTCAGTGGACAGTAATAATATAGACATAAGGGTAGGTTTAACTACCAATACCCAATCCTTTGCCTAATTAGTCCTACTTCATCACTCCTAGATAGAGCGTTGATTGAGCAAGAATCCTTAATTGGGTGTAATTAATTTTTGGGATCTAGGAATGCCCCTGCACGATTTTGCTTTGGGGGTGTGTTTGCGTAGGTGTTTCCACAAGATCGGTAAAAGAGGGATTATTTCTCACCAACCTTCCGTAGGCTGTTCAGTTATGATTAAATATTTTATTATTAAAATAACCACTCATTTTTCCTTACCGATCAGACTGGACCATCAGATATTATTTTGGTATCTCCGGAGATGGTGCAATTTTCATCACTTGGTATTGACAGACCTCTCAATCCATCAATGATTCTCTGAAGAAACAAATCATAAGCAGATTGTGAAATATTTTTATTTCCTCGTTTATTCATTCATTTTATTATGATCCTTAGTTCAATGTAACAAACATTCAATGTCAATTTATACATTTTATTCAAAGAGCGCAGAAAAACTAGAGAGTCAAAGACTCGGTGGCTTGAGCAGCGGCTTGTCCGATAATTTTATAAACATGGAGGTCATTGGTCATGCTATTTTGCAGTCAACTGATGAATAAAAATCTGTACAATGATTCCAAATAAAGAAACTGAAAGCTATATCCAAATATTTCGCTTGAAATAATGGACTAAAAAAGCTTATTGTGCTGGTAAGAGTAATTACTCACAGGCATCCCATACGAAGTACATCCTTGGATACCAAGACTAGGTTCAGATCCAATATTAAAGTATTTGATGAAAGATACCTTGAAAATCCCACTGGTTGAACCTTTTGGCAGCTAAGAAAAGTTCATAATATGTTATTATAGGGTTATGCGAAATTGAGAACTTTTTTCTCATGTTATCGTTCCGTTATTTTAAAATATAGCCCTTGATTATAACGGTAACATCATACCGTTAGATTTTTCAACCACCAAGCCTTTTTTAATGCGGAATAATAAAAATAGCAGAACCTCGCAGTGACATTTATTAATGTCACTGTCTTTTTCATTGCGTCGTAATGGCACTAAAATTACTCCATCAACTAAGATTCTTTTTGAATCACCCTTCATTCACTAGTGAAACATAAATCAGATAAAGCTATGTTTCATTTACATTTTAAGACACAATACATATTTTTGGTAGAGTTATTTTGTTACTTTACATTGGCTTACAAGGACTGTAGCAGTATGGTTATTGATACAAAACATAAAACAAATGAAGCACTGAAAAAAACATGTAGGTGATCGCGAACCTGTGTATGATTTTGGCCAGGAAACTTTATTATCAATAATCAAGGACGTTTAATAAAGACTATTATCCCATTCTCAATTTTTCTTATTTCCTCTATAAAAAAAAAATGCACAACTCATTCAAATGATTGTATAATGATGCATGTGATGAAGCATTCTGCTTATGTGAATTTTTATTTACCAAACCGTATTTTCATTTGAGCTCATATTTAAAACCACTATCTTTTCACTTTTATTTTATTTTTCTAGTTTATTTAAAGTAGACTAATTGTTAACTCTATAATATTTTTTATTGCCTTAAATTGTTGGCACTGCCACAAAAATGCCAATAATGAATTCTAACTGCTAATTAACTAATTACAAACCTTCTTGCTTACAGCTAATATAGTCAAAAATAATACCACATCTCTATATGGAGAAAGATATCTTGAAAACTCCACTGGTTGAACCCTTTTCCAGATCGGAAAAAAAGTAATGAACTGTCACTACGATTCGTCCCTTTGAGTAACTAGTGCTCGCTTAAATTACACAAAAGGCTCACAAATTTACTTGTTGACAATGCAGCATTCGGAATACATCAGTCGGATGGAAGTGGCATTTGTACGGCATAGGAGAATCAAAAATTAATATTATAGTCTGCAATTGAAACAGTGACAGCATAAACAGTTTTTTATTATTCATGACAAAATACACAAACAAGTTCAGTCACTCGTGTTAACAAACGTGTATGCAGATAAACTGTTGTGACCAACCGTTTGTTAGTGTTTCATTCTGGTCACACAAATAGAAACCCGGACGTTTCCACGTGAGTATGTTTGTGCAGATCTTTGTGGGTTTTAGGAGTATGACATTTTACTAGGTCCATTAGGTAATGGGAAGCCGTAACAAGGATTTCAATATCTACAAAACCTGAGAGTCTCATTAATTAATTAATTTCTAAAATTCTTAAATATGTTTATATATCTTTCATTAAGGTATCAAACTATCGCACTCGTGATCCTAATTAATGGCTTGTTTCTAAATAAAAGAAACATATTTTATAAATTACAAAAATAAACTAAAAGTGGTATTAACTTTGTCTACTCAACTTAAAATCTACTAATTTTTTCATTAGGTTGATAAATGCTACACCATGAAAATTCATGAACGGTCATTAACAATTTACATAATAGTTATTATGTATTAGGATATAAAATTAAAGATCTTAATACTATGAATAATATTATATATTATATTTTGAGGAACAGGCCATAGTTATAGACGATTCTTTAAAAAATGTCTTTATCATTGTATTTGTATATTTCTTTTGAAACCAGTTTCATGTAGTAGTATGATATTTTGCGCAATGCCTCAGATATATATAAAAGCAATTATTTAAAAAATAATGAAAGACGATAAATTAAATGCATAAATAAATATGTTCTCGGTATGTTGTTTTTGTTTATTTAAACAATTAATTTATTACATGGGTAAACACACACACACACACACAGAGAGTCAATATGCGATTGTTTATATTTACATTTTTGAGCAATGCTGTATGCTTCCTTTCTGTTCAGCACTTATTTGTAATCTCGATATAAGAATGATAATTCCAAAAACAATTGATTTAAGCAATAACTCATTGCATCAAATTATTATAAAATTTTGTTTCTTATAAAAAATTCTAGCATCCTTGTGACTTTAATAAATATAGTCTAATACATACTGAATAGAATGGATGTTTATTAAAAATTTTGCCTCATATTTATTTATTCACTTATAAATAATATTCCGAGTCGACACTCCATTACTATAGTATTACTTGATTTCATAGAGAAGGAATTTTGTTATCTTTCCAAACCCTTTATTTAGAATGTACAGAGTGCATTACAGATTGCAAATGCAAATGCTCCATTGCTGAATTGCAACTTCAGTGCCAGTTTGGCACTGAAGTTGCAATTCACCCTATGCAGTTTTGAATTCGTGCCTGGTTGTTCGTATTTCTGAAAAAACATAGGGCACATCAAGTGCCACCATAGAGTCGTTGTTATATAAAAATCTCCTATGTAAAAATAAGACATGTTTCATTTGGATGTATCAGCTGGTGACATATGGCGTTTTGATTTTGATCTGAAACTTGAGTTCTATTACATTCGACAATTTGAGAGCAGATGTAGCAAACAAATACAAGTGTTTTTTCTCCATACGAATTTGATATACGGGGTTTTGATATAACAGTGACGAAAAGATATAATCACAATTACTTACAGGGTTTCAATTATCGAATGTTGACGACGTCCCTGGGGTAGAGCGCAGAATTTATAATTGAGCTGTTTGAGCAACTCCTACTTTCTAAAAGTCCAGCAAAGCAACTTAGACCGGATTCGAATAAATGAATGGATCACGTCGTAACTGAACGCCCAAATAAACTGGACTTGGGTCGATCCCGGAATGGCACTAAAGTAGAACTTCAGGAAGCTTGTTATTTCCCAACAGGCTGGTTTCGGCTTCTGAATTTAAACAGTATGTTCTGATCTTGTCCGTTTTCTCTTTTCAGAAATTGGTCGTTTTTAGTAAATACTGTGTGTACTTTCCCTTAGGTACGGTTTGTTTTTTTAAATTTTTAACACACGCATTTGTTACAAGGTTTTACTTTTACTTTGTTATTGCAATCTCTATTGAAATGAAAAAAAAAAAAAAAAAAAAAAAAAAAGGATAAGCCAACAAGAGATAAAACAAAAATCCATTTTCGTTGCGGGAAAAGGAAGCCGTCCCTCCAAAAATTGGCCATTTCCACCTACACTTTAACACTTAAGACCACTTTTAATAATTAATTATAATAGAATTATTAACAATTTATTATTTATTGTAACATAGAGCACATTTATCGTAGCTGGTCCCAACATTCAAGACATTTGTATAGCATTACTATCAAATTAAAAAAAAATTAAGTAGAATACGGAGCAATCGTCTGTCTCTGGTGTGTATTTTTTATGCACTCGTAAAAATTATTCAGTCCATCGGGTACATTACAAAACACCTCGACATATGCTGTCAACTGCGAGTATAAAAAATAATATGTACGGAAGAAAACAATTTAGCTAAAATTCTAGATTTCTAGGCTTACACAGGTGGTCTGAAAAGTTTCCGACCTCAACATGAAGATGATAATAAAATAAAGAAAAGCTAAAATAAAAGCTTTGTTAGGTCGGAAACTTTTCAGACCACCCTCGTAGCTCAAAAGCTAATTAATGTTAAAAATTCTGATGTTTCACTAACCCAGTGATGACTGATGCTCAAATATAATATCAAAGATATCCCAAAAATAATAGTGAGCGAACAGTAAAAATCACTACTTTAAATCATAGATCTAATTTTGGAAATTATTGATGAAACTATTGATGAAACTAAATATCCACTGATATTTTTAAATTTCCCCATTCATTTGATGCCTACGTTTGTTTTTTATAGGTGGTATTTTCTGAATTTCACTCTCATTACCGTGCTTTTTCATGCATTAAACCGACTATAACGGGATATTGATCCGATTTCTTTGAGTACATTTAGAATTTGACTAGATTATTTTCCTCCGATAATCTTGTCATTAAGTTAAAAAGTGGATTTCTTCTCCCTCTGGCATCTAAATTATCATAGATGCAATTTGCTCTTAATTATTCCGTGACGCAGACCGTTGCTGCTATAAATCCACATTTTCACCGAAGCCCAATCCATTTATCACTTGTTAATACTACTATATGAATACTTAACATAAAGCCGAGAAGATTTAATGTTATATTGATTATTTATATACTAAGCAGTATATAGTAAGCAGTATTTTGGTGTAAAGATTCGAATCTAGAGGCAGGCTTCCTAAAAAGGAAAAAAGATTTACAACTAGTGAGATGAACTGATAAAGGAGATCTGCTTAATCGTTAAAATGGATTTAAGTATATTTCATCTCGTCATATAACGCAGACTAGACTGATTTAGTGCTCTTATGAGTATGGAGGAAAGCGCATCTCCGATAAAAACAAAACACATTTAGACTATAAAATATATGTTAAAAACCCTTATTTAAAGAAAATCACAATCTGTTTTAATAGGAAAATAGATGATTGGGAACAATGATCTAATTTTTACCATATTTAAAATATTTCATTCATGATGGACAGGATCTTTGCTGTAGGTTGAACGTGATGTGAGTGCATTTCCGTTCGTTGATGTTTATCCCTGTATCGGTTGAGCTAGAGCTATCTCAAATTCCTAATTAAAGGACAGTTATGTCATCATCAAAGGAAGCAGGAAAAGAGTTCGAAGTAGTTGCCATGTCAGCGGTATGGAGGGTAAAGAGAAGAGGAAGCTATTGGGGGCACTACCTTGAAGAGCTCCAGATTCAACTAAATGTAGTTTCAGTGTTCTGAGCCGCAGTGGAGTTGGATGCAGTGGTTTAATGAGTACGAGCGAAGCTTAAGGAAGTGTTCGTCGTAAGTTGAATTTGTGTTTAAAGGGCAAGCTGAAATGCTAAACCAAGTCAAATACCTTAGCTACGCTAAGAAATACACTATCTCAAATACACTCATGTTCTTCGTGTCTGAGGAAGTTGTGAAAACTCAGAAAAATCCTATTTAATGGTTTTTTTATTTTGTATTCCTTCAAATTCCCTTGTTATTATAAATTATAAAAAATAGTATAGATTCTACAGAAATGAATCTATTCATAGTAGGCCGTTATATGTCCCTTAGCTTGGCTACATTTTATGCAAATTTAATAGTTTTACATTGCGATTTGTGTTTGTTACAAACGTATAATGTACATTGTACATTCATTGTCTAAACATGTTTAAAAGTGATAAGGCTCACCTTATGCATGCATCATAGACTTAATACTAACTTACATCTAACAACAAAAGCTTAACCTAATTTTCCCCGACAGTCTGTTGCCAATCAAATGGCCATCGATGGCTATAGACTGTCGGGGAAATGGTCATCGACCTTTCCCCGGTGGCGGAGTCAAAGTATTAAACACTGGGTTGGTTAGGTGCTGCAACGAGTCAAAAAACTTGATGTGTCTCCGGTGGATGAACTCACGCACCTACGGCACACCAAGCAACGGGTACAGGTTGGTGTTCTTTAACCTCTCAAGAGAGATGTCTGACCACTTTCCTCTTGATCCCATTCTGAAATCGCTGAAGGCTTTTAGCTGTATTGCCAGTCAAGTGGGCATATAGTGGGGCACCGTTCATACGATTGTTTCTTCGGACTAGTATAAATTAAAGTCCGACCACCACAGGTGACTTAAAAACTATCAACTATTTATTTCTTCTGATAATTATTAATCGTTCTTTATATATACTAGACACTTCTATAAATATAACTCTACGTTATACTAGTTTGTATGTAACTAAGACTTTATTGTAGACACTTATACCAAAACAGTAGTGCAGATAAGGGAGAAAGTGATAGTATTGTGTAAGCCAAGGCCACTAGTTGCTTGACCCATAATCTACCAATAGTAGAGTGCCATCGAACTTTGACTAATGCAGTAAATGAATATAACACAGACTCAAATGAAGCAACCAAAAACGTGGTTCCCAGTACTGCTAGTGAGGATCCAGGAATCAGTAGCCACACATTGAACTAAATTCTTTTGACATTTTTTTTAATCAGAATAGGGATGTCAATAGAAACTATGGGTCAATATATTACTATTTTATTTACTTATATAGATAGATAGAAAAAAAATTATTCTGTGCCCTTTATGGATTTACAAATGTACAAAAAAATAAATCCAATTCTGGATATCAAAAAGGATCTCACCTTCCATAGGGAATAAAATAAATAAATGGTATACCCCCATTAGAAAATATCACCCAAAAATTTGTTTAAATAGAAAGAAAATAAATTAATTAATAAGAAGAGAAAAACTTGTTCAGATATGTTTTTATCGGAAGATAAAATCAAAATCAGACTCTCAAGTCTTAAAAAGCTCTAGAGTGGTTTTATTGCCAGCTGTTTATTTCTTTATTTCCTGAAACATATTTGAATTCATATTATAATTCATGCCATAATTTGTATATCTGTAACACGATTGAAATCAAACCTTTAAGTCTGAGATATGGCTACATAAAATTACAAGTTTGAGAGGAGCAAGTTAGTATAAGTTAGTAAGAGGTATGAGATTCACTTTCTTCACGATAGATTTTTTTTTGTTTAACGATTCTCGTTTTTAATTAAAAGTATCAGTTTAAAAGATATGACAATAATCCCATAGCAATGCGTTACATCATGGTAGCATTGGTCGGTAATAACAGGTAGTCCAATGTACAGAAAAGGATAGTTAACAATGCATAACCCACGTTTTCAGTTCAAAAAAACTATCTAAAAAAATGATGCATTGTTAGTGGCTATGACTATGATTTGACTGATTGTAGGGAGAAACAGATAAGCGGTTGATATCTAACACTGCTTTCTCAGATTATCATGGAAAGTTTGTGAATCCTTGGTATACCCGATAGCGGAGTTTATCAAAGCGTCTAATAAACGCAGACAATAGTTGTCACCATCAGATTAAACATAGAATTGTCTCTGTTCCATGATTCTATTTGATAAATCTAACAAATATATTTCCCCGCTACTAATTATTTAGTAGGATAGATTAGATTATAACATTCGTTTTTGAATTTTCATTTTTTTATCTCGTTATCTTAAAAACTGGAAAGTGCAGATCTATAGACATTAGAAAATCAGAACTTTTCTTGTGAAATTCGTTTAAATTAGCTCAGAAAAAAAAACTGTCTATTCCTTGCTTGATGTTTTTATGCTTGAAATGGATGAATACATGAATACCTCGGAAACATTCTTACCTCTGACAATAAAGTATCTGATGGACTCAAATACCGTGTGCAAGCCTCATTCTGTACATTATTATGGCAGGGCATACTTTGCTAACGTTCACGTGTTGAAGACCAGTTTCATTACATGACAGAACAAGCTAAAAGCTTGAAGTGCACTTTAGTCCTGGCAACGAAGGAAAAATAGTAAAAGAAATGGTAAATTTAAAACTTTACTTTAATTAAAATTTAAATTTAAAAATAGTATGAATATAACATAGAAACATATTACAAAATCAGTAATTACTGTATACACATGAGCATGAATTAAGTATTTTGTTTAAACGCCAATATCCTATATACAGGTAATCTTATTTCTCCCCGAAATCAATGCTCGATTCTTCACCTTCGGGAGGTGAACCGTTGCTACATTATCCATGCCGTAAACAGGTGAGAATGGAATCCAAGCTTTCGGAATTTGAACAATGACAAATAGATTTCAGGGTTGTGTCAGGATTGGGTCCTTCGTAGTAAGTAGCTAGAAGGATTCATCACTTCCTGGAGCCCGCCGCTACTGCTCTCGTAATAAGTGGTTATTAAGGCACTCTAGCTTGTAAATACACCCTCCACGAGTGTTCACCTCGAAATGCCGAGTTAAGGCCCATTCACCCTAGAGATCTAAGCATGGTCAGGACAGCTCATAAGACGATGCCATTTTATTTCTGTTGTTCACTCGTTAATGAAAAATACTGTTCTCTACGTTAACTTAATTAAAATCTCACTGAAATCGGATGAAGAGTATAATGTTTCGTCAAGATAAAAAAGACAACGGTACTGGTTTCATAAGATGGTAAAAGCTCTGTAAGAATGAGAACTTACCAATTGCCTGAAGATGAGTTAAAGAATAAAAGAGAGTTGAATCCTCTTTAAAATTAGACCAATTTTAACAAACAAAAAAGGACAATGAATCTAATTCTTGGCGATATTTATATGAGCTAGATAGATTTATGAAATATTTACAATAGCTACAATAAAAATTAATAAAATCATAAAATTTACTGAAATCCTGAAGCTCTATAACACGCTCTTAGTAGGACGCTCCCACTAGTGATTCAGTGAAATCGAGGCAAACATATCCGGTATTAAGTCATTGTCGATCGGTCGTGGCTTGACATTCGGGTTGATCTGCCTTGCCCTGACAAGACCGAACCACGCAGTGTTAATTATATACTCTCATTGAGTTACATACATAGCAATTTTGATTTGTTCTCTGGCATGGCTTTATCTGACCTGAATTTAGGGTGGTTTGCATAGGTCTTAAGGCGCAAGACTTACGGTCCGGTTAAAGGGGAAGACAAGTGGAAGATAATGAACAATAAGAAGCTTAACTAGGCGATTTATTGTGAGGATATTTTCTGGTTCGTCATGGCTCGTAGGATCTTACGGTGTCGGAGTACGGTGAGCGTCTAGAAGGAATGAAAAACATTGGAAGCGCACTGTAGATCAGACCAAAGTTCACCCCGGTCTGCTGAGCCAGACAATAATAACAATTCGATAGTTATGAGTCACACAATTGAGGGTTTTGATTCTGCTGTTAAATCGATTTTATAGACACTTATAATGAATGTTTGTGATAATAGCTCAAAAAATCCTTAACGCATATTATAATTCAAGACGGCAGTTCTGGGTTACATAGTAAGGAATACACCACTAATAACTATTAAATGATTTACTGAATGATTTTACATAATTACGGTCCACTTAAACTAAAATACATATTACTTATTATTGATAATCATGCGATGTTTAATTTGATAACAAATTAAAATATCATGTTTAATTATAAGTTATCATATATATGTGTGTGTATTTATTAGTGGTCATTCATTATTTGTCGTGAGGTTGGTTTCATTTCTATCATCATCAGGTCCTTAAATGGAATTCCCATTTAAAATACTTTGCGTCTAATAAAAAATCTTTGTTTTAGTTGTGAAGATTGTAATAAAAGCATTTTCAAGTACTCTTTATATTATAGATTGAAAAACTATCTCATAAATTGTTAATTAGCACGCCATGTTCTTTCAGTCAATACCCTACACAAAACCATAACATTTTTTTTTTAACTTCTCAATAACTATTCATAAATACTACATAACTAATGATATGATGTTTTAGACATACGGATAGAAAAAAAAGAATGAGATCCTAAAAAAAGGAATCAATAATATTTTTCTTGCTTTTGAAACTTGATTTCCATTTTTTAAACTAACAAAAGGATTGCATGAAATTAAGATTTACATATGTAAATCATGTTTACAGCCTGACACTTGCTCCAGAGAGCAATCGAGGTCAATCGACACAGCACAATATCTTAAATACGTCTGATGTGTTGATATGAAAGTACTTGTGGTTATGAAAGTCATAGAAAATGTAGCAGGATTGTTGCCATTTGAGCCATTAAGCTATTAAACGTGGAAACTTCGTTATCATTTAGTCAATGAGTTTTAAAATTAAAAGTTAGATTATTATTCTAGTTTTATTGAAGATTGAAATAATTTTTAGGTAGATTTTCTTTTTCTTGTAATTGACTCTATTATACATTTCATAATCTATTTTCTTCTTTATTTTCTGAAGTAAACGACGTTTTACTGTTCATAACTTGACAGGAACGCCACACGATATGCAATTACATCGCTGTTTAATTACAATAACACAAGTGAAATTTCACAGGGAAGCAACTTAAAGATGTTGAAGCATCATTATTATGAGCTTATGTCATCGTGTATGACAAATCTTAATACCAAGTACGACGTGAAAAGATTTAATTTGGAATATGAACAATAGTAATTATCTTTGCTACAGATTCTTTCTGCAAATAAACATGTTCAACTGGCCCCACTTGCAATAAATTAAAAAAAAAATTAGAAATTGTTAAACAGAAATGAGACTAGAAGAATCCTTGTACATTTATATCTCGCAGATTTATATTTAATCCTTTTACAGCTTTATTGTTTATTTGCAATGACAAAAGAAAGATAAATTACGAACTCCTAGCAAAGAGTACTTGCTTTTAGGGATTGTTTGTTCTTGTGTTTTTTTTTTCAAAATTAGAATCTTATCTTATGTTTCCATAAGTGTGTCTATGTGCACTAGTCTTTATGAGACCTCTGCTCATGCTAGAGACATGATATTTCGCGAAGATTCAATTTGATTTTCAAAACGCTTGTTTATAGAAGATTAGTAAGTATCATTAATTAGTTAGTTAGTTGAAAAAACAAATCTTAAGTTTTCATAGATTAACTAATAAAAGATCACACCATATTGTTATATGTAACAAGTAAATTAGTCATAAAAAAAGTCATTTCATATTCCGGTATCTAGAAGGGTACCTATGAAATCTCAGCAACCTAATAAATATCATAATGTCTGTTTGGACATATGTATGTGGACAATAGTTACGTAAATTTATTAAAAGGGTCAGTAAAATCATTTTCGCGTCAGCAACAAAACCCTTGATTGTATAATGCATCAAGCTTAACTAGATTTTTTTGGTTATATTGCTACTTTTATCCATAGCCATATTAAAAATAAATATGGTTTCATCTCCATGATTCAAGTGTTAATTATGATTTATTTAATTGTTATATAATAAAATGGGATCTACGCTTTGTCATTTTTAACTACAATAACAAAAAGTCATCAAACGTAATATTGTGTTCGTAGCTTGTCCGACATAGAGTAGAGGCTTGATATTTCAGATGTTAGTTCCGTTTGAATCATGATTGTTTGATCATTTTCCCAAGCCGTTGTACGTCACTTTTTCGACCTGTAAGGAAATAAATCCTGACCTACGGTTAGACTACAGTGCTACATGAGGTGCTTCGTTTTTACTTTGGGGAGGTAAAAATCGTAGTGGCTGACTAACCCTACCCCTTCTACGATTTCACCCCTATCTTTCAATAATTCACCTGCTGAGTATCCTCCAGTAGAATAAGGTTACTATTGTCCCCAGCCCACCTTAAAGCGTTTCAGTTTTTCCTACATTAAATTTAGATATGACTTCCAATTAATTTTCAGGTATTTACGCTGAATTATTTTATAAATATGCCAAATATATCATATATACATCCCCTTCTTTTTTTTCTCAAAAATTACCATTTACAATCAAAAATATTTGGATAATTTAAATAAACTTATATATCATGTAGGTTTATATAAAGAAATATTAAATATTGTTTATATAATTATTAAAATGTATAACTTTTTTCCATTACCTTGAAAAAGAAGTTGTGCGGAAAATGGTGACGCCCTCGACCGATCTACAAGAAGATGGCGCATCAAGAGTAAATTAATTATAAATTAAATTATTATCATGTTTAATTATTAAAGAATATCTGCAAACACAAAATCTGTTAAATTTATGAAAACAGTTTTTCATTAACGGTTCTCTCACCTCTGAAACGATATATAATTTGTATATTGTAATACTGTGAGTTTAATTCATAAAAATAATTTAAATAAGTGTTAATGTTTTATTTCTGTATTTTTGATTCCTTTCATACCCTACTAACAAGTATGTTGTCATAAACTACCAAAAGGCGAACTGGAAATGGCTTACTCATTAAGCTCCAACAATAAATCTTGCGCCTGGCTGAGGGTTAAAACCCCAGTAAAATTGTAACCCTATTATTTTATGAGTTTCAAGATTAAATTATAATTACTCTAAAGGGCGTTTATCTCTAAATAAAACAGGAAATAAACACTTTCCCTTGGATTCGACTGTTGTGGGTTGCTGCTGAAAAAAAAAAACTGTACGGGAGTGAGAAGAGGAAAATGTTTCGACGGAGAAAGACTCATCAGCCGGCTGCAAACACAATACCGACGGTCGCCGGCCAGCTGTGACAGCCCGTAATAAAGCTCTTACACCGTGAGCTGCGTCTATAGCTCATAAGAACCAGGCCTGAGGGAGCTACAGAAAACCAACAGATGAGAAATTGCCGACCAAACGAATGGGGCCCATTCAAGAGAAATCTGCCAGCTTGTACTACAATTTTTGTCCTTTACGCAACACAAGAGGGAGAGGATCGATCCAAAAATTTAAGGACAAAGTGTTTGGCAGTTAACTTGACCAAAACACTGTCCGTTTGCTATTCATTTAACTTATAAAATATTAAAATGTAATTGCTTCGCGTTTATTTCTAGAAAGAAAAAAAACATTCGCGTCAAGTTTGGAATTCAACAGAAAATTCCTAGACTTTGAACGGTAACTTTATAGAGTAAGGTTAGTTTCATGTCCTGCAAATTAACAACAATAATGGCAGCAGGTAATCTTTGTTTACGTACAGAACAAAGAGTAATACATTTAGGAGATTCAGAATGTCAAGTAAGCTCGAGAAATCGTTTACGGGTCATTAGTAAGACAGATCTAACGGAGTATGGCCTGGGTGCTAACTGGACAACATGAAAAGCTGTTTACGATAGAAAACTAAACGTCTGTATACCAGTCTTTGGAGAGGACTTTTAGCAAATATTGCGAATCTAAGTATTTTTTGTACAAAAAATAAATTTTAATTAAAAAACTACAATAGGCTACGGAGATCAGCCGCAGATTGAAGAAATCTTAGTAGAAGAGGCCTAGGATTTCCGAACCGTAGCACTATGGTAGTTAGTAAATACTAAAAACCCATTTCTAGTCTGAATGATTACAGTTAAGTGGTTATTACCGTGTGATAATAAGAAACCATTCACTCGTTCTCTGAGCTTCTAGGGCCCCTTGTTCAACCGAATGTTCTAGGAACGCCATTCATTCTACTGTTACTTTACATCAGATTGTAAAGACCAAAGATTCATCATCATTAACTCGGCCGATGTTATCGATGCAAAGTTGATGGATAATTTTAGATCCAAGAACCAAGAGAGAGATAGCGTGAGAAATGACGGTTTGCGTTCTGAAAACCTCTTTTATCATCGATTACCATATTTACCATTTTACCGAACATTTGCGTTCATGTTGCTTTTAACTATTCCAACGGATTCTTATTCAAGATTTTTTCATAATTTTACTTCCTTTCTATGGGATAGCTATTTTTCAAAAGGAGCTTACTGTCCCATGGGTCCCATTGGGCAAATGATCAAATCTTTTAAAAATACAATGATACAATCTAATTTTGATATCTGTTAAGAATGTAATAGAGTGCAACAACTAAGCTAGTTTTAAGGTACTAACAAATGTTAACATATATTTGAAATGTGCATGAATTTATGAAATATGATGTGAAAAGCATGTTAAAGCAGATAAAGCAGGTTATACTCGAATAAATGATCACCTGAACTATTTCTTTGACCCTATGAAGTATGTTACCCCTTTCTAAGAACCCTTGAAACAAAGGGTATTGCAAAAAAAAAAAAAATCTGAACACTCCAGTCGAATTAACTCTGGAGTTATACCCTCTATTCTGAACTGAACACCAACTCTTCACTCAATCGCCCACCTAACAGTTCTAATACTTTTAAAACATCCATTTAATCCTTTAACTAAAAACAAATTTAATTCAGTAACCCCACGATTTATTTTATTGAATAAACTGTGAATAACTAACATAGATTTCTTAGAACTTCATTTATTTATTAGAACAGTTATTATTAAAATAACTTTTATTTTTCCTTATTTACTAACGTGAAACCGTTCTGAAACCAAAAATATGTTGTGCTGTTCATTCAAAGCCAAATAATTTTGCTCTGAGGCCTCTCTGCTTTGAGCAAGTCCTGTGAGTAACATAGTTACGGTCCAACGTTAATGGTGCGTCACAAAGGCTTTTGTTTTGTTTGTACAGGCCAAAGAAGCCTTTTGGTCCATGTGTCAAAGTTAGGAGACTCGTATGATATCCGATCGTTAAAACATTCTGCAGAGAACAGATTTTCATATCAGACATTACATAGTGGGTTATTGATTTCTTTGGGATTAGCATTAAACAATGTTATTGAAAGATTAAGAACGGTTTATGAGAGGCACATGCGCGCTGCTTTGAGCAGTAATTCTGTTATATGAAACGTTAGGTAATGTAAAATTAGTAACCTTTCCTTAACTTCTGCCAATTTAAGGTTATCCCTTGGCAATCATTGGAATGAAGGATAGTTAGGGAGAAGGATGTGGTTATTAATAGAAAACCACTTTAAAAATCATTAATGTCTAACTTGTACAGAGAGGACATATGCGTTGCCTAGGAGACAGTATGCTTAATTATGAGCTTTCTCAGGTATGCAGAACGAAGTAAGAGGTTCTGAAAATCAAATTCCATCCGAACTTACCACTAAACAATTGTGATCTTTAGAGGAACTTTAGAAATTTGTTTACTCCATACCAGGGAAACAAATAATTGAAATCCATCCTATAATTTATTGAAAAGATCATAAAAAGGCTTAGTGAAGTTTCTGAGATTAGCGTAGTAGCTCCAGAAATACTCGTGATTCCATCAAAGGAGATATGATTCTTGATCCTTTATGCTTTTTGGCGTGAGACTTCACGGCGCTCTTTTAATCACTGCGAAACATTCAATTCAGGCACCCATTTATACTAGAAACGTTTGAGATTTTATCTAGCTTGGCTGATATAGGAGTCTACCTTCTAAGGTACGTTTTTTATTATCCCAGAGCATCCTTGTAACGAATGAAACCAAGTACGAAAATGAAGAAGAAGCTGCCGAATCTTCAAAAGATTTCCTACACCTCAACAAACTGGCTAGTAATCAATATACCACATCAAACTTCAGGAAACCAAAGACATAGTACAGCCAAATCCCATCATTTATTAAAACAATGCCCGAAGATATTTTATAAAGACAAGAAGATACACGACTGAAGTATACATAGATCTTTACAAAACAACAACCTACAAAATGTAAATACTGTAGCTAAACATTCCCTTATAAAAATATTCAACAAAAGCTTTACAATATTACAACCTTCGAAGAAACAATTTTGATAGCAATGGCATATCCTTAACTAGTATTAAGTACTAAATGCTTGTAGATGAGTCTTTAATGTGGCTGGCCATATGATAGGGAAAAAAAGATTGCATAGACAAGCTGCCACAATAGACCTTCTTAGGCCGAAGTAAAGGGTGACAGCATCTGACATAATAAGCGACAGAGTTATTTTAAAATCCCTTGCTAATCCTTTTTTAGACATTTCTAGTATGGGTTTATCCAGCATATCCTTCATCAGTCATTTTTCTGAGTTGATTGTAATGGGTTGAGCCGGTTGGCTTCCCTTTTTTTTTTCTAGCTCAAGCTATTAAAATGCAATGGAGACCCAACATTTTTTAATGGGAGTCGCTTAATGCAAAGTAAATTACTTTACCTCAACACAGTACACGTAAACCTCAACACATATTGAAACTTATAAATAAAAACGTCACTAACTTGATAACCCACCCCACAAGATAGATTTTTTTACATTTTATTACTTTATTAATTACAAATGATCCTTTATTTTGTTCAAAACGTCTTGCTTCTAAAGGGGTCACTTTAGGTGATTTAAAAAAAAATCATAAAAGTGTTAGGAATTCGATATTTACATTGAAGTCATTGATTCTATTAGTTGTTTCTCTACTTAAAATTCCATGGCTCTACCAAGAGACTCAAAAATACGAGGACACGAATATCCCCGAAAACATAAGAGTTTTTTATTTACAAAAAAAAATTAAAAAATCTCTATAAATACTGAGCAATCAGTTCACTTTTTGTCCGTGGTGCTGCTCTGAGACATAATTATCACGTAAGAGATGACTGATCAAGGCTCTTTGTTTGCTAAAATAATTGCTATTATTTCCATTCATAAAATTAGTATAGTGAAAGTAAATAAATTTTGGAATGATGGAGAGGCGCGGGACTTGGGCTATACTTCAAAGTCTTCTAGTGAGAATTCAACCCGGATTTGGTCTCTAACTGGAGATAGTGTGAAAAAGGTTGTACTAAGAAGGTTAAGAGTTTAAAAATATTTGTTGAGTAATGTTCTTACAATAGCTAATGCCAATTAAGACATCTAAATTTATAGTCAATTTCTTCTAGTGGCAATCTCAGGATTTAATTACCAGGTTCAAATATTTAGCCGTTGAAACGGGAAACCTTTTACTCGATAATACCAAAATGAGGAGGCATTGAGATCTTTGGAAGAATTTTCGTTCACCATATGGAATAGAAAATCAAAATATGAGATCATAATTTATTCCATTTTCGAAAAACTCATGGGTTTTTTTTTCAGTTTTGTTATTTACTGTTTATTATTGAACTCGTATTGCTTCGATATTGCCTCAAGACCTAACAGAGCATGAGAGAATGCCAAAAATGATTTCTTTTTCTAATTGTTCACATGGGAGCTCCGTGCAGTTTCACCTGCTGTTATTTTCCTCTAGAGGGAAATTCATGTATGGTTACTGTATCTTCTCCGACGGGGGAAACAACTTCTATGTAAGTTTTATGGAGTATCGAGCATTATATTGTTTGGTGGATAATAAATTCCTTTTTTTTTTTGGAGTCAACAACAATTTATTATGATAGAATTACAATCTTCCTTCTTTATTAGGCAATAAGTAATTGAGATAAATGTTATTGTTTACGCCATTTGCGTAAACTTAATTTCATTTTAATTTGAATTTGCTATTCAATAAGTAATTACCCGAAACCATTCGGTAGTTCTGTGAATCACAGACGCTGGCGCTGCCTGCCGGCTCGATCAGCGTTTTTCCCCACGCTTTTGTCTCTCAGGTGGTAATTTTCATTTTCATTATTATAGCGTCTTTTTTGTCTTCAACAGTTATCATTTTTCACACTGTTTTTCAAGCGTATTTTCAACGCCATTATCTTTGTTTAGTCATTATTCAAATCACTATTACGCAGTCTTGGAGAAGCGACATTTCAGATTAAACGCAGACAGCTATTGGATGAATCGGGACTTGGATAAATCTGGAGTTTGGGCCCAAATCTCTAGGTTATGGGAGTTCAAGAAGGGAGATTCGCACGCTGTCGTCACATCGAAGCAGGTAGGAATTCACATTACTGTGTTTACATCTGATATTGTCATTTCTCTAACGAGACTCTCAAATAATTACAGTCCACTTAAAACTCAAACGTATAGCTAATTATCCCCAGGCTAATTAGTTTCTCGAATCAGTCGCCTCGTTTGCCGGTTGCGATTTCAACTGGTGAAATTCCAAACATATTTTTTGGTTCTCCGTATTCTGGATTATTCTGTCCAACTATTAATTTGAAAATTGATCATCAGTTTGAGTCAGAAGGTTAGTCAAATCGAATCGCGACGACTAGCGCCAGGTGTCGAAACCACATCAACTCAAACTGTGCTTACTGTTTGTCTAATTATTATTAGTACTCAATTTAATTTTATCACCAACTTTTGAATTTCAGAATTTCTGTTTTCCTTGTACATGATTTCCCTTTATATTTTCCTGTAAATATCCACTAATTCCATTTATTTCTGATAGTAATAGCATTAAAATGGCTCCACCAACTTCCCAAGAAATACAACAACAAATCGATTTAGCTATTAGTCAGCGAAATGATAGTTTTGCAGTTGCAACTGCTTTATCAGACTCTGCTAAGACAATGACTATAGCCGATTTACCTCGGCTTAAGGCCAACTATGAACGCTTATCTGAAATTGAACAGGAATTCAAGAAATTTAATTTCCTCATAAAAAAATTCAATTTGCATTTGCCAGCTACTGATCAAGTTGAAACTACACAACCTTACGTAGCCTTTGTGCAATTAATCGACACAATCCGAGCTAAATATTTTCAGCTCAAAAAAACTGAACCTTCAGTATTGAACGCTGAAGTCAATCCCGTTGCAAACGTCCCATCTGTAGCAAATCCACATCTGCCAAAAATTCAGATTCCTAAATTCAATGGCAAATTGTCCGATTGGCCTAATTTTTTTGCGCTTTTTAATTCCATGGTTCATCGCGACCCGCAGTTAAGTAATATTGCCAAATTACATTATCTTAAAACATCCACTATCGATGAAGCTGCTTCTGTCATTGCTTCATTCCATCTAACCGAAGATAATTACCAATTGGCATTCGATGCTCTAACTGCCCGGTACAATAATCCGAGACAAATTGGTCACATGTACCTCAAAAGCATACTTGACTTTCCCACTGCCAAATCCAATTCATTGTCTGACCTCAAGGGCTTTATGACCATTCACGAAAATTCTGCCAATGCTCTCAAAGCCTTGGCACTTGATGATTTGAGCGATTTTTTGCTAGTGTCATTAGCACTGAAAAATTTGGATTCTAAATCTCGACATGCTTTTGAACTAAATCATGATTCCACCACTGTACCTACTTTCCAAAGCTTATTGGATTTTGTCAATCAACAGATCAAAACCATTGAAACTTCCCAGTTAATTGGTGAACCCAGTGTTAAATCTCGGATTGCTGTCAAATCTCATTCGTATATTGCTCAGACTTCCCATGCAAGCGTTGATAACCGCTCAGCTAGACCCCCTGCTTCCTGCTTCTGCTGCTCTCACAATCACCATGTGTCACAATGCAGAAAGTTTCAGCAATTATCTATTTCAGCTCGATATGAGCTCCTGAAAAAGAATCAGCGTTGTTTCAATTGCCTTGGTGGTCACCTGCGGTCCAAATGCACATCGACATCATCATGCCGGAAATGTCATTCCCAACGGCATAACACGTTATTACATTCGGATCAGCAAATAGCAACCCCGTCAACTTCTGCCATGTCCATTCCAGCTCCATCGGTATCAATTGAAAATCCCAGTGTTGCGCCAATAGTGCTTTCATGCTCAGCTGCTCGTTCAACCACTCAGGAACGTGCTCATTCTCTTTTAGGCACATTTCGTGCTTTCATAACCGACTGTACTGGTTCTATTTATCCCATCCGTGGTGTCATTGACCCCGGTTCTCAAGTGTCCTTCATTAACAAGTGTATAGTGCAAAACTTGCGTTTGCCTACTTCTCCTAATCACATGGCAGTATCCGGAATAGGTTCTTCCGATACATTGTCAACAGGTTTGGTCAATATCCAACTGATTTCCCGTTTGAACAACAAACGACTCTCTCTCTGTGTTGCCGTAATCAACACCATTGCACACCAACTTCCTAGCATGGAAATCCCAAAGGAAAACCTAAAACGGTTCTTCCGTCTTCGTTTAGCGGATCCTCATTTTCATCGTCCCGATAAAATTGACATTTTATTGGGGGCTGACGTGTTTCCCCGCTTGATAACTCAAATTGGCATTCGGCCTATTCAGCATGGTCCCATTTCCATTGGCACCATTTTTGGACACATCATTGTAGGCCCGATTCAAATCATGAATCCGACCCCCTTTACCATTTCCTTGTTATCCACTACTGAAGTGGACAAGCAACTAACCGCATTTTGGGACGTTGAATCCGTCCATCAAGGCTCCATCTCCAATCCCTTGGATGATGTTGCTGAACAACATTTCATTTCTACGTTTAGACGCAATGCTGACGGCAGATATTCCGTCGCATTGCCATTTCACCCTAGTGCAACCCCATTGGGCTGCAACGTCACTCAAGCTCGAGCATCAGTATCCCGACTTGAGCAGCGCTTAGCCAAACATGGCTCAATTGTTGCTGAATATAAAATGTTCATGTCTGACTATCTGTCAGCAGGCCACATGGAACCTGCCTCCACTGCTTCAACATACGTTATACCCCATCCTTCCCCTTTGCAGACCGTCCGTCTATTTTCGGATTCTCAGATCGTACTCTCGTGGATCAACACTTCCCCTCATCTTTTAAAACATCATTCACTCGCTCATTCATACCATATTTACAACATCATTCACTCGCTCATTCATACCATATTTACATCATTCACTCGCTCATTCATACAATATTTACAAACAGCCCAGAGGCCCCCCAAGTCCACATTAATGTCACCTCCCTCGCATGCGAAGGAGGAAGCGGAGTCTTGGGAAGTCCCCCACGCTCCTAAGTCAGCCGCGTCACTGGATAAGAGCCAGCGGACGCTGACCAACAGCGTGAGAGCCATAGACGCTCAGGACATGATTAGAGAAACTGACCATTGCCAGGACTCCCTCTAACACTTAGTTATAGCAGGTCACGAGGCCACTGCCGTTTTAATTTCCGAGGAGGATTACAGGGATGAGTGGTGCAGTGCAATGACTGTGCTAGGGAATTAGGGTGGTTGGATAGGTTACTATAGAATTTTATAAACTTGGAAGGGATGAGTTCAATAATATAGGGTATATTCACATCATTGTAAAGGGTTTTGTTGCTGACGTAATGAGGGGCATTTACTATTATTCTCATGACTTTTGATTGAAAGGATTGGATGCGCTTGATGTTTGACTTTTTTGCTGTCCCCCATAGCTCTATTCCATATGTCCAGATTGGCTTAAGTATAACTTTGTAAGTAAGTAGTTTATTTTCTATTGAGAGATGGGATGTCCTTCGAAATAGTCTGTACAGTTGTCCAAAGCGTCTGTTTAGTTCTTGTCTTTTTAGCCTCGTATGTGGGTTCCATGTCAGTCTTTTGTCGAGATGGAAGCCTAGATACCTTACTGTCTCAGACACAGGGAGAGGAATCGAATTTAAAAAAACTGGCGGACAGGACTTGTGGCAGAGGGTGAAGGTTATGTGGGAGCATTTTGCTTCATTGACCTTGATTTGCCATTGGTTGCACCAATACTCAATCTCATCAAGGTGTTTTTGAAGGTGTTGGGATGCTATGTCGGGGTCTGGGTGGGATGACAAGACTGCAGTGTCATCTGCAAATGTTGCCAAGAAGGTATTGGTGGTGGAGGGGACATCAGCGGTGTATATATTATAGAGGATGGGACCCAGGACGCTGCCCTGTGGAACTTCTTCTTTTATGGGATAGTAGTTAGAATATTCTAAGCCACAGCGGACTTGGAAGAAGCGGTTTGAAAGGTAGGTCTGTAGGATTAGGAATAGGGTCTGCGGTAAATATCCTCTGAGCTTGTAAAGCAAACCTGCGTGCCAAACCCTGTCAAAAGCTTGAGCTAAATCAAGAAAGGCTGCAGGGCAATACTGTTTGGTATTCGAGGGCTGAAGAGATGTGATCGACAACGCGAAGGCCTTGTTGAGCAGTGGAATGTCGTTGGCGGAAGCCAAACTGGTGAGTAGGATAAAGGTTTTTGGATTCAATAATTGGAAGTAGGAGTTTTTCAAATATTTTTGAGAGTATAGGGAGTAGGCTAATTAGACGGTTAAATGAGGCTTCATAGGGTGGTTTCCCAGGTTTGGCTAATAAATTTCAAATAATCCTTTCCAAATACAACTTATACCAAGAACTATATAAAATATAAATAAGTTTCAGTCGATCGTTCATCCAAGGTTGCCTGAGATATTTTTGTTTAAGATCCCATTGGCTGACAACGAAACGAGAATTGGTTTCATTTGGGGATGATTAAGAAGTCTGAAATCACTCTAGTAATCCTGTTTTTCTTTATTTCATTACATGAAATACCTGTTATGTACATGAAGATCTGTTATGTGAAAGGCAGATTGGTTTTTTTAAGAAATCAATTATAAACTAACTAGAAAATATTTGGTCGAAATAAGGGACGTATAATTAGAAAGAAAAATATCGGAAAATGTCTAAAAATAGGGCCAAAGTTTTTAAAAAATTAGAACGTACAAAAATCGCTTTATATATTTTAATAGTTAAACTTTGTAAAAACCAATTTTCTTTTCTTTCTAAACGTTCCGCCCCTACTCAGGTATCCTCGGAGGTTTAAATGACTTTTAAAATTAATTATTCCATTTTTTCAACATTGTATACTGAGTTGGTAACTCCTCCCAGATATATAACAACTTTTTTTTAAAATTGGCACAACCAAACACTGCTATTTTTTTATCACGCCAAAACAATCAGTACTGAGTTACCTTTTCGGTATGTAATGTTGGAAGAAGTAAATTATTGAATTTAAAGTTAGTATAATTCATAATCTTAAAGACGTCTACCTAGGTCATCTTAACGTTGACTGGCGATATACAATAAATGAAAGATTTAGGAAGGACTCAAAAGGTTTTTTGGAAAATCAGGATATCAAAAACATAGGTATCTCTTTTTGAATGATTTTAGGTGAATATCTTTAAACTCAATTGAGAATGGTTTGCTCTTTAAAATAAATATATTTCTTTTAATCATCTCGGTTACTAAACATTATCTATGCAAGATAGAAAAGTAATTCAATAGCAAAAATATTAAAGTTGTATATTCGATTTTTAACAGATTTTGAGCTGGGACTTTCAAATGTTTTGATCAAAACTGTTCAACGATGTTTCACATTTTATTGTTTTCCTACTTATGTTTAGTTGTCAAAATACAATAACTCACTTCAAACTGTAATATATACCTTTGTAATTTTAGGGTCTATCATTAGGTTCTTCCCTTTTTTCTGTTTTACAGTTTCAAAATTCTCTACTTTGCAAATTGCAAAAGATGCTATGAAAAGCTTTCGTGAAGGCTATTGTGAAATTCTGTGGCATTATTAGGTGCATAATAAACTCGTTGAACGTCATTAGGCAAATAGATGCAGGACGGCGGGAATAATCTATTAATAGAGAATCATAGAATTTTTAAGGATAAAATGCATACACAGTGAAAATGTGTAAGAGAGAGAGAGAGAGAGAGAGAGAGAGAGAGAGAGAGAGAGAGAGAGAGAGAGAGAGAGAGAGAGAGAGAGAGAGAGAGAGAGAGAGAGGTTAATAAACGCGCGTTTCAATACAAAAGAGGTTTTGAGTGAAAATAAGAAACAACAATAGGCTTTTTATATTCGAATCTGAGTAACTTTATTACTTTTTTACAAGTTTTTATATTCATTAAATTTTTACAATTTTATATCCAAATGAGTAAGAGTTCGGTCCCTTAAATGCTATTAAACTTTTTACTGTATCGACTGCTCTCTAAATAAACTACGTTGAAGTTAGGTTTTAAAAAAATTGTTCTTTGTCTTTCAGTTCTCCTCCAGCTTTTTTATTTTCTATCATTCTGATCTCCAAACATATCAATTTTATTGCAGGAGACGCATCCGCTGAATTGCTACCCACAAACAAAACCTGATAAAGATCTTCAGTAATGTGCCCCCATTTGACTTAATCCACGTCTCTTTTTGTTTTTAGGAAGTTTCCTCTCGCGATACTTACCCTCTAAGACTATTACAGTAAACAACTTAACGGCGGAGCCCTAAAAATGGACGATAGAAAGAGTATATCTGCAGATAAAATGTTAATTAAAAATACTTGGCAAATCCACGGGTTTGAAATGAACGAAAAATATTTGAGTGACTAATGGCACACCATTTTTTCTATAAATTAATAAACACTTTTTGCGCAAAGTACCAATAGCCTGACTCTTTTCTATTGGATCAAAAGATTTACAGACTAAAATTAATCATGCATCATAAACTAAATTGAATTTCTTGAACAATGAAGGAAAAATGATTATGTCAGTCCTCGGGTCAAGGTCTAGCCAGCTCAATTTTATATAAAGGTGTCGTTATAGTTACATATTAAGGTTACTTCGAGAAATGTTGAAATAAGACTTTAAAATTTTATATTTATTGAATCGTTTATGCTGATACAATACTGTGATACTGTAAGACATGAAGTCGATATATCGTCCTGTGAATAAACAGGCTACTGATCGTCTTGTATTAGCGTGCAATAGTGAGCCGATTCCCTCATTCCATTTCACTTCACATTGCCTGTGTCCCTTTGACCTGTGGAACAATCACAAAAGGAGACAAGGAACGGATTTGGGCAGAATTAATTTATTCGTGGCTGGTGAGAAGCGCCATTAGGAGACATGGAGGATGTGAGTCAGAGAGACGCTTCCTATCAGTAAGCTCCTTCAGTTCTCCATTTCCAAGGCTGTTTAGGCATACAGCAATTGTCACTAATCAGATCTGTATTGGCTTAACCACCTGCATCATATCCATATCATCATAGGATGGCCTAATCCCCCTCCACCAATAATTATGTCAATGATGTTTAGACTAAACCAATATCACAGTATAATACAAAACGGATAATGACTTCTTAAAATTACGTCGTTAGTGATAAATAAGATAAGGTCAAAGAATCCACCATTCTCAGATTTATATACCACCAAAAAAATTACCATTTATTCTAAATCTTGATTGATCTTAGCGATTCGAACCAATTTAATCAAATATCCCTATACTTTATAGTATATATATATTGTAAATTAATTTAAACAAATGTAAATAACATTATCAAACCATAAATCATTGTAAATGTTGTAAACAATAAAGACGCAGCTGCGAGCCAATTACTTATATGAGGTGGGGCACCCGCTACCCGTAACAGGAACTAAGCGAGCCAAACCGCCAGGGGCCGAGAGGGCCGGAGACCCTTACCCGGGTCAGGTATCAGTGACTCAAAGGACACCAACTGTCAAAGAAAAAAGAACACCACATACTCAACTGGCATTGCGTGCAATAAAGCCGACACTGATTGGCTACTGACGAAGCCAGCTGTGTATTTAAGACTTGCGGTTTGGGGCCTGTAATTCATTCTCCTGACGGCTGGCTGACTGATCGCTTGTGACTGCGCTGATGTTTTAACTTGGCCTTCTCATTTATGAAAAACCTCTGCATCTCTCTCTCCTCACCTCGCTACGTTTTAGTCCGGCGTTGTCAGACCCCACACCTTCCTAGTGCGAATCTCTGCCTTCGTCTGGCTAAATCTAGCACCTCCTTGAGAGACCGCTCCCTAGTGGAAAACGGTTGCCGTGGCCCGGCAAACTTACCAAGCAGTGTTCCCCACGGCGATCCAGTCTGCCTCTCTCCGGTCCACACTCGCCTTTGGGATCCGGACGGATTTCGCCTACCCTCAGATACCGTGAATTCGTGGTCATTCCAAGACCACACAAACTACCTACACTACCTACCCTATACCTCTTCTCCTGAATATAGTGCATTGTCGGAACACATACCTATCAAATTTGGAGTCAGATAGTAAGACCGTCATGAAACGATTGTCCAGGTCATAAACTTAATCAACCCTTACTTCGTCACCAGGGCTAGGGTAACTTGGCACCCTCCTCGTGACGACCCGGCATCCACACTTAACTGACTTTATTTATTTGTGCTTTAAAGGCCGGTAGTGTGGTTCATTTTAAAGTTTGACACTAATTATTGGAACCGAGTTGTATCTACAGGTTGCCACCCATTCCAACACACATAGGGTATTTTGTTGTCACAAAATAAAATTACTCCTAAGGGCTGAACCGAATCATAAAACGTCGCACAGTGTGAATAATGCAGGATCCTGTGGTGACATGGTTCCCAGTATTCAGAGCGTTACATCGCAATGTAAAATGTCTTGCAAAATACGGTACTATTTATTTTATAGGGGACTAAACACGACTCTAAGTTGTAGCTAGCTCAAAATAAAACAGCACTTCAGTATTCATTCATATTTAAAATTACGGTAACCTCACTTAAAATTTCTAGATAGAACTTAAAACAAACCCAACTCGTGTCACTTCTTATGATAAACATTTTACTGGAATTTCTAACCATAAAAAGTTTGTGTGTAAATTACTTTCATATTGATTAAATGATATATTTTTTTTGTTCAAATCCTTTATTTATTTATTTTAGAGAGTGAGTTACAGATTCCACAGTATGGAATCTTTACATAAATCCAGTGTAGCAAAGCGCTAACTATATATGTAAATTACCCTACACTCTGGTGCATAATGTATTATAATATAAATGCAAATCTTTGTAAACTTCTTGTAATAAATCATAGAGGGATCCGCAGATGTAAACAAGTAACAGAGGGGCGAAGGTCCTGCAATAAAACCTGAGAGGATAAGCCACTGCCCCTAATAAAATAGACCCAAGCAGACCTTCAGTCACTTCCGGCAGTCACAAAATCTAAAAGCCATGCCAATAAACAGTCCTATAGGGGACGAGTGGTCACGTATCGCTCGGTAGGTGTGACATCATAAAACACACCCTTTTAGGCCAACAGTCATAAAACATAAGGGGGATTAGCCACCTGGGCATCATAAAACATATCCCCTGCAGCCAGGCTCCGCCTTCCAGTGGGGTGGGGGGACGGATATTTAAATCAAGGGTTTTCGCCCTGCAGAACCACTCTTTCCTAGTCTCTTCATCTAGATAGCCGCTATCACTAGTCGCGATAGGCCAGGGCCCCGGGGCCCTGGGAGTAAGGCCACTTAGCCTTCCACTAGTCTACTCTCTCTCTGCCACACCTCTGGGCAGTCACCTCACAGCCTCTAGCAGACCTCTGACGACTTGTACTATTACGCTGCCGATCTCTCACCCGAACTCTGAAAACTGGTCTTATTCTTTATGAACCTCTGAACCTCATCCTGAAGTGTATTGTCGGAAAACATCCCTATCAATAAAATGGAGTCAGATATTAACGCCGACATGGAACATAGTCCATGTTATTAACTACAACAATCCGCACTTGTCACCAGGGTCAGAGTGATCAGGCACTCCCCTAGTGACGCCCACCGACAATTGTTGACACCCGACATCCAAGATTTTTTCTGTGTTAGGTTGATGTACAGAATACAAGACGTGTGAGCATTGAAAGTTATAGGGTTCACCATAAGAGTCAGTTGTGCTAATACCAACCTAAATCCAACTTAACCAAGTTTTCCCGGACTCCCTGTTGCCATTGATATGGAAATAGGAGTGGGGTGCGGACATAGTGTTAAACACTGGGCTTGTCAAGTTCTGCGAGTCAAAAGTGATGTTTTTCGACTAAATGATGTATTAAAAATTCCTAATAAAAAGGCAACGGAGTTTATTTTAAGCAAGCAACTTATCTTAATGTGTGTAATAAAATGAAAGTAATAAAATATTAAAAAAATAGCTTTATCTTGTATTTTTTACATTAGTTTTGTTAGGTTTTATACGATACGGTCTGTATATAGTTGTCCGCCATTAAAAGGGTTAGGAATAACTATTATATGTTTAATTATGAGTCCTATATACAGACCAAAGTGTTGACCAAGGAAAATGTACAAAGAACATTATGACCCAGGATAATTTGAAAAACTATTGAACAAAGAAATCCGTGGCGTAGTACTTGATGAAGAGGCAGGGTCTGACCCAAGTTGTCACTATGCGTGTGGCGTGTGGGTCTATAATTGTGAAACACAAAATTCAATACCCATTTTTTTAAACACTCTACAAACATATTTCAATGTTTATATCTATTTTTTTTGTGTTTCTCTCAACAATATTATGTAATTCACATAATTAAAATAAAAATGATTGAACTAAATTGATATTTTTAGGAGTAACAATACTTGTTGTCTCTTGATGTCGTGCACGGTTTATAAAAACAAGAACAAATTGTTTGAACCAGTATTTAAAATGAACATTCATAGCTAAAAATCATCATTGTCAAAATGAGGACGATGGAGCGTGACATTTCTATTGTGCCTACTCAGACGTGGAAGTTTTCTGGCTGGTCTGCTGCAAAGCTCCGTGGCAACTGAGAGTGGCGTGATTTTAAACTTTCATGAGGCTCAGCCCTCATTGAATAGGAGCTTTGAAGGCTAAAAGATTCGAGTTCATTCTCTTTTATTCTCTGCTAAGAAAATAGTTAACATTTTATTGAATGTATTATGAAACTTGGAACTAATCAATGGGGATACACATAAAAGACTTTTCGAATCACTAATTTTCATCAGATTAAAATAATTGAATAATCTTTCATAGAAATAATTTAATAATTAATTTTCATCCACAGTGAGTAAGGTATAAAATGAATAGTACCGACATCCTGTTGATTACTAATATGCAGTATGAGCTTGAACGCTCGAGAAATTTATTTACAAAGGCCATTACACTGTGTTTGATAACTGATTGTGACTGAAACGAAATACCTAATGGATTTTTAGGCTTTAAGTAGGTACGATAAAATAATATCAAAAACATGCTTAACCCAAACAAAGGTTGAACCTCTCATAAATTGTCGATTACCCTTTGCCTTAAAAGTCCAAAAACGTAGAGTTCAGGAGAGAGAGGAGAAAGAAAGTAGTATAAAAGTGATTTTTATTCAGTTTTATGTTAGAATATCTATGAGGTTAGGTCATCAGTGATTTTCAGTCGTTCGGTCACTAATTGAAACCTCTACTCGAAATGTTATGTGTCAAAGACAAACACACTCAAGGCATTTTAATGAGGTTACAACAGTTGAAACGCTTGGCATCAATGAACCTTCTGGTCGACATGCCCAGCAATAATACAAAATAAAAACAAATGAAACACATAAAGGATAAAACAATTTCTGCCTTCAAAAATTCAACAATACCACAAAAAAGTGACATTTCATAATTGATTTGGGAGCATAATACCGATGACTAGCCAGCTTTATGAGCTATAGTTTGGAGATAAAACAAAAGTTGTATTCTACTCCTAGAATAAACCTCTTGTCTTGCCTCTTCCTTGTCCTCTATAACAGAGAACCGATTTCAAATGACTGCAATAAAAATAAACATCGTGACCGAATAAACTGCGAACGGTTTCCTTTCTTATCATTTCTGTAACAGCGAAATCTTATCAATTCTTAGCTGACTGGCATTGACCTTTATATGTAGCCTACTATCCCGCTTCCTAGTTCCTTACGTAAATAGTAAAAAAAAAGTGTTATCCTGTTGTGCATTCGGTTTTTCATCTGTTCTGTAGGCAACAGCAGTTTCTCATTGAACATTTCTTCTCTCAATCTCCTTATACGGTCCTTATGTTGAATTTTCGAGCGCTGGCACAGGACAAATAAAAAAAATATATTTCATGACTGTACAGTAATTGAATTGAAAATAAAGTTTTCTTATTCTATATTTATATGCAGTACACAAGCTATAATTTTGTCAATAATAATTTGTAATAATTCTACAGACCAAGATTTCTAGGTCTAAACATACTGAACAGACTTTTCTTGTTGAACAACACACCGGACAACAATGTTAGTTTAAAAATTTCAAAAACAGCTGATTTTTATGTGCTTTACAATAAAGTGCTATAGCAGTATTATTAATTTCCTCATCGGGCATTCTATTCAAGTTTTTTTTTCATAAAAGAATTACTGAAACTGCATTTTTTTTTTTTCGGCTGAGGGCATATGATATTTCTGATCAAATCCAGATTGGTCGAAATCAAAATGTTATCCTCAAATATGTCCAAGTTTGCATCACTTTTTTTACTTTACCATCTTGTTCACCACCACAGCCTTAATGATCTTTTTTTTTTTTTTAGATATGTGGGTATTGTAAAAATATGTTACGTAGGTTTTTACCTTCATCCTTCAATCAGAACCACTCTGTCAGACAGATTGGACAGCATGCCATGCAGGTTTTCCGGTCTGAGGTTTATAGCCCTCCTGCTCCCTTTGTGTCACTATTTTTTAGTACATTCCTCCTCTCGACGTGCTGGATATATTTTTTTTATAATAGAACAAGGGTCAATATGAAAATATAAATAAATTGTGAATTGGGCCAGTTTTTATTTTATTATTATTGTTTTAGTAACAAATCTCTCAAGTTCCAGCTCAAAAGCAATTTACATTTATGATTTTTCCTATGTTCAAGAAAACATAATAATAATGTCACCTTTATCACAATGTAATTACGTCCTGTAAAAACGAGAATTTCGTTTTTTTAATTGGGGTCTTCAATAGTACCAGTTCTAGCTAAAGTTTAAAATGTGCAGAGAAACAAATTAAATCAAAGAAGCTAAAATATAAAAAATTATAAATAGAGGAATTTGTCCGGGCGGCTACTGACTAAATACGGGCTCCTTGCTGAATGTGGAGGAAGGGGATAGTACGAAGTCACAAAAATGGGACCAAATCGAACAGTAAAAAGTGGGAGATGAGTATTGAGCAAATTACTCACGTGTCTTAGTTCGAATTGTTTTATCCGAAAAACCTAGTTTTGAGGAACGCAGAACTTTTAAAGATATGTGAAATTTAATTAGTCTATTTCTTAGTTATTCAGTAAAGTAAATAGCTTCCATCTCATCTCAAAGATAAATAAATTAACGTCGTAATTTATATTTTCTGGAAATTGTAAAGATATTTGGAATAGTTTATATCAGTTATTCAGTATTATTTCTATAAACAATTTTTTTTAAAAATAATAATGTAGTGAAGCAGCCTTAAATATTGCAAATTTTAAGAAAATTTCGTTTTTCGTAATAGCATTTTATGACAGTAGTTAATAATGCTTTAATTGCTTTAGATACAAGTAGTCCATATTTTGACCAGTTCTTGAAAAACATTTTTTGTGTTCATATGGTTTTGAAAATTTTTCATATGCATTTTGATCCCTCATATCAGTTACAGGATTGTTTTTTATAAGCCCGTTTTTGAACCTTTTCCTCTACAAGGAAAAGACACATATTCTTCAGGAATTCGAAATATAAACTGAAATAAATGTTAACAAAGACAATGAAACAAATAAAACAAGAACTTAAAATGAACTAGAAAAATAACAAAAATATCTCCATTACCTAGAAACTAACTAAAGATTGCATATTCACACGCAAATATTTATAACAATTAAATAGTTCCATTCACGGTAATGCTAACATAATTATGATAATAAGTTAAGAGAGATCTATCAAAATAAATCCTCTTAATTAATCCATTCAAATAAGGTTAATTGTTTACATAAGACTGTGTGTATTTAAAAACGCAATTTGGTACATAACCGTTTTAAAAAATCTAGTTGGTAAAAACAATTTCAGGCTTGATCCAAGAATATGTTACCAATTATACCTGAGTTTATGTGAAATCAACTTGTCACGACGCATATTCTCATTGAAAGGCTAGAAATCTGTAATGTTTTCTATCAGCCTCGAAATCCCAATCAACGATGGGAGATAAACAAAGATGTTTAGATACTGGATCCCTTATCAGCCAACCTTGCGTGAGCCAGACCACGCGATCTAACCCGACGATACATTTCTTCCTTGTTTGTGTATGGCTATGGAGGGACTTCCGATATACCAGCCGAGGTTCAGAAACGACAGCTATTCCACCTTCATAACATATATAAGTACCTTGTACGTATCACTTGCAAATTATTGTTACTTTTTTATTATGGAGTGTTATAGATTTTTTTGGTGAAATATAATCATTAATCGTACTTACACTACGTGAATAGATAAATTTGTAAAAAAATAAACAATGGCACAGCTATTTTATCTTTTATTAATACGGCTCATAACATATATAAGTACCTTCATTACACATCTAAGTAAGTACCTTGTATGTATCACTTGCAAATTATTGTTACTTTTTTATTATGGAGTGTTATAGATTTTTTTGGTGAAATATAATCATTAACCGTACTTACACTACGTGAATAGATAAATTTGTCGAAAAATAAACAATGGCACAACTGTTTTATCTTTTATTAACACGATTTAATATATTAAAACATGCCACCATTAGGTATCTTAAAGACTAAAATAGACATTACTTATTAATACTAATAATATATAAAAAAAAATAATACTTAAATGTGTTTTTTCGCGTCATATATTTGATTACTAGTCCTGAAGATACCTGAATAGTTTCAATCCATTTAAAGAAAAATTTGACTCTTCAAATGCATTTTTTTTTTAATTTTGTTTTTTTCTAATACGTGCGTCTCCTCTTAAATTCTTGGCTAGATAGATAATTACTTTTGTCAATATTTTCATGTTAGTTTTTTTTATAAAATAAATCTCCTTTATATCGTAAATTAATGAAATTTTTTATATAGATCTGACGAAAATAGTGTTTATTGTATTTAAACTTGTTAACTGTAATGCTTAAGTTTCCTTAACAGGACTTATTGTAATAGAATTGTTGTTTATGTTTTGTTTCGTGTATGATAATACCACATAGGCGTTTGATACAGTGTTGAATGAGGATTGCAAATGTTTAATAAATTATTACTTCTGTTTGCAGCAAGGAAAAAGGTGATAGCTCAGAAAAGAAAGACGATGATGACAAAGAGGTTTCAACACTCAGAAGGACAATTCCACAGGTAAGTGAGTTACATTAATGTATGTATATATATATATATATTGTTGGGTCATCACGTGGGGGGGATACTAGTTACAGTAAGTAATTAGTCTGTTACTATTACTATTACTACTACCATTACTATTACTATTACTAGTAACTAGTAACTTGTAACTAGGCCTAGGCTGGAGTTGAGTGTTTCTAAGACCTGGACGCTTGGTGACTACTGAACTATCTGACTCCACATCTGAGAGTTATTTGCTTGGACTGTAGACTATGAGCAGAAGAAAAAGTACAGGCTGGCTAGGTTCTTAGGAAGATTATGTGGTCTTGGAATGGCCAGGAGAGTTTAAACTCGGTCTGAGGGCAGGTGAAAACCGTCCAGATCCCATAGGAGAATGTGAACATAGACTGGAGCTAGGGGACAATTACTTGGATAATTTTTAGGGCCCTAAAGGTCGTGTTCTGCAAGGATATGCTAGCTTATTGGGGAAAGCCAAAAAAATACCACTTGGAAGGTGTTGGGATTGATAGCGCTGGCCTAAAGATAGCAAGGTTAAGGATATAGAAGTGTAGAAGGTTAGCCTGGAGCAGCCAATGAACAAGCCGTTTATTTCAGCCATCCAGCAGGCTGTTTATTTTGGCCAATCGGCTCGCTTCCCTATTGTCTGTTGCCTGTTTCTTGGCGACTCTAGCGGCGGCCTGTGAAGTCGTCTGCAGCTACGTCATTAATTGTTTAACAATATTTACATTGGTATACCTTTGGGGTATTACATCTTTTGGTTATACTATTTACATTTATATATTTGCTTTATTAGCAATATATGCATTGGGAATCTACACTGCAGTGGGGTCGCTACATATATCAATAGAGTATAAAAATTATGAGCTATGGCACGTGCTCCTGCCAAATCACTATTCAATATTTAATTCTATTCCATTGCTATCATTTAAAAATAGTTATTTTTTACAGACTGGAATTAGTTTACATCAAATATAAACTTTTATTGTGCAGGTTTATCTTAGAACTTTATTTTTAACGTTGTTACTTTTTGGAGGGAAAAGGTTCATTAGTCAAAACTTGCCACATTAGTAATCGCCACTCTCCAATAAAGCTTACTATTTATAAAAAAAACCGCTAGTTGGTTTGGAAGAGGTTACCTTAGTTTCTCTTGGCTACCGGGGATGAGATGGGAGTATAGATCTTAGGATAGCTAGGGAGGCAGGAATGGAAGGTGGTTAGCCAACCTTTTAGAGGGTTTCATAAATGATAAGGCAATATTTTGAAACATTAGTGTAGCTGCAGGTACCAATTCAGAGGTGAGCCGTAGCTTGAATGCTTTGGTGGCTAAAACCAGGGGGTATATATATAGCCTGGAGCAGCCAATGAATAAGCCGGCTATGTCTTCAATGAATGCTGAGATCAGCGTGGTAGTTACGGTTGTTGATGTAAAATAAAAAGAAGCATTAGCTATTATAAAAAAATATCCATATATGAAACTTACGCAAACGAAATAAATGATTTGGAAAGTGATGAACAATACACATGAACGAAATAAGTCAGAAAACGAAATGTATAACTACTAAAGAGGAGGAATGTGAAGAACTGCATAACTGAACGAAGACCTAAAGAAGCAAGATAGAAAGTAAATAAATATAAACACACATACCTACACACTTAAACATAAATGTATATAGGCAAGAAGAAAAGTGCGTCTCGCGAACATTTATGGAATGACTTTGAATAAACTGTAAATAACGGTAACATCAGTAAATAGAAAGATAGGAAGACATAAATCAAAAACATCTGATACATTTTAAAATTAAGGGAGGGGCTGACTGTTTTCACTTTCGCATACATTCTCTTATATAGAAATTCCAACTTAAGCTTCAATACGATTAGGGGTCCGAATCGATTAGGGAATCTACCGGACCGAGTCGGGAGAAGGGTAACACATTTTTTTAAAATAATAAAACAGCGACTGGAATTTTTTTCGATTTCTCTTTGGTTTGTTATCCTAAATGAAAACTTCTAAAAAAAAATGAGGTGAAATTGAAAAAAAACTATCTTGCCGTATTTTTTCGGTAGGTGGAAAAAAAACTATGGACTGAAAAAAATTCACACTTCTGTGATGGAATAATAGTTTTTACACAGAAAACTGTGGCGGAAAAACGGTTTGAGGACCAGGCAAAGGTGGTGATGGTTGGTGAAACCTATTATAATCGAAAGGCGCAAACTCAGTTTAACCCAGGTTGTTGTTAATAATTGATTCGGAATTAAGTTGCCTAATTTTTAGGGTTTGTTTGGCGTTATATCCAGTTTTTTTTGAGTTGCACGTTCAACCTAGAGACAGGAAATTTTTAACGTAGGTCCTATATGATATTAGTAAGAAATAAAAATATAAGCAATTCCGTTAAATATGATTAATTAATTAATAAATTAAATACAAATAATAAATTTTGAAAAAATAATTCAAATCTGCCACTAATACTTCGTTCGCAACAAAACTTTACGAATATTTTTTTTCTATTTCCTCTATTTTCTATGATAGTGTCATATAAAGACTGTTAGCCCGAATATGTTATAAATAAAACAAGCCCCATAAGATGTAGTAGAGGGGGGGTTCAAAAATATATTATTAGTAAAAAAAATTCTAGCACCTTGTGTAGACCATAATGTTTTTTTCCTTCATATCACTTGTTATTAAAAATTAGGGAATTCAATAAAGAATCTATATAAAAGAGTCTATTCACAATAGGTCAATATTATATGGCCTGTAGCTTAGCTACATTTTATACGATTTTACACTGTGATTTTGGATTGTTAGAAAGGTATAATATAGGCTCATGAATCATAAAACTTAAAACTAACCTACATCTATCAAACAAAATCTTAACCTAAATATTAACCTAATTTTCCCCAACAGTCAGTTCAAATCCAAGATCTGGATGTCTTAATTAGTAATCTATAATATATATTGGGATTATGAGGCTCTTAGAAACTTTTTCGCTACCCTAACAAAACCATAAATTGTGTAATGCATCACACTTGACTTTTTCCTTTTTTTTTACAGTTATATCATAGAAGACACATATTGACCGAATGACAAATAAAAAGATAAATGACGACCGTACTTCACATTACTGTATTCCTACAATCATGAAGAAAAAGCATGGTGTATGTGTAAATAAGATTACTGGATTATATATTTTTACTAGGAAAAGTCTAATCAACATGTAATCTCGTACATTATATTAAAAGTAATTTGTTTATTTAATGTCATCAAATTACATTGCTACTATAGGTGACATATGCATACGCTGAGTCGTGTCATCAGGGTTCTCCTCGCAATGCCCACAAGGGAGGGTCCTATTCGTGACTACATTTACTGATATTTTTATGACTTTGGATTGGAAGAACTGCTGGATCTTTCTTGTCACCATTTCTGGAGATAAATCTGTCCTTTCATCCCTGGTAATGACAGCACCCCATAACCTCGGAATTCCCTTTTTCAAAATGCAACTAATTGAGGACAAAGTCGACGAAGGAAAATGCACAACTATGCTTACATAGATCCTGTCCACTATTTCTATTCAATGTTTTTCCTATTCCCTTGTCAGGCTCAGTGTGATACCTTACATTCCACTTTGACAAAAAATTGTCCTTGAACCCACACAAAATACTTAAAAGACAGGACCTCCACAGACATTTCGTACAACTGTATAAACTGCTCAACTGCCACAACACCAGATTAAAAAACAAAGTACTCAAATAGAGATACTAAAACCTATCAGAACTTGAGGACTTGAACTATAGTGATCAGCAATACCCTCAAACATCAATCCAATCCTTCCCAAACTATCATTTAATCTACTTCTTGTAAGTCACAAATAGGACTCTCCATTATGCCCGGAATATTGTTGCTGTCCTGGATAACATTTACTCAAAATTCGTAATTTTTCATGAAAAATCATCCTACCAGCTAAATCATCTAGCAAGATTACTTTCAAATACCACTGTGGATTTATGCAAAGGATGGTGGATGAACCTGTTTGTATTTGGTGGCTTGTGTGTCCATGAAAGTTTATTGTGAAATTTAGAGCATACGTCCTTGATTAATTCCTCAAAGTAACTTTATTTCTACTATAGTAGCAAGTTTCCTTTGTGAGGTGGCGTAGTATAATTTATTAATTAACTAGTATAGTTTATGATTCTAGTTTGATGCCGAACCCCGGATCTCTACTCTATAGGTCAAGAGTGGCTTTATAAAAAAGTATACATAGTCCATTTATTATTAAATTTGTTTTACTAAATACCGTATTTAATTATACTTTGCATTTCAGTAATAATAGGCATGTTGTTTTCTTCTCTTTTTTTAAGTATTATTAATTGTATTATTATTGAAGTGGGTTTACTTGATAAACGATTCGTTCTCATTATTTTATGGTTCTTTTGGTCGTTCCTACTATTTGTTAGAAGTGTGGGGTTATATATGGGTAAATTCACTGAAAACCTAAATTGTAATAATTATGACGACACAATTAAATATCTTTTTAAGGGTACACCAAACAAGACGATGTTTTATCACGGGGTAGTACAAGATAGTTATCAAAAAACCTTGATCTACTAGTTTGCTTGCAGAATAAAGAGGATAATTGTAATCAGGTGGACAAAAAAAAAGCTGTAGTACATGACTAATTTAATTCCCTTGGTACTAAACTGAAATTAAACGAAGCAAAGTTTAAGATTAAACTCCACGAAACTTTCCCCATTAAAAAATTACAATGTTTTAAAAAGCCCCAGTCTTCCTGTGGCGATATATAATCATAACGTATTAGTGCAGTTCAAGCCACGGTTATCTAGCATCAGGAGTGATATAAACATTAGAGCGTATGAATTGTCAGAAATGACCTGCGTGCATTCGCTAAAATATTAATAATTTCTCCTTCCTAGTACAAATTTAACATTAAATCAAAACCAGGTGAAAAAAATTATGATAAATGTTGTAGCTAACTACATAAGATAAATCACCCTATACTCTATTGTATATATATTGTAAATTAATTTAAACAAATGAAAATAACATAAATAAGTCATTGTAAATGTTGTAAGCAATAAAAAGCGCAGCTGCAAGTTAATTAGTTAGGGACTGGAAGGCTCCACCCTCTACCCAGAAGCAGGTGGAAAATAGTGACCCAAACCAGGCCTGAGTCACTACGTGGACAAAGGGCCACCGTATACTGAGCTGTCATTGGGTACAATGAAACCTAATATGATTGGATACTAAAGAAGCCAGCTGGGTATATAAAGACCCAGGGTTTGGCCTGTAAATCATTCTCCTGACGACTCTCTAACTGATGACATGTGGCTGCACTGATGTTCAAGACTTAGCCTTCTCATTTATGAAGACCTCTCGATCTCTCTTCCTAACCTCGCTATGTTTTAGTCCTGCCTTATCAGACCCCACAGTTTCCTAGTGGGATTCTCTGCCATTGCCTCGCTAAAACTAGCAGCTCCTTGGGAGAGACCTCTCCCTCGCGGACAACGGTTTTCGTGGCCCTACAAATTTACCAAGTAGTGTCTCCCACGGCAATCCAGTCTGCCTCTCTCCGATTCACACTCGCCTTTGGGATCCGGACGAATTTCACCTACCCTCAGATACCGAGTGTGAATTCGTGGTCATTCCAAGACCACACAAACTACCTACACTACCTACCCTATACCTCTTCTCATGAACATAGGACATTGTCGGGGCACATACCTATCGAAAATGGAGTCAGATAGTAACGCCGCCATGAAACGATTGTCCAGGTTATAAACTCAAACAACCCTCACTTGTCACCAGCGCTAGGGTGACCAGGCACCCCCCTAGTGACGACCTGACAAATGTAATTGGTTTTATTGATACACCTAAATAAATTTTTTAAATAGCATTAAAAAAACACTGAGACCTGCCTTCCTATATTTATAGATTAATGTTTTACTTTCATTTTTATTTTACTCACTAAGCAGTACGGTGTTTCCATTTCTTCCTTCCAAAATTTCCTGTTTAGCTCTTGCTTCTGGTACGGCTTAGTTTTCCAATCGCACGAAATCATTTTTCCTCAGAAAGAGGTAAGATTTTTACGATCCAACGAAAATAATAATAAAAACACATTTAAATCAATGCAAAGAGCTCAATAAAAGAAACAGTGAGAGTGCTAACAAGGTCATCAAATTCGTAGGAAATCTGATGAACAATTTTGATCAGATGCAAAAGATCGTAAGTTTAGAAGCTCATAAGTATCATAAGTATTCGAAGTTCAAATTTTATCATCAATAAAGATTTTTTTTTTTTTTTTTCGGAATATCAATCAATTTATTAAGATAAAATTACAATATGCCTTTTATTAGGCAATGAGTAATTGAGATAAATGTCATCATTCATACTATATTTACAATTCATCGTTCACTCGCTCATTCATACAATATTTACAAACAGCCCAGAGGCCCCCCAAGTCTACAAGGGTCACCTCCCTCGCATGCGAAGGAGGAAGCGGAGTCTTTGGGAGGCCCCGACGCTCCTACGTCAGCCGCGTCACTAGATTAGCCAGCGGAGGCTGAACAAGAGCGCGAGAGCCACAGACGCTCAGGACATGATTAGAGAAACTGGCTATTGCCAGAACTCCCACTATCACTTAGTTATAGCAGGTCACGAGGCCACTGTCGTTTTAATCTCCGACGAGGATTATAGGGGTGAGTTGTGCAGTGCAATGACTGTGCTAGGGAATTAGGGTGGTTGGATAGGTTACTATGGAATTTTATGAACTTGGAAGGGATGAGTTCAAGAATATAGGGTATATTCAGATCATTGAGAAGGGTTTTGTTGCTGACGTAATAAGGGGCATTTACTATTGTTCTTAGGACTTTTGATTGAAAGGATTGGATGCGCTTGATGTTCGACTTTTTTGCTGTCCCCCATAGCTCTATTCCGTATGTCCAGATTGGCTTAAGTATAACCTTGTAAATAAGTAGTTTGTTTTCTATTGAGAGGTGGGATGTCCTTCGAAGTAGTCTGTACAGTTGTCCAAAGCGTCTGTTTAGTTAGCCTTTTTAGCCTCGTGTGTGGGTTCCATGTCAGACTTTTGTCGAGATGGAAGCCTAAATACCGTACTGTCTCAGACACAGGGAGAGGAATTGAATTTAAAAAGACTGGTGGATAGGACTTGCGGCAGAGGGTAAAGGTTATGTGGGAACATTTTCCTTCATTGACTTTGATTCGCCATTGGTTGCACCAATACTCGATCTCGTCGAGGTGTTTTTTAAGGTTTTGGGATGCTATATCAGGGTCTGGATGGGTTGACAGGACTGCAGTGTCGTCTGCGAATGTTGCCAAGAAGGTATTGGTGGTAGAGGGGACATCAGCGGTGTATAGGTTATAGAGGATGGGGCCTAGGACACTGCCCTGTGGAACTCCTGCTTTAATGGGATAGTAGTTAGAATATTCTAAACCACAGCGGACTTGGAAGAAACGGTTTGAAAGGTAGGATTGTAGGATTAGGAATAGGGTTTGCGGTAAATATCCTTTGAGCTTGTAAAGCAAGCCTGCGTGCCAGACCCTGTCAAAAGCTTGAGCTATGTCCAGAAAGGCAGCAGTGCAATACTGTTTGGTTTCAAGGGCTGAGGATATGTGATCAACAACGCGAAGGCCTTGTTGAGCTGTGGAATGTCGTTGGCGGAAACCAAACTGATGAGTAGGGTAAAGGTTTTTGGATTCAACAATTGGAAGTAGGCGTTTTAATAGGAGTTTTTCAAATATTTTTGAGAGGATAGGGAGTAGGCTAATTGGACGGTAAGATGAGGCGTCATTGGGTGGTTTACCGGGTTTGGCGAATAAGACAATAATGGAATGTTTCCAGAGGAGAGGAAAGTGCGTCGTTTGGATAATGCAATTATATATATAGGTTAGGAAGATTATGGCTTTAGGAGGAAGTTGTTGGAGGATTCGAGGAGTAAGGAGATCATATCCTGGAGATTTTCGGTAAGGTATTTTTTTCAGAAGATATTTAACCTCGGAGGGGTTAACGGCTTTTGGTGGTAGTAAGAGAGGGATAGGTGAAGTGAGGAAATCTTCAACAGTTGGACGGTGATTATTGTTTTGAGGAGTAAGATGAGGAGTGAAAGTATGGGAAAGATGCAGTGCAAATTCCTCCGCCCTCTCGCCATCCGAAGCCGCCCAGGACCCATCATCACGACGGAGTGGGTGTGAAACAGGATGGTATTTTAGGATTTTCTTAGTTAGATTCCATAAGGAGTTGTCCCTGGTAGACAGGGAGGAGAGATAGGAATTGAAATAATCGGAACGGAAGGATGCCAATTGCCGCTTTACCAGCCTGCAGTACTGATTGTATGAGCGACGATCAGCAGGATGTCGGGATCTTTGCCACACTGTTCTTGAGTGGCGTTTGGATTTGATTAGGTCTTTGAGATACTGAGGTAAAGGATTTTGATTGTGAATTTTTAGGTGACGGTGGGGTGACGATGCCTCCCAGGCCGACCTCTGGATCAGAGTAGTGAAGGAATGCACTGCATCGTCTAGGTCTTGGGATGTTTTCAGAGGTACTTTGAGGTCTACAGAGTCTGTAAGAATCTGGTGGAAGTGGTCCCAGTCAATTGGGCCCCTAATAAATGAAGGAGGAGGCAGTTTGTGAATTGGATTTAGGGAAATGGTTAATAATAAGGGGCTATGGTCGGAGGAGAGGTCATCGAGGCGCTTGAGTGAATAGTTTAGTGTTCCTAAACTATTGTAGAAAAAGAAGTCAAGGAGATCAGGATTTCCGTTGGGATCACATGGCCAATAGGTGGCTGTGTCAGGAGAGATAGTGGAGCAATGTCTCCGTGTGAGTGCAGACAGCAAAGCACGTCCTCGTGTATTTGTGGATCTTGCGCCCCAGTGCTGGTGCTTTGCGTTAAAGTCCCCACCAACAAGGAAACGATGGAGTCTAGAAAGGAGATGTTTTGGGAATCGGTAATGGATTTATTGGGAGGGCAGTACACTGAAGCTAGAGTAAGGGAAAAAGTGAGGGTGGTGATTGACACTGCAGTGGATTGGAGGAAATCATGTGCTACCAAAGGAACTATGTGGTGGGACATGGAGTTATGGACAATGACAGTGGTACCTGCATGAGCTCTTCCATCAGGGTGATCAGTTCGATAAGTCTGGTACTGTCGAACGGTAAATGGTCGTTTATTTGTAAGTCTTGTTTCAGTAATTAGAGCTACGTCGATGTTTTTGTCATGGAGTAATGCTGTCAGTTCGTTAGTGTGGGTGCGAACACCATTCGCATTCCAAAGGAGAATGGATAAGGAGTCGGAAGGATCCACTTATGGATTTTGTTTAACGGGGAAAAGGTAGGAGACAAGATTTGTAAGAAGGGAAATGAGAGGGGTAATTAGGGTTCTGAACTCTGTAAGGAATGAGGTTAAAAGGCTGGTGAGATCTGAAGAGCTTGAAGGTGGTGGGATATGCGAGATGTGTGGTTGAGGATGGGATTGAGTCTGCTGGTTGACGGGATGAACGGTGTGCTGGGGAAGAAGAACTTGCGGAGGAGGAGTGGGCAATGCCTGTGACTGCTCTCTGTTCCGAACAGCGTCAGCAAAAGATACTGAAGGCCTCAAACTTCTGGCGGGGGCGCTTCTTGGGCTGCCTGTGGTAGGCGTTTCTTCTTCAGGACGACTACGTTGTTCGCTTCTGGACTTCAGAATTCTATAGGCCGCACAGCCTTTATAGTTTGCCGGGTGGCCTTGTTGACAGAGCACGCATACAGCAGGTAATTTTAGGGGCTTCTTGCACAATTCGCGTTTGTGCTGCCCACTGCACTTTACACACCTGGGAGGGTGGTAGCAGTATGATTTTGTATGCCCATATGCTTGACAATTATGACATTGAACTATATCGGGTAAGGCTTTTCGACCTGGACTCTTGTGTAATACAAGTGGGTGACCTCGTAGATTTTTTCCACTCCAGGTGTTCGCTCTAGATCCACAAAGAATAAGGGCAGTGGTGTCTTGATTCTTGCATTATTTTCTTCCTCACGCAGCACATTTCAGCTGGGAGCTGAAGAATAGACAGGAGCTATGTTTCGGTTAGATCGCCGCGGCTTACGTTTGACCGGCGACGAAGTGGGGGTAGGTCCCAACGACCTTGTTCGTTTTTTCTTATTTTCTGCAGACATTAACTGCTGATAGAAACGCATGTTTCATCAGCAGTGTTTTTCTGAATTATTCAGTATTTTTTAAAAAAAAAAATAAATAAAAAAATATATGACAAGTTGTAGCCGCGAACGCACGTAACTTAGTTGAGAGCCTCCTTCGCTAGCACCTAGCTGAGATGCTATGAGGGCTTTGGGGACTCCCCACTCTTATCTCTACTACAGCTGACAGTTGGCCTAGGCAATATGGCCGCCTTCACTGTGTAATGTGAGGTGAATCTTGCTATTGGCAATCAAGTCCACAACTCCACTATCCACTCACCTGTAGATAGCTCCTCCGGGGACCGTTCACCCAGTAGTCGGTTGAGACGGTTTGACGAACTGGACACTTCCTATGAACGGTAACAAAACAGTTGGTTTATAGAGCGATACGAAAACGATATGCAGTGGTTTAGCCCAGGCGCATTACTCATCACTAAAGATACAATTTTCAATTTCCTTTCACCTCTTGTAATGAATTTAAAGTTTAATAAGGTTTCTAATTTTTAAATTCTTTATGTGGTCTGCCTATTCTCTAGGTTACACTTCAATTTCATGAAAAGTAGGCATTAATACTAACTTTTTTTCCCCCCTTCCTAAGGTGAAAACCTCAAACGGGATTTCCTCACAAGCAAGTGAATCGAGCTCATGGGGTTACGTTGCCTGCTGTGCGCGTATTCCGATGCAATGGGATTTTTGCACCGGTCAGTGCACCTTACATTATTCTGTTTTTTCCCTTTAAGTATATTTAAAACAAAACACAAAAGAAAAGAAAAATTTAACGAAAACAAACTTTGAACATATTAACTACTATATACATTTTAATGATACAATAAACTTCCTTATTAGCTATATTTTTTTATGTGTAACAATTTCATAAAAAGTATGCTTTGATGCTAGTTTTTTTTTTTTCAGTGCCCCTTTAAATTTACAGATAATTATATACAATTATAGATCCTCAGGTGAATCAATTTACAAATTATTTTTGTATTTCCTTTAGCGTCGCTACATTATAAACAGGTTTTGTTATTTTATAAAAATTATATAATGAATAAACAAGTATAATAATACACATCATACGTTACTGGACTGGACTGACTAATAAAGGTGATGGGGGCTCACCTATTTGTTCAAACTTAAAACTAACTTACATACTAATTCTTAACCTAATGTTTTTCCAACTGTTGCCCCCAAATGTTGCCGTCGATGCAGGAGGGGTGGTGGGGTCATAGTGCTAAACACTGGGTTGGTTAGGTGCTGCAACGAGTCAAACAACTTAATGCGCCTCCGGCGGATGAATTCACCCACCGTCTGCACACCAAGCAATGGGTGCAGGTCAGCGTTCTTTTTCCTCTCGAGAGAGGTATGTCGGACCACTTTTCGCATGATCCCATTCTGGAAATATTGGGGACATTTGGCTGTATTGTCAGTCAAGTGGGTAAATAGCGGGGCACCGTACAGCAGAGCTTGCCGGTGGACACATTTAGAATTCTATGAGCAATTATAATGCTAGTAAATAGGTTTCACTCATATAATCATTAGTCCAGCTATAAATAAAAACGAGATTAAAGAGTTAATTCTTCAAGAAAGCAAACATCAAAAATAAACATAAACAAGCTGATTAATTCTTTTATCCAAAAATTCAAAATCTTTAAGCGCTGAAGGAGACGTTGCCATTGTTTTAGACCTGGTGTTTATCTTACATGATTATATTTTCGTTTTAACTCTAATGCAACGGAAGAAAAAAATGAACTCAGTGTGTGAATTGCACCCATTGTATGTAGACAGATTAGAAGTCCATGCATTCAAGAAGAAATGACTAGAGCACAACAAGATCGTTTTTCTGTATTCAATTCATGTATTCAATTGTTTACAAAACTATAATTAAGAAATTTATAATTATGAATTCGTTAATATTATGGAAATATATACTATTTATAATAAGTTTCATATTTGCCTTAATAGTGCATGAGTAAATAAGAGAGTAAACACGTGGTTTTTAAAAACGACTTTTGGGAAAACCGCAAAGCGACGCAACGAAGCAAGAGGAACAAGGATCTGTAAGATCGGTCAAAAAATAATACTTATGTTTATCTATTCATGGTATTGCGTCACATCAGACATTTATATGAAATATAATTTATTCCGCGATACATACAATAAATTTCAGTTATTGGCCAACATTTTCTGGTATATTATAACCTAAGGCATGCCAAGAAAATATTTATTCTTCAAGATATTATGATTTTTGAACGCCTGGTTACATTTAGGCTCATTTTTAAATAATAAAGATAAAATAAATAAAAGCACATGTCTAAGCTTTAAAATAAAAACAAGCTCAGGAAGATAGAGTTGTTCCTTCAAGCAATAGCCAGATAAATTCTATATCTATGTATCTATTTACAAAAATACTTACGGTAATTAAAGGAAAAAAAGTCTTAGGCTGTATATACAACTTAATACTAAAATGGAAGAGAATAAGGGAAAAAACTGTATACAAACCAAGTTAAACAAAAGGCATAATGACAAATCAAAACGTATTCCGAAAGGAAACATAATGACATATAAAGGAAAAAATACAATAAAAAAAAACCCGCATGTATTTACTGATCTCAAGTTAAGTAATTGCCAGGTTCCCTAATGTTGCTAACAATTTGGTCACAATACTAAATCGCTACGATTAAGGCACCATCGTTTTTTTTATCTACTTTTAAGATTGTTTAATACAAATATTTGTGTTATTTATATTCTGAGTGGTAAAAGCTTCAATGGAGGTGTTGGTATATGTAACGTGTAAAAACATTGGTCTGTATACTTTATTTATTTTTTTCCGTCAATATGTTGGGAATTTTCATATCAAAAGTTACCAAGACTCAGATCTCGTTTTGACAAAAGAAGGAACCGTACGGTCCAACCCTTACCTGTGATGGAATAGAGATGACCCTTGAAGAAGACATGAACTTTACTAAGATATGTCCCTTAGCATCTCATGCCCCAGGTATCTTTGGTTACACTTCCTCTCCTCTGATATGTGATTTTGAATATTTTAACACGGCTTTTGGATTCCCTTTCTAATCGAGCTTTCAATGTAAAAATATCCGTGTTCTTTCTGGTTGCGATTATTCAAAGACGCGTCTGTGAAGTTCAATAAAATTTGTATCTATGGTGAATGTTTTTTACCTATATCCGAAAGGGTACATAGCTATTATAGACAAAAGGTGAATTAATTATGGCACTTAAGCAAAAGACCCGTTATTACGAAAGTACAACTAGATAAGCTTCTAAGCTATTGTTCCTGGGTAATTGTGAGAATAATATGTTATTTGCACGGCTGTTAGTTTCCTCTGACAGACAAGTATCCAGGTGAAAACATGAGAGTTTCATATTTCAAAAAATGAACGAATAGTATAAATATATTGAGAGCGTCCAGTATTAGTATTATTTGTAACAGGGCAATTAAAAATAAAATAAATATTCAGTGATTAGGTAGTACAAGATTTCTTAACGTAAAAAGGTATATTGTAATATATATTCTGAATTATTACAGTACTATTTTTTAATCTGACTATAGACTAGAATCACCTGCAAAGGTATCTTTTCGACTAAAATTAAATAAACCAATCCGACAATAAAACATAAACGCATTACTCAATTATTAAGCATAAATCTCGATTGAATTCACTTTCTAACAGTCTGCCCATAATGTTTATGCACTAGTGCTTTAGGCGTTATGCTGTCATTATTAAAGGCTTTGCTAAACATGCTCAATTTCAGTGCGTTATAAGACTTAATCACCTACAAGTAGTGTGATATTTAGTTTGTAAACCAATAACTTCATCAATAATAGTTACCAAATGTTACTAACTAGTCAGCCAAAACATTAAACAAGATCCAATTCGCACATGAGTCAATTAATATAAAATAAAATTAAAATCAATATAGTGTACAAATACCCATTCCATCTACCGTGGAACTGCATTGTTAAATTGAGGCATGGTATATTCAGATAGGGAAATGAAAAAAAGAATATACCAGAAGATAAAATCTAATATTAATTGAATATTTCCTTGTAATTTTCTTCCAAAATCGTGGAGTCAAAATGAGGGGGAGTTAGTTCGTTAAATTTCAACAAAAAAGTGATAACAAATTCTACATTTTATCTTAAAATAGTAAAACCAAAATGTGCTATGATTGTATTGATTGGTTGTGAAACCACAACTGCTTCCCACATATTATATTGACAACTAATTCGCACGGTAAATATACTTCAACAGGAACGTCGACTGTGTAGATATTATATGCACTTAGTAAGCAAATTAATGAACTAAGCTACGCCCTTATTTAAATAATGCTTATTCCTTAATATAATGAGTTATATTGTGTCTGTAAAAAAAAACAAATTGAATTCCTTCATTTTTTATTCTTATTATAAACTTAATATAATCTAGTTTTTAATTAGTATCTTTAAACTAGGTTAAACTACCCCGCTCAAAGGGAACCGACAGGCAGAGTAATAAATCCTTAAGAAGCTGAGCTGGAACTTGCCGAGTGTAAATTAGTGTGAGAAGAAATAACAACGGAAGAATGGCGTGAACTCCACTTAATTGTGATTATTTGAACAAAAAAACAGCTGGTTCGGCTAAACATCAGACCTGTAAACATTTACTCCGTGTCTGTAGAGCGATTAAAGCATTCTGCGGCTGTTTGTTTAGGCTCTCCCCTCCTGGGATTACATCTATCCACGATACCGGATCCAGGTAAAATTCAATATCTTGCGGATACAAACCTCCGATTCGAGGGGAATGACAAAGTTTAAGTTGTTATCGAGGGTCCAACACCGACTTACTTACTAACCCCTTACTTAGTGGCTGCTGATCAATAGTTCAAATAATTTAACTTGCAATAACAAAACATTAACTCGATAATTTTAAGATAAAGGATTAAAATGAATCCCAGCGTATGAATAACAGTTAAATAATATTTTTGTTTATGGACGAAAATTAAGGAATAAAAATGCAGTCAAGGAAAAAGACTTTTATGTGGGTAATAGATTTTGGCAGGTCTGCTCCTAATTTAAAAATGTGATAATTTTTAATATTAGGATATAATACAATATATCAGAATCAATTATCAGATGCCTAAACCTATCTGCCAATTATCTTCAAAAACATAGTCTAAATATGTTTAGATATAAAAATTTTCAACGGTGATGCATTACATAATGGCTGCAAAAACGGTTTTGTTGACGTTTTATGACTGGTGATTAAATGTTCTGACACGTATCGCATATTATGTCTTATCAACACGCCGAGGTCTATATTTTGACACCGTGCTTAATACTATAGAGAAACAATAAATTGTAATTACAAATAATGTATTTGTTAATGATCCTTCATTATTTCTCAAGGAGTAGCTATTATTTTTAGTATTTCTCTAAAAAAAAACCACTTTTTAAGTTAAATTGTTAAATTCAAACGAGCATCGTGCTGGTGATCGTTCTGCCACTCTTCGTAATAATAATATTTAAAAACAAATGCGTATTTTTTCGCCTAGACAACGAAGTCCTTAGAAAAAACATTTTTTTTATTAGGTAGTTAGTTTTTTTCAAGTATTTCCTGGAATATGATTTTCATGTAACATTTTATTTATCTATCTTGAATAGGAGACCAAAACAGACAGGCACACAGACACAAGGGTAAAAAGAAAACTATTTTGTATTTTATTAATTGCAGGAGTAGATGTATAGTTCTTGTAGATTTGTGGATCTTTTCGAACGCGTAATAACGGTCATAAGTAAATTCAATCCACGTCTAAGAGTTTGTCGTAGAATACGCAATGATGCCGTTACGCCAACAAGCGTTTATGATAGTGGTACATATTTTTATTTTTTAAGTCAATTTCATAACAACTCTTCTGGTTTCTGTTAAATGAAGGATTAAGACCGCGTCCATTTTAGGGAATTTAAAAAACATTCCTGAAAATAAAATGCTCTAGTCAGCAATGTTCTGAAATGTTAGACTGGAAGCTTGGTAATGTCCTTCATTCAAAATTCTGCTTTTATTTTTTCAATTTAAATTCACTTCAATTCCGATAGCATTAGGACATCTCAACAACAATCATCCGACACCTTTGTTCATACCGGACGTTTTTAATTCATTTTTCGTCGTATTAAGATAATGTACACATTAATTGCAGTATGCTTGCACATGGTGCCTAAAATGGGTCATTTTATTTTCAATTTTTAGGTCCAAATAAAAAGGGATGCTATCATTTTGTATATCTTTATCGACCGTACTTTTTATTTTCACTCACGATTATTTTAAGCTAATCCACATCCGAGTACGATGAAGAACCAAATCGTTGAATACGAAAGTTGAAATGAAGGTCTGCATGACGACCTGACTGCATAAAACAAAATTGCTAGCCCAATAAAAATAATTGTGTCAATGATTGAACAATTACTTGTAAACCAAATAAAATTTTTGTGTTGTTTACTAGGTCAAAACTTTTGACGTTATAATTTACACCAGCCACAGTGCTAACTTACACGTCTTCCAAAAATGGAATTCAAAGTGTGTGGTCTAAGTCTTCACTAAATAATTCACGAGGTACAGTGGAGTTAGTCGACGGGCAAGCAGGACTCTGTGAATCTCCTGTTCAAGCTACAGACATGAAATTTTACATGAAGGTCCTAAATGAAAGAAACCATTTCCTAAGAACATTATTAAATTTCAATTAATTAATTAACATGTTGTTAAAAAATGTATAAAGTAACGCATTGGGTGTTAGGTGGGCTATTATTACAAAAAGTAACTAGAACTGTCAATAAAGTAATTTTCTCAGCCCTTTTAAAACTCTCAATGGTGAGATGACAATTCACACTTCTTTTTTTTTCAAATTGATTCAAGCACGAGGTACATGGAAATATTGATTTTATTACAGATTTTGGCGGCGACAGCTAAGAATACGCTGGCACTCAACTTTGGGCTAAGCCTTGGTTTCCCGACGATTTTGATTCCAGATCTGCAGTCTCCAAACTCATCGATAAAACTGAGCACAGAGCAACTATCCTGGTTGGGTAAGTTATTTATTCGATAATTTTGCTATAAATAAATCATTGGAAGTTTCAAAGCAGCAGGGAACTCTACGTCACTCTAACACTGAATATTAAACAAATATTTTTTTTTTTAATTTTCTTGCTTCTCAGTGGCTTGAATTCCATTAAACGAAAAATGTCTGGAATAATTTTATATTTTTTCAGTATTTCTTATTTATTTTAACTGTATTTAGTACAGTTACCGCGATTAAAACTAACATTAAAAGTGTATGTAACTTTAACTCTTTTTTTTCTGAGGCAAGGTTTTTTCCATAGAAGTATAACTTGATCCCACGATGATGCTAAAAGTATAACCAACTTTTACATGAAGAACAATGAAGTTCCGATAAAATTTAATTCGTAATAACATTAATATTTTTCAATCGCGAATAAGTGGGGTAACAAATTAAGGGCATCTACGAGGTATTTACTTAATATTTTATTAATATATAAAAGTCATTGATACTGTCAACGAAATCGTTTTGCAACTTCAACGAAACATTGAGGCGCCTTTCACACTATCCACTTACTGATTCAAGGCGAAAAATTATTACAAAAAGGGCCGCAAAAATATGTACGTACGTCACCGGAAGTGTTTGTGGGCTACCAAAACCTTGTTGTGTGAAAGGAGCCTTATTTCATCAATAGGATCGTCTGCCTATAAATTAGTAATTTCCACTATGGCGAATACATCAGAATGTTAGTGTTGGTTAGGGTAGTTAGTATCATGCTTGTGTTAGTCTTTGCAGTTAAATTTGCTAATTTGTTGGCAGACAATGCTCAATGATAAATATAAGATTAGCCCAAACATCCCGAATCTTTTTATTTTGTGAATTGAACTGTTTTGGGTTTTTTTTATATCCATTTATTATCTATAATTTTCTATACTATAAATATTTATTATTTATTAACCTATTGTCTTTAAGTGGTATTTCACACTTCCTCCAATGCTTTGTAGTATGTAAAAATTATAAATTTAAATCTTTAATATACTATAAATGCCTTGTGGGGTATTGTATAATAGGTCTATTCAATTTAGTAGTTATTTGCATCAAAAATAGTTTTGTGTGAAAATAAAATGAAAGATAATTAATAATTAGAATTTTATACATACTTTATGCCATAAAATAATAAACGCCAGTAATATTTTAATGATTATATGAGCTCAGAATATTACCACATTATCTCCAACTGTGACTCTCGTCTATTTTCTCCTAAGGTGGCTCGCGTCATTAAACTGGAGTTATTTATAGGAGTATTTATTCTTCAGAGGATTCATAATAGTTTAAGGGAACTGAAATCCGCCGGACCTGCGTGATAACTTTTTCCTATGAGAACTTTTGGAGAGATCCATTTAGTTTCCCACTGATGTTTAAAGCGTGCTACAGAGATCTAAATATGTACGCTTAGGTTTCTGATGGTGAAGTTAGTCTCCACTTTTTTCACATAATTTATGTACAATCATATATGCCATTAATGGCAAAATTATATATGTAAATGTATACTTTTTTATTTTGCCTGGAGGAAGTTAAGTAATCAACCAATTTGTTATGTAATTTCTATCGATTAAAATACAATGTTTCTATATGCATATTTGTAATAATTATTTTCATGACATTTGTTTCGGTATGATGCAACTTCGGAAATGGTTTAATAAATCTATGAGCTCATAACGTTATTTAACCTTAAAATATGTTGCTATGAGCTGTTGAATACTTCTGTATCATTGGCCGGATGCGGGGCCATGTTTGCTACTTTAAAAGGCTGGTACTGGTGATTTATTTGATTGTCCTCTGTTGATGTCAGCCGCAGGTAAAAGTGGGAAAGAAGTGCTCTTCTTGACTGGAGATCTGGTTTGGCAGGTTTTTTTGTCTGTAGCGGAATAATGTCGGGGCAGAGAAAAGAGTCTAAATCTGGGTAGAGTAATCCTTGTCGATTCTCTAAAAGTTTAAGAGCGGATTCTAGTACTAACTCTGAGGTACGGACTAGTAAATATTTATTCTTGACTGTCCGCCACTCGGCCTAGCTTAGCCTAATTTGTGAAATACTGCCACTGAGAGGTGCTAACTCTCTTGGGATTCTGACTAACTTCCCTGTGATTTTTATGTACCCATCAACTATTTCATAATTTATATAAAATAATCGAATATATAATTTTAATCCGGTGAAACTGATTGGAAAATGTCTTAGGGGATTCTCCCACCCTTTTCCTTGAATTAATGGCTGGGTGGGAATAGTTTTTACTTTCCGGCCCTTGTATCGTTGGCACATTGAGGTAGTAGGGAAAGCAGTAATGCTATATACAAGTTGTAAGGTAAATCACGTACGAAACTCTAGGAGGGGATAAAAAAAGGAACAGCAGAAAAGTTGTTTTTCTGTTCTAAAGAAAAACATGGAAGGAATAAATTAAAATTTTGTGTTTTTTTAACGTATCACGTTATTTTTGTTAAATAGCGATAACTTAAAAACTATTTTGGTTAAGTAATTTCCAATTTCTGCATCATAAACTAGATAAAACTTCATTAAGAAACAAGTAGAATTTGTCTTTGTAAAAACTATTTGAAGAGGGTACTAACTTTAGTAAGTTCTGGTTTATTTAAAACCATGGATTATTCCATGTTTCCAGTCTTCTACTGGACTACTGTAAAACCATTTTGTGATGTGAAATTCAGTCTTCTTAAAATATCAGTGTTTTCAGCAAAACCAATTACAGTGCTATTATTTCTTTGTTTTCTGTGACCTGGGATGTATTTTAATAAACAAATCACTAAAACTACACTTTTTATTTGTTAAAAATATTGGAAATACAATATTTAAATTTTTATAACCACACTAAATATTTCTGATCTTCTGAAATTGGAACATCTGTTAATACGTTGTGACAGTGTGATGAAATGGAATGCTTAATATTCCATATGTTTAATTTATCATATGTTCAATTGTTCAAATTTATTTTCAACTTTGTCATTACTGTCTGTAGTTTATAATAAATAAAAGCCTAATTTCTGGTCTTAAATGTATTTATTATCAGTACAAATACAACAATTTTATTTATTATAAACAATCAAATCACAATGGACAAGTTTCTCAAGCCAAGCCGCTTTGATGGAAAACCCGACTCTCCGACTGCCGCTAAAGAGTGGACCCATTGGCTGAAGACGTTTCAAAACTTCGTCGATGCTACAACGGAACATCTTAATGATGAAGATAAGCTTAAGGTAATCACTAATTTCCTATCCTATGACGTTTATGAACTAGTCAGCGACTGTAATTCTTATGCTGACGTTGTAGATACTTTGAACTCCGTATTTGTCAAAAGAAAGAGCGAAGTTTATGCTCGACATATTTTAGCAGTTCGGAAACAACTACCTACTGAGTCAATCGACCAATATATTCAAACCTTGAAAATCCTTAGCAAGGATTGCGACTTTAAGGCTGTAAGTGCCATGGATCACAAAAATCAATATATCCGTGACGCATTCATCAATGGCCTGCTGTCCACTCAGATTCGTCAGCGTTTGTTAGAAAATGACACCTTAGGTTTGGACGACGCTATCAACCAGGCCCTCTCGTTGGAGGCAGCTCAAAAACTGGCTGAGGGGTACATGCAACCCTTAAGCAGTTACTCTAGCGCTAGCTGCACCCCTATTTCGTCTCAGGAAGCTGCTCCTGCACAGAAAACGGACACTACTCTATGTGCCATCTCCAAGTTCTTTAAATCGGGTGATAAATGCTATTTTTGCGGTTTTGACAAACATCCCCGCCCTAAATGTCCTGCACGAGACGCTGAATGTGGAAAATGTGGTATCAAGGGGCATTATGCTAAAGTATGTAGAAAAATTGCTAGCACTAAAGTTTCCGCTTCCGTCATTGCGACAGTCAACAAGGAACATTTAAATCTGCTGAGTCGAGCAATCATTCCAGTAGAAATCAATGACACTCGTGCTCGCTGCTTGATTGACACTGGAAGCTCTTCTAGCTTTATAGACCACAATTTCACTCTCAATCACAAGATTCCTCTTTTTCCGGGGGAGGGGAGGGTTTCAATGGCCTCAACTTCACTTTCCTCTACAATCGAAGGACATGTTCTGGTCGACCTCAAACTAAACGAACATATGTATCCTTCATGCAAATTAACAGTCATGAAAGGCCTTTGTGCTGAAGTATTGATTGGCCATGATATACTCGTGGAATATTCTGACGTTTCAATCTCTTTTGGTGGATCAAAGCCCCCACTCACTATATGTGCCTCTACTGGTGCCTCTGTGGAACCTCCTCACTTATTTGGTAATCTATCAGCAGACTGCAAGCCTATTGCCACAAAGTCCAGGCGATACACTGAGGCTGACCTCATGTTCATACACGATGAAACGTCCAAACTTCTGTCTGAGGGGGTGATTGAAGAAAGCAACTCTCCTTGGAGGGCTCAGGTACTAGTTACTGAAAGTGAACACCATAGAAAACGCATGGTAATAGACTACTCGCAGACAATAAATAAATTCACGTTTCTTGACGCATATCCGCTCCCAAACATCGATGATTTGGTTAGGAAAGTTGCTGCCTACAAAATATTCAGCACGATTGACCTTCAGTCAGCATACCACCAGGTACCCATTTTGGAAGAAGAAAAACGTTTTACGGCTTTCGAGGCTGCGGGAAAACTTTACCAATTCAACCGAATCCCTTTTGGGGTGACAAATGGTGTCGCCTGTTTCCAGCGAGTTATTGACAAGGTTATAACACAAGAGAAGTTAATTGGAGTGTTTTCGTACTTGGATGACATAACTGTATGTGGGCACGATAAAAATGACCATGATCTGAATCTCTCTCGACTCCTTGCAGCTCTTGACAAACACAATCTCAAAATCAACGAAAGAAAAAGCAAATCCAACCTGACTTCCATACATTTGCTTGGGCACTTGGTATCTCATAACGATATCCGACCGGATCCAGAGCGCCTCAAACCCCTATTGGAAATGCCACCTCCTCATAACGCTGCATCACTGAAGCGTGCTCTAGGGCTCTTTGCTCACTACTCGAAATGGATTGCACATTATTCTGATAAAATTAGATCACTGACCGACTCTAGGACCTTCCCTCTGGATCATCAAACTACTAAAGATTTTGAAAACCTAAAACTAAGCATTGCTGAAGCTGCAGTTACCACAATGAATGACAATGAACAGATATTAGTAGAGACAGATGCTTCAGACGTCGCCTTGGCCGCAACTTTGAGTCAGGGTGGTCGGCCTGTGGCGTTCTTCTCACGGACACTCACTAAGTCTGAACGTGCACACCCTGCGATTGAGAAGGAAGCAGCTGCAATTGTGGAATCTCTCAAGAAATGGAGATCTTTTCTTTTGGGTAGACATTTTCAACTACTAACTGATCAACAAGCACTCTCTTTCGTATTCAACCAAAAACACTCAAGAAAAATAAAAAATGATAAAATTGTACGTTGGCGACTCGAATTGGCTCCTTTCCAATTCGATATAACCTACCGCTCTGGAAGAGAAAACACGAAGGCTGATGCCCTATCTAGAGTTTGTAGCTCCATCTCCAATGATCGACTGTTGGAGTTGCATCGATCTCTCAACCATACCGGTATCACCAGAATGGTTCACTGGCTGTGGTGCAGGAATCTCCCATTTTCAGTTGAAGATGTTAGAAGGGTCAACTCAACTTGTTCGGTTTGTGCCGAAGTCAAACCCCGTTTTCACAAATCTCAAGGTACTCTCATCAAAGCAACTATTCCTTTTGAACGAATAAATGTAGACTTCAAGGGTCCAATCCCCTCGAAGACGAGCAATAACTACATTCTAACCATCATAGACGAATATTCTAGATTCCCATTCGCCTACGCTTGTAAAGACACAACCTCTGGCACTGTTATAAAATGTTTTACAGATCTTTTTATGCTTTTTGGGACTCCAGCTTATGTGCACTCGGACAGAGGTTCCTCCTTTATTTCGCGAGAATTAATATCATTCCTACATTCCAACGGAATAGCCCCTAGCAACTCAACGCCCTATAATCCTCAAGGGAATGGACAGGTGGAGCGTTTGAATGGTACCTTGTGGAAAACCATAAATCTAGCTCTCAAGACGAAAAATCTCCAGACTCGCGATTGGGAAGAAGTTCTCCCGGAAGCTCTTCACTCCATTAGGTCTTTGTTATGCACTGCCACGAATTGTACTCCTCATGAACGATTCTTTAGTTTTCCTCACCGAACCTCAAACGGAGAAGCTTTACCTACTTGGCTTACCACACCTGGGCCAGTACTCATCAAACGAAACATACGGTCCAGCAAGTATGACGACTTGGTAGAAGAAGCAGAACTTCTAGAAGCTAACCCCCAATATGCATGTATTAGGCGGAAAGATGGCAGTGAATCAACTGTCTCTCTACGACAACTTGCCCCTAGAGGGAACACGGATCTATTGCTAAAAGCTGAAGCCCCTCCACTTATTGAAGAACGAAGAGAAATGTCTCAAATTCGACCTAGCCCTGAAGGAGCTGGAACAGGTCGAGCTGAATCAGGTCTACCGTTCACCCTAGATCTGAATAACTCCAGTCCTCGAAATATCAATCGGACAGTTCAAATCGACCTACCTTCACCTGACACTGAAACCTCAAGACCTAGACGAACTCTCAAGCTTATCTGAAGGATTATGTAACAAAGTTTTAGTTCAAAAAATAGAGGGGGAGAATGTGATGAAATGGAATGCTTAATATTCCATATGTTTAATTTATCATATGTTCAATTGTTCAAATTTATTTTCAACTCTGTCATTACTGTCTGTAGTTTATAATAAATAAAAGCCTAATTTCTGGTCTTAAATGTATTTATTATCAGTACAAATACAACAGACAGACATAAGGGTTTTTATGAATAAAGGCTTAATTCCACGCGCATCTGTAAATACCCTAGTTGAAACTGGGAAATAAGGAACAAAAACGTGATAAGCCAATTTTTTAAATAATAAATTAAACTTTGAATTATAAAAATGTTATCCATAACTTAAAAGCAGAGGAACAAATGTTCATTAATAATCCTAAACGCAAAAAATTAATCAACATGAAAAAATCCATAATGAAAACTAAATAAAAACAATACTTATTTGAGACAAATGTTTAAGAATTATTTATAAAGTTAGAAATGATTAAAACAGTCAAATATTTAAAATGTTAAACATTCCATATTATAAGATACGGGTTCTTTTAAATTTAACAGATTATGAAACAAAAGTTGCTCCTAGGACAGGATTCAAACCCAGGTAGTATAGTTCAGATCTATGGCCAACTTTTCTGTGTAAGAGATGAAATATTAGGAGAGGAAAGTAATGGCACTCACTGCAATTCGAGTATGTCAAAAGAAATAGATTTATAAGGTTCCACAATTACATCCATTAGAAGCCCCGCACTTAGTGCAAATTCAAAATATATCTCTGAAGCGATGATAATGGCGAGTAGCCCATGAAACTAACGGAAACAATCGGGGAATTCGGAGCTGGCCGTTATCCGTTTCGCCTGCTTCACTTCTAGTCCGAGACTCGTCTACACACACGCAGGTAATCCGACGGTACCTAAACACAAATGCTGAAAAATCACGGGGCCACACAGTCGGATTTTTTGAACAAATCTCACTATAGCTAATCACGACGTTCTCAAAAGGAGCCCATCATAGTTCAAGTCACACCGGAATCAATTATTCTTTAAAGAGATATTTAATGGACTATGGCGTGCTAATAGGCTATTCCAACTTTTACTCATATACTCACTATTTAGGCCTTCCGAAATTTCATCTCTAGTTTTTATTTCTTTTAATCGATTTTTAACATCTAAAGTCCAATATAGAACATGAGCTATCTTAGAGCTAATTCACTGTATTTTAAAGTAAAATATCTCAGATTCGATAAAGAAATGAATGTATAAAAATAACACCATCTCTATCTGTGTTTTTTTTTTGTACTGAGAATTAGGACAATTTACACAGATTATAAAAACCCTTATGTCTGTCACAACGTCTAAACAGATGTTCCAATTTCAAAAGATCAAAAATATTTAGTGTGGTTATAAAAATTTAAATATTGTAGTATGATACATTAGGACAAATATTATACATTTTAGTCATATTTATTTATTGTCAAAGCTTTTTATTTACTCTGCGCCTTTTTTGTAAGTTGAATGAAGTAATCTACTTTTGACTATCGAAGGTTATATTTATCGTAACTGGCTGATTGATTAGTGTTTATAATAAATTTGAGAAGAAGTCAGAATTGTTTTTGTATTCGAGTTCATGTTCAGCATGTTTCGAATTGTTTTGTTAGCGTTTAAATAAATGAAAATAAGCAGGGAAGCTGTCAAATGGGATCCCGTAGCAGTTTTTATTTATTTATTGGATTTTGGGCTGTTGTAGTTATTAGTATGATATTACTACCGGATGTAGCATTTTTTTTCTACTACAGCGTTTGTATCTTAATTAAAATTTATTGCCAGACTTCCGCATTTACCCTGAAACCGTTGAGTTTCCACCGGAATATAAAATTAAGGGTAGCTTCACAAATTTAATTTATCTTTCAAGCAGCATTGCTTGGTAATACCCAGGAGGAGATAATTAACTTAATCCAAACTGCGGCTAGGTAATAAAGATGGACGTGATTCAGGTGCGCATTGCAATTGAAAATCTGACTTAGAGACTTAAACTTGTGAAATTAAATAGAAAAAAACTCATCATGTAACTATATAAAGTAGTGTAGTCACGGCAAAATATAAATTAACCAGGTATAAATTAGCTCGGCCCGAAGGAAGTGTCTGTAACCAGATACGTGGAGGAATGATCATTTTATTGAATGTCTGATTGTTTTAAAGGTGTATTCTGTATAATCCCGGATATAATAACACGAAGAATTAAAGGTAAAAAATAAACTTTAAAAGTCCCAACACTTCGTTAGACAGTCAGCAGCTCTAGTCAGCTTATGCTAGGACGTAATGCAGACATTTATTGTTTGACGAAATCGTTAATAAACGATTAATAAATAAGATGAAATTCTAAAATATATCCTTCACCGACTAAGGCCGAAATCCTAACAAACTAATTCGCTTAGTAATTAAATTTCACATAACTATGACATATTTTATTTGGTTGTCAAACCTATATTATTACGGAAAAAAGTGTAGCGAGTACCGTACGTGAGATGCAAACGATGAATAACTTTTCTGGATACATGTCAAGTTTTTTTTGACTCACTGAACCGCGAGAAAAACAGTGTTTTACACAATGTATCTTCCATCGTTCCCCAACCGATGGGAACAGGTGGTCGTTGACGGGACCTTGGTTATGTTCAAGGTTGGGCCCCATCACTATGTCACATTTTCGGGTGCTTCTATGCTTCAAGCAATCAAAGCTCCACCACCTCCACTAGGTGCGGCTACAGTACATGCCATGAGTTTTTAACTTTAACAAACATTCTCTTTTATTTTACTTTATTCGTCATACATTTAGAAGATCATTTCTTAGAAACGCTTATTAAAGTTAATTCGGCTGCAATCTATTTAAATTTTATATAAATCAAACCTCATCTCAACTCTAGAAATCTATCTTTTTTAAATTGTCATCTTATCTGGTTGAAGAAGTTAGTTTGCTTCTATTCTAATGAATTTTCTGTGTAAATTCAACATATGTAATAACCAATAACAGTAAAGTCTCTTAGATCAGAGCATTTTCACTTAAAATTCAGAAGTTTATATCGACCTTATTGGCATTCCGAATAATAAAAGAAAGACATAAATATCATTTAAATGTTTATATTAACTTTCCACCGTAATCATTTCTGTAAAATAGTGTAGATAGCGTTTTATAGGTGATTATTAAGAAAACCTATAATACTTGTACATAGGTAAATTTTTAAGCCGTTTTGTATTTTTATTTAAAATTTCCATAGGAACCGCAAATAGCTAATCTATAATGTGATTAATTTTGATACTGTTGTTATTTTATAACCATTAAATGATCTAGATAGGGCACTGATTCAAATGTCTCTTACTTAGGTTGGAGACTATGGCACTAAAATAATACCAACCACAAAAAAAATAATAAGTTTCTTTTTGATAATAATAACTACTCGGGGAATTCAACACTTACAAACACGCAAACATTGTATGTCACCAAGGCAACTTCTCCATTTTATCACGCATAATTTTATTTTACTTTATTCGTCATACATTTAGAAGATCATTTCTTAGAAACGCTTATTAAAGTTAATTCGGCTGCAATCTATTTAAATTTTATATAAATCAAACCTCATCTCAACTCTAGAAATCTATCTTTTTTAAATTGTCATCTTATCTGGTTGAAGAAGTTAGTTTGCTTCTATTCTAATGAATTTTCTGTGTAAATTCAACATATGTAATAACCAATAACAGTAAAGTCTCTTAGATCAGAGCATTTTCACTTAAAATTCAGAAGTTTATATCGACCTTATTGGCATTCCGAATAATAAAAGAAAGACATAAATATCATTTAAATGTTTATATTAACTTTCCACCGTAATCATTTCTGTAAAATAGTGTAGATAGCGTTTTATAGGTGATTATTAAGAAAACCTATAATACTTGTACATAGGTAAATTTTTAAGCCGTTTTGTATTTTTATTTAAAATTTCCATAGGAACCGCAAATAGCTAATCTATAATGTGATTAATTTTGATACTGTTGTTATTTTATAACCATTAAATGATCTAGATAGGGCACTGATTCAAATGTCTCTTACTTAGGTTGGAGACTATGGCACTAAAATAATACCAACCACAAAAAAAATAATAAGTTTCTTTTTGATAATAATAACTACTCGGGGAATTCAACACTTACAAACACGCAAACATTGTATGTCACCAAGGCAACTTCTCCATTTTATCACGCATAACATCACATATGACTAAAATTTTATCTGATGCATAAACTAACAAACTATTATTAGGTTGGTTCAACTGCATGTAAAAATATATGATGACGTGGATATATTTTTTTCGGGAATTATCAAGGAATTATTAAGCAACAACTCTTAATTATGTTTTGTGAAGTTGAAAATATTTTTCGTGTCATCGGATAAAATAAAATTTCATCCAAGAAAGACAGGATGACAGATGAAAACATAACGGTTTTTGATTTTGAAAAAAAAACAACGAAACCCAATAAAAGCAAAATTTTTTAATTTCTTAACGCGTTATTCTGCATATTCAAACTACTGAACACTACACCGTGCGTCGTTTTTCTACAGAAGAGTTGAGTCCTTATATATTTTGATAAACATCACTTTATTATGATAAAATTACAACCTGTCTCATTGGGCAATAAGTAATTTTGATAAATGTTTTCATTCATTCCATATTTACAATTTTCATTCACTTGCTAATTCATACAGTATTTACAAACAGCCCAGAGACATCCCAAATCCACATGGTTGTCACCTCCCTCGCATGCGAAAGAGGAAGCGGAGCCTTGGGAAGTCCCCCCACTCTCCTCCGTCAGCCGCGTCACCGGATACGAGCCAGTGGAGGCTGACGAAGAGCGCGAGAGCCAATTACGCTCAGGACATGATTGGAGAAACTGGGCATTGCCAGGACTCCCACTGTTACGCATTTATAGCAGGTCACGAGGCCACTGCCGTTTTAGTCTCCGAGGAGGATTATAGGGATGAGTGGTGCATGCAATGACTGTGCTAGGGGATTAGGGTGGTTGGATAGGTTACTATGAAATTTCATGATCATGGAAGGGATGAGTTCGACAATGTAAGGTATATTAAGATCGTTATGAGGGGTTTTGTTGCTGACGTTATAAGGGGTACTTACTATTGTTCTCAGAACTTTTAATTAAAAGGATTGGATACGCTTGATGTCCGACTTTTTTGCTGTCCCCCATAGCTCTAAGTCCTTATATAAATTAGTTGGTCACTGCCAAGCTACTCCATTTTATTTTTGTTATTCCTTCATTGAAAACAGAGACTACTTTGAACGTACCATTCCTAATGCTTTTCCAGAAATCTCATTATTTTTAGATAATGCAGGAGGGGGGCTGCCGTGTTCTCAAAGGGATAATTAGGGAACAACAAGGTAATTTAATGCTACAATAGTTAAAACTTTCATTATTAAAAAAAAACAGTAAGGCTCATCATTTGTTTAGTATTATGTTTAAAACATGGATTATAGAGGACTTTGTAAAACCGTGGAAAAAACATTGACCTGCTCTATCTACGATTTACGTATTTAATGCAATGGTTCAAAACCACACCAATATGGAACGACGACAGAAAATACATTCCGGTTACGAGGAATACATAAAAAAAATTACGTAGTCATTCCATAGATCAGTAGCCTCGTAATTTTTTTAACATTTCATTTTTTCCTATTAATCAATTTCAACAAATTTATTTTTCGCACATAGTTTATTAAGTATGCCATATTTTTTTAAACATATATGAACGAAAGTTATTACACAACATTAAGAGAGAGTTTCTATAAAACATATTAAAAATGTTTTTAAATATAATATACTTCACTGTTCTTGTTTAAACCACCCCCTGCATGATTTGTATTGTAAATAACAAACACGTTAATTTTAACAATAAATAATTGGCTGAAACAACTTACGGGATACGAAATACGTGATTTCTACTGTTGGTTTCCATAACTTTACTATTTATATGACGCTTATTTATATTTAGAGAAAACATTAAGACAATAAATCCAGTTTCTGAGCATTGATTTGAGTATTCTTAGTTCAAGAAGAGCTTGTCAGTACATCTGGGGCCAATGTTACGCTTAATCGTTTTTCACAAATTTTAACATGTATAATTTTAATATGTATATGTTTAAGTTTAATATGTTAACAAAATTTATTATGTAAGTATTTAGTATGTAGTAACAATATATTCATAATAGCCCGGAGTGTTTTTGATTATTCCTATTAAGTTTTAGGACATTGAATATTTTTTTTTTAACTCAGCGCGCAGAAAAAAACAACTGTGAACGGCAATTCAACCTGTTTGAAAGTTGAGCTTTTGAACTTGGCTGTTGTTCGTTCGGAGAGATTTGAATTTTTAGGTTTTGGCCAGAATTTCAGAATCACTTTTAAGGCTCCCAGTAAGGGACTGATCTGGAAATGTAACAAACCCCCTCCCCACAAACCCTCCCGGATCCATTCAGGTTTGTGAAATCGTGGAGGTAGTGCGATAAAGAAAGGCATCATCGGGGAGAATTCTGTGCATGTGATGTGAAAGGCCTTCATTCGTTTTATAGCCCTTTACAAATTGAACATGCATTAACAGATTTAAGACCGGTGGTTTCGTGTACAATATAATAATTGGGAAACGTTATTCTTTGAGTTGACAAAAAAAAACTTTCCAGTGAAATAAATGATCTTAAAATGCTATCTAACTTTGATATCATTTCCCTGTGGAAAAAAACTAAACACTAAATTTCCAATTGTTTTCTTAAAAATTCTTTTAAATTTTCATTACCATAATAAACTGGACCATAAAAAAAAAACATGCAAAACGGAGTTTTATTATTCTGACTAAGTAAGTTCGGGTAATATTGAACTCTTATCAGCTCATTACATTTCATCGTATACTAGGTAAAAAATATTAAAAAATCGCAACAAGACAACCGGTTCCACGGTGTGATGAAAGTGTGAGCAGTCGCCAGTCGCTACCTGCTACCGGCATGTATTTGCAACGTTCCCAATTCACAACGTACCAGCAGGGTGCTGTAAACGATTGCTATATCATGCAGCGATTTGATCAAATCCCTAATTTGATTGGTTGGAATCCACTGAATGTGAAATTAAAGCACATCCCCTTCTATCGCTCTCCACCAAACGAGGTGGTATGATAGGTGTGCCTATACCTATAATATATAAATATAGGCTCCATACAACACTATCCAGGTGACATAAATAAACGACCGTTACAATTAAGTTTCATTCAAAAAATATTGTTTTCTCTAGCTATTTGTATACACTTTTTTTTTAATTTTCTACCCCTTATTAGTTTGAAATTAATTATTAAAGTAGTATTTTCTGTGATCATTATTGTATAACATACATCTAATGAATGTTTTGCTTACATAATATTTCTATTTGTAGCTTATAAATGCTTATACATCATTTCACTAAATCACTTGATTTGTTTATGCAAATTACCATGCCAAATTGTCATTTTAACATCTTCCATGAATTTATCTACTCGATTAGGGATATGATCAAATTCCTGTTTATATCATATCCATGTTGCATGTACATGGTTCTACAGTGACCACGCTCAGTAGACGTTTTATCCATTTAATCATATCTGAATATATGCACCAAATTTGTAAATCTTATTTGTCATACTATTACATCATATATATTATAATCATACTATTACCCACTATTAAACTTGACCACTTTGTAACAATTTAACTCATGCAATTCATTCAGTGATCTTTCTTGTAAATGTGTTTTAGTAAATCATTTTCTTTCGCACTTCTGCACAGCCTACTAGCCTTTTTACGCTAACAGTAGTATCTCTAATATTACTCATTCTGATTTTATTTTAGGTTTCGGCCTTACCTGAGGGACGAAATGTAGTCTTGGCATAAAAATTCTCACCCATCAAAAAAAAAGAAAGTTCTCTCTAGTAATAAGATATATTTTAGAAAATTCACTTGGAATTCTACGGCTTGAGATTTTCCTTGAAAGTCCCTGAAAGATGTTTGTTATTCTGTCGGAGTCGGCCTAGATCACACAACTGTCTGCTCCTTCATTTCCATAATGATCGGCCTTGTGTGGCGACTCGCTAAGTCCTGAGTCCTGTGCCCTAATGCCATGTACCCCTCAACATTTTTCCGCTTGCTGGTGGAGGAAATTTTTGTAACATTTTACAAATTTAAAAATCACTGCGTTTCGGGGTGTTTTAATCAATCTTATGTTTTGTTAGTTCGTACTTCTTAGCTTTATGTATGTCCCAGATTTGGTTTAGCTAGTGTTGTAACTATTTTTTACATCTTTAACTGTCAGAAATCTGTTCTAGCACGCTCTAAACCTAGTTTGAAAACGGTTTGTGATTGTAAAAACAACCGATGACTGTTGTTGCAATTGCAATAAGGACTGAGAATCAGTGACATGTGCAGTCATTCTCCACTATTTTCCAAATTGTAAAAAAAAAGGTTATAAATATCGTTAGGATTAATTTAAGCTATATAACTGTTCACTACTTCAATTAAATTTAAATTATTAATCATAAAAGTAATATAGGTTGTGCTTTATTTTGCCTATTAATAATTTAGTAATCAGTTTAAAATTATTAATTGTTGAAAATCTTTATAAGTAAAGTTAATTATGAATTATAATTGATTGTGCCCGCACATTCATCTTTGCATAGTATTAAACTTTTTGCGAAGAAAATGTTAATTCGACTGCATTTTACATTGCACATTGTACATATTCGATATATTTTACCTATTAGATTACAATTTAAAACCAAAAGTTTGCCTAGTAAAAACAAAAAAAAAATTTTTTGCAGGCCGACTACCCAGTTCATAAACAAGTAAGTTGTTTTGTAAAGTAACCTTCTGACATAGCCAACAGTCAGAGATTGCCAAAAGAGTTTCAACATGTTCTAAATCCGTGATCAGGTAACTCTCGCGCATGCTCACTAAACAATCACAAACCAGTTTGGAACCAGTCCTTGTTGGAAGAAACCTGTTGTTAGTGTTTTTTGGGTGGGAGTGTGGCTTTTCATTAATTCGACATGAAACTAGTCTGCTGCATAATATACTTTTTAAGTTGGTGATTGCAGCATTATCTTAACATTAGCTATAGCTAATATATTGTGGCTGATATCAAAAATTCTGCAACCCCTTGAATGTTCGATTCAAAATTTATTTATTTAAATGTCGTTCGACACAAGTTATACCATTGCAATAATGGTGGAATGGATACAAAGAAAAGAATACCATTTCTTTTTTAATATTTAATCTTTTTAAACAAGTGCTCTGCGGATTGTGTGAAGTCAACTGCTGAAAAGCTCATACTTTTCTTTCATAGATCTTTATAAAAACAAGGTTTTATGTTTAATGCTCATAAACAACTTATTATTGAAAGCCCTTTCAATTTTTTTTAAAGACCTCAGTAAAAATGTTTGAATTCACCACACTACAACTGGCGTTGGCTTCAAAGAGTCATGGCTCCCCGCACAGCTTGCCTCTATCGGTTCCCGTCCTGTGCTGCAACGCAGCAATGGTGGACATTTTGATATATGAAGCTCCATAAGGTATGCCAAGTAAAGCAGACACGAAACGGTACAAGTGGAATTCCCAAAAGTATCATGGTTAATCGCAAAAGTAAGTGAATATCGAATTCCTGCTTCCTCTCAGACATGTAAGTACATTCTAAGATTGGAGGAATCATTAATAGCTAAAGATGTCTAGATGCGTATTATTACGATCTGCATTTTTATATTAATAATGCCCAACTGTATTTGCGACAAGGGCTCAGACACTACGAGGGAATACTCAAAAGAAACCGAATTATTTTTGTACAAAGTGATTTATTTAATTTTTTTTTACAAAAAATAAAATCAAATAAAGAGAAGTTGCAGGGTGAATAAGGAGGGTGGGGCATAGTGTTCATACCATTTTTAGTCAAAATCTGTGCAAAGCGAGGGCTGTATCAGCGGGAGCGTTGTCGTGGTAGAAAAACCAGTCCCCCGACTGCTAAAAATAATGCGTTTTAATCCACAAACTGCTGCACAAACTTTTCAAAATTTCCAAGTAAAAAGCCTGATGAGCTGCCTGATCGTGAGTAACTAACTGAATAGACGGCTCCCCTTAGATTTTAAAAACAAATGAGCATAGTCTTTATGTTTGATATCACCTGAAGAGATTTTTTGGGGCGAGGCGAATTTTAGTCTTATGTTGGCTTGATTGTTGCTTAGTTTCAGGATCGTATCCATAGCACCTGTTATGATTTGGAAAAAAAGTTTGTGTCATTTTGGAACTCTTCTTTTAAAACAGAGTATGCTTCCAATCGACCATTTTTGTTGTGCAGGCCAGGAGCAAATTTTGAGGCCACCCTTCTCATCCCCCAATCCTTACTTAAAATTTCCTGTACTAAACTCCAAGTCACTCTAGATTTCTCCACAACTTCTTCGATGTCCGTCATCAATCTTCCAGGACGATTTCTTAAATTTTTCGACAATTTTTTAAATCGTGAAAACCACTCAAATACTTGAGTTTTCCCCATAGCATTGTCCTTGTAGACTGCTTTTAACATTTCCAGAGTTTCTTTGCCTGTTTTCCCAAGCAATAAGCAAAACTTCACGGACGCGAATGAAAATCAGCCATAAAAACGACGAGCGCACAAAACAACTCCCACAAAGTATTCACAATTAACAACGTTCACAATTAACACAAGCAGAACGGAACCTTCTGTAGTGACGGAACATGGCACACTGGATGGTGTAAAGTTTCTTTACACGGTGCTACCGTCGAAATTTAGTCCTACTAAAACTCCGCCACATACATCAATTCGGTTTCTTTTGGATACCCCCTCGTACATAACATTTCGTCTTTGCGAAGCTATGTCCTGAAACGAGGAAGAGGTTGGTTTTATAGGCCTAGAAGGACTATAAACATTATTTGATGATAAATGTATTATTTTAATCAGGAAGAAGTATAATAATATGAGATAAATCTTCCTCGCAAGTTCATATTTACTCAAATACGCGTGAAAGGGTGCACCTCGTTAATTGGAATGGTTTTTAGTTATATTTATGATAAATTATGCTGTTTTTTTATGTTTTGTCAATAAAAACTATTTGACTTTGCCTTTAATGTTTTTTTATATACCGTTTCTTCCTTAATCGCATCTAGGCAAATAGCCGTGATGTGAAGATGTACTGCAATGATACAAAACAAAACATGTTGCTTTAAAAGTAACAATTCTACTGAAAATCCATTTGAAAGGAATATTAATATTAGAAGTATCCTTCTACCATAGCAAATGGTAAGTTATTGAACTTACCAAGCCATACATGTAACACAAACTTTCTCCTCTGAATAAAGAAGCCATATCGGATTTGTGGGTACAGAAAATATGGAATGTTCGCGCATTATATGGCTTCACTGGAAGCGTTGATTACTGTGGCTTACTAAATCGATCAATATAATCGAAAAGTTTATACTAAAAGCACCCTTAACAATTTCTACTACTTTTTCGTTTAAGTTAACCCTTCGGCCAAACCATCTTTTTTTTTTTGTCACATAAGTGGACCATGGGTATCACGTACCCATTCAAAGGAAAACCGGAGAATTTTCTATCTTCACAATCTATCAACTTATTTGTTATTGTTGTTTAATCTCAATTATTTTGGTGTTTTTTAGTTGATATTTTCATACATTTTATTTTAATTATTTTTCATTTTTAAATTGTATTCATTAATTCTGTTAATTTATGTTGTCTCTCGAATTGATGATTTTAATTCGTCATGCTAAACAATGATGATGGATCTTGCATGTTGTTTTTGTCATCAATTTGATAGGTTTCGTCCTGTCGCAGAACCTCTGGTAGATTTAGTGGTATCTCCCTAAAAAACTCCTTTAACAGCTTTCGGTTGACGTCTGAATCTGATTCATAAAAATATAATCCATCTTCATGTGGAGGAAAAACGACCAGATGGCCAGATGGATATCATGTCTGATGAGATTTTCAAGGACCAGCTCCACTAGGTTTCTTGTATGCTGAGATAAGTAGCTTGAAGTTCTCCTCATCTTGATCTGGAAGATGTGTCTTGATGAAAGGAAATTACCAGCCTACAATTGGACTTATGACTGTGGGTACGTAACAACCAGTTTTAGGGGATCGCTACATAGGGTGATTCGGTAGGTGACTCTGCCCATTCCTCAAGACTGGTTCTAACTGATGTTGCCAAGAACTGCCACCAGCTTCGTGGTACCACGATCAGTGCCCGTAGTGCTAAGAATGCGAACACTGTGGGTATCACATATCCATAGCCCGGCGGAAGGGTTAAGCTTAGTTATAGCGTTACATCTAACAAAGATGTCATTTCTGATACCCCATGATGAAGGATTTTTTTGTAAAACTAGCAGTTTTTCTTTTCTAAACAAGTAGCTTCTTGGATTCTAATTGGAATGACCTCATTCGTTATTTACATGTGGCCTTAAGTCATATCTCTTGAATGCTTAAGACACAAAATTTTTTTTTTTTTTACTTCTACATTTGTTTGTGGGATAAGATTGAATGAATCATGGGTCAACCGGTTTGTCTATTCACAAATATGTGTATTTCCTTATAAAAAAGGCACTGTCGAAATCCAGAACTGCACAAACATCAAAAACGGTATTACAGATTACTAAATACATATATGTTAATGAGAAGATAACGTTCGTGAGAACTAGAACAGTAAATAGATCAAGAAAGAGGTAAAAGAAATGAATAGGGCAAACGATAGTATAAGACTGCTTTATTCATAGCTCTTAATCCCACACACATACACTCGGAATGCTTACATCCCGATGTTTTGGTATTAAGACTGTGTACCAACAGTGCCCAGGCCCTAACTGAGACTAAATGAAACACTGTGTATATTGTAAAGTAAATTAATATGCGTAATACAAATCATCACAGTAATGGAGTCTACTAGTAGTATTCTTATTTTATTAAAAATGGATTGAAAACAAGAACTTATTATGTATTAGAAAATGTGCAATTTTTTTTATTTATGTGAGAAGTATTCAGATTTTACCGTTTTGTATTGACGTGATATAATTGTCACAATATGCACCAAAGATAAGTTTTCCTTTGAAAAGTACACATTTCAAAATCATGGAATTATGTCAATTAGAATGTACTGGGGCTAGAATGTAAACTAAAGGGGCTCCAATTCACGATTCGAAGTAAAATTATGCTAACAATTTAAAATTCGAAAATGTAAACACAACGAAAAAAATAGAAAACATTTTGAAAATAATTTTATGTTATGCTAGCGTAATCTCGTTAGACAATGGTGATTTTATGTTATTTTGAATCTCTTATAAGGGAAGGTAACTAGAAAAATAAATTATTAACCAAATTGGGATTTGCCGAGAATAGCTATGGTAATCAAGGACTTTCACGCCCAGTAGATTTCCATCACACATTTCAATCATAAAAAGAAAATTTAAATAAGGGTTTGTTCCACTATTATAATGAATTGCACAATTCAATATTCGTTTGTGCAGTGTAAATATGCAAGGCGAAATATGAATGAGTATATTATATTATGTTACATATAGATATATGTGTATGAATATATAATATTGTATTTAAAAAATTATTTAAACTTTAACTTTATGATTTAAGAGGCATTAAATTTTGGATGTTAGTCCCATTTGAATGCATCAATAATTCAAAAACTAAAACCTGTAAAATTCAAGTCACTAATAGACATTAATAAGTCAATTAGTAATATTAGTTATCATATTGAGCGTGGTATCAAATTATATATTTCGACGTCATGTGCATTATGATATCATAATTATACGCGTTATATGGCAGAGCTTGAGTGGTTTTTTATTGAATAAAACCGTTAAAATTTTGTAATACAGCTGATCCTCATCACAGACGTTTTGAGCCCTCCAAATGCATAAAATAAAACCATACCTGAAAAATCATGAAGCCCCAATCATTAATCAGAAAATTTTAATTTAAAAATAATTTGTTCTCATTTTCACCCTGTCTAATAATATGTTATGTTTGTCAGGGAGTATGAAGACTACGATTGCAATATTTTGACGTATAATATTATTCATGGAAGTTGCTAAAAATAATAAATAGTTTCCTAATGAAAAGTAAGTAACCGCGTGATCCATTACACTCGACTTAAAATGTTTAAAATAATAATTTATCCTCTCGGTCGGTAGGATATTTTTGTGGGTTTATGGTTCTTAATGTTATGAAGGGTTTTTTTTTTGGGGGGGGGGCCATGGTCTGAACTTGACGTATAATTCTCCTTCTCTTTGCAAAACAACGAAGTGGTAAGCTTTCCGATCCAATAAGCATTCGAGTGTATAAATTATAAAGAACTTGAGTTGCCCCTAGTCTAGATTTTGTAAGGTAGTAGAACTTCCTTCCCCTTGTGGCTTTTTAAGGGATTCAGGGCTATCCCGATGAGTTTGTAAAGAAGAATGCCCACCGTTCTCATGAAGTGCTTATTGAAAGGTTCAGTTCTATTAAGGGTAGCCATTATAGTGGCCTTCTTCCATGTCAAGATAAATTAGGTTTGCGATTTGACAAGAGCAATCTATCAATCAATATGACTCCATTCAAAGTTTTTACTGTGGCCTCTTCATCACATCCCTCCGTATTGGCTGCGGTTTTCTTTGGGTCGGGTTCGATATCGAGGTGATAGGAAAACAGGCTATAGTTTTAGATAGATAGATTTTTCCCAAACCCAAAGAAAATACCTTTGCTTTCATTCATATCCTGGATAACGGCATTTCTTTTGGTTGCTTTTTTGACTGTAGCTACAAACAGTTATCAATAAGAGTGGTATGCTGGTTAATCTACATATCAAGAGTGAATACCAATCTTGTGGAAAGTCGTTATAAATTTAAACGATACAATAACACAGTTATTGACAGTATTAAAATATTATTTACACTATAAATTGATTGAAAATAATTTAGTCGAGCTCCAACTGTTCTTTTCAAATGTCTTTATATATAAAATTACAACTTGCTAATATTTATAAAATTAATGATTGTGATGTAAGAGCTCATGCATGGTTTATGTACTATTAATGAATGTGGATCAATACGTACAGCTCAGATTTACACCAACTTTCATACAACATTTACATACATATTATAGAGACCCTATTCTTTTGAGTTATTCGTCAAGTGTGACAGGTCAGGAACAACGGAACTTGAAAGAAGAAGAAACAGTGCCTTCAAGACATACTTATCCATTTACAATAGATTACAATACCACTGTAAATTCAAGCAATGAAGAGGATATTGTGTTACTGGATAAGTAGTTGACCATGGGATGTGTGAAAAGGATTTGAAGGAAAATCTTCAGGTTATTAGGTTAACGGTGGAGGTAAGTACAAGTGGTTGGAGATCATTGCGAAGAGATAAGCTTGTGATGTAAAAAGAGCTTGACTCTAATCACTTTCGATCGGAATATTTGGATTACTTTGATGTTCAAAAGTTTTACTGTACCTCATTGCTATTAATCCAAGGTCTGATAGGTTTAAGTAATTGTATGTGTATGTGCGGCTTATTTTGAAGCGTCAGCTTACATTTTCTCCTAAGCTGTTTGTATATATATGACACGGAAAGAGGGAGAGGGGGAAGGAAATGAGAGAGGGAATTCTCCCCGCGCGAGCGAACACACAACACTCGTGTAAAGCACATTAACATAAATAGAAAAAAATACAAAATATGAATCAATTTTAACCAAAAAGAAATTATGAAAGTCGTCAACACAAAACTTTTTGTTGTCTAAAACGTATTTTTAATGTTTTTCTCATAAATCTTGTATGAAACTTCACCTCAAGAATATACCCTAAGAACTACACAATATGTATGTGGAAAACGTATATAATATACTAATATACTTACCCGGTATAGCGATTGTAAAGGAGAGCTCTCATTTCGAGATTGACCTTTGCACTAATTTATTTTTAACAATTCGCAATAGCTGTCATTGGTTTTGTTCATTGTATGTCTGCAAAACGAAACAATGAAGCTCAAATAATTAAATTAAATTGGTTAATTAAAAATGTCATGACAATAAATGACTTGTAGACAGATAGGACTCTTTATTTTATTAACAGTACTTAAATCAATTTAACATTCTTTTGCGTTTCCAGGTAGCCTGTTTTTCATCATCATCCCGATTGGATGCCTGGTCTCCGGCCCTCTGATCCACAAATTCGGGAGGAGGAGAGTGATGATCATCCTGTGCATTCCGTTCTGCTTCGCCTGGTGGCTCTTCCATGTGGCCCATACCACCACCGTCCTCTTCCTTGCGGTCACTATGCACGGGCTAGTCAACGGGCTCTTAGAGGCACCTGTCAGTAATATATCATCATTAATCAATAATATTTACTTAGTAGTATCAACATTGGCTCAACATATCTTTACTCATTTTAATAATGTTTTTTATGGACTAAATACATCCTTGAAAATTATGAACTAAATTATTTTTTTTTAATAAAGTATCTTAAATACGTTCACATAACACTATTTAAGCTATAATATGACACAGTAAATTTATGTTTAAAATCTTTATTCCATTTGTTAAACCTTCTAGGTCACACATAACGGCCTATTCAACGAATAAAAATAGATCCTCTCCTACCCGTGTTGATCGATAAAATTAGTGCAGAATACTTCAATACAATGAAAACTTATTTAAGAAAGAATCAGCTGCCTCACCATTGTGTTATAACCATTTAAATGTTGTTGTTTTTTTTAATTTATAAAAGCATAATGAAAGATGTAGAGGTGTGTTGTTTCCACCTCTTAATTACGAATAATTAAAAGTTTCCCTCTTCTCGGATCATATTGTACCTATCTATGTTTCCATATTTGTTGTTAATAAAGGTTATGGCGTCAGTGAGAGTGGGGGGCCTTCTAGCTCCTAGCTAGTGGGGTAAACAGCCACATGTTGGGACCCATCCCCACCATGGCTGGGCGCCCTATATAAGCATCGGCATTAGACCGAATTAGCATAACGAACCGGACCGTCACTTGGAACACTACTCTCTCCTGTCTCTCAGCACTGGCGCTTGCTGCTCTACTCAAAACCATGGTCTTCTCATTCAACTAACTCTGTATCTCTCTCTCCTATCCTCACTATGTTTTAGTCCGACGTTGTCAAACCCCACACCTTCCTAGTGGGAATCTCTGCCTTTGTCTCGATAAATCTATCAGCTCCCCATAAAGGAGGAGACCACATAAACTACCTATAAACGGTGGCTAAGAGGTTGTAGTGACCCTAGCCCGCGGTGGACGTCTCCTCGTCGGTTTTTTTATCAAACCATTAATCGGGTACCTATAATCAAAATAAAGTATTAAAGATCTAAGGATGTAGTCAAAACCCTACATATTAAAACCGTTTTGAAATGTGAATATCTTTGTAATTCTGTTTGCATTCCCATCTTCAGCGTGCTCTCAACCTTGCAGGGAACCATTTTAAATAGCCCCTAATTGGAATTTGGAATTACCTAGACTACTTTCAGACTTATTTTTTTTCCCGTAATCGCCGTTATATCATTTTGAATAAGCCCTGTTCAACATCAACATTTGGAATGAATGTTTAAAATATAATACCGAGTTATTAATTTCAGCGACAGATACATTAGAGCACGCATTAACTGAGACATACGGAAAACATACTTATGATACAGCGAATACGATTTTGTTGCGTTGTAGTGCAATGCTTCTGAATTAATTTTTATTAATACTCACCCTTTGAGCAACATTGGGTCCTGTTGGGAGCTTGAAACGGATTTATCGACAATGTTATATTTATTACATTATTGGATAAGTTACACTGTTCTAAATAAGCAAGTAATAATTCATTAAATATTATCATGACTTATGTACAATTCACTCACTCATTATGTATCGTCATAATAATCTAAATTAAGAATTTATCCTTCGGCAGGGATTTCCTCTCAGAACATGTGGCTAATGAAATGTCTTTCGATTTGATAAATTTGTTTTTTTTTAATTTATCTACCATTTAAAACTTAATAACCGGTTCCGGATATTTCCTTAACGATGGATCCCTTTAAAACAACTTGATGAAATTTCGCATTCGTTTGATTCCACTAATGAAAAATAAATGAGCTATTCTGACCTCCTTTGAAGGAAACTTCAATTATTGTCTATTTTCTACCCTGAAACTGAGTACTGGGAAGTCATGAAATAAATTGGTTTCCAGTTCTAAAGAGAAGCCACAAGATTCCAACCCTGATAAAACGAGTGTTTCGCTCAATATTCTTCTTATCAGAGACTCACTTTATTTCCCCAACCTTGTACAGTTTTGTTTTCTTATTAGTTTTGATTCCTTGTCTTGACCTTGCCTTAGTTTTCTCAACATGATTACATTTCACATTGTTTTCTATAAATATTAACCAGCCATATCTGTGTCCATAGGTTCTAATTGTGTGATTTATACCTTTTTTTTATTTATGATTTATTTTGTTTATTTTATTTATTTGTGATTTATTTCTTTTTTATCAAATCTTTATTGTGATAATATTACAATATTCCTTATTGGCCAATAAGTAATTGTGTTCAATGTTCTCGTTCATACCATATTTACAATTCTTCATTCACTGAAATCCTAAATCCACATGGTTGTCACCACCCTCACATGTGAAAGAGGAATGTGAGTCTTATAAAAATTACTAAACCTATTTTGTTGAATATGTATTCAGTCGGCCAGCAGGTCTGAAAGTACACAAACTGTGATAGTGCTAAAATTACTGTGTGATTGATAATGATAGATACGACATTGAAATGACAAGCAAAATTAGCTAAAGATAACTTTAATCTTTAATGGTAGAAAACTAGTATGTACAAATAGGGTATCAACCGAAAAGGGTATAAAGATAGGTTAATGATTCAATTAGTAAATAGACATAAGCAAAACTATTTTGTACCAAATGCATAATCGGCAAATTGTGTGGTGTTGTCTATTGTTAGATTCTTCCTCAGTTTACTCTTTTCTTCATACTTCGGTATGACACTGATTAGGTTAGAACAACTTAGATATCGATTTTCTTTGCTGGCCGACCATTTCCTCTCATCTTGGTCATTGAATCAGAGGCTCTCTCTTCTCACTTATCTTAAATAAGTAAAGAAATAATCAATAGAGAATGCTCTAGATGGCGGAAGAAAGTAGTCATGGGATATCTATCTTCATAAACACTAATCTGCTTAAACATCAAGCGCCACATATCCGATTATCCATTTTATTGTTTCGCAATTAAGTAGGAGCGCGGAGAGAGAGGGGCACCATCATGGAGTTACAGCTTGAAGCTAGTGAGATCTACGATAAGAACTAGTTTCAGTACGGCCTAATCATATTTTAATTAAACTTGCAAAAAAATATTTGTTATAGAATCACTGTAGAATGATTCAGGCTACTTTATGCAACCCAAAAGAAGATAATGTTTATCATTTAGTTACCATTAGTTAGTGTTACGTTTACACGAAGCGTTGTATGCGATATAACATTTTTCAGTACAAAAAATGCTCTAATTTATTAGAAACTACGACTACTTATATGCTGGGTGTTGAAAAAACATCATTGGTATTAAAGACTAAAGAAAAGACATCATAACCGGCTTTCACTGCTAATGTTTTGGAAGATTTCGACCATATAATAAAGCAAAGAAAATAAAAGTTGCATGAGATTAATTTATTTCCTACACTAACTGAGGGGTTCAAGACATATTGTTTCCAGTAATAGCTGTTTATAGATAACATTTTTTTGACAATTAAGGGTACCTATCGCTAAGGCTCCGAAAATGATTTTAATGCAAATTTAAATGACATGCAATACTCTCCGCTAAGTCCCAGCACATGATACATTTCAGTAGTCAGTAATCAGTAGTCAGGACCCCGAACTGCTCAATTCGTCTCCTACTAAATACAACATGAAAATGTTAAGTTTTTAATCCTAAATTACTGATAACTCACCAATGCCCACTCATAATTAACTCTCAGCTTATCCGGCGCTTCTCTCACCTCAATGAAGTCAACACGTTATATTAACCGTTATTTGTAATTCAGTTATTATTATAAACTAATGTATATGTGCATAAACATTCCCGTTTTATCCCTCCAGAAGTGCAGTATGACTACTCCTGGGTAGAAAATACTGATCAGCTAAAAAATGTGACTTGAGTTAATTTAATAAAATAAATTGTAATGTATTATTTGACAATGTACAGTCAGACGATTTTGAATGTTTGTGCTGATTGTGGGTTTTGTTTATATTCTTCACAACAATTTCTTCCCACAAATTAGTATAAATTACATGCGAGGATGCAAGAGTTTTTAATAATTATGTTATATCACTGTATTGCTTTATCCTTGAAGTGTAAGTAATAGTACAAAATGAAAATAGCTTTTGTAGTCTATACTTAATCTTACTGGAAAATCAAGCAGAAATAAAGAACTTGGCGCTCTTTGATCCATAGAAAGAAGACCCGAAATAGAAAGACAAAAGCAGCGACCAGAACGAAGGGAATTTAAGCAGGGCCGTCTGAATAAGTGTTCCAGGCCAATACAATTACCAGACTGGAGGAAAACTGACCTTTAACTCCCTTGATAGAATATCCTTTAGAAAAAAACTATTACAACTGGAGTTGGATATTATTTGTTATATTGCTCATTTCTCTGTATTTCTATCATAGAATATTTCACATCCTGCCTTCAATTGAAGAATAATTTTAAAAAATATTAATAAGAAATGTCCATAAAAAAAGAATGTTAAAACAGTTTTAATGAAAATTTCAATAGCTTATATTTTATATAAAGTTTAAGACCTGTTAAGTGTTATTAACAGTAAATTATATACCCTACCCAATATTCTTTAATATTTTTTCTGAAATTATCAACTAATTAAATAATTAATGAATGATTCTCAAATTATTTTTTATGAAGTTGTTTTTTTTTTTAACAGTTTTAAGGCAGCAAGTAAAACATTTTTGCGAAATATCATTGCTCTAATTGAAATTGGAGTTATGAACAAATTGGGATTGTAATTTTATAACAGTTTTAACGACTTGGTCCCAATAAATGATCCACATTATTAACCAGGTTGTCACCACCATCAGATTTTGTTCCATTCACCCACTAAATGAATCAAGGTCTCCTCCAGCAGTATTCGCCATCCTTCCTCGTTTTGTGTAGATGCATTCCAGGTTCACACCCCAAGCTGATTCCTGGAATCACTCAACACACTGTCCTTCCACAGCAGTTTCAGCCTTCCGATGCTTCTTAATCCTTTTGATGCATCATGATCAGACATTAGGGCATCTTGTTTACACACCTGCTGACCCACACGGATGACTCTCATGAAGCTTGCATCTTAGTTAGCGCATAGAGCCCCAGGTTACTCCTCTGCCTCCAGCTCCATAGATTTGGCTCAATTCATTTTTCTTTCGAAGACCAGGAGGTTTTGTTCACCCAATCTTAAAATGCTTTATTCCTAAAAGTCATACGTTAAGACTGGTCATATCAGGGTATTATCTAGGTTAAGTTTTTTTCCGTGTGAGAAAGGCACCTTATCCCTTTCCAAAAAAACACCTGTTTGCCAACATTATCCTTATCCCTGCTGACATATCGTTATTCACGTTATTCTATGAGCTAATATACACAGATTCTCTACCCTTTCAAAAAGCGTAGGCTCATTTTTATATATGTTCCATCTGGTTGATCTCCTGGCCCAAAACCATACAATTAGTAATTCTTGCGTTCATTTCTAGAACCTGGCTGAAGCCTATAGGGCAATATATGTTTTCTTCATGGCCTAAAAGAATGTTCTTGCCTGTTTTCTGATGTTTGCCTGTTTACCAAATTTCCTTTCCACATTCCAGTGCAAGGTTAAAGAGAAGGGATATCCCCTACATACAAAGGGATAAATCTCCCTCACCGCTCTTCTGGGAACAAACATCTCTGACACCTCCTAGTATCCTCCCTGAGTACCGACCGTGCCTTCAACTCCTGTTATTGACAGTTGAGAAAGGCATAAAAACTTTATTAGGATGTTGAGGTCTTCGATGCTCCTGCGTGCTTTCGGTCTATTGTGTCTATCATAAGCTGCATTCAAGTCAACGAACGGATAACCAGGATGTGATTATTTTAAATTTGACATCCAAAATAATTTATATTCCAATTACGAATTAATTGATATTGATTAATATTGACGCGTCAATATTTTGTCAACTTCTTTGGAGTATCACACTGCTATGCACAATCGCCTTTGAAAAGGCAGGCATTCCGACACAAAGGGAATTGATGCCAGGAATGTTCAGGATTACCCAGAGAGGCGATGCCATATTCAGCTGAGATATCCTATTTGCCATAAAAAATTCTGAATGTGAATATCCTTATCGCTTGATCTACATAGAAATCTTCTCGTATTTTACGATGGGCTTTTGTCGGGCAGTTAAGTGGTTGAGATTCTAGGATTGTATAGAATATACCACAGGCTTTTGTTGTTACCCTATAACCTATTATCCTTACAATGTTATATCTAGACGAGACATTCAAGATTATTTTAAACATAAATTTACTAAGGTTGTGCGCTTACAACCTATGTACAATAAACAAAAATGTATGTCTAAGTATTTTCTCTAGGGGTAAGTGGTGTATGTTTTAATTGATGGATTTTTGTGTATTATTGGTTCTCTTCTAAAGCTTAGAAATAATGTAATTTGATACCTTAAATGTATAAAGTAGGAAACACATTTTATATATATTTCTCGCTATGTCCAAACAGTTAAACTCTATAAACAGTTAGACTCTATACCTATATACAAGTAGGTTAAATAATATCTCTCACATATTTCAAATAATTATTTTTGAAATATTTTTATCAAATGATTGTTTGACGTTCAGTCAAATAAGGCCTTTAATAGTTGGTACATATCGTATACTTTATCTTTATCTTTAGTTACGTATCAGTTCAAAATACTGATCTCCGCTAGCACTATACAAAAACCTTGGCAAGGTGTTATCAGCAGCAGACCAGAGGACCAATAAGTAATTTCTGGGCACATCAAGCCATGGAGAAGGACTGAATAAAAGATTGTCGGGGGAGGTCTCGTCGACCTGCCCACATAGAAAGCTGTGTTGAGTTCAAGTGTCTGATTCCGACTGTCTGAAAAAACTCAGAATTTCTGCCTTATTTACGCAGGTCATCGAATGAGAGGTTATCGAATCATAAAACAGTTTATTTTGGCCAATCAGCGGCCGTGAACTTCGGCCGTTTCGGGGCCGTGAACTAGTCCTTTCTATCTATACGAACACCGAAGATTTATTGAGAAAATATGGAAAGGCAGGTGGGTGTTTTCTGGTCCAAGAGGGTAACTTCAATTTATTCGTGGTGAAGTAGTTGGCACAACAAAGATAAATGCAGCATCTTTGGTTATTCCTCAAAGGGTTGACAATAACTTCTCCCCACACCAAGACAAAAGGACAAAGCGTGCGTGCTTAAGATCATCGGGAACAGTTGTCATTTACCTCCAAATCTCATAGAAAGTAGTGACTACTATGATTTTGAATCTCGGTCTATATTGACATTGAACAGATCAAAAAGGTGAGCTCCATCAACTTTATTAGTCAGTTCAGCCCAGTCACGTATAATGTATATCATTATATGATACTTGTTTATTCCATTATATAATTTTTATAAAATAACAAACCCTGTATATAATGGAGCGTCGCTACAGGAAATCCACAAATAATTTGTAAATAGATTTGCCTGAAATTTAAAGGGACTACGAAAAAAAAAAACATTGAATAGATAAAATTATTCAGAGAGAGATTATTTTAACACTCCCTATCAACTTTGCCAATGCCTATGACTATGTAGAACTCTGACTAAGAGCCAAGGAGAGCTTATTTAATTTGTAGGAAGTACGTACATCCTTTCAAATTGGAGAGATATGAAATGTGCTCCAGGGTAATTTTGAACAAATTTATTAATTATTTTCGACTAATTATGGTGATCTACGGTTTAATGCCCTTCTAATAAAATTCAAGTAAATTATTTGAATATAGACAATTAACCTGATATTATTAATAAGTGACCAAGCATAACAATAAATTATCGATTATTTTTTACTGAATCTTATCAAATCTTACTTATAAAGACAAAAATGACCTACGAAAAATGGATTATCTCAGTCTCAGGCAAGCTAATGTTTATTTGGACGCTCCAACCGCAAGACTTTTTTTGTCACCCCATCGATGAGTCCTGTATTGTAAGCAGCTTAGCCTCAAGAGGCCGTTCTGGTACTTGAGTTTATATTCCGCCCACTGCCACTGACAAAACCATCAAGTTAGTGAGATACGATCTAATAAATTTCAATCCTCCGCATCTTTCATTCATCAGGGTAGCGCCTGGATGCGAGACTCTACACCAATACTCCCGGTAAGGTTTTCACGCACTGTAAGCCTAAAGGATTGGGTTCGATGATCTCCAAATCCTATTATCCTAACCTATAAAACGTCATATATGGATACATGTAATACAGCCTAAAAGGATGGACTAACGAAGGAGTAATGGAATGTAAAATACTGTATGAAATTATAACCACGAAGGGTAACAAGGAAAATAGAATTTATAATAGGGTTATGTTAGGTAATTGTATCACACAGCATGTTCCTGGTAGGCTGTTGTAGCCCAGCTCTCTTTATTAGAGAAAAATTGGATTTTATGATACGGAGTAATGACTTGCAAATTTCCAAAAGGAAACGATAGTTTTCAAACTGCTGCAGTCCTTTCTTTTTTTCACCTGACTCTCTGTTAAGTGTGTTCTACAATCGCTTCAGCAAATTTATTCTATCGATCTCAAATTTTAAAGTTAGTCCCATGAAACCTCAAAATATGTTTTTGCTAAATTTTAACTCAATTGACGTTTGTGACAACTGCTGAACAAAAAACCTCACTTCTCCGTAGAAAATAAAATACTGATTCATAAAAACATCCTAATACTTTCCTGGAACGTTAGCAAACCACTTGAGCGTCAAGCAGATCTATCGTTTCCGACCAAAAGAACTATCATATATTAATTAACCTTCTAATTCAGCAATAAAACCCTCCATGCTGGTCTCAATGTTTCTACTATACTGGAACACATTTCCTCTAAATTATTTACGATTTCTGAATTATCGGATCAACGTTATCCCATAACTAGATCACTATCACGTACCACGCATCCTTACAATTCTCCTTGGAGATTCAAGTAGAAGAAGTTCTCAAGATCCCCTATAGCCAATTATGTCCATTACGAGTTCTGACACTGGCCAGTATTCTCTCCCGTGTCCCTCATCCTTTATTAAAGTCTCCACTGATGCTATCAAAATGTATTGTTGCTTCAATAGCAGCGTGGAGGATTTCACTGATTCCTTATTCCTTTCTCTTAGCTTGGGAAGCGACACAGGTGATCCTAGGGGAATCATGTACCATGTGTGAATGTGTCTATTTTATGCATGTATTCTGTTAATACTCTATGAATTAGAGAGTGAAAACAATACCCATTGTAAATATGGTACGAATGAGTTAGCAGTTAGCACATTTACTAATTGCCCTTGTAGGACAGTAGATTTTCTCAAGCCACAAAAAACGTTATATTTTAGCTATCAATATTTTTTTTATTATTAAAAATCAATTTTGAAGGTTTGAAATCAAAATGAAATATATGTACAAAAGATAACAAATAGTTTTATTGACAACTAATTGTTGAGTATTTAGGAAACTAATACTAGTCGGACCTAGAAAGTATTCCTTTATTCTCTACAACTTTATCCTGTGTTTATATTTATTATACGATGTAGTTAATAGTTTATGTATCATCATAAAATGTATAGTAGTTACAAAATCGTTGATACAATAACAAAAAACCGGTACGATCCAGGTTGTTTAGTGAAAAACGTACATGTATATGTAATTTAACCTTTGCAGATTCTGACCTACGTTGCTGAGGTCTGCGAAGCGAGGTGGCGTGGCATGCTCGCCTCTACGACAGTGCTGGCTTCGCTACTAGGTCTGTCACTTCAGTTCCTGCTTGGCACGCTGCTCCCCTGGAGACAGGCCGCACTCCTTAACATCGCCTTTCCTATTTTATCCTTCATCAGCCTCCTCTTCATACCGGAGAGCCCTCACTGGCTTGCAGGTAATATACTCAACAAGCGTCCAAGGATACTGAATAGTGTTTTTTATATTGTTTCCTGCTGGCTTTAACCATACACTTAATATACTCTATGTTGTATATCTGTACCGCTCTAGCATCACATACTTATGCATATTATACTACGAGATTTAAATAAACTAGCCTCTGCCACGCAACCAGTGTAAGTTTTAATAATTTCCTCTTCCCCTGGCCTTTAGAGGTGGATTACTACAATTTCAACCCCTTTGAACAATACTCATTTATTTGGTGACCAGCACAACCGTTCTCAAATACACTATTTAATCAACGCCGATCTGTTGCTTAAAACTTCTGCCAGTTGAAGATAAATTTATCCGTGTTTTGAAGCGAGATAGAATCGCAAATACCCGCTGGACTGCCTATCAGGTAGGAGCGATAGAGATACAATCGGAAGGCTCCACGGTCAGTCAGCTACTGACAGTCAGCTACTGAGTCAGCTAAAAGTTTAATTTGACGTGGGTCACTGCTATTCTTGTCTTTGCTATAGGAAATTAGCTTCTAGTTTTCGATCCATTTGGTACCTTGGATCAATCATGTTTTAAAAAGATAGCGATATAATTTGTGTGACGTTTTTGACAAGGGGAAGAAGCTACCTGCTCAACGATACTTCAATGACTTCTTCTTTATATGATTAGCTAATGCGGCCCAAATACATTACCCTCTATTCCTTCATGTGCCTTTATCCAACTGAAGTGCACTTCTTCCCATCTGTTTAACGTAAGCCCCTATTTCTTCTGTTGGTTTATTATGCTATTTTTTGTTAGCTAACATAACTAAAGTTAATAAAAACTACTGCCGGATTGTAGAATGGTATAATTATAAAACAGTTTTATTGTCTTTCCACAACTGATAACCTCTTCTTTAATGTAATAGCGCTTTCGACAGCTCTAAGCTGTTTTTGATGGGTTACATATCCCACATAACCGATTGGGTGAGTAGCCATGGGATTGATATATAGTTGTGTTTTTAGTAGGTTTGACAACTTCTTGATAAAATATTTTTTAATAATTTTTCATGGTTTTAATGGTTATTTAATTTTGGTTTTTGAATTTTAACAATTTACTTCATACATGAATTTTATGAATTTTAAATTGTAGTAGAATGGAAGGACAATTTCAAAATAAGTAACCATTGTAACCACGTATAATAATAGTAATTAGTTTATCTCTATATGCGAAGGTAATATCATTTGGCCTTTTATTTTATTGTGCAAATAACTGAAGATGACAGCTTAGAGCTGTCGAAAGCACTATTACATTAAAGAAGAGATTATCAAGACAATAAAACTTTTTTATAATAACTAAAATTACTCTAATATCGGTTACATTACTCACTTTGTCGGCTGCCTAGCTTAGTAAATAAATGTATGAAATTATAACCCGTTGTATTTACTTCCCTTGGGCCTAGGCCTTTGTAATTTGCGTAGTTTACCTTTTTAATTTTTTATTAATTATCACTAGAATGACTAAAAAGAGGCTAGGAATTAAAAATAACTATTTATTTCATTATTTCACAACGATTCTGTTATTTGAGCAAAGAGGAATGTTTTTTGTTGTTGTTTTTTTTGCTGAGCAAAAACTCCACACCGGTGAAAAAATAAACTTAATTACAAAGAACTTTTGAGGGAGGTTTGATACGATTACTGAATTGGGACTTTTTTCATAAAGGGCAATAATTTATCCATGTTAGAAAAAAGGAACTTTGTTAAGGCTTATTCCGGTGGCATTACTCGCTCTACTCAATGCTTACTCCGTATGACTCATATATTTATTATATTACATGGAATTATAACGGTAATATTCGGTTTTAAATTAACGTCAATCAGTGAATGTATTATGCAGAGCAGGAAATAAATTACCTTTCCTTCCAGTAGTCAAAAACAATTTGACGAAATGAGGAGTCCCTTCGGATAAGTTTCTCAATTAACCGCCATGTGAACGTTTCTATTTACTCGCACCGAATTAAGCCCAGGTCAACATTGGGCCCAATTTCAACGGATGCGTTTTAAAACATATTTCAATTTAATCAACTATTTGTCGAGTTTGTTTTACATGTAAAGCGTTTTAGTGCTTAGTTCCAGTAATGAGAAAGTACTTTAGTTTTAATATTATAAACTTTATATTTACTTCAAAATTAATAGTAAGTTTAAATTATTAAATATTATAAACTGAAATTAAATTATGTTAAATATTATAAACTGGACAGTGTGCATATCTCAATCATCTATTAAGGAAACAATGATGGAGTATGTTGTGATGTCATCAAATTATTTTACATATGGTTGCGATTTATCTACAATTCACTACCCAAAAAGATAGTGGATACATTTTTTAAACAAACGATAATAATAAAACTCGTATATATTCCTAACTAATGCATGTATACTAATTATACTTACTGCATGTATATCTAGTCAGATAGTCTGAACCAATTAATAAATTTTCTTCTAAAATATTTACAATTCTTATTGTAATTCCATCATTGTTGTTATTGAAAAATAAATTTTCTGTGTTCAAGAAATTAAATAGAGCGAATATAGTTAAAATATGGGCATAAAGTGATTACCATTTTTTTATTAATTTATTCACCTAATTAATTTATAAAACTTTATAAACTTTATTAATTTATTTATCAACCCTAAGTTTTGTGAACTATTATTATTAGTTTTTCCTCGTGCAATATATGTTTCATTCAATTAAAATACCAAAACTAATTAATAATGGTCTGAAAATATTGTTTTAATAACTGATTTCAGACACAGTTATTTTGCGATTTTTATTTGAACGACACAACATGCATTACCTGAGGATATGCTAATATTTGTCTGAAACGCTTCAACCACTAAGCATGTTATGCACATCTTTTAACCAACGGCACAGTAACTTAGCAACACCCGTTCTTAACTTATTTACACTAATTAGTTGTTACTTTTTATTTACATATATTTATTACAGCTACATTTTAAGTTATTATTCAGTAGGCTTTATAGAGGAAGAGGTTGGCCCATTTACTATTTTGGTAAGGATTTAGATTATAATACGTTACAACTTCATAGCTCTTGAATTATTTCAGCGCAAAAAAATGTACTTCACAGTATATTCGATGGGAGTTGAGCACCCTGGTATTTACAGTCATAATACTTTCACACGAAATAAGAATTACTAGAAAATGAGACTTTAAAAATAGTGATGTGTATTTTGACCAATGTAGTTTCCATTAAAAAAATAACTTGGTTGAAAACAATAAAGAAAAATCTGTATTTGGATTTTAAAAAGATCTGATAACTGAAAAATTGTAATTTAGGAGGAAGATAATTTAAGTTGCCACGTGTGTTGTGTGTCAAAAACAAAAGAGCTTAACAGTCGTCGTCGTGGCCTCCTCAAAGCCCTGCGGGATGGCATATATGCCCTTTGTTTCCCTTAATTCTAAGAGAGGGCTTTTCGCTCGTACTCGGGAAACATCAATTACTTTTTTAATTGAATGGCTACCAGAAACAGCGGAGCAACAAAGAAAATGTAAAACGGACTTAAAGAGACAAAGTCGTAGTCCCCAAACGAGATCTCATGACGCAACGTTAAGTAAGCTCACAACATGAAATGAAAATGTTTTGGCTACCTTTCCCAAGCTGAATAAAAACATGACATGCACAATCAGGGGCAGTGGAGCTTTACATCTTTTGTTTCTGGGCTTACGGTAAAAATTGTAATGTTTAGAGAATGTAACAGGTTCCTAAGAATACATAACCCATTGTCTTACTCAATACTCTATTACCAAACATAAAACAATAACATCCATCAAGGTTGTCACTGAGAAAACACAAAGCTAGGTTATACCTAATATTGTGCTAACATCCAAAGAGGTAAGAATCGAAGGCCATATATACATGCAGGTAATACATGCAATATAAAAATATACGCGCTACAAACGAAAGTAATATATTGATTAATGCTTGTATATACATTAGCTTCCAAGTTGTGGCATCTGAGGATGATGGCTTCAAACATTTTTGTGTTTTAGAAGTCGTTAACTGTTGGCAGACACAAATGTGACTCGAGCAAAGGATCTAAAGTTTTCACTTTTTTAATTTTTATTTTTGGGTAAGAATTTGTGCAGAACACCATTGACTAAATTTTGGTTAGAAATGAATAAACGAGAACATGATTGGTAAATAAACACCGCTTTCAAAATGATGATATGTATTGGTAGATACTTACTGAAACACTAATTGCAATATCATCCTAAATATACTTAAGTGACTTCACCTGAAAGAAAGTTAGACTTAATTAATCTATTTACTGTAGAGTGTGAAATTGGATGGATGATGTTAGTTCTTTCTTAACAACATATAAGATGGTTACATGAAGGGAAGTTTGAAGAGCAAGTGTGTAGAGCAAAATTAAAAATGGAGAGTAAAGAAAAACTTCTAGAATTTTTTTTTTTGAAATATTGTTCTGGGGTATTTTTTCCCATGCACCTTTTTTGTTTTAAATCAAATGGAGCTATTTTGAAGCTAATACAATAAACCTTTAAAGAGTTATGTTAAATTTAGTATAAATCTCACTATATTGCTTGTCCTTTAAGCCTTTATTTTATAGCAATCAGCAAGGAAACCTACATCTTGTCGTCACTTATATAGTCGATTTCTATCTAGCAATCCTACTATTTCTATATTAAATATATGTGGCAGGTTACACACAAAACAATATATTGCGTTGTAAACGGTGTTCTCAACAGTACCCAGACAAAATATTCGATGGCTACCTTGTACACAACATACCAATGTAATGTATTGTTACAAGGTGGTCTTACTGATTTGTAATTTAAAGCGCTATCGTGTGCTGCAAGGGTCACGTAATTATATGACGATCTTAAAACAGATAATTTTATAAGACAACACACTATAAGCAGATCGTCTACTTACAATAACATAACCATACTGCCTTTGCTGTTTAATAAAAATAATCAAACAAAACAGAGGTAATTAATCAAAAAGGAGTAATCAGTATGATCATGAAAAACCTTAACTGTACGACTCTGTACACTTCACTTTTTTTTATTTGTTCGCTATTTTTACAGTAGTTTCATTGACTGTTTCGAAGCGAAAATTTTTAAACAATATTCTTTCATTAGGGGAACTGCTAAAACGGACCATTAAAATTTCTGATGCAAAAAAAACATACTCTCAACAACAAACGACTTGGTTCATTGCGTATTATTTGATTTTTATCATTAATTTTATGTATTATATTACTTATTATTATTATATTAGCATATTTATTAGTATTTTATGTATTATCAACAACACTTCCTTTCATCCATTGTTCACTTTCCCGAATAAGGGGATACCATTTACAGTTTGTGAATAAACTAACGGTTGCTAAGTTTCTATCATTCTTCAGATGTCATTTAAATTTCTAGTCTAAAAAATAACGGGTGTTAAATTTCATACAACGAGAAATTGGTGTTTTTACGTTCGGTTCTAGTCCTTGCATTTCTCCAGATCTGTTTGTCAAACAAAAATACTTTTCCTATCTAGAGACGATCTGTGACTGAGGCATCTAATATCCGTTGAAACAGTTAAATATTGACGATCACCGAGGAAATGTCTAAGAGAGTTTTCGAGATCTTCGAGACAATGGGAACTCTTACATTCAAGATAATGGTTGACGATTTACTTTAAGAGATTTAATCTGTGAAAGTTAAGTGGAAGATCTAAATGGAAACTCGTCTATGGCTAAAACATTCTTTAAAAACGGCGCAGTAACATACAATTATGTGTTTCATTGATTACTAACACAAATATTACAAACAATTAGTACAAAATGCGGGCGACTCGCTACTCGTTCTTTGCCACTACGGGTATTGGGGTATGGGCCCTACTCTCAATGCTGACAGTCGATTATAATATCCTGTTGCAATAGGACTCATTACAAAGTATATATGTGATTCTATTTTGTCTATTTATAAACAGTTCTATAGTGTATTTGCATCAATAATATAATCAATTTACATATAAAAACAATGTTTATATTAATATGCCTTTATATTTTCGTACTAGTGTAGGTGATCAGTGATTAATACTCGACCGAGTATTTCGAGTTAACTTTCTTGTTGTTCTGAGTTTATGCTTTATGATTACAGTTTTTAATAATTATAATATCAAGTTATTTTTACTGTTTTAATATTATTTCCACGCAATATTCTACACGACTGATAATAAATTATTTATTGTGTGCCTAATTGGCTACTGCAATGATATAAATTGTGAGGAATTTTTCTTGAGTTTTTTTTAGGAGAGAACCTTTTTTAATCGCTAATCACGTCGAATCCATTGTCTACGATTTGTCTACGGTTCTACGCCTAATGGACTATATTCATAAAGTCTAATCACAAATATATTGCGATATAATTTTCATAACATAAAAAATACTACTTATACGAGGGTGGTCTGAAAAGTTTCCGACCTAACAAAGCTTTTATTTCACTAGCTTTTATTTATTTTATTATCATCTTCATGTTGAGTTCGGAAACTTTTCAGACCACCTGTGTAAGTACTCATACTTCTAGTGTTGTGTTATGGCTTTTGAGTTCTCATCATCATCATGCTATTCAATTGTGGTCGATCTGAAATACAGCATATTCCACAGCACACCCGGTGTACATGGTAAGGTACAATGCTCAAAAGTTTGTCTGTTTTATACCCAAGACAATTTTCCAAACGTATAATTGTCGTAACACTTCAAAATAAATAGCGATCTTACTCACTCTAAGGAAAACTTTTTTTTTATTCCAACTCGTAATTAACTAATGACACTATTTTCCCTGTGATTCATGTTTAGCATCGTTAACATCAAATGGAACTATCATGCATAATGCATAATAAGTCTAACATTGGTAGAGTTGAAGTATAAAACATGATTATGACGATTTTTTGTGATATTTAGACGTACAAAATACAAATTATATATTATTATTCAGAGTGTAAAGATCTTAATTTCATATCCTATCTCTGATATCCTCCCCATTTTATAGATTTTTTTTTATCAATTAGTTTAATTAATTACTTATGTTTTTAATATTTTATTCTTCAATTCAAGAATTCCCTATTTTTTTAACGATTGCAGTAGGCCCTTAATGTTACCAGTCCGGACAGACAGTGGTGAATACATAAGGGTTTCTGCTTATGAAAAGACAAATGTTTAGAAATTACATGGAAGTACATAAAAATGGATAAACTAATATTAAATAAAAATTAATACCTTGTTTTTTAAATTAACAATACATGTTAGAGAGACTTTGGCGTTGCCCTATCTGATGCATGCAGACAGTTCTTTGTCTACGAATACTTGTTTCAATCAGCCATTCTTTAGTAAGAAATGACAACAATGGTCAAATAAAAATGACAATCATCTAGAGGATGTGTATGCTACAATTTTTAATAGGCGCTACTTCCTAACTGGCTCCGAATATTGTGCCATCATGTTGATTCTCCGGTTTATATACTCAACACTACTCAGCCATTTTCCCATTGTACTTTGCACTTCTTTGCTCCTCACCATATGTGCTTAATATTGTAGCTGTCGGCAGAGAGAGGGACGCCGAGAAGGCATTGCAGTGGCTTCGAGGGTGGACCACTCCCAAGAACGTGAAGAAAGAGCTTGAGGAACTGATGAACGCTCACCAAGGACCGAAGAAGCAGGTATCGCCTTTCACTTGGGAGCCCTACCTCACTAAGTCTTTCCTGAGGCCGTTCGCGCTTGTCGTCGCATCCTTCTTTATTGGCCACTTCACCGGCATGTCCACTCTACAAACATATGCGGTAAGTCAGCATTATTTCTTATTCCTCTAATGACGTTTATATTCTTAATTATTTTTGTTTATAGGCCTTTCAAAGAAAGGTTAAATCCCTGATGCAACCCTTTTCTTGCCTTCTCTTCTTAAAGTCCATGAACCCATCAAGAGCTGGGCCTTCCTCTTCCCTCTTCCAGATTACCAATCCAAACCCTTCTGAGTCAATTATCTGCTGACTTCCTCTTGCAGTGTCCATACTATGTCATCCAGCAACTTATTTCTGGTATTTATTTATTTATTCCGGTCGTCGGATTTGCTGCATTCTTGAAGAAGGGTTTTAAATTTCCAAATTTAGTCACCTCTTTTCTTCAGTTTAGATGTTTTCATTCCACAACTCCCTGGTGACCTTCTTTTTTTAATTTTTTTTTTTTTTTGGCACAAATGACACCCTCAACTTACTTGTGTGGTTTACAAAGCCAAGTTATGTGATTTTGAATCAGATCTGAGGTCATTGACATAACCCTTAGCACACGCACTATAAGCCTAAGGGTTAAAGGCTGGCACGTCTCTGAAGAAGAGTCATGCTCAGATCATAGATACATTAGATTTGATCTAAGTGGTAACATCACGTCCGAAGCTGTGTATAGGAATCCCAAACTTACAAACTGGGAAACCTACTATACACAGCTTGAGGAGGAGGTCAAATGCTGTCCTAGAGTGGTGAGTAGCAACTGGCATTTGGAACATTTAAACTCAACATTGACTGAGGCAATAATTAAGTCATACACTGATAATAACACTGTATGTAATGTTAGATCCAACAGGAACTGTCCCTGGTGGAACAATAAACTTGGCAAGTTAAGAGCTCTTACACGTAAACTCTTTAACGCGGCCAAAAGATCAGACAGATGGGACACTTATAAACGTGCACTCACTGATTATAACAAAGAAGTCAGAAAGGCTAAAAGAAGGGCGTGGAAGAAATTTTGTAGCGAAATAAACGATACAACTTCCATGTTTAGAGTAAATAGGATCTTATCCAAGCAGTCTGACAGGGGAGTATTGGGCTCCGTCAGGGTGGGAGGGGGCTATACGGATTCTGAGGAGGGAACCCTCGGTGCCCTGGCGCGCGCGCATTTTCCTGGCTGCGGACTGATGGATACGATTAATAATGACCCTACCAACTGTGAACACACTGGTTGCAAGGGTAACTGGGCAGAAGCAAATAAAATTGTCAATTCTGCAAGAGTGGAGTGGGCAATCAATTCTTTTGCTCCCTTCAAATCACCTGGTACTGATGGGATTTTCCCAGCCTTGCTACAAAAAGGCCTACCAGTAATTAGGCCCCTTATACTTACCTTGTTAAAGGGAAGCTTGGCACTGAGCTATATTCCAGTAAGCTGGAGGATGGCAAAAGTGTGTTACATACCAAAACCTGGGAAAGAGTCCTATGACGAACCCAAGTCTTACAAACCAATATGTCTGACTTCTTTTTTGATGAAGACCTTGGAAAAGGTCATAGACAGACATATTAGGGATGGAATACTGGTAGAACGACCGCTCCATAGCGCTCAATTCGCTTACCAGGCAGGAAAATCATGTGAAATTGCTCTCCACCACCTGGTTTCCAGGATTGAGAGATCCCTAGTTCACAAAGAAATAATGGTAGGCATCTTTGTTGATATAGAAGGTGCCTTTGATCGCACACCCTATAACACTATGGCATCGGCCTTAGAAAGAAAGGGGATTAGTTCCTTAGCCTCTAGCTGGATAAACACCATGCTAGAGAATAGGATTTTACAATCACAATTGGGACAAACCAAACTGTGGATGAAGCCAGTAGGAGGATGTCCACAGGGAGGGGTGTTATCTCCATTACTGTGGTGTTTGGTCGTTGACTCATTGTTAACAAACCTAAACTCTGCAGGGTTCTACGCACAGGGATATGCTGATGACATTGCTGTGCTCATAGGGGGCAAGTTCTCAGAAACCATTTCTGAGTTGCTTTCCGCATCGATGGATCTTTTGAGGGATTGGTGTGAAAAGAATGGTTTAGGAATCAATCCCCAGAAGATAAATCTCTGTATCTTCACTAACAAAAGAAATGCTATAGTTAGACCACCCTATATAGGGGGGACACAGGTAAGCATTTGTAGTGAGGTAAAGCATCTAGGGGTTACTCTGGATAGTAAATTGGACTGGTCCAAACACATCAGGAATACTACTATGAAGGCACTTCGATGCCTCTATGCATGTAAAAGGGCTGTGGGTAGGACCTGGGGACTACAACCCAGAATGTTATTCTGGCTATATACCGCAGCAGTGAGACCAATGGTGCTCTATGCCTCTATGGTGTGGTGGCACAGAGGTAGCATTAGTAAAAATAAAACTTTGCTTGGCAAATTACAGAGGCTCTCATGTCTCATGATTACTGGTGCCATGAGTACAACTCCTACTGCTGCAATGGAAGTCTTATTGAACTTGAATCCACTGCACATAGAAGTAGAAGCGCAAGCCTTGAACGTGGCTTACAGACTTGCGAAATCAGGAACAAGATCCAAAGTCATGACTCACATGGGGCATGGGAACTTGTTCAGAAGAATTGATGAGGACGAGGTGCTGTCAATGCACTCTGACCTACAAGTTAAGAAACACACAGACGTCTTATACTGTGCGGTAAACACAAAGACCAAACCACATAAACTGTGTAATGGGATTAATTGCTATACAGACGGCTCACTAACAGAAAACGGATCAGGGGCCAGCATATGGAGGAAAGATAAACCAGAATCTGGGATTTCTATTCCTTTAGGTAGACACACCTCGGTCTTTCAGGCCGAAGTGATGGCGATCAATGTCTGTACCCAAACCTTAATTGGGGAGGGTGTAAGAAACAGACTGATCACAATTTTCACGGATAGCCAGGCTGCAATTGGCGCCCTGAGAAGCTATACGACCAGATCTTATTTGGTTGAGGAGTGCAAAAACAACCTAAACACACTCTCGCTAGCCAATAAGGTTAGAATCGACTGGGTGCCAGGACACACAGGCAATGAGAAGGCAGATGGCCTTGCAAGGGTGGGCTCAGAACAGACACCTCTTGCACCTGAACCCATATGTGGTATCAGCCTCAGCTACGCTAAAAGGCGTATAAAATTAGCTTTAGAGGACAGGGCAAGACTCTCTTGGAGAGAAACTAAGAAACAGGAACACTCGAAACTGTTTCTTGATGGACCCTGTAAGAGAAGAAGCTCAGCACTTCTATCAATGGACAGGTGGACACTCAAAAGTGTGACAGGACTCTATACAGGTCACTGTCGGTTAAATAAACACCTCTTTAATTTGGGGATAGTTGGATCACCAATCTGCAGATTCTGCAAGAAAGAGGGAGAAACGGCACGTCATATAATATGTGACTGTGATAACCTAGCTAGAAGGCGATACCTTCACTTTGGCAGTGATCGCATTGTAGACCCCAAACTATGTGAACTGATCGATCCATTCGGTATCCTCAGATTTGCAAGGGCCGTGGGCCTGTCACATATATAGGACAGGGACATGGACGGCGCACAATAGGTCTCACTGAGGCCGCGGTGCACAAATGCCGGTACAAAATAATAATAATAATATGTGATTTTTATTTTAAGTTTGAAACCAATTAGACTATTTTGTGTTTACTCATTAGGGTCTTCAAATTTCTTCAATCGCCCAATTTTCAAGACTTTAAGAAGCCTTGTGGAATATTTTTTCTTGACTGGTGAATATATATATATATATTCTGGTGAATATGTTCTGTAAGAACACTCTGTGACCAAGATGCCATTGATGCATGGACCGCTTAAATAGCTATAAATGTTATGTCCCTCAAATTGCCTAAGAAAAACGTTACTGCAGTCTCCAGAAATCAAAGAAACGATTTTGCCCTAATTACAGTTAATGGAGAAGTTTTAGAAAGATTTAACTCATTTGACTACTAATAATTTAAATTGCTCTATTCTAAGTTCTACCTACCCTAAATACATTTTTACATCACGTTTGCTATTTTTGCATTCATGACATAATTTGTTTCATTGTAGTAATACTAAATTAATGAATTAAGTGAAAACCTCATGCGTGTTGCTTAAAATATTTTCATGTAATCACCCGTGAACAGCAATATGGTTTTCTGATGTTCCACTTATATATAGATATACGATTTTCCCCCTATATATGATATCAGCTTTCATCAACTTATGTTATTAGATTTCCCGACTCCTGCAAGGTGGCCACGGGAGTCCACCCGGCACTGAAATACAAGCCTAACATTCCCTAAAGCTTCCAGTTCAAAAGATAATCAATCCGCACTGGACCGAAGAGCCATTGTCAATCAGATGGCCGGTTGTCAGTCTCAGTTTGGTGCTGTTAGAATTTGATGGACAACAGCCTATCGAATAAGAAAAATGTGTAATTATGTTTTTTTCTTCTGTCCATTTCCTTTTTGTATTCCATTCTCCATTGCCGGATAAAAACATGAAACAACAACCAAGGGAAAAAGTTTAGAAACCACAAGATGAATATTTATACTAAATCTAATAAGAAGAATTCCAGGCTCTTCCCCCTTACCGACCTATTTGTGGTAGCGAAATTACGTTGTAATAAAGTATGTATTAAGAAACATTAAGATACTTGTCGAATAAGATGAGGCTAAATAATATAATTTATGTTTAGTTTATATGATATTCATTTTTAATACTGCTGCATAAATGGCACAGTTTTTGTTGGCGTTGAGTAGCTGTTATCCTAAGAATAAAAGTGAACACAGAAGTTAATTACACTGTACGATCATATTGGTGTTTGGTAACATTCAGATGAAGTCTAGGTATGGTTGCAAATATGTGTTTACTAGACTCCCAACTAGCGGTTTTTAAGAACTATTCAAAACGTCGGATGTGCAGCCTGCCTAACAGCGAAATTACTTTATTTTACTGAGGTAATGCCAGTGATTTTCACCTAACTGTGAGTAAATCTATAATTTTCGTATTTATGCTCAATTTTATGCAATTCCATTGTATCAGCCACAATACCTTTAAACCACAATACAAACTATCGACTAATTAAACTATAACCATTTTCTAAAACAGCATTTGACATAGCTCTTTATGCTGATTCTCAGTATGAATTACAGATTAATGTGAAAGGGTTCGAACAGAATGGAAATCAATTCAACTAAGAGTAATGCATTTTGAAAGTGAAGATGAACTGCATATTAATGTAAACTACAGCTCCTAGTTGTTGGAGCAAGAATTACCAGTACTTGAGTGCAATCTTGAATCAATTAGAAATGTCAATAATATATTATATCCCATTTTAACAAGAAATAAGTCAAGATAAGGGTTATAGAAAGTTGTTCTTTTAGCCTTAATGTAAGGGGAAAAGATTCCGACAGCTCTAAACACACGAGGGAAACCAATGCAGTTGAAATTAGATACTTTGTAACAAGCCTAAAGGGCTAAAAAAAAAAAATACTCTATTTGGAATGAAAGTATCAGAGAAAATCTAGGAGCAATAAGTAAAAGTTCTAATACAAGAAAATTAGGTGAGGCAAAAGATTGTCAATTAAATGCTATGGTCTTGTCAGTTGGATGGGTATACAGGATAACTGTGAAATATCTAAGAGGCTTAATCCTGAAGGAATACTGCCTTAAGGCAGGATTTATGTCCAGTGATTATATACAAATACTCGGGAGAAGCGCTATGCTAGAATTGAAAAGAAGGACCAGAAACCATAAGGGATCAATGAAAAATGGTTTCTGGGCTAAATGACCCAGAAAAGTTATTCAAAGAAGTAGAAGAAGAAATATTTTCTTTAGCTTACACCTTTCAACCCTCCAGAGTATCTCAAGGTGATTGATTGATAGTTAAAAATGATTTTATTACTCTTTTTTTATAATCAAATCGCAAGAATTAAAATATGATTCAGGTCACCCCAACGGCAGATGAAACCGTAGCGTTTAATACACGGATTCATTTTTACTAACCATATTAAGTTCATTAATGGCTTGGCATATAGGATTCTTACCATTGATAGTTTTCAATTGGTTTTCTTTTCGTTGGCAGAAATGCTAAATGCATAAACTTTATTATAAAGTAATTCAAGATTACAATGAGTTGAAGATTTTTATAGACTACTGAAGACATAAAACTACTAAGCCTAATTGATGTTACAAATCGCAGGAGATTATGGATCTCGTTATGGAATTAGGGCGAGGAGCGGACAATAGACCATCACAGACAATGGGGAAATCCTTCCACAATTGCTATTCAGCGCGAAATGATCACAGGGTCTTCTTTTCATTATTCCGGGTCAAAAAGCTAGACAAAAAAATATATCAAAGTAAAGGTAGGAAGTTCAAAAGCATTCCAATCAATTAGCCCGGAATAAAAGGCGGATTAATAAAGTTCCACTTATTCTATTAATTGTCTCTAGACCAACTATGCACTTTCTGGATAAATCTACCAATTAAAAAAGAGAAAAGTTTATTTTTTATTCGTCACAGTCGATTGTCAACTATTGACTTGGATCATGGACATTGCCGAGCTACGGCAATCTGCAGTCTTATTTTCATGCACACTGAGGTTGGCCATCAGTATTCGCCAATTTGACGAAGCATTGAAATTAATAAGTGTGGAAAGATTTTTATTTTATAACTATATTTATAACCCATTCAGTGTCCAATGAGCCCAGAAGCCAGGGAATTATCAGCAACTTCACTTGTGGATCAGTTTCCTATGTGGTCATGGATGACTTGTAGTATCATTAAATAAATCCCCTTTGACATGGTTCTTTAGATGATCTTGAAATGTATTCATAAAAAAACAAAGTATATTGTATGAATGAGTGAGTGAATGATGAATTGTAAATATGGTATGAATGAGAGCGTTTATCGCAATTACGGATTGCCTTATAACAGGCAGATTGTAATTATAGCCCAATAAAGAGTATAAATATTAATAAAAAAATAAAAAAAAAAAAACAAAGTCATAAAACTGTGCAAAGATCTAACTCATAAGTTTCTCCACACCTTGACATACATAACTAGGCGTAATGGCGCCATCAGATAGATGATGTGCATTAATGGTGCATAAAACAGAAACATTCAAATTGGCATATTTTTATTCTAAGGCCTTAGGTATCAAAAAAATTTGTTAATAAAAACATGGAATATTAAGGTTTTTTTTTTCAAATTTTACTTGATTTGTAAAAACTTCTCTCAATGATAGCCATGTGGGAAAATCGTAGCTTTATAATATTTCTTTATTACTGAAAATCTATCAATGAAAGTTTTTTTCTGTTCCTATTTCAGATTGTGATCTTCAAAAAATTGGACTCTCCAGTAGACAATTACGTGGCCGCGACAATTGAAGGCTTTCTCCAACTGTTGGCAGCCTCGCTGTGTGTACTAATCCTGCCACACACAGGCCGCCGGAAGCTGGCCATCACCTGCACCACAGCCACCGGGATTTGTCTAACGGCACTCGTCTTCTCCTACAATGGTTGGCTGTCCGTCATCCTCCTTCTAATGTCGGTCTTCCTGCTCAATGCCTGTGTCAAAGTCTTCCCTTGGGTTCTTATTGGAGAGGTATACCAGTATTACATCTCACTTTCTATCAAAGTATTGTATAATGTCAAAGCTCTTTTCTGAAACCTTAAGCCACATACAAATGACTACGGCTAACTATCGCGTGAGTCACGTGGTTGATCAAAAAAGACATTTATATGATAGAAATACAGTTAGTTCGATTCTAGTTCGTTTTTTTTTACTTTGAGTATAGTCAAATTTTGCCGTTTTCTGGTGCTTCACTTTAAGTCGTAGTTGTTTTGAATCTAATTAATAAAGACAACAATGCGTTTTAAACAAAAAAAAATTAATTTAATTTTAATACTTTAACATTGCTCTCTATGACTTCTTGTTGTCATCCTCTGGATAAGAGTAGTCTGTGCCACACTTGTATACTCTAGGCAGAGTAAGTGGGCAAGTATGGTACACATATTGCCGAAACAACCTGATAATCTTTTAAAAGTATATAAGTTTAAAGCACTCATTGAAATAAAAAAAAACATTTTGTGGGGCTAGACAATTTTCACCTTGCACATACTTAAATTCCAACCGATTTCATCTTTCCTCTAAGATTTTAAGACAGAGTTGTGCAAAAACGGAAAAATAAACATCTGGATTATTAGCGAAATACCTTTAGGCATTATTTTCCCAAATTTCATAAAGGAAAGCTAAAAGACTAATTCCTATGGACTTACTAACCCCATGCATACTTCATATTATACAACAGAACTTGATTTATTTCACACAAAACTACAGGGACTCCACAAAACTTATAAATTACCGGAAGGATCACCTTAGTCGATAGCTTGTACTGCACTGTGCCACATACCACACAGTAAATACCTAGGTGTGTAGTGTTACAAAGTACCATTGTACTTAAATATTGCAAAAAAAATAAATAAAATCAGATCAGAAGGTCATGCCATAAAACCATTCTCCGAATCAGAAATAAATACACAATCAATAACATGTGCAAAAAAAAATAGAAATTTCTCTTTCAATTAAAATTACAATCATTAAAACTAAAAAACTTATTTGTATGCATTAATTCCTGTTGGTAACTCTGCCAGGCTTTGTTTTGCTGATCATTTTGAACCCTAATTATTATTCAGGAATTAGCAAGAAAATTTGGTTCTTACATGACTCAAATCAGGATAATACAAAGTTCTATCTTTGGATGAAGTTTCGTAACTTTTATGTTGAAATTCCTAGTCAACAAAAACAAATTATAAAAGATTATTACCAACTCATTACAAAATACAATTTTTGTTCACGAATCTGTTTTTTTCTTTCATATTTTTACAAAACTACATTAATCAGGGTTTATTTGATTATTGTTTACAAGTTTGTGTAAGATGACTGATATTGTAATACAGGTCCACAAATGAAATATTCCACAGGATGTTCTTATGATTTGTTTCATTATTATATTCATCATCATGATCAACTGTTGGAGAGTTTATAACAGACCATATAGAAAGAAAAGTACTATAAATATCTTATACATTCAAATTATTGAGTAAATTATTCACTTTAAAAAAACAAGCCACGAAAGAACAATTAAAAAAATAACATGCAATTGCAGTCATTGCGACTAAAGCGCCGATGAGATAAAGTTAAAGGCTTGGTGGGAAGACTAAATTTCACATTGTTTTATTAACATCTTAACCCACAACCAGCAATTAACCATAAAAATGAAATAATCCACACTATATATGTGTATATTGTACTGATATTCACTCTCCAAAAAAAAAGTTATTAAAAATTAAATACATAATGTTTTATATAATATTGGAAAAATGAGGCTTTTGATTTTAGATTATTTTCTATCTAGTGTTTATAATCAATATTTACCATGTGGGGAAAGAACTGGGGGGATTAAGGATCAGTCGACTTTTGGACATTGGAAGTTATGGTACATACAGATTGCATAGCAACGGGAATATAGCCCATTAATGTTTGGGACAAAATAGTGATAAATAAAATAAAAGTCAGTTGTCCATCCAGCATTAGTAATATATACAATCACTAATGATGTATACATTAGTAAAAATATAATATTCACATAGTATAAACACAAAGTGCTTGCAATTAATATGTGTGATACCAAAGGAACAACACATTAAACATAACATTGTCATCTCTAATAATCTAGTTTTCCATATTATTACCATATTCCATATCACTACATTCCATTGTAAGGAACCTATTTGATATTCAAGTATTTAAATAATTCATTTTTACTAAATCAAAATCCTTTTATACAATTGATGCTTCAACAATCATTTACTTCAAGCTTAAAATTTTTAAATACTTTGTTACAGAGAATTTCGGAATCATGTTTGGTTGTTTTCTGAACTACTTAAATAATATTGGCTACTCTCTGTAAATTTAGAAAACTATGCACACCACATTTAAGAAAGCTATAGCAATATATTCAATTATTTGTTTTAGTAAGAAGAAAACTTAATACAAGTATTAACTGTTCAAATCTACCACATAAAGCTGAAATCAACACATGATCAACTTACAATGATAAAATGTAGTTTCCCAAAATTAATATTCACTTCTATTTTTTAGGTATTTGCTCCAGAAGTGAGATCAGTAGCAAGTGGAATAGCATCCTGTATTGGTTATTTGATGGGTTTTCTCGTTAACAAAACTTTCTTCCTTTCGGTTGACATATTATCCCTTCGTGGAGTTTTTGGAATGTATGCTATCCTAAGCATTGGAGGAGCTATTTTGTACTATTTTACACTTCCTGAAACTGAAGGTAAGTTTTGTTAATACATGTTCTGCTTGCTTACCAATTACAATTACAAAGATTACTTTGCTTTCAAATTTGCTGATGTCAATGAAATGGAATTTAAAAAATAGAGCTCTTCCTTTTGATTATCAAATTAGCTTGGGTGCCCAATTTTTTTCACAGCTAGCCCCTTTAAAAACCTTCTGTTTTAATCAACCCATTTTACTTTATTATTATGTAATTATATGGAAGGTAAAATGGGTTGATTAAAACAGAAGGTTTTTAAAGGGGCTAGCTGTGGAAAAAATGGTAGGAGCAACAAAAATAAAATTTAGGTAATTGCTGATCTGAAAATCATAAGCAGCTAAGTCCACTGATCATTCGTTTAAAAGCTATTTCAAATTTATACATTAATTGGTTTTCTAGTTTTATGCATTGTATTCTTCATTTAATCAATGTAATGAGTGGATTTTGTTTAAAGAGAGTTTGTTCCAGTATTAAATTATTATCATACTTAAACATATTTAGTCGTTTAAACAATGATAATTCAATTAACATTTTTATCATCATAGACCAGCAGGCCTTTATCACCCCCTATGTCACATTGACCTCAAGCAATCTATATAGGATTGCCCTAGGATATCCTAGGATATGCATATAGGATATCCGGATTGCCAACCCCAGATTCACACTATTAGAAGGGATGCAAAACACAGCTGTTTTAAGTGTTGTCAAGTGTATTTTCATTTTTATTTCATAATTCATAATTTTTTTGTGTCTGGAATATTTTGAAGTAGTTGAGTCAATCAAGTAAAATCCATTATTATTATTTTTTTAATTCTTTAAATTATATATAAAAATAGAAGAAGTATTTTGGCTTTCTGCTAAGGGAATTTCCAAAGCACGATATAGTTGTACATTGCCAAAGCAAATATGTATAAATCGGTATGAAAAGATGGCATTGTGTAATGTGCTCAATGTAAGCAAATGCACATACAAAGGAAAGATAAACTAATGAAGGAAAATAATAGAAACTATCATGTATAGGTTAGTTACATCATTATTAGATCTTCATGGGTTTTTAGTGCTATTTTTGTTTGGATTTTTTTAAGTTCACAGTAAGCTGAACACCTAAAGTAGCTAATAACGCTAATTATAATAAAAAGTTTATACCTACTTTGTGGGATACAAAACAGGATATTTACTCAAATGTTTTATTAAATATTACAAATACTTCGTTTATCTATAGAATGTAATGTAACTAAGCCAAAGGCAAAGAATGGCAGCACATATTTACATTCGCTAGAGTGTAGGTTTCAGTTCACTCTAACCAGGATGGCATCAGTATTGTATTCACCTAACAAAGGAGCTTTTATCTCGGTGTAGTACCAGAGAATGAACTCTGCATTTTCATATTGGCTATGAAAGACTGGTAACCCCCTATATCAGTCAAATTTCTGGTCTTAAGCTAAATTATATAGGAGTGTTAAGTCCAAATAAACAGACAACAATAAATAAAACAACTTATAAATAATGAATACCTAGAGAATATATTCCAAAAAAGAGACATCTTAATTAAATTTATATAGCAATAATTGTTGTAAAGGTATCATAATTATATATAGTGATAGATAAGTATTCTGCGTAAGCAACTCAGTACAGTTCAGTGGCACCTATTAACTGTATTTATTGCATTACAACAACATGATTCTATCTCTCTATAATTTTAATATTTTTAAAATACATTCATAAATAATTATGATTATTTTTTTTCCACACCATCCTAGTTACTTGTAGCATTGTAATTTTCAAAGATCTTTATGTCCAGTGGATCGGACAAAAATAATAATTTAGTTTTGTTCAGTATAGAGCAAGGAAAATATTTTAAAGTGAAGTGCTAAAGGTAGAAATATACTGTAACGATTTGTTTTCTCCCCATTGTTCTCTTCCTTATATAATTATTGTTTTAAATTTTCACTTATTTTAGGGCGAAGCTTAGAAGAAGTTCAACAACATTTTAAAGGAGAGCGGAATCTAACCAAAAAAGAAAAAGGACGAGACAATGTGGCATTTGAATCAGAAAATGCTTGATTACTATATATGTATTGGCAATGTTGTAATTCCATTTCAAATCAAGCAACACTTGAGTTTGTAGTATTCAGGAAATTCATGATCAATCTGTAATGACCATGGAATACTTCTGAAAATATCTGTTTTCTTTAATTGGAGATTTCCATATCATTCCGATTATCATGAGTCATGTAGCATGTTTTACTTGCTGTATCGTTTGAAATTTTAATCATATTTAATGATGATTTTATTTTGTTTGAATTTCTAGTATATATTACTATCAATTGGAATGCTTCCTAAAGAATCACATAGTGTTGATAATCTAATTACATTGTTTTATATAATAGTTTTACTGTTTTGAGTTCCAGCGTTAATACGCAAGGGTGAGTTAATTTCTGAAAGCAGCTAAAATTAAGTTTTGACTGTCTTTATTGAAATATCAGGAGCAGATGTTTTAGATGTATACATGCCTGTCAAAGTAATTAAGTAGTTTTTTTATCTTGACTTCTTATACCACAAATGACAGTCCAAGTCAGTCCAAACAAGTGCAAGTAAAATAAGTCATTTAAGACCAATCAGTTTATAAGGTCCCTTCGATATCTTATTTAGATTTTAGATTTTTACCCTAGTTAATTTTAGACAACAAAGAGATTTTCATGTTTTATTTTGGAAACTAAAACACAATTAGTTCCATAAGAAACTTTGAAGATCTGATGATCGGATCCATATGCAATTTTTGGCTCTACTTCAAGAGACAGGCAAAAATTGAAAAAAAATAAATATATATGCTTTTTTACCGTGAATATTAATTAGCCAATCTTATATTCATTTTTTTTATACTTTTATGCTATTGGCTAGATTGGAGTTTTGAATCATGACATCAATTCGAAAATTAATTAAACCATTTACTCTCTGAATGTATAATTATACTGAAAGTGCTAACTGCTATTGTTTGTTCTAAATGATCTGAAAAATGTAGCAGTAGAAACAATGTCTGAATATCTTCGTTCATCATTGTTTGTGAAGAAAGCTATTCTGTGGGTAAGAGAATATGGCCATCTGTCATCTATCTAAGAAACCATTAGGTAGTCACTTACCCTGTATTGCTCATAATCTATTTATTAGACTCCTATTTAGGGTATTATTTTTGCTTTATGATGTTATTTAATTAGTCAATATGTTTATCTGTATCTTTGTTAGATTTATGAATGCATGGATGCTTAAAAAAACAGTATATTTTTTAAGACAGTTTTATTTATTATCACTATGAACTGTTTGTATGTACCTCCACCACAGTTCCTTGCTTCTATTATGGCAAGAAACACAATTTTTTGTATTTTGAAGTATCAGGCAGCTCCATTATATGTAATAATAAAAAAAAAATAAATAAAAATCACTGCATGATTTGTATATATATTTGTAAATAAACTTCTTAGTGCTTATAATAGATATAAGATGGTGTAAAGTTGATTTGAAAATCAGCTTACTATTTATTGTCGAAGAACGACAAATATATTTAAAATAATATTAAATTTAATGGTAATTTACTACCGATTACTCTCACATTTGTTTCTACAATATAATTTTAATGTTGTATTCTGTTTATTAATAGCTCACAAACTACATAACACTTTCAAAGGTGATGTTATCATCTTCTCTTATACATCACACTAAATGAAGTGATTAGGATACTTGATGTCCTCAAGTTATAATTAATCAAAAAACCTACATTGATCAATATTTTTCATCATAAAATAAACTATAATTACCTTTGTTTTTATCAATTACATATAATTAATTAATATTACTTAATAGTTTCCAAAATTTATATTTTATAGATAAGTATTGGTCACTGTGTGCCACCACCACTCCTCTCAGAGCAACTAATCATTGAAGGAATTAAGCTTTCAAGCAGTTAATAAAACAACTCTTAAGATAAACACTTCAGTGGGATATATATCATTTTCCAAATATGAAATAAAATTCTACTCTGTCAAGGGAGGCCAAATTAATTTTCAAGAAAAAAATGTTATAACCCTTTTCAAGACCCCTTCAACTATCCAAACTGTAACATGAAAAGATCTGAGTGAAAATGATTATGTTGCTGACAATGGATCATTGTTCTGTTTAAAACCATTCTGCATAAAATAGGTACCATAGCTTACAAATGACTTACAAATGAATAAAAACATATGTCTGTCAAACTATGTTTCTTATTAAGTAACTTATTTTGAAAAAATTATTTATGCGACTGAATATAATGTTATTCATCCCAGACAATAGTACCCATTGGTTCATAATTCATAAATGGAGTAATCTTTTTCTAATTATCACTTAGTGTATCTATTTGCTTAACTATTAAAAGCATATTTCAGAAAGACACAAATAACTTTAAGAATACTTATTAATTGACTGTTTCTTTCTAGAACAGTGCAGTTATTATTTACCCTGCCAAGACTATGTTAAAGCTCTTGATTTTCCCTTACTAAAAATGTATCACAATTTTCCTTCCTTTTCAGGTTACCGAAATTCTGGTAGAATCACATGTCTTATTGTTGCCTTATATTAAAAATATTCTATATGAACACACTTTTAATATGATTAAATTTAATTTTAATGTTATGCAATGCTACTTTTAATTAACAATGGCAATGGAGAAAGAGCCAAAAAAAAGTGTTATCTGGTTTGTAGACAATCTATTCTGATACATATGGTCAGTATTATGTAACTGGTATTCCAAATATTTATAATTAGTAAGGATTATTTTTTATATTCTGCAAAACCTTCTGAAAAAAATGGTGATATAAACCACCATTAATTAAATTAATTACATTAATTTTTATTTTGTTTAAGTATTGTTATTAGCATAATGAATACTATCTATGATTTGATTTTAGCTAAAAATTAAAGCAGTTGAAATAAGCTACTTGTACACAAGGGAGTGAAATAATACATTTGATGTATAATTCTAATCCTGAATAATTTATACATTTTCCTATGTTTAATTATAGAATAATATTAATGTAAAACCTATATTTTAAGAATATCAAAAGTATTATTTTATAAATATTTCTATGATTAGTAATGTATTATTTGTAAATAAACATGTTTTTTTTTAATTTATAAATAAATTATCAATAGTTGTCTATCAATCTCATCAGAATTTACTTATTTTAATCATAAAATTGTAAATATAATAAAGAACAGCAATATTTATCACAAAATGAGGTATTGTCCACTTAGCAATACGGAGTAATGTATGATGTTACAAAGGTTGGGCTTTCCTGGTGTAGGTAAAAATAAAACTTATTGGTTCAACTCCCTAGATGAAAAATGATTTTCTTTATTGTCCATAGATAGGAATGGGTAAGCTATCCTATCCTGAGCCTCTATGTCCCAGATAGGATTTAGTGTGCTAATTTATAAGCAAACAATAATCACTTTTATTTTACAAGATAAAGGGCATTTTTATTAGGATTTAAAGCAGGTTAGAATGCATTGTTATTATCCTTCTGTGAAAAACTTGGAAAAGTGGAGATTGCCTTGTAAAACAAATCTGTATTGAAATAGACCCAATAAAAAAATATCGTTCAGATGCTCTCATAATATAACCTTTGTGTATTAAGCTTCACGGTAAATATTAACCATTAATTATTAAATAATAATATCCTTTTACCCTTGAAATTAATTTTATTCCACTAGATGTAATTATTTAAAAAGAATAAAATCAATTACAGCATTTAAAAAAAATTCTTTTTAAATTATATATCTGTTATTTATCAAACAGAATCTCAAACCACAATGCTCTTCTAACAAAACCTAGAACCTCCAAATCAATAACAACTATTTGTAATTCGGGGCTTTTAGCTTTTCATACTGAATCAATCAAAACCATGTGACATTGCTTTGTTGGAGGATTTTAAACCAGAAACCCTACTATTTAAACCCATGTGACTGCCCTCTTCTTTGTGAGTCCCTTGCTTAAGTTAGGTATGAAATATTATGAGGAGATTCCATTTTGTATTGGTATGACATGGAAAATATAGTCATCCCTATAAAACAAGAATAATTGTAATTAATGAATCTGTGTTAAAAAAGTTATATTCATTCATTGTGAAATGCAAAAAGACATTAATTTGTCTATGCCTCCATAATATGCAACCACCAAGAGTCTCTGTTCAGACCTGCTGTCATCCAGTTGTGGACTCCAAGGCTTTTCGTGTATCCAACTATGCACTCAATCCAGCCCTCCTGGGCCTTCTTTGTCCATGGATGACTTTCATCAGCAGTTTCTTTGGGATCTGCTCCTCATTCATCCTTGCTACTACATGGCCAGGCCACCTTAATCTGGCTCGCTTTAATATGGAGACAATTAGGACTCACCATAGTTTATAAATCTCCTGGTTGGTCCTTCTTGTCCATCTTACAGGACAAAATATTCGGCAGGGAATCTTTCTCTCAAAAATCCTATGATTTTCATTAACTGCCTTGGTTTGTCCCATAATTTGGGGCTTTCAGCTTTTCATAAATGGTTTTATATGGTGCAGGTCTCTGCACGGTAAAAGAGGACTGGTCATATTTGAGTTTTATACAGAAGAATTTTGGTCCTTGTAATAAACCTACTTGACAAGTGGTGTCTCAGCTCAAAGTAGCTGCGGTTTGCAGATATTATTATTCTTCTGGTTTCTATCCCCAATTCATTATTATAGGTAACCTCAGATCCAAGGTATGTGAATTCGACGACTTGTTCGAACAAAACTACCAAACTGCACTTTCTTCCCAGGCATATGGGCCTGTTAGGATACCATATACATGGTTGATCCCTAGACCAAGTATTCTTCATACTTCTAGAGCAGAACTGCTGGCCATTAACTTCCCACAATGCCTACGATATCTGTGAATGCTAAGAGTAGTGAGAAATATCGTACCCTAAGGTCTGAATGCCTGAGTCCCAAACTTCTATTTATAAGTTAAATAGTAAACATGCCAGGGCGTCCCCTTGGCGGACACCTCTCATTGATCTCACCATTGATAGAAAGGTTTCACACTAATTTCCCTATATCTGTAAAACATTATCAAGGCTTCTTGTGGTCATTCTTATCAATCTAATAAGCTTCTGAGGAAACCGGAATTCCCTCAGTGCACTATAAAGAGCTCCTTGACCGGCCTCCTATCATAGGCCACTTTGAAATCCAAGAAGAGATGGTGTGTCGTGAAATGAAACTCCTGAGCCTTCTCTAGTATTGTCCTGAGGCTAAATATTTGGTCGGGTGCAGCTTTGCCTCTGCAGAATCCATATTGATAGGGGTCTATTTCTCCCTCACTGAATGAGAGTAAGTGCTTAAACAAGATATTCCACAGTTGTTGTAGAGATCACATGATCCCTTCTTACAGATTGGCCATATTATAGATTTCTTCTATCCATCTGGAATCCCCTTATTCACCCATATATCCATGATAGGGTTGTGAAAAATAAAATAAAAAAAGTAAATAATTTTTAAAGTATATCTAAATAAAAGTCTCCACGTCCTAATTAACATTAGTTTATTTATGTTTTATTTTTCCATACTATAATTACAAAAAATTGATTAAAATTGTCATTAAAAGTTAACTAACCCTTTTTTATCAATCCGACTTTCATACAGGATGTTTTTTTTTTAAAGTTTAGCTTGATACTTTAGAGAAACAAGTAATAAGATGAACCTGAAAACTATTGAAAGTTTCAACGAAAATTCTGAAGATAGTTTCATTTTTTTCTTTACATGTTAATTAGGGTGTGAAATTGAAAATCTTGAAGTCTTGATTAATGATGTTCATATGCTGTGGCTTTAAGTGGACTACTATTACAAAGTGTAAATAAAACTTTAAGACTCTAAATCTTACATGTTCTTCTTCCTCATGTAGACTAACAATTGCTGTCACCTTATAATTCTAATCCTTGCAGAAATGTTCTTCCTGATTTAGAGTCATAAGAAAAAAAATCTTAAAACCTTGTAACAGCTTCACTTGCCTTATCTACTCACTATTTTATTGTTTGTGTTCCTTTATATATTTTTTTTTTATTCTTCCTGTGATTATTGTGTTTCTTTACATATATCCTTCCCAACCACACTTCACTAAGCCTTAAAAACATTAACTTAACTTGTATTATCATGATTTTTTACACTCTTAAAATGGATTAAGTTCATAATATTTGCAGAAAAAAAACTTAAATGCATAATAAATATTATATATGCCATCTTTTAAGATTCTATCTTAAAGAGATCTCAAAAAACATTCCATCATGAATTACTTTTGATCTTCTTATTGCCGAGCCTGAAGGGGGACCCTATACTTATTACATTTAGGTATAATGTGATCACCAAATGGTCTGTCAGTCTGAATGTATGTAACTTCTGAAACAGTGATTGTAAAAATTAATCAGTCTGTCTAAAACTGAGGTATGGTTCATACATGCAGAGTATAGTTCTGCTAAAATATAGTAACGAGAAGCAAGGGACAGAGTGAAACCTCAATAAAATTTCTTCTGTCGGAAGCTTTTAAGATCTTTTCAAAACCCAGAGAAGTTAATATTTAATGTATAATATTTTTCTGTGTTGTTAAAAAAACAGAAGATCATAAAACAAAAAAAGATTGAGAGATTATTTATTTAATACTGAGAATTTTTATATTTGGCAATATTTTAGACGGTTGCAAATTTTTTTTATTGGTTGATAAGGCCACACTTAGTCACCAAGATGGTTCAAAAATATAAAATTTAGTTATTGAGGATTATTATCACACAATCATGGATGTTGACCGTCTTACTTATTACTCCCTCTTAATGGATTTCCTAAGTTTTATTGAGTTATTTTTATAAGCATTCAAATACAAAAGCAGTTTCTTTAACATGTCCCATTGACTGATCCTGTACATGAGAATTCATGATAATGGTCACAACTGTTTTATATAATCGTTCAGAAGAAAATTATCATAAATCTGGTTTGTATTTATTGTCTACTAAACTCCCATTATATTATACATATTCTTAAACAGCACGTCCAAATCTTTAATTTGATTCCCTACAATATGTTATGAAAAAAATTTTTATTCATCGCATAGAACATTCAAAGGTATTAAATGAAATGAACATGCTAAGTAGCATTACTATTAGACATTAATTGAGATGAAATTGCAAACAGGATTCTAATAATTAAGTATTTCAAGTTCAAAATTAAATATTATTAATCAGAGTGAGAGCTCTTTAATTTGATAACCTAATTAATATAATAAGAAAATATTTATTTTAACAACTAATTAATTAAATAGGACACATCGTAATTCACAATGGGGCTGGTTCATTTTTAGCACCATTAGGGTATTAATTGAAACTAACTAGAACAATATCATCTCTTTTTCAAAAACGCTTTGAGTTGAATTAAATTGCGAATCAATATAAAGTTTTTTATTACTAATTAATTAATCCATTAATAACGCTTAATTACTTTTTTACGGAGTTGAAAATATTTTTCATGTCGTCGAGTAAGTAAATGGATTCAAACTGGGGACTTGCAATCGCAGGGAAAGACACACAGGCGAAAACATTATACGTTTCTATGTTACGTGTTAGCACTGGTTGTAAAGATGTAAATGTATGAATTTAAAACATCTTGTTTCTCCATAATGTTAACGAACTGATAAAGGTTTCTGATTCGGAAAAAAAAAACACCAATGAAAACCATAAAACAAAATACGAATTACGTATTGTTCATCAATCGGGGCGACGAGATCTTCAGCCTGATAGCCTACTCAAATGGAATCAATTGATTAATGACACTTACTTGTGTTTTGAGATAATGGCAATATTTTTGACGTCTTCCTTATATCTAATGAGACTTCTTTGTAAAATTTCATGTCTATAGCTAAAACAGGGGACTTACAAGGACTGGTTCAAGTTTTGAAAAAAAAACCCAAAGAAACCTAAAAAAATGACAATAAAACTTATTCTTGGTACAAATAGTACAATCACTCAATATTTTGGAGACTTTCCTTTTTGTCATATAGTATGTTTGATGTAGTTTTCAAAAGTAATGCTACAGGATCGCGGGTTTATATCTCATATGAATTTTACTGTCATTAAAAAAGTGTTACATAATTTCTTTTTCGTAGCAATCTTTTATAGGTTCCATTATATATTTTTTTTCTTTGGGACCTGAAAAAACAGTTGAACCGTAAAAAACAGTCTTTATAAACTGACGCCCCGTGCAAAAAAAAAAGAAAAAATCCTTTTCAATAGCTTCAGATTCTTTTGCTGTTTTGGATTGTGTTACGAAATCGGACCTTTGAACAACCCACGGAGGCTCGTCTTGACCCCCTATGATTATGCTGAATCATAATGAAATAAATGACGTCAATAGGAGGTATATTTAGCTCTTGGCGTTTATCGGCAAGGATCCGTTGAATGCAAATGCTTCTTATGTAAAAGGCTGTTCCGTGAACAAGTTGTCTAAAGAAGCAGAAGCACTGCACGGAAGTACCAATGCGCTAGTTGTTATGGTTATTCCCAGAGAGGCGATAATAAAAACAGCCAAAAAGGTAATGTTAACAATAATAGCTTAGAAAAATACAAACTGATGTGAGATTGGCCCTGACTTATATTTAACCCGATATCGCAAACCTTTCTGAAAGCAAGAAGGCTTCTGGTTTTGATTTTTGCAGAAGTTATTTTCAAACTGCCTTCCTAACTAGGCTACAGCTCCGCTCTAACATTTATTTAATACGATTATGAATAAGCGTTTTTTTTCGGCACGCTTGTTGATTTCACACCTAATCAAAATGTATTAGTGACAATTATTTCGACAGTTGTTGGTGTATGGGGTGAGCTTATCTAAATAAAAGTAGAGAGTGTTCCCCAAGACTCGACAATTAAAGTAGCACCTTTCCCTTCGGGCTTGGCAGTAATTTAGTCATTAATATTTAGCATTTTAAGTTGTTTAAATAAAAAATATATCTATGATGTAATTAAAAAAATACTAGTAATTACAATTTAATTTTAATTCAAGTTCATCTCAAGGATCAGCAGAAAAATCAACTGTAAGTTCATATTTAGCCCTGAAATTAGATTTGAATTATTAATGGAAATCGGCTTAGATTGGTGAAAAAAATTATGTTAGTTCTTCGTCATATTTATTTATTTATATACTATATATTTCTGTAACAGCCCCTGATAAAAAGAAAAATATTCAATTTTTATATAATAATAATAACTTAAGTTGTGTACCAAGCTTACAATTATTATTCTTTATTATATCTAAATGGATATGATCTTCTTACTCCTCAAATTCTCAAACTTCCTCCTAAAGCCATAATCTTCCGAACGTAGGTTAGGTTAGATGTAGATCTATAATTGCATTATCCGAACGACGCACTTTCCTCTCTTCTGGAAACATTTCATTATTGTCCTATTCGCCAAACCCGGAAAACCACCCAATGACGCCTCATCTTACCGTCCAATTAGCCTATTCCCTATCCTCTCAAAAATATTTGAGAAACTCCTCTTAAAACGTCTACTTCCAATTGTTGAATCCAAAAACCTTTTTCCTATATATCAGTTAGGGTTCCACCAACGACATTCCACTGCTCTACAAGGCCTTCACGTTGTTGATCACATTTCCTCAGCCCTTGAGTCCAAACAGTATTGCACTGCTGCTTTTCTTGATATAGCTCAAGCTTTTGGCAGGGTTTGGCACGCAGGTTTGCTCAAAAGATATTTACCACAGACCCTTTTCCTAATCCTACAGCCCTACCTTTCAAACCACTTCTTCCAAGTCCGCTGTGGTTTAGAATATTCTAACTACAATCCCATAAAAGCAGGAGTTCCACAGGGCAGTGTCCTGGACCCCATCCTCTATAACCTTAACACCGCTGATGTCCCCTCTACCCCCAATACCTTCTTGGCAACATTTGCAGATGACACTGCTGTCTTTTTATTCCACTCAGACCCCGATATAGCATCCCATAACCTTCAAAAAATCCTTGATGAGATCGAGTATTGATGCAGCCAATGACGGATCAAAGTTAATGAATCAAAATGTTCCCACATTACCTTCACCCTCTGTCGCAAGTCTTCTCCACTAGTTTATTTTAATTCCATTCTTCTCCCTGTATCTGAGACAGTACGGCATTAGGCTTCCATCTCGACAAACGACTGACCTGGAACCCACATACGAGGCTAAAAAGACAAGAACTAAACAGACGCTTTGGACAACTGTACAGACTACTTCAAAGGACACTAATCTACAAAGTTATACTTAAGCCAATCTGGACATCCGGAAAAGAGCTATGGGGGACAGCAAAAAAGTCGAACATCAACCGTATCCAATCCTTTCAATCAAAAGTCCTGAGAACAATAGTAAATGCCCCTTATTACGTCAGCAACAAAACCTTCATAACGATCTTAATATACCCTATATTCTTGAACTCATCCCTTCCAAATTCATGAAATTCCATAGTAACCTCTCCAACCACCCTAATCCCGTAGCACTCTCATTGCACTGGTCCACTCACCCCTATAATCATCCTCGCTCTTAAATAGCTTTTCAGCTGAGTCTTGAGATATCTCAAAATTTACCAAAACGAGCCCGAAATTTTTAACGTTTACTTTGTTCCTTACTTCTCTTAACATTATTTTGGCAAAAATGTAATCTTGAGGTATAATAAAGAAATGCTTCTCTATTACCAACTGGTTAAAAAAAAATGTTGTTAATATATATTTTGTTTATGTTTCCCCCAAAATTAAAATCCATTTAATTGACCTCACAGCAAACTTTAGTCAAACTTGGACGAGCCAACATGAAATAATATAAATGAGAATAATTTTATCAAAAAATTTCACGCATTAAAAAAGGATACAAGCTGATATAATCAAATGATATAAGATCAGCATCTATCAACCTCCGTCTAATAACAGTCATTTTCTTTCTGCGATTTCCTTCCATTAAAACCGGTTATCGCCACTGCATCATGTTGATAGTAAAACGGCTTTGACCTCTTGATGAAAATTATTTGGAAAGTTGCGTCAATGATTGTTCAAACAATTATTTTATTACCCATTATTTTAAATGGAAATTAATATCCTTATTACCGGTACGCCCAAATATATAATAAAAAAACAAATATTTACGTACCTAAAGGAAATGATTTGGTTTAGTTACTACGATCTCCAAATATTAGTCGCTTTGTCTTTCCTTCTTTTTTTCATTGCATCAATCATGATTTTCCGAATAAAATTTATAAAAACACTTACTTTACTTATCTTTGTACAAAAATGACCGATACAGGGCTTCAAAAGCAATAATGTCAAGTGCTGTTGTCCAACACAGCAGTCTTCGAAAAATATCGATCTGACATGAAAATTTATAAATAACATCGTCTAAGACTTTACATCATGACTACTGAACGGGCATATACTGAGTACTGTAATATGATCGAACAAACTACTGAATAATAAATAATAGAGAAGAAAAAAACACTTCCACTCCAAGGCTCGGTGTGTTATAATCTCAATACAACCTCAACAAGTTGTACACAGGTCTATGGAAATTCTACAGCAGTCCAGTTTTTACTGCACACATCGTCTACCTCATGCTCTGTCTTCTGCTCTCCTAGACATATTGAAATGCCCTTTTTGTATCTTCCATTCTTGAACAGAGTGGATAAATGACCTGTAATACAGATGAAAAGCACCAAAAAAATCAATTTAAAACTACTAAGACGGGCGAGCGGTTTTCTCGGAAATTGTTCGATTATATTATAATGTTTCACTCATTCATTTTTTTTCACCCGTGTTTTTATCTTTCTCCTTTCTTTTTTTGTTTAAGACCCTTACTAATGAATAAAATAATTAATTGGAAAAAAAAAACTAATAATCTTTTATATTTTGGAGTAGAATATCAAATTAAGGATAACGGTGAGTGGGGTAAACAATGGGGAATTTGTTTATATGTTTTTTTCACGGTATAATTTAAAAAAGTCATAGCAACGATCATTAGCATTCGTATCTTTAACTCATGCAGTGTTTTTTATTTTTTTTCATAGGCCTGATATATTGCATGGTTGTTTTATTTAATGACTCTATGACGGTAAAAAAAAAAAAAAAACCATCACCTTAGAAAGTAATAAAGGGTCATTAAACAGTTAACTGGTGATAAAAAATTGAAAACATTCTATTATATTGATTAGGATGTCAACGTCATTATTATTAATATGTAATATTGGTTAGTGCTTCTGTTAACTATGATTTTGTATAGTCATTAAAACAGTCATAAAAAGTATAGCAACCCATTTACAACAGTCGAGAGGTAATATTAAGCAAGGAGGTTTCGCATGGTGGTCCAGAGATTCTAAAAATAAAAACAACCTAAAATTAACCAGTGACAAGTTAGTTACTTGTAATTGCTAATTAAATATTTTCTTGCCATATTAAGTACAGTATCAAATAAAATCCCTCGACGTCATGATTGATAATATGTATTATGTATTGGGCCTTTAGGGGCTATTACAGCAAATAGTCGTTAAAAATGTTGCTGTTGAAACAAAACCTATTTTCCGATGGTGAACTTACCCTTAATTGGGAGAAACATCGTACTTGACTTAAACTGACTACATAGGGGGGAAAATAAAATATCAATCTTAAATAGTTTTGGACGATGGGTCATGACAAATCTTACAAGTTCGATCAAAGGGGCCGATTTTATTTTTTTTCACATTAATCTAAAGAATAATTTAATCTAGTAGAAACTCGTTTTAGCTTCCTTAATTACTCCACTTTAAGCTGACTAAACGGGTTTTTTAATATATTTAAAATGAATTTTGTCGGTCATTTTATTTCTGTAGTGTAAATAGCACTGATTGCTAATCTACGCTATTATACTATCTTACTTAAATATTATCATGTCATTAATTGTACTAGGTTCATACACACTACTTTTCCACTTCATGAGACTAATAAAACTCACAAACGAACCGCTGAAATTTCCAATGATATGCGTTTTTAAGGCTTCAGCTTGAACTGACGAAACGGCAAGAAATTTTTTTTTTTTTTTTTTTTTTTTTTAAACAATTTTATTAAGATAAAATTACAATCTGCCTTTTATTAGGCAATGAGTAATTGAGATAAATGTCATCATTCATACTATATTTACAATTCATCATTCACTCGCTCATTCATACAATATTTACAAACAGCCCAGAGGCCCCCCAAGTCCACAAGGGTCACCTCCCTCACATGCGAAGGAGGAAGCGGAGTCTTGGGGAGTCCCCCACGCTCCTACGTCAGCCGCGTCACTGGATAAGCCAGCGGAGGCTGACCAAGAGCGCGAGAGCCACAGACGCTCAGGACATGATTAGAGGAACTGGCCATTGCCAGAACTCCCGGCAAGAAATTAAACAACTCTTTGGAAAACTGAAAACCTGATTTGCCGACGCTCATCCCTCAATTTAAAAATCAAACAAACCGTTTACAATAAAATAATCAAACCCTGTCATGATCTTAAGTTAAATTACCTTTGTAGAGGAGAGTCTTTTTAAAGAAAAGTTTTATTACGAAGTATAATCAAAACTCTGGTATATACAAATATCAGTTAGAACATACTGGGTGGAATGTCTAGAAACAAGTGGGGTTTGGGGCTAAACATGAGAAATATATGTATAAGAAAAGGATAAGATTATGGGAAGTAGGGAGGTCTTGGAAGGATGCGGTTGCTTACTTAAAAATAACAGGGAACCATCAGTGACTTCCATGAAGTCACGAGACGGGTATACAGTTCTGCTCAAGCCTACTTGTTCTTAGCATTATAAAACTTTAGATCGGTATGGTCCTACTTCATTAATGACTAGACTGCCGGACTCAAACCATATGCTTCAAGAGTAATACTGCAGTGAGTACGTATCAAACCAAACAATACATGCACTACATATAGTTCATATACATGACGAGATACCAGGCATTCCTGGATGTAGACTTAAAAGATACCCGAACGCTGATTCTACAAGCAGTCTTCAATCACACTTCCGACAAATTCTTACCCCAGGCTAAGTACAACCACTGCGTACATTCACAATACAAATATGAACACGACACTCTTGTCTCTTTACGCCATTTTTCTGGAAGATTATGAAAGTAGAGATAGTTCAATCTTGTTCATTTGTTCAAGCTGACCAGCGATCATTTACATATTCAGATCTGTAATACCTACCGAAAAGCCTGAGGAAAAATCCCAAGACAGGTGGTGAATTTATTTCTCATTGTTCCTTGGCATAGTTACAATGGAAGGGTTTGCCCGAATAACGATCAATGATCCATTTTTGGGAAATCGACGTTTTGATTAAACAACGTTTTTAAGTTCCCTTACATGCTCCGTACACGTCTGCGATATATAACGTAGTTTCAATTATAGAACCATCCATGCCCATTCCAGCTGTGTAAATCGAGTATTGTGTACCTGTGGGAACATAATAACGTTAACTTAAGAATATGTTACATTCCGTTATTTGGCAAAGCCTTCAATTATCATATTTAAATTAAAGGACAAATTTCTAAAAATACGAAAGTTTAGTATCTTATTTTGAAAGAGCTTCTCTGTGTGCAATATAGGTCAGAGCACTCAAGCGACCTCATTGCCTACTGGATCTAATGTGGACCTAGTTATTTCAAAGGACAAAAATTAGTTTAAATATAGACCGCAGCCTGAATGAACGAACTTCATTCACCGCACACTTGAGGCTGACCGTGGACTTCAAACAGGCCGTACCTAGGCCTCGTCCTTCACACCAATCACAAGATCTGATAGCCAGTGGTCAATGCTTGCCAGCCTTTCTGTATCTCCAGGCTATCCGAACTTCCGTCATCTATTTCCTCAAGGGAAGTACTCTTCACTTGTGCGTAGATTCTGTAATCATTAGACACTAAATCGAAAACTCTAGACCCTAGGCACATGTTTCACAAATAAACCAACATTCAAGCACTCTCACTACCCTCTTCCACAACGACACACCGAACTTCCCTTATTTTTAACCTCTGTTCAACAGTTAATAGTATGTTACAATAGTAAGGGTACTGTTTTGTAAAATGATGTACCTATAGTCTGTTAAGAGACCAATACGGCTTGACTTCAATCTATTATCATTAGTCTAGTTAGTAAAATTTATTTACGTTAGTAATTTTTAAATGATGGGTCCATAGCTATTGTGTGTATTCGATTTCTTGGAGTTCACTGATAGAATGACACTCAGTGGCTAATCTTTTCCGGCACTAGTGCGTTCAAATATAGACCCAACTCACAATCTATGTATTCAACACTATCTATGCTCTTTAGAAATGATTCGAAATTTGAGGATAATATTCTTGTAAACTCTTTGCCCAAGAGTTTCAAACAAACAGTTATGTAATTTTGTGATAGCCAAGTTCTTCAATTCTATGAACTTTTTGACAAACCCGATGTTTAAGGGCGTGTCTTCTCTACACTTTCACCTTCGGTGGGAACAGGTGGTCTTTGAAAGAACTAACCTAGGTTAGGTTTTTCCTCTACCTTAATCTGTATCCTAACAAAATCTGTCAATATTTTAGTAATAAAATTCTTCCTGTCTCAATTCCCAAACCTAGTCCAAGCAAAAAACAACTTCTTTATTTGCATTCTTATGGTTTGCATATCTTGAATAGTCAAAATTTTCGTTATATCTTATTTTCTTAGAATAGCTTTTCACTTATCGGAGCGTTTGTGGCCGGTAATTTATTTATCAAATGAATGTTCCAGACAGATATTTGTAACCTATCTTTATTCTTCTGTTAATTTAAGTTTTCGGTTCCGAGTACAAAATAGCTTAATACGCACTCCTCATGAGTGAATTCTATCGTCATAACTCTACATGTTCTGTCATACATAGCAATTTTTGACAAAATTATTACTATTTTGTTGGTTTCATTCCTAAAAATATAAAAGTATTGACTAAAAAAAACACACATTACTACATTTACGACGAATCTAGTCATTCAGAAGAATATTAGTAAGTTCAACGTTCAGAGAGAGGAAACAAAATGTTGACGTCAAGAACTTGAAAAGGAAAGAGTATTTCCAAGAAATGGCGTTGGAAAAAATTACGTTTGAGTTGCTCAATTTAAGACGCGTTTGGAAACGCCCTATTAATACTTTAAACGGTTCACCTGGGAATCCTTTCGCATGATAAAAATAATAATTATGGTTCTAAGACATTCAATCGTTTGTGGTTTTGAGTTTATACCGGCGGTTTAAAGTTTATATGACCTGCTGCTCATTACTGCTTTTTACTCAAAATGCAATTTTATATATATCCTTTGAAGTAAGAATCCAAATTATTTTCTGACTATTACAATCTTCACCTACTAGTAGTATTTACTGTGAGATCGCAGGTCCTCCAAATCGTGTAACTTTGAGGGTTACATACTATTGACAGTATTTTGCCTTGTTCCAGGGGGGCCTCATTTCAATGGGTCTTTAAATTGACTTTATGGAAAAGTCAATTTTGATACTTTACACAATAAAGTGAATCCTAGTGATTTTAATGACTTTATAATTATAGTGCACTTGCCGCAAAATGTATTACATGTAATTAACCATGACGTTGAAATTAATTACAAACCCTACACTATATGATAGACAACTATTTATTTCTTATGTGCCATCTAATCTATCAATTAATGACTCTTCATTTTTTTGCACGGGACTGTTTTTATTTCTAGCATCTTTGGGCTTATATCTTGGGAATATATAATATATATAATACATGAGACAATCACGGTTTTTGTTAAAGTTGTGAATACGATGTAACTATAGTTTTAATGGTATTCTAATTATAGTTTTAAAAAATAGAACATAAATTATGCATCGTGGCACTGACTTAGAGTTCTTTATAATGAAACCCTACTCAATATTATAGAAAAATTTGGTTTTTCGTTAACATATTTTAATTAATTATTACGGCTTGTTCATAATAAAGTAAAGCTGATTGGAGAATGTGGTTAAAAACCATGTTGCCTACCAATATAGTCTATACTGATGTATAGATTCGTTTCACCAATATTCACACAATTGCTAAATTTATGGAAAAATTCAGACCCCTGAGGCCAAAAGAGTATTTTGTCAAAACTTAAATGGACTAAACCTTACTAATATATTGGAGCCACTTATTCCAGGCAGTGAGATATTTAACTTAAAATACAACACAAAGGAAAGTACACCCGTGTCTAAACAAAGCTATAGAGGTCACCTTTGTTTTGAAAAATGCAACTTTATGCAGGCAAATTAGCGGTCTGAAAGAATAGATGGAATAGCCGAAATTTGTACACATGGAATACAAAGAGGTAAAGGTTACGTAGGAGTGGCAGGAACCATACAGACAATTGAGGTTGACGGCCCCTTCTGCAAACAGCTTATCAACTTATAAACGACCAGGCAATTACTCCTCAAGTGTGCGGAATTAGCGGTTTGTACAAGCCCCACTCACGAAGACCTGGCCACCTAAAGTGTTTATTAAAAATAAAAATGATAAAAAAAGAAACATCTCGAACTGATTTGAAAACCATGGGCTAGCCTGTAAGGACATTCTGAATATTTTTTTCCAAAACAAGTGGCTTGGTGAGCATTGCCTGTTGTTTGTGGTACTTCGCGCCGTGAGAACTTAAGGATTCGATAATGCTTGAAGTGATTCGGGGTGGTTCTTCCTTTACAGCGTAATATTGCTAAATCCAAAGTTTAATTTGGACATCTTAGGTTTGTTCACCCGGCAGATGACTAGCTAGTATGGCTTGTACTACTATATGTACCCACGATATGTTTGCGTTTGAAGAAGTAATTCAGAAGTAGTTCATAAAGGAGTGAATTAATGAATTTATAATGGATTATTTTGATGTGTACGATAGAGAACCTCGTAAGCAATCGGAGTTATCATACCTGTCATTTCTTTTAACGGCCGAGTTTAAAGTTTATATTTATTTTATTAGTTTCAGTATTATATTTAGGTATATTATAATTACCTTCTCCTACTTTTATTCAATGACACCATCCACCAACAGCTTTTGCGCTTCACCGTTTTCTTATTCAAAAATTCACCATTCAACAGTACACTAGCCGCTACGGCACATGCTACGCCGACGTAGTGCTCGATTTATAAACTAAATTCATTTGGAACAAACTGAAGAAAGGGCGTGTGGCAATGGCGTTTTGAGGTTTGCCTAACCACGCGCTATAAGTACGGTCTTCGGGCGGACCACAAGTCCGCACGTTGAGCACCTCAAGGTTCGTCGGGCCACGCGTCGTAGAAACATAGCTTAAGGCAGGAGCAGGGGATGTCACTTCATCCAGCCTATTAACACTGCAAATAAATGAAGTGGGCGATGCCATGGGCTCATAGGAAGGTATAATGATATCCGATTTGCTAGGAAGGAGCTCAGTTGGGATATGGATAAATAATTACAGAACAAAAGCTCAGTCACGATCCGTCACAGTCTGAACTCGCCTCAGTATGGAACAGTCTAAGTCCCTTACATTTACAGTACATTACAGTACAATTTATTTTTTAATACCTCCTAGAGTAATATGGGGTGCTACATATATGTTGTTCCGAAGAAGGTCAAGGAACTTTGCACGAAAATTACAATTGAAAAAGTAGTTACAGTCGTCATAGAAAAAAATTAAAGCACAGCATGCTGTGTTTGAGTATGTCTGCTGGCATAGGTAAAGGAAACGTACCTTAACTAATTTGACAACATTTGGCATCTCAGTGCCATTAAATTTAATTGTGTCAAATAACCGTTAGTCTGCTATTCAACCGTAACGTAAGGGAAAATAAGATAAATAATAAGACAAGGAATATGTGCCACCAGAACGAAGTAACAGTTTAGACATGTATGTATGAGTATTATTTAAAAAATGATACGTGATGAGTGTCTTGATTTCTTCAGTGAGGAAAAGCAATACTCACAATCTTTCAAAAAAGGCCTCCAAAATTCTTTTATTTATTTTTAAATCAATAGTCGACGTTTCCCCCTTTCATATCTTCCTTCGGCATATTCAGGACTATGAATTATGTTAACTTTGTAAATCGTTTGTTCCGCTCTTCGATTATTGCATAACGAATCGGGAACTTCTTTAAGATTTATAAAAACTTCCAATAAAAAACAAAAACAAATTCTATTTTCCTTTTAACAAGTAATATCTAAAGCTTTTATGAAATATTGTTTTTTAACAGTAGTTTAAATATAAATATAGAATTTAGTTATTGTGAAAAAATCTTTTAAATTATGAACAAACGCTCAGAGGAAGCTGGTCCTTGGATCATCTAGTTTATTAACAATGGGAGGGGATGTTTATTTATTTTCCCTCTAATTTTTCAGACCTCTCCCATGTAAATAAAAGTAAATTACCCTCTGAACCTTTCAGTTGAGTGAGACAATTGATTGGAGATTCTCACCAGATTTAGCAGTAACAGAGCAAAAATGTATGTGGTATGCTAAGTATTCTTCTGTTTTAGAGAAATGATTATATGGACAACAATAATATCCAGGTTTCTATGTAATTTTTTGACCTTAAAACTATATTTAATCCTACTGCTCTTATTTTTTTATGTACGAAGCTAAAGCGAATCTGGTTCGTAAAACCAAAATAAACGTTTTAAAAAGAGTTAGGGGGAGCGAGAGAGAGAGAGAGAGAGAGAGAGAGAGAGAGAGAGAGAGAGAGAGAGAGAGAGAGAGATTATTTTATTTGTAAAATGGTGATAACAGATGGAATACACAATTTATTTTGTTCTCATTTGATGTTACAATAGATAGATGATGCGTTAGTTTAAATTTAGAGTATAAACAAATAATTACAAAAAACATCTATCAGAATGATGATTTCCAGTAGAATACTATTTTCGATTGGCTTTGTTTTCTCCTTAATACCATATTCTGTGCTGTCATATTGTAACAAATATTTACATGAGGCAAGGTATTATATATGCCAAAATATCCTTTTTTGAACATATGTATCTTTTTTGTTGTCACTTATTTTGTTTATTATAGGGTCGAGTGCAGACATTTTTTAAATAATACAATTGATAAATGTTTAATATATGTACCTATAGATGTCATTTGTAATTCTTTGTGTTTATCTGTAATTTTGCAGTAGTTCCCTACTAATTTTAGATAGTGGATTTGAATAACATGAAGTTTTTTGTAATTTTGAGTGCTCATTGGGCTTTAAAAAGTTGTAAAGGAGATGTATGGATTAAATTATGAGTTTTAATAACTTAAATAACAGACCCTTGAATGCGTGTACGAAATATTTTGGTTTCCTCGTTTGACCGAGCTATATAACGACAGCTGGCACAAATAATTTCAAGGGGACTGGGTTCACAGATTGCAGCTAGTGCCCAAGGTTTCTTTCGAAAATCTGTTACGATAACTATTTAATCAACTCAACTGTAACAGCTAACCTTTCTTGTGCCTCGTGGACTGTCTCTTAAAGAAAATTTGAGCTTGTACATTCATTTTCTATGTAGAACGTTCGATGTATTCCATGGCTACTGTCCATCTATCCTGTTCTTATAAACACGAACCATGGCAATTTGTATTTATTTTCTCCTCAGGGTTCAAAGCCTTCTCTACATTGTACAGGGGCTGAAATACAGAGTTATGTAAATGAATAAAAGCTCTTTACTTGGAAGATAGGGAATTCTCTTGAGAAAAAATAGTAACAATAAATAACATTTAGCTTCTTTATTTTGGCCTCTTAAACACTTTTTATAAAACTGGGAACACAATTAGCAGATAATTAGAACATCAACGAAAGAAGTTTATTCTGTTGAGGGAATGATAAAAAAGTTTACCATTTATCCATTTTCTCGATGTTTGATCTAGTGCTATTAGATCAATGTGTGCTATCAGATGTGTTAGATGGAAATAAGTATATTTTAGAAACCTTGAGCTGTTTTGCCATGTTATTCATTAAATTAATTAAAAGTTAAGTCGTGTTTAATTTGAGTATTTACGACATATTAATTACATGGGCCTCCATTTTCCTTTTGTATTTTAATGTTCACTAAATAGTTTTCATCATCATAAAATTACCTAATTTAAATAATCAATCAAGAGACCCTTGTAAATAATGAAGTGTCATTAACCACTATGTGATTACCCAGGTTAGGTATAATGTCATAGTCCTTTTTAGTTATAGGTGTTTTTATTGTTCTTTTCCGTCATGTAAATAAGGAGATATTTTGTTAGCTAAGTGATAATTTTGGTGATGGATTAGAGGTGCACTGAAGTTTGGCAACCATCTGATAAATATAATGTATAGCTTTTCAACAAAATAAAGAGAATTGAGAAAAAAAATAGTCCTGATAGTAGCTAATGTATTTATTATATGTAAACGCATAGTTTTAATTAATTAATTGATGACACTTAACTATACTTATTATTTACGAGTATTAAATTGCATTGTTCATGTCTTCATCACATCAGATAATTCGGTTGATTTCTTTGCTTAACTAAAAACCATTTCACACCATGTTCAAGTCTCTTTTTAAGTTCCATGTTTGACTGATAGAGATGTTTTACTTTCAATTACCCCTTGATCGTATCAGAATATATCGTATTACTTCTAAAATGTATAAATAGTAATTTACATGAAAACCTTCATCCAGCAACAACATTATATATGCCACTTTTTACTGTTTTTGTTTGTAAATTATGCTAAGGCGTGGTCTTTCCAGTCCATTGACCTATAACGTCATAAAAACCATTATATATTTTAATATGGTGAGCGAAGTAGGAATTTTTCGAATGAAGTAGCTATTTTGGTTTATTGATAGCTAACCTAACAAACTTCCCTGTTGTGGTTTAAGAACTAATATCTATTCATTGTCACTTAACGTTAAGTGTATAAAGTAATTTTCCTCATGACAATACCCTACGTTTTGCTCTCGGAAATTATATTTTATGACCTAAATTTATAGTACTTGGTTTGCATTATTAATATTATATTGTCGATGATTGAGAATCTTATGGATATTTTTCATAAAAAAACTTCTGCGAAGCTCTTAAACGCAACTTTTTCTATGCATTTCACCAAAATTATATGACTGTTTTAATCATGAGGAATTAGCTGTAGGTACAACCAATTGTAATTTCTTAACTAACTATCGTTTCCCACTAAAATTGTTAACTTTGATTATGAACTGAATTGAATAACTCTAGTTGGTATATATTAAAAAGTATCTATGTATTAACTGCTGTAAAAATATAGTATCAGTCTTGGATACTTCATTAAATTCCTACGTAAAAAAATGGTTGCTAATCGTAAAATTTGAAAGCTAATTACAAATATCTACTTTCCTATTGATCAGTAGTAAAAGTGTTGTTAAAAGAATGATGAATCTCGAGAAATTTCAATAGTAAATATCTAATCTAGTTTTCAGAGTATCGAATTAGTTCAGGGAAAATACTGCAATATGATTGAACGGCATAGTCATGAACGAGACAGCCATTTGCTTAATATTTCAATAGTTTATCACAACTTTGGCTTGGGAAAGGTGCTCCTTATCTTATCGCAGAACTAGAGCTGGAGGCCGCGACCAGATCAGATGTTTACTATGTGCAATTACCTCAGCTTAATGCAATAGCTTGCAACTGCCCAAAGCCAAGTACGCTCCTTCCATCAATAATAAACAATAAAAAAACGTTTCACCTGTTCTGGCATCTTCATAGCTGTCACAAATAAACGTAATTTATTCATATTGTTCGTAGTTAAATCGATTATTTCATAAACACAGTAAGTCCAGAATTTTAAATTTATGGTAAATTAAAAAAAAAATCATTTTACTTCACTAAAAGCATTCATTTTTTCCTGGAAAATCCCTAAAAAATAAGGTCACACAACCTGCTACAATTTCCTATTTTTTTTATGCCAAAATAAGTTTAATTGATAGTAAAAATCAACAAAGCACTATTTTATAAACTGATTGAAATTTATTTTTGTCAAAAAGATGTTTAAAAGTAATTTAAAAGAAAATATTAACCATATTATGTATTAATTGTGAAATTTTATTTAAAGGCTTAAAACCGCGATTTTATATTTTAAAATATATTTATATAAGAAAAAGTGAGGAAGACCTAGGGCTCTACTTTCATTCGGTTGTGATAAATCGTCGTTTTTTAGGCTCTATAATAAATTTTCAAAATTTCAAATTTTAAAGGTGTATTCCAAAACATAAGTCGAAAAGTTAAGGTAGTCTCATAAACAAAATTAAACGTGGGAAAAAAAAACGGGCCCAGCAGAGAATGGTTTTAGGTTTTAAAGTTTTGATTTACTCACTTGTTTGAGGGCACATTACCGGTGGTCTATATTGTTGTTTATGATTTATTTTTTTAAGGAAAGACAATATTTAGTAATTAAAACACAATACCTATAGTTGCCGACCCGAAATTAGAAGCGTGAGAACCCGCAATACATGGCAAGCCCTGTTGCCGCTCTGTGCATACTTCTCTCCTATCCACGTGATCCCTTTACTTCGATAATGTCAATCATCAATCAATAAGCAAATTAGTTATTAGTCTCCCACCCGTCCTTATGTGGCAACACCGCGCCAAGTAACCCCTTCATCCCAAGCGTCTAATTTCATGAGGGGGACTACAGTGATGCACTAGTTGAGTAGTTAATTTGAATATATATAATAAAACGATGCTACAATTTTTTTTTTTTTTTCTTAGCTCTCAAATTTTTAAGATTATATATAAGGGAAAAATAAAGGGAATTTACTTGGGGTGAGCGGATCCTTTTACTAGGAGTACCTGTTTGAAGGTGGAGTAAGGGAATTAAGAAGTGTGGGAAGCCTCGGTAGAGGTGGAAATGTTGCGGTGCAGTGGTGAGTGTCCACTGAAGGCTGAGCCTAGAGTCTCTCTAGGCATGTAGTGGAAGCTCATTCAGTTGGAAAGCAGTGATGGGTGCCCGTCAGAGGCTTGTTGTTGGTTGGCCAAGGGCCGTAATGTCCACCATTTGGTCTGCTTTCCCAGATCTAGAGGTTTGCCATCTTGCCGGTAGTGGCAGGGGTGTCAGGTCTTGGAATAGGGGGTTTTGGCAATGTTTCATCGAGTCGAAGAATTTGATGTGTCTTCTTCTGATGGCGTTGGTGATGGTGGGGACCTCGAACTTTTCGTTGATGTCAGGAGCCTTTATTCCACGAAAAGGGGTATGCCATAGTGCCGTGCGCAGGATGTTGTTCTGGAAGCTCTGGAGTTTAGTTATGGTGCTCCTGTGGAGAAAACGGAAAAGCGGAGTTCCAAAAAGTAGTGCTGGCCTCAGGACGCTCTGATATATGAGCAGTTTCAGCCTCAAGGATATAGCCGGGCTTGTTATGAGATGCTACAATAAAACAGTTCGGCTTCATAAAATTAATACCTCAGTGTCTCCTACCTGATTATAATCATTGGGAGGAAAGGGGCTTTAGAAAAAAAAATGTGAGTAATTAGTGATAAACTTCCGATACCTGCACAAGAGCATACTCTAATACCTAAGACTTGCACTAAGAGTGCACCACCTTCTGAGGAAGGTCTGGACAACTCTGAGCTCACCAAAAGAAGGGCAGAACCTAGTGCTGCAAAGCAGTTACCCTTAGGTAAGAATTGAATATGGAGGCCAGGTTTATTCCACCAGGCAAAAAAAAAGATAGATTATTAGGTGTGGCCTAAAGACCACGTGTTTCTGCGGACTAGTAGACCAACGCCTTCATACTTAATTGACATCAGGAACTGTGGTCGAATGGTTAAAGTTGAATTTAATTATTTGTTTTAATGCCTTATTGTACTACAGCTTAGAAGGAAAGCCTGGTTGTCTGTTGGTTAAAACTCTTTTCGAATGATACAGAAAATGATAATTTTTTTCTGTGTGCCGGGCATAGAAAGTGATGGAACAAGCTACTCCTTATCAACTGCTCTGCATGCGGGGAGTGTCTCGGGAATCCCGTGGCTAACTGACCTCAGAGGTGTCGGAGCGGCTCGGTCTTCCAAGGATTGATGCCAATCATTTACAGGAAGACAGCTCTTGGAAGCTACAGCTACAGGTACAACTTTCTTCAGGAAATTCCAAAAATCTACAAATTTATAATACCAATAATCAGTTTGTTTTTAATTTTTCTATTAATTTTCAATAATTGTCATGTTTCGGTAAAAAATGAGTGGCAGTGACCCCTTGCCTAGGCATCCCTGGCGTCTGGTTTCTTAAATCATCTCCCGAACGCCTGTGGTTCCCGCAATCTTGATCGGCCCATAGTGCTGTCTTTGTATGCATTGATGTGGCAGTAGTCAACTCGGGTTGACATTCAGAATGTGCAAAATTGTGCGGGAGAAATCCAGTTATTGTTCAGAGTGCATTTTTATATGTTTAAAGGAGTGCAAAGTTATATGTTAAGATTTGTACTGTCATAACGTTAACTTTTCTGAAATAATGTGGTGCTCATCTTAGAAGGGATACCACCTCCATGGTTGTCGCCCTGCGTCTAGCCAGGTTAGGATTTGGTCCGGGGGCTCTCCAAAAACAATTTATGTAGACTGTGTTTATATCATAAAAAAATACAATTTAACTCATAATCGGTAATTAAAACCAATATTAGTAAAAATAAAATAGACTTAAATGGGTAATGGGAAAATATCACAAATCCACTGGACGTCGGAAAAATTATTAAGAAAAGATATGTATTATTGCCAAGCCCAAAAAGGGAAGCTCCTGTCAAGACAAGATAAGAGAACGACCTCGTTTGTTTGGAAATCCTTTCCGAATCATAACACAGAAGATGTTTGAAATTCATAATCCCGAATTTTTCTCACGGTTAAAGTCACATTACAGCATGTAGCGCCAATTTACATTTAAATGGTATTCCAACGCTTAACGCTTTAGGAGCCAACGAACAATGGAAATCATGTGTTTCATTTCATTCGACTATTTTTCAATAAGCCTTTTTCACCAATTACAAAAGTGATTACACTCAAACAGAAACTTTATTTAGTTTCACATTTTTATAAAACAATTTCTTAATTCAAGAAAAAATGTAATTATGAGGAGATACGCCCTAAAGAGAACTAAACACATATTACTTCATTGAGCTTCACACAACTGTCCTTGACTCTAGTGCCATTACTATTTTTAATGTTTCCAGACTCACAATTGTAACAGAGTTTGAATCTGTGTTTTAAAGAATAGTTCAATTTTTATTTTGTACATGAGTTTATTTGATTTATAAGCAAGGTAATTTATTTATTGTTTTATTATTACTTTTTTTTTCTTTTGCTATTGTTTTGTTAGGTAATTGAAAAGACTTGTATTTCTTTTTCCTGTTGTTAGGAAATGTTTGAAAAGTTAACTATGACCAAGCTATACTAAATATCAAAATATGTATTTAAAATTTTAATTCTGAAATAATACGTTAGAAAATGTAAATAAAGTTTTTATCTATCTGCCTTTTTTTTTCAATGTTTAAATATTTATTTTTCAAAAGGATTTTTCAGTTTCCAAGATGTAATAACACAAAAAATTAAGATTTATTTCTAAAAAATAGCAAACAGTTTTTTTTACTATCGTTCAGTAGACTACAATTATTATTACATCGGTTTTTTAAGTCTTTATTTCGTTATGTATATTTTTTAATCTACAATTTATTTCATGATCGATGTAAAAAATAATTGTTGGTTAAAGAGAAAATATAGTTGCAGGGTTGGGATTCCGGGACCTCCTATTTTCCATAGTCAGGTTGCCCCGGGTCCCACCTAATTCAAAATTCCTAGTTAGAAGGGCATCGGAACAGAAGTCAGAAGGTCCCGAGATCGGATTTTTATCCCTTTAACTAATAAGTATTACTATTTATACCAGTAGTGTTGTATAGCTCAATCTAATAATTATTTATTTAAATAATAATAAAATTATTTGCAGATTTTAATTTATGAGCGTACCTAATAAAATGACAAAGTTTTTTAGTATACCGTATAGAAATCGTGAAGATCATGAGTCACAACACGATAACTTACATAAATAATCGAATGGAATCAATAAAAAATTATTTATGCATAGATTGTCTGAAATGTGAGCATAACCTTAGGAATGCAGTCTTCGTCATTGTCCGATTTCACTGGGAGATACGACCATCATAAAAGATACATTAATCTTTCCGCTATGGTTTGACAAATGTCTACAAAGTATATGAACAATTTTTCCACAAAATATTTTTTTTCAAAACTCCAACAAAAAAAGTTTTTTATAATCTATGGGAAGGGAAGAAGATACCTCATTGTGCTTCAGGCGTTTTAAAAAGGCGGGCACTTATTAACTAAGAGGCTTTCAGTGAAAAAACTACTAGAGGAAAAAAGGACTGGACAGGACTGGCTGATAGTGTTCACTCTCCGACTATAATGAGGCATCTATTGCTAACTTACAAACTAACCTAACACAATGCTTAGAAGGCCAGTTGAAATCTAATGATCGTAACTCGTCCCACCTTCATGAAGATGCTATCAACCAACTATGCTTTATATTTATCTATACTTTCCTCCCATTGAGCTCCGAGCTGCCTCCCTTTTGATTAGTTCGGGATGACATGGGCGAATCGGGACCTGAGCTCTATCCACAAACTTAAATTGAATGCGGACAAATCCAAAACAAATAATGAATGAACGGACAAATGCCCAAAGTTGCGTAAATAATTTCACAATTTATCCTATAAATGTATTCAGACAAAAGCGAAGGTTCGATCCTACATCAAACGCTATCCTGGAAAGACTACATATTCCAACACGAACTCCGCCATCTCCTCCCATTTCATACGCATCAACTCCTCCTAGGCATCTTTGTTGTTTTAAACCATTTTGGCTATGGTTTTCCAAAATCGCCAGATAAAATGTTTCATAATATTATTACTTGGGAAACCAACAGATGCCTCATTTCACAGCAGTACAATTAGTTGAGATCGTTGCACTCTATTGTCCGTTAACACAGCTTCCTGAGATCCATTCTCTGTTTCTCTATTATGATTAAAAATTACTTTAAAACTCTCAAATCAGCTAAAAAATTTGGTATTAATAGGTCCTCGCTCGTATGCATAATAACCCTTCATAATGATCTTAATATACTCTACATTCTTGAACTCATCCCTTCCAAATTCATGAAATTCCATAGTAACCTATCCAACCACCCTAATCCCGTAGCACAGTCATTGCACTGCTCCACTAATCCCTATAACCCTCCTCGGCGACTAAAACGGCAGTGGCCTCCTGACCTCCTATAAATGCGCAACAGTGGGAGTCCTGGCAATGGCCAGTTTCTCCAATCATGTCCTGAGCGTATGTGGCTCTCGCGCTCTTCGTCAGTCTCACTCGTATTCGGTGGCGTGGCTGGTGGGGGAGCGTGGGGGACTTCCCAAGACTCCGCTTCCTCTTTCGCATGCGAGGGAGGCAACAACCGTGTGGACCTGGGGGGCCCCTGGGCTGTTTGTAAATATTGTATGAATGTGCGAGCGAATGATGAATTGTAAATATGGTATGAATGAAAACATTTATCTCAACTATTTATTGCCTATTAAGTATTAAGGCAGATTATAATTTCATCATCCTAAAGTTGTTTGTTTAAAAATTAAAATAGGTCCCACTTATCCGACCTGTATCTCCCTTCACATAAATTCCCTCCTTCGATCATTTCTTTTTTGATCCGTGCCGCAAACATGTTAAGTTCCTTTCCTATGAATATTTGTTTCTTGGCATAACTCCTAATCTTTATATTCAGATTTTACCAGCAACTTTATTATTGTGTGTTTAATAACTGTAATCTATTTTATGGACCATTTCTTCCATTCCGTGATTTTTTATCTAATTCAACTGGCAGAATTTCATACGTAAAATGGGTCTGTTCTTCATGGCTTTGTTTTTTTCGTAAGGTCTATTTCTTTTCATTGTAAGAGACTTATTCGCAGGTCACTTGAAGAGAACTATATATTATCAACGATGTTTTAATGGATATAAGGTCGGAAATTTTTATGAAAAGTACCTATGCTATTCATTTAATCAAGTTTATTTATACATACTCATAAATTTAATATTAGGCGAATCACATGAGAAAAATTAAGAATTTTACTTTGTCTGTAAAAATATTCAAATGGCAGAACGGAATATTGGTCCTACTTATTTCAATATATCCTTATTCGTTTTAGGAAAGGATTTTGTTTATGACATATTTATATTTAACATTTTCATTGTGCATATATTTACAACAGCTTATAGAACATTTATACAAGGTTACAGAACTCGAGTGATATCATACACGATACCTGTTATGAGTTTGTGAGTGACGTAAGAATAAAGAACAAATCTGATATTTTCACACATGAATAATGCATCTATGCTATGGAACTACTTAAACAAATAAAACTGTAACTGGAGTATGGATTATTACTCCTCACGAATAAATGACTTTAATTACAACACATAATAATACATTTTGATCACAGGTATAATTTAAATGTATTTACTTTAATTAATAACTTGTTAATCCTACCCATAACGCATTACATAATTTTTTTACTTCAGGCAGTTTCGGTATGGGAACATTTATAACTAACTTACTTAAACATAGAAAATATATACGATGATGGAAATTTTACTTCATGCACTATATTCCTCCTTGACCAAATCTCGATTAACTTCCGCTTCCGAGTATCCTTATTTATTTGTTTATTTGAAAGTCGTAAATTTATTTTAATTGGAGTTACGTCTCATTATTACAAAATCATTATTTTTTCGACCAAAAGATGTAAAATATATCAGGTTAAAATGTGTTAGGCTATTTTAGACATTTTTGGGGTGAATTTTTGAGGCCCATTCGTCAGGTCCAGTTACATCAGTCGCTGTATTGTACTGAACTTATGTCAAGCTGCCGATCGTTTTTCCCTGTTGAAACAGAAAGAATTTTAATGAACGTACGGCCATTATTTATTGCGCTCGTATCAATATACAAATAGGATTTCATCATTTGTCAAAACGATTATTCATCAAAGCCCGTGACGGGCAACGAGGAAACATTTGCCTGTAAGCTAATTTCGGTTCAAAGTGCCTTGTTCGTTTATTTTTAGTTCGGAAATATCCTGTGCACTCTACACGATATTTGCTTTCATTTTTGAGAGTGGGTCGAAAAGGGCACGACAATAGCTTTTCTAACGCCACGCCTCAGACATGTGGAGTACCTTAGGGAGCTAGGCATTTCAACGTGTCAAGTCAAAAAATGGTGATGCCAAGTATCAAAACACAAACTTAGGTACCACCGATGACTTATTTAACCACTTATACCAATGCAAAGCGGAAGCCTTGAAGGGTACAACAGTCTGTCTGAGTCTAGAATGACTATAGGGTATAATTGCTTCACCTCGGGCCTGCATTGAATTAGCTTGCCAAAGTAACCAATCTGTTCCCTAGGAGACCAAATTGGTGACTGATAAAATATGAATGTTGAGCATTGGGTTCCCTGTCTAGATTAATGTCAAATACAAGGCCAGGAAGAACAATCGTCTACAACAATCCCCCTCTACTACACTTCTACTTGACTTTGTGGCAAGTCGGCAAGATTGAGTATTAGCTAGTCCAGTCAGTCATGCAAAGGCAGAGAGAGGTCTTAGATGGCCAATCCAACCTAGAAGAGGTTATGTAAAGAAAAATGACATGTAGTTAAATGTGATATGCCTTCGCCCTCACAATAACAGAATATTTGTAAATGGACTTTTAAGGGGAAAACACTTGTGTGTATACATATGAGGTTTATACAAGATACTGAATAAAATTGCCTACATGTTGATTCCGGAAACCTTCGAGCCTATCCTATCTTCTGCCCCTACCGTGCCTGTTAGTCCAATACGTATTAGAGTAACATAGTGGGTGCAGATCCATTCATGGAGCCATCCGGATCCCACCCCTGATAAGGGATTCCTTAAGAGTGTCATTTTTTTTATTTTTGAGTTACGTTACTTTTATATGAAACTGCACCGTGTATTCCAGGCTACTTGATAATCTAGATAATTGCGAAGTACTTCGAGTTTGGGGTTTCAGCGCTTGAGAGTGTCGACCTCCATTGCAGCCTTATATGTCGTATCGGTGCATTCCCAAACAAGGATTCTGCTACTATGAAATAAATGCCCCCCCCCGTCATGAATGGTCTCAGAAGTGACCTTGTCAACAATATATGGATATATTTCCGTTAACCTCGTAATAACATCGAGCTCGGTCTGATATCCCGAGTATGTTGGAGGGTTTAACCATATTTTAACCAAGATATCCCCCTGCCAACCACTTTACTTTGCAATTATATTATATTTCCGCCACCCCTTTATTAAGCTCTCACCCCACTGAGTTAGTTAATCCTCCACGCATAAAAATTACCTAAAATTGAATAATTTTCAATTCAAATCAATCACTCTTATCTACAGCCGCTATGTTTTCTTTACACTTCCAAAACTCCCAACCCTTAAATAAAACCTTCATAACAGTTGCAAGGTTTCTGGGTCATGGACCAACCACTTAATTTGATTTGAAGAAAACATTGAGTACTATACTAGTAAGGTTACTTTGTTTTGTTGAGGGGTTTATTTACTCGGAGGCGAGGGGGTAAGTTATCTATGATGATATGGTAAAGCATGGCTCCAGTCAACAGTAAGCAGATTCATCAAGATCGGATTGATAGAATGTAAGGCGGCTGTTCTTGAACATCAAGAAGTAGGGAAGCGACCCCCTCCACCGGGTGATGCCGCTTGGGAGTACAGGAGACCAAGCAGCCACTAGTCTCATCCACTCGCCGGCAAAGAACACTACTTGCTCACAGGCACCTCTCACCATTGACCACGATGAAGCTCTCCATTACAACGCCTCCTGTAATGGGTATGTTTTGCAACGTAAATGTTCTCCACCTTTGTGTATGCATGGATAATATTGCCGAATACTTTTAAGCACCATGCTTCAAACTATCCCATATCTCTTACTGCAGATATGAAAGATTTTAAGATTATTGAGAAAAAATTAAAGAAAATTGTCTTTAATGAAACTCGAGTGCAAGGAACTCAAATATACAGACACACAGGTGAAAGACGCACCTCCCTATCTCGTACCTAATATAAAGTAGAACCTCTCAATAACATAAACAAGTCATTGGTATAGGTCAGACAGATTATTAAATTTATGATATCATAAACCATGACACTGATCTTCCCCCGCGTGGTAGCAATGTTTTAAAAAATATATATAATACAATAATATAATTTTAAACCTAAAAAAGTACAAAATCAGTCGAATATGTTTGCCACAAATGCTACTGTAACAAAAGCAGTCAATATATTATAGTTTTCTCTATGATTGATAAATTATGTGATATATTATGCATTATATGCACGAATGCATCACATGGTTTACTAAGAAACCCTAGAAAAGTGTCCTTTCTAGCATTAAGTAAATGATTTGAAATTAGTTTTTTAGGAGGCTGCATAGGAGATGTGGTACAAGTTTTGGCTCACAAAACCATAATGGGTACTGAATAAAGGTCCAATAAATTCAAAAGGTGTACTTTTCGATACTTAAATTAGACTGCTGTTACCTTACAAGTTAAACTAGCATAGTGTCAGATTTAAAAGTAAGAGAACCCTCAAAATGTTACCACTTGTTTAGGGGTTGTGCGTATTTTTGTGTTTATAGGCGTACAAATTACAGAGAGTTTGGAGCCAGACATCCCCCTCAAAACAAAACGTTTTCGGACGAATTTCATCATATATTATTTACACCAAAGGCGGTTGTTTCATGAGGTGATTTACTCCCAGATATAACGATTTCTGTCGTGTCTATAATCGCCCATCTCTAACCCTCAGAGTAAAACAAAAAAAAAACACCAGATTGTGTTTTTTCTTGGACATATAATATAATCCTGTATCAATGTCTGTAATCTCATTTTTTCGTTCATTGCCCAAAAAATCAATAACGGCTGACGCTAATCTGCTTTTTAAATCTGCTTAAGCCCCAAAAATATTTTAATTGTTTTCAAAATAATTGAATTTTTTTTTTGATTATTTGGTTCAAAAAGAGCCTCTCTCGATGGTTACAAACCTCCATATGTAGAGGAGGCCAGTTAGGTGATGTTCCTCAATACATAAGCTAAATTACAGATCCTTGAATGAATCAATTCTTTAAAATTAAAGCATGCATAGGCATACTTTGGATTTTTTGTGGGGGGGGGGAGATGATAGTTTTACTGAAGCGTATATTCTATAGTTTCATCTTGCCTGTCTGGATCAACAAGACCGTGTCCCAAACTCCATAAATACCCATTTAACAACCTTAAAGACATAGCTATTTTTTAATGTCCAGGATTAAATTTCATAAGACTTCAGGATTCAGTTCAGACATTGAGTCTGATTCAACTTTTGTTTATTGTTTTTTATGAAAAAATCACGTACTATTGACTCGTCCTTGCACTTGAATTGTTTATTTTTATAAGAGAATCTAAACTATGATCGACCTAAACTAATCGACAATCGATGATGCAAACAACATATATTTATGTGAGTTCATTTCCTTCTTGGCCCATTGTATTAATGGAGTGTTTTACTAATTAATTTTTATTATGTGAATTAATTTATTTTAATGTATTTCCTGGTTGAGTTGTAAAAACAATTCTAACATAACAGTAACGAATTGACCAACTAGGCATCATAGATATTTTGTGTTAGGAACGACACTCAGAAGTTTGAATAAGGGTTTAAATTATATTTTGGTCCATTTAGATAAACCGATAAACCGCTTTCAAAACTTCCTGAATTTAGGTTTCTTTTTCCATACCTGTGGAATATTCAAAACGAAATTAAGTCACAGAAAAATGAGTTTTCTCTAGATTTTTTTAATAAAAGTCAATGTAATTCACATTCAAATAGGAAACAACGCGATAATTTATTTTAATAAGCCAATGACGTATTGGTTTGAGAACTGCTAGTACCTTGAACCGACTAGTCACTACAACTGAAAATAGCAAAACATTACTTTAATCGTTTTTTTAACAAAAATCGTTAAATCGCCTTAAAAAATACATTCTATACAACCTCCTTTCACTTTTTGTATAATTTAAATTTAAATAATAAGTTCCTTACTAACATTTAATAGTTTTCTTTACGCTAAAATGTAATCGAATGCCTCTTCATAATAATATGCAAGCAGGGTCATAGCACGATAATTTGGTACGGAGTGCAAATAAAATTGTTATTTATTGTGATATAATAAATTTTTCTGACCGGTTTATTAATTGCTTAACGATAAAACCTGGTTGTACTAAATATAATGTTGATGGAAGTTATCTCTGAAGCCTAATCATCGTCTGTACGTGAAAATTTTTGTTAATCTTATTGAGCGTCTCACTTAAATAAGACTAATTAACTCCTATAGTCTAAATTATAGCAATTTCATTACAAGACCATAAACTAATCACTTACATAGTTACTAATTGGCAGACAACATTTATTAATATTACCACATTCAAAAAATAAGTAATAATTCTATGCAGTAAAACAACTCTCGTAAAATCATAGAATTACTAAGCTGCCAACGGAGAGTAGATAATAGAAAATATAACGTCACACTATTATCATACAAGCATGACCTAATCAAAATTTTTATATCCAATCCTTTCGGATTCCTTCGAAAATAAATTAAGGCACTGAAATGAAAACATTAGTAAGTACTAAGAAATGAATTTCACAGTAGAAAATCAGTTTTACGCTGCAAATAATATGTACCATTTTTCAAAATACTAATTTTTTTCATTTTCATTTTCATCTACTTCGGAATGTGATTTACAGCTCTTTCCATGATATTGGTTTTACTTCCTGAAACTTTTTCATAAAAAAACTAAAAACTCATTTTTTTTACTTATTACCTTTTCTAAGTCTTCTAAGTTTAATATTATTTATTTTTTATTTATAGAATTATATAATAGTATTATTATCCTGGATATATTTTTGTATTTAACAAGACCATTGTTTTAATATTGGATAAAATACAATTGATAGGCCATATTGCCAAGAAAAAATTGAGTGGACATTTTTCAATTAACGTTCATTGAGTTACTTTTAATTGATCGTGTATTCCTTTTATTATTTAAACTGGATTAAAGCCCATACGTATCCAATCTGATTAAAGCTAAAAAAGGTTGCCATAGCAACTGTTTTCTTGGCTGGAGTTGGGTACCTGAATTTTACCATGACTATGTCAAACCGTAATCATTTGGTTTTGAAAAATACAATTAAAACTGCGTAATGTTTAATGTAATAAAGCCTGTTATACCATTCTACAGATCCTTGTGATGTTGTAAATAACCCCACATGATAATGCGGAATAACCTTCATTGCCACAGTACATACTAAAAGATTAGTTGTGTCGTTTTAGTAAAATCTCTACCAAACCATAAAAAAATAAACTCAAATCGAGGCAATCAATTAACATTTTGTGATATTTCATCATAAGGCACTGTGAAATAGTTTTTAAAACACCAGGCTCATCGAACATAAAACAAAAACCCACGCTAAGTTGATTCATGAAAATAGCATTTTTTAAGGCGGGGAATGAGTATAAATGTCTTAAGGTACGTTTTCGTTGGAACTTCTTAAGGTTGGCAGTAAACTGCTGGCAGCTAAGCAGTGGGAGACCGAATCGATGACATTACAACCACTGACTGCCGGCCAGTACCACCGAAATATGGCCTCTTGATTTTCCTCCAAAGAAATGGTTAACTGCCAGCAGTCACTGCCGACCGCTACCACATGCAGTTCCACCAAAAACGTAACTTTACTTAATCGTTCCGTGATATTTTTTAACCTTTTTGTAAATATCTATAGATATAGAATAATTGTCAAAACATTAAATCGCACTAAGATCTTGAGAAATAAGCTTATTTTATCAGTCCTATCTATTTAGTGTGATTTATTTCGCTATAGTTCCAATTTTATGTGCTTAAAATTGTATTTATTGTATTTTATTATATATGCGTTTGAGAAATATAACCATGCATTTTTCTGTTAGGAGCGTGGAATCCTACAGGGTATTATAAATTTATCGTATTATCCCATAGAATATTATTTCAATTAACATCCATCATAACTATCGTTAAAATCAACTTTATCGTGGATCAAGCATTTGCGCCTAACTATCTGCTAAAGGGGTTTTATATCAGCGCTAATTTACAGCTGATGGCAGCTACCCATATCTTGCTAGTTTGTATTCCCTTGACACGTGTCAATTTTCACTAATGCAAACACTTCTTTAAATTAGTATTCAGAAACACTATGAAATAAAATTAAAATTTTCAATATAGTGGAAGATATTGGAGTGTCAGGAAAATATAAAATTTATATATCTAACGATTTTACATAAAAAAAAACTATGATAAATTTGCGTCTTCTAACAAGACAATAAAAAAAAAATGGGGCCTGAATTAATAGTACAGCGAGGAGTAATGATTTTAAATACAAGCAAGAAAAAATTCTATACACTTTGAGCTTGGCAATAAAAATCATAAACAGTAGTCAATACATTCATTGCACTGAAATTTAATGATAAATTTGAATAACATTTAAAATCGTTCGATTTTGCCACTTGACGCAGTTCATCAATATGTATACAATATTTTCATGAAAGATTTATACATTTTATTATTACCTAAACTGACTATTCTTATTTAACTGCATCATGAAATAGGTGACTTCCCTTTTTGAGTTTGAGTCCATACTCAATAAAACAATGGAGGCATCGAATAAAACTGTGCAAAATAGCATACCTTTATGAAAAACACATTTGGAAACAAGATGTGAACGATGGTTTTAATGAATTTCAGCAATTATGGTTTAAAAAAACAAACTCTATACTGCTAATGTGGATATCCAAATATTTAAATTTAAAACCCTACTTAAAATTCCGGAAAAATAATTTTTATTTATGCTATTCATATGGAGATAATTATTATTTTATTGTTTTCCCTATATCACAAAGCACCGCCAAGTGAAATTCCATTTCTCTAACTTTAAAAGAGGAGTCACTTGAACAGACAAATAGACGGATGAATGCTTAAGGGTTTCTGGCTAAAAATAAGAAACCACAACTAAACCCTAAAAACCATCTTTCAATATCAGATATTGGGTTCAAATGTATGAATTTAGTCTGGGAACTGATTCATGCAGGTTGAATTATTGATTCAAGTGAAGTTTGTGACTTCACTAGACTCACTTCTTTGTTATGCATGCTGTAACGTATCGGTGCTTTGATTACTGACGGAAGCTGCTTAGGAATCCCCGAATCATCAATGGGTTATTGTGATGTCAACGTTACGTGAGATCGCTGCTGTCACGAGGCAAGGAAAGTTTAATTGGATGCTTAACTTCTTGGAAGTTCGTCTTACTTATATGTTTTGGAACCTATAGAAATAACTTCTTAGATCTTCGGATATTTTTTTTTTTTTTATAAATGACTACATTTTTCACAACAGTTTACTTGCGTATCAATTGCCTCAACTTTATTTCAGTTTTTACAATGCACTAAACATTTTTTTTCAGAACATAATCTAAAAATTAAGTGACGAAGAAAGCTGAGAAACCTACAGCACACCAGGCATTTCAATACATTCTACTACGTAATTTTTTATCAAAACTACTTCATTTTATTTATTTATTTTTTCCATCTCGGCTTTTCCTTATCAACAAATAGAAAAAAAATTGTAACTAACTAAAATAGTTATGACTTTCACTGGTCAAACTTCTACGTCATTCAGCTCTTGTCTTACGTAGCCAAGTTCCCCAAACGTTAGACGTCAGAGATCAGCTGTAAGAGGAAGGAAACGGTTGGAACGGTTGAAGGAGGAAAATTCAAGAATATTCTGCAGGTGTTTCCTATGAGGAAAACAAATGGCTATCCAAAACGTTTACTTCAGGGATCACTGACATAGACATTTATAATGTGCAGGATCAACGTTTTAAGACACAATGTTTATTTTTATTGACAGTTATAATGACTTTTTGTAATAAAATTGAGCTACAATATAAAATAGCATGCTTCTTAGAGAAACTACATGAATTGCACGATGTTATGGTTTTAATAGCTATACATATATATGCTGCATATAAACAATCAGCCAGTCGAATTGAAGCTACCATACTCGAAGTTATTGACATTTTTTCGTGTTCTTTTTATTAGAAACCAGGAAAACTATTCACTAGCTTAAATAAGGTACACCCGTTGCACAGGGCAGTCAAACCGATATTTTTCATGCAGAACTTGTCGAAGTGGCTATTAGCTAAACTAAATGACGTATACTCATCCATAAAATCAATAATTTTTAGTCATTTTCTATTTATTTTTGATTTCCTATTGGTTTCTATTGTTTCTATTTATTGTTTCAAATTTATTGAATCCAAAATGTACTAATAAAAACAAAACATTACGATATAAAAAGTGTATTGATAAGTTAATGAAGGGTTAATAATGAGTTAAAGATGTGAAATAATATCACAATGAACCTTTATTATCATATCGTTCAACCAGTTTAGAAACATATTATGTAAACATGTAACAAGGTTATTTTATGCTAGTATTCTAAATATAATATTACGGTTTTTACTCTAATCAAACATTTTTTCTATGTTTACTAGTGTGAACAACAATTGCACAAGCCATCGATGTTTGAACTGTCCTACCCTTGCTCCTTGCGGGTGTGGCTATCTCAACCAGACGCAAAAATAGTTTCGTATTATAGATAATTATAAAAGCATATCCAGATACGAAGGAAGGGGTGATAAACGAGACAATGAATGGGTAGCAGAGGAATTTTCCACACGTTGACCCTTGAATAGTCGACGTACAATCAGTTGTAGCTTCGACCCCAGTGGGAGATATCAGGCGATCCCCTAGACACGGGGATCAAACAGCTATTATTGGGTTGCATCTATTGAATGTAACCGGATTTATCAGCTTTTATACGAGGAACAGCGTCATACAAGCTGAGATACTTTCGTATATCGTAAGGACAATCGTTTGTTTGTTTTTTCGGGGGGGGGGGTCATTCGGGGCAAATCTAGCAGGTCATCAACGACATATGGGACCCGAGATAGCACGAGAACTAGAGCAGAGCCTCCTCGGAACCGGCCGGGATCCTGGAGGCGCCCCTGTCTCACATGTCATGCGGTGGTTATAGATTTGTAGGTCTGGTTGTAGGAGGTGAATAAAATCCACATATTTACCTAACTGAAATACATCAGTACAATTCACCAATATTTACATTTTCATAAAGATCAAATCCTCCCATTTCCTCGGAGTTCACACGCTCCGTGAGACCAGTGATGCACCCACCGCCCCAGGACACCGTCCTTCCCCGACCATCCCACACCCACAGCAGCGTTAGCCATTTTAACGTTTTATTGCCATGTGTGAATAAACCAACGCTGGTTAGTTAAAGGTTAAAAAATAAAATAAATAATAGGAATTACATGTGCGGTATTGATGATGTCAAAAATTACATATTACGGATTAGATTACTTATGTAGAGAAATTTTGCACTGGTATTTAAGGTTGGTTAGTAAGTTTTTTAGTGCTGCTGGCAATCAATAGACTTTTTTGGCTATTTGAAATAGATTTGTAAAAGTGACATTACTTGAGTAAATAAAAATGGTTAAATCTCGGTTGCATTTTGGAGTCTCGGGTGTGAGTCTACAATATCCTATTCTACGGTGATTAAGCACTACTTCTTTTCGATGGCTGCCACGGTTTGACGTAAAATTCATTATAATAATAACATGGATGGTTTGACTTCTCATTTGATGTACTTGAGCTCTACTGGGTGGGCTTTCCTCCTACATCGACTAGCATCGTTTAGGTATTACTTCTTTCCATGGGCGTGCTAGTAAATACAATTTGTGTATTGCATTGATAATGACAGTCAACAGTCAATAAACAGTCGTAATACTGTCATAACTCTCTCAGTATAATAATTATAACAGAATCTTTATCTCTTTTTTTAAAAAATGTATATTTGTGGTCGCTTACCACCAGTACACTTTTTACTATTACATTAATCCGTGGTTCATGAACAACATTGTCCATGGAAATCTATCAAATACAACTCGACTAACAAATACTCATACCAAGATAATTGACAAAACAATGATTTTAAATAGAAAGTGAGTGGTAAATGGTCATAAAAAGTATGATAGGCAAAGTAATATTATCGATATGTAAGCTTGCCGGGTTTTATTATGGTAATAAAATATTTTTGGTCCTAATGGATGTAATCTTTTGATGCGAATACCGTATAATTTCCTATTTCTTTAGTTAATGGATTTTAGGAGACTTTCTCTACTCATGTAGTAATGGTAATAATTACTACTCATTATTATTATTTATGATACAGGGACATTTATTTTGAATAATTTGTATAGTTTCTAAATTTCGTCTACTGGCGAAGGTTCATGATGAGCAACCATGCATCAATATTGGACTCATTACAGATTTGTACAAGATTAATTTATTATTTGAATATATTTTGGATTACTCATTCAAATCTGTAAATCATTTCTTGAGATTTTTTTTTAAGATTTTAATTTTACATGCCGAGTAAACGTTTCTTTTTTTTTTTTTTTGTCTGGGTGTACTCGTTAGTTTCGTAAGCCATCGCAGATGAGAATCTCGGAGTTAACTCTCTCAATAACAGTACGCTTCCAGCCATATAGCTGTAACGCGAACACTTTTCTACTTAAGAATTTCAGTCCACCAAAATGTGTGACTAGTTTACACCAAACTTTAGAAGATTGAACTGGTACTCGGCAATCATCTTAAGTATGTCTCTGTGCGTTCCACGACAGTGGTCTTAAAATAGATGTGCCCAAAAACGCCCTGATTCACTCTGCATATGGTGTGTCTATAAAGAATTAAACATAAAAAAAACCGGTCTCATTTCTAATAATTAACCTGCTTCTCTCTTACATTCAACGTATCTCAAGTCACAGCTCAGGGGCTATTTTATAGTCTTAAAGTGCTCGTTTTTAGGGTGTCACTGTTGTTTTCAAAACCAGAAACCCTTACGTTTCCCGTAGGTGTTTTTTTTTTAATCAAACGTTTATAAGCTATCAATGCAGTTGTATTTTAAGCAGTGCTTACAATTTCAGTTCATACACTGTTAGTTTTTTGGAGTAAAAGCTTATTAGCCAAAACCACATACCTCGTCACGAAATCACCATAAATCTCACTCGTAAGCAAAATAGTTTTGAAGGAGGACACCTCAGTAGGGGTAAGGAAAAATTTAAGACAATAACACAATTAAACATATTCGAAGAGATTTTTTATTATACAATTTTGAGGTTCATTTTGTCAATATCTCAGCAGGGTCAGTCATTTAAATTTTTGGATTTTCGTATTACAAATTAATCATCATGTTACAATTCACCCCTTGTTTCTTCCTCAAAAGTATATTAATAGAAACCACACCCCTTAGGTTTTACGTCGACAAAAACCTTGGCTGTATGTCGATTCATCCACTCAATTAGCTCATTTCCGACAACCGGTTGCAGATACTTTGACGGAAAACTATGTATGGAGCCTGGCAAAAATGAGATAATTTTTTAGCCAGTTCAAGCAAGCAGTCGTAGTAGCAGATTGACTGACGGCCAGCATTTGAAAGAATTATAAAGTAATCCAAATAGTTGTTGAGGAATGAACCATGAAAATTTTAAATACGGTATAAACTATTTTGGGTACGCTTGTAGATTAAATTATTAATCAGTTGCCACTCTTATATTGCACCTTATCATATGCTCATATGTCATAATATATAGCCACAATAACTTTTGAAAACTATTGTTGGAACCACCAACAACATAAATATTTCCTAAATGGCCTCACAAATCATATCTTAATTACCTAGCCCAAAGTGGAGAGGCACTACTTTCCTGCAGGAATGGATCCTGTCATGAGTCTGTATGTCTGTTTTTGTGTAAATTCGCAGTCATAAAAATGGTATAATCGATCTGCGATTTTCAAGTTTTTTTCTTGACTAATGATTTGACTTAAAAACGCTAAATTTAGGACCAAACTTCATGAAGTAGAAGGAGCTAAGAATAAATTTCCGATTTTAATATTCGATTTTCCTTATGGATGATGTCTCATTAAAGGACATACGCATATAATGAAAATAATTTTCAAGATATTCTATGAATACCAGTATTGAGAGTTAATAGTTTTTAAATATAAACAACTTTAATAGTTTTTTTTTTATATTATTGCTTTAGTATTTTAAAACTTTAAGGACCGCAATTACTAGGGATTAGGGGACCCTAGTCCCCGGGTATCCAACTCTTAATTTCGTTGACTATATAAGTAGAAACATATACATTTCTGAAATAGTTACAATTAATGTAAACTGATTTGAGCGGTATGAAAAAATATTGGTCTACAGAGGCAAATGAATGACGATGCAATTTATCCATAAATAAGCTAGTTTGAGTAAGTTATCTATAGTAGCCGAACGGAAATTTCCAGGGAAAAAAAATTAATCTTTGAACAAGGTTAAATTTGATTGTGTAATGGTACACAGGAAGCAAAGGAAGGCCTAATATTGAATAAATGTTATAATGAGCAACAAAGAGATAGGCATAAGAGATTGCATTTTAATACTGAGTGGCTCAATAAACACGATAAGACACATGAAAAAAAAATGGTAGTAAATATTGAGGTATTTTGAACTGAGGGTTGATAAAAAACGATCAGATCGGATAAACTATCGCCGAGATTGGGCCTATGTCACCGAGTCACTGGCTACTGTCTTATCGTTGTCTTAGCTCAGTCAATAGTGTTGTACTTTTGAAACACTGATGTGCCAATCGGGGCTTTATTGGCACAGGGCTGTTAAGGTGACACATATAATGGAACGGTTACTCTGTTAGCTTTATTAACACGATAGAGCCGTGATTCACAACCATTAGGGCAACTTTCAACTGAATGTTTAGAGTTGGGGGAAGTGTTAGACATCTGGTCGTCTGCACACTAAACTTTTCCATTGTTTTGTCTGTTCTTAAATAGTGGCAATAAATATGATTCAATCGATCTGAAATTTTGAAGGTATATTCACAACCCACTATATTTTTTGGGTTAAGATGTAATAGCGGGATATATTAGGTAAAAAAAATTAAACGAGAATATAGGACCAAGACATAGTGTGTATTGGTTTTATTTTTCATCCAAGACAATGCCTGGGGATGTTCAAAAATATCCCATTAATATTTTATTTGAGTTATTCTATTAACAAAAAGATAATTAATTATGTTCAGAATATATTTATTAAAAGTAAGATAATGTGGTCTACCATTAAGGTAAGTGTGAGGTAATAAATAGATATTCACTGACAACCACGGGTTTTATGTGCAAATGTTTCGGTAACTAAGATTTCTCGACTCAAAGGACAGAAACTGTTTTAGACTTAAAGTTATGTTGTTTTTTCCATGACTAAGGATGGATCAGAAACAGCAACAACAAAAAAATGAAATACTTTTATACTTGATATTACTACTTAACATGTTAAAGATATTAAAAAAAAATGTTTTAACACCCGACAATGCATTCAGCGTTTTTAAGGCGTTCTTTTTATTTGTTAAAAAGGCTACTTTCAGTTACTATATGATAGATCACTAATAAAATGAAATAAAGAATTTCTCTCGCTCAATTTGGCTGATAACTACAAGTGCCAATCTTAAAAAACTTATTCAAAGTTCCCACTTCCACGTGATTAAACTATATCTTTCAAAAAGTAAGATATTGTTCATAATTGATGTACCTACGGGGCCTATAGTTGGTTAGGATAAAAAAAAAAATATATTCGATACAATGAAACAACTGAAACCAAAACTAAGAAGGCCAATGATCCATGGAACAACAATTTTATTTTACTAGCATAAACTATTTAATATAATAACTATTCATTGTGATGGAAAAGGACACTGTTGTGTTTCTCCTTGCTCATTGATCCAGCGGTCTCGTTCCGCATTAACTTACAACACGGCCTCTCCCAATCATTCCTTCTACATTGTTTTATAGATTCGACATCTCCGGAGACATTTTTAGCAACGAGGCAAAACAAATACCCGAATAAGAAATAAAGAAAATCTGTTCTCATTACAAAAACCTCATAGCTAAATGATACGTGCAGCAGTTTTGCTTCCAAATTATCTCGACCATGATTCCAACATTATAAGTCCTTTTTTCCTTATTATACGGTTCGAAAGAATCCGTAACTAATTGAGAGTGGCTGAAATAGGTCCTTCAGATCAGCCATTCGTTGCAATTATATTTTAATAAAATAAGTTGTGGAAAACAACAAATAAACAGGTGGTCTGAAATGTTTTCGACCTCAACATGAAGATGATAATAAAATAAATAAAAGCTAGTAAAATAAAAGCTTTGTAAGGTCGGAAACTAACAAGGCAACTATGTTTGATGGATCACTGCTTTCAATAAACAATTTTTGGTGATGCTAGTTGAATTATAAATTTAATAGCGAATAACAATAAATTTGATGGATTATAAAAATAATTCAGATGTGTTCTCCAAGAGCAGAAAAAAAATTATTTTAAGTTTACAAACTACATTTTATTATCATATTTTAATATGTTATCTTTATACGGCTTGTAGTGTGTGGTTATTATAGATTAGCAGGTCAGTTTCTTTTTTACTTAGAAAATGATAAAAATATTCTGGATTGTATTAAATTTGAAGCTTCCTGAAATGTTGCAAAAATTAGGTTATGGTCTGAGTAACGTGAATAATTTTTTTTTTAAATAAGTGCGTTTTCCTATTCAACCCTCCGAAAAAGAAAAAAAAAGTGAATACGAATTTTTGTGACAATCGGCTATAATATTTTTTCAGATCGATTCGCCTGGGGATCTAAATTCGTCATTGCCTTTATTGAACTTACACTTTCATAACTTGACAAATTTTCTTGTTACCACCTTAATTTATTACCACATTGTTACCAACTGTTAAGCTTAATGTATTCTCTTCAGTATTAGTCAACAGCAATTAGGTTTAATGCATTGATTAGTAAAAAACGTAATGATGAAATAAAAATAAAAAACTGAAAAAGTTTATTATATCTCTGGTTCACATACATTTCGGAGACTTATTGAGGACATAGCGTATACTTAATTAGCCCCTAGATCCCTGTAAAGTTTGGCGTTGATTGGGAAAGTCGTTTTTTGAGCTATTGCGATGTTTGTAGTTTCCAAAAAAAACAAAACAAAGGAAATGGGGTAAGAAAATTTCTCAGCAAAAAATTGAATTTTGGCAAAAAAAAAAAATATGAGGGGACTAGTCCGTTTTAATAAGATGCCCCCTCGATCAATCCTTCCAAGAGTTTCAGTAACTCTGAAGACAATTAAGGTTAACAGGCATCAAGGGTAATCATTCTGGTCTAGTTAAAAGGAGGATGGTCAAGATAAGTTCTGCAATTATTATAAACATTAATTGCAACGATGAATTATCTACATACGTTATCAAATCATTAATAATATTTTTAACAACTACATATACATGTTGGTGTTCTACTATGTTATATGTGAATGATTTGTTCTAATCGGGTATAATAACAACTTAAAAGCCGACATTTAGTCATTATTTATTTTTCTCGCCGTTTCATTGCCGAGTCCGGACGTTGGGCCTCATTTTCCAATTTCTAAATCAGCAATCGTCAGTCGTCTGCGATGTGTCATTGTTTTGTGATAGAAGTCACAAGAATGATCCTATTGGTCTCAAATTTATTAGATATATTCGATACCGATTCATTTATGCTGAGAGAGGTAAAGATATATTAATGTTGAAATGGAAAATAAACTAATATAAAATACATCTTTCATTATTATTATTACTTTATATTGTCACAGCTCAATAGCTACAATTTTTTTTTTATTTTATAGCCCCTTTAAATTTACAGATAATTATATATAATTATAGATCCTCAGGCGAATCTATTTACAAATTATTTGTGTATTTCCTGTAGCATCGCTACATTATATACAGGTTTTGTTATTTTATAAAAATTATATAATGAATAAACAAGTATAATGATATACATTATACGTGACTAGACTGAACTGACTAATAAAGGTGATGGGGCTCACCTTTTTGATCAACCTTAAAACTAACTTACATACTAATTCTTAACCTAATTTTTCCCCGACAGACTGTTGCCATCGATGCAGGAGGGGTGGTGGGGTCATAGTGTTAAACACTGGGTTGGTTAGGTGCAATAGCTACAATATATTTATATTTACGATTTTACGTTCTCGAGTAAAGGATATATTAAATTAGGTATTAGAAAAATAAATTCAAAGTTCTTTCCAAAACTTAAAGTTTTCAGAATCGACAATAGGTCCGAAACGTGTCTCAAAAAGTGTTTAATGAAATATTTCAGTTATTTAACATGCTGGCGTACAAATCTAAATTAATCAATTTGATTATGTTTTAAAGCATATGAAATAGTACTCTCTGAGAGTGGCGTGACTCGATACTGATGAATTTGTTTGATATCACCTTTGGTTGACGAAAGAGAAATATATGATTTTCAACAAATTAATTATAGGACAGCGCTTCATCATACGTATTATTACTGACGACTTGATGAAAATATCGCTTTCATTAGCCCGAACCCATCTACTCAAATATGAATACTTTTTTTTTATGTATTATTTTTATAGGAATCATCTGCGAATTAAATCATATCTTAAAATGGTTACTTAATGCTAAAAAAAAAAAAAAAAGCGGAAAATAAGCTCATATACGTGAGAAGTCTCATTTTTCTTCTCAAATTATGTACAGTTTTTTTTTACATTTTTTGAATAGACTAAATTATCTCGTCCTTGGCAATAATCCGTCGACCTTTGTGTATGATTCGCTTTGGGTCGGTTTTCATACTTAAGAACCATGTGTTGTCAGCTCTCTTATACAAACAGAATTAAAGTTTGTTTTAAAAAAAGTAAATAGCAAACACTATTCACTAGTTAATAATTCAATTTAATATTTCATTGCTACATAAAAAAAAAAATAACGTTAGCTGATGATATGACTTTATTATAAATTCGTCCTGGAATATCATCGTAATATTATCAGGCCAAATTCCGGATGTTCTTATTTAACTTATTCAATTGTGAATCAAATTAAAACTTTTATGACATAAAACTATATGAACAAAATTAAAAAAAATATTTTGTTGCAACCAAAATTCGTTTACATGTAAATAGTAACCATAAGAACGGAGTCACCTCCCAAGTTTGGTGGCGATCGGATTGTCGATTGTAACAATCGATTATCAACTTTGTACTATCGACAATAGTTAGTTAAAAGGACGTATTTCTCAAAAAGACTGTTGTAAAATTATGTTTCAAATTAAACATTTTATAATAAATTACAATGTATTATATTAAGATTTAAATTCAGTCAATCAAAACGTACTTTTACTTCTTTTTTTTAAATATTTTGTGAGTGAAATAACAATTCTGTTTTAGTTTTACCTAAATACTTATTTGTTTATTGGTTCTTTTTACACCAGTGTTTACAATTTTCTATTGAATTATTTTTTCTAATTAACCTAACTATTTTTTAGTAATAAATTCGCTTTGTCTTTCCCAAATTGCCTCTTATTTAAGTTATCGCATGTAGTACAATACACATTCGATTAATTGATTATGTGTTCTAAAACAAAAATTGTTATTAGGTAAATATTAACAAAAAAACTTTTTGGTCCATATTGGAAACGTGATTTCTATTGTAAAATTTTGAAACTTTTAAAATACGTTTTAATTTTTTTTTTTATTCAGTTCCTATACGATGAGGAAAAGTCAAAACTTTACATCTTAAACAGCCCCGAGCTGGAACATGAGAAATTTCTAAAGTTAAAAATATAAGCCAGACTTTTTCACGTCAGGGTTCAGGGTGATTCCCATTAATTATGAATGGTTGAACCTGTTACACAAGGTTCAAAAATTACGCAAGAGTACGTACAATATCCGAAATTGTAAATCATGAGTTCTCTATATTTTAACTTAAAAGTTCATTATAAATTTCTTAAGGATATTTATTATTTGTGCTGAATTTGCTTATCCAGTAATACGTAATATGGTCTGTTACTATTACGTAACATTAACCACTACGTACGCCTGTGAAGGTAATTACGCTGTTTAGCTGCAGTCGGTTGACATTGGTATTGAGTGTTATGACCGCTGGCAGGAGCAAGGACGTTGAAACATCTACAGTCGCAACACGTGCTTTTTGTAACATTTCTAAAATTTAGTTATTATAACAATAATCTGAATCATTATTATGTAACAATTATGTGTTTTACGGTTATTACGGATTACTATTATTAATTAATTCCAGGGCCAATTGCCTTGCCATTTTTAAAAAGAAATTGTTCATGTACCGCTATTCTTTTACCTAAAGTCGTTTATTTTACTAAGCGTTAAAACGAAGTTTGTATTATTCAGCATATTTTGAGGCGTTGAACAATATGTTTTTAAAATTTCGCATTATATATACTTACGACTCATGTTTTTGACAGCTGACAGTTTAGTGTTAGTAAAAATGGAGCGTTACACGATAGAACAACGTGTCTTTATTGTTGAATATTACCTCAAAAATAATAAAAGTTTGGCGACCGCAGTTCAAAAATTTCATACAAAGTATGGTCGGAATAGTGTTTTGACTTCATCAACTGTGAAGAGATTAATTGAACAATTTAGGGAGATTGGATCGGTTGGAGACACTAAACACACTGCTCGTCCAAAAACAAGCCGTTTAAATGTCAACATCGAAGCAGTGCGTGAGAGTGTTGTTGAAAATCCAGGAACATCAATTCGGTGTCGTAGACAAGAATTGCAACTTTCAAGAAGCTCTCTACAGCGTATACTCACTAAAGATCTGGGTCTCCATGCTTACTAAATTCAGTTAACACAACCTAATGAAGCCTAATGACCATACACAGCGAAGAGAGTTCGTTGAATGGATTACTGAACATCAACAAGTGGATGCCGATTTTTCGAGCAAAATTATCCTAAGCGATGAAGCACATTTTCATCTTCATGGCTTTGTTAATCGACAAAATTGTCACATTTGGGGTTCGGAGAACCCACATGTGACTGTCGAAAAACAAATGCATCCACAACATGTCACTGTTTGGTGTAGATTTTGGGTTGACTTGTTTTGAAAATGAGGCTGGTCAAGCAGTAACTGTTACTCGTGCTCGATATCGCGACATGATAACACAGTTCTTTGTGCCAAAATTGGATGATATGTGGTTTCAACAAGATGGTGCCACATGCCATACAGCCCATGAAACAATTCAAATACTGCATGAGGCATTTCCAGGTCGTGTACTCTCTCGTTTCGGTGATCAGAATTGGCCCCCTAGATCGTGTAATTTAACACCTTTAGATTTCTTTTTATGGGGTTATTTGAAGTCAAAGGTGCATGTCAACAAACCTACATCCACCCGTGCATTAAAAGAGGAAATTCAACGCTGCATCAACGAAATTCAACCACATTTTTGCCAAATGGTCATGGAAAATTTCGACAAAAGAGTGCGTATGTGCCAGCAAAGTCGTGGAGGCCATTTGCCCGATGTGTTATTCCATAAATAACCCTATCCTATTTACTTTATAATTCAATAAAAAAATAACAACAAAAATACAAAAACTGTGTTTTCTATTTAAATCAAATCTTGCGTTAATTCTGGGACACCCTTTACAAGTGAGTGGGCAACTGTGAACTACCTGTTCGCTTAAAATTTTCTCCGGGCTCTAGTAGTTGTCGGTAGTTGATAGTTGTTGTTAAGTAGTCAACGGATTATTAGTTAATGGAGAATCTCGACATTGCTCTTAACATTGTAATATTCCTTTTGCACATTTACATAGGCATATATGAGAAACTTTGAGCTACGAAATTGAAAATGTATGTGAATAATTCATCACGAACACTTAATGATCACCAAATCAAACAGAAATCGTTTCGTATACTTTGTGAATAACACTGAAGAGAAACGTTATGTGGTAAAAAGCTCAAATAAAAAAATTAAGTTCAAATGTCACACTGACTAGTTTATGTATTTTCTGGTATTTTTCATTATTACTTATAAATATTATTTGGAGGCATTTGTGAACCGATTCTTCCTCCGTTTTCGATAGTATATTTTTTTAATAAAGACTATACGGTGCACACTCTTAAGTAGATTTATACAATTTAAAGATATAATCTCCATATATATATATTGATTCATTCATGTGATAATAAATATTTTACATTGTCAAAAGAGTGTCAAAATCGTATTTTATTTTGAAATAGTCGTCATTTAGGCAGTTTTCAAAATTTTTAATTATTTTTTCATTGTGTTACCATATTCCATATTTCTTACCTTCTTAACTCTTAACGTTAAGTTTTGTTTTTTCAAACCCTTCTGTAAATAACATTCACTTGGAGCAAAAACAACAATCTATTATTCAATGATCTGAAAATCTCTCAATAGAGCAACTACAATTTTAAATGTAACTCTATTTCATAAATTGTTCAGATATAAATTAGAATAAAAGAATAAAAGAAGCTCGTGCAGGATTTTTCCTGTTGCCTTTTTACTAATCATTACTGGCAAAAGCATTCTTTTAAAGTATATCACATTTGTTATCATCTACGTATGACGGGACTATATTGACTTTGTTGAACATCTAAACAAAAAAACACGTTTCTTTGGCTCTTTTTGTCTGCCCCTAGAAGAAAAAAGATCTTTAGATTATATTAAAGTGATGCTGAAAAGAATTTTTTTTTAAGCCAAAAAGAAAAAGAAGAAATCCTTTATGTATTTAATAATATATTGAATAGGTTTTCGCTAGGAAATGTTTTTCTAATATAGTGGCCTTTTAACGACTCGAGGCTGTAAATTTTTTCGTTGATATGATGATTTACAAAATTGTAATATTTATTACGTGTATTTTTAAAGGGTTGGGGGTCCCATCATATAAAAATGGTTCTATCTAAAATGATTCGGATTTTTAGTCATAAATTGCATTCAGTCCATTCTCCATATTTTCTTATAAAGAGTTTAAAGTGCAAAAAAAGTCAGTAATATACATTAGGAAAGGTTAAAAGCACGGAAGAGTCTTAAAATCAAAAATATCTTTAGGCAGAACAGTTAAGTTTTTGAATTGGTTACACTTTTGTTATGCTTTAATTTGTACTTATTAGTTGTTTTTTGTTTAAAATGTCTATGTATTGAGACATTTATTATTCACTTAATTTTGTGACACCCATTTTCGACAAAATATCTACCATGAACTCTTTATCAGTGTAGTAAGCATTGTATGTAGGTAGATTATATTTAAAATCCATAGATGAACGCTGCTTCAATAGAGCTACTATCGAAAAAATCGTTTTTATTATACTCATTTTATTAAAATTTTAAATGGGTGGTGAAAAGTTAATATTTCTTGCCAAAGGTATGCCATAGTCAGCAATACAAAGTGGCAATACATAATTAGGGTTCGATCTCCAATCAAGAAATAAAAATTATTCTTTAACATCACCAACAATTGCAGACAGAACCCTTAGTAAAAGTATCAAGGACAAATTGCATAATGGCTAATATTCAGTTAATTGTTATCAGTTTTTTCTTTATTACAATAAGTTTTAAAAAGGGCCAGATCGCGTAACAAATGAGCAGTAAGACTTAATGGATCTATAATTAGAGAACATAGCAACGTCTGGAGTGAATGAATTTTTGTTTGAAGACAATCGAATTTCGAATGATGTTTAACAGGCACTACTCTATGATCAAATAAATGTTCTGAACTAAACGTATTTGTGATGGTAGCAATATGAATAGCTCAGAAAAACAAAGAGGTAAATTGCAACATAAGAGTTCTCAAAGAAAAATAAATATTCATTAGAATTAAATTATACGACATTGTTTATTTTTTTTTTCAAAGTCAAAAAAACTATTGAATAATTGAAGATCATTCACGTAATACTCAATAATTAAATTAGTACATGATCTCTAAGCAGGGATAGTGATTCATGATTCAAACAGTGGACAAGTCAAGGGAACAGATGAGTGTCAACAACTCATTCGATAAATTAGTTTCAGACAATTGAAATGCGATGCATCTAGAGCATTCCAAATTCTAAACAATTTTCTTGTTTCTTCTGAGGTACTGATTCATTTCTTAAAATATAGTGAATAATTCGGTGCTTACGTATGACTTTGTATTTTTACATATCGGATTTTTACATTTTTACATTACAATATCGGAATTTAATCTTTTTTGCTTAAGATCACCCATTCATTCAATCCAAGGTTATTTTGAAACTGAAAATAATGCTGCGAAAAAATGTTTCCATATAACGACGCCTTAAAAGATAGTGGGTACTAAATAAAAAAAATAATCTCCATAAATGTTGCTAATATAAAAAGAATCGTGGTCACACTATTTTTAATTATAATTATTTTCCATCTGAAATAATTACTTTGTATATGATTTGAGATGGAGCAATAGGAGAATTAAAACGAAACTATGAGTAGCTAGTTTGAAATTTGGAAGAATTCATCTCAAATTTATTGCAAAAAACGTCTACTGTTTATGGCAGGAAAGGTTCTATAGCATATTTTTGTTATTCTCTGTACCTCACTCAGGAATAATAATATAAAAATTTATATAATAAAATAGAATAATAAAAATAAATAATAAAATACAAATGTATTTTTTTTATATTTAAATTACTTACATTATTTTATTATTTGGAAGTGTCCAAGTTTTTATAGACATCAATCTCATTTATTTTTTCAAGTAAATTGTCCGGTGAATGCCATTGTTTTTTTTGTTTTTTTTTTACTTCTGGTCACCAGAATTTGTAAACCTCAACACGTCGATATGCATGCGGAAAGCTAATAGTTTTTCTAGTTAACATCACAGCTAACAGCACATCTTAAGTTTGTTTATTTTGATTTTAAAACCATTATTCCCCGATAGGTGAAGTGTGGTGGGCTATTTGAGTTCAAACTTTTTTAAGCATAAAACGAAATGCAGCATCAATAACGCGGAACTGTTATAAAATTCTCAAAGCTCTCCTAAAAATAAAACTTTATTTTTGACTTAAAACTAGAGATTCTCGAAAAAGTAAGTTCCAACTAAAATTATTGGGTCTATTAAGTCAATTTATTTGTATATGTCGACGTTTAACTGGAATTCACAGATCTTCAAGGCTTCACAACTGTCACATAATCCTTAGTAAAAGCAATAAACATTAATTGATCTACCAATTAGATTCAATATGTATCTAGAACTTAATTTACTGTAATGTTATATCCGTTCCACAGTATGTTTGAGCGCAAACCTTCCCTCCAAAATTTCTTGGAACACTTAAAAGAATCGGTGGAAATCGACCATTAATCATTAACTCCCTTCAGCGTACACTAATGCAGTCACAAGGCACAAAGCATTTCATGACGGCTGACATTACCTTTTTATCTGTTGTTAAGAATTGTTGTCTCTGAAATAATTTCCGTTATTAAAGACTTCCTGTAATTTAAAAGAAAAAAGTGTAACAGTTTTGTCGTAATCTTCCTATTACTACTAATGGTACATTATTGCAGGATGGCAGTAGACATTATAAACAACCTTATAGATTAGTTCTGTTCCCAGCGTCGGTTAAATGATTTCAAATATGTCTTGTTCAGTTGTTTTCTTTATTTTGATATTATTACTATTATCAATAAGTGTAGAAAAATCATAAACCATTGTTATACCTAGAAAAAATGTACCAGCCAGGGTCGAGATTCGAAACCGGGTCCTTTTCAATATTTAGTCGGGGGCTCTAGCAACTGAGCTATCCTCCACGTTTGGGCGCACTTCCAAATCGGAATTATCTTTTGCGAGAGTTTAGTCAATGGTAGTCTTTGAAAGTTTAGATAAAGATAATTCATATTGAGAAGGTATCTCTTTTTGGAGTGTTACCCTCCAGAATATAACTATCACTATCAACAACACATCACTAATCAGAAATCATAATAGGCCTGTAGTCGAAACCACAAAACCCTTAAAATAATTTAACTGTTTCTAAAGGTCATTAAAGTAATACATAATTTGTCAAGGCGCCAGAGGGTCTGCAAGGCGGCTGAGAAATAGGGTGACAGGCTCAGAGGCGCTGAAGAGAGAGTAGGCTGACGAGGAGTCTGTGTGTCTGCCTTCCAGAGCCAAGCGGCCCTGGCGTAAAGCGACCGAGTAAAGCGGCTGAGGAGATGAAGAGACTGGGAAAGAGTGGCTCTACAGGGCGAAACCCCCTGATTTAAATATTATTTCCCCTTCCTAGTGGAAGGCGGAGTCGGCTGAAAGGGGTATGTTTTATGATGCCCAGGTGGCCAATCCCCCTTAGGTTTATGACTGTTGGTCTAAAAGGGTGTGTTTTATGGCTGCTAGGGACTCACCTACTTAGGTTTTATGACCGCCTAGAGGCGACCCTCTAGTCTGCCCGGTTCTGTTTTATGACAGTCAGGTGCCTTACCCTCTCAGGTTTATTGCTGGACCTTCGACCCTCTGCTACTTGTTTTACGACTACCGGCCCCTCCATGATTTATTACTAGAAAACCATGTTTTACATCTAATTACAATACATTATATATGCACCAGAGTATAGGGTGATTTAACACTTATGTAGTTAGGGTCACTACAGGTAAAATTAATACTTTCTATTTTAACGTAGCCCATGAAGACCTATCATGTAATCCATCGTGAAATTTCACTGCACTCTTCTTAAGCCTTGCACTGGGGATTAGTATTTAAACCCTTAAGTCGGGAATCCAAAATAAAACGATTTGCCCACTTATTATAAATGTTAATATTTTATACTTATTATGCCGGGGGGGGATACCTGGATATTGAATAATAACTCATAAATTTAATGGTTTTGCCCTGATAGTATATGACATCTAATTTATATATATGTTTTCAGAATCATAGCAACTTAATCAACACTCTCTCCAGAGTGTTGCTGCAAATTAAATTTTACAATCTACGAAGTCTCTACTACTCTGTGGAGATATCTACATTTTCGTTTGCAAGACGTTTAAACGAGAGGAAACCCTCAATAATTATTTTGTTTACACTGAGATAACAGCGGTAACTGTCTATGAGATATTTTAACTGAAGTCTTCGACATTTTGGAAAAGTGTTGTAGCATAAAGAATGGAAATATTAGAAATTACCTTCCTCTATCTTACTTGAAATGTCATATTTACAACCAAATACCTTACCTTTACCCGTTGAGGAGTTACAATGAAAAACGTAGTCAGCAAATTTTAAACTATGCCGGCAATGTGGCTAATTTTTCTGATGTGAACCAAACTTCTGAAAATTTTCTCGTACTTAGAAAGTATAATTAGCTAATTAAACATGTGGTTATGTTATAACCATAAGTAAACTCTCTTAGCCTATTTATTTTGTGAAAATTATCGAAATTTTGCAATTCGGAACCGTTTTGATATAGGAGTGAGTCAAAAAGACGAAAATACCCGGAATTGAAATGAATATGAAGAAAAGATAAAGAATAATAAATAAGAATATACTGAGCAGAAAGATTCACAGGAAAAGTGATGAACATGAAGTTAAATCTAACTCTAACTTCACAGGCATACTTTATTGAGAACTTACTTTGTTCATCGACGATACTTAGCGATAATTAGCGTGGCTCATGTGAAAGTTCTTTACAAGTAATTCTTGAAAGGGATTATTTGTGAGGCCAGTGGTTGACTTGATTTTATGGTATATTTGAACTACGGAGTTTGAGCATCTATGAAGTATTTAAAAATATACATCACAGAACCCGAAGATGCCAAAGACAGGGGAAACAGCTACTACTACTAGGCTTTCTGTTAGGGGGTCCATAACAGATTACTTGCTCCATGGTTAGTAGGAATTAGGTTTTTCATACGCTTCTGCAGAAAAGTGATCAAATCCTAATTTTTAAAGTGTTGTTAGGTTAATAATTTACGTTCTGTAATCCCATTTGAGGCTGAAATGTGAAGGTTATGATGTATCCTATGTATGATATGTATTCCATGAAGGACACGTGTCCTTCATATCCTACGTATCTTATCATATCGCATCCACTTCTATAGATCGTCCATCCAGTGGAACAACGATTTAACTGCAATTTCAAAGGAGAGACCAAAAAGGACTTCTTCTTGGGGAAAGTGCATCCATCATAAAGTGCATGCACCCCTTCCCATCGTTCCAGCTTGTAAGTTCTGGTGTACCAGAGGCTGACTATCATTAAGAAATCATTCGTTTCGATAGAAACAAGGTTTTATGTCAATTGTGCCGTGTTATTCTTAATTTCATCGAATTTTACAGTTACGTTTTGTTTCTACCGGGTGAGCTCCATGGGATAAAAAATAAATTCGCTTTCTACCTTCCTCTTGAAGCTCAGTACGTTCATATCATTAAGCAGTTAACACTTCGCCATATTAAGAGTGTCAAAACGTTGTTGTTTACGTGACAAAGATAGGAAAACATTAATTAAGAAGTGTGACATGAACGTTCTCGTATCCTAAAGTCGGGCCCAGAACTGTAATTAACTAGCTCTTTCAATTATGGTTTAATTACTGGTTGTGGGTCAAGATTAACTAAATAACATCAAATTTTGCCTTCCCACAAGGTTGTATTTCTATTTTACAGGTGCTTTGGGTAGCTGTATTGCCATTATCACTTAAAATGTTGCTTATATTTGTTGTGTAAGACTTACTTCTTACCGAAGAACTCCAGTCTGTAATCGGTAATCAGATACTTTGTAAAATTCGAAACAGCAAACAAAGTGAATTGAGTATTTCGGTCAAATATTCTGAGTATTTAAAAAACAAACAGTTTCTAAGAAACTGACGTAGAGTCCCATAAGCAGCTCTCGATATTGGTTCTTCATTTTCTACGCAGTTTATTTCATTTGTGGATATTTATTTAAAAATAGAAACTTTAGTTCGATAGTCAAATTTTTCAAAATGAGAATCTATTAAGGTTTCTCTCCGTTTGTCTGTCTGTTCTGGTCTTTATGAGTCCCCAGTTGTCTGTTAAAATTTTACTTGGAACTCACTTGCCAAAAAAGATATGAAAACAAGCCAACTCCACAAATCAAGAATAAGAATCATTAATTAATTAACTAATTAATATAAAAATGGCTTTAAAGACGTTTTAAGAAAAGCGGCTTTACGAAACAAACAAGGGTCAGTCATAAATCAATTACATGTAATTAAAAAGTAAATAATTTCCTATAACATTAAGGAGATTGACAAAGTAAAGATCTTTATGGTCTGATTAATAATTTTTATTAGGTATTGTAACTTAAGTGGACGATTATTATGAATAGTTATTGAAAGTGTCAATTAAATCGTTTTCACAACCTTATGGAACACTTAATTGTGTGCTGTATCATACTTAAGTTGATTTTATTTTCTAAGAAAGAATGTGTTGGTTCTTCAAATGGTATAGTGGTTAGTGTAACTGCTCCATGATATGAAGTCAAATCACTAGATGGAAAGTGAATTCATTTCACTTCCATGTGTAGAAGCAGGTAGCTACCAATTGGTCAGACCCCTATCAAATATCCAAGGGCTTCAATAAACAAACAAAGATTGCATTGTGAAAAGGTGTTTACACAAAACGATAAAGATCATAAAGTACAAGGGAATGGAAAAAAATGATTTGGTTAAAGAATCGTTGACGCGCATATTTGGACATGGTCCACATGAAGAGCTTAAGTCAAGGAATCTCATACCTAACCGCTGTTAGAGTAAGCCCTTCATATGTAGGTTCGGGGCTTAAATCCCTAGAGAGACTGTGAACGTTATTTCACTTGTAGCTGATTTTCACCCAAAAAAAGTTGGGTTCTTACATTATGACCTGTTTGAAGAATTAAACAGCCAATTGGTAATTGAATTGATAAATACTTAGGCCAATTATGTATTATTTATTTTGGATAATTATTATTTTTAGCACTTAATCTCCTCATTATAAGCAGCATGATAACAACAGTTAATAGGTTTAAAATCCTTCGCATATAAGGATGATAGAAAGAAATCTTTTGGGCAGAATAACCTCCACTGATTATCTAAGAACATTCAACTACCTTTTGAAGAATAATTTACTACAATAAGAGTATATAAGTTGTACATTCTAACTGTCTTAATTACATTTTCTGTGTATTACACTAAATACTATTAATGTTTAAGTAAGGACTGAAAGCTAAACTATTTTTAATGTTAATTAATTGTTTACTAATGCTTTATTTATTTTTTTGTATTATAGAAAATAAATGGGGTCTGAGACATGTCATTGCTGTCTTGGGTTTTTTTGGCTTAGCGATTGGCTATATTCAAAGGTTTTGCCTAAGTTTGGCCATCACTGAAATGGTTTCATTTAGTAAAGAAGGAGTAGTGGATGCTGATTCCTGTCCTTTTCCAGATCATCATACAGTGACAAAACATGTAAGTAATTATTAATTAGGAAAATTAATTATGAATTCACTGATGTAACTATTACTTAAAATAGCATTTTGTGGATATTTTGTTTGCCACAGTTTATTTTAACATTTACAAATTTCAGGGAGGAGAGTTTGAATGGGATGAACATACCCAAGGGCTGATCCTCAGTTCATTTTTCTGGGGGTATGTCATAAATCAACTACCCGGAGGCTTGATGGCAGAAAGATTCGGCGTCAAATATGTACTAGGAATCGGCATGTTTGTATCAACTGCAGGAACGATTTTAACACCGATTATTTCCAAGGCTACGGGTGCTTGGGGGCTTGTTGTTCTCAGGATTCTAATAGGCTTTGGACAGGTAATATTTTCTATTGTCCAAAATTTATTATTTATATTAAAAATAATAAAAATATGCCACAATAAAATATCTAAAATATATATTACCTTGAATTATAGATCTTATCACAAAGGTAAACAAAAAATATTTTAACCAGTTCTTGTTTTAAGTATTGATTGTGCTATGATTTTCTACTGTGGTTAATAGTAATTCAAATACCACCAGTATTCGTTTATTATTTTACAAAATATTTTAAAAATTGAAAGTAATTCTCTATTAAATGTGTGTGGTCCATGTTAATTTGATAATGCACATACATATGTACCTATTTTTATATATGACTTAAAAAAACAGTTAGTTGATATACAATAATTTTTAGTGTTGTATGTTAACATAAATATAATTCCACATAAGCAAATGTTTATAGAATAATATACACTTCTTGTCAAAAGTATAGTAACACCTTGAAATTTCAGTCAATTTTTACTTTAAATTAAAATCCTCACTTTCTATGTTTTTTGTTTTGTGATTATATTGAATAGCAAAAGAAAGATTAAACAAGCTGTTAGGATAGTAATGTTAATAGTAAAAGTCTGCAGTTACTCTTATTGATTTCGCTAGTTGTTTTGGTGTTATTTTATCAGCCATTCTAGTGAAAAAAATAAATCCATGTAATTGGGAAATTTGAAGAAGAGCAATCAACCAAAGGGATCTTTCCAATGCCATTCTATGGTGTCTACATTATTCAAAATGCATTGAGAAATTGGGAGATCAAACACCAACAATAAAGGAGGAAATATTGTGCACACAAGGAAAGGAAGAGCCAACCTTATTCTGTGCAGTTAATAAATCACAGGGGGGGGGGAGAATAAATAAATTTGGGAGTCGTCAGTGTAAAAGTGATGGGAACAATGATGAATGGTATTTAGAGTGATCATTGATGTAGGAACCAAAAAAAAAGGTGAGAAATGGTTGATCCCTGATGATATAGTCTGTCAGAGAGATGTAGTTTTACTATTAGTTCAGAAATTTGTAATCAATAAAATTGAAATATTGCCTAGCTTTCCCAAACTTATCATTGTTTTTAGTAAAATGTTATTATCCGCAAGATGCAAAAATCGTTGAATGCTGAATCGTTGACCCATGATGTTCAGGGGGGGCGAGTATCTGACTGTGTATATCTGACCGTTAGAGGGTAAAGTAACTAATCCAACTTTAATCCTAAAACTGGGTTTATCCATTGGTTTACTAATTATTCTATCTGCCTCTGAAGTTTTGTGGATTTTTTCAATCAAAAAATAGTTTTCAATAATATTGAGTAACCGAGATAACTCTTGATTTCTTAGTAAATAACATGTATTATTTGTCATAATTAATTTGATGCCCCAATATTGCCAAAAATATTAGGAAACCTGTAAAAAATGATGAAGGATAATTAATTAATTACATGCTTGGTAATTTTTTTATGTTTCTATAAAATAGTTTAAAAAAAAATCATAATGAAATGCACCAATCAAGATTGGCATCAAATGTAACTACCATGCAAATTTTCATGCCTATCCACTGAATGGGTTAAGTTAGTGCTGCAAACACAACTTTGATGACATTTATAACAACTTTACTTAATTATTGTCCAGCTGAAAGAGTTTTTGAATTAATTTTTAATTAATTAATTTTGAATGTAAGAAAATATTATCAGAAATCACAAAGTGATGTTATACTTTTGATGAGGAATGTGTATTTACTTTTTCATCACATTGTTATTTGGACTTTATCCTATAACCAATATGAGGGAAAAACAAAAAATTTACTTCTTGTTACAGGGTCCCCTTTACCCTTCATTGAATGTGCTTATGTCAAGTTGGACTTCGAAGAATGAAAGAGGACGACTAGGAGCGATAGTTTTTGCAGGTGAAGTTTCATTATATATTCCTTTTTTAAATGTGTAGGCATGATTTGATGAATATATAATAATTAAATATGGGGGGGGGGATAATCCACAGAGAGATGCTAATTGAAATTTCAACTCCTATAGCAATAATGCACTGAAAAGTGTTGATGCCAACTTTTGTCCTTCAAATGGGGAATGGAGTAATATGTTGTCGGGTCGTCACAAGGGGGGTGCCTGGTTACCCTAGCCCTGGTGACAAGTGAGGGTTGTTTGAGTTTATAACCTGGACAATCGTTTCATGACGGCTTTACTATCTGACTCCATTTTTTAATAGGTATGTGCCCCGACAATGCACTATGTGCAGGAGAAGAGGTATAGGGTAGGTAGCTAGGTAGTTTGTGTGGTCTTGGAATGACCACGAATTCACACTCGGTATCTGAGGGTAGGCGAAATCCGTCCGGATCCCAAAGGCGAGTGTGAACCAGAGAGAGGCAGACTGGATTGTCACGGAAGACACTGCTTGGTAAGTTTGCAGGGTCGCGACAACTGTTGTCCACTAGGGAGAGGTCTCTCCCAAGGAGGTGCTAGATTTAGCGAGACGAAGGCAGAGATGCCCACTAGGAAGGTGTGGGGTCTGACAAAGCTGGACTAAAACATAGCGAGGTTAGGAGAGAAGAGATGCAGAGGCTTTTCATAAAGAAGCAGACAGGTTTCAGAGTTCAAGCGGGGGTAGCCACAAGCCGGTAGTTACCAGGAGAATGATTTACAGGGGCCAGACCACCAGCTTAAATACCCAGCTAGCCTTGCCCACAGCCAATCATCATCGGCATTGTTGTGACCAATGATGTGGCTTTCCTTTGTTCCCTGGCAGAGGCTGGAAGGGTTTGCCGAGGGTCTGGGCCTCATACCTGACTACAGCTGGTGTCCCAGCTCATATAACTAATTGGCACCCCACATTTTTTATTGCTTAACACATTTACAATGATTTATATTTTGTTCATGTTATTTACATTTGTTTACAATATATATACAATAGAGTATAGGGTGATTTATCTTATGTAGTTAGCGGTCGCTACACATGTTAATACATACATTTATAATTCTATCAACATTTTTTTAATTATTGTTCATCATATATGTAATGTAAAAAGAAAAATTAAATGAGACTAATTATTTGTGGTAGTTAATATTGTTAATGTAACTAATGGTTATCATAAATATTTTAAATAAACACCAATGTATGTTTAAATGTATTTCAAACTAATATTTGTATCATATTGATATTGATTGTAATATTTTTGCTAAAAACAACGTGGACTTACGATATATTTTGAAATAAATTTACTACTGCTTTTAATAACTATTACAATCATACAAAGAAAAAAATGTTGGAAGGGTCAGGGCTTGAGCTTGGTTGGACCTTCTTATCTCTGGCCAGGTGCTCTTCCTGGGTCTCATTTCCGAACTCCAGCACATTCTTTTTTCATTAACTAATAATTATTATTTAATTAGAATTACTAACCACAACTGATGATTATAAACATGCTACTACTAATTTGTTTTTAGGATTCAATATACCATAATGTAGTCAATAAAAAAAAAAAATTCTCTTTTTTCAGGTGCACAAATTGGGAACTTTGTTTCTATGGCTGTTTCGGGGGTAATTATTTCATTTTTGGGTTGGCCAGGAGTATTTTACATATTTGGGGGGATTGGCATTGCTTGGTGTATTATCTTCATGATTCTATATTACAATTCCCCATATGAACATCCCTACATCAAAGAGGATGAGAAAAATTATATCACCTCTACTTGTGGAAGGACACACTATAAAGATGTGAGTATTACTAAGCAGCTTAAAGTCTTACTGACAATTTTCACCGTAGTATGGTATGTGAATAAAATTTCAATACAATACAGTTTAATAATTGATTTAATTAAAAAACATGAAAGTAAGGTGCACATTATTACTCAGGACATCTTAACCTTTTATTTGATACCCTTGAGAAAGTACAATTGGAAATTTTATATATTTTAATAATGGGCCTTCAATATTCTTCATAGGATTGGTTTTTATTTTTTTTTTTTTAGCATCACTCAATCTATGCAAACAATGTTAGTTTTAATTACTTTTTGTAATTATTGTTTAACGAAAACAAACTCAGAATACATATTGTTAATTAAGACCATAAGACCTCAAATTTGTAGAAAAATATTGCAATGTTATTTTTAAGAAGAAGTGAATTGAGACAAGGATTATTTTATTTATACAATATTTATTATATTAAATAATATAAAATAAATTATTTAAGGTTTAAATTTAAAACAAGTTAATGTAACAGCATGAAGTACCTTAGTAATTGGTCTAGCTGTGAGGAACACTGGGACTTTCGTTGTTTATAATTACTAGAGAAAAGCAGTTGTTTAGAGACGGTATAAAGGAAAGGGGAAGATATTTTCAATATTTATTTCATTTTTTCTTAAAATTTAGATAATAGAGCATTTTTACTATTAATGTTCTTATAGTATAATTAAAAAAAAGATAATTATAGGAATTAAAAAAATTAATTTCTATTTTTCAGATGCCACCTACACCCTGGATACCTATTCTTACTTCAGTTCCTCTATGGGGATTGGTAATTGCTCAAATTGGTCATGACTGGGGTTTGTTTACTATAATTACAGATCTTCCAAAGTACATGAAAAGTGTTCTTCATTTCTCAGTTAAAGAGGTGAATGTAATATTTTTATAAATGTAAATGTAAAAATTGTTGTTTAAATAATAAATTTGACCAAGAGATAAATTAGGTGACAATTTCCTTCCATTAAGGATAAATAAAATTATAATGATTCACTGCTCTCATTTCTCAGAGTATTCTTTTTGATATAATCTTCTATCTGAGTCAAAAAATAGTAATTAGTTTGATTTTTTATACTATAGGTTTAACAGTTAGAATGCTCAGTTGTGCTTCGATAACTTCGGTAATTCGGTAACTGTTTTGAAAAAATCAAACTTGTGCACCATTTCTTTGAATATCCATTTACTTAACTATTATGTGGCTTGTGTTTTTAGAATGGAGTTCTCTCAGGTCTGCCATATCTTGGCATGTGGATGGTCGCCTTAATGTCAGGATGGATTGTAGACTGGATGATTCTTAAACTTGGATGGGGTGTCTCATTTGTAAGAAAGCTTTTTATTACAATTGGTAAGTGCCCCTTTACTTATTTATTTTTGAAATATAAACTTACAAGCTATGGAAGTGAATAGTTAAAGAATTCGTGACCACAGAGCAAAGAATGGTACTCGAGTTTAACCTGTTGGGTTACAGGTTAAAAAGTATATATGTACATGGACCATGGACTGGGCAGACTACATTTTGCATGAAAGTTCAATGACCTACTCCTATTAATAATAATATCTCACACGCGAATCGAATAAATAGCTGTTATAGAACTATATCTGTAAATAATCCTCAGAACAGTAAAAACTTAACCTATGTTGGTGCAGACATCAGGTAAGAAAAGATGAGTATCGACCAAAAATACTCTACTTTTTATGTCCATAAAGAGATTCAAAGAAGCTACACATTTGTAATGCTGTAGGAAGCAAGACATCAAAGGAGAAATGAGAGATTAGGAAATGTGGAAAGACGGAGTACTGAGTCACAGTACATGGCTTATTTGTTTTATTTTATTAGATCAAAAATTTTATGTTTTATAGACTGAATTTGTTTAATTCAGTTAGCTATATGCTAAATTAATTTTTTTGGAAATAAAAGAAATACATTCTTGTAGTGCAGTCTAACTTTTTTAGATTAATGTATCAGTGTCCTAATCAATCTTTGAAAGAAAATCTTTTTCACACTCTTGTTCCGCACAAAAAGGAAACAAATGTTTGATGCTGATATCATACACAACGAGAAAACACTTTGGTGCTTTTTAGGATATTTAATGAAGCTTGGTATCATTGGCCGTCTATATGGTTATTGATTCCATAATGATCTCTTGATGTAATTCCTAGTGATTCAATTATTATAAAGATGTCCAGCCTTGGTAGTTTTTTGACATTGGTCCCCATTTCCAGAATAAAAGAACTGGTTTGCTATCGTATCGCTCCTCCAGAACCTAACCGTAACCCAGTAACAGGATAATGTTTCACAGCAGAAAATGTTTCATGAAATTATTCTTATTTTTTATACTGTTCATTTTGCACCAAATAGTGGGATTTATTATGTGGGCGACTTCATTGTTAGCCTTGAAGGCAATAATATCAGCATATCGAGTTGAACCATCAATTTTGATACTGTAGGTCTCTTCAAAACATTTGGAATCCTCTTTCTTTGATCAGTTTCATAATTTGATGATTTATATTGCGGTATCAGCTAGTGACAAGCAACATGTTGTGAGGTCACTTGCCCATAATATAAGTTGGTGAGCCAGCCAGATTTTCTGAAATAGTTTTAAATGATGAAACTATGAAAAAAACACTCAATATTTTTTACGAAAAACAGCTAAATACTTAATGACATATTAATTTTTAAAATAATTTCTTACACTGTAAACTAATTACAAGGTCATCCTCTCTTCATGTAATTGGGTTTTTTTACCTATTTACTTATCACAAATATTAAGGTGTACCCAATTAAATGTAAATTAGTAAACATTCTTATTGGTCATGAACATTTTATAAGTTGTATGAACTATTTAATTTTACTACTTTTTTTCTAATAATTTCAAATTTTAATATCAAAGAAATAAAAATAATGTACCTAGTTTGAATGAAGTATTATTGTTTGAAGAAGTTTGGTTTTACATCTTAATGCTATGTTTTTCTGTCTAGCCTCAGTCGGACCTGCTCTAGGAATCATAGCTGCTTCATATGCAGGTTGTGATAAGACTTTGGCTTCAGTTTTCTTCATTTTTGGAATGGCAGTTATGGGTTCTTTTATCCCAAGCCTGAAAGTAAACGCTCTCGATTTGAGCCCTAATTATGCTGGAACCATGATGGCATTGGTTGGAGGAATAGGAGCAATCTCAGGAATTATAACCCCGTACCTTGTAGGATTGCTTACACCTCATGTAAGTAGAACAAAAAGTATATTTAACAGAGTCACATTAACATATTTACACCTTTTATAACTTATAAACATAAATATGTCAAATATATCACTAAGAGAGTTGCAAAATAACATGTGATTAAATTTTCTTTCTTTGATCTTCTTCATTATTCTATATTTACCTAATAATCATATGATTTTGTAACAGCTTGCAGAGCTTCTGTTTTAATTCGTAAAAGATTAAAATTATCTGATTCATTTAATTCTAACAAAGAAAAAAGATAAATTTTTTATCAGAGTTAAACAACTATAATTGTTTTCCATCAAAAACATTCTCAAAAACAATTTTTTTGTATGGTACCAAAGTGAACCCTTAGATTTGGCTAGTATATATACATATATATATCTTAGTAAATAAATAATATATATATATATATATATATATTATGTATTCAAGAGGCATCCAAAAAAATACAGTTCAAGAATAAATAATTATTAAAACTACACTGAGCATTTCATAGAATAATTTATGCTCAGATACATCAACAATTCCCTCTTCAGGTCACTCATACTCCATCTATCTACAAATAACTGCTTTATGAGTTAATTTTTGTTTTTATTTTATATGTGGTTTATGAAATAGGTTTAATGTGTAGAATGAATTATTATAAATTGAACTAAGTACTTTAGTGTTAATTGATCTTTTATGAGATTTACACCGTGGCACTTGGATGTTGATCTCACACATAACTATCATATCGAAATATAAATTAAATATTGTTGTTTATAGTATGTAATTAACTTATTAACATATTTTTAAGTCATATATCATCTATGTCAGTTCGAACCTTATCATAATTAGCGTCTTAAATGTGAAATGTTTGAACTTTTTCCAACTTAAAATGAAACTGTATGTGCACATGAGAAACTGCAATTAATACTTTTTAATCCATTTCATTTCTCTATGAAATTTCAGTTGTAACTAATGATAAAAAGTAAACTTCTATTATATTATCTATTAAAGTCATTTAATAAATAATATAATTTTAATAACATAAATTTAAAGTCAGTTAAAGTTATGTGATACTCAGTGGAGATCTAGAAAAGACTGCCCTTTTCTCACCCAAACTGCTACCTACCTGCTTGGGCACATTTACCCCCATCCTACATATCAGAAAATCCCAGAAGATACAGGTGCCCTGAAACTTGGCCTAGTTCAAACCACTGTCTCTATACAAATTATTTCAACCAAAAACTGACTGGTCAACCTAATTAAATAAATAAATTTAATTTTACATTAAAAATTTCCAAAGTTACATTGGTGCCTTCCTATTTCATTCATAAAGAAATGTTGTTTTTTTTGTATAAAATGCAGTGATATACCAATTGCTGTCACAGATCAAAGAGTCCCTTTCCTTACGAATTGGGTGTATGGTTGTTTTCTTCCGTCCCAATGGTAGGCATTTTTCTCTCCATACATCGATAAACATATGTAGAAATATAATCGAGACATGGTCTTCAGTTGTTCATAAGCTAATTAATTGCCATTTCTTATATATCTGACAGATTAATCTCTATGACACCCACCAAAGCCTAGTCTGCCCATCAATCAAATATTTTTCGAAATTAAATGGCCATCATCCCCACCTTGCCTGAAGGATTCCTCCAATTGAATTGTTTCTGACCTTCATAGACCACTTAAAGAAGATTCTACCATTTTTCTCTGAAAGAGGCTTTCATGTCCTGCCATGATTTGTATTCTCAATGTCTCATAGAATAATTTGAGTAGAATAAGCTATGGGTGTTTCCTGTGATTCACCTAAGGTATTGATGTATTTATTAACTTAAACATAATTTTGTTATTCTAGAGTACACTTCTTGAATGGAGATTGGTGTTTTGGATTTCTGTAGCTGTCCTTGTAGGTACAAATGCTATTTATCTCTTCATGGGTACTGCAAAAACACAATGGTGGAACGACCCTGATGAAGTACGACAATACTCAGACAATCGATTGGCAAAGGCTGATAAAGCATAAAAAAAAAGTTTCTGAAATTACTTCATTTTTTTTTTTTTTGTAAATATTGTAAATAGATGACTAACATTAGTACTTCATATCAGGTTGGTTATGTTCAATATAAGTTGTGCATAATCAGCACAAACTTAGGAAGGCTAGAACATTTGCTCACAGTCAAATATATACCCAATTTTCTTACCTTTAATTATACCTATCATTCGATTATAGATTGTCTTGTGTTAGTCATATGCAACATGTTTAATGAGATTACCTTTAAAATAAATCACCAGTGATATTCAAAGAATGTAATTATATATGAGTTGGGGAAAATAAGTGATAAAAGTAAAAATAATTGTTCTTTAATATTTTCAATTTTTATTGACTGTTAATGACAACACCCAATTTATAGTGTAAATAGAATTTATTAAAATCCATATAATCTTAAAAATATCTTCAAGACAAATTCATCATAAATATACCTATCAAATATTATGCATTGAGATTTACACAGGTTTAATTTTCAAAACCATTTGTAGTATGTTTTTAAATGTTATGATGATTTCACAAATCATTTTCATCTGTAAGGATATATTCCAAACTTCTGAATAGTATATTAGAGCTATCTTACTTGAGAAAAGCTTTAAGATCCATGAAATAACTACTTGAAATAATCTCAAAGAATGTACCCTATCAAAAAATACCCAATATAATAAATAGAAAAAATATCCATCTGTGTTTTTGTATAAATGTGAATAAAGAGTACAATTTATAAAAGAAAACAATTTATGTATATAATGCTGTAAATATGTTTTTAACATATTAGATAGTAGAATTTATTTGTAAATATTTTTTAATTATGTAATTATATTATTTACTTATCATATAATAAAGTTTTTTATTTAAATAAACAGTGGAAATAATCTATAATACTATGTTTGCTTAAAGAATTGTTTATACCTCAGGATTAAATATTTTGGCTTTATTTTGTAATGGGAAATTATTCCTTGATTATATCCCCTTACAGGCTGTATTCAATTTGGCTTCAGGGGATGTCATTTTTTTCATTATATTCTAGTTGTAGTGCCAGTAAAATATCAAACATTTTCATTCCCTCAAAGCTCAACTATTAGAGCTTGAACTAGAGAAGAACCACATTAACGAATTAATACTATTTGACAAGTTAAATGGGGCTGCTTAACTACATTGAGTGACATCAAAGCATTGAGTTGACATATAATAATAGTTTGTTACCCCAAAAATAATTACTTAATCCTAGCAGCTAAAAGTAATCAAAAGTTTAGTGAATTTAAACTTTATTTCAACATGTAATATATAAAGAAGAAAATTAAGTGTAGGGATATGTTCTGCAAAGGCTTATAAGAGGGCGGAGATATTCATAGAACAATTTTCATGGTTTCAGTTCAACCCACAAATTTTACTTATTGTCACTCACCCTATAAATTTGGCATGAATGTTGTCTAGTTTCTTATAATCACACCTTACTTCAGCCTTGCCCTCCCTAAACTACAATATTGTCTAGTTTACACTAACGTATTGTCCAGTACCTATGACATTGTTACAGGTTTCAAACTTTTTTGGTTTAAATATGGCTTTATTTTTAATTAATTTAATTAGTATTTATTTTCTTATTCGATTCCCACCCTTTACTGACTTTGGTCATTAAGGGAAAAAAAAGGGATAGTGGCAAAGTTAATTTAAGCACTATTTAGTTGAACCATATCATCTTGGGGTGATAGTTACATGATGGCACCATTTTTTTAAAACCCATGGCACTAATAGGTAGTTAGTTATATTTTGTGATAAAATTATGTTCCAGGGTATGAACTCATATATTTATATATTATAATAGAATGAACATATATATATTGTGCTTATATGTGTACAATAGTAATATTGTAGTTAGTGTTAACATTCTCATTTTTAAAATCTCTTTTTATTTACTATTGACTACTATAACTTGTAAAATGTTTTATAATTACCTGGGGATATTCTTGCTCAACAACAACTTCTAGAATAACATGAATTCAAAGAAAATACCATTAGAAACTACCCTATCTTCCAACAATATCATATAAGAAGCAATTAAATAATTTTTGCCATAATACTGTCTCAATTATCAATAAAATATTTTCTCTGATTTATTTTACAGCAAAAGACCTTTAAGAAATCACTCTGTTGTGTAATCGAACATAAATAATCAAAAATAACTTTATTGTAAAAATGCATTATGTACAGAACTTTTCTGTCCCAAGGTACAACCCATTTACGTTTTACAATATAAACTTAGATCTAATTTTTGGATCAACTGGTGCTGCACTACCTAAAAATTATTTACTAATATAAAAAAATATCAATTCCCTTCACAAATCTGTATTGTTCATCTCAAGGTAAAATGAGTAAAATTAACTACATCCTTAGAGAAGATTTAGTTTTAAAAGTAACATACCTGAATAAAACAGGTAAAATCACAGAAATCAGTATAGATTGAATAGTTTTTTTTTTTTTCAATACCCCCTTGTTACAAAATCATTACAGAATTCAATACAGATCCTACAAACGAATCTATTTACAATGAGTTAATATATTTCCTGTAGCTTAGCTACATTTTATACACTTTCTGATTATTACACACTGCGATCTTGGCTAGTACAAAAGTGTAATGATGTTCATTATACTTTCATTCATTGAACATCTTTAAAAGTGATGAGGCTCACCTTATTTATTGTAGACTTAAAACTAACTTACATCTACCAATAAAAACTTAAACTATATTTTAACCTAATTTTCCCCGACAGTCTTTTGCCATCGATGTAAGACAGGTGATGGGGTCTTAGTGTTAAACACTGGGTTTGTGAGATGCTCCATCGAATCAAAAAACTTGATGTGTCTCTGGTGGATGAACTCATCCATCGATGACACACCAAGCAACGGATGCAGGTCGGCGTTCTTTAACTTCTTGAGAGAGGTATGTCTGACCACTTTTCTCTTGATCCCATTCTGAAATTTTAGCTGTATTGTCAGTCAAGTGAGTATTTTGCTAGGTACCATCCAGGACAACAGGCTGGAGGACACACATATATATATATATATATATATTATATGTATAATTGTGTACATATTGTATGTATAATGTATTATATATATTATCAGTTTGAGACACAGCAACAAGTTGGATGAACAAGTCAATGGCCCTAAAGCCAGTGAGACCTGTGTCGTACTTTTTCTATTTTGTTACAATATTAACTCTCCTACCAATAGCTGTAATATCTAAAAAGTAAATTCACAATTATGGTGAGATATTTAAGGAAAACAGTTCTAAATAAGGATATTTTATACAATCAAAATTTGTAACCTTAAAAAGAAGTAAATCATTTAACTTTAACCATCGTCACTTTAACCAAGTAGTAAACAATGTGGATGTCACCACTGGCACAGATGGTTTATTTTTAATGACCTAACCCTGGTGGTTGAGAAAGAGATAGAACTGTAAGACCTAGTGAGCCATCTTGCAATCAGCTCCATTAAGGAGTTATGTTTCATGAAAATGTAGGACAGCTTAAGGGGTATAGGGTTATATATTATTATTATTATATTTTAGGGGTTATAGGGTTAACATCACTTAGAAGTATGTTATGAAAGATCCCTCATCGTTTTAATGCAACAGGTTACAAATCAAAAAACAATTGAAATATATCAGGGTTCAATCTCGGCCAAGTACAGTGTTTCACAAAGCCCGGCTAGAGCAATGCAAATAGCAATTATTATCTAGGGTTTATAATGCTAAGAATATTATAATGCTAATATTATATCTAATGCTAAAAGTAGAAGGGGCATGAGCAGAACTGTATACCTGCCTCGTGACTTCATGGAAGTCACTGATGGTTCCTGTTATTTTTAAGTAAGAAACTGCATACCGCCAAGACCTCCCTCCCTCTTCCCAAAATTTTATCCTTTTCTTATACATATATGCCTCAGCTTTAGCCCCAGACCCCACTCATCCCTAAACATTCCACCCAGTATGTAGTAACGTAACTCTTAATATTTATATAGTGTTAATATTTATTTAGTGTTTTGCTTGTACTTGATAATAAAGCTTTTCTTTCTTTTCTTTTAAAAGAATCTACTCTACAAAGATTATTTAACTGGGGCCCCAAACAGGCACCTGGTAGTATACTCAGTAAATTCACGGTAGTCCACCATCTAGAGACCCCTCATTTGGCAACGGACCGTGAGACCACTAAAATAGCGTGAGAAGGCCGATGCAAATACCTCTGGAAAGATACCCCTCAGGACAGGACTTCACCGATATTGGGTACTGATCTTATTCAATATATTTTCACCAGGTAAACACCTATCATCTAGGTAATCACCAAGAAAATCGTTATATATCTGAGGAAGTTGAAGGTAGAAAGAAAGCTGGACTTCATTGAAGACATCATTCACTTGGGACCTGTGAACTTCAAGATAGAAGAGAAGACGGTTCGTAATCAACCCGAGAAGATCCGAAGAAATATTCTCTGCATCTGTGAGTAATTGCTGAATTATAAGATTGCTTAGATAACAGGATCTGGGATTGTTTGGCTACCACTCTGATAGACAGACTAAGAAGGCTCGAAGCACTGGGATTGTTTGGCTACCACTCTGATAGACAGACTAAGAAGGCTCGAAGCAATATTAACAAAGCCGGGACTGTTCACTTGAAGGTGCGTTTCAACGCTTTATGCAGGTTATAAAGAAACAATAAATTTAATATATACCACACAGAAGACTTCTTCAACAGCAATAAAGACTTTAATTATTTTTGTATATAGTATAATTTGATATGTATATTTTTTTAATTTTAATGACAAGAACAGGTATAAGAGATATTTTAGATAGAAACAGACACATTAACGAATCAGAAATGGCTCTTAACGACTATCATATGGCTAAAGAAGACTATGAACACCTTCCACACTATAATGGCGATCCGACTAATTTAATAACATTCATTAAACCACTAGAAAAATTATTCTACAGTATGTAAGGAAACAATCAGCAACAGAATATATAAAGAACAAAGACTCATACAAATGGCTCTTTCTAGACTCACTGGTGACGCACAACAATTATGCATGTATGAAGACTTCCTATCAATAAACGATTTAAAATTACATTTAGTAAAACACTTTAAGGACAGTCGGACAACATCACACCTACAACATGAAATCTCTCAGATATATATGTACAGAAACAAACACCCAATTGACTTTATTAACAGAATTATCCCACATCAAATTCTAATTCAGAACCGTATAATGATTGACACCTCTATATGTAATAAAGAACAAGAAATGTTATCACAAAAGGTACTAATTGTAGACCACCTTCTCAGAAATTTACCATCAAGACTTAAGGACTTAAACCAACTATTATTAACGACTTGATACAAATGAAAAACGTTTTGTATAATAACTGTAGGATTATAATGAAGACATGTTTTAATACAAAAGGTTACAAGAAAAAAAAACTATTGAAATATATAAAGAATGAAGCTCGGCCCAGTCCGGCGTTCCATATTGCTTGGCTGGAGTGATGCAAATAGCAACTATTGTCTAAGGCTGTTTACAATGAAACTGTTAACTACATTTTCACGAAACTATCAGGAATTGGAGATCATATGTAGAACTTAATAAACAAAGCCATAGAAGTAGTTCTGATCATTAGTAATAGAAGAAAAGGGATTCGAAACGGCTAGTTTGAAAAAGTGTATTTGGCCAAGTCCTTTCAGGAGTAATGAAAATACCTATTTATTAAACTAGTGTCTATCTCTAAAACTGCTTATGATATTTGTACGATATATGAGGTATTAATGCAACCGATCACAAGGACAAAAACGATTAAAATATATAAAGAATCAAGGTTGGCCGAGTCCGGAGTTCGTCATTCTCTGGCAAGAGTGATGGAAAATGTCGAACTAGCCATTTCGACTCCATTATTTTTCTAGTACTAATAATCATAAACTGCTCTGGCTTTGTTTATTATATTCTTCTACATATGATCTACAATTCCGTGAAAACGTAGCTAAAAGTTAATAGCTGTGTGAATCGCTCTAGCCCGGCATTGAATAACGACGATCTGAGCTTGAATATTCATATATGTCAATCATTTTTTTCCTTTGTAACCTGTTGAATTAAACCGAAGAGGGATCTTTCATAATGTTCATATTAGGAGTTTTAACAATCCCTCAAAATTCGTAAAGATATCATCAACAATTTTATAGATAGAGACTTAATAGAGATATAAGTTGCTGTGTGAAACACACTAGCCCGGTATTGACTAACACCGATCTGAGCTTGATAATTCATATATTTCAATCGTTTTTTTTCTTCTAACCAGGTGTATTCCACCGCTGAGTGATCTTTCGAATTACTGTTAACCATTCCTCTAAAGTTCGGAAAAATATCATAAGTCGTTTTAGAGATAGACACTTTAAAATGGATTGGTATTTTCATTGCTCGTGTGAGGACATGGCCGAATGAATACACTTTGTCAAACTAGCCCTTTCAAATCCCTTATTTTTCTAGTACTAATAATCATAAACTGCTCTGGCTTTGTTTATTATGTTCTTCTACATATGATCTCAGTTCCTGAAAGTTTCGTGAAAAAGTAGCTAACTGTTTCATAGTAAACAGCCGAAGATAATTATTGCTATTTGCATCACTCTAGCCCGGCATTGAATAATACCGATCTGACCTTGATTCTTCATATATTTCGATCGTTTTTTCCTTCTAACCAGTTATATTCAACCGATGACGGCGGATCTTTCATAACGTACTTCTAAGTACTGTTAACGATCCATCAAAAGCTCATAAAAATATCATAAGCTGTTTTAGAGATAGATCCTTCTTAGATGGATAGGTATTTCCACTGCTCCTTTGAGGAGATGGCTGAATGCACTTGGTTAAACTAGCCGTTTAGAATCCATTTTTTCTAGTACTCATTATCAGAAACTTCTCCGGCTTTGTTTATTATGTTCTTGTACATATGATCTTCAATTCCTGAAAGTTTCGAGAAAAAGTAGCTAACTGTTTCATAGTAAACAGGCGAAGATAATTATTGCTATTTGCATCGCTCTAGCCCGGCATTGAATAATACCGATCTGAGCTTGATTCTTCATATATTTGAATCGTTTTTTCCTTCTAACCCGGTGTATTCAACCAATGAGGGATCTTTCATAACGTACTTCTAAGTACTATTAACAATTCCTCCTAAGTCCGTAAAAATATCTTAAGCCGTTTTAGTGATATACACTTTTAAAATAGATAGGTATTTTCATTGCTCGTTTCGTGAAAATGTGGGTAACAGATTTAGGGAAAGCCTTAGATATTATTTGCTGTTTGCATGGTCTTTCGATGTTCTGGCCGACAAAACTTTGCAGAGCTAGCTTTTGAACAGCTTACTTCTAAAGAACCAATAATCTTATTTTGGTCCGGGTTTTCTTTATTATGAACTTATAGACACTTAACTGAAGTAGATAGCAAAATACTCATATCTACCACTGAATGAGGAATAAGAGCTACATATTTTCGTGGGATGTCATAAAAAAAAAACACGAGATCTCGTTTTTGTGCAGAAATTCATTTTTTTTTTTTTTCCACCAGCAAGGCTACGTTTCTTTTTTATCCTCGCTATACTGATTTTAAAGGGTCCATCGCACTCTCAACAATGTCCAAAAATAATTCCGGTATGGGCAGTAGCAGTTCAAACAATTGTCAACAGGAAGCTTTAAACACATCTCAGTTAAGAATAATTTCTTCAGATGCTGCTACAGTGTTAGTTCGGTGTATGCCTAAAGATGTCGACTTGAAATCTGTTAACCATCAATTCAAATACTACAGTGTCTGATCCATTCCAAGAATGTTCAATTAATAACCTACTCTTACATTTTAATAAAAATAAAAACTGTTTTAAATACAAGTTATGCATAATGATAATAATCCATTTGATTGGTTCTAAAAAATTTAGCTAATTATGGGTAAACTTATACTCTCAAAAATATTTATACCAAATCTATTAAAAATGTATGCGGTTTTACATACTTGTTCAATATCTTCTTGAAGAACAGAACGGTGAGGGTACGGGTGGGTGATAGCCTCTCCAACCCATTCCCTCTGACTTGTGGAGTTCCTCAAGGAGCGGTTCTGTCTCCGGTTCTTTTCAGCGTGTACACATCTGAAATTGTTGGGACAAACTATAAGAAAGCTACTGTAATCGCTTTTGCCGACGAAATTGCGGTTTACAGCGGCAGCATGAGTGCACAAAGAGCTCTTACACAGGCCGAGTCAGTTTGTAACGTTATCAGTGACAGACTGGGCATGTTAAACATCACTATAAACGCCGGGAAGACCGACTGCGTAATCTTCTCCCTCCAAAAGGGGAAAAAATCCTTGCCAAAATCGTATAGCATAGGAGGGCAAGAGAACTCACCAGCTTTCTCAATGGACTATTTGGGTATAAAAATGGATAGGCATCTCCATTTCTCTACTCATTTTAGTAATAAAATAGAAAAAGTACGACAAAGGTCTTACCGGCTATCGCACTTGATAACTTCACCTAACCTGTCACTTCGTCTCAAATTGATGATATATAAATGTGTCCTCCGGCCAGCTCTGCTGTACGGTGCCCCGCTATTTACCCACTTGGCCGACAATACAGCCAAATGTCTCCAACACTTCCAGAATGGGATCATGCGAAAAGTGGTCCGACATACCTCTTTCGAGAGGTTGAAGAACGCTGACCTGCACCCATTGCTTGGTGTGCCGTCGGTGGGTGAGTTCATCCGCCGGAGACACATTAAGTTTTTTGACTCGTTGCAGCACCTGACAAACCCAGTGTTTAACACTATGACCCCACCACCCCTCCCGCATCGATGGCAACAGACTGTCGGGGGAAAATTAGGTTAAGAAGTTAGTTTTAAGGTTGATCAAAAAGGTGAGCCCCCATCACCGTTATTAGTCAGTTTAGTCCAGTCACGTATAATGTATATCATTATACTTGTTTATTCATTATATAATTTTTATAAAATAACAAAACCTGTATATAATGTAGTGATGCTACAGGAAACACAAAAATAATTTGTAAATAGATTCCCCTGAGGATCTATAATTATCTGTGAATTTGAAGGGGCTATGAAGGAAAAAAAAAATACTTGTTCAATCTAAGTTGGGCATAAGTTTAAAAGATCTGCACACAAGTATTTCATGACATGAATTATTTAGCTGTTAACATATTACTAGAAAATTATGTCAGTTAGCTAAATGAAATTTACATATAGTAGAGCTGTACTCATGTGCAAATAATATGCAAATCTCTGTGTGGATTTTTAGATCTTGCTTACGAATTTAGTTGCTACTTAAGACATTTAATTCTCCTTATCCTAACATTTCGATGTCTTGTAGCTAATGGGGGAGGGAGAGAGAGAGAGAGAGAGAGAGAGAGAGAGAGAGAGAGAGAGAGAGAGAGAGAGAGAGAGAGAGAGAGAGAGAGAGAGAGAGAGAGAGAGAGAGAGAGAGAGAGAGAGAGAGAGAGAGAGAGAGAGAGAGAGAGAGAGAGAGAGAGAGAGAGAGAGAGAGAGAGAGAGTGAGAGTGAGAGTGAGAGTGAGAGTGAGAGTGAGAGTGAGAGAGAGAGGGAGAGAGAGAGAGAGAGAGATGTTTCCATTAAATATTGGATTGTAGCGATGTAGCGATGGCTGTTGGTTAAAAGGTAGAACTAAATCTGGAAAACGGCAGATTTTCTGCATTACAACACCTTTTGTTGAGTGTTTAGCGAACTAAAAAACCTGAGTATAAGGTAAATATGCCAAGAGCAGCGAGCTCCGGAAACAAACTAAAGAACTGGTTTTAACTCGAAATTTTCTGCCAGTCAAGACCCGCCCTGCGCATGCTAGTTACTTCGCTGACTACTTAGCAGAAAGCACTGAAATGCATAAAAAATGTAGGTATGCCAATTTAGTTTCACCTTTGAACCAACAGGCAGCTGCACTCCATTCTAACTTTAAACGGAAATGCTCCTATCTCACTAATTTATCTTTAGCTCTCTTTTGTTAGCCTCAAGACCGCGATATTTAGAATTAATAATTGACCCTTTTGAGTTTAATTCAATTTACCAATATTCAATTTAAGATTAGTTCAATTTATATGTTTACTATAGGAGATTAATAAAATAGTTTTTTTTATATTTATGAAGGATTATAAATGTCAATAAGTATGATTGTTAATAATTAATAGTAATAAAAAATTACTGGGAAAATCGGTAATTGTATTGGGAAGGTCGTTCCCACCCAAGGCTTGTGGTTGTTCATTTCTTTAATTATAGATATAATCTTACACCTTTGGATAAAAAATTAACCAGTATCAGTTAACATTTTTTTCAAGGGTATTGATTAATTTGATGTTTTAATTTGTTTAAAAAGGTACGTTTACTTGTGTATATTTGCACTATGGGTTGTTCAATTATGCTTAAGTCTCATTCATTTATTGACACAATTTCATAAAACCGACAACGTTTCGCTTGTTCAGGCATCATCAAATACTGCAATTATATAATTTATTTTATTTTTTAGGAAAACAATTTTTCATGATACTGTGTCGGTTAATTCATTGTGAATAGACTAAAGTTTAGTTGAACAGCCCATAGTGAATATATACACAGTATTAGTTATAAAACAATAAAGGGTTTTCACTCTCCCATAAGGGACAAGGTTTTCAACACCTTTTAAAATTATGGCAAACTCCTCAGTTGTTTCAAGAGACCTTTATACCCCTACCAGTCGATATAATTGTCAAAGTTTTAATATTCTAACAGCTCCACCCCAGAATTGGTGGGAGATGTACTAGTCACCCGGGCATTCCTGTAAGAGGTAAAATAACTGGGGACGGTATAAACAGATTACTGGAAGTTAGACCTTTCCAGAAGTATTTTATTGTGTAAAAAACCTACTTACTTTCAGTTGTTAAAAGTTTAAAACTTTGACGATGTGCTTAAAAACCGTTAGTACCATAGCATTGCGCACAATAAGGGATAAAAATATCCATAAATAACAAAATATTCCCAATAAAGGGGAGATGTTCTCAATCGGCCAGACGCTCCCGCCTACCGAAAAAATTACCAGGATTGAGAGATCACTCACATGTATACGGGGACTAGAGTTCGGGATAATGGTTTAATCCTGATGTTATTTTATCAGTTATTACCAGTAGTAATTATAATTTGCCTTAGGACACATCTTGGTTTGTGAGATAGAGATAGATTGTTTGGCAGATGAGTATTACCGTTATTAACTAGAGTTGAGACATTAAAGCTACATTACTATTGATTACAAAACATTCGGTTATTTATAGAGATAGTACTTTCCAGGATACATTTCTTATTTACTTCGGATTGTAATTTATTTGCCAAACTGAAGTGTATGTATTTAAATTAGTTCTCAATGACTTGAATAATATTTCCTTTTGCGTAAGATTTTCACTAATACAATTATAATATATTGTAATTTAATTATATATATATATGTGTGTGTGTATAAAATTAAAAGTCAAGGCCAACTCCAGCTCTAAAAAAAATTGTATTTGTTTATAGACAATAAGATATTCTATAATTTAATAATCCCTCATTTTGAACGTATTTATCAGTTGGAGAAAACATTTGTAAACCAGTAATCAGCTATTATCTGATAAATGAAAAGAGGGTATACCGAATATTTGCCCCTCAGGATGAAATAAACTGTTCATATCTTTGTAATTGGTTGGTTACAGCATGACATCAAGGTCACTGCTTATCAGTGAGAATAGCCTGGCACAGCAAGTCAGGTTACTCTTAGATAATATTTCTTTCAGTCCAGTCATCCATTAAGACTATATATATTTTTTTAGATATACTTTTATATCATTTACCACCATTTCGCTTTTTAAATTACAAGTATGGCTTTCAACACAGTGAGATTGATTTTCAATGCTAGCAAATTAACTTCATTTGGAACTCTCCATCTTACTGGGAAAAGATTTGCAAGTAAGGTTTTTCACTATGTATCTTTAAGTTAAAATGAATTTTTATTTGTGTACTATATAATTATCATATAGGTGCAGCTGCTAGCAGTTATCAAAACATTTTAACTGATAAGAAAGGTGAGAAACAAAACATCGGGCTCATTACACTGCACAGGCCGAAAGCTTTAAACGCACTGTGCGATGATTTAGTCTCAGAATTGGTAGATGCCGTGAGTACCATGGATAAAGATGAGACTATTGCAGCAATTGTTCTTACGGGAAGTGAGAAAGCATTTGCAGCTGGTAAAAATCACTAAATGCATATTTTATTTACTCACATTTGTTGTTGAAATTTATAAAGTAATACTGGCAATTGTACGAGATAGGAGCTGATATTAAAGAGATGTTGGATAAAACTTATTCCAAAAACATAAGGGAAGGTTTGCTGGAAAGCTGGTCTCTTGTATCAAAATGTAAAAAACCACTCATTGCCGCAGTAAATGGATATGCTGTAAGTTTTTTTTTTTTTTCTCTTTATGTAATTTGTGGTTTCTAGCTCAAAGGTCAAAAAGAAATTCAGACATCCTCTTCTACAGCCCTTTTGCAAAAAGACACGACTATACAATTGGAATGTTTTACTTTGCATTTATTTTATAGTTCTATTTAATTCTTTTCATTCATCTATTATATTTAGCTCACCATCAGAAAAACTATTCTTTGTGTATGCTAATTCTCATAGGATTACATTTTTTTCATACATTTAATAATTTATTCTCTCATTATAGTATTATCTCTTAATTATTATAGTATTATTATCTACAATTATTATAGTAATAATTGTTCACTAGAAAGTAATGATCTTACCATTTGTTTAAGAATTCAAAACCAATTATTTCATTTTATTTTCTTGTTTAAATACCTTTTGATTTCTTTAATTTTATAATAAATGATGAAGAAACAAGTTTTAATCCTTAAATAAATGTGATGGGAAATTATCTTGTAAACTATTGATAATTTTATTTATACAAAATGTTTTTTATTTTATAATCAATGTGTTTTGTAGCTTGGAGGGGGCTGTGAATTAGCAATGATGTGTGACATAATTTATGCTGGGGACAAAGCCAAGTTTGGCCAACCTGAAATAATTATTGGAACGATTCCTGGAGCCGGTGGCACCCAGAGGATTGCAAGAAGTTGCGGAAAAAGTAAAGCAATGGAAATTTGTTTGACTGGCGATCAAATTACTGCCCAAGAAGCTGAAAAGATGGGTAATTTTTTTTTTATTATTACTAACATAGATTTAATTTTTAAATCTACAACTGTTTTATGGTTTAGTTGGTTTTTACTCAATCCTACAACAACTGAAAAATTCATTCATTTCATTTAAGGGGTTTTCTAGATTCTTTAAAATATATATATATATTTGTAATTTTGGTTGTTCAAGCTTTAATGTCGCCAAAAAATTCTTTTTTGGACAATCTATCATTCAACAGTCAATGACAGCCTCTTCAGGTTTCATCAGGTCTGCCAGTTGGATACAAGATATATATAATTACATTTAGGAACATTATATATACAAATTTTTTGCGCTTAAAAGTAACATAATACAAAGGATAGATTTAAAAAACAAAATACAAAAGTTGGAATGTAATGACAATGAATTATAATTTATTACATAAAACCCAAATTGCAAATATACTTATGTAAATGTCTCATTTTAAGCATAAATACATTGCAAAATAATAAAATATATATATTTAGATCAATTCACTTTTTGCTCTATAAATTCCTTTTCTTTGATTGAATATTTTACTTTAATTTTAATATGTTTTTTTTTGTTATATTAATAAATATTAATACAAAAATACCATCAGATAACCATTACAAATACATTGGTTGCCCAATGGCATTAGCCTGGTTATTTTTAAATTATTTGCCTCACTAGATTGGTAGAAACTTGAATAAGTATGCTTTAAGTGTGGGTTTAACAAGGATGTAAAACATTTCAACCAAAAGTGATAGAAGCTGCATAGATAAAAGAAGATTAATGATAAACAAAACACACAGGTTAAAAAGTTGTGATAAAATAAGCAATGCTTTTGAAGAAAATCATTGAACAGCTAAATTAGTTCCTAATTACCTTTCTGTTTTATAAAACATTTAATAACCATCAGAAAAAATTGGGTACTTCTTGTACACCAGTTCATTTACTATACCATTAATTTTTAAATAATTCCTTATTGTATGCTCCTGCAAATGGGGTTTTAGTTGAATTATTGAATCAAACAAAAAATGACTTATTTTGTCTTCACTCTCAGTGTTCAGGGTATTCGGTAAGATTATCAAAGGTGTCAAAATTGATACCTGATTAATTGATAAGTGATGTTTCTTGTATCTAATTTACATCTTTAGTAGACTATAATCTACTGCACCTGAAGAACAAAATTATTGAAGCAATTGCTTCTTTGTTCCATATTATTTTCTTTCTTAGAAAGGTAAGCTGTTCTTGCTAAAAATATAATTTTGAAATATACCAATTAATTAAAATTAAATTGTAACTAGTTAAACAATTTAACTCTTAAATAATTTAATAAAGTTAGTGCTTGAGTAGAATATTTTGTTTTCATTTGGAATGCTGCTTGTAGTGTTTTATATATATATTTTTTTTGTCAGGTTTGGTAAGCAAGGTTTTCCCTGCAGACCAACTACTAGCTGAAACGATTAAACTTGCAGAGCGTATTGGCAGGCACTCTCCATTAATAGTGCAACTATGTAAGGAATCAGTGAATGTTGGTAAGTGTTAATTTAAAAATTATTTAATATTAAGAGATGTATTAATATTTAATGTATCTTGTGATTTATTTAGAAGAGGATCTTTTTTTTTTATATCCAAGCAAATGCACCAAATTCAAGTTGCCATAATCTGAGACTGTATAGATACCAATATTATTGCACATTTCAGAAACATGTATTTAACTATTACTAAGAATTTAACTTTGCTTTTATAACTTATAAAAAGTTTGTTATTGATCTTTATGAACTGAAAGGTTGTCATAAACATACACAAAAGTTTGTTATGCCTAAGATTTTCACCCACTTTTAAATTGTTTCCAATTAAATCCACTCTGGAGTATTTAACGACAGCTCCTGGGACTTGTTGATCACGATAAAGAATGCAAGTCTCACTGGAAATTTCAATCACTTAAAGCTAAAAAATAAATCTGTCGGAATGAATAGTATCCATGGGATGAAAACTGTTATACCATCATCTTTACAAACAGTGTTGTGCTTTTGCAATGGTTTAGCGAGTTGTGGTTCTTTAGTGAAATAATTTAATATCCTAGTTTAACTAATACAAAATCTGGTATCAATACAAAAGATTTCCAGATTCCTGTGCATAGCTCTCATCATTTTTATATTCTTTCAGAAAGTATTACATAATTCAGATCATTATCTCCTATTAAACCTGAGTTTAAATGTCATCAGGACTGTCACCAAACAGCTTAATGACTACAATAAATGTTCATTTTGGTCTATTCATTTTTCACCCCTTCCTCCCTGTGTTGATGATGGTTGAACTTGGTCTTAAACACCACTGGGAGTGTCACAATTCATCTCACAACCCCTAGTGAAAACTATAGGTTCAACACTATTACCGGTCTTTTTTGATTGTTTTACATGTCCACTACCTTCCACCTCCAGTGGTCTTAGCCTGACTGAATGGTAACCTTCACCACATTAATATATTCAATGATTCCTCTTTTACTATTTGCAGCAAGTTGTGTTTCCAGGCAACACTTCATAGTTCCTTAAGACTCTCGCTTATCTCCAACTCTATTATACAGTCAAAATTATTATGTATTACCAACATCAATCATTCCTAAAATCACTATAACATGACTTTTTTGTCTACTATATGGCCAATAACAAGCTATAGAAATGTGTTTAGTAAATATAATTACTATCGCAGGAAGTTATGTGTTTTTGTTTTTTTTAATTTATTTGTGAGACTGCCTAAAATTCATTCCTTTGCTTCTTTAAATATATATATACACATATATATTTTTTTTATTTCAGCATTCGAAACTACCCTTCAAGAGGGACTGCGATATGAAAAGAAAACATTCTTTGCTACATTTGCCACGGTAATTATGTTATTCCCAAACCTTCGTATTATGAAACAGTTATTTTAACCACGTAATCATATGGTGTGGCCACCTAATGGGACCTCGTGATATAAATTAATATTTTATCACATGATCTGTTCATTTAGATGTATCATGTAATATTTATTGTTGGCATTACAGGAGGACAGAAAAGAAGGAATGACTGCTTTCACAGAAAAGAGGAAACCTAACTTCAAAAATAATTAGTACTTATTTTCATTGGAGGTAAAGTAGTGTTAATGCATTACTAAAAAAATATATATTCTAATATGTTACAGATGTTATTTGCTAGGGCTATTTTTATACTTCCAAATAATTATTGTTTGTAATGTGTTTTTAAATATTTTGTAATAAAGTTTATTTTGAATACAGATATTTCTTTTCTCTGCCTCATTTGATCTATGTTTTTTCTGTGTGAGTTCATTAACCTCTCTTCATTGATCCAAGCAGATCTCCAAACTAACCCTTCTACTCATTTATTTAAATGAATATACTTACAGCTAACAATGAACTCACAATATACTAAAAATCTAGGTGATTTATAGATAAAATAAATGGGATGAATTAAATTTTTTTTTATATCCTGTATCTTACATACTATTATCAGAATATTTATATTCCTCTCTACGTTTAAGAGTCACTTAATGCTCTTAAAATACGTGATTTCCATCCAGATTCCAAAGGTGAGTGTGAACCGGAAAGAGGCAGCATGGACTGCTTGGGGAAATGCTACTAGGTACATTTCGTAGTGATAGTCGTCTGCATGGAAGGGCTTTCTTCCTAGGATTTACTAGTTTTAGGGAGACAAAGCCAGAGAATCCCACTAGGAATGTGTGGGTCTGGCAATGCGGGACTAAAGATAGCAAGGTTAAGGATATAGATGTATAGGGCTAATAATCAAATAATAAAACCATGTCTCGAGCAGAGCAACAAGTGTCAGTGCAGAGAGAGAAAAAGCAGTGTTCATTCAAGTGTCTTATTTTGACTGTCTGTAAAAGCTCAGAATTTCTGCCTTGCGTAGACAGGTCATTCATGCCTAAAGCGAATGAGAGAGCTTTTTATTTTGCCCAATCGTATGATCGTTTATTTTTGCCAACCAGGGGTTACTACGCCCGCTAGAGCTCTTACTGTGTCAGGAACTTAAACCAGTCCCCTCTCTCTATACCGATGCCGAAGATTTAAATATAAAAAGGTAGGTGGGTGTTTATGTTATATGTTTACTGTGAAGAGGGTAAATTCTCTTTGTTCGTGGTGAAGTTGGCAGAACATCTTATTTTAAATAGAAATACCAAAAAGCCTCATTAGGCTTTGAGACTGCCAGATACTGTAGTGTCCTCCCACCACAGTCCAATAGGGATCCCTAAAATGATTATCCCTCTTGTTTCATTTTTTATTTTCCTAAATCTACAACTTATACCTACATATCTACCTGTATTTCTAAACCTAGATCTTAAGCAAACAAATACTGGAGAAACCCATCTCATATAATGTGATGTTATAGATTATTTTTACATAAGATCATATAACAAAATGGTTATACAGAGATACTAATGCATTGTTACCTTTTGAGCAAGAATACAGTTCTTGAATATCTGTTTACAAAAATAGATATTTTCATTGAGTTTGAATTAGTTGTTAGTTAAATAATCCATTAGATATAATGGTATTAATATTATGCAGGTGCATGGGCTAACATGACCAAGATATTTCAGTAATTTTGTAAAGACATGACCTTCCAATTATACTTTTACTTTCAGGTATGGTGGCTCAGAGTTCGTCCCCTAAATTAAATATCAACATTTATTTATAAATAACAGTTCGTTGGATCAATCAGAAATCCAGCGGTTTTTAATGGTTCGAGAATCACTGAAGTTAAGTGCTTGGCTATTATCATCATACCCATTATTTTGGAATCGCTTAAGGGAGTTATATATACAGGATTGACTCCCTGAATTCCTCTTGGGAATTTTCCGATGGATTTAGGCTGTAGAAGTACAGCGAATGCACAGTAGTATGCACCACCAGAATCCTTAATTGTTATGGGCCTTAACAAAATTGATGCTATGCGATATATACATGACGTGACAAGTAGTCGATTAAATTAAAATGTACTTTTATACAGCAATATTGAGTCTACTTGTTTATTAGTACCTGTTCGGGCCCTTAGGCAGTAAATAAGTTTTTATTAAGCTTGATTTTTTTTGTTTGAGAGGATTTTTTTTAATGATCGTAATTATTTTTAAATTATAAATTTATTTTCTTTCCTTTTCTGATTGTTTCGGCTGGAGACAATTAGTATGTAAATATTGTATACATCAACAGACAGAGGAAATAGTTCGAAGGATTATACAGCTCGAGGAAGTAAATAAACACGTCTTTGCGTATTAGAGGACAAGGCTTTAGGCCTGAGCCTGTTTTTAGTCAGTGATGAAGATAACTCCATACCGGGCTGTTCCCCTGCGAACACGAAGTCGCTGTTTCTACACTGAACTTCTCGGCCTATCTGCCTGTTTATCTCTCCATGCACATTGCCGCCCTGCGGTTGCTATCCGAAGATCACCGTCCTGCGGCTGCTATCCAAACATCCAGCGTATCGTGACTATAAACTTTTTCGTAATTTTTATACGTTAATTATACTAACATTTATTTATACTAATATTCAGGCCTGGTTAAGTTGCTGATCAGTAATTTTTTTTTGTTTTGTTTTTTAATAAAATGAATTGTTATTTCTTTGATATTTTTGACTTTGTTTATTGTATATGCCTTATTTTTGGCAAGTTTGTGAGCTAGCCGACACAATCAAACCTCTAGCTTCTCAAGACGTAACCGGCGCAATTTTCTGGCTAAAGGGGACTTCTTAATTTTTAAGAGCCCTAGCGCAAACAGTACCAATAATTACAATAGAGTACTGTTGTCGGCCACCTTGTCACCTTTATTGTACTTTTTAGTATGCCTGAGGCTGGTGCAGTTACCATAATTGTCTCTACAATGTAGACCTATTTTATGTGAATATATCGGCTACATGAATATATGTCTAGATTATATTTGTTTACATATAGTATATTCCGTAAGATAAATTAGTAATTTTGTACAAACAACTTCAATGACTTCACTACATCCCCATTTCACAGTACCTCTCGATACTGTTAATTTCACTTTCAACCTCCTGTTACCTATTTTATACTTGTTTAATTAGGTATGTACTTCCTCAGTTATTGTAGGATAAATAAAATCATTGAATGTATAATTTTTACTCCCTGAGAACGGAATGAATTGCTCATATCATTATAATTAGCTACATCATAACAAGGTCACTGCTTATCAGTGTAAACGACTTAATTATGATAATGTTTGCTCCGTGAACCGGTTTTCTGAGGCAGGTCACTGTTAGATGGTCTTTATTTCACTCCAGTCTTCTGTTTAGTCTCTTAATTTACTTTAACAATTGTAGTATATTACTATTTCGTCCTTTATAATATTACAATGTCTTTCAACAAAGTGAGATTGATATTCAAAGGGAACAAATTAACGACATTCGGAACTTTTAATCGGTCATGTAAAAGATTTGCAAGTAAGTGAGATATTTTGTATGATTCTACTAAAATGTATCTGTTGCACATTATTGCAAAGTTGTTCTCTAGGTGCAGCTACTGGCAGTTATCAACACATTTTGACTGATAAGAAAGGTGAAAAACAAAACGTCGGTCTTATCACGTTGCATAGGCCGAAAGCTTTAAACGCAATTTGCGTTAGCTTACTCAAAGAATTGGCAGATGCTGTAAGTTCCATGAATAAAGATGACAGTATTGCAGCTATTGTCCTTACGGGGAGTGAAAAAGCATTTGCTGCAGGTACGTATAAATCAGTACACATTTAATAGTCAAACCCAATGGTAGAGTTTCTAGTTTCAAACAGAGGATGGCCCCGAATTGCATCTCTGTACCTGTTACCCTGTATGTATTCTTATCTCTGCTCTAAGGCATTGCCCGTAAAAGTGTTCCAAACGATTGAAATTTTAGATATGATCATGGGGATTGTGGAAAAAAAACATGGTACAAAATTTAGGTCACGTATCTAAAATATATTATTCAAATATTTATTATTTATATATATTTTTTCATATAATTTATAACTTTATATTTAACTTTTACGTTATCTCAAGGTTCTGTTAATAAAATTTAGGAAACTTCTGGCAAAAGGAATAATGGTTTATTTACACACATTGATTTAAAAATTGATATACAAATTAACTACGTACGTAATAAAAGAATACTATTAAATCTAACATTAAAATGGTACCTTATAATTATTCGTAACGTGATACTAATACTGGCCAGTGTTTCTTTGTGTTGCTTTCTTCGATGGTCGTCTTCTATTGCGTGATTCGGATTGTCTTCCTCTAAGCTGCATCGCGTGATCCGGATCGTCTTACTTGAGCGTCCTTTGTTCTCGTGCCGGGTGAAAGTGGAAAGGGCTGACCTGATGCACCACGAGGCAGCAGTAACCGTGCCTTCTGGTCCTGCCTCCTCCTCTGCCGGTTCCTGATGAAAGAGAATCTCTTGCTTCTCGGTATCTATATCTTGCATCTCTCCGCTGCCTTATTGATCTTTCAACTGGTTATTCAATGCCAGTTGTTTCGGATATTTATACTTTGCTTAATTTACGTAGTTTATATAATAAATGTTTATATTATTTATTGATATTATTTTTATTATAAATATTAATAGTTAATATAACGGCAATAACAACGTTCATACTTTCATAGGCATGAACCACGGATCGTTATTACGTTCTTCAACGCTCGCTAATTCCGAGTTTATTTCAAAAACACAATCAAAAATCATAACATTAAAATATCATAACAATATACAATATTTTTAGTTCAAATCCTCAGTCCACTCCCGGAACACAAAATGCGGTCTCTCTAACTTTTATACTCATGCCCACAATTCTGCGGCAAACGATCGGCGGCCCTTCCTTGCTCACAATAGTGGGTACTAGAGGAAATCCAGATGGTTATGGAATTCTCTACATCCTAATATCTGCCATGCTTTAACTTTAAGAACCTTCAAAGCTCTCCTATTCCAACACAATCCAAAGAGACGCTCATTAGTCTGGGAACGAGTCATCACTACATTATATTTTATGACTTTTATTTATATTTTTATTTAGTGTCATACTGTACAGACTTTTGTATATTGTTCTTTTTGTCTATGACTTAATTTACTAAAAGCAGTTAAAGAATTTGCGTTTTATTTTATAATTATTATTATCTTACCTATAGAGTTTTACACTTTATTTTACTTTGTCAATCTTTTTTTATTTTTTATATTATGATGTAATAGTTATTTTTATTTGCCAACACTAGATATCGTTTATATATATTTAAATCAATACAATTTAGTTCACAATTTTAAGTAAAATAATAGTTGATGGCAAAAAAAAAGGATACTGATCCATGTATCAAATGGTTTATAAACATTTGTTACATAAATTCTCAAAGTAATACAAGAAAACCTTTCGGTTAGGAGCTGATATTAAAGAAATGATGCGTCGAACGTACAGAAATATAAGTGAAGGTTTTCTGGACGACTACACTCTTGTAACCGAATGTAAAAAACCACTGATTGCCGCAGTAAATGGATACGCAGTAAGTTTGTCATAGTTATTAATAATTTTTAATTGCTAATATAAAGGTCAGTGTAGCGACCGCTAACTACATAAGATAAATCACCCTATATTCTATTGTATATATATTGTAAACAAATGTAAATAACATTACCAAAATATAAATCATTGTAAATATGGTAAACAATAAAACCTGCTGCTAGGAGCCAATTAGTTATATGAGCTGGGGCACCAGCTGCCAGGGCAGGTACTAGACCCAAGCCGCCGAGAGACTCTTACCGGCTCACGTCTCTGTCAGAGAACAAAGGAAACCACATACTCAAACCTCATTGGGTACTATAAAAACCGTCCTTATTGGCTACTGACGAAGCCAGCTGGGTATTTAAGACCGGCGGTTTGGGGCCTGTATATCATCCTCCTGGGAACTATAACTGGCTCGTGGCTGCTTCTTTATGAAAAACCTCTGCATCTCTTTCTCTCCTCACCTCGCTACGTTTTAGTTCGGTGTTGTCAGACCCCACACCTTCCTAGTGAGAATCTCTGCCTTCATCTCGCTAAATCTAGCACCTCCTTGGGAGAGACCTCTCCCTAGTGGACAACGGTTGTCGTTGCAAACTTGCCAAGCAGTGTTCCCCACGGTGATTCAGTCTGCCCATTCACACTCACCTTTGGGATCTGGACGGATTTCGCCTACCCTCAGATACCGAGTGTGAATTTGTGGTCATTCCAAGACCACGCAAACTAACTACACTACCTACCCTATACCTCTTCTCCTGAACATAGTGCATTGCCGGAGAGAGAGATAGTCCCCTCTGTCTATAAGAACGCCGAAGATTTATAGATAAAATATTGAATTGACAAATTAAAAGGTAGGCGGGTGTTTTCTGGTCCGAAAAGAGAGTAACATCTACGTGGTGAAGTAGTTGGCACAACAATTGTATACGTTCTATTTTTTAACGATGTTTTAATCATAAATAGTAATAGGCATTAAGTTGTTTATTATAATAACAGTTTTAAATACTTAGTTGATGCCGTAAATTTGTTCACTCTTAAGTAGTAATTGGTCTACTTGGTTATCTATAAACATTTATTCATGAGCGGATAATGTTTTGGGATATCGGTTTAGATTGATGAAAGAGAGATGATAGATTTACATTAAATTTATTAACAAACTTTTGACATTCTAGTGTGAAATGGTTGGAGCAATGAAATAAGCCGATTCCTGGCTTGCAATCAATTAATTCACAGGAAAAACGTTATTAAGATACTGTTTTTACTTTAGTATTTTTCTTCAAAGAACATCATGGTTTTTCGTCTTAAGCAAATGATCCTTCATCCTCTGTAACACCATCAGACGTAGGCAGATCAGAAATCTACAAAAATGAGGTGGGAGACTGTTTCCTGTTCCTTATATTTCTCCAGGATCAGTCTCATTGCAAATATCCTGCCAGTCAGGATCTCTTCTAAACCCTATTAAGTCTCCTTCAGCAAATATGATATAAGAGAGAATTTTGTGAGCTAGCAAAATAGAAATTCAAGGAAATTCTATGTTTTATAGATTGCGGTAATTTAATATACCATACGTTTCACTGGCAGCAATCGTTAAATAGCGATACTTCCCCCCCCTGGCCGTAACTCGAGCCCATAACACCAGCACGAGTCTGGTAAAAGAGTTCTGAGACCGAGACTCGGGCACTAACTCGTACATCTTTTGATATTATTCCTTCACTTTCAAGGCCCTTCCAAATTTTATTCTTTGATCTGATGGGGGGGGGGGGGGGTAGGAAGGAACTGATTCTTGGTTTTTAATAATTTAAGAAATTTTACTTTCAATAATTCAATAATTTGGATGATTTTATTTTATAATATTTCTGTTATAGTTTGGAGGAGGGTGTGAATTAGCAATGTTGTGTGATATAATTTATGCTGGAGACAAAGCCAGGTTCGGTCAGCTTGAAGTTACTGTTGGAATTATCCCTGGTGGTGGTGGTACTCAGAAGATTGCAAGAAGTTGTGGAAAAAGTAAAGCAATGGAAATTTGTTTGACGGGAGATCAAATTACTGCCCAAGAAGCTGAAAAGATGGGTATCGTTATCTTTAGATTATTGATATATATAAGTTGTTGTTTTTTTCTTTAATATTTTTATTGACTGGTGTGTAGCAAAACTATCTCCTTATTAATGCAAGGTTTTTTTATAGTTATGTAAAAAATAATTTAGACCAATTCACCTTTTTGTTAAATATTGTTTTTGTTTCATTAATAGATAATAATACAAGTGCATAATACTACCATACAAATATTATCCTGATTAGTATACTTATAGCATTAGTTGTCTGTGTAGTTATTGAAATTAACTTTATACAAAAATATCAGTTTATTTAAAAAACGATTTCAATTAAGCTGAATGTGTATTTATCCGTCTGTCAACAACATCCAGTAATCCAAAAATAATGTATTGAGCAGTGATTTCTTTAATATCGAACGATATTTTCTCTTTATTCCCAGTTTTAACATCACATTACATTTTACCAACAAGTTTGAGGAAAATCTAACTTGTTCCTCGGATTTTGCCCCATAAGAATATCAAAAAGGTACACAGAAAAATTTCTAGCTGACAAATTCTATTACAAGGTAATTTTTTCTCTTGCGATCATCCAAAATAAATCAGGCTATGTACATTTATGGTGGATTAAGATTAATCGTTATTATATTGTAGTCAAGATGGTACAATTGAGGAGGAATCTAAGAACGTTGTGGTGGACGGGCGGAAGGGTACAACCATCCAAACTCGGTCTAGGGCTGTGAAATGCAGCAGTCACTAGGGATTCCGAGGCTTATCAGCAGTTTATCAGAGGCTTTAGTAAAACCTCGATATCCTCAGAATGGCCAGCATACACCACACAACTGTAGTAAAAATGGTGGAAACCAGAGAGGAGAAAAGGAGTTGGCGTGTTTCATGTGGGAGTAGATGGTAGGAACAACTGTGGAATTTAAGGGTGGACGTAGATATGCAGCTGAATTGAGATCTGCACATTTTCCAGGATAGGGTTTGATCTAGGATCAAACCTTAGTATTTCACTAAGAGGAGAAAAAGAATATTATTTACGGTTTCCAGAACCAATTGAGGATTGCCTTACATTTGGGTGTCATCAGCAGTATTAGCTTGATTATTGGAGCGAGTTGATGCAGACCCTTACACTACCCTAAAAGAAGGTGTTTTGGGGGGGATGTGGTCGATCAGTTACAAGGACTGCGGCCAGAAATGAATGATTTTAACAAGCCAATGACACTTTTAGAGAAGGACATCGTTAGTCGATTTGAAATGAAATTGGAGTGTTCAAAGGTGTTGAATGCCTCGGTACAATCAAAGAGGATGATAGTGCTTAATGATGCCCTTGCGTGTTTCTGTTGAAAGCAGATTGGGTGGAAAATATCTGGAAGCCGGATTGGAAGGGAATGAGGTATGTTTCTTTAATGTGGAAACTTGAAATTGTAGTATGTATTATATCCAGAGGTTTGAAAAGGCTAGAGAGTATTGATGTAGGACAGTGGTCATTTGGAGAGGTAGAGTTTTGATCAAGAAAGAAGGATTTTTAAAGAAAAACAATTGTATATGTAAAGCAATATGCGAAGAATTGCGGGGAGACAAACATTTAGGAATTTAATGGGGATAAGGTTAGGACCTACTGATTTTGTTTTTGATTATATGATTGAGGAAATGAGGTCAGAAGGAGGGAGCTGCGAGTATGTAAGAGAAAAAAGTCTGCCTAAATCAGGAAGAGGATGTGATAAATAACTGGGAGTAAACGAAAATTGGGAATTGAGGTGGTTGGTTATGCCCGGTGAACTTTGTTCCCTTTGTAGTGAATACAGATGATAGGGACTTGTGGAAGAATTGGGATAGGAAATCACGGACTTATGACTGGGTGAAGTTGGCGAGAGTTTTGAAGAGTCATATTGAAAAAAAATAATTATAAAAAAAATAAATAGTAAAAAACTTTGTAAAGCTTCAGTCTTAAAGGAAATTTAATTCAGAAATAGACGGTTGTAAAAGTATTTATCTATGACTTACATATTAAGCTTGACTTGTTTGTTTTTTTTATCGAAAAAAGCTTATTTTCAACCTACGGTGGTCCACATGCCTGTCGCAATGTCCACATGGTCTGGGAAAATATTCAGAAATTACTTATTTAATTAATTAGTAATGGGTACAGGATCGGGACTCACACCCCGCACCTCCCCAATGTCTACTCCAGGCTTTCTATGTTAATTATTAATAGTACTGGGAACTATATCACAACAAAAATTGCTAATATATATTAATTAATGTACCTGAGAAGGTGAACTTAACCGTCCTAAGATCATGAAACTAAAAGTACATCATTGTAATATGACCTAGTGGTTGAAAGAATATAAAATTATTTGGAAAATTGCATCATGTTAGTTTTTTGAATACAGAATTTGTCTGTAGGATTAAAATTTCATGAATTATAAGTCATTCTTAACTGGAATATAATTTTGAAATATGTTTAATTAAGTTAATGACATTTAATAATGAAGTGTTTGAGTGATGGATTGGTTAGTGTTGTCTTTTAGGATATTTCATGATTGTAGGTTTATATAATTTTTCAATTTCAGGTTTGGTTAGCAAGGTATTCCCTGCAGACCAACTACTAGCTGAAACAATTAAACTTGGAGAACGTATTGGCACACACTCTCCATTAATAGTAAAACTCTGTAAGGAATCAGTGAATGTTGGTAAGTAATATAAGTAAATAGTTAATGCTGTTTATTTTATAGACGTGTTATATGTTGTTATTCAATTTATTTTGGGATGTGAATCGAAGAGAGGTAGAATCGAAGACACTAAGTCACCACAACCTAACATTGACTAGCCTACAATTTCTATCTTTTATAAAGTAAAGTTTCCCTTTGCATCAGAATCTTGCATACAAATGAACCCCAGACCATAATATCATGAATAGTAATACTCACCACATTAACACGTCCAGTAGATCTCATTGGAGAATTACATTAATGAATATTCAACTCCCTCTATTCTATTACAAACAACAGAATAGTTTAGAAGAGCTCAATGGGCTTACACTAGTAACACTTTCTTATCAGAGAGAGAATGCAGAGAGAACTAAGGTAATTTTAACATGTTGAAGTTTGTTTCTGATCAATACTCGTGCTCCATAGCTATAAAACATTAGACCAAAGTCCATCCAAGGAACGATCTTCTTTGAGAACTATTGACTTTTAGTTTCTGCCTTATTTTCTGCTTACTTCCACAACAGTCCCTCTGCTTATGGTGTACCTCATAGAAAAAGTAACAAATAATGAATAGCCTATTGAAATTTATTTTCTCAATCCTGTACTGCTGTACTTCCTTTAGCATCTATCTGTCCTATATGTCTATACTTGTAAAAGTTTGATCATCCAGATTTTTTATTTTAGTTTATGGCATGTAACCCCTCTCTCTCTCTCTCTCTCTCTCTCTCTCTCTCTCTCTCTCTCTCTCTCTATCTCTCTCTCCCCCCTCCTTTCACTCTCTAGAGATATATTAAAGGGAACCTGAATACAGGCATCTATTATGAAAAGGGCAGTTTATTTGAGATTGTAGCCTATTGTGACTGACTGCGCAGGTGATGTTGAAACATGAAGAAGCACTAATGGTTTCACAATATACAACAAAGGTGATTCTATATGCTCGTGGTCCAGAAGACAACCAATTGTGTCACTAAGCAGCACAGAGGCTAAATTTAGTAATAAATAAATAAGTCCTGCAGAATTATACAAGGGGAACAAAAGCCTCAAAATAAAAGAAAAACTGTTATTGTGGACCTTCTGGCTTTTTTTTAATCTAATCAAAATATAAACATAATGTAAATGCAATTATTGTTATGAGATCTACTACATCAATTTTCAAAATATATTTACTTGACTGCATAAAATATTATATATTCTTTCATATCTTTATAACCGTTTTATTATTCCAGCATTTGAAACTTCTCTTCAAGAAGGACTGCGATTTGAAAAGAATACATTTTTTTCTACATTTTCTATGGTAATGTTTTAATTATTATTTTTTTTTTTAAATGAATGGATGTATTTTTATTTATATTCAGTACAATGACATATGTGATATCACGTGTTGGCTACAATAACATAATAGCTCACATTTAGACTGGCAATGTTTGGGTCTACACATGTATGCAGAGAGACATGATTGGAATAGCAAACTTTTCCATTAGAAAGCAGAAGTTTTGTTACTGCAGAGAGTTGTGCTTCATCATCAAATTTTTTTTTTGTCATACTGAAAAGTTAGGATTTTTAACTTGTGATGTAGCCATTGTACGATATGAATTAATAATTTATCATATGAAATCCTATTCATTTAAATAATAATGAGGTTGGTGGCAAGAAAATAATTTCGGTTTTTTAGTGTGAAATAAAATGAAATTTTCAAAAAAACAAAATGATTTGAAATCAGTCGAATATCTTCTGTTCGAGGACCTTTTGCCATCTTTATGGTAATTTCATGAACCCACGCTCATAGAACTTCTGTTCTTGTCAGCAAAAAACTCAACCAAGTGCGATTTGAGGTCATCGTTATTACTGAAATTTTTACGATTTAAGAAGTTTTGTAAACTTCGAAATAAATGATAATCCGATGGTGCAAGGTCGGGACTCTATGGGGTATGCAACATCACTTCTCATCCAGCGCCAATAGTTTTGTACATGGTGCTAAAGATGTGTGAGGCCTCGCATTGTTCTGGTGGAACCCAAATATCCAAATAGCTTCTTAACGACGTCTCATATGATTTTCAATTGTTGTATGTGATACATTTAACTGTTTTACAAAATCTCACACAGTTATATGACGATTTTATTATATTGTGGCTTTCATTCTTCCATCATCAACTTCGGAAGGTCGACCAGAACGTTAATCATCTTTCAGTGAAAAATCTCCAGAATGAAATTTTTTAAACCAATTCTGACTCATGCATTCTGTTAAACAATCAATGCGATAAACTTCACATATCTCTTTGTGAGCCTCAGACGCTTTTTTGCCTTTATGAAAATAAAAAAGTAAAATGTGTGGAAAATGCTTATTTTTGTACTCCACGACTTAAACTGACAGTCGTAAACAAAATTACACGGAATTTCTTTCTGTAGTAACCTAAAGGTATCGACTACCAAATCTCAAAAGACAAAAGTTCTAACATTGACAAAAGAATAACGAAACAAACATAATACTATCTACTGGTGCAAACCGAAATCACTTTCTTGCCAACCCAATATATCTTGTAACATTTATTAATATTATGTTTATTAATATTTATTTAAACTATCATGTAATACTATTGTATTCCAGGAGGATAGAAAAGAAGGAATGGCTGCATTCATAGAAAAGAGAAAACCAAAGTTTAAAAACAATTGATAGTTAATTAATTTCTATAATAGTAAACTATAGATATAATCATTATATAATATATAATGTCATTTAATATATAACATATATATATAAGTAAAAGCCAGGAGTATGACTGTATTGTAAATAAATACGATCATGGGGTATAAACAACCCATGATCCTATATGTATAGGATTGCCAGAATAATAAAAGTTAGTCTTTCTCTTGAGTTCAAGTTTGTCAGTTCGTTTCCCTCTTTCTCTTTTTATAAAATCTTTACCGCTGGAGATTAATTTATATATATGTGTGTGTGTGTGTTAATAGGCTTATCATTGAGAAAATGCATGTTACATTTTCATTTTCATGAGCCTACCAATGTGTTTATACTTTCAGTTAAAGAGAGAGCTATGAATTTAATGAATTTGTAATAAAGTTTATTTTTGTATATATTTATTTCATTATATTTTGTAGTCAGCTACTTATTTCTTGTCATTTTTCATATATTTCATTTTATCTGCATTTTTTCCCATCTGTGTGTTGTTTTTTATAATATCCAAGTATTTGGCTTTTTTCAAAAAGGTGAGTGAACATTTTATAAATATTTATTTTATAATACTTTAAAATCATTACATGGGATATGTTGTGTGCATTACAAAATTATGTAACAATAAATCTCTCAAAATTGTTTCAAAACTAAATCTATGTGGTTTAAAAATGAAATAAATGTGATGAATTTAAAAATAACTTTTTATAATCAGTAATCTATGTTGTAATTATATTATATTTGGAAGATTGTTATATTTAAATATAACTACCCAGGGTAGGTTATGGTCATGTGGTTACTGATTAACAAAAATATTCAAAATACAAGTCGACTAATATTTTACTGGGCCAGAGCATGGGACCCTTACTCCATGCCTGAGGTGACCACAGGGACATGTGACCGCAATAAAAAAGTTCAAGTTTTTGATAAAATGTTACATAAAATTTTTTGTTTTACTAAAAACTAAAGTAATTAATTAGAATTACAGAAATAGAATATATAAAAACTAGTAAATCTGGCCATTCGAGAGTTAATAATGTTAAGGTAAATTATAAAATTTGTTGATAATTTGTAGTTTTGTATCATGGACGTGATTGTGTATTTAAATAAAATGAGAATGAAAAGTTTTGTAAAATCTGATTTTCCTTTTGCCATAGTTTTCTTTTTATATTAACAAGAACCTATAAAGCTCAGATTAACTTAAATATAAACAATATAGATAGAAAGTGATATTGGTTACAATAGTGGTAGAGGGTGTCTAATTTGAAATGAGTGACATATCTATCTGTACTGGAGCCATATTTATAGAGGTTGCGTAAATTATAAGTTACAGTTTCACCTAATTATAGGGTAATGAGTGGCTGAGGGTACTGAATTGCATTATTTGTATTTATAATTATACTAGATATATTGAAAAATAAATACTGATTAAGAGGTTCTATAATGTTTATAATAGGGGTTCTAGTTATTAGTGTTGTTGTGTGTAGGTATTAGTTTATAGATAGGGTTATAGGGTGTTAGTATTTATTTCTCTAATACAGTAAAGATAATTATTAGCCCTAGGGTTAGTACAATAAAAAAAATTGTTTTGGGTCACATTGACTTATATACAATGTCCTATTGAATTAAGGTCTGTTTTATAAATAAACTTGTGGTTAGTTTGTTTTTTGTTGCGGGGTACTGTACAAATAATAGGTTTTGAGAGGGTAACGTTTCAAAGGCAATTAGACAAAATATGTTGGAAAAAATCTAGTTTGTTTTTGAATGGATTTTTGAGCATTTTACACAATGTCTCTAGATTTTGGGATATTTTTAATGAGTTTATTTTATCAGTAAATAAGCTTCTTGGGCAAGTGGCCTTAGTCATTTTCACCTGAAACAGTTTTTTGATTTGTTAGAAACTTTTGTGTTTTGTTTTTGGTATTTTAATTGGGGATTGGTTTACCTTGTTAATTTCTCCTACTACATTGCAGATATCAGTAGGCCACTATATAAATTAACCTCTAGTAGTTCAAAATTCATATGGAAAAGTGAACAACAAATTGCATTTAACGAAATTAAACAAAAAATGATTGATGATATCTTGTTAAATTACCCAGATTTGAAAAAAAGTTTTTACATAGAATCAGATAGTTCAGATTTTGCTTCAGATGGAATTTTATATCAATTAGATAAAAATAATAAAAAGAAAATTATATCTTTTTGTAGTAGAACTTTTAAAAATTCCGAACTAAATTATTATTCAACGGAATAAGAACTTTTAGGCATAATACACGCGATACAAAAATTTTATAATTTAATAGCAGGGTACAAAATTATAGTAAAAACAGATAATAGCGCAATTACATTTCTACATAGTTGTAAAAATCCACCCAGTCGTTTGATTAGATGGATTAATTATTTGGGACCTTTAGATATTGAGTATATCCACATCCAAGGAAAGCAAAACAAAATCGGTGATTTCATAAGTAGAAATCCAATAGAAAGCCCAGAGCGATTGGGAAACGATTTTAAATTAAATGAGTTACAAGAAGAAATTTTTTTCAAAAACCTAATCAAAAATCAACAAAGTGACTTAAAAATAAAAGAAAAATTTGAGAAAGATAAAGAAAATTATAAAATAATCAATGGAATGATACATAAAAAATTATAAAATAAATTCTATATTGAACTAATAAAAAATGACATGACAAATTTAATAAACAAGGTGCATTTAAAATTTTGTCATGCAGGTGTGAATAAATGTTTAAAAATAATTAGAGAAAGATTTAATTATGTCAATTTAAGAAAGTTAATAAGTCAAACATTAAAAACCTGTCATAACTGTCAAATAAATAAATCATCAATTAAATCAATAGTACTGTATCAGCCAATAATCCCTAAAATGAAGCTAGAAATAATATCTATAGATTATTTGGGTCCTTTTATTAAAAATAAAAATTATCAATATTTACTAGTAGCAATAGATAATTTTACTAAGTATGTTAAAATTATCCAACAAAAATAGCAAATATAACAGGTGCAATAACATCGTTAAATAAATATTTGCAGGAAATAGGAATATCACAGAAATGCTTGAGTGATAACGCCACTTGTTTTACATCGGATAAATGGGAAAAATTTTTAAGAAAAAATAAAATTATTAGAATCCTTACTTCAATAAGACATCCACAAGGAAATATATCAGAACGGGTTAACCAAGATATTTTAAAATATCTTAGACTTCTCATAAATGAAAACCATGAAGAATGGTTAATTCAAGTTAAAAAGATAGAATCCACAATAAATAGTCTATATCATACTACCACCAATATTACATCAATTCAAGCTTTTTTCGAAATAGAACCATTACGTTTTTGGTCAGTATACATTGGAGACAACCCAAATAAATCAAAATTCAATAATCCTGAAGAAATAAATAAATTCATATATGAAAGATTAAATAAAATGGGAAATTTAAATAAAAACAAATATAATAAAAATAAGAAATTTACTGAATTTAAACTAAAAGAGAAAGTCCTTGTTAAAGCTTTACGTATTCCTAAGGCAGGTATAAAAAATGCAAAGCTTCAAATTTGTAAATATGTTAAAATCTATCTAAAAACTTCAAAATTAAAATTAATTGAAAGGCCTGTTGTAAAATAATGGCAGTCAGGCAAATATAAATATTGAAATTTGAAATTATTATAGTGTTTAAATGTTAGTATGTTTATTTTGTACAATCAAGTTGGTAAATGTTAAAAGCTATATAAAAATTTGAAATTTAAAATTAAGTACTACTTTATAATGAACATATTGTCAACCCAGCAATGTAAAAACTTGAAAATTATAAATTTATGGTGATATAGTTAAAAGTTGAGATGTCTGTAATGTACAATTACATTGTATGTAAATGGTTAAAATGCAAAATGTTAAATTTTGGTGACACATAATCTGATATTGTCATTTAGTAATAAGAAAATGCAAATAGTTAAAGTGCTAAAAAAGTGAATAGTGAAATCAAAAGTAAAGTGGAATGAAAAATTTTTTATCGACAAGCTCAACAAATTTTTAAATCGGAGTGGACCTCCATGTTGTGATATTAGATATTGTGGAGTTTGTATATAAGAATTTTAAATATAAAGATTTAATCCAACTTATCAAAAAGCAAAATAAAAACAATTGAGAGTGGATGAAAAAAACAAAAGATAGTATAGTTGTGGTGATTATGATGAAAACACACACATAATTACTCACTAGTTTTGGGATCAGCCCGTGGTAATATAGTTGTTGTTTGTGAGAATAAAAAACACACAGAACATTATACTCATCTAGTTTTGGGATTAGCCCGTAATACATGTTATTAGCTTGAGATTGTGAGTAAGAAAAATTAAAAACTTTGTTGGTTAGTGGTTATTGACTTAAAGCAGAACGGAAGAGAAATAGCATGAAGAGAAGAAGTATTAATTTGTTTAAAGAATGAAGAGAATTAAAGAAGAAAAGGAATCAAATTTATAGACAAGTATTTATAAAATTAATATAAGTTTATTTTTTTATTTGTAAAATTAAATTCATCTTTTTGCCAGAATTATTTTTGTTAATAGAACCTAATAATAAATAGTAAATAAAATATATTTAAAGTAAAGAACATAATATTTGGCGCCCAACGTAAGGACCGATAACGAAGTAATCTGGCTAAAGCATTGTTTAGATAGTGTCACGAAAATTGTGTTTAAATTTGATATAAAGATTAGGTTAAAAATTGTATTTGTGATTAAGATTCATATTGTTAGATTCAGTCATGGAAAAAGATAAGCATAGTGTCAATATTGATCCAAATGAGCAAACTATAATAAATAGATACGTAGATAATAAAGAAAATGAGGTTAGCAAAAGGCAATCACTTGATAGTCCGGTATCAAACAATGATCAAAATTTTAGTTTAAATGAATCAAGTCCAGAGGAAAGTAAGATGGAAAAGATGTTAAGATTAATGATAGAAAATAAACAAAATTTATTAGAATTAAAACAAGAAAATGAACAAAATAATTTAAAACTTGAACAAAATAATTTAAAACTTGAAACAAATTTATTAGAATTATCTAATAAAATCGATAAATTGGCGGATAAAAATAATGAAATTTTTTTAAAAATTGACGATAAATGTGAAAGAATTGAACAACAGTTACAAAATTCTTTCAATGATTTAAATGTAGAAATGGATAAAAAAATACATATTTTAGAAACGGATTTAAAACCGGAACTGGAAAATCAGAAAAATGATTTTAAAGAAGTTAACTTAGAAACCGAAAATAAACTCATAGATCATGAACAAAATTTAATTAAAAATGATTTAGATACATATAAAAAAGAAAATAATGATAAAAGTAATAAAAAGGAGAAGGAAATGGAGGATATAAAAAGTTTAAAGGAACAAAATGCAATTAAAATAACTAGTAATACTAGTGAAATTAAATCGGTAATTAATCGTGATATAATACGAGTAATTAATAATCATGATAAGTTAGAGGTTCAGCAATTTAAAAAATCTGATCCATAAGAAATTATAAGTAAATTTAAAAGTACAATTGTTAAAAGTTTAAATTGGAATAAAGTCGAATTTAAAATTTTATCTCATTTGAGTGAAATTCCCTTTTACGAGTTTAGTGGAAGTAACATGAAAATAAATAAAAGGAAAGACTTAAAAAATAATTTCAGGGATGTTTTTAATACTATAGAGTATAATTATAAAAAGAAAAGAAAAAATAGTTATAGTTTATTATTATGAAATAATGCTAATCGGATGAAATATAAAACTATATCTATATAAACTATAGAATTAAAATTAATTGAAAACATTATTATAAAATAATGTAAATCAGACAAGTAAAAACTTGAATTAAAGTTTATTGTATTGTATTAAAATAGTATAATGTTTATCTGTACAATCAAATATGTTAACATCTATAGAAAAAATTGAAATTTTAAATTCATTAAAACCTTATATGAAAATAATGTCAATCGGACACAAGTAAAAACTTCGAAATTGAATTTTATTCTAATGTACTAAAATGTTAGTATGTTTATTTTGTACAATAAAGTTTGTAAATGTTAAAAGCTGTATAAAAATTTGAAATTTATAAATTTATGGTGATATAGTTAAAAGTTAAGATGTCTCTAAGGTACAATTACATTTGTGATGTAAATGGTTGAAATGAAAAATGTAAAATTTTGGTGACACATAATCTGATCTTGTCATTTAGTAATAAGAAAATGCAAAGTGTTAAAGTGCTGAAAAATTGAATAGTATATTCAAAAAGTAAAGTGGAATGAAAAATTTTTTATCGACAAGCTCAAAAAAGTTTTAAACCAGAGCGGACCCGAATGTTGTGATATTAGATATTGTGGAGTTTGTATATAATATTCAATCCAACTTATCAAGAAGGCAAAATAAAAACAAGTTAGAGTGTATGAAAAAAATAAAGGAGAGTATAGTTGTGGTTGTATCAGGATAGACACACAAAATTACTCTCTAGTTTTTTTTAACCAGTTATAATGAGTTGTTGTTGTGGTTCTGAGAAAACACACAGAGCATTATATTCACTCGATACTAAACCCGCAATACACACTATCTTTAAACCGCGATATCTCCTAAAGTATTGGAGGTATTTAAAAACTAATACCACCATTGGATTCAGGATGAAAAACTGCATCAAGGACGTCAATATAAAAGATATCTATTTATTCAAATTTTTAACAAAATTTCTCTCTCTCTCTCCCTTGTTTATATAGAGAGGAACAGACTGCTTCTATATAGAGAGTTTAGTGTCCTTCATATAGCATCCAAGTTTCATCCAAATCACAGAACTTTTTTTTTTAGGTAAAAAAAAATGCATGATTAGACTTTTTTTCTCATAAAATCAATGTTCTTTTTTTGCTGAAACTTTCACCATTTATAAAGAAGGACATTCTAAACAGTTTCTAACTGTTTACAGTTCGATATCTCCACTAGTTTAATAATTATCCTCCCAAAACCGTCGTTGCCCTATATTATTAGCTTGAGATTGTGAGTAAGAAAAACTTATAAACTTTGTTGTTTAGTGGTTATTGACCTGAAGCGGAACGAAAGAGAAATAGCACGAAGAGAAGAATTATAAATTTGATTAAAAAGAAGACCATTGAAGAAGAAAAGGAATAGAATTAATAGACAAGTATTTATAAAATTAATATAAGTTTATTTTTTATGTTTGTAAAATTAAATTCATCCTTTTGCCAGAATTATTTTTGTTAATAGAACCTAATAATAAATAGTTAATAAAATAAATTTAAAGTAAAAGAATAAAAAATAAAATTATCATATCTATTCAAAGAACGTAATTATAAAGAATAAATACTATATGAAGAACGTAATAATATATATTCCTTTATTGTGCTATAATTACAATCTGCCTTATAAGGCAATAAGCAATTAAGATAAATGCTCTCATTCATACCATATTTACAATTCATCATTCACTCGCTCATTCATACAATATTTACAGACAGCCCAGAGACCCCCCAAATCCACGTGCGAAGAGAAAGCGGAGTCTTGGGAAGTCCCCCACGCTCCTCCTTCAGCCGCGTCACCGGATACTTGAAAAATATAGAAGACTCATGGGTGGATGGAGATGCTGCGAAGATACCTGACGATTCGGTGGGTGTTGCAGTATAACGATTTTGAGTGTATGTATGTTATGTTAACGGTCAACAAGAGTAGCCACTTGAAATCGAATAGTGTAGTTTGTGCTGTGTAAAATAAACGTGCATTCTAAGTATTAAGGGTATAAAAAAATACTATTTAGTCCATTATGAAGCATCCAATGAAACAGCATACACGTATCGGCACATATGGGCTTAATATATAATAGAAATTTCGGGGGTTTCCGTATTATAGTTTTCTCCAAAGAAATCATATACTGTGCTACTATGAATTTTATGACTGACTAACCAAGTTAGGCGCTAAGGAAAATAACGCCAAGTTCTGGAATTATCTGTCGGTATTTCTTTCACAATCCGCGCCCTTAAATTCAAATGTGTGTTGATGTTTAGTAATCTACTAAATGAAAGGACAAGCTTTATAATTTGTATCCCCTCGGATTGGAGTGAACTGTTAAATATCGTTACAGTAAGCTACATCTTGGCAGCAAGGACGCTGCTGGCCCACAGCGTGACAGGAGGGAGGACCGGGTAATCCCGCTATTTTATATCGCAATAAAATCATCTCCAAATACCACGATAGGGGTTTCCACATCCCACAGGCATCTAAAGTAACGTAGTGCCCAAATAAGTGAAGTGCACCACAATCTCTCGAAAAGCCCGAAGGACAAAAATCCCGTAAAGGCTTAAAGTTTAAAAAAACAAGGTCACTGGCTTATCAGTGAGAACAAACTGCTGGTAATAAATACTCCGAGAGCCAAGCGCAGCAAAACATGTTACTGCTAGTTCTAAATTCCTTCAGTTAAGTCATCGGTTTAGCCTTTTAAATTTAGTTTAACAATTTCCAATTTATCACCATATCATCCTTTATAATATTAAAATATGGCTTACAATACAGTGAGGTTGATATTCAATGCCAGCAAATTAGCGTCATTTGGAACAGTCCGCCAGTCGTCTAAAAGTTTTGCAAGTAAGTGAGGCTCATCACTTTGTATGATTCTGTCAAAGTGTATTTTTAAAGCTACAATTATTCTATAGGTGCAGCTGCTAGCAGTTATCAACACATTTTGACAGATAAAAAAGGTGAAAAACAAAACGTTGGCCTTATCACGTTGCATAGGCCGAAAGCTTTAAACGCAATTTGTGAAGACTTGCTCACGGAATTGGAAGATGCCTTGAATACCATGGATAAAGATGAAACTATTTCAGCGATTGTTCTTACGGGGAGTGAAAAAGCGTTTGCTGCAGGTACGAATAAATTAGTGCTCATTTAATTGCTGAAGGCGAAGGAAGAGTTTTTTCTCTAAAACAGACGACATCCCCAAATCTTTTTGTCTGCGCTCTGCTCTCTTCAATAATGATTTAAGTGAACCAAACGATTTGAAATTGTAGATATGATAATAAGATTCCAGCGAAAAAAAAAAAATTTAACATAGAATGTCGGTTTCATATCTATTAATTATCCTGCTTCTCACTGTCTTTTAAATTTTACTCAAGTTATATCTTGGAAGCTATTTAATTATTAATTTTTTTCCCTATGTTTTAGGGCACATTAGAGACTTTTTAAATGAAGTTTTTGGAACCAGTAATAGAAACAAAGTGTCCTTAAAGCACGTCTTATTTTTTTTATTTTCATTATTTTAGATTTTCAAGATTTTTTAAAACTGGTTTATTAACCAAGAGTTTAATACACTAATTTAATAAGTTTATTGCACGATTATCACTGGTTATTTCTTTTTATCTGCCTGCATTATTTATTTCAAGTAATACATTTTAGATCATAACACAGGGCAACAGTGATTTTTCGGCGCAGGATTCCAGAGTCAAATCTAGATAATTCCAGTCTTCTAATTACGAGAAAAATATCGGGTTGGCTAAATGTCTCCATTTTTTTAAATAAAGGCAACAGATACTCTTAGTTTGAAATAAAAACGAACGCTTAGAGCCTGATGAGGAAATAAAGTGTGTTTCGAAACGCGTGCCAAGTTTCAATAAAAAAAATATAGGTGGGAAAGCTCAAAATTTGTTTTTTATTTATTAAAAATTTAATTTTACAATAGGAAAAGAATTATGAATGACAATCAAATACCATTAATCTAACTAAACAAAAATATGTTACGAAAAAAAAATGTACCTTAGCACATAAATGTTTCTAAATTCTCTCCAATACCTTTGTAAGTATTTTTTTTCGTTCCCCGCGTAATTGATGTAAATGAATTTTAGTTGCTTAAAAAACAAAACAAATCTTCAGGCTGTAATGAACCATGGATAAAATAGTTTATAAACATTTTTTGCTGAAATTTAGTTTCTAATCCAAGCAACCTTGTCTATTAGGAGCTGATATTAAAGAGATGGTGGATAGAACTTATTCAAGAAATATAAGAGAAGGTGTCCTGAATGGATTCTCTCGTATAAATCTGTGCAAAAAACCACTGATCGCTGCAGTAAATGGATTCGCTGTAAGTATGTTTATCATAAATAATATTTTAGTGCTAATACCAACGTCAGAAAGAAATTTAGCCTTTTTTTTTTATAATGATTTACTTAGAGCTTATATTCTATCTCACTGATCATATCTGATAAACAGGTTCTTTCAAGTCCTCAACAACTCAAAATATAAAATCTATTATCCCAGTTAGGCAAGAGTTCCTCTGCGCAGTGCCGTCAGTCCTACCCTGTACATTCTATATGCCACTATGAGTCCTAGAACTTTCTTTCCAACTTTTGCTGATGAATCACCCATGAATCACATCCAACTACTCTAAAAATAACCTCACAGAAGTAGAGAACTGGTGGTTATCAATAAAGGCAAATGCGTACTTACTTCATACACCCTTTTACGACGATCTTACATAATTGATGCCTTATATTCTATACTGCTCTCACACTTTCAACACCAATTTAGAACCCTCATACTTCAGAGGCAAAAGTTAAACTGATGTCTTGGACAACTTTATAGACTGTTTAATAGAAACTGTGATGTGATATCACGCTTGAAAACAAATCGCACTTATACAAAAAAAGTAGCTTAAAACACTTTAGGCATATGTACTTGAACTGTGGGTATACAGGCAAACCTTTGATATCAAATCATCCAATCCAAAATCCTCGGCACTACAATCAAAGTTTCCTTCTTAATCACAAATTGATCCCTTCACACCTTATAATCTCATAATTTACCAAATTCCATGAACACCTATTTGCTGATATGAATCTTACAGTGACTCCTTCTTATGAAGTAACATTCATCCTACAATTCATAACTTTAAGTACTGCAATATATTATCCAAATATTTATTATTTATATATATTTTTTCATATAATTTATAACTTTATATTTAACTTTTACGTTATCTCAAGGTTCTGTTAATAAAATTTAGGAAACTTCTGGCAAAAGGAATAATGGTTTATTTACACACATTGATTTAAAAATTGATATACAAATAAATTACGTACGTAATAAAAGAATAATGTTAAAACTAAATTTACGTATTTATACTGGCCAGTGTTTCTTTGTGTTGTCGAGCGGTGCATTTTTCCTTTGTCTGATGCGTAGTGTGGTCCAGATCCTCTTCTTTGTCTTGAGTCTCCTTTGTTCTATGCGTACCGGGTGAAAGCGAAAAGGGCCTCCTCGTGCACTACGAGCCTGTAGCGTGGGTCCCTCCTCGTGCTGCCTCGTCCTCTGCCGGTTCCAAGATCTTTCAACTGGTTATTCAATGCCAGTTGTTTCGGATATTTATACTTTGCTTAATTTTGAAATTTATAAAATAAAATATTTATATTAAATTATTGATATTATTTTTATTAAAAATATTAATAGTTAATATAACGACAATGAAAACGTTCATCCTTTCATAGGCATGAACCACGGATCGTTCGTACGTTCTTGCTTTTTCCGAGTTTATTTAAAAAAACACCATTAAAAATCATAACATTAAAATATCACAACAATATTTTTGATCTATATTTCTTGTGTTATAGTTTGGAGGAGGGTGTGAATTAGCAATGCTGTGTGATATAATTTATGCTGGAGACAAAGCCAGGTTCGGTCAGCTTGAAATAATTCTCGGAATAATTCCTGGAGCTGGTGGGACCCAGAGGATTGCAAGAAGTTGTGGAAAAAGTAAAGCAATGGAAATGTGTTTGACAGGAGATCAAATTTCTGCCCAAGAAGCTGAAAAGATGGGCATATTATCTTTAAATTATTGATCTAGATGATTTTTCTTCTTTATTAGTGTTAAAATTTGTTATATAGATTGTACAATGCTGCAAAACCATTCACATATTCATTATATTAAAACCTTTTATTTGTAAACAAAAAATCTGTTAACCATAAGGACATAAATGATTTAATGGTTAATGAGATCAGCATAGGTTGATAAAAATAAGTTGTTAGCCTTTCATCAAGCATATATGATTAATTATAATATATTTTTTTAATTTTTAGGGTTGAAATTTCTTGAAATATAAGCTATTATTGGGATGAATATATTTTTGAAATATATCTAATTGATTTAAACATAATTTAACACTTAAATAATTTAATAAAGAAGTGCATGAGTGTTTGATTTTGTTAGTCTTCTGCTACAGAATATCTTTATATAAAGTTTCATATAGTTATTCACTTTCAGGTTTGGTTAGCAAGGTATTCCCTGCAGACCAACTATTAGATGAATCAATCAAACTGGCAGAACGTATTGGTAGGCACTCTCCATTAATAGTACGACTTTGTAAGGAATCTGTGAATGTTGGTAGGTATTCGCATAAGCAATGTTTAATATATAAAGGTTTTTAGTCAATTTATTTTGGGATTAGTAAAGAAGAAGAGTACAATTGAAGACACCGACCACATCAGCACAACCTAATATGGAGTAGCATGGCTACTATTTACATCTCAAAAATATTTATTTAGGTACTACATAGAATTTTCATTGTGAGCCAATTAAAGTTTCCCTATGGATCAGAAATTTGATGTGCCTTAATACACACAAATTTAATTTCTAATTTAATTACTGCTTCATCACATAGAAGTAGAGAACATTTATTTATTTTGTTTAGTTATCTACTGACCACATTATTCAAGGGATGAATATGAATTTGTATCAGGAGTTACTCACATTTATTGACAGAGGACCAAGTGAAAATAGAGATTTGAACCACACAGCGGCGTGAGTAGTTTTAGTGACCAATACACTTTATGATAGCCTATTTAATTTAGTTTTAATGCAGAAAGAAAGATAATTGGGATTTATACCTTCCCTTATGTATTCTAGTTCAGAACAGAAAAGGTGGGCTTCTATGGAAGAAGCTAACCATTTATAATGGTATGAGTTATAAAAAATGACCGCATTCCTTGCTAATTTGAAAATATTTTTATTTCGACACAATTTTTTTTAATATTCAAAGTATATACTGTTGTGTTATATGATGTGTTGCTCGAGGCTTGATGTCAGATTTCTTCACAATGCCACTCTTTGGGTTTTGAATGCAGGAATTCTGCAACTCCATTTTGAACCTCATCTAGAGAATCGAAGGTTTTTTCTTGAAGATAGTGTGCCCATTGAGTGGAAAAGATGGTAGTCAGAAGGTGGTTTTTTGGACTGTAAGCAGGCTCAGGTAGAAGATCATTATAAAGTTCTGAATTAATGGTTTGACCTTCTAGAATGAATTCATAATGAATTATGCCTTCTTAATTCTAAAATGCAGAGAGAATTGTGTTTTTTTTCGAATTCCCCTTGTTTAGTGGCTGGTACAGCAGGGTGATTGCAGTCTAAACATTATTTCTTGGTCTTTGGGTATCTCTATATATCTACTTTTCATCATTCTTCTAATGAAACAATGGTAATTTGGGGTTTTCAAAAGTTGTTGACAAATTTCTATTTGAAGTTGTACCTGCTCAGTGGTCAACTCATAACGAACCACTCTTGATGAGCGATTTACTTTCCCTAGTTATGATGCAGTCGATTTATGGTGGATTGGCAAACTCAAAGCTCTGTTGTCGATTCCCGAGTACTTTTTATTGGGTCTGCCTCAATAGAGTCCCACGGAACTTCCTCATCAAATGATGATTTTTGTCCTGAACTGTCTTTCCTCTCGATGTGACCAGTTTCAAATTTCTGGAACCATCTGCTCAAAGCCCCTTCAGAAAGAGTGTCCTCTTCTTTGAGCTTCCAGAGCAACAACATGTTGTTTCAGTGGCGGAAAACTTACCTTTCCTGTAATGATGCAATATTACTAATATTTTAAATTTTAGTTTCAAAATCTTCAACTGAATGCTAAGGCAAAACTGAAGGCACAGTTTCATTTAGTAAAGCCTAGGGATTAAAGTGGTGTTAACCTTAATTGGGTCTGAAAAACAAATAAAGCTTTATCAGTGAAATACAATTTCCAAGAAAACAAAATCTGTCATTTTTTATGACTCGCCCCATTATTTATAAAAACCCAAAACATAAGTTCAAATCTCTTTCCTTTTTATGAATAATAGTACTATGAAATAGTACTCTGTAGTACTAAAAATCATTTGATCATTTAGGACCGAAACCCATCCTAGAAAGGCTAATTACCCAAAAGCACCTTCATTGGGTTGAAACCTTCACAGACTCTGGTACCTTCTCTTGTTTGAGAATTTTTATTTTTAGTTTCTGCTCTATTTCTCTCCTTACTTTATCAACAATCCCTCTGCATAAGGAGGTATCTTGATTTATTCCAATGCAATATAAAAACATTTTATGAATAGCTTATTATCTTCCCGATTGTCAGATGCTCAGGTTCTGTGATCAACACCAGTATTTATCATAGCATGAATCATTCCCTCCTATATCTCTAAACTTCTACAACTCCCAGTTGCTCTTGTCATTCATAGTACTAAAATTTTCTACTGTTATCATTATGCATGTATAAATGTAATATGGTTGCCGTACTGTGGTATTTGATTAGTATTTTATCTTCCCTCTAGAACTGCATTCCTCCTAACATATGTCATACATATTCTCTTATCATATTTAAATTTTCAAAGAATTTTTTTTCAGAAATCACTTAACTATCAAAATTCTTTAATCTCATCTATTTTGTAAATAATCTATAATTTTAATAAGTTTATTTTTTTAAATTATCTTTGAATAAATAAATTGAATATTTTATATTTCATCTCCCAATTTAATAATTTATTATTAGATTCAGTGTAATCGTCAATGTTTGTCAACATTTGTCAATGTGACGAAAATTATGTCATTGAGAATATCAATAAGATACCTCTTTATTAACTTTTATGATATTTAATTAAGTTAGGTTTTATTGACCCTAGATATGATTAAGTAAATTATTAGACTCGACAAGTTTTGCTAATTTGTTGACATCAATCTGATAAAATTTCTGTCATATTGGAAGCCCCCTAATGATTTTTAGTGAAATTCAATTGTTACAAAAAAAAATAACTCACTATTTTTTCGAATATATTTTCCTGTATACCTACAATATATTATACATTCCTTTGTGCCTTTTTCACTCTTTCGTTTTTCCAGCATTTGAAACTACTCTTCAAGAAGGACTGCGATTTGAAAAGAATATATTCTTTGCTACATTTGCAACGGTAAAGTTTTAATTAATTTATTTGTTTATGAAATGGGTGCATTTTTATTAATATTAAGTCTAATACCATATGACACATCATCATATCAATAAAAAATAATCATATGATCTCTATTTCATTTAAATATATCTTGGAATGTTTATAATTGTATTACAGGAAGATAGAAAAGAAGGAATGACTGCTTTCACAGAAAAGAGAAAACCGGACTACAAAAATAATTGATAGTTATTTTGATTTCAGGCAATAGTCAGGTAATGAAAGAACATTTATAAACACCGCAAAATTTATTTTCATACATCTACCAGCCTATTTTTATTTATCCAGATATATATGGTTTGTAAGGTTTTTCGATGAATTGTTAATAAAGATGATTTTGTAACCAAATCTTTTTTTTTTTTTATAACTTATCATCTGTTTTATTTTATCTGAGTTTTTTTTTCTTTCAAAACTTTTTTTATATTAAGGTATTTTATGTCCAAGGAAAAGAGAGGATTTCAAACTGGTGAGTAAAAGTTTTATAAATATTTATTTTGTCATATATTACAATATTTTATGAGATATGTTATGTACATTAAAAAATTATTTAACAATAAATATCACAAAATTTCTTCAAAATTAAATCTAAGTGGTTTATAAATAAAATAAATGTGATGAATTTAAAAATAACTTTTTATAATCAGTAATCATCTATATGGTAATATCAAAATATTTACATTCCCTCTTTACTTTAAGAGGCACTTCATTTTTTTGAGAAGTTCTCTGGGTGTACGCAATATAACAATAACTTCATGAAATATTTGGTACCTAAAGTTTTATATTATTTTGTTTATATAAATCGGTGAGTTTATATTATAAGAATCTCTATACTAAATTATCTTCTCTGTAAATATGAATACATTACAGAAAAAAATTAATAGATAAGAAAAACTATTAAGTAATTTTCAATTTTATTTTATTTTATCTTTTTGTGTCAATAATCAAATCTTTTGTTTTCTGCTAATGATCTATATAGGAGTATCTATGCTTCATTTTTTCATTTGTAACTAAACACTACATACAAGTACGCCAAAAAAATCTAAATGTACTTAAGAATTACAGGAACACTTGGCTGAATTTAACTTCCAATTTTCGTTCAATTTTTTTAGTTCTTAACTAAAACTAAATCTTACTATAATATTTTGTAATTAACAAAACAAAATTTGCGACTAAAAAGAAAGGTAATGTAATATAACATGTTGTTTTATTAGTAACGTAACAATTTACAGTAATAATGTAATATATGGTTTAATTTCAATTAGTTCAGAGGAATTTTCTTCTTTCCCTACTGCTATGGCAAGATTTATTTATTATATAACTTATTTTAATTTTTAATTTTAAAGGCAAGTTATGCACATTATAAGAAGTGATCTTGCCATTTTGTAATTATTAATATACAACTAAATATGTTGATATTAAACCGACCTTTTCTATTTGATGGCAAAATGTCATCTAATGCACAATTTTTTTTTTAACTTCCCCATATTATCACACCATTTGTAACAAATTCCTAATCCATAAGAAAACAACTAAAAATTATATATTAACGGTAAGTTTCGGGAAGTTTCAGAGCAAGTAGTTGTCTATGTAACCTTTGTCGACAGAAAGCGTAGAATTCAACTTCCCTTGTAAAGTTGCGACGTACAATTTCTTTTACTTCCTCACTCACTGGGGGCTTAAAGTTGTTACGGTTTATCCTCTTGAAACGATCCAGCTCTTCTGAAAGTTTATATATTTTTGTACTTTTTGAATATTTTATTAATATTAAAAATATATTTTTAAAACTTAAAACTAATTCAATTATAGTATTACAAATGAAAATTCTACCAGTGTAAATTTTTCCAGCTCCTTTAAAAAATCTGGGAATGTAGTGTTCCAATACAGTAAGTGTTGAATTAAGATCTTCTAAAACTCCGACAACAGCATAATGCTTTTCCACTGCTTTTTTAGCCCGCTGAAGTGCCCCCACTGTGTTAAATGGCCTGTAATAGAAAGAATAATTCATAAAAAAATATATTCAATTTAAATTCTTGTCTTCTAATAATTAATTACGACTGCGATGTTACCGGAGTTTATTGACACCTTCTTTAAAAAAGATATAGTATTACTTAGACAGGACCTTGGTAATGTATATGCCATCAACAACTAGAAGTAAACTAACGTGTCCCATAATGTAAGACAATAGATTTTTTATCGTTTTTCTGATAATTATTTTGTGAGGTATGAAATTTTTACCCTCAGGTATAAAAATGATAGGTTGTACCAGGGTCCAAAACCATTATCTTTTATGTAAGTACTTGGTCTTGATATAGTATTTTGGACTGGACAAATTAGATAGATCAAGTTAGAATGATTGTCTATTGAGGGATATACAAGCAATTTTTAATGATCCATTATATTCTCATAATTACCCGATATTCATTATTAGCTTTTCAATGTCACAGATTGACCAAATTAATGTGACACAGTACAAAGGTACTCTAGATATGTAGACATTTTTCACTTTTAACTGGCAGATGTCAAACTTTTCCCAAAGCCGATTCCTGGGGTAAAATGATTCACTCCCAACAAACAGAATGTTTTTGTTTTATTACTATTGTTTGACTGAGCTAAATGAGCATATTACTTGTATAGAGGAGATTTATATGTATATACAGTGCTTATTAAATAATATATGAGTAAAATAATTGAATAGAACTCACGTGCAAGCATCACCATGACCACAGAAAAACAATGACTGCCTCCTGTGATCACCGATTCCTTCCCTTGTTTCTCCTTCTAGATACTGACATTCCCTATCTCCGCGCAGTACACAAGTTTCAAAGTCCTGAAATAGAATTGAAAACATTGCCGTAAATTTTAAAAATCCTATATTCATGAATCTTATAAAAATTCTGATTTGATCAGTAATTGCAAATTACATCTTGAAATACTCAACAATACCTTTTTAAGCCAGAGTGGGTCGGGGAGAGGTATATCTGGGAAAGCTTGCTTCCTCTCGACGTAGTACCATGGTGCCCTTACATAGTAGTACCATGAAATAACCCTTTCTACTGGATCTCTTACTAAGTTCACATAAATAGGTTCAGGGAGACTGTATCTGAAAAAATTAAATGAACAGTAGATCAAAACAAGTAATGGCATTGTAACAAGTTTGTTATGGATGGTAAAAAGCTGAAATTGTAGTTCATAAATGTTTGGTCTGTATTTAAAATACAACAGATTTTGCAACCAATTTGTAGTAGAATTTCTTGATATTTAAATTTTTTTTTCTAATAAATTAAACTGCTGTTACATCAATTATCAAGGTTCAACCCACTTTGGCAAATATCTTATTTTAACACTCATAAAGTAGTATGAAATGACCAGACCCATTGTGAACTATGGAATATTTAATATATACTTAAACCATTATTGTAAAGTTATGACTTGTAATAATTTATAATTAAAACTTAACAACATGAGACAAGGCATATCCAGTAGCTGAAAATATACCCCATAGACTAAACTGTACTTACTGCGTAAAATTGATGAAGCAGATATGCTTGACATAAACCGATGGAGTAGAGTAGCTATTGATCATTGCTGCTAAACCCAACTAAAACAAAATATAAAACATTTTTTACTTCTTAAAATACATACTACAGTAAAATGTAATTGTAAATATTTGTTAATTATGTAAAATTAACATAAAGATACATACAATTTATTCTACACAACGAAATAGATGACTCATACCAATTATAATGGGATATATTAAAGGAAGAGTCGGGAGGAATTGGAAGGCCGACATGATGTTAATGGTATGGATGGAGAGGAGACCCTCAGTAACAATGAAGAACTCATCCTGAATTTTTGCCTATCAAATGTCCTTACTTTGGCAGATAGCTACAAACCGCATAGGAATATACAAATTTGGAAGGAGCCTAGACGAGCAAAACCATACATCTTGGCTATCCAAAGAAAGATTTTGAGATAATTGCAGGATGCCCTGTTAAAACAAAGAAAGGTATTTATCGATCGGTAGAAGTGATCACTATCATGAGATCTTCAAATAATGAAAACATTGTGGCCCACAGCAAAACCTAGAAGATAGAAAGAATTGGACACTCTGCTTTCCGGGAAGGAAGTTTCTGTAGAACACGCACCAAGACAGGGAGAAGTGTTCCAGAAAGACAACTACACCGAAGAGGAAGAGCTGGAAGATGCAATAACCAGTATGAAGCTCAAAAGAGTGAGGTAGCAATAGGCAGAACCAGAGATGATCAGATACATGGGAGAAAAAGGAAACCATATCTTTTTCCACCTCCGTTTCATTTGGAAGAGGAGGAAAATGACAGCAAACCTGGAAATTTTTGCCATTGTTCCTATCTTTAAGAAAGGAGATAATAGGACCTATGAAGATCATAGGGGAATATCACTGTTTAGAGTACTTAGACCAGGGAATCTGCCCAGGATAGAGTCTGAATAGATTTTTATCGTTTTCAGAGACTGCACTGTTTAAAGGTAAAATTAGAATGAGAAGTTATCGGTTAGGCTTTAGGAACATGGTTCTAGCAAAGTACTCACCAACAACGGGTTCATCAATATGAAGATCCTACAAATAATCCAGGTAGCGTACGCGTCTACAGACATTAAACTAAGCTCTACAGTCTATAGACTCTACAACTGCAACAGGCGAGGACTAGTAGGTAAAATGTAGAGACTAGAGGTGAAAGATACAAAGAAGTGGGTGCACAAAAGTACTTATCATCCAGTCTAACGAGTCTTGGCGTTTGGCCTCTCAGCACAAGCAGAGATGATGAGGTTCCAGTGAATAGAGATTAGACGGATCACAACCATCCGAACAAGCCTTGAAATGATCTTAGCCGAAACTACCATTGAGGAAAGCCAGTTCAAATGGATCGGCCATTTCTGTAGAATGGGCGAGGGAGTAGACCAGAATGACTATTGAGACGCTAACAGGAGAAATAAGACTTCGCAAAACTTGAGAGGACTCCATGAAGGAGGCGTTCTACAGCAAATAAATGGAATGAAGAAGGAGAAGGGAGCTGATTTCCAACAGAGATCTGCAAAAGGACTTTCACACCACAGCGAATTCTACAAAATAAGAGACGTTTATGTATGTATGTACATACATTCAAGAATTGTATTTTTATGTAATTTTTAAAGAGCTAGATCTCAGTTTGAAAATTATTTTCCATCGAATCATTCTTTAGTCAAGTGACTAAACAGAATAGGTAGCTTCTTACATTGTTGTAGGTAATGTTTTCAAATAAAAATAACACATCTGTTAATTGTCAGCTATAAATGAGAAAATACCTGCTCTGCTGGTGCTAGCCTGATTGTTTCCACTCTCTGAATATGGTCCCTGTGAAAGCCAAAATCATTTTTCATAGCCAAATGCCGCAGAAGTTCCATGAATGTCTGGCTTCCAACTTTGGGGACTCGGTTGAAGAAGACCAATTGTTTCTCAGCTTTCCGTGTGTTATTGAGTGCCTGAGCACTCAAGTTTTCAATCTGAAAGTAGCACAGCGTGATATATTTTTATTTACTAAGTAGCTAGATCATATAAAAACTATATGTTTATAATTTCTTATTCATATATTTATAAATGGGTGGGGGTGTATGTGCCAGCATAACTATAGGATGCGAGGAATAATTTACGCCTAACGTGGTACAAATAAACATTACAAACAGGAATAAAGTATTGAGGGGGTAAGACACCCCTAGCACCTTTAGGAGGGAGGCATGGAAGGGGGTGACATGTAAAAATAATCGAATACGACTGGCAGTGTTTAATCTCCCAATTATAAGCGTTTAGTCCAAGCTAGGTCTCATTAGAAGGAGAGTGGGGAGAAATGTACAGCATGATCGAGATTAGTGAGAAACCTAAAGTTTCGGAGTAGCTAAGCTGATTAGTGACAGTACAGAAATCATTTGAACACAAGACTAGTTGAATAGAAGGCACGGAGAGGGTTTGAGATCGCCATGTTTCTCCCATGGTCAAATTTATGCTGCTTGCTCGAGGATCCACATAAGAATTTATTAATTCTTGCTTCTAGAAGTGGAACTAATAATGCTGTTACTAATCATGTTTTGAGTTAAATTCGTATCGGATTTTATTTATTATGCATTTAATTACATGTACCAAACTAAATTACTTTGATTGAACAATATATACAGAATTCATTCATTTTTCTGTGTAATAAAAGATTAGGATAAATGGATACCCTTGGACAAGTTCCGCTTGTTTGCGTGAGATAAACGGAGGAATTGCTGAACGCTTTTTGAAAATTGATATATTCCTTAGACTTCCCTTTGAGGAATGGACTACGGATGTTCATGCTAAGTATTTTAGGGATCGAGTCTCAAATTCGTCAGATACATGGTTGGACGTCCTGGTCACATTAAGGGTTTTTTGATAGAGAGTGAGACTGATGACCCAATTTTCGTAGATGACCTTGCCCAGTCGAACGCATTGCTCGAATTAAAAAGAAAACAGCAGCTTATCTAATTTCCTTTTTCATCAATCTTTTTTATGTGCTCCATTAAAAATTACCTGTATCGCTCTTCTACTACCAACATGTCATGACCATGACTATGAAATGACAGATTGTAAACATTTTTTGTTTTTATCTGAAGCTTCACATTCATATATACTCCTATCCAACATGGAGCTATCCGAACGGAAGCCATTGTTGGTGATTTTCATTTTGAACTAAAATTGCAAGAGAAATTATATGTCCATCTAGGGTTGGGTGTCAGGAAATTTAGCCAGCGTATACTACTAAAATATAATGAATAATTTCATGTTATATCATTCAATTTAGAACCATTAATAAATAAAGTTGGTTATATTTCTAACACTTAGAATGATTATCATGTTAGATAATCAATGTCAATTTTTAAATTACTTTTAAGTTTGTTCTGGAAAATTGGGGTTCATTTAAAAGACCGTATGGTTCCACGCACTCCTTATTTATGGATTTGAACAAAGAACTGTGATTTAATGTAGAAGACATCTCGGAAACTATAACCAGAGCCAAGTTTTTTGTTCTCCTAATGCCAACTTATTTTTGTTAAATAAACTCTTTCGTAATCGTCGTATAATAAAAAAGTAATAACTAATGATTGCCTAAGAGTATCTTGGAATGGCACGATTATCAGTAGCTATTATCCATCAATGGTAAAAAAAAATTAAAAGCTACGACGTCGATAGTAATTTAACCCTTTCACGCCCGTGTAAAAGTTACTGTCTTATCACGATCCCGTATTAAATGCTAATCTTCGATCTCCGTCGGAATAGCCGTTGAGATCCGAAAATAGTCAGCTGCAAGATTCATTTGAAGCGGTTTCACAAGGCTTTGCTTGCTGTTAAACAACTGTCTGCGACAAGAAATGCCTACCGATTGCACCCCCCGTGTCTGCCAGATGTCTAAGCCTAGTCAAAGGTTCTATGCGGGTACTGCATACCTCAAGCGCCGTACTGGTTCTAACAATCAGTTTATTAAACTGTCATCTTATTAGCCTATTCTCAAAACTATTCGTTGATGGAGTTTACACTTGGTATGGAAACCCAGCATAAGTTGTATGTTATTCTCGACTGGTGTTCTATTATGCTTATTTTAGGAATGGCTAGTTATAATTGTTTAATTCTATGCTGACGGCCTATCTTTAAATAAAGTGATGAACGTTTTTTTTCTTGATAGTTTCAATTTCAATTTATCTTTATTAGAAGCTTTTTAGACTTTATATTATCTCGCCACACTTTATAAATAGAGTATGCAAGGTTTAGTCTGTTTCTTGTTTCATTTTATCAAACATTAATGGTGTAACCGGCTAATTTATTCTTTACAGCCTTTATTGACAATTTTGTACCCATAAATGCTGATGGAACTTTGTTAATCAGCCAGATATGTGATCTGGAAGGCGCAGTGTCCTGTGCAAAAAAGAAAATAGTAGTGAAACTTTGTTGTTACAGGGTGATAGCCGAGTGAGTAGAAACGGTAAGGAATTCGAAGAGGAAATACGAAGTAAAAACCGAAGACACCATTGATGATGTAAAAACTAAACCACAGTTCCAGGCCATAGACTACGGAAGGTTTACTCTCTTTCTTGTTTCGTTTTATCAAACATTAATGGTGCAACCGTTTCTGTTAACCTTTTAGTCACACTTTACAGCCTTTATTGACAACAATTTTGCCCCAATAAATGCTGATGGAACTTTGCCAATCATCCAGCAATGTGATATGGAGGGCACAATGTCCTGTGTTAAGATTACAAGGAAGAACATGCACTACTCTGAGACAAACACGAAAATATTTACATTTATACAGTTTAGAAATGTCCATTCATATTGCAAGAAAGGTAAAAAACGAAAAAAAAATGAATAGTCGAGAATAAAATAAAAGTTACTGAAGCTATTTCTCATGAGAAAAATAAAAATATCATTGGTCGAGTATTGCACCGAGATGTAGGAACTTACGTTGAACAAGAAAACAGTAGTGCAATTTTATTCTTATAGGGTCAGGAATTCGAAGAGGAAATACGAAATGATAACCGAAGACATTATTATGATGTAAAAAAGAAACCACAGTTCCAGGCCACTATGGTTTAAATTGTTTTGTACAATATGTTAACAATGGTAACAAATACACAAATACAGGAGTAATTTCACTTTGTATCAAACCTTTCTATCAATAAAAATCATCATGTAATTTAATGAATATAGATTTTAGGTTCAATATATTGAGCTCTAATCAATTAATTCATATATTGGTAATAAAATCACCTTTAGAAATTGTACTTGCTAATCTTCTCTGTATCGTTCCAATTTTAGTATATGTACCGCCGAAGCGAGTGACAACCATGTGGGCTTGGGGGGCCTCTGGGCTGTTTGTATATATAGTATGAATGAGCGAGTGAAAGAAAACTGTAAATTGGTATGAATGAGATCATTTATCACAATTACTTATAGCCTTATCAGGCAGATTGTAATTTTATCATAATAAAGTTGTAAATAATTTCAGAAATTGTGCTGTACATGAAGTCGTCACATATGAATGACAACCACTTTAGAAAGTCATCGCGAATAAATGAATAATTTATACCCTGCATTGAAAGTGAGAGATGATGTGTACGCTTTTTTAGCATTGCCCATCCACGCTATGGTTAGTTCACTTGCTTTCTCTTCTTGGATTGAGATTTTGCTGCAGGTCGATAGCGGAAACGTTAAATAGTTCTAATGCATTAAATGCTTTATAGCCTTAGCAATAATGCCTTAGGAATTCTAGACCGAACGTACAGCTCGCGGAGACAGCCGATAGTCGTTATCCAATGAGCGTGCAAAGCGGACCATCTCTATCTGACCGATCTCCACTTACATTATTCATCCACCCTAAGACTAGAGGCTGTCGTGCATACGCTGGCTATTAATTAGAATATATTGGAATGGGGGGTACTAATTCCTTTGAACTGCGCCAATAGATCATCACACGTACCGTGACGACCCAATACTGAATGCCATTTGCCTATATCTACATTTTACGGTATCTTTGCTCATTTCTGCTCCGAGAATTCACCGAGGCAACGTGGGTTCTGAGGTTTAGATGCAGTTGTTTTCGAATTAAAATTAGTCTCGAAATTAGAAAAACGACAAAAGTACCTTAGTACTTAGTATGTTGGAATCTTAATGTAGTAAGCGATGTTTATTGGCTAAACGTGATCTTTTTTTTTTGTCAAGAATAATTTAAACATCCTTGTAACATCTTCAATTTTCGAGATATAGTTATCTTCAAAAAAACAAATGACGTCAACTTTATTTATCTGAATTTTAAGAAAGTGTTAAAACATTTGTTTTTTAATTTGAAGAATTTGAAGCAAGAAGTTTGTTTTAGAAAATAATAGATAAATAATTGTCTTTCCTCGTATAAATACCTGAAAGAGAAGTAAAGTCGACCTAAGTTTGTCGCAGCACCTGGTACAGGACGACCACAGCGACTACAGACCGATACTTTAGTCTTGAACCGCAGCTCAGGTAGTACAAGGCACCTAACTAGTCTCGCTACTACCCTATTGTCAATATCTGACTGAGTACATGCAGAGAGTTGTGAGCATGTTTTAGAAAATGTTTTCAAAACAGAGAAGTATCACCATACATGGCAACTATGAATTACCAGTCCACTTAACATCAGCGTTCCAAGACAATGTCTACGGTCTCTACTAGTCGTGGTCGAATAGGACGTTGTTGACGTTTTATACCGGATGCTTTCGTTGTTTATTAAAGTTGTCACTGATCTATCCTCATGAACCACGATCTAGTGGTTTTGAATTAAAGTGGGATTTAACGTGGATCTCCCACAAGTTATTAGTCAGTATGTCAACTAAAAAGCCACGTGAACGGGTTCCGACTACATTTAAATTTATATACGTACGATTTTTGTTTAAATCTAATCTTCATATTATTATCATCACATTAATAATGCTATAATAATAATAGAACGTAATTACGGTTTATGTCAGAAACTTAAGTGAGGCTCTGTTCCAAATGTATTCCTATCCCATTATCTTATTCTAGCCAGTTTCCAGCTGATATTTTCTTACATAAACTTAGTCGCTGGTAAATACGATTGGCTGTAGGTTTAATTTTTATATTAAATCAAATTCACTTGATATAAAAATATTCCCAGGCAGGAGTTGTGCAATTAGAGATAACCTTTTTTTTATCGAGGAGCGAAGATAGAATGGAGATCGCATCATCTATAATTATCGGGAGCTAATTCGTCGGGGCATCTCGGCTCCACCGGCTTAAGCACAACTTCTTGTAGTCTCTAATTACAGGATACGAACAAATTATCTATTTTAGTTTCGCGGAGAGGAAACTCAAAATTCTGATTTTTTTCCTGGCTTTTTCAACATCAGAGGTGCAAATAGCTTACGAAGGTTCAGTATCCGTTTACTCCCTCTTGGTTTTCACTTCGACTAAAATGGAGGATAATTCAGACACTTGCTACTTATCACGTATGTGATTTATAAGTGCAAAAAATGACAGTCGTATTTCTTAAAACTATTAATTATGTAATAGTATTATTTTGTACTATGTGATACAGATATTGGTGTTTACCTCGCCACTGTCTTTGAGTTGCCGCATCATGATGCTAACCGCCGAGAATTGGCTTTCTCCTGAAACAGAAAAAGAAATGATCAGTTAAAATTTGTATTAGGAGTTGTTATATTATATTATATATTATGGAAATATCTCTAAAATAGGCTGGTCCAGACTTTTACATCTCATTTTTCAGTCAGTTGGAATTCAATTCACACTTTAGAGATAAATAAGAATTAATTTTTTTTTAAAGGAATACTAAGTATTTTAAATGAAATATTTAAATAATGGTTAAGAGAAGTATTTTCACCGAAGCTAATATTGCTCTGTTACAAATATAGAATTTAGATAGTTAAGTAACTCAACTACTGTCAACTACAGTTTTTTCTAAAAATATAAGCGTTTTGGATGGCTCAAACCATTATCCTCAGTTGCTTAGAAGAGATGCTACCTTGGGATGAACGAAATATATAATACGTATTAAATAAATACATTCATCAGAACCTTAAGTACAGATGTGAAGTTTTAAATGGGTTTCGGGTTTAAATTTATATATCTTCAAAACTGGTTACAAATTATTTATTAAGCCTATGAAATATAGTTTTAAGTTACACAAGATCATGCCATTCGTTAGATATCAGCAGAAAGATTCAGAATACCGATAATATTCATATTTACTAACGATAGAATTTTTCAAAAGAAACTAACATTAATTAGTAGTTTATATTAAAAATGATTGAATTGTATTTCAATTTGGATATTTTAGATAAAAAAATATGAATCATCAATTATGGGGCAACATGTTTCAAAATACAAATTTATGCAGTCAGGTGTCCACAGGAAGAGTAGAGATCCTTGAGTACTAAACCCGGGCCCCATAGTCATGAGGTGGTTCACATGAAAACTACATCACTGCAGGCTGCACTATTATATCTAAGTGTTCTATTGCTATTTGCAAGTCAAAACCAGCCAGTATGCTGTGACTTGATAAAAAATACAAGGTCGAAACTAGTTTCCAATAATTCGGTGAAGGTGACGTGAACTCCCTTGAGGTCCCTGTTCGAAGCAGTGTAATACTCACATGACGTGCATATATTTACCACACCGACTGGATTTATAAAATGAACTGGATATGAGTTTTTTGAAAACCTTGGAGATAAACCAGGACATGCTAAAGGACAGAAAAATTAAAAGTAATCTCTACTTATTTTTTTTTCTTCAATAGTAATGGGTTGGTCTAAATAAGTTGGTCAGATATAAGTACAATGGAAGTCGGAAATATTACCATCTGACTTTATTTCGAAGTAGGAAAACTCGGAATAATATGTAAATTAGGAATTAGAGAATAATATTAGAAGTTAGGAATAAATTTCCCAATAGTATTATTAACATGACCTATGAAACTCGTTTACTCAAACTAGAGATTCAATTGAGTTTTAATGCATTCCGTGTATTATCTGGTATTACTTAGTATGGTAATATTAACAACTCTAGCACTACTTTTCAGGAAAATGTAGTCACCAGCAGTGAGTTTGGAAATGAAGACACCAATACTGCTCAGTTTGTTTGTAGACATTAACCATTCTCGTGAACAACCAATTCTTTGATTAATCCGCTTCCTCTTTCACATGCGAGGGAGGTGATAACCACATGGACTTGGAGGTCTCAGTACTGTTTGCAAATATTGTTTGAATGTTTGAAGCGAGTGAATGAATAATTGTAAGTATGGCTTAAATGAGAACATTGACTACAATTACTTATTGCCGAATATGGCAGATTGTAATTTTATCACAATATAAATTTTGAATTTGCTCAATCTAACTGAATTATACAGCAACTGTAGGTAGACTTTATTTCAAAACCTTCGCCTGGAATGGATGGCTTCAGCCAGTTGTCTTTTTGTAACACAATAGATTGCAATGTTCAGTAATTGTTATTTACCCGATTTGCCGTATTCATACCCACTTCAAGTTCAATATTGTCTATACCTGCTTATGTTCAGCAACAAAATTATCTTCTACACAATTAGATTATTTGTTTATTGGTTTAAGCGTTTTGACAAACTAACTTTACAATACTAACTGACACTTATAGAGATGAGTGGTGCTGTGCAATGACTGTGCTACCAGATTAGGGTGATTGGATAGGTTACTATAGAATTTTATGAACTTGGAAAGGATGAGTTCTAGAATGTAGGGTATATTAAGGTCGTTATGAAGGGTTTTGTTGCTGACATAATAAGGGGCATTTACTATTGTTCTCAGGACTTTGGATTGAAAGGATTGGATACGCTTGATGTTCGACTTTTTTTGCTGTCCCCCATAGCTCTATTCCGTATGTCCAGATTGGTTTAAGTATAACTTTGTAGATTAGTAGTTTATTTTCTATTGAGAGATGGGATGTCCTTTTAAGTAGTCTGTACAGTTGTCCAAAGCGTCTGTTTAGTTCTTGTCTTTTTAGTCTCGTATGTGGGTTCCAGGTCAGCCGTTTGTCGAGATGGAAGCCTAAGTACCGTACTGTCTCGGTTACAGGGAGAGGAATAGAATTAAAATAAACTAGTGGACAAGTCTTGCGACAAAGGGTGAAGGTAATGTGGGAGCATTTTGCTTCATTAACTTTGATCCACCATTGATTGCACCAATACTCGATCTCGTCAAGGTGTTTTTGAAGGTTATGGGATGCTATGTCGGGGTCTGGTTGGGATGACAAGACTGCAGTGTCATCTGCAAATGTGGCCAAGAAGGTATTGGGAGCAGAGGGGACATCAGCGGTGTATAGGTTATAGAGGATGGGGCCTAGGACACTGCCCTGTGGAACTCCTGCATTTATGGGATAGTAGTTAGAGTATTCTAAGCCACAGCGGACTTGGAAGAAGCGGTTTGAAAGGTAGGACTGTAGGATTAGGAAAAGGGTCTGTGGTATATATCTATATATAATCGTATATATCAATCCTCCTTGTCACCTAGAACAGTGGCTGCCTTGCGATCTATTGTAAATAGATATGTAAGTCATGAGTTCCTGGCAGCACTGGCCATCATTTCGACTGATGTCCTGAGCGTCTGTGGTTTTCTCACCCTCTGGCTAGTTGTCGCCTCATGGCGAAACGGTCGGAGAGGTGACAGGGGCACTTCCACCAACTTATGTGGAATAGATGTATATATTGATAGTATAATTGAATTCTCACATCCCAATTAGTAATGTTAAGCAAGCAAGTTACGTGTGCGATTTTAATGTATTTGATTACAATAATCTATATGAAAGTTTATGTGTCTAAGTCAACTTATGCGTCCCAAGACTACATCAGGACAGTCCGACAGATAAGGAATAAAAACATTAACCAATACTGATCATTTTTTTTAATTTTAGGTAGCCTGATGGTCAACTGATCTCGAATGTTATTAATAAATATAATAAAAATCCAACCCATTATTTTCAATAAACTAAGACGATTCCCCTAAAAACACTAATTTATATCTAAATTTACTTCCGTTATGTATTTTAAAAGCAAACTAATAAATTTTTAGTGAGCTTTAAACTAAAATAACTAAAATATTTACTGTCTTGACAAACAGTTTTGACTTCATATTGATTTGTTTTCTACTCATCTTAAACTAGTTTTTGAGTAAATTAATATTCTTCCGGATATTTCTGCATTGCTCAAATTGGAACATTGAGAAATAAAATTAATGCTGTCCAGTAAAAAGGGCATTTGTTTACTTATCTTTGTTATTAAGATATGTAAACCACATTTAGTATACCTATTGATCGCTAGCAATATTTTTAATTTTCTGTGGGTGGGAGTTAAGAAATAGGCCAGTGGAAAAACAAATAGTGACCGAGCCTTAGAATAGAACAAAAGAAAATTGAAACGGGTCGAATTAGGTTAATGTCGGAGAAGGCCAATGAAGCTTTTAGCTGATGACGGTGAAGAAGACCAGTTCTTGAGTGGATCCGAAGTTTACACGCTCATTAACGAACCCTGCGCTGGAGAAAAAGATAACGAAAATTTTCGACGCTGCCGCATCTAATATGCCATTACTTGATGGATTTTTTTTTTTTGGGGGGGGGAGGTATTCAACATTCATCAGCAATATTATAGCTGTCTCACGATCTAAATAACTTTATTTCAAGGGCCTCAATGTCAATTGTTTTTATACTATTTTAACTAACACAGAACCTGTATATTTAGAAGTGCTGTGAATTGTAAAGCGATTTCCCAGTGCTTGATTGAAATGAAGCCTTTCACTTCGAGCTGAGCAGAGCAAAAACTCATTCCGGTTTTCAATGACTCCTGACTGCATCGAAGTGAAATTTGCTAACCATAACCCATTTTATTTTCAAGGATCTTTCTTCGTCATAGGCCGAATGCATTTAAAAGTACTTGACATGTCAATGCAATATGGAATTGATCAAAATTTCTAGTCGTCCGTGAAAAGCTGACCTACTGCCGGCCTGCACTGGTACAAGTGGACAGAACCACATCCAAGGAGGACAGCAAATGTGCGAAGAAAGGAGAGTGCAAGAAGAAATGGGTCGTGGATTATGTAAACTGGACAACCATTGGCGGCCTCCCTATCGTCTGGTCCAGTTCTATTCCAGCCCTGGAGAAAGTACTCAATGGAGAACAAGAACCGGTCCCAACTCCTGGAGACAGAATCAGCTTTTACTTAGTTGCTCAGTACGTTGAGTTACTTTTGATCGCTGACAAATAGAAGGTGAGCCTCATCACCTAGTGTTGTATAAGAACAATGAACTATTAACGACAATAAAAATTTATTATATTTAGGCACTCCCCCAAATGCATGTAAATGCAGAAAGAGAAGAAACATGTAATCGAAATATTTTGTTATTTTTCTTTTTTTGTACATTGTATTGTTTTGTTGAGGTTTTGAAATTAAAAAAAAAAAAAAAATTTGATCGTTTGAAATGAAGCGCGGCTATCCGTTTGTGTATTCCAATACCATCTGCATATTCTCTACATCCTATACAGCCCTAGTAATTTCCACTTAGTAGATGATTGCCCGAAAGGAGATTAGGATTAACTTTGAAATAAGTACAGGTGATCGTATTTCAAACTCTGTTTTTTAATACATATATATTTGTTCATTATATATTATGGCTTAAGGTAATAAATTCGAATTTTAAGAAATTATTGATAATACTAAAAAAAATGTTATATGAGAGAATTTTAATCTGCTTGCATTAATTATAAAAGTAATGCAAGTATGTTGCGTGATTCGTTTGGAGAGGGAGGTTTCGGCAAAACATATGCTAGAGATGTTTTAGAGGCATTGATTGTCTAGAGGTACAGCCACGTGTGCTGGTGTTCCACTTTACATTAAATATTACATATGTATTACGTACATTAGCTATAAAGTTACTTTTGATCGTTTGAAATGAAGTGCTGACGAGATAAAACGAAATTCTGAATCAAATCATCTCAACTCACATTATCAGTGCTCATTTTTAAACAATTCATGCTCCGTTTGCCTCGTTTCACCACAAACCCAGTTGGCATCCATCCTTTAGTGCGTTGATTAATGGACTAATGCAGGATGACTTCTTTTCCTCTGTTTTAGATCACAGTGTACTACTACACGAGTGTTCAGGAAAACTATCGTACAGGCTCGCTTTGCCAATAAAGTACAAATATAAAATCCAAATACCTCAAGATTCAATACCGATTTCTTAAGAACGACAACAAACTGAAATTCTGGATTGCGATTCTTCTAATTGCTCAGAGGTGCATTAAGAATTTATTTTTGAAAAATTCAAATCCTAAGCTTTGGCTAAACCTATTTATCAGTTTATTATTAAACTACCGATATTATTTTTTCACTATACTAAACAATACATATGTAATGTTAAACACCAACGAAAAAAAATTAGTTTAGTTTATAATTGGTTATATACTATGTAAAAAAAGGATCGATTAGTTTCTACTGTTCTGTGATAACGGTTTATTCGTCTAGGCGGATATTGTATAATATTTACAACGGTTTCGGACATTGAGACAATAGATACAAAGACCCAGAGAAGAGGAGCTAGGACGGAATGTCTCCCATTGTACAAGTATGCCCGCCCGCTTTGTTGGCTACGTGTTGGCCATAGCCTTGTTCCGGGGCAGCTTTTTCAATCACGCGACAGGGAAGTCTTGACAGAAACCAAGAACAGTCCGATTGCGGTGCCGCTAGGGGAATCACGTACCGTGGGACCGTTCGGTTTATTGAATCCTTTCAGCGACTGTCCTCTTGTCTCTTCCGTAGCTGCTTCTTCTTCTTCTTGTGGTCATTACGGGTGAGCGGGGGGTCTGTGTGATCAGAGAGGAGAAGGGGACAACACGTTTCGCTGTCGACCAAGCGAGAAACAGAGAAATGAAAGTATGACTAACGTATAATGCGATGAAGGGTTTCGTTAAGGAAAAGCCGTAAACATAATTTCATGACATTTTAATGATTTTTTCTAATCAGAAACCACGTAAATTAAGATTTATTAATAATATTTTCAAGTAGCATTTAATTAAAATGATAAAATAACACAAAAGTATTAATAGATAATTAAGACATACAAGTATTATTAAATAATAATTAAAGGGAAACGTTTTATAACTGTCTGTATTTCTTGTGTGTCAGATATGTTCATGATACTTTAAAATGATTGGTACGTATATAGCCACCGTATGTGTTAGTATCAGCATAAAATAAATTGTGGATAGACCAGAAAGAAGTGTACATTTATTAATACGAATTGTTACGCAACTCAATCAAATTTATAAACAAAAATTTTAAATCCAATTAATTGATAATTTTTAACTGACAGTAGTTTTCTATCAACTGTCATGTGGAACCTCTATGTAACTTTTTATGCCTTCAGATCACATGTAGACAGATAATGAAAGGTTTCTAAAAAAAACAATGAAACTCTAAAATGAGCATGATAGATTCTATATCCAGGGCATCCTTGGATAAAAATATCACTGAAAAGTATAATCATGTGGATACTAGGGAAGTTGTTTAAAAAACCTCATCATTTATGATACTTGAATTCCGGTTGAAGGTTTTTTTTTTTATACGAAAAGGTCTTTACGAGTATATAACATCTTTGATCTTTTGAGGACATCTTCGCAATAAAAATAACATACAATAAAACGAAATTTGGAAAATGAGTAAGATAGATGATTCAGCTTTGTTTTACGACACGTTAAAATAAACCGAACATGTATATTCACTACTGTTGAATTATTCAATCACGAGTTTGAATAACGTCGAACCAACATCGCAATAAACTCTGTTGTCTTAATGAAGTGATTTATATTTGGGTTAAGACAGTGGTAATAAAATGGGACCCTATTTACTAGCAGACTTTTAAAAATTTTAGGTCAGACGGTGATGTAATTAAACACATCTTTCGAAAAAGGATGAATTTATTTATGTAGGTCAGGAGTTTCGATTTCTAAAAAAAAGGAATCAGCTGAGAGCTAGTTGTTGACTGAGATCGCTACACAAGAACCAGTTGTTTTTCAGAATCTATGTCAGATGTATTAAGATTGTAACTGTAACAGAAAATGACAATAGTCACATATAAAATGCGAGATTTTTACAATTTCATCTTATTGTTATCACAACTAACGTCGTATTTAATTTTTAACCTAGCCCTTTATTTTATTGTATGCTCAGGATTTTGAAAAAAAAATGCATAAAAAGTTTATGGATAATTGCTATCCACTTCAGGCCTTGGGGGGGGGGGCAAATGTTTTACGGACATATCTAAAAATTGTATCTTGAAGGTGATTTGATAAATAATGTACTCCAACCACCAGCTTTCTGTAATACAAAGTAAAGGAACAGATAACTTGGCATTGAAGATGCACATCCCATACATACACAGTTAGAAAAAAAATGCGATGTAAAGGTGTGAGATAGAAAGCTTTCACCATTAATCTAATAGAATCTGAACTGTTTTTATTAACTGTTAATCGAATGCAATATTATACGTAGATTATTCATATGAGACAGATTTTAAACGAAAATTTCAAGCTATCAATGCAAAACACACTGGAAAGTTCTTGATAAAACTAACAAGTTTGAGCTCAAGAATGGTGTAAAACCTACAAGTGGAAAAGTTTCTTGGGGAATATGCTGCTTTTTCTGGGATCTTATTATTAGTAATTCTTCTTGATCAGGGTGACCTGTCCAAATTATATTCTAGATTAGACCATAAACCCGAATAGACACTAGCAAGACTAGAACTAAGACAGTGAAGGTTAACTTGATGCGATACCAGCAATGGACAGGCGTCACTTCAAATTAGAGCAACGGTCACCAACTGGTGGTTGGTTTGGCCCATGGAAAAAAATTTATTGGTCCATTACATTTATTGTATTTTGACAGTCATTTTAAAATACGATTGTAATGCCTGCTTTTAATTATGGTCCACTGAAAACATGAAAAATATAGGTATCCTCAGCTGATATTTTAAATTTAATACGCAAATAAATATAATAGGTAAATATTTGACGTTTATTGGCAAATCAGTGAAAGAAGTATTAACATGTCATACGCTGTTAACAATATGTATAATCCACTTCTCCAGATCGAACCGGGGACTCACAATCCACCAGACGAGTTAGACCTTAAGACAAAGGACCGTTTTCTTGGTTTGAAAACGAAAATAATAATGAAAAACCCTTTAAAAGTATGTTTGTAGACAATTTAATTCTGATTTAGTGACAGGTGGGGTTGAAATAATACTGTGTACCCCCAATGTTGAGGAGTTATTTTGCAAAATTGAATTAAACAATGGAACAGTAAACAAGTTTAACGTGGTAACATTACGTCATTTACCTGAGGCTATAGCTCAATATTTTACCTGTGGTATTATTGGATTGAAGGAGGTTTAGGAAGCAATGAGGTGAGTATTAAAAAAGTATCGGATGCTTCTGATGTATGAAAACCATTTTAAATTAAAACACGAAAATACTGAAAGCACAGACGTGTTGCTGGATGGAGGTCTGAATTAACTCTGGCATTTATTATTTATTATTAACTTCAGTTTTTACGAACATACCCCACATCATACACCGGGTATTTAAACCGAAAAAGAACTCCCTACAAATCCACGTACTTCTTATAAATAAATTAGGTTTGAGGCGAAAATATGATCGTACTAAAGAATTTTAACGTTAAAACTATAACCAAATTTAAATTATAAAAACAAAAAAAATTACTTAAAATAAAAATAGAAGGCTTGAAATCTTATTAGGAATGAATGTTTACTATGATCGTACTGAAGAATTTTAACGTTAAAATTATAACCAAATTTAAATTCTAAAAACAAAAAAGAATTACTTAAAATAAAAATAGAAGGCTGGAAATCTTAATCGGAATGAATATTTACAGAATTATCTGAGATATACATTATAGTGATATTTTTGAAGCCTGGAAAGTTTTATTCAGGATAGCGGAAATATGTGATAATTTGGTTCACATAGAAGTGGCAGTCAACTACACTGTTCTGCAGGGGCTGCTTCCGAGTCGGTCTGGTTCGCCTGGCTTTCGCCACTTTCATCCGATGACAAGCAATAACAAGATCGTTACCGGAGCAATTGGGATGGGAACAAACTCTGTCACGCACCACCTGCCCCAGATGTTCCACCAAGGCTGCAGATATATCTAAAAAGTGGAACATATTATGGTGAAAGGAATAAGGAGGGTTATACAGTGACAGCGGTGTGTTTGTTTTCGTCGAGAGGAGCTTTGCACATGCACTGGAGGTAGGCAATCAAGCAAAAGTAGGATATCGGTGCAGAGGCTATTTAGCTCTAGTGACTGGCTAGGATTTTGTTGCTGGTCACTGCGCAGCCTTGATCCTGACTTGCAAACCTTACTAAAGATTACGATCTTGTCAGTTTAGTTATCTAACATAATTTCAGATCTTACCTGGTGCAAGCATGACACTTGTAAGTCCCTGGGCGGAAGAGTGACATTATTGACCTTATTTTGACTAATATTATTTGATTACTGAAAGATCTTCTATTAAGAAATAATGACGTGTTAACATTAAATTAGCATTTTCCTAACTACTGTGGAAGCAAGTTTCTGTTTTCAAATATATATACAAAAGGAAAAATGAAAATCCGGCATTGTTACGTTTACTTTACAATTACTAACTTGCTAGCTAAAGGTAAAGTTATTGCAAATTACGATGCGGGTACATTGAGCTATTTTGTTTAGGCCTAAATTAGGTCTGTTGTTATTAAATTATTAGCTTTGTCACACAGAAGAAAAAACCTTAAACGAAAACGGTACAGAGAATGGCTTGAATGTGTGTAGTCTGTAATTTCACTATAAAAGGACTTTCAGAAGCAATGGTGCGAATATTAAACGAGTGCCAGATGCTTCTGTTGTCTCAAAACCTCTCTAAATTAAAACACTAAAGTACTGAGGTGACGTGTTGCTTGATGGATGTCTGAATTAACTCCGGCATTACTTGGCTGAGCTGAAGTTTTTAGGAACATAACCCAAACCACAATAAAGTAGTGTCACCGAAATGCCTAATGGTACCGTGTAGGTGTATAGGCCTGTCTAAGGACATAAACACTCAAAACCGGGAATCTTAATCGATAACTCGCAACTTCTAGTAATACTTTTCCAGAACTTTTATTTCTAAATAATAAATCTAATTTTTTTCAATTTTTAAAATTAATCTTTGTAACATAAAGTTGTCCATATTGTCACAGACTAGGCAGGGCTATCTTAGTTTTAGAAATTAAAATTTATATCATGCTCACCAATTTTCGCGTTTCGTTCTGTAATAAATTGTGAGACAAAATTTTGACATGTAACTGTCAAGAAGGGAGTAAATTAAATCTTAGCCATTATCCATGAAGGTTACGTAAAAATCAAAATTAAACTAGGATCTTTGATTTGACCGTTGAACAAAATCAATTTTTTTTTTTTTTATCGAAGAACAGTATTTTACAAATACTTTTTTAGGGTAAGTGGTTAACACAATATATTTTATATATTTTGAGAACTTAGCTTGTAAAAGCCAAATCTGATGACAACCATTCCATCTGTGTGCTGGAATCTTCCATTTGAAATGCGTAGCCTCCTCAATCGATTATAAAGCTGGGATTCCGTATGGTATTGTGGTTGAGGTAACCGCTCCATGATATTAACATTCTCTCTGTGTTCAAATCCAATAGGGAATAAATTTATTTGCAACTATCCATCTATGAATTATAAACATACCTTCTGATTGGATAATAAAGTATTTTCGCAGCTTGTAATTTACAATGAGTGTTAGGGAACTTCCTGTATGCATTACGGGTATTCACTTACAGTTTCTTGTCTTGTGAGAACATCAATATAATGTCACCGGAATATACCCTTGCGAAAATTTATACAATAACTATAATGGTTTTCATAATAAAAAATATTATCTTTTACATCACTGTCCTGTAAATTATTTTATTTGCGATAGACAACATTTTTGTCCGTTCTATGCCTTCCAGTAGTAAATTATGTCTAGAAAATTTAAAGTGGTCATTTTTTTTTGCTATTCTTTTCCCGCTATTTTCAGGGTCAATTGAAGTTTCAGCTTAGAGCTATTTTAAATTTGAATTTTTTATTTTCTTCCTCCTGGTTCAATGCATTAAAGACGTCAAAATAAATAAAATTTGTATCAATTAAACAAAATTTGAGTTTCTTAAAAATGTAACTTGTAGTTACCAAAATAGTTTACCTAATAAAATAGAGAATGAAAAAAAAATAAACAGCAGTTTCTGTGTGATGAGATAATGTAACTTTTTCAATAAACTAATGAGGCGACTCCAGCCTAAGCTCAGGCAAAAAGAGCACTCCTCCACTTTCATCGTCTTTCACTCCGAAAGTTAAAATGCCACCAGTGAACGGTTTGTTCAGAAAATTGGAATGGAAATACCATCTAGTTTATAATTTATGTCATCAAAAACAGACATACTGAATACAACGGTAACAAATTTGGACACCTTAATCCCATACAAGCATCACACTTCCCACTGAGTCCGCGAATCCAATCAATTGGCTGGGAGGACCTATTGGGTACATAGTTGCATTGCAGGTGATGCGTGAAGATGACAGGTGACTAGTATGGTGACAGCGAGATACATTTAACTATACTCTGGCTAACAATAAAAGCTGTGCAATAGTAGATAATGAATAATTGATGTGACGTATCTTCTATCTAATTAGAAAATAAACTGGAAGGCTAATCAAGAAGTCATTGGGTAAACTAGTTTTGCATTTCCCATGTTTCATTATAATAAGAGGTGGACAATTATATGAAATGGAATCATCCACCTCACTTATCCGCTGAGCAATACTATTACTTCGTGTTGAGTGTTTCTTTTGGCGTATAAACGTGGATTATTGGTCTGATTTTCCTTTGAAGTATTTGCCGTAGTGGGTTGAACCTCCATAATTAATTATCATAATCAAGCAACTTTTGTCTGCCGACAGTTATTTTCAATTCTAAAACTGTAAATCATCATGTTCGGGAACTTAAAAGAGATTTTCATGTCGCCATCAAAGCCATCAAAAGCGCTAGCAATATTAGAAATAATAAACATCTGCATGCAGACTAAAGTTGTTTAAATTAATTAGGAATTGTAGGTCGGTTTGGAAAGCGGATGGTGGAAGGAAGGGCCCCGAGGCAGACGCAATGGCGTCGGATTAATAAACATCCGCTAGATTGCACAAGAGGGTCACGAAGCACATGAGTACGCTCCAAATGCGACCGTTAAGGACGCCTCGAACCGCTCATCGGGAGCTGGTGAAGGGCACCTGCTCTTTGTGGCCCGTCCTATCATCCTTCGGCACCACATCCCAACCGCAACTACACCCATTCCACTTTATCGTATTTCCTTTTTTCGGTAAGGGCTGAAACAGATCGTGAACGTGTTCCTTACGATATACCTTCACTTTGAATGGAGTGTTCGTTCCTATTTGATGGGGCTACCGAATTTACCTTAGGTGTTGGAAAGGCAAGCAGGCAATAACACTTCAGCAGTAATCCATCGATAATTGCAAAAGGTGGAATGATCTTGGGTGATGATAAATAAAATGAAAACAAGAATACTAAGATCAGAGTTTACGAGCTTTCCTCATAATAGTTTACGAGAAAATCTCCCGTTACAGTGAAAATAAAATTAGCCTCTTGGAGGGCAATATATAATTGTTACAAAAAATCGGATTCACACCATATTTACAATTTAATATTTATTCCTTCATTCATAAATATGAATAATTAACACTTTTATTCTTAGGTAGTAACACATATTATCATGAAGTTGATAACTTTTAGGACTTGAGCTTAAAAAAAAGTGCAATCAACAAAACTGGGCTATTTTTTTCTACACCAATAACATATGATATCAAAGGTTAAAAAATTTAAATTAATGTTTAGCATTCCGAAAAATCAGAGTCTCCTAGGGCCAATTTGAAAAGAACGTTTAGCACCAAATAACTTTAATATAAATTCATAACAGATACTTTAAGACCTCCTTCTTCAGCCATGAAAAATCATCTAAATGAATTCCAAATCAGTGTCGGTGCAGCTCCACTCGGTCAAACTTCAACCAAACGATAAATGATGTTATTTTTGTATATTTTGCTGACGTCAATATCAGGTTTGCTTATACAAATTTATATTCGGGCTCTGGATCACACCATAGTAGGATTTATTTATTTTTTCTTTAGTTAAGAGCTAAGCAGAGGTCAATTACTACGAAGTACTACAAATTATCATTTACAATGCTATTGAGATATTATAACTAAAAATATCTAAATGTATATTTTTATATTCCCGAAAGTTTATTACTTAAGCCAAGAGTGATCCGGGATCTCTGTATTGCACAATAGCTTATAAAATGCATGTCAGACCCCTAATTAACATACAACTTTAATAACTCTTTAACTAAAATAAAGAAATTTTCTCTCTCTCTCTCTCTCTTTCTCTCTCTCTCTCTCTCTCTCTCTCTCTCTCTCATACCCTCTCCCCCGTGATCTCTTTACATGATTTGTGTCCACACACCCAGCAAGCATCCAGGATAAATACGAAAAATAGCAGGATTTATAAATGGAACCTTCTATGTTTTCTGATTTTCACTCATTAATCTAGAGTATAAGAGACCAAGGTGGTATTACTTATCCATGCACCTATTGCTAATAATTACCCTAACTATCCTTAGTTAAGCAGAAAAGACACAATTGAGTTAACACAGTACAGCTATTACGTGAGTTATAGAACCTGTGACATAAGAGATGTTCGTGATTGGAACCAGCGCACCGGGTACTTCCTCAGGGCGTGGCGTGAAGGGAACGTTTTGGTGACCCGTGCTGACCCTATCAGTGAAAGCCCCGAGCTGCAGCATCCATTAATCACTGATCCACCCTTCTTTTAACTCCAGGTTTACTTTCCAAACCGGCTCCATAGCCTATTTCCGCGATTTACCACTCCCCCGTATCCAATTGGGATTCGCTTTCAGTCGGTAGTTATCTCCTGCAAGATGGTTCTTGGCTGTGTGCTAACACCGTCAAAAGTTCACAGCAGTCGTCGATTAGCTGGGGTAACGGTACGAAGTGCCTTCCCCCCTTTGTCTGCAATTATATTTGTGAGTGTTGAAGAAGTACGGTAATGAATGTGTAACCAGTTACGGACAAGTCGTCTAGTGTAGAGATTGCATGTTCCCTTCTTCACTTCAGCTTAATTACAACTTGCGGTTTTACCTTCCGATGGGTTCTCATGAAATTGTGAAAAACATTTGTGATGATGTACTTAAACGTTTATACGGCACTCCTCCATATAAGAGACCGTAATTTTAATTGAATGAAGATACTTAGAAACTCATTATTAAAAAAATAAAATAACGAGTGAATTTGATGGTTCTTTCATTCTTTGAATAAATGTTTGAAGTTGGACCAACAATTAAGAATAATGTCATACGAACTTTTCATCACTTTCCTGTGCAGTTTTGTGCAGTGGTTTAGACTTTTTGGTCACATAACGAAGTCCCAGTTTTGCCTGAAGCCTCTATTGCTGGTGCACGATATTCCATCAAATAGACGGTTTAAAACCATAAATATATTCACGTCTCATCCCTAGTCAACTTGAGATATTTCAAACGTGAACTTTAACGTTCCTTCTAAGAGAGAAAGCCCAGATAGATAGGACGAATATCTCCAGGCAATATATAAAAGTTGACACGTTGTTGCTATGGGTCACATTGGGAGCTATTATTTTTTCTATAGTTAAACTAATTAGAAAGACTATTTCAAGCTTTGTCATAATATTGAATATTCATATTAAAGATAATTCCTTAGAATAAAGTGATTCTAAGGATGTTACTAAAAGGACGGCAATCTGTAGATAGCCAACCCCTGGGCATCATAGTTCACTTAAATGACGCCTAGCGTGCTGAAATACTATCCATCCGTTCAAATTAATTGCCTTGTTCATGTCATCTTCCCTTTTATCTTGCTTTCATGAATTTCGCTTAGCCATACTAGGGCCATCTCTTGTCCTTTCAAACTCGTACGTCCATTATTTTCTTTATTTAATTTCCTAATTGATATTTTAAGCAAAATAATTATTTGATATAATGAAAATTTATGGCACTAATGTTTGGGTCAACTAGTATTTATCGCAGTCGTGTTAGGCAAATTTAGAATATATGAGCCCCAAATACGAACATTTCACTTATTGTTACCAGCTCGACCGTCAGATGCTCTACGTCATCCAAGTGCAACTCGGAGGCGACGATCTGCGTGCTCATCGTGATGGCAGGCTCCTCCACGCCGAAGAAAATGCAGGAGCGTCGTGACGCCGGCACGTCACGACACGTGGCACCGTATGTTTTCGCTTCGGTCTAGTTTTCGTGCAGTGGGGCAATCAGTTCTTTTGTAGTGGCGTTACTGACTGCAGAAGCCGCTAAATGGATGGTCGCCTCATCGCCTCACGACCAAAAGCACACACCGCCCCTACCGTCGACTAAATGGGGCGACTACCGATCTAATGGGTTCGCGAAGGAACCCTTCGTGAACCTACCACGTCTCAATGAACTCGGTCGAAGGCTGTTCTCTTGCTTCAGCTGGTTAGTCATGCCTTAATTAAAGAAGAGATCATTTTAACCTACTTCGGTGGTTAAAGCATGACATCAGCTATTATTCCTAATCCACTTTGAGTGGCTTTGCAGGACATTAAAGGTTTAAAAAAATAATGGGTCGAAATCCATATAGCTCACTAGACTAATCCATATGCATGTCCTCAACCTCAATGAATCAATTTGATGAGTTTGATTATAATGCACTACTGACTGTCAAGTGTCGAAGATCATAAACGTTTTGTCATAGTACCGTCAAATATTAATTTTGTGTTTTTGTGTAACTCGTATTTGATACTGATTGGAAATGAATGGTAGCGTAGAAGGGGGCCACAAAATGAATAATGTTTACGGCGGTAGGTAAATCTACTAAAACTTAATCGTCAACATGTTTAGATTTAAGCTCTTGGCGTTTTCGAAATTCTTTAATCTACATGATGAACGCTCATTACGCCAGACAATAAAACAGTCAAAGTCTGCGAATTTATTTCCTGATACATTGGTTTTTTGATGGAAAAAAAGTCATAATGATATGATTTATGGACCTCTGGTACGTTTATAAAATAACACACCCTCTGCTTCTCCACAACTTTATTAATTTATACACAAACTTTTTCGACGAACAAGTAACCCAAGTTCGAGCTGATGGTGGTCTTGCCAGAAAAAGCTTTAAAACAAGTTTAAATACTATATGCCATTTAACTGAAAAACATCCATACAAATATTACCTTGTAACAATGCTGAGAAATTTGTTTAACCTAGGGACAACCTGAAGATAAAATGGTTACCTTAGTCTATGAACTTAGCTGGTTACCAATAGTCCGGATTCCTTTTCGTCTGAACTGATTGGGGTTAATAATACTCATGTATATGCAGACTTTGATCCATACTTATTGTCACATATATTATATTTTGAATATTGGTAACTAAAAATATTTGGAAACAGCATCTCGGTCTAAATGGAAGACACTCTTCTTTTAATTCTGTATCTGAAATTTTAATTTAAATCAGTGATTGTTAAATAACTGATCGAAATCCATCCCGGTATCGTCATAAAAAAAAAGGTGTTTATATAAATCATTTTAATTCTATTAAAATCTAATAACAAGCCTCACCCAAAGTATATACTGTACATATTTATAAATATAAAGTATTAATTAATCTTTAATGGTAGTACTGTCTATAAATAGTAGTACTTGTTATAGGATAAGGTCAGCGAGACCGAGGCAAGGCCAATAGCAGACCGTTGGGCACGACCAGCTTGTAGGTGCAAAGACCTTAAACCCGAATCTTGCAGGTCAGATTCAACTTGTATTGAGGCACATTACAGTAATATAGTTAATAACAAAAAATTCTTAGTATCATGCTTGTAGCTTTTTATATCCTACCATGTATATTACTCCCTACCATTCTTTCCTTCTGTCACGAAATACCAAAGGGCCGAGGTGAGCAATGCCCCTTAAAATCAAGTTTAAACCGCGGTCATTTCGTTCCACTAATGAGAATAATAGATCACTATTAATAAGTGCACGAAATATCAACCTTCTCTATGGCATTTCCCTTCTAAATATAAAGTTCTGAATTTCTAATGAACTTCGAAGTTTCACAGTACAACGTGAGAGATATATCACTTTTAAAGATGTACGGCCAATTATCATAAAATTTGTAATTATGCATATATGTAACAAAATGACATTTTGATTTAAACATGTTAAAACAATTTTAACGGGTGTTTTAATGAACTAGTGTAATTATAGTTTAAAATGAAAATTAAAATTTTTATTTATAAGAGATTTCTTAATTAATAGCCGTTTGTCGTGTATAATCGAGTTGCAACTATTTTTCATGGCATCGCGTAATCAAATTATAACAAGACAGACAGAAAGAGGGGAAGTTATATGGGTTTTTGATTTTGAAAAAAAATCAACAAAACCCTAAAAAAGATCTCCTTTGATCGCTCCCAAAGCTAGTTTCAATATCTTTAACTCTTTTCATTCCATAATTTGTCTTGAAATATATATATCTTAAACTTAAATATCTTGTGCCCTGGTTGATCAGATAAACGTAATTAAAAGTACAAAGGACACGGGCCAGTTAATAGGTTTGTAATCGTTACTACATCTGAAGTGATGTTGAATATACCTTCAATATTTTGTAGTCAGATGACAGGTAAAGAGCCCAAACAAAGATCGGCTTGGCATAAACTGCACAAAATTGTCTTTGCTATTGTTAAATCGTTAATGTAGAACACCCTGACAGATAACGCTGTACTTATTAGAAAGGAGAGCCTTTCCTTTTCGGCTGGGTCACTGGCATATTTTTCAGCCATTAATTTAGGCAAGATCTTAAAAATAAATAACCTAGGTTTTCGTCTAGAAGAAAGGCTGATTTGAAACCCTCAAACAAAACGGTTTGGGCAGTTATCCTGATTATTATTAGACAATGAATGTATAATGTGCTACTTTTAATTTAATACTTTTGTAACAATCACCAATTGCAATTAAAATTTTTAAAAAATGTAGCCAAGCTACAGGACAGATAATAACCGACTATAAATAAATTCATTTATGCAGAATCTATACTGACGTCCATAATTTATAATAACAAGGGATATGAAGGAAAAATAATATACAGATTATTTGACAGGAATTTAAGCCTCACACTATAAAACAAACTTCACATATACATACAGAATTACAGAATAGAACTAGGGTGGGGGGCAGCCAAATCGTGGAACAGTGGACGAATCAAAACATTCCAAACGATCCTCAGAACTCCTGCCAAAGCTATTAAAGTACGCACTATTACAAACTCATCCTTTCATAGTGATCTCCATGTGCCAACATCCATTGACTGTATGTTTTCTAATTTCTACTTATCACTTCCGCTCATCCGTGTCCTCCGGCCAACTCCACAGCTTGAGTACGGAATTCCCTTGGAAGTGGGGACGTTCTTGTGCAGAATGGTTTTTTTGGATGAATGTGAATTCATGGATGAGAAAATTGAAATTTTTCAATTGTGGATCATTATAGATAAAAAAAAATGTTGTCGACTTATTACAATAATTCAGTCTAATATATTGATTTTTTCATTCCCGAGATATGCGTTTTCATCAGTCTGTCTGTAAGACATTAAACGTAATGGCATCGTGACTTCCCGAGCCGTAAAACCGGGTATGATGTATTAGATCTTCCGAAGGGACCACCTCGTGTAACCGTTGAAGTAAGATAGATCGGCCGAGATCTAGGGGCCACGGTACCGGTATGATTACTGCGTCCATGTACTGTGTTCCGCCAGAGAAGATCATGGAGCCGGGTAAGGTTCTTGCAAAGGTACTGACTGCAGGAGCGATTAATTTCAGCCATACCTGCTCATTAGACAGCTTCACAATATCCACTTTCACCGTTTGATGGATATCCCACCGTAGAAAAGTATCGGGAATACAACAGCAACTTGAAAAAAAGAAAAGAAAAAAAGTAGTCTTTCCGGAAAACCAACTTTGCAGGAAAGTTACGTGTCTAGCCAAGAGACTCACGGAAACTATCATGAGTGCCTTCAGGTCGTGTCTGTCTGAGGGGTTTATTCACTCTCGATAGTTGTCTTGGGTGAGAGGTGTTCTTTCCCTCTTCCGAACATGATAGTTATCCAATAGTTTCTAATTTGTGTAACACAAAGCAAAAACAAATTCCTGCGATTGAAGTACAGTACTGTAAATCGGAACTAAAATCAAATAGTTATATTGTTTTGACTTGTAAAATATCATTAATATGCACAGTAAACAAATTGATTCACTTCTGGCTAACATGAAGCACTACATATAAAAATATAATACATTAAATAACTCAAAAAAGCTTTATAATAGAATATACTTTTTGATACAATGTCCATAAGTTTGACAATTATCTTGTTTAGAAAATTAAAATTAAATTTAGAAAATATTTTACCGACTAAATTTTAATATATCAATTACAAGTTACTTTACAGAGTTTCGGGAAATGACGTTTTAGGAGCCAACAACAGAAATAACATAGTTACCGCCCTCTAGTATTTTTTATGACAACTATTGCAGTTAAGTATTTATAGTTTTTCTTTAAAAATAGCTTGACAAATAAAATGAAGTACTTTTACTTATTTTTTTTTCACAAACATTCAATAAGTTAAACCTTATTACAGAAACTGTCCCCCTAATTATCTACATAATTGGCTCTCCACTTCATGTGTCGTTTATTCCATATATATGTCAAGCTATTCAAGTTAATTTTTTCAACCCACTATCTAAGTACCTGAGGACAACTACGCACAACGTTTCTCACTAGTATTCAAGAGAAAGGTTCGATTTTACCTTCCTAATGAAAATCTATTAGTATTAGTTAAAGTTTATATTAGTGAAGAGAACCATTTCAGTCATGTAGTAATAGGCAAAAACAACTAATTGTTAATTGTTTAATTAATGAAGCCAACTAGTAGTGGCCCTGGTGAAAGGGGGAAAAAACTGTTTGAGAAGACGAATGGGCCAAGTGAGCGGATATTATGCGCTAATTAGAAATTAGAAATAAAAAAGTAGCCACTCTCGTTAGACTTCTTCGCTTTTACTTTAAATCATGGTGAGGTATTATATTTCGTCTCGCGCAATAAAATATTAGTCCCATCGCTAATGATATAATTAAAGTTTAATGCCACTATTCCACGAGGAAGTTTTATAAAAGCTCACCTAATAAAGATTGTGTAAGGAATGATTAAATAAATCTTTAGTGACCAAGGTAAAAAATATTGATTATGTTATAGCATAACAGTTCTTCTAGACCACCGTTACAATTGTCGCATTGATTTTAATAGAAATCGGTTGAAAATGACTATTTTTGTAAGATATCCTATAAATAAATCAACCTTATTTAGTAAGCCTTTTTCAATATTGTTATCATTTGACATTATAAATGCTCCCTCTCAAAAAGTCAGATTGTTTATCTTGGCCACTATTTTTTCTTATCAGAGAGAGAATTTCTTTTTTTAATTTTACGTTTCAAAAGTTCATTGTATCAAGTTGCTGAACGCCAGATTGCTTATAAATTACTATAAAAAGTGAAATAAATTAATACTTAAAATAAAATGTGCGTTTCTTCTTCTTAGTTTACGGTACACAACACTTTTTTTTTTTTCTTTTTTTTTATAGCTCTCAAACTCATAAAAATAGGATGTGGGAAAATTATTTTGGATTGATGGGTGCTTTTCACTAAGGGGAGTTCCATTTGAAGGAAGTATGAGAAGGATATGTGGTGTGGGATGCCTAAAAGAGGCGGGTGGATTCGGGAAGGTAGTGAGAGTCTACCCTATGGTGATGCTTAGGATGGCGATAGCAATCGATCGTCGAAAGTGTCCACTATTCAAATATAAAATAATCTACGAGGATAGCGTTAAATAACTTTTCTTATGCCTAACATTTGAAACAGTCTGAAAAAAATAAAGAAAATTATAAACCAATTTGAGAAGCTAAAATAATGTACACGTTTTTTACGTATACTTTCATTTAAGTTGTCAGTTGTTGGTACATTAAAAAACGTAAATCGATATCCATCCATACATCCTGTTGTGGTACCAAACAGTATTGCTAATTGTCCCAAAGAATGGAATCGATCGTACCAAGGATCGGGCGAAGCAGTATTTGCAGTTGTGCCCTATATCTTTCACATTGAGTCCATGGCCGGGGACTTTCATGTAATAATATCACAGTGCATGTCAGTATTCTAATGGCACTAATAACTGTTAAGAACAAGTGTTGCTGACATGACTCAGGAGAGAGATACATTCGGTTCCATGATGAAGAAGGTGTAGTTTTCGTAAATGCATAGAAAATTACTAATAAATATCTTGGACGACTAGTATCAATAATGTCCATAATTAAAATGTTATTATTATTATATAGTATTATTAATACCCTTATATTACATAATAAAACTTTTATTATGTAAGATATGAAAAGTATGAAGTCATAAAAATTTGAAAGGAAGTGCTGTATGACAAACGCACCAAGGTATTTGCATGACAACAGTGAATAAATTGAAATGTTTGGCGTGGGAATTGAATTTTGCAGTTGTAAAAAAGGAGTGTAAATGCTGAATCTATACCTTATACCCTGTACCATCAGTACTTTGTGAAAGTTTACTAACTTGTAGAGCTTTATAAATTGTAATTTATCTATTGTAACGTACCTCGTTTCGTGATGAGTATGCAGGGCATCAATAAATACAACGGTCCAGCAAGCTACTAGGTTACTTTCAATAGTAATAATTATAATCACTGAAGCGGCCCCCACCATTATATTTATAGTGGAAATAATTTACGTTTACAATTGACTAGCTAAAACAACAATCCCATATTAAATATCAAAAGATATTAGGAATGGTTAATATAATCGAAACTTAATTCACTATCAAATTTGTTACACAAAACTTATTGTAAGTCTGATTGTTAATATAAAAAAAATGAACTTATTGTCTACAAAATAATTATATAAACTATTGTTATACAGATGAGTTAAACTGAGCTCGTTATTCCTTATATTTAATGACTATTAAATTCTGAAGGAATTCATTCAACATTTAAATAATACTGATCAGTATGTTTTTTAACTAGTATTTGGTAATTATTGTTTATTGGAAGTTCCTTGAGTAGCGGGGTCGTTTGATGTTTCTTTATTCTGTCCATACAAATCATTATCCTTTGTTGAGTTTCCTGACTGAATCCTTGTTATGCCTTTAATATTTCTTCTATGATCACGCTGACTTCCTATTACCACCTGACTTTAATATAACTTCCTTATACCAAACAAAATAAAATAACCAATTAACGTAACATGGGAGCCAGCCTCCTTCTGTCGGGGATAGGTGTGGACTGCCTGCTCCTCCTACTCTTCTCTGTTTTTCTATTTGTTTTCAGAGCTATGTTTTCTTATCCCCATTCCATTGGCAAAAAGAAAGATCATATGTGCACTCATGGGTTTGGTTGGGCGGTCGTTGTCATCCGATGCGTGGTGCGGATGAAATAACCAGGGCGTCCGTGCCGATCTCCAAGCGTCTTCCAAGAACCTCCAGTCAACTGACCGGTCAACAGTACCCTGCCCATAATCGCGAGGCTTTTCTCATCTCAAATATTTAAACTAGCTGGCTGACTGATTTAAACATCTTATATGAGCTAAACATGTTTAGCTAAGATTACTGAAGGTAATTTAAGTATATTTATTTATGTATAGACAATAAGTTCATTTTTTTATATTAACAATCAGACTTACAATAAGTTTTGTACAACGAATTTGATAGTAAATTAAGTTTTGATTATATTAACCAGTCCCAATTTCTTTTGATATTTAATATGTGTTTGTTTTTGAACAACAATCACTGGATTGTTGTTTTAACTAGTCAATTGTAAATATTATAATACAGTTTATATAACACTGAAAATAACTGAACAACATTTAAGTTTGGTATACAGCACAGCACCTTCTTAGTTAATAATGAACATTTCCACTCCACATCATGTCGAAATTTGATATTTGTGTTGTTATTTAGTGACATTTAAACATTGTTTGAGAGTCCAGGACAATCATGAGATTCACAAATAATGCGAAAGCTTTCTTGAGAATTTTATACTTTTTTGAATGTTGTAATCTTAACTTAGGCAACGATTACAAAATTAAAAATCGACGCGTTAAGAACTGGATCCCCTAGTTGTCAGGATTGATGTCAGACACTTAGCTCGTTCAAAGGCCCTTAATTATTTGTTGTAATGCCTGTAATACTATTCATGTAATATTTAATGTATCTAGGTCGACCACTAAACGTTTAAAGACGTGAGCGAATCTCTATACTGTACTCTAGGGGTATTTCCTATGCCTCATAGCTGTTATATTACCATTAACTTTAGTAACGACCAACTCATTAAAATTGAAATTATTATGATTACTGTGCCATCTATAAATATCGCCCGGCCCCCGTCGGAACAGCGTCGGATCTCTTCTTTTTCTAGTATCTATATCACATCGCATCATACATCGGCGTCGTCAAATCTTCTTCATTTTGTACGCTTAATAGTTCGTAATTATATATTCCCTTTGGAAAATTCTTATTGGTCGTTTTCATTGCCTTGATCGAGATAGCCGAGAGGCCATTCCTACAACCCGTATTTCTTTTCTCGATAGGATTGATGTTTTCGCTAAGCAACATCACTATTTTTGATATTGTGAATGTTTCATACTATTATATTAGGATATTTATTATAGTAAATCGAGAGAAGTGTACTTCTAATCATCAAATCGAGAATGTTTGAAGTAATCTATTACCTACCTGATACGGATGGAAAAAATAGAATCTAATCAACATTACTTTTTAATTCCTAAGTAATTAAATAAATAGTTGTCTAAAATGATTTTCAATAACATAAATTAAATAAATAACTGTTTTTTGAATAAGAAATAAAATACGAGTTTTCCTTGATTACTTGATTGTGAACGAGCTATGTAATTTTGACCAAGGATAGTTCTTTCATTTTTCAGACAAAGAAACTAGCTATAGACCGAGATTAGTATTAAGTTAAATTTTTTATTCAAATAATTGATGAATTGTATTTGATTAACAAACAAGTATGATAATTCGAGACTTTGTGTAGCACACCTTCAAAAGTTTAAATAGATCGTTTTTACGAAAGTTACTGCATATGGGACATACCTAGTAACACAAACACATAAACGTATGCACGACGAAATTGAAGAAGATGCAATTAGTCATTTTATTTCTTGAGATATATCGTTAAAAGTAAAATAATACATCTAATGAGTTTATTTTTTTTATTACAGGAGGGTGCTTAATTGTATTACTTATTATTTATAGCAAAATGTTGCATTATGATAAAAACATATTTAATTAAATTTTCGTGGTTTGTCCTTTTATATCCTGAGATAACAAGCTATTCTGGAACCCACTGCGAAGAAGGTAGACGATACTTGACTAAAAATCTTACCGTGAAAAACCTGTTAGCTGACCTTAAGCTCGAAGTTCCAAAACCAGCCTTATTTTATTAATAAACGACGCTTTTGTGCAGTATTTCTATATTGTATCATACATTATACCTCACCTGACTACTTTATAATATATCTAATAAATATGTTATTCTAATAATGTCGCTAAGGATCACGAAGCGATGGAATATGATTAATGTACAAGGATCACCAAGTTAATTGTACTTGAGCCATTAGCCAAGTATAGGCACGAACGGTTTTGGTGGTAGTTCGGACTACGAACCATTCGTGACCCCAATGAGGCCAGCCCTAATGGAACTTCCTTCCCGAACTCAGTGATTAATTTTTTTCGGTTTGGGTGCACTAACCTAAAAGTTAAAATTTAAAGAACAGACACAAACCGTTGAGGTGAATGCTACCTAAAACTTACGGTTTGCAGTCAATTCCCCACTTAATAATTTTATAATTCCATTTAAGGGCATGGACACTCCAAGCTTAATTGTTTCATTGCTAATTGATTAAGGCATTAATTAGGTTATAAATGTAGCTTTTAGAGCTTAACATACGCAATAGTTATTGATGGGGGTGGTGCCAGCGTAGAGTGCATATATTAAGAAATAAAACACCTGTCCCTCCACAGCTTTATTTTCCACCACGAACTATGACGTCATTTTAAGGGTTTAAGCTGATAGTAACTATAGCACCTGTCGGTTTGGCTTTCAAGCGACATCTGGAATAGTTAATTGAAATACAATTACATGTTACAAACCCCGTGACATCCGTTCGACAATGTCTCATCATTATTCTTTTACTTACAGAACAATTGCACCGTTACGTCGTTTACAAATAATTGGTTATTACTTCCGGTCAGAGGTATCATTGCTAATCCCTCGTCAAGAATGTGATGTCGGCTGAGCGCCTGCGCAAAGGTGACCTCAAGAAAGTTAATTACTCACATTAAGAATAGTTCAGTTGAAACAATTGACTCAACAGTTCTTCGCCATCAAAGCGATGTAATTTAGTGCAAGCTCATCTGCATCAGTGGCTACGGTACGGGTAGGGGGCAATCACCTTTCAGTCCAATACGAAAGCGACAGTGGTCATAAAACGTTCATCCAACTACACAGCAGGATTACGTTTGAGGCGTTTTAGTTAATACAGAAACGGTAAGTATTCTAAAAAAACAAATTAAACGTTGAAAAACGTTTGTCCTCTTATCTTTTAAGTAACCACGATTTTCTCTGACTTCTCAATCCACTGTACATAAGCTACTATAAAGTCCCTCCCCTCCAGTCCTTGAATCAGGTAGGGGTTGAATCAAGGTACAAAAAAAAATTCTTTCGAATACACTATATTATTAGACTTATCATGTTTGGAATAAACAAAAATCTATTTTTTTCGTGGTAGAACAAATAATTTTGTTATTAGAGTTGTTTCTGGTGCACGTTTATGTTATTTTCGTTGCTTATAATAATGGAGTTTATTTCTGGTATTAAAACAGTTCACATTTCTGCTCTTCTTGCAGGTGTTCTTGTCTATCTCTTCTTCTTTAATTAAACTCATATATTTTTTTAAACTTACATTCCCTCTTTTTCAGAACTAATGAACAAATGTACGAAACATGCCGTTCTAATAGGTTTACCACCAAGCCAATGGTAATAGTCACGGTTACAGAATTTGTCACCGTGAAACTGTGTAACAATTTCAAGAAAACTATTATTTAGGAAACAGTATCCCCCCCCCCCCCCGGAATAACAGTTCCTCCCGTTTCCAGTACAAAGGTCTTGACCTCGATTATGTTTCGGCACGCCCGTCTCAAACTAAGAAAACTAATGCCAACGATGATTCCTCCAACCGCTAGCAAAATAAGTTCCTCTGAGTTCAAGCTTCCATCTATTGAAGTAATGACGATGGAAATCAAATATAATTACATCTAATCTGGCTGCTAAATCCGCTGAGAAGACTGCAAATTATGTTTGTTGCATACAGAAATATAAACCACGAAAACAAAAGTGGAAGTTAAGAGAATTTCTAAAACGAGACCTAAAAAAATCAAAATCATGAAATTATGAGACACCAAACCAGACACAAAGGAGTGGAAGATGCTTTCAAATCCAACAGAAACTAACACGCCTCATCGGCAAGGTTATGAATTGTTAAAGATCACCACAGAATATGCAAAACTTTGAAACAACAATAACAAGTGTAATTGAGAAATTGTAATTGTTTAAGGTAAGATAGTTTTTAAAGATTTAAGTAAAGAGGATAATGAGGCTGAGAAATCACGTTGAATCCTTTCCAAGAAATTTATAACTAGTATGAATAATTTTTTTTTCTAAATGGATGAATTTTTAGTTTGGGGGATACAAGTTTTGAAATACATCTTACTTTGTTTCAGTGTTTTCAGAATGGGTAACATTCCGTGATTTGAGAAAGAGTAACGAAGGTAATCAATATGAAGGTGTGGAGAAACAGAATGTGTAATTACTTCATTGAATGAAAAGATTTACGTCTGAACCCCATGGTGTATTTGTTTTTGAGCCCGTTTCATTTGTATGGATGGGTGCCAAAACAAGTGTCGACTTAATTCAGAAATAATGTTCGTTAAAAAAAAAATTATTGCCTTTGTCTGATATCCCTCTTTCATTGTTAGAGTCACTACTACACAGCCCTGGAGACAATATAGAAACCATAAAATTCATCTATCTTAACCGACTAACCGCAGGATTGCAGACTGGCTTTAGGGCTAAGTGGGCCATTTACCGCAGCGTACCGTTAACTGATCTAACTTGTGCCTTACGACTTCATTCTGATGCGGTCCAGACAGATCGGAACGTGCCAGCATGAATTCTCGCACGTGCACATTATAAATTATTGCTAATACATTTAAAAATGTGATTGCGTTTTGTTATTGACTATTATACTTTCAGCGGGCTTTCTTACCAAACTCAAAGGTAGAGGATCAAGCCAGGCCAATCGCCTTTTGTCTTTCTGAGTATGTATGAATTGCACATCGATAGTAGTCGTAAAAATGATTTAATCGATCCGAATAGTTTTTGATAGCAATATCAATAACATTAAATACATAATAAAATAATACTAGTGATAGTGTCTGACCTGTTTGTCAAACTTCTAGTATTTCTCAAGTTAAAAGTTAGTTAACATATTTTAAGTTATGTTTTGTCCCTTATGAATTAGAGATGATAATGCAACAATAATTTCAGAGTTATTCCAAAGTTCTAAAAGTGAATAAACTAAATTCTTGCCATGCTTTATTAACTTTTCTATGCCAATATATTAGACTGTTATCTTTTTCTTAATAAATTGCTCTTATTTCCGAAGAGATAGGGTTTTTTTCCGCCAAAATCGTGACTGTATTAACTTTATGAAAATATTGTTGTTTTATAATGGGCCTAGTCTTGGAATAACGTGAAAAACATTCATGTAAAAAGATATCGATAATGTTTTCTTAAAAATATGTGTAAGGGAGGAATTTGATTTTGTTGAGTGATACTAGACAGTCAGCAATAGTTATAATAAAAAATCACTTCGTTGTGACATAAAACACTTTATGACTCTCCACAGATTTATTGTCTTCTATCCAAACGACTATGCCGACATACTCAAAGTTTTGAGCTGATGGTAGCTACATCACTTGCCAGGTCAGCTATCAAACGACTTTTGGCCAGAAAATTAACCCAACTCAGAAGGAATAAAGTTATTATCAGCTCGAACCCTTGATGGTGAAAGGTAAGTCCGTCGAAAAGGTTCAGATAGGGATCAATGAAGCTGTAGAGAAACAGGTTATTATTTCTTAATATACACACTCCACACTGGCATCATAAACGATTAGATTTAGTAGTTGCTTAGTTCCAAAAGAAAATGAGAATCATGGTGGCAGATTCAGATCAGAAGTAAGCCGTGCAATGCTAGAAGAGTATGCGTAAGGATCGACACTTTCCTGAAGCACATCGATTTCAACATAGCTTTACAATCTCCTCGATGCGATTACACTAACCTTTTAGAATTTACGAAAAGTTATTACTCGTAACGATTTATAATTTGTTATGAAAGTTGTAAAGATCCAGAGCCTAGAAGGAAAAAAAAGACCACTCGGCAATTTACTACTATAACTAAGCTGAGTGCAGCCTTTCACTTGTACAGGGTGCAGATGGGCGAGGGAGCCCGTGGCCCTATTTTTTGCCTTACATAACAGCAGAGATGGCATCAGCGTGCAGCGCGCCGTACATGGAGTCTGGAGCATGGAGTGCTGAATTAATGAGAAGTTGCACGTAAAGACAGCCAAGAACCTTTTAATGATTACTAAACACATCAAATCTGTTATATTCTTGTTTGTCAGAGTTTTAGAAAGTTATTTATTTCTAGTTAGCATTAATCATTGTTATTTGAGAGGTCTTTCGTGCCTTAAATGCCACACACTTATTATTTGTTAACCGCAGAGTTAACAAAATTATCGTTGTATTTATTCTAGGTTTTATCTATTATTAATATCTTTATTTTCTTGACGCTTTCAAACCATGGGTTATTCATCAGATGAACTACTTCTAGTTCAAACCCTACTCAAGGATGGAAGATGGTTAGCAGTGACAAGACAGACTTGAGGCGACGGAAAACCAGACATGCCTCCACGACTTCACTTTTATTAAATTACCGCGACTGCTAAGACGTGACTCAGGGTCGGTACTATCTTCACCACATCACAATGATATCTTACAGCTGCCATCGTACCACTTCTGTCGCTTCGTTAGGCTGCTAATTCCCTTCCGAGTCTGATTGAGTTTTTTTCAACTTTTAAGCAATATTACTTACTGTTCGAACTCTAACAGAGGTCGTCTGTTAGTGGTTTTCAAATACATTTTCCAATGGTAGTTCGCATAGTCTTCTTCAGGGGTGGATGAAAGGGCTTCTTTTGAAGTACCACAGCCCAGTAAATGGGACAACTTTTTAGCTCATGTTGTGATCGCCAATGGAGAGGTATACATTGGGTGCCAATTGCTCGTGATGACCCACCCACAAAGTCGGGGTGCTTTGTTTGCTGTAGTATTTGTTACGAAGAAGCATACGATGGAAGTAACAATTCATCGATTCCATTTTATCCTAACCCTATTTTTCTTTCTCCTCACGTACACGCTTCCTCTGTGGCAGACATTCAGTAAGAGCCGTTTCCTTTATTTGTACAGTCCATTCCTGCGCTTACCAGGTATTACCCATTTAACTGTTGAGGTTGGTTTGTCTTACGTGCTTTGTTGAAGTTTATTAGTTAATATGCTAACTGTCGTTTATTTAGTTCTATCTAGTGTTTTAACTCACGTATGTCCGGGTCGTGTAAACATTTATAGAGGGTCTCTTTTTTTGGTTTGTGAATTAAATAATCATCATTACCCAAATATTCATCATCTATCACGACATATCTAAAATATTGAGCCCTGGGATACGATGGCTGAGGAAACCACTGCTTGATATGATAGTTCTATGATCTGATTCGAGGGTACACGTTGGAGTGTGCTTTTTTATCAGAGTGAAATACTACCACCTCCTACTGTTTGAAAAGACCAGGTAAAAGAGAGAGTCACAAGCCAGAGAAAGCCACTGTGGAGAAGATGGAATAAAACCATGATCTATGAACAGAATAGCGGCATTAAAGTGGATAAGTCTATTAAGGAATCGGCCATGTCACTAGAGTGGGCGCTGTAAAAAAGTGATGGCAACCGAAATACACCGAACAATAAGAGATGGCCGAACAACAACGAGCTGGCCTAATGGTGTGCCATCACATGCAGGAGTGTGTGAAAAAAGGATGATGTTATTGGAGGAAGGCAAGACCCAATAGTGGGTTGTCGAGTAACCGTATAAACGTAAATTGTAGTGCTTCTGAGAAAAAAAAGACAACGAACTAAAAAAATCCGCGACTCAATCTGCCACTTAAGCGAACGTTTCAAGTAAAAAATCATGCAGATTATATGTTTTAGATATTTGTCCATGATTAGATAAGTTATTATCCTAGGCATTTAGTTGGAGCCTTTGAAATTTTGCTCATATTGAGCGGTTCACGAGATTAAAATGTTCATAGGTAACAATTTTATAATCATAGGAAATTATTTATGATCACTTTCGCTTAGGATTATGCTTAGTGTGGAGCACTGCGAAATTGCTGTAGACATTCGCTTATTAATGTTGATGACGAAGACAATCTGACTTGTCTGTTAGAGATTAATGGATTTTTCAAGGGGCCTCCAAAATTATAGACACATGATAAAATGTTTCAGTAGGTAAATGAAAATAATTCACTAAGATGGGTCATATAGTAGGACCCCCCCCTCCAAAAAAAGTTAAGTGTTTACGTATAAGTCTTTCGACTAAAAAAAATATCAATTTTGTTAATGTGCATTTTTGAAAAGAGCCTTCCTTTCCCTGGCAATGTAAAACAAATCAGGTTTGCAGTAGTACATTCTACCATTTATATATTCACGTTAAAAAATTCCCACGAAATTCTTAATCATAAATACCCTTAAATTTGAGCAGATAAAGCACGGTACGACAAGTCCGATAGGCACGCTAACGCGCAGTTTGTTTTCATAAATTACAAAAAAAGATAAGCTTGTAACTCAGAAATTTCTTGGAACTTAAATCATTTTTTGCATGCTGATGCATCATTATTTATTAGTATTATAATTAGTAGTTCAATTTTAGTGTATCCAATTAACCATAACAGACATTACACGTAAGACTATATTACAAAAGAACTAGTGTATCTCAGTTAGATCGTTTCATCTTACCTATAAGCAAAAAAAAAAATATCTTGTATGTTATCTTTATTCTGTACATGAAATAAATTTATTCTATACATATATGGTTATTTAACGTTTTGGTACCTTTGTCACCATTATACACTAGGCATAGTTGAAAAATGCTCATTTCCCCCATATTCGATGGTGTAACATCCTAATGTATACGATGCCCAAGTATTAAAGGTACATTAGGTGACACTGATGTTCTAGGTAAAGTGTTGAGTATGCACATTGTCCATTGAATCCCAAAACCGCTTCATCATTGAAATTACTTTTTTTTAGGTTCTAATTAACAATGAGCTATAATACGAAGAGAAACGAACATTGATGTAATTTTAAATCTAAATTATGCCATCCCTTCCAATCTAATACTACTAATTGTATAGTAGCAGTTTCAGCATTCTTTAATTAGTCAATGAAGATGATCAAGATTTAATCATATTTTTTTAAAAGAATCAACTAGAAAATGTACTCATAAAAACAAATCCAAACAACCCTTTTTTTAGAATAGCGGAAATTTAGGTATTTTTTAGACAATATATTTCATATTCAGAATGGTATCTACTGAATTCGTATACAACAGAAGAAGTAACAATATATGTATTACATCGCTACTTTCAAAGATATGTAATCTCCTTTAAAAAATTTACTTTCAAAAGTGATTTTATGCTATGTAACAAATTACCATGGATAGATTCTTAATGACAAACAAATTACAACTGCTTATCTAACAGTAGGAATGAATTCCGGATGGCCAAACTTAAACCTTAATTAATTACATGAAACAACCGATTATAATGACAACTTTTGAGTGATAGTGCTCTATAATTATGGCTGTGCGTGAACAATAATAATAGGCAGTCTAGACAAGTACCAAGTATCGAGTCCTTAGTCAATTTAATTCGCTTTCTGAATTATTACCATCAGATGGATTTAGAGCCATCACTAACTACTAACTTTCACAAGTTGGAGTAGTTAATACTCCCACTATGGGCATATTCCATCTGTATATTTTCATTTGGAATAAATTTAACGTTTTGTTAATCAACAATCCATAAAATTGATGAAATCTGAAGAAATCTTATTTAATTTATTTAAACAGTTACCAGTTATTGGGTTGTATAAATTGACAATTTAATGTTTTTAATGATTTTAGCTTCTTAAAAAAATATTTTATTATTGAATTTCAGTAAGTGTTATATGGTCTCAAGCATACTAGAACTACGCGAAATGCTTATTTTGACTTCAATGCATCCAAAAACTTAATAAATTAAAAAAAAGATTCAGGGCCTTTATTGATTTGGTATATCATTAACTACGAGTATATTACTGTGGTGTTTTAATTAATCGTTCCTAAAGAGCTTTGTAATCGCTTTTATTCTAATGTCATCAGTGCGGCTGTCAAACTTTGTATTTAAACCTTTAACCAAGACATTAATCAAGTACTTGTACCAAAATCGTTGAAATAAATATTTATTAATTAAACACTTCAATTTGCAGAGCTATGCTGTACTAAGTGGATTTTTGAGATTGACGGAATTGATGGATTGATGAAACAGTAGGTCTGGCTTGCTTGAACCGATCAAGTTATATAGAAGTCAATATTTACCGTAAAAATTGCTTTGTCTTCGCCATTTTTCCTATTTACCTTAACAAGCCCCAGTACTCCATAGTAATTGCGAAACCAGCCGTTAAAATCAACGGTGTACCAGTCATAAATAATTTGAGTGCTGTGCTCAGTTATGAATGATCCCACGTATATCTCTTTTTTCATTTGAGATTAACTACCTAGTAATAAAAACGGGTTGCAATAACTATCAGCTATAACTGTAACCACTTTAAAAGACACGTGAATCTGTTTTCAAATTCCGATCGGTTAATTGGTGCAACAATAGCTCGACATAACCACAATTCAGTATCGAATAGGAGTTGGACCTTTTTAATGGACCAAATTCTTTGGTCATTTTTGCTGTTTGTTTTAATTAATATTATCAGTAAAGTAATACTAACGATGCGAAACTCACATCAACAATCATATTTGGCAGAGAGACCATCTTCTTTCCAACCGTGGCAAACGCATTGAAAATCATGGTTACCCATCGCCCGGAATTTATTATCAACGATGCAATTATTAATGCTTCAGTAAACAAAACATACGAAAAATTAAAATTGTTCAAAATGAATGTCTCAGAATCATAAATAAATACTCTAACTACACCAGAATTTGAAGCATCCATGACAAATAAAATAATCCTTTCATTAAACAATTGTTACACTCTACAAATAAAATTTGTTTTACAATTGCCTCAATTCATTAAATTAACTAATCAATGAAATAATAAATTAAACCATATTACATCCATGAGGAGCAAGAATATTTTATACCAATAGTACAAAATGTCTAGCCAAAATTACCATGCTTATATTAATCTATTGTTCTTTCTTGTATCATTCACTTTTTATTTTGTTTAATCACTTATGTTATTTAGTTGGGATTTCGTCAGTTTTCCCAGCATTAAAAATATTCTCTTTAAGCCTCTTATCAATATATATATATATATATATATATATATATATAAGTTATCGTCTCCCGGCTGTAGACGATCAAAGAAAAGAGAGCATACGGATGATAATAATGCACACAGGTTCGATTGTTAACTGGCTTTATTCTGTTCTCATCCTCTATCAGTTTTCAAACAATTTTATTAAGATAAAATTACAATCTGCCTTTTATTAGGCAATGAGTAATTGAGATAAATGTCATCATTCATACTATATTTACAATTCATCATTCACTCGCTCATTCATACAATATTTACAAACAGCCCAGAGGCCCCCCAAGTCCACAAGGGTCACCTCCCTCGCATGCGAAGGAGGAAGCGGAGTCTTGGGAAGTCCCCCACGCTCCTACGTCAGCCGCGTCACTGGATAAGCCAGCGGAGGCTGACCAAGAGCGCGAGAGCCACAGACGCTCAGGACATGATTAGAGGAACTGGCCATTGCCAGAACTCCCACTATCACTTAGTTATAGCAGGTCACGAGGCCACTGCCGTTTTAATCTCCGAAGAGGATTATAGGGGTGAGTGGTGCAGTGCAATGACTGTGCTAGGGAATTAGGGTGGTTGGATAGGTTACTATGGAATTTTATGAACTTGGAAGGGATGAGTTCAAGAATATAGGGTATATTCAGATCATTGCATCCTCTATCAATACCCAGGCTTTGTTTACACTAGGCCCTGTGGTATTAGGCTTAACAATGGCTTAACAATGCCACTAGCCATAACATATATATATATATAGATATAATACTGTTTTTAAAACAATGATAATAATGATTTTTTGTGGTTGTTGTTATTATTATATTAATAAAATGAAATAGCAATGCAAAAAAGTTTCATTTTAACAGTCGGACTAAAACTTTTACGATTAAAAAAAAACACTTTTATTTAAAGATGTTTTGTATAGTTTCATAACTTGCTGAATTTATTTCAAAACGTTTTAAATGATTACAGGTAAAACTTTGGGGATGATATTTATAAAAAAATATTAGTAATAAAATGTAACTAGTATCTTAATATTAAAGATTTGAATTTTAATTTTCATTTTATAATTGGAATTCGAACGTCTCTCAGTAAATATTTCTACTTTTTGTAACTGTAAGTGTTCTTTTCACTATCTGAAGGCTTTGAAATCCATTATTTTTTTACAAAAAAGTATATAGACGAAATTATTTTATTATTATTTTCTTGTCTGAAAATAACCTTTTTTTTAAAAAATGTTTTAATTATTCAAAATACAAGTAAAATTTGAAATGGTTTATTTCAAAATAAAATTAACGAATATGATGCTTCCTTGTCACAAATAAATTAATAAAATTACTTGCGGAAACGCAGTATAAAATAATTTTTTTTTTGAAAAATAGGCACTAGCAAAATTTTAGTGGAATATCGAAACTCATGTTTATGCACTTGCTTAAAACCATTTCCAGTATGAAAGTGTATGATGGATTCGTTCACCTCTAATCGTTGAGCAACACCTCCATCATTGTCCCGCTATTGTGCTTCTTTGCTCTATGATCATCGCTCGAAGTCGCTCTCATCTCCCTAGCTAAGTAGTGCTTATCTGTTAAGCCGATGCAACTTACAGTGTACTTAACAGTAAAGGCATAAAAGACCGTGAGATTTGGACCTGTAACCTAGAAAAATAGTAACCATCACTGACAAAACCTAATATGTACATGAATGATATTTCACTAAACCAAAATTTCTTCTTCTATACACGCTAGATGTCTAGATGAATTTAAAACATTCTTTAAAAATTTAAATTGATTAAAGTTAAACGCAGGGTCAAAAGTACGAGACTCATTCAATTGGTATGGGAAGGGGGGTCATTCACCTGTCGGTAAAACTGTATATCTATGATAGCATCATGAAAATTATTAAATATGTCATATAGACTTATAATTCAAAAGACCTCAAAAACTTCCAATTATTTGTTGACGAAATAGACTAACGGGAAAATTATATAAAAAAAAAGAAAAGAAAAATGTAGAAAACTTTTAAAAGTAATTGCTGCTTAGAAGATATTTTAGATAAGATTTTCTGATTGTTTAGAAGATATTAAAAAAGTAAAATTATAGAATAAATTATAAAAATAATGAATTGAATAAATTAATTGAAAGAATAATTATAAAATAAAATCAAGTTCGACATTCAAGTTTAAGTTATTTTTTTTTGTTTTTTCTGTTTTTCCCCCAAAAAAACCTTTATTTCTCATTTTTTACAATATGTGTACACAATTCGGTGATCAATTAATTACAATTTTCTCCTCTTACTGCATACGCAGATGCATTCGAAGGAGGGAAGAATTACAATATTAATATTCTATTTGAAGTTAAAAAGTCAATAACAAAATACAGGACTAGGTGATGGGGCTCACCTTTGTTTCCACAGTTTAAGTTATTTACGTTCATCTCAATTTGTTGAAACGCTTATTACTCAGTTATGGAGAGGGAATACATAACGATGTTTTGATTTTCATTACAGCACAAAAATTATAGAGCAATAATACTAACGAGCGATATGCGTTATATAATATGATGCTTTCAAACATGAAGATGCAAGTTCTTGATGCCAGACAGTTATTTAATGCCCAATGCGGGATCCTTCGAGATCCAGCTGCACGCAAACAGAAAATGACTGTTTCGTGTTTTTAATTGCCTGTGATTTTCTTAACATCATCAAGAAAAGTTTCTTCTTTTTAAGGTGATTTTTGGCAGGTAATAATCCCACAAGGAAGATCTCCACTTGTTCCAAGAGGCAGCTATTTAAATTGAAATTTTCAGAATGCCTCTGAGTTTCCGATGTCTCTCAATATCCGTTACTTGTAAGTCAATTGTGATCAATATCACACTAGATTGTCAAGAGGCCAAATCTTAGGTGTTTAGAATTGTAAGTTTTGATTTGTTTCTATGTATAAAAGACGGTGGCAATGGTATTCAGTACAACCTAGTCCAGTTTCAGTTTTTTTTTTGTCTAGACATCAATATTTTACCCTTATCCATTTTTTTATTCACTGAGAAGACTACAAAATGATAAGTCCATTATCACGCCAAAGATAGTTTAACATTTTCGTTTAAGTTCCATTAAATAAGTTCTTGTTTTCCGTGTTGGATTATTATTTGCCCGAAATCCCTTAAAAAATAATAGACTATTACAATTTATGTTAAAAGAATCACACGGAATTCATTTTTTTTAATGCAACAATTGTTAAAATGAAATTTAAAACAGCTTTAACTAAGTTGTTCCGTAGACCACCTTGATAGCTGAAAAAATCTTTTTCCTCACATTAGACCGTTCCCTAAAATTCAAATTGTACAAAACTAAAAACTAAAACTAAATTAATAATACACAGAGTGCGAAGTAATCCATGCAATGACATTAGCTATACCGCTTTGGATTTGTAGTTTAAATTACAGGAAATTTGAAGTCGTTCAAACTATCAGAAAGCGTGCGCATAATTAACAACTACCCTCAATACACCAAGATAAACACTACTCTGACAGATCTAAGATTACCCACAATCCAGCAGTAAGTAAGTACACAGGCAGAGAATTTCCTTTTTTTTAACTTCCGTATCCAAAAACCAGTTAACAAGAGAAAAGGCAACTACAGTATACTTGAAGGGGTGAGTGAGAAGCCAAAGGGTATAAGTGACGAGTTAAGTACGATTATGGATCGTTAATACATATGTTAATTATTTAGAAAGCATATTGCTCAACGTTCAAGGAGTATACACTAGAACCATAACGTAAGCATTGTACAGACTTAAGGGTTTCAGGGAAAATTATCAAAATGGTCTGACTTTAAACTGCAATTTCACAAAATTATGGAATTGTCATTTGTACCTATTTATTGGGTTCTCAGCTCCTCAGATCCACAAATGCACAAAACATAAATAGTTAGTAATTTTGTTAGCTCAACTCTTTTATATGTTATTATTATTATTTTATTTTTGTTTTTATTATCTATATTTTTGGTACGTTTCTCCTACTGTTAAAGATTCCCATTACTTATAGCATTACCAGTGAAAAAAAATTGCAGTGTACACATGCATACGGTCTCAATGACCTTTTTAATTTGTGTTTCTTAGAAAAATTGTAAATAATTAACATTATAAGAAAAAAATCTTTTTCCCACCCCTTATTTTGTATATATATATTTGCAAAATAAAATTTGGCGCAATAATGTAACAATAACTAATGTAAGAAATTGTTTGTTTCTAAAACATTTTAAAACGATGTTTGTCCCTACAAATATTGTTTAAACTAATAGGAGTGAAGAACAGAGGCAACTAAACGCGTACATCGTTTCTGTCAACCAGTAGTCGATTATCCCGCCACACCTTCCAGTCTTGAAGGCTTTAGTTTCAAAGTACTAATTTCCGTGGCTGGTAATTGTAATTACTCATTGACTCTTTTATGCCATCCACACGGATTTTATAACAATAGGCATAATTGCACAGTTACTAACCTACACATCGTAACCTATATTCGCCTGATGTACGGAAAAATATTGAGAAATGTGTGCGGGTCAGAAATCGTCAAAGAGATAACGCCTTATCGTGAGAAAACGAATGAATGACAGCCTTGTATGTGGAACAAGGCCTTCATTCGAATGCTGTAAGTTTTCTCAACGAATTAAGAAAATAATTATATTCCTATATAATGATGAACGTTAAAAAAAAGGAGTTAATTACTTAATGCAACGGTCCAAGACGTAACGATATATTTAAAATATATTCACTGGATAGACGGTACCGTTTTAGACTAATATATTAAAGTCGATTCTCCTTGGTCTCTCCACAATATAGTTTATTATGGAATAACCTATAATGATTTATAGCTTTTCGACAGCTCTAAGCTATAGACCTCTTAATAGACCTATTCGTTACCAATAGCCTTTAAAACGTGTAAATCAATGTTATATTTAATAATAGAACGGTTGAAAATGGTTGTTATAGGTACTTACGACTGGAGTGGAGTCCTAAACGGAAGTCAGTAACTATATTGACATTTTTGTTAACCGTAATGGTTTTTACACAACTTTACATGCAGTGCAGGGCTCTCAAAAACATTATTGACTTTATATATAACACTTGGTGATGGTGGTTTGCTCTTGCATATAATTAAAGTGACTTGCGTGCTCACAGTACATATGTATTTGTATGAACAAGACGTTAAGGTCTGTTTTGTTGATTTAATTAACTAAGGCCTTTGACGGAGTAAATAAATAAGATATCAAGAACGTATTAAGGTCGAAGGGGGTGAAATATAGACATGGCAGGATAATTCCAGATATTTACAGGAAATGCAGGAACATAGTTAGAATGTGCAATAACGAAAACGATTTTCCCAGACATCTTTGAAAGTAGATCCTCAATCAGACGGTGGACAGAAACTCTGCATGTTACCATCAGGAGTTATGTTGTGGTCAGTTTTTTAAAGGTTTCGTTGGTTTTTTGTTGTTTAAGTACAGAAAGTAATGAAATATCATACGAGTGTTCCATGCTCAACGAAAAAAAAATTGTGATTTTTAATTTTGTGTTATCGACACGCATGTAGCATTGAATAACCTTGGTAATCTTTCCAAGCGTTGATATATTAAGAAAGTTAAACGGTTACTGAAATGATACGTGACAAAATTAAGAAGTTGCTGTGATTTTTTTTTCACCCTAAATGGTTAAAAACAAAAAATGTCCGATAACTACCTTTCTACAGCATGGAAAAAAGGTAATTTTTACTAAACAATACAGTATACGGTCAATGTAATGTACAGTTACTCACATTTTGTCTTACGTGATGGGGGTTTCCGGGACTTAGAAGAGGATGTAACTAGAGGATCCTCCCCAGTTAATGACAAATGATTGAGGCAGGTAACTGTTACAAGAACAGAAGGTGTTTTCCGGAAACACTTAGCTCCTGATGGCTTGACCGTTACTTGGACAACTGGCCTCTTATGCGCTGTTCTTATTCTTCTAACGCAAGACATGACCCAGTGCTATAAGTATATCAAGTAAATCATTATGTAATTCTATTATACCATAACATATACCATGTTAGATAATTTATACAATTATGGACGAGAAAAAAAAAAATACAGCAGACTCGCCCGTTTAAGTTCGTCGTAAAAATAATTATTTTTTGTCATATTAAAAAGGGTGTCGAATTGAAAATTTAGACATTTTGTTGGTCCTTGGATGTTCAGTTTACTATAATTTCTATACGTCATTAATACTCTCAATAATATCCTGACATCCGTAAAGAACCTGCCGATTGTATAAATTACGTGACTAGGATTTTCTTAAGGTACTTCCTTATTGCAGTATAATATGCTAATATTTGTAAGTATAATAATACTATAGCTAGTTTTGAGTTGTGACAAGGTTCCATACTTTCAAGGTTATTTACACTGTTTCTTTGGAATAGCGAATCTAATTTGTAACTAAATATATCTGGGGTGAAAACTCTAGCGTTTTTAGTGAAGCATCATGTATTTTTTATATTAGAACCAGTTCTTGAACGCCAAGACCCCGAACGTCCTTTGAGGGTATATCTACTGAGTGTAGAAGATGGATTGATTCTCTGCTTTTCTAAGGATTGTTTTAAGAAAGAGGTGTGTATGTACGGCAATAGTTAGCGCCCTGAAGGAAAATGGGTAGCTTAATAAATAAGAAATCCGGCCAAGAAAACTAAATAAATATTATAGAGTTTTTTCTTTAGAAATGTTACAAAAGTTAAGATAGAGCTGTAAGTTTTAATCAATAAAGCCGTTTCAGATAACGAAGAATTTCAAATGCTTCAAAAAATAACACGAATTACCTTGTTTTAGGTTAGCAGAGAAAGGTTGTTATTTTCATCGGAGTTCCTGCTTACCTTTCGAAACCATTTCCAGATAAATAGTGTTTAGTATAAGACTTCCGTTAGTCGGTGAATTCAGCTATTATATTATCTGAGTATGCCGTTATAATACAGGAGTAAGATTCAGACCTTTCTATTTTCGTAGTGAAGAATCGAACGATTTCTCCACTATGAATGTCAGCGTACTGCAATTGTACGAGAGCATTCGTTGTGTTTGGGAAGAATATTCTCATTCCATTCGAATGTTTCATGTTACTTTTTGTGGGATGTATTTCACCACAGTTACCGTAACAGACGTTTCAATTCCTGGCTATTAACGAATAAAATTAATCGAAAATAACTTATTAATTGACAAGGAGAAAATAACTTCGGCATCCAAACTTTATTTCATATAATATTAAGAGAAAATAAAGCAAAAAAATCTTAAAGAATATAAAATTAAGTCGATTTTTTAAATATTCAACCTGTCATTAACTACAGTGGTCATTGCCGACGACTCTTTGATTGTAAATCATTGACGATTTGCGTATCTTTTAGTTAGCTGGATAAGTTGGCTTGATTAAGTGAAATAGGGATGGAGTTTTGATGCCATTATTTTTCCATCCCTTAATGTATTTAGCGCGTGATGTGGGGTGAACAAATCTGCGACTTTGAGTGGGTTACCATATGACTTCTACTTAGAGCCGTCAAGTTGGTGTGGCCAAACTCTTAACACGGTCGTGTCTCATCTTGACAGTGATTATAGAGGTGTTAATGGCCTGTTGTGTTCCTCTAAGTTCCTCAAACAATTTAAGCTCGGTGCTTCAACATCAGCTTGGGATAAATGGGAAGTTTTTCCTTTTCCAAGTGCTGTTCATGAGAAATAAATTCTTACCACAGGCACTCGACCGTACCATTAGTATCAGTACAAACATTTCTGTTATTTGAGCAAACGTATAAGAAGTAAACTGCGTTGCGCCACGTTCTTCCGATGGTATTTTGTTACGGAGAGAAAATACCAACCATGTGACTTATCCGTGAGGCTGTGATGGTTCAGGTGTGATGCAACCATTTATGAAACGGATGTTGAATCCATGATCTCGAGGTTTAAGTCGCATTTTTCGTTTATAACAGAGCTAGTGACCTGAACACATCTTGTTATGGGTCATTCACTACTTGTCATGCTTTACAAAAATAGGCATTAATATTTCATGTTGCGACTTCAAAACTAAAAGCAAAATCTTTCTTTTATTTTGTGTTTATAGTTTCATATGGTTACTGAGATTATCATCAGGCACAATGTATAGTTGACTAAGGCCTGGAGTGGTTAGGGTTACTTTATATAAGAAGATAAAATAAACTTTATTCTATCACATATGCCCCCTGAGGATAGCAAAAGTATTAACAAATATAGTGATCAGACTGGTAGAGGGAGGCTGATTATCCAGTTATACTTATCATAAGATAATTATGAGTTAAATAAGTGACTTGGCAATTAAATAAAAAATAAGTTTTAGAATAAGTGATACTTTTGAGTGATTTGTGCAGAAACGAAATTTTTAACAATTAATTAGATATTGTTAGCAGGTGCTTGTTGATAATTACAGAGCATTTAAAACAGTAAGTTACTGATGGGCAATGTAACCGAAGTTGAGTCAATTCATAATTTCGTTTACTTTCGATGCACATTTCAGTGTAACTTTGCATTGCACCCAGTGAGGGCGTGGTGTCATTCGAAAGCGAACGAACCACACTCATTTTTACTATTGGATAATAGTTATTGAGTCATAAAAACTGCGACGAGTTAATTTTAGGAACTCATGCAGCAAGCAAGAAACAGATGAGCAGCCCTGCTCTTGTACTGAAGAAAACCAGTGTTTGTGCGTCCGTATATGTTGAACTATTTAGCTTTATAGAACTCGGAATTTTTTTTTACTGTCCTGTAAAATTCACAAATCATATAACAATTATATATTATGTAACTAATTTAATTTATAAAGCTCACTGAGCAATAAGTGCCGCAAATTTTATTTAATTGGAGAAATCGCAATTAGGTTAGCAATCGGCCATAATAAAACGGTTTTTGGTAAAAGTCGGCAGTAAATAGCCTAAGCGGTTCAAAAGTGGGCCATAAAACCGGACGGTCGGGGTCAGTCTTACTTTCTTGAACTTTCGCCTCGTCTGGCTGGAGCTAAGTATCACTGACACTATCGCTGACCCATGAGGCCTAGCGGCACAGTTCCGGCGTGATCATTTCCGTATCTTATGTTGCATACTCAGGAACCAGATGATAACCCATGCAAAATATGAATCAATTATATCTTAAAATGGGAATGCAAAAAGTGTATTAGTAGCTAAATTCTTCAGTGATTTTCATGGGTCAGCATGTTGTGGGTATGGCATTTATGAATTTTATAACAGGAAGAGAGAAATTACTAATCGAGGGGTTACAAGTGAAACACACTAAAGTCAAAATGATTTTAAAAACCCTGATCAAAGATTTTTTTCTGTTAACTTGTTTGGTACTAACATTAAAAAAAAAAATAAAGATGTGACTGTGTAGTTTTTACCGGTCGACATTTCGTTTAGTCCGAAAATCAATAATTTTGACTTGTAGCCCGACAAAGTTACCGCATCGATAGTATTTCAGCTGAACCTTTATAAGTTTTAAAAATAAAAATTGTATACTTTCTTTTATTTATAAACAGCATATGTGCTAATATAAGTTTCATTTCGATCGGGAAGGTGCTGGGATTTGTTTGAGAATTTTTAATAGGGTAGTAAGTATAATAAAATTTGGTTGCGGAGGATGAAGTTATATTAACTTTGCTTATTTTTAACGTCGACTATGTTTTGTCACACTGTTACGGTCAATACACGGGTATATAATTTTGCGAATAAAATTCTTAATATTTAAAGTGTTGTTTTTTCACGCCGTACCAAATGGAAAAGGCCAAATAGTATATTGTTAATCAAAACTGAGATATCTTTAATTCGAAACCGTGCTTAAAATTATATCCTATAGGTATTAAAAATTGGACAAATATATTTTTTTCAGCAGAGCAGCAGGCACGCTGTTGATTTCAGGTTTTACGTAACCTTATAATATGCTAATTTTGTATCGAGTTTATTATTTATCAACATTACAACTTACTATCTATGCTTACATCAGGTCCTAAAGATCTCAAATTCAGCTTATATTAGTAACCATTCCTACTTTCCACGAATCATTGTTAAATTGGTTGTATTACCAACATTGAGAAACTACTGCATACTTATCTCTAATATATCATTTTCATTGATTTACAACAAATCATTTATAATTGATTATGCAACTTTATTTTTTAATCATGCACTGTGTTTTGAGGAAAGACCATATGCCGTTGGTTATATGAGGACAGTAACCAGACCGTAGGCGTTAATTGTTCGCTTTAGTGATCATCATTGTACACCCCAGATAGCCACTGTTGAATATAATTGAATTATAATTAAACATCATTTAACGCTCTAAACATGGAGTACTAATGTCATGCTAGTTAGTGGTAGAAAACGCTCTAGTCAAAGCAACCCAAATTCTGACGTTTTGAGTTTCGGACATTATAGAAAACGGTAATTATAACGACTAGTCCTTTTCTCAAAACAATTCTCCTTGTGTATGTCCGAGCACCAATTGCACTTTAATTTTAGCCTCAGCGAACCGTTGCATCATTTTCATATTCATAGTAGTCCGGTACAACGTTTGGGTTCGTCGACCTGTAGGACGCTTTCGTCAGTGGTAACTTACCGTGAACGCGCCGTAATTTCTTCCTGGTGTTTTAGTAAGCAATGATCTAGTAGGAGCATGTACCTACCTTTGGTTCACATTTACTATTAAAATCTAATCTATTCGTTAGTAATTCCAAACTCTTCAAATTTCTATTTCAAAGAATTAAATATATGCAATCAGCACAAAGATTAAATTTACAGAGGAATAAAAGCAAGGCGGAAAAGTCGTACAAAAATCTTAACAGAAACACCGAATTCGGGCGGAATCCCATACTAAAAGAAATAGGATACTAACAGCCCAAAATGTTCGTGGGAAAATTCTCCAGAAAATCTATAGCGAAGAATTGGGAAACTTAATGGCCGAAGGACTGGCGTATTCACTCTTTTAAAAAACAATGGGAAACTCGAAGAATGGGCTAAGGAAGGGTACCTAAAAAGATCATGAAATAGGAAGTGGTCTGTAGAAGGAGAAACCAGGAGGAAACGAGCTTGTCAGGACATGGCATAACAGCCGCTGATCAGGCCTTGGACAAAAACAATGGCAAGAAATATCTCCTTATATATAAGTCAAGGAGTTTCGTTATTAGTACAATTCATTATGATTAGTTAATTAAACAATGCAGACTAATACAGAGAAACGCTAAGAAGACCGGATTGAGAGGATTGTTAACTCAAACTTAACCTTACATCAGCATAATTCATTTTGTTGGCATGGTTGTATTGTTTAGTGTCTCACGAAGGAGAAATCAGAAAACTTTACATCATGAATGGCATATGAGAGGAGAATCGGCCCTTTCAGAAACAAAAGTCAAAAGTGCGGTAAATTTTGTCAGTATCGTGCAAGTTTTCAAATCGGTCCTTAATGTTTTTCCTTTAAAATTACCTTTGATTGTGATACATCGATATAGGAAAAACACAGGTGGAGTATAAAGTGTTGCGTAAAGATGTTAAATTATTGAATGGTTCAACTTGAATTACGATTTCGCTGCTTGTGCTGCTCTACAGCTACGCTGAACAATTGAAGTAATGAGGCAGCAGAAATAAATTCGAGATTCATGTAGCAGTTATTGTGTTTCTCCAGTTATCCAATATATTTCTCGTCAAACGAGTCATTTTCACGGCCATTCTATAGCATACAAACGTCCTTACGACGACAAAAGACGAATTAATCACACTTCTTTGAAAGTAAAAACCCACCCTTCGGACTTGACAATAATCATGCCAAAATGAAGTGATGAGAAGAAAAAAAAACACGGTAGTCAAACATATCTTATTCAATTTATATATACATATAGGTTACATAGATTGCAGGGATTGGAACCGACCCTTGACCCCGCACTGTCTCTCAGATGCTCTGAACGTGCGGACCGCAGGGTGAAGGACGCTATAGCCCAAACCGATAGTTTTAAGAGTGCACCTTCAAGGATTTTTTTACAAATCGATGGCTTTTAGACTAATCGACAGTTATGTAATATATATAATCTTATCATTAACAAATGGTATGTTTATCAATAACATCTTAAGTACTCTATCTCTTAACTTATAATCAGGTCTATTGTAATTATCAATACTCATTTTCCTTTCCCAGACCCCCATTCTGAATATCTGTCTCCCACGAACTTTCAGTAATACCATTATTATTATCATTACTGTTATCATTTTCATACACACATGAATACCTCTAGGCATGAGCCAGAGTGTCGATTCCCTTCAAGCATTCAAGAGGCTGGTGAGCTGTCAGTTGTAACCATATCTAACTGTACATACTGTGTTATATACCAAATAAAGTTGTTTTTTTAAAGTCTTGTATAGCAAAGTTATAATTGACGAAGTATCTCTGATTTCGATATTCTCGGAAAATTAAATGCTCAGCTCTACCAGCCCACTGGCTCTAGTTAACTCTGGCTAATGATCTTCCTAGGTATATCCTTTTTAACCGGCTTGTTCAAGGAATCGTTAAGGCCCTTAGTGTTTTCTCTGTAACAACTAAACAAATACTTTTTAATTATAAATTTACGATTTTAGTAGTGGAAAGGATATTACTTTTTCAATTTTATGTTCCTTATTTATAGCCAGTGAATAGAAATAAAATCAAACAACTTTTAATAACGAGGCCCTAACAGAAAATAAAATTCTTTTAATCACTACACTATGACTGAAATTGATGTTTACCGGCAATTTTGACCACTATTAAAAAATAGCTTCATTACATTTACGCAGTCAGCTGATTGGCAATGATGAACGCAACAATAAAGGGTTTCGTTGAATTTCCATGCAATTAATTATTTCTTTTTCATGGAATTTTCACGCGATATATGGTTAAATATGTGGGTTTGGTTTCCCAAATTAAACCTTCATATAACGAATCTAAATATTTTAACCTAATCTAAGGAATGTTACTAAAAAATAATGAAACTATATCAATACAACACAATGTTTCAAATAGGTACATATTCAAACATTATTACAGTATGTGCACACACTTTGCATTCGTTAATTTATAGGGAGGGGATGGTTTTGTATGGTAATATACTCTAAATAAAACATAATTGTAATGCCCCATCTACACATGGGCTCCTGTGCAGAGGGAGGGTTGGCTTGCATTGACCGACCTTGGCTGTTATTGGCGAGAATTAGTTTTGGTAGCGGTTTTCCCCACACATCAAAGAGAGCCGAACTTTTAAGTGGATATCCTCTTGTTGTGTGACCAAGCCAACGACAACGATTGAGCTGATCTGTATCCTTATATTACCGGCCAAAGGAAAAAAAAAATAGTGGAAAGGTCTGGTTGAATATTGGATACATATACATTATTAGCAAACTATTACGCCAACAATTTAAAACTAAAATACTACAATATCATAACAACATCTCCTGTAAGTAATTTCACTTTTGCGATGTTTTTCTGAATTCGGTCAAGAGCGTAACTAACGAGATTTGATGTAGACTAAACATCGTGCTCGATACAGAATAGCTCACAGCGCATGACAGAAGATTAAGAAATCTCGCAATCGAAACACGACTCATTGTAAATGAAAAAAAAAAATGTGTTGGGGAAAGGGTGAATCGCAATTAATCTACAATACTTCAATCCCTTACCCAATTTCCGGTCTGCGATCGTTATAGACAATAACAGAAGTCCTTTACACTAAGTGAAGTACAAGAAGTGGCAATAGAGAAAAAATATGTTACTATTGATAAATAAAACGTGCTGAATGAAAAAAAACAATGGTAAACATTACAAATATATTTAGAGAAAAATATTTAAAGGATAACCATCTGTTCATAGCTAATATAAAAATAAATCTGGCAAGTGAACCGTGCCTAGATTGAAGTTCTACGAAAGTGCGATTGCCTGAAGCCACTCTGGAACAAGTCCTGATGGCTGATACGATGCTCATAGAGTGGTGAGAGTTTTTGTTTAATGTAACAAATGCAAAAACTCCACGAAGAGCAAGATAACCGGTGTAAATGGGTCACAGGAGCTTCTCCGACCAGCAAAGATTCACAACCGAAGAAACATCTCTGGTAGGTTCACTGCGCTAGTGCGAGTTTTATTCCGTAATTTGTTTAACAGCAAAGATATACATTTCATCTGATGTCGACGACACTTGGCAACTTAACGAGTTAACGAGTCTCTTGGTTCGTTGATTGTTTACGTTTTTCCAAAGGAGTAACTCTGCTTCGACGGCAGTTCCAACGGAATCAAACACATTATAAAAGATATCGAACGTATATTTAAACATTGCGACTGAAAATAACTAGGATAACATACAAAATTTTATAGATAATAAACAAAAACTATAACTAATAATCTTGTTTCCCTTTTATCTCTAATTTATCTTGACACATAAAATAAATTATTAAACACCATAAGAAATAAATAAATAAATCAATTAAACAAATAAAATTTTTTTATTTTCAACCAGTAGTTATTAAGATAATTTATATAAAATTGTCAGAATAATTTTCATGCTTGCGATGGCGATTATATTTACTTAAATGTTTCAATGGAGGTATATAAAAAATTATTCGTATATCAGTCTTTTATTTTTCATGAAACAAACTATTCATATAAATAAATGTCCACCTCTCTTTGTCTACCCACAATTTATTTTATACTGATACAAGCGCTTTCGACGCCTATATATCAATCATTGTAAAGTCTATGATCGGTTAGTTGAAAGGTTGGATGTAGTATTGGATTGATGGAATAGGGAATAATAGTCTAAATAAATAGTAAATAAACTTTTCCCGTTAACTTATTTTTATAAAATGCAATGTCCTTTCTGAGGGTGGACCAGAGAGAGGTTTACATTTTTAAACAGTTTGGATATATTGGAGTGGAAAATTGAATAAAAATCTGATTAGGGCTTTGTAGGTTTTTTCCTGGTAAATAAATATGGGTGTATGAAAATTCAGGTTAAATTTATTTGTTTTAGATGGTAAATAAGTTCCGTACTCCGGTAAGCATATTAACTTTTTATCTCGGATATAAATTCTCAAACGGTTTTATTTGTGTTTTTTTTAATTGCCATTCACGATGTATTTAAGTAGATAAAGTCTCTTACCCTTTATAAGAGTTGGGTGGAACGGGCAGACAGATAGCATTGTGACGGAAGAGTAAATACTGAAGTTAAGTACTCAGGGTGGGTACTTAAAGTGGGAATTTACGATGCCAGGATGACATCCTCTAGTTTTACGCCCTCTTAGGGTTGATGAATGAAATTTACAACTGGCACATTCATTTCAAGCAATGAAGTTTCATCACCTACATAAATAATACCCCCGCTGCTCGGGTCCTTAGTAAATGAAAGTCGGAGTCGGTGACAGGTTTTAAGACATTGCGCAATTATCTTTACCTAAGGAGCGGCTTACGCAACTGTTTGTTCCACTAATGAACCGAGAACATCCGAAGAGCGGATCGTTAAGTACGGATTTGGAAATTGGATAATAAGTTGTAACATAATGTTTTCTATGCTAGAGGTACCGTAACAAATGGGTTTCTATCGTCATAATGGAATAATTATCTCTGAAATTTTGAAATTTGAAATTACTGATTCATGACGATCATATCAATAATTATTATTATGTAACACAGCGTTACTGTTAAACTGGGTCGTCCTGTATGGTAGCCATGCTGATTTCATGTCTGAATACAGCCTCTTGAGTATAATTGTGTAGCGTTGAATCAGCAAGCAAGACATTAGATGAATACAAAATTAGAAAATCCGATTAATAAAGCTAAAGGTTGATACTGATTGTATTATTTGTTTTCTGTACATGATTGTGAATAAATAAATAAGAAAAAATATTTTGAGAGGTACCGTCTAGTGCTGATCTACCAACAACGACGGCAATCTCCGGTCGCCCCCTACCTGTTCATAACGTGTTACACTGTATATTGTCAATTTTGTTTTTCAGTGTTACTTAGCCAACACTTTGAACCTTATGGGATTTAAGGAAGGGGGGGGGTTAGTATGATGGTGTAAATCATGGGAAATACGCACTCTAGTTCAATGTGAACGGTCTGTTCAGCATCGTTAGTAAATTATTAAAAGACGGTACTTAAACAAAGAAGTTGGGAATCCGGTCTTAAAACCCAGAAAACCATTGTAGTAGAATACCTCAAATAGGCCCAACTAGACACCGGTGCTTCTCTACAGTCAACAATGGCCTCCTCCATCAAGAAATAGCATTATTTATTTTAATTAATAAATTAATATAAAATTAACCCTAACTTGGAAAACTTTAAAATTTTAACTGTTATATTTCTATCCCAAAGAATGCTAATTTAAAGAAATTATTTCCAAGTCCGCACTCATTAGTTCACCAACAGGCGATGGTAACGGAAACTCGTTAGCAAGGAATTCTACTATTTTTAATCGATTTCGTGCCCTGAAATAATAAAGCGTTCTTGTATTAAACTAACGACTGCCAAAATTTATCAAGTCCTTATGATAGATATTAACTAAACAGAAAAAAAAAGAATCTGTATCGATACCTGCCTTGTTCTAACTTAATAATAAAATATAAACTGATATACGTTTTTATGCGTATTGTATGGAACTGTAAACGTAATGAGTGCATAAATAAATTCAATTTATATTCTTATGAAGGTAAATTTTAGACTGAGTGATCTGACATGCTTGCCTGTTTCTTTCGCGTAAATCTTCATTTTGTTCTGGAGCCATTATTAACTTAATTTTGTTTTAAATATAAATAAATGGAATCAATCAAGTAATAAATGGGCATTGTTCGTTTTTCGTTTGGTCACTGAAAGTCATTTGTTCAACAAATAAAAAATATAGCAAAAGTTGAAATACTGTCATGAAAAAAACCTATTAAAACGTATCAGGCCATGTTAAATGCGCAATTTAGATTGTTGGCTTCCAAAATTTATTTTATACGATGAAGAAAACATATATAACATTAACTAATAAATAGCTGGGAATAGATAAATCTTGAAAGCTGGTGAAAAGAGCCTGACTATTTTTCACGTTTGTTTTATTGTTTTTACTTGCCGCTGTTATGGAATATATCTTTACAATTTCATCATAATATTACAAAAAAATTAACTAATGCGGTTAATTATAAAACAGCAGGAACCTTAAAATATTTCTTATTAACTTTTGAAAACCTGATACTTAGTTATAGTGACTAATAAGGATTCACTTGTCGACCATGTGTAGACACTATTTTGAGACTTCATAAAACTCGTGCAGCATAGCTGGTCACGTGTTCATTTTATTTACGTTAACTTTACGATCGTTAGAAGTTAAAAATACAGAAAATAAGTTAAATATAATTGTGTGTTAGCAAGCAGTTTAAAATTAAGTAGATATTAAAAGATATCATTTGTTCTATATTGTAATAGTATATATACACATAATATAATACGATATATATAGGGAGAGAGAGAGAGAGAGAGAGAGAGAGAGAGATTTTAAACACATTGGAAAATTACATTATTATGCTGTTAAACTTAATATTTAAATTGAATGTTTGGCAAATAGCAAATTTTTAGGTTTACATTTGTATTTTTATTGGTATATATATATGTTTATGTTTTATTATATATAATATAAGAAGTTACCAGTTGTTTCTTGATCTCTTTTAAAGAGATATAGGTTAACACTCCTTTCCTAGTTGCTCATCTAACCTCTCCCAAAATAATTACAAATGTATGTAAAAATCTCGCCCCATACCTGAGTGAAAGTTTGAGCCCCTCAATCCTCTCCTCAAACTTAAATTTTTAACCAACCGAATCACAAGTGTAATGTAGTGTAATAAACTAGAAGTAAGTAAATTAGAATGTGGGCACTATCTGAGCAGGTGAATAAGAATAGGCCATTGAATGGTCTTGCTTAGTACTAGACAATAATCGGAAAGCATTCCTAGAACTTGATCGATCGATCGATTGATAACGACGATCCATCTTGGCTGCCAAACCGTTTCCATAATGGGCGCTGGTAGGTACGTCGGTTGCGCAACACGCAGCGTGGATCCGATGCAAGGATGCGGCACTAACCAGATACCGTCACGTTGTTGACGTGCCACTTGAGGCACTGCCGATCCCCGATTAGGACCTGATTGCCTCCAGTCTAAGCCAATAATCAATATCGGACTGGGGAAAGGACTACACGACTGCGTTGGGAAAGAGGCGCTTGTCTTGAGTTGCTACTTGTTGCCGACTGGGCTTGGGCCCCTTTCACGGGTACCTGCTTTGGTGCGCATGTAGATTACCAATTTCTCGTGAAACCCCATTGAGCTCATTTGATCGGGATCCTTGGGCGAACAGCTTCAATCGTTTGGTAATAGGAAGGCCATCTCCTGACGCTTACCCTTTAGTATGAAGCTATGACGTTGTGCCATACGTGGCTGATACATTTAAATATAGCTAAATCATTTGATAAGTATAATTTAAATGTAATGGATATAATCGCTTCAGTGTTTTAAATAATACTGACCAAATCCATAGATGTGAACGAAGATTACTTTGTGCCCGTTTAAACTGTTAATTAAGTGGCCCTTAGTGTTTGGAAAGAGATGTACGATAACGAGCGATACAAAAAGAAGATGAGAAGTTTCTATATACATAAGGCACGATTCCAGTGGTCTGGTCACGTTATGAGAAACAATACCGATCAGGTCATTCCACTTAATGCTGAAGGTTAAGTAGTCTTCACCTCATTGTTCCATACAATCGGTTTTACGTTTTACGATTTCCCAAATCAGAAATGCTAAAAAAAAAAAAAAAATAATTAAGGAGCCGTAGTTTATAACTTGAATATTACCTTCGGCTGAATGAGCCGATATCACGCTTCGATGTTGTTAATCCAATACGTAGCGCAACAGATAACGTAGGCACAAATCGCTTCATCGCCAAACGAAATGTTTGGGCGTTTTACTTAAAAACAGAAAAAAGGAAGAGGTAGCTAGAACATGGCTGTGAAGTTGGTGTTTGTTCTTGACCCCCTTAAAAATTTAAGCTTAACACACTGAAAACTGAATTTATTTATTACACTTGGGCTCCTGTAAATTTGAATTTAAATCGGAGGTTGCTCTAATCTAGCATGATTACATCTATATTAGATAAGAGTTTACGTTAAGATTGAGAGGTTGATAAAGTAAACTTCATGATCCCACTAGGGTTTTTAAAAAAATAGCGTATTTTCAGAAAAATCACGATTATTTTATTTACAGCTATTAGGCTAATTTGAAGTTAGTTGATCTGAAATGCGTATAGTCATGTGTTCGCGAGACGGCGATGTTGGGTTTCGCTGGTCCGGTGAAAGGATTAGCAGACCTAGCGATTCCCCTTGCAGCATCCCTACAGCTAGTCGTGCCTGACAGATTGCAGATTGTCCAGTCAGAGCACCGTTAATACGGATCTTCCCCTTGTGTCACTGACACCCCTGCTGACATGTGCAGTGAATACCTTACCTGTTGCAATATTTACAATAAATTGGCAGGGTCGATTTTTCTAAAAAAAAGTAGTGTAGGAAGAAAACGTACATTAACTTTTGTGTTATTAGATTACAAGCAGTCATGAAGCATTTGATATCCAAAACCACTTTTTGACTTATTGAGCTAAAAGTTATTGATAGGTTCCTAAATCAAGCCAACTCAAGAAGTTTACTCAGGCAACTGAACTAACCATATCACTGATGCACATGATTCAGATTTCAGTTGTTACGTGGAACAAAGCATGCAACATACATTAGTGACGATACATAAAGACACTCAACTACCACAGTGATACACATTAGCACCCTAACCCCCTAATGCCGAGACAAAACTGAAAACGGACCCATATCGGTGACTGTAGCGAAACAGGGAATGAGAACTGCTGGGAAGTCGCGTGAAGTGCTGAGCTAATATTAGTTTTCATGAAATGTGGTAATAGAACAAGTCCTAGTGTAATAATGTAATTCTAACAATAATTATAAATAATACAACAAAAATTCATCATTTATGTAATCGCTTATACAAGTTTTTTAATTCATAGGATACGTCATATTCTCATCAGAAAATATTTAGTCGATCTACTTCTTTAAAGGATAATACGAGAAGTAACTGGTTATACGATAAAATAAATATGTTCGATGCAAAATATCTATAAAATATCAAGCTGTAAGATACATGAAAATTCATGAAGTTAACTTTTATTTTATTAATGAAAGTATATTTAGATTTTATAAAACCCTTTCCGACTTTTAAAAGCTACTAAAAAATAAATTTAATCCTAATCAACGCATTAAAATACTTGCCAAATAGTTGGAGGATGGAACATGCAATATACATGTCATCTGAGATTTATTGGCTATAACTATAAAATATACGAGACTCGACGTTGCTAACACTAAATTTTTGTTGCTAGTACATTGCAACATATTAATGTTGCAGAGTATCCGAAGGGGGCAAGGACTTGGAGAATGAATAACTGGTTGGATGGTTGGAGTAAATACGAGTCATGCTCTCAAATGATTGCGGCTAATATTGCCTAAAGGGTTACCGATAGTGATATATGGTTCGGAATGATTCGGATCTGTTTAAGCGAACAACACGAACCACTTAGGTAACATACGGCATTCCGTAGTCAGATGGTTCACCGATTCCACAACACATGTTCCATTTATCCGCAGCGAAGAGAAGTCGGATCGTGGCCAGGGAGAGAAGACCAAAATCCGTTTGCCGGCGGCGCCACCATTGTGTTCTCAATCCTCACGATCCGAGTTGGATGGCTTCCGTCTTCTCTGTGTCTTTTCGGATACAACCAGAGTAAGGAACATGGGCTGTTCGTGAGTCCTCCTTTGACTGGGTTTCGTGAAGTAAAGACTGCGCCAGAGTTATTTGAACATAATTCTCCTTACAGAGCTTGCATGCTGTCTTGTCTTCCTGGTTTGTCGGTTGTGTGTCCGCAGTTGGCACTTGTGGATCAGCTGTGTGGATGCTGCAAGGGGAAATGTTTAGTCTCCTGCTCCTTTCACTGAGTCCTACAACTTGCTTTCCATCCGTTAGCTTTGTCGTCATAAGTCAATTCGCTCCTTACATGTTTTTTTTTTGTATATGGAAGATATTGCTTAATTTTGAAATAAATATATAATTGAATTTAAATATGTTATATTTATTTAATTTCATCAATATTTTAGCTATTTGAAATTATATTTATTTATTAAAACAACGATCAGTTACGTTTTAGCAATCAAATAATTTTGAAAAAAAATACAATAGTTTAATTTTCACAATAGTTTAATGTGTATTTAAAAAATACTCACGATTCTGTACGCATTTCCCGATATTACTACTTCACCTTATAGTCCTGTAATTTCTTTCTTATAAATATTAAAAAATACATTTGATTCATAGTTTATGTAAAATAAACTTCTCGTGTACAAAATGAAGGGAAGAGTACTTCAAAGGTAGAACTAGGTACTGAAGAAGGTTGGGTTTATTTGATGTAATAAATTATGATGTAGTTGAATTAATTTCGTGGATTGCAATTGAATAGAATTCAAATGAATAACATGAATAGTTCTTCAGTTTCTTTTTTTAATTTTTTTTTCTCACGAAAATTGTATTTTTTTTCCTTCCCGCTGGGGAGTTCAGAAAACCTTTCAAGGAAAACTTATCTCCTGTACCATGGGAGAGCAGCTCCGATTACAATAGACAATTTGATTTATAAGAGCTTTGAACGTTCCGTGGGTTGCAGATGCGTTAATGTAATCTATGAAAATTAACAGAATATACCTGAAGCTTGGTGGCCACTGAGACTGACGTCTGGCTGTAGCTTGACTTCCATCTCCTTCAGCTTGCTGTGAAGATCACGCGTGTGAAGGAAGAGGAAAAGGGTCGTGGATATCGCCATCAGTGCCACGAGTTCACTTGTCCTGCAAAATGTTAATTTCTATTAATACAATTAATTAAAAATACAAATATTTTATGATTTTAAGTATGCCATTTGTTTGAATATCAAATTATTATTAGATTGGTATGGTATCGCAAAGCATTAAATATATATATTTTTTTATTTTATATTGGTCATAGGAGCTTTATAGTAATAGACTCTCCAATAAAGATATTATTCTTGAAATCTTTATACTGTACGCTATCAGGGATTTTACAGACCCTAATCCATTAAGGCAAGGCGAATAGTCCAGGTTTATGTGAGAACTTAAGGCTACCATTTATTTTTTCGTCTTTTTGAGGATTACCTTTTTATTTCAGGTTAAAACGCTATAGCACCCTTTTATATAAATACTTTTTTACATATATCGTTTATATGCGTTTGTTATAGTTGTTTGATAGCTCTTCTACTTTATTCCAGGTTTTTCCACAAACCAATATGCTATGTCATTATCATTCTCGTTATATATTCGTGATAAATATACAAGAATAAATAAATATATGTGGTTATATTACACATCCCTGAATTGAAATAACATTAATAAAACCGGAAGTGTTACTATTAGGTTTCATCATTATTTTGTGTTTCGTTATGTTTTGTGTCTATAATATACTAAAATTGAAAAGTTATATTTTAGCCATTGAATAGATTACTTAATTAGATCGAAATAAATAATTTAAAGATATTACCTCCTATGGTATTTAACTAGTAATGTCAGTAAAGTCAGTTCGTTGAATGTTGATAAATATTAAAAATCACTATATAATATTTATTTGATGAAAATTACTTTAAAACCAGAAAACTTAGAAAAAAATATAATTAACAACCATTATTATGAGTAACCATCTTAGCCTCCCTGGAGATAAAAACAAGGAAATTTAAACTTGAAATAACTCTTGAGCTGATACTTAGGAATGCTTAAATTTTAGAGACAAGTAGTTTAGAAAAATATACGGGACCAACTGGTTTCTTGTTGAATTCTTTTCGTGTGATCACTGTTATAATATGTAAATATTATAGATCATGAGACTGGACGATTTTGTTATCGTAGAAGTATCGTTGAGCAGACAGACAAATCTGATCGTTTCCCTTCGAGCTTGGAAATTGAACCATGTATAAAAAATAATAATAAATAAAAAGTCCATCTGGTTTACCCACGATTCATTCTATATTACAATGATAGTACCATTATCTAGCATCTTGTAAATTATATTATTGAGTAGGACGTAAAAGTTAAAAGGTTAAATCATCGCTCCTATTAGGACGAAGTCAGGTTTGTCACTGCGTCTGTACAATAACGATCAGAACGTCTTTCTTTCCTTTTCTTCACATTTCTTTTTTTAGTACTGAGCATGGGCATATTGACTGTGGTCTATGCATGCTTATAGTTCGGTACTCCGGCTGGTCGTCAGTCACGCTGTAGTACTGTTGCGTTTATTGCAAGCAGGTTGTGCAAAACGTTCGTACATTCTCTAATTTACTCTTTATCGTTTTCAACTGTTATTTTCTAGCCAATAAGCATTATGGTTTTACATACATGGCCTTGTTCTAACGACGAATAACTTTGCCTTGAAAGCTTCGTAAAAAAGTACTATGCAAGAGATTTCAACAGACAAGACAACGTTTTACTCGATATTGAATTCGTCACCTTGTTCTATTTTTTTACCTAGCTCTTCCGAAAGCTCGGTTCACACATACGGTTTTGAAACGTACGGTGCCACTGCGGGGCTGCAGCAATCCAATACACATATGACTGTGAATTGAGGCTAGTACGCATTGGTATGACAACGATGGATGTCTATTAAAGAACACATGTTGCATTTGGTTGCCTAATGTACAAAAGGTATATTTTAAACAAAACAGACAGTACTTCGTGCATCAATTTATTGAAAATGCTTCGAAAAAAACGATAGCAAGGTGGGGGTACGGCGCAGCGACTCCCCGGATCTGTATTTACACTGGTCCTTCATATCATATGTACTTCAAGCCGTAATTAAGGCACCGCACGTTTTAGAACCGGACGTGTGCACTGGATCTAACTGTCACTTTAATCCCCTATAAGCATTGGGTGCTCCTCGTATTGTGTAATTACTATAGACAACAAACATTCCTGGAAGCCTGTAAGAAACTTGGAAAATGGATATGAATAGGCTGCTTACACATAAATGAGCCGTCAAGTACAGTTAAGCCGTTGAAATAGATAGACCCTCCAGTAGCCCGGCTGGGCGCATTACCATACAAGAAGAGACAAGAGCCATGCCTCATGCAGGTATGTACGATATACTGCCAGGCGTGTGGGGGCAGTTTCACGGTCGGATACACCCGCGCTCACGACCGCTCGCTTCTATCTGTGTACCGCAAATCTGAACCGCTTAATCATCTCTTTATCAGAACTAATATATCCTGGCCTGAATAAACAGGCATACGGGCTACGACTAACTGTGGCCTGACCTCAGCTACAGGCTTCGTTTATGATTGAATCGATACGATATCTAATCAATTATGCAGGTACTATTTGCATTTTACATTCTGCAGACTATTTACGATAAGTAATTTGACTGAATCATCTTCAAACAAAGAGGACAGCCTGGATTTGAGAATCGCCTAAATCCTGATTTTGGTTATTTCGGGCTGTTGAAAACCATGAATCGCAGGATAACTACTAGGCAAAAACTAAGTCCTGGATATGGTGGACATATGCATCCCAGAAGCGGACACCTCATCCCAGAAAGAACAATCAAAAAGATCTGTTTATCTTTGGGCAGAAAATCACCCAAAGAAGTTTCAAATTTTCAAAGTGGAGCTAGAAGACGCCTGGAGAATCAGGCAAAAAAGAGAGCTTGTGGATTTAAGCGAAGTAGTCACAATCCACACATGATGCTGAGACTCTTAGAGAGCTGAAGCACAGGAAAGAGCGAAGTGGTCTTGAAGTCGTATTGAAAAACCAACCTTTGAGAAGAGACAGGCTGCTCAGGGTAATTGAAAAATATATATCGCACACAGGAATATTAAGAGGTTATAGAAGTCATTACCAACATATTATTTTAAAAATTAGCATTATTGGTGAAGGGCCCCACTTCCCCCGTCTTGTCTGGAAACCTATCTTTATATCCTCACAGCTTCGGGGTGCGGGAGCTTTACGTGCATTTATGCAAAAATATGCCATTTCGAAGCTTCAACTCCACGTGCAGATGTATGGATCTTTATCGAGACTGCCTGAAAATCATGGCAAAAGGCGTTGCTTGATTACTTAAGAAACGTAGCTGTAGGTAGTTATGTCCAAAACTGCTATAGGCAGGGCAGTATGTAGGTTTGAATAGTAGAACTTCTTGAATCACTAATTCTTGAAAAAAATGCAAGAAAACAATACTGCATTTTATCATTCCTTAGTTCTTCTATAAAGATTATTATCAAAGGTTTCTCATGCGCCGCTTCTTCTACATGCGGGCAGTGGGAAAGAGAAATCTGAACCACTTATGAGAGATAAGAAGCATAAGAAAACGGAAGACATAGATGCCTCGGCGTAGGGTCTGCTGTTTGCTGAGCGTTCTGCGTGACCCCGATCTGCCATCTGTGACCAGGATGTACTCCAGTATCGCGAAAGCTTGTCCCTGGCGATTTCTCATCCCCTCCTTCTTTTAGAGGTACATGTAATCGTTTATAGCATTCATACGGTGACCTGGGCGGCTTATGATAATATTTCTATACTGTGATTCCTGGACAGTTTGAAATGAAGAGCTATAGGGGAGACTGAGGAGAAAAAATAGGCAGTAGAGGAAGAAATTCAGGAAGTTATAAACAACATTCCAAAGTTATATCAAAAAGTTATAACCAAAAACAGTGATATGTAAAAAAAAAAGTTTAGACTTTCTTTTTTGCTGAAAGTAATATAATAGGATAATCATCTTCATAGTACAAAAGTGGTCTGAAAAGTTTCCAACCTCAACATGAAGATGATAATAAAATAAATAAAAGCTAGTGAAATAAAAGCTTAAATAAAAGCTTTGTTAGGTCGGAAACTTTTCAGACCACCCTCGTACGTAGGAGGATGTTATGATAGGTTACCACATATCGAACCATATGTTAAAACCATGTTAGACAATTATTTTAAAACGGTCTATTAAATAAGAAATTTTTTTTTTGAAAAATCATTCAGAAAATTCACATTGCATTCATCACACAAGTTAAAATGTAACTTTTATTTAGATCACGGATGTTTCGGAGTGATGGGCAAAACATATAAATATATAATATTTCAATTGTAAGTGGTGGCAGTTTTATTGCCATTATTTTTGGAATATTATTTCATTAATTAAGTTATATATTAAGTTAAGTTATAACGAAGGAAATAGAGGAATAGTGGTACTAGGACTAATCGATATTTGTTTTTTAAATACTAACAATTAAACGCTGTATCCGCGTAGTGTTCAAAATGTTCAAATCCATGAAATGGATTTCTTAGAATAAAATGACACTATTACAGAATTTAAAACCCAAAGTAATTTTTTGAAAAAGTTCCGGTATAACTGGTTGCCACTCTTCGGTGAAGATGGCCGTCCTCTATAATTATTATGAATTTCGAAGATTAGTTTCTTAGTATGCGCTCAAACTGGTTCCTGAGACATTGAGGGAATCTGACAATATAATTCTATAAATATAATATCCTGAGAATGAAAATATTACTTCAGTTTTTGATGATGGTTGTATCGTTGAAAATGAAACAACAGCTTACTCATCAATGGAGGCATGTGACGAACTAACTTAAGAGCAATTCGCAGTGACGAATGGTAGCTGACTCGTGATTCGATGATAGATGATGGTTCAATTACCATAATATATTGAAGTTCAATGCCAGCTCGTGAGAATTGACAGGGTCACACACCAACGACGTCCCTGTTCAGCAGCTATGTGTAAATTTGTTCGTCGTTTATCCCGGTCGGAATTACATTCCGATTGTTGCATTATAAGGCAAAATCTCAATTTTTGTATTTTAATAGTAATTAAAATCTATCCTTTGTGTTATGCTGTTTTATCACAAAAAATGTGTATGTTCCATTGTTTTGAAATGTAAGTATGTGTATTTTGTTTTATTGATATGAATAGTAGAATTGATAATTCCTGAACAGAATGTTGACTGATAAGTTGCATATTGTTAATAAATGTATATTTTGGAGAGACTGCAGCATGAAAAACCCAAATTGCAAAACTACAAATATATATATACATATAAGTTAATGTTTATTGAATTACAAGCTAAGAAAGGTTGGTAATAAGAACACGTAGAACGTTATAACTAGACTGCTTTATTTAGACCAAGATACCTCTATCTATAGGTATTACCTGTAAACATATACAGATAACATATGTTTGGGGATTAAGGCTGGGCACTAGCGGCGCCTGGACTTAACTCCCCCCCACCAGTTTACGAACACCCATTCGCAAACTTTGAAGTCCAACACTCGGACGTCTTAGTCCATTCAAATAATGCTCCGCTAATGTTACAAAGGAGCAAAGGCCAGCCCCGCCCGTACACAGCCTGTAATCCCTCACATTAAGCTCTAATCCTATAAAACGTAAAAACCAACTGTCACTTGTAAACAAAAAACATAAAAGAAAACTTTGACTTAAAAAAAAAAACAATACTTCTGTGGGTAAAATCACATAACTATAACTATTTACTATTTAATGTTCCTTGCGTATATGCTGCGAGGACACTCCAGCTCATTCCTGATCTACAACCTCCCCCCCTGGTGGAAGCTTTAACTGTTCTATGTGGACATTTCGCCGCTTCTTAGGGGGTCGTATACTCTCAATTGTCACGACGTTGTGTTCCCTAATCACGACCACTTTAAATGGGCCCTCATATCGCACCAGCTCTTTGCTCCTATTTGACCCTAGTTTTTTATAGACGATAGTCCCGATTTTAAGTTCCCCCATTCGATTCCGGACTTTGAGGTTTTCCCGTTCCACTCGTCTCGCTTTGTCCCTCGTTATCCTTTCTCGGACTTTGTCGCATATTTTCCTCAAACCGACAGTATTACTCGCCATTTTCTCCGCCATTCCCTTGTCTGCTACCGTCTTTTCCCATTTCTCCGCCTTTCGCGCAGCCCAAAGAGGATCTCGAACGGGGAGAACCCCGTCGCGGTGTGGATCGAATGATTGTAAGCGGCCACCGCCTTCGGCATTGCCTCATTCGCCGGCAGACCCTTTTCCGCGTGGTATACCCGCAGGTGGTCACTCAGGGTGCTGTGCAATCTTTCTATCCCTCCTCTACTCTTAGGGTGCCCTGGGGTATTAAGATGCCAAGAGACATCGAGAGTCTTCATTTCTTTTCGGATGTTGGCATTGTCAAATTCTCTGCCCCCATCCGACGAGATCCGGTCTGGTACTCCGTAAAACTGGAACCAGGTATTTAATGCCAGCATTACCGCGTCTGATGACCGATCTTGCACCGGGTGCGCCATGGCCACTTTGCTAAAGCTGTCGATTGTGGTAACCCACTTATACCCCCTCCAAGTGAAGGTATCCACTTGTAAGTCACTCAACGGTGTCTTGGCGGTGGGCGATTCTTCTTGTCGCCCCCGTGGCGGATGTCTGTCATACTTCGTAGTGCGACAAACTGCACATGCCCCTATCATTTCTTGTATGCTCTTTTTCATTCCCCACCAAAAGTACCTCCGCCGCAACGCTTGCAACGTTTCCTGAACTCCACGGTGGTTCGTTTTTCCTTGGTGATAGGCCAGCGTCACTTCCAGCTGCTGTTCTCTGTCTTTGAGTGTCTCCACCATCGACGTGCACCGAATAAATATCCTATCCACTCCAAGTTGTTCCGTTCGCCAGAGTCTACGAATTTTCTCCCAAATAGTGGCATTCCCTACAAATACATGATGGGTCTTTCCGGGTTCCGAGGCATCTTTCAATGCACGGCAAATTTGGTCGTTCCTAACCCCTGGTGGCGACCAAATCGTCGCGATTTTACTTCTCCCATAACTGTCATATGTGATCTGCAGCCGCCCTGAGGTCTTGGATTTCCAAATGATCTGCCGTCTTTTGTCGTTCACGATCCCTTCTGTTACTTCCATTTCAAAAGGTCTTTCGGCGGCGGAACCTTCCTCTTCAAGGGTTTCCTCACCTTCGCTATCTCCTCGCGTACCGAGGCTTCCATCCTCCCCGGGTGTCCATTCCCGGAGAAACTGTTGGTTTTCCCCGGATGGTTCCCCTTCTTCCAATGCATTCACAGTAATGGCTCTGGACAGCCAGTCTGCCACTACGTTCTCTTTCCCGGGTTTATATACGATCTCCATATTGTACTGGGACAAAAACTCTTTCCACCTCGTGACCCGCGCCGAGGACTCCTTTAACTTTCCTACCCATTGTAGGGGTCTGTGGTCGGTGTGAACACGGAATTTTCTACCGAAGACATATGGGCGGAAATGGTCTATAGCCCAGACGATACCTAGGAGCTCTCTCTCTAGAGCACTATACCGCGCTTCCGTTTCTGTGAGCCATCGACTAGAGTACGCCACCGGGCGCTCCCCACCGTCTCTCTCCTGCGACAACACTGCCCCCAGTGCGTATTCGCTGGCATCAGTGGTGATTGTGAAGGGATGTTGGAAATCGGGAAATGCTAATATCGGTTCCTCTTGTAAGCTAGACATACATTTCCGGATGTTCTGCTCCATGATTGGGGTAATTACCACCCTCGCTCCCTTTCGCAGTAAATTATTAATAGGCACCAGGTATGCCGCCATGTCCGGCACAAATCTTCTGTAATAATTAAGCGTCCCCAGAAGTCGACGGATCCCCTTTACATCTGTGGGCACCACCATCCTTCTAATCGCCTCGACCTTCGTAGAGTCTGGCTTAACCCCCTCCTGTGAGATGGTGTGGCCCAAAAAATTGATTTTATTCTTCCCCAACAGAGACTTCTCCATGGACAATTTTAATCCGAATTCGCGGACTCTTTGAAATACACTTCTTAGGTGCTCAACGTGCTCTGCCTCCGTTCTGCTGAAAACTAACAGATCGTCCATGTAGACCTGGCATACCGCTTCGTCTATTCCCCTCAAAAATTCATCCATTAGGCGTTGACTTAATGTTCCATTTTTCCCCGATATTCTCCACACGCGCGCCTACCTTCCCCAACATGTCGCACCCAACTATCACTTGGTACTCCCGCGGCATGTTTCCTACGATATGTATCTTTAGATCTCCCCCTTTCTTCGCCCACCTATTTAGCCCTATGACTAACTCTCCCACTACCTCGCAAGGGCCTCCCAGGGTGATTAAACTACAATTACATACCTGAATCTGGAGTGCCCTCTCTCCGCCATACAGCCTCTCCAGCGCTCCGCGGGACATGATGGTGTTGGTGCTTCCAGTGTCCACCAGACACATCTCTCCTCCTTTGACCCTAATTATTGGCAACGCACACATCCTCTCCCGAATTGCATTACATTTCAGGATGCGGTCGCCTCTCTGCCAACACGCTCCTCAGGCTTCATCACGTTGCTCCCATCTACGTGACTCGACCTTCTGCCCTGTCTGTCTCCTGTTTCTGCTGCGCCTCGCTTCTTCTCCTTCAGTTCCCGAAGTCCCTGATGACTCATCTTCTGATGATCCACTCTCCCCATGTGTCATGCTCCGTCTCTCTCTTACTTCTTGAGTGTTTACCTCCATTGGTTCTGGTCGTTGGTATTCTCTCCTCCGGAAGATATACGGGCAATGCCTCGCGATGTGTCCTTCCTCGCCACACTCAAAACATTTTGTTCGAGGACACTGTGCCACTAAATGTCCTGCCTTCCTACATCCGTGGCATTTTCTTTCTTCCCTGGGCGGGGCATACCTCGGTCTCGTTCCTCTAAATCTTCTTTCTCCTGTCGTTCCCTTGTCTCTGCCAATAACGGACGTTTCTGGTCTCCTCCTGGTTGGTTTCAGGGTCCGGGTTCTTTTGTATGCAACTCGGCTCCACTCATTGTTGACGTCTTGCACCCTCACTTCTTCCTCCTTGGCACTAGTGTCGATTTGATTGTGCACACTCCGAGAACGAGCGCTCATCAGAGAATCCTTCCTTTCTTCCTGTCTCCTTGGCCAGTTGCACTTTTAGAATTGTGGATAAGAATCCCATTCTACCCTCCACCTCTTCTACGCTAATCGACTCTCTCATCTTCTCCGTTATCTTATTGAAACGGACTACTAACCCCGCAGCATATTGCCCGTTACTTTGTCTTGGGGACTTTGTCTCCCTAAACATTTGGAATATGTCCTCCTCGGGAGTCCATCGTCCTCCTCCGTACGCCTTCTTCAATCTCATCTTAATTAATTCATTAAGGGATTAAGGCTGGGCACTAGCGGCGCCTGGACTTAACTTATATATATATAAATATTCCCTCACTCCACCTTCAAGCAGATACTCCTAGTACAAGGATCCGCTCAACCCAAATATTTCTTTATTTTTCCCTCATCCTTAATCTTATAATTAGAGAGCTAAGAAAAAAAGTATATATATATATCTTTAAAATTACATAACATGCCATTAATCATGGCCGAGTTATCATGGCGATGATGTTAGTTGTTTTTGTTATAGACTAGATGTGTTTCATATTAGCAAAACATAATTTTTATGGTGTAAATATTGGAAAGCTATCTGAATTTCCTAGATAATCGATTGTGAAATCAGGATCCCAAATGTTCTGAACAGAGGTTTGTACAATCTAACTGTGCTTTGATGAAAACGTTCGCGTGTACAGACTCTTAACTGTACCTGTTCCCGGCGAAATTCCCGCAACAATCAAAGTTTTAAAAGTCACGACATGGTTTGTTTACTTCGAATACACGAACCAATACCTGATTAAAAATAATTGTATATCATTCTTTAGACAAAAAAAATAGACAAAATGCCGATCAAGTTGAATATAATTCTAAATTTATTGAAGGGAAACAAACAGCCCCCGAAGTTGAGAAGCTAGAAGATATAGACTAGCTCAAGTTAATAGTGTTGCTAACGATACCTACACGGTATAAGTCAAAATTACACGCTCGTTAGGAATGAATTAAACGCATTGAGACCTTTTCAAAGTGACTGAGCAAAGGACCGGTAAGTGTTTGTATCGTATATTCTGGCAGCTTCACCCCTGAGTTGTAATTAAAGAGATTCGGTTATGATTCAAGGTTGGCTTATTTTTACTTCTTGGATTTGGTAGGGGCTTACTCAGCTTCTTGAGTGTAAATGAGTAGTTATTCGGATCCCGCACCTCACGGAATAATATCGGATATATTAGAAAAAAAAACTAATAATCTGAAAACCATAATCAATCTCATTCTGCCAATGACAATCAAAACTTTTGTTTTTTTGGAATCTTTGAATTTTATTTTACTTTAGCATGAAAACTAACATTGTCTATTGACAAAAATATTTCAGTTTAGTTATTCACGTCTTAGTTAGCTTCTGAGCCATGATTTTTTTATTTTGAAAGCTTATTATTGTCTGTTTAACTGTTAATTGATCAGCTTAATTAAATATTTGAACATTATCATTAAATGTTTATTACCTGGCATGCATACACTCTTAATAACATACGATATTAGGTACACTATAGGTTACTTACATTTTTTTGGCCTAGCACTCCTTTTTCCATAAAAAAAAGTACGCATGGTCCCCTTTTAAGGAAAAATCAGGGATTACTGCTTTCAAAATCAATGACTTAACCCATAGTTTTCCAAACTTGTTTGGATCATAGCACACTTTTTTCAAACAGTAATACGATATAGTACTTCTAAGGTGAAGTATTTTACATTGTGGAAAAGAAAGAACAGATTTTAAAGATTACTATTAAAATACATTAACACTTTTGTTATATTTCTCAAAGTTGGATTAGCAAATATTTTACTTATTAAAACAAGAGTGAGAGGGCTGAACTTAAAGTAAAGACACTAATGTTACAATATTTGTTTACCATATTAGTCATCAATATTCTTAAATCGTCGCTTTACATAATTGACAATCTGTTTCTCTTAATCGTTAGTATATTGATTGTTACACTAAATCCTCTTAATGCTAAATATGATGTGCTGTGAAAAACTTTTTGGATTCATAAAGCTAATTTCAATTTTAACTCTTCACATGTTTAGTAACTTTTGTTAATGTTTGTTTGGTTGATAAACATTTTTGTACTCAATCTGGAATGATCATATCATATAAGGACATCCAGAAATCTATTTGTAAAATCTTCTTTAAATACCAAATACCAGAATGGGTCGTCATCATTTAATACTAGTGATTGTGGGATGATTGGGACTTATCGCGCTTAAAATGCATTTAGGACTATTGTTGAGATATGCGTTCAGATAAACAAATTAACGCGTCCAGAGTTCAGGGCGGTGGGGCGGCGGATGGTCCTCAACGCCCCCTAAATTTGCCTTGGACGAAAAAAGCACATCTTGCGGGTGGTACCATAGGAAACCACCGAAGCAGATGATGAAGAGATCCATCGGAAATCAGTATCGGGTTGAGAACTCAATGAGACGAACGGACTGGAGGGAAGCCGGTAGGAGTGAATAGCTCATTTGAAACGTAACAAGCGAAGTAGCAATCTCAAAGAGCTTCCGTGACATGACAAAGAGACAGGAAACACCTGCCCAGATGAGCTGGCTATGGTTTGCAACACGACGACTGTGCCCTTGACACCGCGGACGCACAGTCAGTCAACAGTTCCAGCCACTATTCGTAGTCGAATGTTACGTCATTCAAGATCCGTTGCACTGTCATGAAATAATAGTGTTTCTGCACCGCTATCGTAATTCATATAAAATAACGAACACATTGCAACCGCCCTTAAATTACATACAAGAGAGTAGCCAAATCAAACCTCAGTAAATGGCAGGTCTGCTAGAGTTCATGAAACGTTGATGAGAATAAATCCAAGACTGCCACAAGAAGAAAGATAAAAAAAATTGATATTGACGAGGCTAGTGCTCGGGGAGAAATAGACCGGATATAGTTGAGGGAGGTATCACGACTCGGCTCTGTAAATTTCATGATTGCCAATAATTATTTAATGTTCTGATTTTTCACCCATGATTGATTAATGGTGGTTTAGATACGGCCATGTCAGAATATTTTCAACGTTGTTAAAATAAAACTTTTTGAGCCAATAATAAAATTTACTTATTTAATTAGGTATTTTACTATATACTATGTTGAAAAGGCATTTAAGAGACTCAGTTTCTTTAATTTTGTTTCATAAAGAATACAGGTTAAAGTTTTTATTTTTTTTAAATCATTCAATGTGTATCCATGATAATGACGCATAAAAACTATAGAATGTTCTTTCGCTCGCAGCTGACTGTGGAAAGTTTGAACGGGAAAAGAATGCCTCTCCATCATTTCGCGTCCCAACAAGGGCCTTTCCATTTGAGCCACAAATGCTTTTCACTCCTATCTAAGCTGCATAAGCCCACAGTTACTAAACGCTTTCTTCTCCGAATATAAAATGAAAATACGGTTAATAGTCACGACTTTTAATGCATGCTATTAAACCAACACTGGAAAAGATCATTTAAATTCTAAAGTGTTTGCTATTTGGTTATTTGCTCAAACGCAACTGCCAAATCTTTGCAAAATTAGAGCCAGAAATAAATGTTATCTCTAAATGTTATATATGTAGGCCAACACGCCTTTCGAGCCGGATTAGGAATCTTGAGAGGCCACATAAAATTATATGTACTGTTGAGGATCGCATTATCACCATTCCAGTTCGTGCGAACTGTGCTAAGGCACCCCTCCCTCCCACCCATCCTCAGATTCAATGTGTATTATTTTAGAGTGAAAGTTTAAACTGAAGTTTGCCTTCACTTTGGTGAATCATGTTCGTGGGCTTTCTATATCATATAATTATAAGTAGTAACGGTATTCAACTTGAAATTTGATTTAATACCAATTTAAATCAAATAACAGGATTATTATAAACTCAAAAGAAATAAAAGCCTTGCTTGCCTAAGAGTCGTGTTTTGAAGTCTTACTCAGGTGATCACGAACGATTTCATTGTTTTAAATTACAAAAATTGATTTTAGCTGAACCATAGGGCATCTAAAGGAATATTTGTTTACATAATATAATTGTAATTTAATAAACCACAAATAAGCTTGAAAGAAGTTAGCTTCCGAAGATACATTTAATATTTTACCTTTGGCTGCACTGTATGGCCAGAACTCTTATTTTCTTGGTTAACAAAGAAACAATAGACAAATGACAAGAGTAATAAACACTCTTTCATCTATGAAAAGGTAAATCGGAGATGATAATGGAATTTTTTTTTTTAATTTGGTTTCAATAGTTTCTTTATTTATTTTACCTTATGTGTCATTGACACACACTTTTAGGTAAACATATTTTTAAAACGTTTTCTGAAGTGCCCTTCGATATCCTCCACCATTGTGTTCAGACTATGTCACAAATTGTTCTTATAGCGTCCTTACTAGCGTCCGGATATTAAATCTTTAATTTAAGGATAAGGCACATCTTGTCCGGGGGTGACTCATTGTTTACACTTTTTGGATACTCTTTGTTCTTACGACAATATTTCTTTCTTTGTTTTTGCCACTTTTGAACCAGTCTACGGTAATCGGCCATTCTTACTTTTGCAATATTAAATCTTCTTGCAGGTAACACTAGATATTATTTGTGAAATATTTATTCCTTACCGGTCTGCTACTCGCTATCTGCAGTACAACAGTGGGAAGGAGCCCATAAAAAATCCACAATTTCTCGATTCCGCTATAGTATTTTGGAAAGTGATTTCCAGGAAAATAACCGCAAGCTATAATAATCGAATTTTCAAACTTCTTTGGTTTGGATTTATTCCCTTATAGACCTAACTTCTTCATTGTATACAGAAGCGCTTCCTGATGAACAAAAGGATTTTATTGTTTTCGTCAATGAAAGTACAGCGAACCCGAGTGGTTAACTTCAAAGAATCTATTGACGTATTATTGGATATTATTAATGCATTTCTAACAATTAATTTCTTAATTTGATCGTTTATGTCTATTACCTTCGATGTATTTCATGATACTTCTATGTACAGCAATTTACAATCAATATTTGTCATGCAGTTATTCATAAATCTATCTAAAATATGCAGATACATTATATACTTGTGCGATATTCAAAAAAAATCTTTTGTCGTTTTACAGTCAATAATTCCACGAATACCAAGTTACCAGAATAAATGCTATTCTAAGTTATAAGTCATATTATTGACTGTGAAAAAAAGTCTATGCACTGTCGAAATATGTGGCCATTTTTGTATATTATCTTTCAATTTTTCGTATAGTGTGTATGTGTGTGTGTTGCAAATAACGAGATTACAATGATAGTTATTGTTCCGAATCTAGCTTGCAGCAATCGCATAAGAAAAACAAAAATGTTTCACAACTGCAAACAATGCCCTTGCAGTTCAGACATCACTCGCCGTAAAGCTTATATGGGAAGTAAGCTAATTGCCAGGGAATGGGCAGAGTTTTGAAAGCGACGGCCCATGTTGTCGGCCAAAACTCTTTCCCAAGCGGGGGAGCTCCCTGTGGGAAACACGAGGATGCATTGTTGGCATGGGTGTCTACCTCCTCTTCATGGCGGCTTAGCAAGCAAGAGTGGAAAATGTGCCTAGTTAGAGCTGTCGCATTATCACGTTCGGTCGTTCGTCAATCTACGAGGGGGAAACCGCCTATTTCAGTCCCTTCAACCCGTATCGACCGTCAATAAATATGTTACGGGTAAACCCACGGATCATGCGAACCTACCATTACTCGTGAAATCTTACTAACTCCTGGCGGCTATAAAACCCGTTTGGATAAAAGTGAATCTTGTTTAGAAGATGAGGTATATTGATTAATGAAAAGAAGAATGGTATGGACCCTATAAGATAGGCAGAAGTAAAACAAGGTGGTTTTGCCCTCATTTCTGGCGTTATCAAGCTCTGAAAAAGATTTATTTGTAACATTTTATCGTATTTATATGCTAGACGTATCTTACACTTCATTTGCACTTTTTTCATGTTTACATTGGCATTTGCTTGTGTGATTGACATATTGTAACATTCACTTCATGAAATCAATTGACCGTTTGCAAGATGATACAATGCTTCTATTCTATATTTCGAAATTTTAACATATCCAACTGATTTTCAAATTTGACCAGGGGAGAAAAGGTATGACGTAACTCAGCTTGAATGTCGAGTGATTAACAATAATATGCTATATTTTCCTACCAAGTACGCAACTTATTCCGTTTGCCTCACGACATTCGCAGCCCAGAGCTCGGTGTACATACATGGTTTCCTCTGGTACCCAGCATTAGTAAATTCTTTAAGTTTCTTGGCTTGTCGTCTTTCTGGGGATGTCGTGGTTTTTTCCTACATATCCGTCCACCATTATGGGACACTTGTTAAGGGTGGACGTCGTTGAAGAGGCCTCTTGTTAAGACGGACGAATAAACAGGAAAAACATGGAACTCGGGAGAAAAAAACTAAGAAAAAAGACATCGTAGGAAGAAATTTTAGAAACAGAATAATATATTTTCCTTTTTTCTTTCAGCTCAGCTTAGGAATCTATTCTTTATTTGGACTTTTTGGGAAATGTCAAGGACTTCTTGGAGTTTAAGAACGTTAACAACCCATCTGCATTGTTATTCAAAACATGCTCTAAATCGCGCTTGGGGAACGTGTAACACAAAGGCAGTTTCTCTAATCACGATTTCATTAAACGAAGAACAATTTATATCTAGAAACGATATTTCTCACTTTGCTCTGATAATCCCCGATGTACTTAAATGTATAATTTCAAATTGAGTAAACTTCCTGGATAATCCAGACGTTATCTAGGTAAATCTAGCATTATCCTCATTGTTTTATAATGTAGACCAGACAAGTCTGGGTTCACTCAGACTTACAGGGAAATTAATATCTTCATTTTATGGTTAAATGAATGGTTTTGGGTTTGGATTAAGTAAACGTCGCCAAATATTTGTCCTTCCACAAATTATTTGTTTCTTATTCACAAGCACTTTTAGCAGCCTATAGTGTCATTCTCAAGTACTCGTGACTGACGAACTAAGATTGGCAATATATTCTGCTGCAAGCGCTTGTGAATAACAAATAAATAACTTGTGGGAAGAACAATATAGGACATTATTATGATAAAGTCTCGGAAACCTAGCAGTTTAGCATAACTCAGCATCATCTATAAACTACAGCATCTATGTCTTATACTTTGAGAACCACCTTTTTTTCCCTTTTGCTGGTAAAAAAGTAAGAAATGTTTAAAGCATTCACAAGTAGGTCAAACTAAATTATCATCGAAATATAGCCGAATAGGATCTTTACTGCTGGAATTTAATCGATGCGTCCACCAATGGAGTTGGACGAACATAGTGGCAGGAGAAATTGGCACCTTGATTGATGGGCTATTGGCATCCTCTCGTCGCTATCAAGTGATTATCATCTGCAATGACAGAAATGAATGTCAGAATTGTGACCATGTCATGCAGAGAAAGTTGTCTCTAACATTCGGTCTCATTATCCGTATACCGGTTATCAATGAGATAAAACGATTGCGACACTACCCATTAATGACCTCGAAGATAAATGTCCAATTCATCACCACGGACCAATTGGTTTAATGCTCCAAAAAAAAAATGATCATGTCGTACCTTAAAGTCTAGTACTGTCCGTCACGGATTTTGATGAAACTTTTAGTGGTGTTGTATATGTCGAGAAATATTTGACCCGAGACCGGGCATTTCTTCCGATCCACAAAGGTCTCGAAAAATATATTGACGTGTTAAAAGTGTGGAGTCTTAATAATTATTATATGGATCAGAAAAGCTTTTAGCGCGCATTAGTCTCTCTTGTAACTGGTTAAAAATAAATAAAAAATTATGCATGGTTTGATTAAATGTATATCATAGTACTGACCTCAAAAATCGAACGAATATTTAGAAGTGAAATCGACTTCAACGACACTAAATACGATATATTTTTATCTCCATTTTTTTTTCATTGATATAACATCAACCATGATAAAAAATATCAAAGCATTCAGTCTCAAGTAGCTTCCAAGCAGTGACTTAGAAAGTTTAAAATTCAGTAGTAAATAGGGAACTACCTATATTTTTCACATACTTTATATAACTAAAACATTTACACTAAGGTTGATGTCAGAAGCCCGGTACTTGTATGAAGGTATTTTAATAATTAATACCATATTATAATTAATTATCATCATATTATTATAATGTAACTATAAGAATATTGATCATTGCTTGGTCGGTTTAATTATTAAGGGCATTACCTCAAACCGAAATGAATAAATATGACGAATAAGATGAAGATGTGTTCGCTTAACTTTTGTACTTTCTTCGGAAAGGTACCGAAAGTAGTTTTTATTGACGAGGTGAGTCATCATTGCCTCTAGATCGAAGAGGGAAAGTTGTTTTCAAGATGGCTCCAGTTCTATACGAACTGAAAGCCATGAAATCGTAGTAGGCCGCTGTCCCACACTCGATTTCTCAACAGTGTCAATTGGCCGATATTTATTGTTAAATATGTTAGGGTGAATTATATTCTACCTGTATAAGCTGGACTATTTATACCGACGAACGCTCGATTTCAGTAGAAAGGTAACATTCCTGCTGGGAAGGAATCCTGAGTACACACTATTCCATGGGGTTTTAAAAAACAAAATCTGCACTCAACAACTTACGCCATATTTGTCTCAGGTATTTCTCATGCGTATAATACTCATATTAAGCATGATTACAGTTAACCTTAAGATAGTTGCTTCTTTACTCAATATTTTTTTTTTTACGTTAATTATGATCTCAATTGTATTTCACATAAACAAAATTAAAGACGTAAATCTATCGAGATTTGTCCGAATTCAGACCGAAGCCTCGATGTAAGTTTCTGAACTATTTCCTTAATGGGGTCTTGTCTTGTTACAATCAGAATTTCAATTTAACTACTAGCTTAACAAACAAAACTGCAGCATACACTGATGTAATTTTTTCGCCCACAACACCAGTCTCTGTAACTCCCTCCCTTCTAATATGAGTCATGCTTCATCCTATCCAAACTTAAAAAAAAACCTCCTATACTAAACCTTCTCACCATCCAAGAGGAACTATTTATTCATTATATTATATTTGTATATTTTAGTTATTGTATATATATGTTTATTGTATTATATTGTATATTTTAATTGTTTATGTTTCTAATTTTATTTGATTGTCTATTAAATATTCACCTAGATGTATTTCTGGCATTGGTTTTTACTATCTTATATTCAGCTTGTACGTTATTTTGTAGGTATTAATTCACAGTTTTTGTTTAATTTTCTATTGTATTTTACTGAATTCTTCATATTTTTTTTATATGTCGATCCATCTTCTAAGACTTTATTTACTATATACAGCCAAGCAATATTTTATTTTATTATTTTTTTTTTATTGACATTTATACTTTATTTTACTTTGTTCTTTTTCTTTATGATGTGAAAGTTCTGTTAGCTTTCCAGAAATGAATTAGTCATCTCGTACTTCATTGTTATTCATATGGGACTTTTTCCTAGAATAAAAAAAAAATCTATTCTAATTTATTCTACGTAGTGAGCCGCGACTTTAAAACTTAAGAATACTTTTCCGATTAATTTTTGCATTTTATTTTCCGTTTCAACTTTAATTTGACCAACATCCAATTGGCCCATTTTGAAGGGTTGTGGAATACACGTTCACTATTTATGATCAATTGAATTATTTTACGATCGGTATCTTATGCACTCGATCACAAAGTTCCTGAATTGGAGTATTGCTTCTCAATCATGGACAGAAATTACAATAGAGTATTTAATGATAAGAACAAACTAATATGCTTCGTAAATCACTAAAGATGTTTAGATGGAAAGTAATAGTAATTGAGGTAGGTCTTAAGCAATTTTGAATTTCTATCTCCTGGATTAACAAATCATTTACATCAACATACTAAATATTAATGGATATAAAGCTTTTGCAATTAACATCAGAGCTAGGGAAAAAATTATTTTTACGCGACCATATTTTTTTTTATGACCCTATCTAACATTATAAAAAAAAAAAAACTTGCACGCTTGGGCTAATATATATTTCCTGTATGCATAAAAGTATTAAAAACCTGTCCAATTAATTTAATAGGTACAAGAGATTATCGGCCGTGTCGGAGTGATTTGGACGAGGTGTAACAGCTGATACTCTCATCCTTGGAGGAAGAAAGTAAAAATAGAAAAATCGAGATTGGATGGCAGATTAAGGCGAAGATATGAAGAGGGCAAGCCCTAAGATGACTATCATTAAAGGAGCAGCACTTCATGATCAGCTTGTCGGACAAACAGGTGCTCCGTCCCACACCTGCTATCGAATGGCATTCTATATAACTCCACGTTTGTTTTCTCATTAGGCAATGCCGTGCTATCCAATTGTGATTTTCGGGTTTGTTGATTTCTTTTCTTCTTTTTGGTTTTTTTTTTAAACAGAAAGTCACTGATTACCAAATGGCGGACAACGGTCTTCGGCGGACTTTAAAGTTTAAATAGTTCCTGAGTGGTGACATGAAATATATTCAAAATTTATTGAAACCAACATTAATTTTTTCAAGTTTTATTTGTTTTCTATAGTTTATTGCAGGATTATTTAATGATTTGATGGTATACATTAGAAATTCTGAATTATTCTAACACTTTAATCATAGAGCAGACATATACAGACATTATGAATAGCTGAATGAAAGCAGGGCTTATCTCTTTTACCTCGGCAACCCATGCTTATACTTGCATTTACTTTATAAGAAAGTATTGGCCACAGCGAAAGGTGAATACGGGAACTTTCATAAGCCTGGACTATTTATACCAGCGCCAGCGAAGTGATGTACAGTCATACCTGGATAAGTGAGTGGTACCTGCAGAAGTGGAATAATTCTATAAGTGGTAGCAAAACTTGTAGTCCCAATATTTTTGCCTCAAATAAACACTTTAACTGGAATGTTTTTTACCTCGATAAGTGGAATACACATAGATAAGAAAATTTGAAGGTGTGGATTAAATGAGAAAGTGCGTGTGAATATCATACAATAAGAATAATAATATGGAATAGAATATAAATTTTGCAGACAAAAAGTATAACAAGCTAATAATTGTGAAATATTGAGCTATAAACATGAACGAGTGGAGAACGGAATGACATTCGCACAGATGTTCGCCATAGGACTTTCGCTCATCTCGCTTGCGCCAGTCTGGCTCCTCCATTCAAGTAGCCAATTGAATCGCTCCCACTAAAAGGATCCTGGCATAGAATGAGCAAAATGAACAAAGCAATTGTATCACATAACAAAATAAATGTTTCTTTCACAGGAGGGCCTTTTTAGTTGCATGGACTACTCAAAACAACGTTTCCGTATGTTGAAAAAATCATTTTATCACCTGTGTTAAAAGCAACCTGGCCCAAACATTGGATTTTAAACAGAAAGAAGACTTGCTTTTTGGCATTATTGTGATTTTTTTTTTTTTTTTTCATAGCCCCTTCAATTTTATATATAATTATAGATCCTCATTAATCATTCTTGTATTTCCTGTAGCATCGCTACATTATATACAGGTCCTGTTATTTTATAAAAATTAAATAATGAATAAACAAGTATAATATAATAATATAGATTATACGTGACTGGACTAAACTCACTAATAAAGGTGATGGGGCTCACCTTTTTGATCAACCTTAAAACTAACTTACATACTAATTCTTAACCTACTTTGTCCCCGACAGTCTGTTGCCATCGATGCGGGATGGGTGGTGGGGTCATAGTGTTAAACACTGGGTTTGTAAGGTGTTGCAACTAGTCAAAAAACTTAATGTGTCTCCGGCGGATGAACTCACCCACCGACGGCACACCAAGCAACGGGTGCAGGTGAGCGTTCTTCAACCTCTCGAAAGAGATTATTATGAATTGCTTCTATAAACCAGTTAAACTAAACGGAAAAATGACTCTAGCGATATGGGACCTCCCTCTTTGGGAATGTGCCGAAAAATACTCTCTTCTTAGAAAATTCTTAGAACCTACCAAAAAACCCATATCCTCAAATGCGCTAATTTAATATTACTTTTATGTTAGTTAAATTCAAAAATAATATATGTATTTCAATCCCAAATTTTCGCAAAAAACACACTATGCCCAAATATGCAAAATAAAAATCTACTATAAGATTTAAAATGAGTTGATCCGTGATAATATACACTCGTGTTATTGAAAATATTATTCAAACAGAACATATATTATATATTTATATTATATTATAAAAAGTACTATAGGCAAATAAAAGACTTTCCTAGACTAGATAACAGTTATTGGCCAGTTATTAAAAGTAACAAAATCGACCTGCCCCATCAATAATACTGTCGGCTGCAATTGAGCTAAACTCTTAGCCCTTTGACCCTTATTGAATGACCGGGATAAGTTCACGCTATAAAATTTTCATTTGAACTACCAATGTAATATCAATTGTAAACAGTTATACTGCGGTTGGAATTTAGGAATTTATAAATATCAGATAAAAGCTTAAATTCAATTTAATATCGTTAATGTGCTGTGAGCGGTAAATAGTACAGGAATTTCGGTTTTCAAACTGGAAAACCAAGGTGTAGCGACCGCTAACTAATAAGATCAATCACCCTATACTCTATTATATATATATATATATATATAATATATTAATTTATACAATATATATATATTGTAAATTAATTTAAACAAATGTAAATAACATAAATAACTCATTGTAAATGTTGTAAACAATAAAAAGCACAGCTACAAGTCAATTAGTTAGACACTGGGGACCCTCACCCGCGCTACCCATAGCAGGTAGCGACCCAATCCAGGCCAGCCCTTGAGCTGCCGAACAAAGGGTCGCCGCATACTGAGCTGGCATTGGATACAATAACGAGGCAGATGATTAGGCCTAACGGCCCACTACTAACTATAAATAGGGGCAGATCTCGGCCTGTAATTCATTCTCCTGACGACTCGCTAACTGATGACTTGCGGCTGCACTGATGTTCAAGGCTTGGCCATCTCATTTATGAAAACCTCTGCATCTCTCTTTCTAACCTCGCTATGTTTTAGTCCGGCCTTGTCAGACCCCACACTCTCCTAGTGGAATCCCAAGCCTTCGCCTCGCTAAAACTAGCAGCTCCTTGGGAGAGACCTCTTCTTCGCGGACAACGGTTGTCGTGGCCCTACAAATTTACCAAATAGTGTCTCCCACGGTGATTCAGTCTGCCTCTCTCCGGTTTACACTCGCCTTTGGGATCCGCTTACCCTCAGATACCGAGTGTGAATTCGTGGTCATTCCAAGACCACACAAACTACCTACACTACCTATTCTCATGAACAGTGCATTGTCGGGGCATATTCCTATCAAATATGGAGTCAGATAGTAAGACCTTCATGAAACGATTGTCCAGATCAAGTCTAATCAACCCTCACTTCGTCACCAGAGCTAGGGTAACTATGCACCCTCCTCGTGACGACCCGACAAAAGGTCTTCAGAAAGTAAGCTAATTTGTTTTGTTAACTCACTGTTGATAATATCCTTCAATTAAATGTAAGTACTAGTTCACTTTATTTAATTATGAGATAAACATAGGTTTCGAATAATTTACCCTTGTAGACCCCTTGTATTTACCCTTGTATTATCCCTTCATGGATAATACTATTTAGTAGAAAAGTTCACCCTCTCATAATTTTAAAACCGAGACGTTATTAAAATGCATCTTGAAATTATTATTTCCCCGATTTGAGTTCCCGAAGGTACATTAGATGACTGCTTAACATTTTTGCATACGTACAGGAAATAAAGAAAGGTGCAATTTTTGTTTACATTGTTTATTACTTCAATATTGCAAGTTCAGAATAAAGGTTAATTTGGGGGGGAGGAGGGGCAATTACTCAGAAACCAATCACTCCTATTTCATCTGAATACTTCTTAACTTCCATCGTTCCTGAAACAGTGTCCACCTCTAACGGGTTATGTTTTTCAATAAAAAAAAAAAATTGAGATTAAGGAATAAAACTGCTAAGAATGCTGAAACACATGAGCAGTTTAATATCATAACATCCTTCCTTTAACAGAGGATCCTAAATAAGTCTTCTAGTTGGAAGTTAAGTATTTGTTAAAAAGTTATTAAATTTAGGGGAGGATCATGCCACTCGGCACTGATTAATTTTGTTTTTTCCACTGTGATTAATGTTGTCCTGTTCACTGTATAAGACTCAGCGTTCCATAAAATGTAGAATTTTGTAATCAGCGAACGTTTTTTTTCTATAACCTAACTAAGCTCTACTGTCAAAATTGGGCCAACTGATTTCTCTGGAAATTCTGCATACATAGATGAAAAATACTGCATAAATGAGAGAGTATATTTAAACCTGTAAATCTGGTATGAATGCGTACTTTTATCACAGTCATTAAAAACAGAACGAATTTGAAATAAAGATAAAGTGATGACGTGAAGTCTCTAACGAAACTGTATCAATTAAATGAATTTATTATCCAAGGCTTGCTTCTCTAACCTCCTTTTCAGGACATCTCCCGTTCTAACTCCACCGAGGCCATGGTGTTTCTTAACCCACGGCTCACCGGCTGCGCAATGAGCAAGAGAAACCAGGCTACTGTTCACCACCGGTGGTGTTATATCCGATCCATTGATCCTTGTTGGCTGGCACAGTGAATGCCTTTCATGCGGATAATGCAGATGTATTCGAGAGCACGATACACAGAGCTGCCAGTGAGAGCCGTCATCCTCGCGAAAGGGTGCAAGGCCCGCCCCCAAGGACTCCCGGGGGAGCAGAAGAGGAGGGCCATTGTCATTGAAATGAGAAGAATCGTGTTTCATTTCCCCAGGATCCTTTGAGTGGGAGCGATTCAATTGGCTGCTTGAATGGAGGTGCCAGACCAGCGCAAGCGAGATGAGCGAAAGTCCTATAACGAACATCTGCGCGAATGTCATTCCGTTCTCCGAAAGGGAAAAGTCGCCGCTCGAATAGGAAACCAGCCTTATTTCGCCCGATGACTTGGTTACTCTTGGACGGAATTATATCATGTCTCTGCTTAATTTTTCTATAAATAAACAACACACTATCTATGACCTCTGAGGAGTGCATATTGAGCAATAAAACCCTTGTCTCTTCATAGCGTTGTTCATTTCTACCCCAATGTTTTCGACAGACCATTCTGTTATTATCAAGGCTTCCAGCTGATGGTAACTACAGCACTTGTCAAGTCACCCATCTGCTCTTTCTATCGACCCTGAAAACCTTAGGGAGTTAAGATAGCTTAATACGGTGCAGTGAAAGAGATACAATTTTGAAATCATTGTTTTTAATAACTTGAAACTTCTGCGACAACTTCTTATTTTTTTTTTATATTGGCTTGGATTTGTTTTCCCTTTGCTGTATCATTTCCATATATCTGGTGCTCTATATAAAATTGCTATAAATGGCAATGCTTCAGCTTATATACTTCCTGCAATATGTTAAATGTGAATTGTGTGGCCATCTCTAGTAAGCGATATCCAAGCAATCTATCTAGATTTTATTTCAAATTAAAAAGGATTTACTATAAAAAAAAGTAATATAACTCAACTTTCAAAAGAAGACATTAAAATAATTTTCACAAATAACCCAGATATATACGATAAATATATGACATTACTAATACTAATTCAAGAACTGAGCTCATAATGGTTGGATTGATAGTTATTATTTTCTCAACTACCGATACAGTAAGAGTAATAAAATATAAGTGGACGTTAAATATTACAACTAGAAGTTAAAATTAAATAAAATACAAACGTTAGCCTCAAACAAATTTTCTCACTCTAAATCAACGCTGAAGAAGCATTTATATTTAAACATAATAAAATACTTGTTTATAAACAATTAGGCATTCTACTCTACATAAAATCGAAATGAAACCCAGCCCTGAGACATTATAAGCACGGTATTTCCCGACACTCCGGGGCATCAAGCCTGCACCGACGTATGTAGAACGTGAGACAAATATAACTTTTTTTTTCTATTTCCTCTTTTAACGGGATGAGGGACCGCAGGCCGTATAAACGAATCAAATGGGGTGCGATCATATCAAATATATACAGCCGCGGTACTAGTGACATCCATTCTCAAACTTGATGAGGATTCAACGGAATATGGGTTATCCCATGTCAAGGTGTGCCCTTGTCGCGTATATTTACAGGATTTTAATCCTCCCAGAGACGAGCTGCAATGATTACTTTTCATCAAAAACTTCAATCTGTTTTTTGCATAATGAGAGCTCAGTAGACGACAAATGCATATGTCTACCATGAGTGGCAGGTACATTTTTACAGCCATTTTAATGATGACATAAAACGTATAACGTCAACCTCAAGGGTGCTTTGGAAGGATAGTTACTAGTTGGTGACTTATTTCCTTTAAAAAAGTAATAAAAGATTACTCATCTCCTTGAGTCAAGATTGTTGAGCACTAATAATTAACAAATGAAGTGAAAATACCATTTTTTCAATTATTAATTATTTTTAATATTCTGATTTATATTTTAACGGTTGTATGAGCGTGATATATTATTTTTACATGAATCAAATACTTGTGCACCTAATTTTTTTTTCCAGTGCAAAAAACAATTAATTGCTGAAGTGCACCGATTTAAAAACAATATCAAAAATTGTGGATAGAAAATTATTTCAACGCTCATCTAACTATAACCAACAGGTGGCATTGAAAAAAGAAATTTTAAATTAGTCTTCCCATAAACACGAAATAGTCGACAAATACAGGACAGACTTTGACAAATTCATTCACACACTACACAAAATGAATATTGCAGAGTAGGACATATGAGTTCACTCATGTAGCATGAAACAACGAGAAATGTTTGAGGTGTCATCTATCTTTATATCATTTTTATTTTATTTATTAATATTTTATATGGTTTATATTTTCTTTTTTATTTCTTTGCTTTGAAATTCTATAAACTAGCAAGGTAGATATGAATTAATATGCGGATATTGTTATACATTGTTATACGAAGCATGCATCTAAATAAATTACAATATTTCAGACCCGTTTGCAATAGATATAACATAAGTTTCATTTTTAGGAAAATGATCTATAATGTTCGTTATGTGCAAAGAAAGTACACTTTCTGTGCTCGGAACGAATGGCTGTTCAAATTGTTTCCTTAAAACCAGGTACAGGGTGTCGAGAAAAAAACCATAGACAAGGAGAAGAAACTGATTCTACTGGTGGTTCTTTGGCGAACGGTGTGACTAGATACCTGCTGTTACCTCTTACGAAATAAATTGTTAAACGGCCCATAGTTACCAGATCAAAATTTGTAATGTCGTTTTGCATAAGCCAATTGCCAAACCAGTGACTTCAACTACTACACATAACTAGCTGAACGAATGATACATTCCACAACGTAGTATTATAAAGGAAATAATGACAGCTTAAGGTGCTACTTGCGTACCAGAGATGACAAACACCGTTATCTAATTTTCATAAAATTGACTGCAATCTTCATCTGGCTGTCTTCGTAGTTGTAAATAATGTTAGTTATCTTATTTCTTACAAGCGTTTAAAACAAATGAGAACGAGAGAAAAAAAATTGTCCATCGGTCACTTATTTCTAAAAATGCCAGTTTTCTTCAAGAAACTCAAGGAAAGAGGAAGATTCTCCAAACCTAAGGCAATATATACCGTAATGCTTAAACTTCAAGCTACCCTAAAAAGCAAAAAAACAAACAAATAAATCAACAGCACGATATTGATGTTCATAAGCTTTGTTCGAGAGAATATACAGGATATAATGAATTTATCCGCATGGCTAGTAATTTTCTTCAGTAACTCTCAACAGATTGCTACTTCAGATTTTATTGATCGAATAAAGGAACATGTTGGATCAAGACCTGTAATCAATCAAACTGGATACTAAAAAGTGTGGAAAAAAGGCTAATCCGATCCCGTCGAATTACTTTCAAACGATTGTTCTCCTATCGAACTTTCTCTCTGTTTTGCTAATTACATCCGATAAATCGCCATTGCGGCTTCTGCTCAGCCGAGAGGGAAATCGAGCACCTTGGACTTCACGCTTACAGCCCTAGCTTTATAAAGTTATTCCGCGCTTAATTGTAGCGTCTTATCTCAGCGCCGCCAAGTAAAAACGCTAGTATAATATATAAAAATAAATAATACTATTTTCACGAACGAAGTACTAGGATTCGTTTGTACAGTCTGCATTTCAACTATCATCTTGAAGAAATAAAACTCATTCTATCTATCGACAGCTTCATTGATTTCTACAAGATAGTTTCTACGGACTATCCGTCATTGTCAAGGGATCGAGCTGATAGCACTTATCCGGCCCAAATCGCAAACGTCGTTTGACAGCCAAGCAGGCAAGTGCTATAGTTATCATCAGCTCCAACCTTTGAGAATGACGGCATATTGAAAACGTTACGTTTTTTTTTTTAAATAATATAGTTTTGTTCATTTACCCGTTATCATGGAGGGGAAATCGGTACTTTAATATATAAATAGGTTCAGAGCTTGGACTTGGTAATTATTTGGGTCACCTATATTTTGTGCCCGGGTCGAACTGTTGCTCCTGCCCAAACTTCTACCAATGACATCCACACTTCAATCAAGTGTTACTAACTTTATTTTTTTAGTAAAAATTTAATATTTATTTATTTATAGTTTTAAGGGTGTATACAACAAAAACTATAAATAAATCACAAACAAGCGATAATTTCCCTATGTTCATAATAATGTTCAACTTGAAACATCCTCAATTCATTCATAAACTCTTCATAAATTCTTATTTCCCCACTTTGCTGAACCACACAATATTTATTTCCAGTGTTATTGAAGCCACAATATTAAACCGATGTTATTCCTAATCTTCCCCATAATGAATACTGTAATGACCCTGTCCGTCCGATGTTACAATTGACCTAAGTTCAACGTGATAAATTATAGTAGGTTATAATTTTCCGTCCAACCTCTCCCGAAAGATCCCTTCGAAAACCCTTGTTGGGGTAACAACCTTCCACATAAAATTATCATAAAAACTCAGGTGATTTTGCACCAGACACACGCATACCTCCCTCAAATAATTACTGTAGTATATGAAGGAATCATAGGACATATTCAGCTGATGAGCGCAGATATTGCCAAGGTCCGGGGGTCCAGCAAAATACGAAATGCAAAAATGATGTGAAAACATATGAAACGATAGCAGGAAGACCTAATTTTAAATCTTCCAACTGGTGACCTTTCTTAATGCTCCCACTACACTATGGTCTAAAAAGTTTCTGACCTAACAAAGCTTTTATTTATTTTATTATCATCTTAATGTTGAGGTCGGAAACTTTTCAGACCACCTGTGTATAGCAAGGTGTCTTGCAACACATCAATCACCAACAATATGTAGGCTAATATCATGTCCATTTCAGCACATCATCACTCTCGGGGCTACCCTAAATTTTACAGCAACACAACTTCCCCTCTATCAATGGATAAGTTCATAAAAAGATCCATCAATATCAACTTAGTTCTAAATTTTATACATCAAAGAACAAGCGTAAACAGCGTGAAGCTAGAAGTAGGTTGTTTATATCTGTTCACGTGATAAATAAAATGACAGTGGGATGTAAAGAATTTTAAAAGGCTCAAGTGTATTAGGTCGTTATATATTTCAAGTTGGTAACACGTTTATTAGACCAGGTTGTTGGAAGCTTTTGTTTAGGCAGTATCAGTGCTGCCCATAAAACATAATAACAAACAAGTATCAAATATTCATTATTTTATATTATTTTTACCGAAATCTAGTCCATATATTTCGAGGTGATGTCAAATATACCTCATTTGTTCGATCGCAATGGTCAAAAATACACAAACTGGCAGCCAGGTTGACTTACATACAGGCAAACTTAAGACTACCGAATTATAAGATGCAAGAGGGTATGACAAAGGCTACGCTGCCTCTTGCTTCAGTATCTTCATGAAGAACAGTTACTATTATTTCGTCACCGTTCCCCTGAGTTTAAGTAACCTAAAACTCGGAGCTTTTAATGCACACCACACTGACCATGATGCTATTTAAAGCATTATTTTTACATCATCATAGATATATCCACTTGCAATTGCTTATGGCATTATGCTAGGATGTACGCACAATGCTATTATTGGGAGCACGCATCACAATTCAAGGATGCCCCACACCTTATCCACGTATAGAGAACAATTGTTACAGAACGAGCTAATAGCAGCGGTGAAGTCACACTTACTCGATATTCCATTGTAATAAATACAAATGTCTAGAGATCTGACTCATTCCAAACAGCACACATGTGTACACTACTCAATCATTTTCTTCATTGCAATGGGAAATGTGAAAAAGTTACAAGCCGAATGAAATAAATATGGTAAAGGATTTTGCCAAAATGGCTTGCGCATTATTTGTAACCCTTACAAAACTACTGCGACCAAGATTTTTTTCGTCATTGGATATGAGAACGTGCGTGTAGTGACCCTAACTACATAAGTGTTAAATCACCCTATACTCTGGTGCATATATAATGTATTGTAATTAGATGTAAAACATGGTTTTCTAGTAATAAATCATGGAGAGGCCGGTAGTCGTAAAACAAGTAACAGAGGGTCGAAGGTCCAGCAAAAAACCTGAGAGGATAAGCCACCTCACCGTCATAAAATCTAAAAGCCATGCCATAAACAGTCCTTTAGGGGACGAGGGATCACGTACCTCGGCGCAGGTGTGACATCATAAACATACCCCTTTCAAGCCAGGCTCCACCTTCCGGTGGGAAGGGGAAATAATATTTAAAACCAAGGGGTTTCGCCCTGTAAACACACTCTTTCCCAGTCTCCTCATCTAGACAGCCGCTATCACTCGGTCGCGATACGCCAGTAATTGCAATTCTTAGCTGACATAATCTAGCACATAAACTAATATTTGTCACTGATTTAAAAAGGGATACAGTTAATTTCATTGTGCTCTGTAGAAAAAAAATTCCAAAAGGAATAAGTAAGGCCAAGTAAACCCACTCAGTCTTCTACTAGTCTACACTCTATCTGCCACACCTCTGCGCCGTCGCCCTGTCTCACAGCCTCTAGCAGACCTTCTGACGACTTGTACCTATTACGCTGCCGATCTCCCACCCGAACTCTGAAAACTGGTCTTATTCTTTATGAAACCTCTGAACCTCTTCTCCTGAACAGTGTATTGTCGGGACACATCCCTATCATAAAATGGAGTCAGATATTAACGCCTACATGGAACATGGTCCATGTTATAAACTACAACAATCCGCACTTGTCACCAGGGCTAGAGTGATTAGGCACTCCCCTAGTGGCAACCCGACAGTGCTAAAGTCAAAAACAATAATAGGAGTACTATTGAATATATTGACAAATCTGAATTCAGAAAGAAACGGAACTAAAAAATATCCAAACAAACTTGCAATTCTTAGCTGACATAATCTAACACAAACTAATATTTGTCACTGATTTAAAAAGGGATACAGTTAATTTCATTGTGCTCTCTAGAAAACAAATTCCAAAAGGAATAATAGAAAACATTCTAATTTCATTAATTTTTCCATGTCTTTGATTGAGTTGTATCAATAGTAGATGAATATTTAATTCTCAAGAAAAAGTCGAACGACCTTTCATATTTGAGTTACTTCTTTTTTCACAATACATAGTTTTTAATTGACTTAGAACACATCGACAGACAGACATACAGGATGAACCCATACCCCGCTGCTTCGAAAATGAAACCATGGGAATATAGACGGTCGAGGAATAGAAAGGGTGAGAAGACATTACTCTCAAAGGAATCCTTCAACAAAGGAGCTGTTGGATCTATTCAGGTCTAGGGCGATACCAAAGGATTCTCAAGAGCTCCTTATCTCCCCTGGGACAGAGAACTTTCTTCGGGAATCGACTGTATCCAATGTTTTACAAATAAAGTAGATACGAGGAAAGTATGACATCAATATACAGGTGGATCATTGCATTGGAAAGTATATCGTAGTTTTCTATTCCTTCAAGCTCTCGCGCTTATTTTGACCACAAAGTAGCTATATTATATATTATTTCTCATAGACATCTGATTAATTCCTTATTTTACTTCATGTAAAATTAGTAGCCTCCACTTTATCCCCCGAATAATAATTTAAGTAAATTATGAAATATATCTAAAGTAATAAAGGCACAAAAAGTAAATTTAAAACATCCAGATAAACTTCCCACACTCAGTTTGTGTTTTTTAAGTATTTATATATGATTTTGAACAACTTTTTAACCAGAAATGTAAGATATTTCTTTATATATATTATTTTGATCACTCTCGATCACTGCATACCGAATGAAATTGACCAAAATATTTGCCAAAGAAATCCTACAGAAATCTACTTCAAGGATATTAAATTAACTTGTAAAAATAAAAATCTATCTGAAATATCTTAAACAAAAATATTCACTAGCAATAATTCAAATCTTAGCTTGTGATCAGTACTAAGTAAATTTTCAAATCCATTTTCCTTGATGTGACTTGCTATACATCGGATTAAAAAACTAGGGCACTGTAAAAGTGTAGTAATAGTTTCTCCCCTCATGTTTTTAAAAGAAGTATATATACACATATTCCTAGACTGAATGCAAAAAAAAAAATGGTGTATGTTGCTAAAAAAATATAAATTTTATTTTCCTTTAATGTACCAGTTCAAATTTTTTTTTTTTCCGAAAGCGTGTGTATCCGATTTCGAATGCCCTAAGCGGCTAGTCTTATACAGAACCACCACACGAATTCGCATGAAAACGTGAGTTAGGTTTCGAATATCTACTTTTTATTCTTTCTTCATTGCTGATAAATATTCACCAACGTTGATAGTATCTAAAATTGTAAAATTACCATTATTTACAGTAGAGATAAAAGATTTTTACGCGTACTTAAAATAGTTTTTAGTTAGGTTCCTAAATGTGTATAACAAATTCGTGTGCCATTCACTAATTCAATTTAGTTAGTCTTTTTTTATTGCCTAAAGCTACGTATATATGTTTTTAGAAGTTCATGTACGAATGCCCAATTGTGGTGAACAGCGTACATATTGTATTCAATACATATTGTACATATTCAAAATTCAATTTTTTTTTTTCGTATCGATCTCGTTTACATAGATCTCAGGGTATATTTGTAATGCTTGAAGAATGTATGTCTTTTATTAATACATACATTTTTGATTTTATCTTTTCTTATTTTTATTGAACTTTGTATATAAATTTTATTTGTGTGCACATTGTAAATATTAGTAGGCAGTATCAAAGTTCCCACTTGATGTCTTATGAATGTTTGTTCTTAAGGGACATAATCCCATGCTATTATTGTTATATGCTCTTATCACTAAGAGACTTAAATCCAAAAGTTTCCCATTATGAATTGACCACATTACTGCTGCAGTGCCAAATTAGTTTTATTTCAGTGCTTCGATTAAGATTTTGGATAGTTTTTTTGTTCTTGTCGGCTCCACTGACCATAAGCTACACTGTCCCTGAGTGATGACCTCAACACATTCCTTCCCGCAAGAGAATAGAAGGAGTATTAATCTTGCGGTCACCCACTGACACAAAAAAAGTTTCCTCTCCCTCACCTTCTTCATACCTACCAGGCTCGTACCTTTCAGTTCCTCTTCGCAGCGTGCAATGTGGACCAACGGAAATAATCTGTTGAGGTGGAATGTCTTGCTGGAATGTATTATACTTACAGCGCTAGATGGGTTGCCGCGTTAAGCCTCTCCGATGCGTTGAAAAGAAAGCAGTAACGTATAAATGACTCTTTACACCATAGGAAAACATATTTGCAAATATTGAAAGCGTCTTATTGTGCAGTGACCTAGGCTCAAGATCTTCTCTAGCAGGAATAATGTAATTTTTTTTTCTCTTTACATTAATTGAATTGTATTATGCATTCGTGTATGCATCCTGGCGATCCACACACGATTGGTCGTGTGTAAGGCAGGTAGGTATCTGTGGCATAGGATAGGCCGATTACACGTTTAGTCACGCCAATCTAACATAGACTGTCAAAATATGATTGACAGTATGTCGATAATTACGGTCCGGCTGCAGACTTGATGAGAGTAATTGCAGAAGAGTTTGTATTTGTTTTGTTAACAAATAGTTAATTACAGTGTAGGGGGGTGGGAGTTCACATCCGATCACGCACGTCTAAAAAATATACAATCGAACTAACTAACCCATATTACAGCTATTTTCTTTTAATAATCATCTGTCAGAAAGAAAAATGTATAAAATTTACTGATAAATATTTCATACGGATATATTACAGTTTTAAAATATATTCTTGTATTGACATTATTGATACATGGTTTTATCACCCGTGATCACAAATACAAAAAAGCATTTAAACGGACTTGCTAATCAGACCCCCTTATGACCAAGCTGACACTACTAATGCTCCGAAACAAGGCTCTGAGAGATCCTGGCAGAACAACGTTGCTCTTTTGTGAAATTAGTCAGACCCAAAAAACTTCAATTCCATGAAAGGGACAGGGGAAGCCATCCATCCAATGAATGGATGCCAATTAGTCATAAATATTTTATATAATAAAAATGTAAAATTAATGTATCAGCAAGCTGCAAACAAGGAATGAAATATCTAAAACTAACGTCATTCGCTAAGACAAGGGTTCACTACGTTAATCCGAAATGGAATTGGTATATAATTTGGATTTTCGCTTTCAGTTCTAGAAGCACTGAGATTCACTTTATAGTTCAATTTTTTTTTTTTTTTACCAGCTACATATTTACCCATTTTTAGCTTTTCAATTTTAAAGGATAGTAATTTAAACAAATTATAACTTTTAAATAAAGTATTTAACATTTAATATAAATGCAAAAATTATCACTTATAATTATTAATACGTTTGATAAAAAAATATTAGATTCAAAAATCATAATTAGTGTGACATAAAAATACTGAAAATAATGCAATTTTACTGAAGAGCCAAAAAAAAAGGCTTCTCTGGGAAGGTTACCATTTCCTGTTTTTCAAAAAAATTGGAAAGATTATCATTATATATATATATTTCTGTAAAATCTTGGGTATTAACTTTGATTTTAAAATATTTAAGTCTTAAAACTATTTTCGCATAAGTTATTTTTCGTTTTTGGATAGAATATCATCAAAAAGCCCACAAAAGTTAACACATTTTTAATCTAATTAGCTCAGTTATATTTTTTTCTTGCCCCTGACTGTCACGATTTGGTCTACTAATCACCAAAACTACAACAAACTATAATGCGTATGATTATTTTTTTCAAATTGTATTTATGTATACTATAAACAGATTTTAGGAGTTATATTATTATTTTCGTTATCTAAGCAAGCCATCTAATTTTGAAATGAAGAGTTTAAAGATCTATTACATCCACAATCAAATTTATCAAACCGTATTGTCCCTTAAGTAAGAAATTTTTTTAATTTCTCGTAAGCCTCTTCAGAAGCTTACAGAAGAAGAGTTAAGCAAGAATTTAAGAGTTAATCCAAGATTTGGTTTTCTACAACTTAGGTTAGTGATCATCTAGAGATTTTCGACAGTTTCCACACGTCCAAATGTAAATGCTGAGATTATTCCGATGGCTGCCACAAACAAAATGTACTCCAGGATAAAATCAAACTCGAGCTATTGCCGGTCCAAGCTAAAAATACGATTAAGAAAATATATCCTGGAATATTGGCTTGGATTGGTAACAGGTGATTCTCATCAAATGAACACTCTCCAAATACTGTGTATGTCTGCATCAGCCACCAGGCCCTTAATTGACATGTCCTGAGTATGAGTTGGGATATGTTACAAAATTCCACTAATAAATGTTAAGCTATTTACAAGCTTAGTCTTGTCATCAGGGTGTAAAGGGACCTGATGTAGACATAAAACGACGTTAAAACGATGTAAAACGTCGAAACGATGTTCACAAAAAAAGTTGATGAAAATCTAACATCGTTTTCTCATCAATCTCAGCCGATTCAACTTTATGGACAAGTATAAATTTACGGACAACTATGAGCACGTATTTAAAAGATCAACAAAGCAGATGGCGTTAGAAATGGGGATATCGTGTAAACTGTTACTATAATTTTAATTTTACAAAACATCTTTTTCCCATTGTATCATTTTAATTATATGGTCCTTGAGAATGGAGTTAAAAGTCGCTGAAAGTGCTTGTATCAGTATAAAATAAATTTTGTGTAGACCAGAGAGAGGTGTACATTTATTAATACGAATAGCCCACAACCAGCCTTTCGACATAACTATAAGACCTCATAGCAGTTAAATCCCTCAGTACGGTAGGATTCCCATCACCCATGAGCCCTGACGATTCTCAAGCAGGTGGCGAAACAGAGGCCTTGCATTGTCTGTGTTGTGTATGGGCGTTGTGCGCAGCTCCAACTGCGGTGTGGTGTATCTTGCGCAACCATCCTCTTCCTATTAAAACCTATCCGTCATTTTCGACCCTTTCTTCTGGTGCGGTTGAGCGAATCATCTTCATTTTTTAATGCTGGCGCTAACCAATCACGCAATATGTTCCGGATCGAATCAGACCGCAATGGCCATGTCATTAGCCGAAAACAATTAGATGGATGAGAGCTTATGTCATAAATCAAATTATACATCCAACCCCTCAGTAACAATAAGTTTAATCTATCATGGCGAAACAGTTGTGATAATATACAACTGCTGATTCGTCCGTGAGGAAATCTTTACTTTCCAACTCTAAATGGGAGATCCTAACGCTTGTTGAATCACACTCAAAGACTCTGTTTAGTGACTTAGCTTGTTATTTTGTCATTTATAATTTGAATGTTTTGCAGTGGCATGCAAGGAGCTTGTATAATATTATTTACTAGATCTCTTTAAGAGACAATGAATGGAATCTACTAGTTTTTAATTGGCTACCTGGTCCCGCGCTGATGCCACAGCGTTCTCATGAATGACGGACGAATTATTGGTTATCTTTTCTGCGTTTCCAATGTATGTATGTCTGTTTTTTTTTTTATTTGTGTTGTTATTTTGTTTATTTTTTCAGCTGTGCCAACAGTTTATCTTTATAAACTGACTTTATCTTTATAGACTACAGCTTTCTGTAGTCTACCACTAATTCCTAATTTTCTTCCAAAAGTTCCATTTCAGCACTTTTACCATCTTCAAGGCTGCTATTAAACCTTAAATTGATTTTTCTTACAGTTCAGGACTCATTACTGGCACGAATGTACAAAGATATTAAAAGAAAATAAGTTTTGACAGTAAAAAATAGAAATTGCGTATTTAATAAGTTCCAATCCAGTTTTAATAGGTGTTCATATACTATGTGTGTATATTTACAATTAAATTATATATACTACTGTATATACACCGTAAAATAAATGATAATAAGTGAAATGGATGATGGCTAGCTTTATAACTGAATTGTAACCGTAAGGCACAACGTTAATAATGACACTGGCCTACAAGAAATTTTCGGTCCCCACAATTTTAGAACTAATTTGGAATCTAAATATGAAATCAGTTTTTCTCTATCTACTCTGCTTTTTTAGATCAGAGCTTTTTTTGACGTGCAGTTCTACAAGAAATTTGCAGTTCTAACTCCATTTCTAAGTCAGCTCTAAATCACATATACAAGGCTCCTGTATATTTGTCCTATTTTTAGTCTACTGTCTATTTAGTTCAAGGAACTAAGGAGTCCACCATATGGAGTAGTTATTCTCCCAAGAAGACAATCTAGTATATTCTCACCAAATAATAAAGGACTCCTGGAAAAAAAAGAGTCATCTTGACTATTTTCCAGGTGATTCCAGGCCTATTTTTTTAAGATTTTTAAGGCGTCTGTTTGAAAAGTGCCCTTCTACACAATAAGAATAAATATGGTAACACCATAGCCTTGGACTTGGAATGAATATCAAAGTATCGTGAACATCAAAGGGTGATTTGTTAGAAATGTGTTAAATGTAAAATTTGGAAAAATGTCTTGGAAATTGAAAGATATTTAATATAACTTGACTGTGAAAAAAACAACGAAGGGCTTAAACTAACTCCTTATTTTCTTATACCATTTAAAGTCATATAACAGGTCAATTTTAAAAACCATTTAAGTATAAATAGGTGTCGGACTGTTAAAAACAAAATTCAAAATAGTGAAAAACTGGAGATGGCCGATTTTCTGCGCGTTATGTGGCAAACAGCGGTTTCAGTATATAAAATGAAAAAAAATTAAATAGAAATTGTGAATTCAACAAAATTTACTTACAATTAAAAGTTACTAATAAACTAGATTTTATCAAAATCTAACTCGTAGGATCACGTCGTATTTATGTCTGAAGATAAATTAAAAATTAATTACTCACCATGAGATCAACAGGTAAGCCTGGTAGGGAATTGAAACGCTTACCTGAAAAGAAAAAGAAAATAGAATAAAGTTAGAGTGAAAGAAATTAAGTTTATAGATTCTAATGAAAAATTAACTCGTTTTCTAATAGCAGCTGCTTAAGATTAATATCAATAATTATCTTGGATATCTTAAATATTAGTATTAAAACTCAGGAATTGTATCTATCGATCAGATTTTCTGCTATAACGGTTCATGAATAATTATTACACAAACATTTAAACCGGAGTAAACTTACCAAGGCTAGACGAATCCTCTTTCGTTAAATAACAATCTATACCTATATATACAAGCAATTAATATGTAATAATATATTTGTTATTGATAATGTCAAAATGTGTGGTAGCTATTATAGTCGATATACTTAAATGGACAGACCGAAATTGTCTTCTCATTATCTTTTACCAATCCCGAAAGGATAGGCTTTACATAAAGATATAATGATCAGGTGAATTTCACATTTATTGCAATTATGTTACATACAATTGTTATTAGTATTATTATACTCTCCGTGTGCTGTTTTTTCAACCCCAAGTTAAAGAAAAAAATTAGACATAAAAATGATCAATCTCGCTTTACTTTATCGTTAGCTTCTAAATTAAAAAATAAGAGGAGTAATTGCAACAAGTGCATTTTCCTGAGTCAATTTTATTAGTTTTGTTTAGTCAATATTTCAGCTGTTTACAATTGTTCTGATATGTTCAAAAGGCAAGTTTAGATAAGTACCTCCTAAGATTAACAACAAATAAAATGGAGTAATTTTAATGCTGGACAGAAAAATACAAGCATTATGCATAAGCGCTATCAGCAACTCACGGCTCTTTTTCTTCAACAATGAAAGTAAGGTCCAAAACCCAACATACAACCTGTGACGTATTTCTACTCAAAAACAAAGTGATAGTTTACAGTGGTGTACAAAGCACTTAAAAACCCCTGAAGTTTTTACTACAGAGCTATAAATATTGCAATATTAATTTCTTTCTTTACTTCGTATACTCTTATTTAAAAAGACGAAATTTAGTCCTTCATTCATATTTTTTTAAATTTGTATAAAATGATGATGCCAACTTGTAGTTTTAGTTTCGTTTCGTTACAATTTTAGTTTCGTATTCAAATTTCCAAACCATAAATAACACTTACGTGTCAGCTTTTTTCAGACCCTTAAGCCACCTGTGATTACTTAAGAGTCAAGAACTTCTTCATAGAGCTAACACGGCGTTTTTATGACATAAAAATTACTACCAACCATAAATAATGATTCTGGGTAAATAATTGAGCAATGTCTAGATGACTAGTTTCAATGACTCATAATACATTTTTTACGGAAATAAAGACATGACAGCCTAAAAAAATATTTTGAATTTGTTACAAGGTGCAGTAGCAAATGGAGGCTTTCATTAACAACGGTGGAACTAAACGTGTCTCAAACCTCCAATCCAATACCTTAATTATGTATCTCTGGAGGTTCGATTTCTCAGTCTAACCATTATAATTTTCAAGTGAAATCGAAGGACAGACAATAACCGTAAAATCATCAAAAATTGACTCAAGGACTTAAATAATTTCACATTACGGACGGGATATTACGTAAGGAAGAAGATCTTTTGTGTACTCTTCCGAGAGAGTTAAGGAGTGATTTTGATACATGATAGGTTTTTCGTAATATTTATAATGGACCCAAGATTTTGAAAGGATTATTATATAAAAAACTGTGAAAAAAAAAAGGTTTTTCACCTCAATATGTGAAAAAAACCATACAAACATTAATACAGCTTCTCTTATCCGTCATTAATTCTCTCCTGTGAACTTTTGCAGGTTCAATATTTCACAACGTAAGATTGTAAGCAAAGCACAATAGCACTTATTTTTATCGACCCTATTATTGAGTATGAAATTAAAAACCATTTGTACTTCAAGTTTGTATCTCATTGTAAATTTTAAGATATGTCAACGTCGTTTTATCATTGTGGGCTCTGACTCTTTTCTAAAGCCCAGGTTTAGATGTAAGTTAATCTTAACTTAGCAAACATACATTCGGAAGGGATTAGGATTTGTGAGGGAAATTAAGCACCCACCTATAACGCATAAAATACACGAAGATTATCTATTATTAGTAATCTTGTCAGGACTCAGTCCCGCACCCACAACTGCGAGGATCTCTTTAGGACTTTTTCTCGTTATGTCTACTTAAATAAACCTGAACAACTGGAGTATTTGTATAACTTCTTAAAAATTTTATTTTTTTTTGCTAATAATGAGTTTTAAAACTATTCTGCGTAAGTGGCTGGAAGCGATCAAATACAAAAATTACACTCTTTCACTTAACGATCAAGACAAATATGTTTTTGACACATTCTTTTCTGTAATTTTTGGCTCACAATATCGTCTTTGTGGGTGAACCAGTTTTAAGAGTTTTATTAATTCTAATTTTTTTTATAAATGCTTGTGGTAGTATTTATTTATCCTCGCTAAGAAATATTTACTCTAGCTAATTCCCACAGGTTATAAAACTACCTGGAAGTGCATCGATCCCATTTTCCCACACAAGTACACGTGATACTTATCCAGTCACTTAGGATGAATCTACCCCACATTGAAATAATAACAAAGAAAGGGCATTATTATATTAAAGTTATAAGTATAGACTACTAAGTGCCTATATTTATTTAATTGTACCTTATTTTTTTTTTCAATCTCGTCCTCAAAATTTCAAATCCCTCACCCCGGAAAAAAAATGGCAACACCTCTGGACTGAACTTTCATTTGGTCAAAACTTCCAACAGTTCATGAACGAATCCCAATAAATGTTAAAACGAAACAACCAGTTCAATTAAAAAACCTTCAACGTTTATAAATGGAACATAAGGGGAAAATTATACTCAACAATAACGTAAATGATAAAAGAAACCTTCCCTAGTCTTGAATAACAGGAAATCCCAGTGAAATGAAGTACCATCCAGTTGGCAAACGAGCAGTGGGACAGATAGCAGTTCCAGATTCAAGCAGTATCTGATAATATCGAACAGAATATCAATCAGTTATTTAAGAGTTGGCTGCATACAAGGGTCTATACTGCACCAGGTCATTCTCTCGATAATTGCGTCGCAAAGCAGAATCAATAGCAATGCTCTGGAACAAAAACTCCGTTGTACCACACCAGTGCCCATGGCTAGTCAACTATATCTGGTGTGTTTACCCATCCAATTATTACCCATGACTTATTTTGACTCAACATCTAAGCTAACAAACTTTTTAAAGACGAAATCCAGCCGTGAATTTCTCATGTACCACCAACGGAATCCAAAATTCAACTGAATGAATGAAGCGTGCATAGTTGTGTCATTGCTGAGTGTCGGCTTCCTCAGCCAGACATTCCTTCCTCTATCATGAGGTTGTAACATGAGTCATGTAATCATAAACACGAGGTTTCTACACCTTAGGCTGAATCACGAACATGACAAAAACGGAGTATCATCGACGGATCACATGAGAACAAGATGATTATGACATCGAATCGCGATCCGCATTGACAACACGAGGGGCGTGACATACAAAATAAAACCCAAATCTCTCAGCATTAATTACATCTGAACGGTTCCATCTAGAATTAACCGTCATCTCTTGCTCGTCAACCTCTTCCTGCTCCCAGTTCGTAATCCGTGAGAATATCCCAGAAGGTAACCATCACTCCCGTCACACTGAACTTTCCCATCCGGATAACAGGATGGCTTAGCGTTTATCCACAGCCGAGTCCTTGGGATCCGACGTTCTAGCAATGTCATCATGTAGGTTTGTAACCTATTAGGACCGGTATCCTGAATACGTTATCAGATCTGTATCATCAAGATAAACCCTGGTACCCGTTAGCTTTTTCGCCATAACTGCCTTTTCAACTAATGAAAAATGGTTAATAGCGGAGTAATTTACATAAAAATACTAAGACGAGGTTTAATCACGCAATGTCGTTCATTTATTAAAATACTTATTTGCTTTAATTCTAATAATATAAATTGAATGATAAATTATTATTTCAATGTGCATATGTTGTTTACCGGTCTTTATAACCAAGAGAAATTATACAAACGTGTATATCAAATAAATATACTATATTTATGAAAAATTGTGTTTATACAATAATGTAAATACAAATATTTATTTACCCTTGGGTCAAAATCAATCAACAATTGTGAAATTTTGTGATTTTTTTACTGTCGCATATGTCTAATGCCTGTCTTGAGGGACTGTATTATCTTTTCAACAGCATCTACAGTCTATTTTGCCGTTTTCTGTAGAATTTGGTAGGCCTGTACAGATCTGATATCTTTCAGTATCATTGAACTTTTTTCTTTCATAAAGTACCAATTTATGTTCTTGAACAGGGATAAAATGGGAACATCAAGTTTTAAATAGCTTCTGGGATTGAACTAGAAATAACTTAATAGTTAGCGAAATGAACTTTTTTCGAGAGTAATTGTTAATTTAACAATAAATGTCTACAATCCTAAAAAAATGTGAGTTTATAATTTCAAGTTCAGACGTATTGTGGCTATTTGAGTGTTTCTAATGTTTCAGTCTTCCCTTGGGAAACAGAGGAGTTAAATGTCACCGCTAAAGATGCGGTGATGTACCCGTTAAACACCCATCAACAGTGACCTTTGCTCCTAAGGAATTTTTTAGCTCGTCGTAACGTTACTTGGAATGACAATGGTTTAAATATTTTTTTAGGCTATACATTTCAATTGTTTCGTTTCCATTAGTTGATTAATTGAAGAATTTTAAAATCTGTTGCTCCTATTGTACGTATATTCCCAATATGTGAATAAATACGATGAAACTCCGATATAACTCCGACTTATAAATCCTATGAACCTCCACAATCAATCTTATTTTGAGGTAATAACACAACACAGCATGTAACACATTTAAATTTACATAATCAGGCATAAACAATTTGAACAACATAAATTTAAATGGGTTGATATTTCAATATTTATATGTAAATATCCCGTATTTTTATCAGTGAAAAATTGTAGAAACTTTGGTCGCTAACGTTACCGAACTTACATTACGGTATTGATCTAATAAAGATTTAAGAAAAATTCTTTTTGTTAAAATATCATAGTATTTATATAATTATCAATTCCGGAATAACAATATCTAATTGGCGTTTTTTGTATAATTATAAAAAGTTATTAATATTGTTGCTTCATCATAACCCCATTTTCGCACAAGAGGGTTAGATTTTGAGTGGGCGTTTTTCATAACTCCTTAAAGATGCTTGAGCGATTATTCTGTGAAAAATAATGCAGGCAATATAAAAATTAATCACATACTCGTAAATAAATGTTTTTCCAATCATGTTGAGTAATAAATAAATTCAAAATTATTGACGTGCTGCTTTAATTAACACCTAGTGAAACTTTAGTGGATTATAATTACAAATTATATAATGCCATTAAAATAGTTTTCGCCAACTCATAATTGTGTGACTTGTCACACTTGATTTTTCCCAGTAGAGATTTGCATAAGGAATTTTTCAAAACTAGGCCAATGATTTAATAAAGCTCGATCTAACTAGGATATATATTGTAGTGAATGTCACCTGGGAATAGTATTAAGCATGGAATCGTGTCCGGGTGCCGCTAATTTTATTATTGGTAAACGGGAGCCGGAGTTGCAAAAAAGGTTTTAAGCTTACAATTAACAAGGGTTCCCAAACAAGGAAGGGTAAAAGAAGATTTTTTTTTTGCACAAATAACGCATTTGTCGTACGGGAAATCAGCTGGAAAGAGCCAACGAAACGTTATATACGAAGTATATATATATATGTACATTCGGTGTATGTACCTTCGGTATATAAAGTATATTTCTACACCATACGTGGCCTCAATTTCCATAAGGGAGTGAAGGATAATCTCACTATCGTTGATATTTTAATCTTTTTTAACCATGCAGGCCGAGTTCAAGAAATGAATTTGAATGAACAGCTCTTGGTCTTTGTGTCACACTGATTTCCAATGACGACAGCAGTGGCACCCTTTAACACACCTTAGACAGGAATCATCACTTTGAACCGTTTATGGAATGCCGTCTGCCGTGGAATGGATCCTGATCTGTTTCAAACGCGTTGTCACGCCAAGTTACACTGATGACCTGAATCGTTGTGAAATGTATACTAGTGTTTGTTTTTATAATTAAAAATTTGACCAATGTCACACACCTCAAATGTTATGGTTAATATGATACAATTCCGTGACTGACATGAAAGCATCTCTTCCCGTATTGAAGCTACCTTACAAGATTTCTTGAGACAATCATCCCATATCAGCAAACTTCAAATAATAAAATAATAATAAGTTTCTAAGAATGAGATTTGAAAAACCAAGGTATACTACAATAGTTAAGTTGCACGAAAAATACAAAGCTGATTTTATTCTGGATATTTATTGAAAGTTCATAATATATTATGAAGAAATTTATTTCTATTAGCATCTAGTTCATTTCTATTTATTCATTTATGTATATATATTTTCCCTAAATTAAAATTTATATCTAATTTTATAAATAAAGTACTTTATTCCCAATCAAGAGAAATGATGTTAGTCTTTCCTTTTTAGACTACAGCTCGTTGGAGAGTGAAATATGGGCGACGTCGGTAGGTCAGTAGATCTCAACGACATTATCTTAGCGCAGTAATTTTAGCTGCATTGCATAGTAGCATTAAATAATTTTTTTGCACATAAAAAGGAAACAAAAATGTGCAGTTTGCCCGTGTAATTCGTTCTAAAAGTTTCTGTGTCGACGTAGTCAGTGATTTTTTTTACTTCATCATTTTCGAAATTTGATGAGTTTTGACGTTTAAGATCTATATGTATTGTCTTGATGTTATTGTTGTCAACGTTTCCTTAAGTTTGAGTTTTAATAGTAATTTTGTTTAAGCGTAATAGGTAATACTTCAATAGTTGCATTAAATACAAAAAAGAATTGAAGATTTACAAAAAAGGAAAAAAACTGTGTCTTCTAAAATAAAAATGCCGCGATGTGGTATGTTATAGTAAAGAAATGCTGAAAACTAGTTCAACTAAATGCACTTCGGCTTTCATTTTTATCATACGCAGCCCAAATTTAAGGATGCACTAACATTTTTAACTTTGAGGACTAACATCAACTATACAGATTTTTCAATTAAAATTCTAAGACTTATCACAAGTGGGTCATTTTACATACGAAATCATACTATCCATAATGATTTAAAAATTCATCACATGAAAATGATTCTCTTTTATTTTCAAAAAGTTTTTTCTTTTTCTAATTCTTTTTTTAATTAAAAGCAAACCCAGTTTCGCTGATTCGCATTAGCGTCAACATATAAAGTGAAATTCTTATACAGTTAATTATTTCTGACATTGTGTCAACAAGACTTCATTTATATTTAAATGGAATGTTTATTATAATTACGGGGTATAATTTTTTACGTGACAACCAACTTCGCTATTAAACATTTCCCTTTTCCCTTTAATGCTAAATAAAATTTTCATTGTATATCTTATGATGTAATGATTATACTGTGTAATAACCGGATATAAGATTTTAATGAATTCCTATTCCACATGATGATTGTATTACGTCTATAAAACATGTTAACTACAAAAAAGGCATTAACAAATTCTTTATCAAATTGAAGAAACTTTCATTTTTATATAATTTAGTCTGCTCATATTGGCTTTAGATTTCATGTATCAAATGCTTTTTTTTTTTTTATAATAATGGCAAAAAAAGTTACTATCCATGTTACTAAAATTTGGTTTTAGGTTTTTTCTGTCGATATTACGAAAGATTTATTATTGTAAATTTTTCCAGCGTTTTGGCAAGAATTTCGGTCATTAATAAAAAAACTTTTTGAAAATAAAAGAAACCATTTTCATGTGATGAATTTTTAAATCATTATGGATAGTATGATTTCGTATGTAAAATGACACACTTGTGATAAGTCTTAGAATTTTAATCGAAAAATCTGTATAGTTGATGTTAGTCCTCTAAGCGCATCCCTAAATTTGGGCTGCGTATATCCAAATTGGTGCCAGCAGAAGTTTGTATGTTAACAGTTTTTGGGGAACTTTTGAACTTGGGAAGTTTATTATTAACAGAAATAAAAAAAATTTTTTGTTAGAGAAAGGTCCATTTTGAGCAGAGTTTAAAATGTTGATCCAAAGACTAGAATCAAGGTCTCCGGATCAAAAATTTTAATTCAAAATGGGCCTTTCCAATTGATTGTCGAGCTGGGTTTGAATAGCCGACTAACAATTCAGTGGCTTATTAAGATGAGTTAGTACCGGGATAAGAGAGAAATCGGCAAGGTGGAAGACGATAGATACCCTTTCATAGAGCCTAGGCCAGACAGGGCATTGAGGCGGAAGAAGCCTCAAAGGGTCGGAAGTCATGGGTCAAGACCCGCGGGTGAAGCCAAGCTAATGCAGTTAAAGACCTCATTAATGCCCCGGCGGGAAGCAGCCTGACCTACTCAGACCCGCATCGCTCCCAGGCAATACGTGTCACTGGGGTAGAAATGCAGGTTGTTTCCTTGCACTGCTGCGGGCGGAATCACATTAACATTATAACACACAAAGTCGGAAATAAAACTTTCCAGTAATAAAAGCGACTCCGTCAAATTTTCGCTTTGTATTTTCACCTTATTAAATGGTAACGGGAAAATGTTCTAACAAGGCTAAGGGCCGGGAACGGAGTGGGCTTTCTAAAAAAAAAAAACTTTGAAGAGATGTTGGTGGTTTTTTTTTTTTCTCATACTACTACTCGGCAACATCTTATAGACGTCTCCCGATCATGTTTAAGGTGGACGAACTTTTTAAAATGTGGACGCGTTTCTTGTGCTGTATGGGTCTTAAAAAAAAAAAAAAAAAATGAAAGTCAGTATAACATTAACACACCAATCAATTAAAGTCTTTAAATTTAAAATAATTTGCTCTCTCGTATCTCATGCCGTCCCCGCTACAAAATACGAAGAGCAACAGTTGCGAGGAAATCTTTCTTCCAACTAATTAGTCAAGCTGAACTCCTTTTAGTATTACCGAGCACTTTCTAATTCAAATGAACAGTTAGGTTCCCCACATTTCACTTTCAATTGATCTTTCTATATTAAATCAACATTTATTTGCAATTCCATTCTTTCCGAAAGCCGGCATAGACGTACACTTCCCATATTGACATCTTAGTTTTTTTCTGACCAGTCAACCAAAAGTATGAATCCTTTTTTGGTTCAATTTCAATTGCGGACATATTTATATTTTTTTATTAATCCGTGAGTACTCTACGTTTTAACACACATTTTTTTATCTCTTGCGTTAATTTTAATAGGTGATTAGTCTTAGGATAAACTAAAATTTCATTGTTATTATTACCATCAGTTAAATCGCTGATAGACATTACATATACAATCGTAGAAAGATTTATTCAACACAGAGGCACGCTATCATTGTTATAATACTGGCAATACTTTTGTCATGACATCGTCACGACGTGTGAAAATATGCGGACAATCGAAAAACACGTATTTTCATGTAAATAAACAAAAAAACACCCGAAAATTATAAGAACGAATTGAGCGTAATTTACTGAATTGGGACAGGTAACGACTACAAATAGAAAACTTAAAAAAACATTTTAAACTAAAGAAAGAAAACTTAACAATACCAAAAACCCCCTAATACACTACAATTTTGGACAATGTAGAAAAAATTAGATTGCTCTTCCGCCTGAAATAATGACGAACAAATAAAAAAAAAATGTAGGTATACTTTACATTGAAAAAAAGGAATTTCCAACCCCGGATGATAAAGTAGCTGGCTACATATGGATTTATACTTTTTTAAATGAGATAATTAAATTTGATTGATAATATATAAAACACATTTTTGGAATGTGTGATATCTTTGGGCTCTGGCTTTTGCTCACCAAATAAGAAAAGAAACATGTGAGTATTCATACATTTCAAAAATAGTGGTTTAATATTTGCGGTGGTAGGAATTTTTACAACAGCGTCGTCAAACGAACCCGAACCGGTTTCCGAGAGATAACGTTTGAGTAATTTTCGGAGAATCGTTGCACCACTTGCACTACAATCAAATTAAATATGCACAACTGCTGTTTTTGTTTTTTAAATCGAGTAGTGTCCTTCCCTTATCTGGGCTGGCATGTGGTACAAATGTCCCAACATAACGGTACAAGAAAATAAGTGGCATATTTTGAAAATATTCATATATAGTCATAATTAAATTCAACGCCTCTCTATACTTATTGCATGTGACGTAAATCTCTAAACATATACAAAGTACAAAAACATATATGAGCGAAAAAATTCGTTAAGGTGTCGGCGTAGGTTGATGAAAGAAAGCAGTTAGGTTTTCCTCAAATTAATTAATAAAAAACATTTCGACGTACTATGGAATGCCTTTCACACCAGGTCCTTGTAGATAGAAGGTGATGTTAATAGTTTCCCTCTCCCCCCAAAAAAAAACATTATACGAAACAAAAAATGATTACAAATAATTTAATGGAAATTGAATATATATCCGTCAAATAACATTCATAGGTGTTATTTAATATAGATTGAAAAAAAAAAATGTAGACACCAATTTCCTTCTCTTACAAGGGCCTGATGAGGACTTTCATGGTCAAAACATCGTCCATAAAAAAATTTAATAAAAACGAAACAATGTTCTTTCATCAGCCGAAGCCTCCAAACGAACTATTCTACTCATTTATACCGACTCTTTACTAATAATGAACTCATGAGTACTCTTAAGTGTGTTTTAACTGTTCCTTGATTGAGCAATATTGAAATAAAAATGCGAATTAAAATGTATTCACTATTTGCTCATTTTGTATTTGTTACTGATACGCTTTTAATTTGTAACAGTTCTTAGTTTTTATTCAAACATAATATAATTTTGGAAGCATTAAATAATTTACGTTCAAAATATTTCCTATGAACAGTTTAAATAGTTATATCTAGCTATGAACAAAAAATAGTTTAAGCAAATTTGACTTAAATGAAACTCTTACAATTTGTTTTTTAAATATTTTAAGAGCAGCTTCCAAATTCAAGATCTTTAGCTCAACCTGAAAGTACTCTATACATTTTTAAAGAGAGTTTATTTTTTGTTGTTCTTAAATTGTGATTGTATAGAAGTATCGAATGTAATATATAAATCCAAAATAAAAATATAGAGGTAATAGCCAAGCACTAACTAGGCTAATTTTATAGAGCCATCTTCAAACTATGGCAATAACCTTGCTCAGCTTTAAAGAGTAATGGATGCATTTTTAGTATAATTTTCAAACATAATTAAAATCTAAAAACAAATAGGTATTGAAGATGACTCGAATTTTTTTTATTACTCTAAATTCAACTTTAAACAGTTAGGTTAACTATCCACGCAGTTGAAATAGATATTCTGTTGGCGTTTCTCTCCTTTAACTGTACATGGTATTCAAAAGAACCCTGGATCAGTTTAATTGGCGAGGAAACAATGACAGAGGTTTTCAGACCAAGAAGATCCTAGACCGATAGACTGGATAACCCATCGGCGAACGGTATCAAGGCCACCTAGATACGCTTCACAATCTCTTCGTTGAATAATTCAGCCGTCTAACAAGGGATATCAAAATATCATTTGTCAAATACAAGAAGGCAGATGTTTGTTTACTAAGTGTAAAAAACACAAAGGGAACATCCGGTCACGAAGAACAATGGAACGATGGCACGCATGGCTTGATCTGAATGTAAATTTTACGTGATACGATAACTTGAAGTTTAGATTTAGGATTAACTTCCTTTATCATTTACTGCAATAATAAAACCCATGAAGTAATAGCTAAGTCATTCTTACATTTCAGAAGGGTCATAGGGATAATTAAACTAACTAATTAATCCTTCATGTAAAGGCCGATTCAAACTAACGGTCAAGTCAGGTCAGATCAAGTAAGGTCAGTGCATAGATCAAAATCGCTATACACGTAATCCACGGTTCGGTCGAATGTTGGCACGGCAGGTCGATTCGAGTTGTGACCGATCATTAATGGGCCAAAGCCGGAGCGTACCTGAGGTGATTAGACCGAACTAGTGTTCACACTAGTGGTTTGATCAAATCAACATGATCTACAAACATCTCATAGAGTTTGTTAGTGATTTTAATGACTTGTCAGATTTTATTTATAATTGTAAACTATATTTATTTTATTCATCTCACAAAAATACGCTATAGGTAGCGATTGCAAAAAAGATCAGCATCCTGTATAACCAATTGTTTTTAAATTGACGACATTATTCTCATCGTGGTTTTTAATTTAAGTGAATAAAACGGTAGTATTTATTAACTGAAATGACGTCGTTTATGACCTGACCCGAGTGTGATTGGTGTTGGAAAAATTCTGGACCGTGAGCTGTTCTTACTTGACCGAACCTTCATTCTTAGTGTGAATCGCCCTTGAATGACATGGCTCAGTGGTGTTTTACTTCACATGTACAAATACATAATTTAAATATGCAACTAACTGAAGTTTACCAATAAAATCCTCTGTGAAGTGATACACATTTTTCCCCACTATTTACTGTTTATACTTCCGCATCGAAATACTAGTATCGGTAGCTTAGAGTACGAGATATTATACTGTCCAGTCGTAACAAGTAATTTCCATAAACGTCGGAATAGAATCTAGAAGTTACGAACACTAGTTCGAGATCTGAATTTCAACTACCTTCTCACATCTAACGTCTTACCTAACCTAATCATCCTTGAGACATCCCATCATCTGTCAAAAGAGCGTGCCGAATCGTGCCCTTTATGCGAAACTTATCTACTTTCTAGTATGCAAATGGATTTTTTTTCTTAACGGATAAAATATCGAGTTTGACTTTCACCTATCGTTACTAAGAGATCGGTTAAAAGTGCATTTCATTACTACAGAAGATATTATCTTTCATCCATCTCGTATCAGATGTAAGATGAATATCGTTGAACTACACAATGATAAGTACTTAATGTAATCGAATGCGTGATTGGTCGAGCTAGCTGAACTTGGGCACTCCAACTTTTCCTTGAGCTTTTAAAGACGTTATTAAACTTGAAAACTTCGGCTTACTTCACATTCTACTAAAGAAACATCATTAAATTCTAATACAATGGACTCAATTCTTAGTAATCTTGATTACTTAAACTGCGATAATGACAAAAATGCTGCAATGCATTTCAATTTCAATATTTAACAACCATATATATGTTCACTAAAGCTAAGAGAGGAGTACGTACTTAGCTAAAACAAATCACAAATCCTACTACTGAGCATTTATTGTAAACTAACATACGCTTCTTAACCGTATGTTAGTTTACAAGGAAGTATAATCTCTGCCGGTCCCATATACTTTTATACGAGGAAATGCAGTATGTGGGACTGGCAGAGATTTTATTCAACTCGTTGATAAGGATCAAAAGTACTATCAGTATAGCAGTTGTGCTGGGTGCGTTTGTGTACAACATAGGTGGACTCTCACTACCTTCCCGAACCCACCCGCCTCCTTTAGGCAACCCGCACCCCATATCCTTCTCATACATCCTTCAAATAGGACTCCCCTTAGTGAAAGGCACCCATCAATCCAAAATAATTTTTCCCACATCCTATTTGTTATAAGTTTGAGAGCTATGGAAAAAAAAAAAAAAAAAAAAAAAAAGCGTTTGTGAATGGGAGTGAGGCTTGTATGGTAGATCTGAATTTCTAAAACTGGTATGCATTCAATAATAGTGTAAACATATAGCTTTCGACTTGTAGGCTATTAATGGAGGAGAGCCTGAGATCGAACACTGGACAAGGATATCCTAGATAAGTAGCTAAGAAACCCATAGACTTAACAGGAATAAAGTAACCTGCAGGACTTGTGGGCAATAGTACAGGTATGTAAGGTAGGTCACCGGGACACTCCAGGTACTTCCACCGTTTGTAGTGCAGCTGCTCCTCTGACTACACAATGAGTGGAGGACATGGAACTGTTGCTGGGAATTAGTCTTGAGGTCGTCTGCCCCTGATTACCGAACTGTTACCTATCTCAGCTATTAACCAGTTGATGAATAACTTTATATATTATACACGAATCGTAAATTATATGCAACTGATGTTTAGCTGTCTTTAGAATGAATGTGTATACGGTAAAATAACAAAAAAAGTAATTTACGTACATAGTTTAATTAGAGCGATGCAATTAATGACAAAAAACTACGGAGTCGTCCCAAAACGATTGAAAACTGAAAGATCAAGACCGCACGGCACGTGTTCGAGCATTTTATACCTTTAAAACCCTAGATTAAAGCATTGTCCAACCTTACCCTATTAGTCTTAAATTACTGAAACCATTATTAGCCATTGTGCCTAATTATGGTTTTTAATTTTCAAAATGTGGGTTGGGACACATGAGGGAATGGAAAATTTGATTTTGAAGGTGAGGGGACAATGATTCATCCTTTCTATGAGAATGACACTTATACTTCGTATATATCGTTAATCTGCGGATGTTTATGAGGCTAATAGTCTGGAGTTTATTTATTTTTCCATGATGATTGCGTAGATAAAAGTAATATGAACGTCTATTTATAAGTTTTCTTCAACAAATAAAATTCAATCAGAGCGAGCATTTTTTTGTTATTATGGGTCAAAATATTTTGCTCTAAACGGTTACTTTTATCGATGCAAAAAAAAAATAAACAACTAATCTGAAAAAAAACGTCCGGACAACATCAAATATTTGCACGTAGAGCTAAGAAGGAACTCCTCTCAAGTCGGAAACTCGGTCACTGTCCTGTTGAGCTAATTCATGATCACTTGATGTTTGCCCGCAAAGCTTTCTCATATTGAAATTATAATTATAGTGTGAGTTAGTCACTTGAAAAACAATTAGGCAAACATCCTAAATTCGACCCAAGAATAACATACTTGGTGCATACCGCGTATTAGTGAATCCTTTCGGGGGATTTCGACAGGCACACGATTTACAGCTGACCCAAATACTCGCTCCGATAAGCGGGAAGGTTTTCGCTGAGTGCAAGAGAACCGACGGATAAGCGCCCTCAGCACTTCAACATATTTGGCTGTGGCCGATTGGGAGTAACCAGAAGTGATTGATCGACTGCTTCATCAATTCTTCTGTAAACACAGTCATTTGTTATGGGTATTGCCTTAATCTTCCAATACTTTCAGAGAATTTGATGACTAATTGAAGATTGGGCAATAAACAGTGGTTGTTGGCTGGACAATATCTATTAATAAGTGTTTCGGGAAGTCCCTTTGATGCTCAAACTATTCGTATCGCTGATCCTAAACAACGATGGTCATGTCTGGCTGTATGTAAGTCCTATGATAGGGATGTTAAAAATGATTCAATCGATCTGAAAGTAGTAGATGCGCAACACCTCAGAATATGATGATTAGTGTTTCGTCAAAAACGGAAGAGCGGAAAACATGTCCTGATTTGCTCAATTTTAAGGCATTTCCAGTAAGACAGCACAGAAACGTGTTTGTTAATGACACATTAAATCGCTTTTCCACCCCAATACCAATGCAATGGATTAAAATGCACCTAGGTACATTTCGGTTAGGACATAATGACGGGGCATTGACAGTCCCGTTCCATTTACGTTTTCAGTCACAACTCAAAAAGTTTCAGTTCTGAATTTTCTCCTAGGCTAGTGACATATAATAGTTAATAGCACGAAATGAACAACAAATATATTACAATAATGAGACCGATAATATATTACATAAATAACCCAATAAGCCAAACAATCTAATCCAAAATATTCCAATCTAATGTTTTCAGAACTATAATCATAACTATAACGTAAAAAAAATTATCCCTTCACACTAATCTCCCCATGCTATCTACCCTTGACCTAATATCCTCAAGAATTTCCCTATTCAACAACTATCCACTCATCCAAAACCTATTGTCAACTATTTCTCCAGTAACACACATCTTTACAATCATTTTCATCACCTGAAACGGTGGTGGCCTCACCTCTATTTTGAGTAGGAATGAATGTCATAGGAACCTGGCACTGGTTGTGGCTTTTTTGTCCTCTTTTTGGTCTTACTCACAAGGCAAGAAACTCGGAGAAGGAGGGAGGAAGAGCTCCGCTGCTTCTGGTCCTCCTTTACCTTGAGTGTCGGAGAGCTCCTGGACAAAATGTATTTATTCCATGAATGCGAATTTTACGTAAGTATAAATGAATTCTTACGTCCCAATTGATTATGTAATCAAATTGTAATTTTTCAAATCACGAGCTAATAATACTATTTTCGATATCCATAAGTAATCTGTGAAGAAGAGTAATTTATAGTTACCGTTGATGTTTAACAAAGCAATGAATCATGCTCGGGTATTTAAATAACTAAGATTTAGTTGTTTATGAGTACAATTTTGGGTATAATTACTAATAAGAACCCATACTCGTTTCCGTCATTTAGTGGGAAAATAGTTACCAAATGTGGCCAAGCTACAGGAAATATTACAAGACCAACGGTAAATAGATTCATTTATGTAGAATCTATGCTGTATAATAAGGTAATGTGAACGAAAAAAAAACGGTTACTCGATATGTTTCAAGTTGTTATACGATATGTTATAATTCTAGCTGCAACGGAAATGCCCGTGTAATACTCTCACAACTCCCTTAATTTCTCCAAGAAAACAGAAATCACAGCGGATAAACTGGATTTTCACACGGAACCGGTTTTGTCTCTTGGCCATTTGTTTCACCTCCCGCTGGTATACTAGCACGTTTTCACAAAAAGCTAGAAAGTCCGTTCTATTGACCCGTTTCTCAGATAAGCTTCTATGCGGCTCACAGCTGACGAGTCTCATTAAATCACCTGATTAAGTGTAGTGTCTATAATTGCATTGACATCGCACTGTCGTTTAATTGATGAACTAGAACGAAAAACCAATCAATAACTTCGCATCAAGTACTTTCTCCTTTCTTTATAAAAATATGTGCGTAAAACGAAAGCAGTCCTGAATGTGATAGGATTATGATTGGATGTTAAAGCATTACCTCCCCCCCTTCCCCCTCCGAGCACTCGTGTGGTCTTTTAGCTTGAAATAGTCGGGCTATTTCCTTCACTTTAAAACCTCTCTCAAATGTTAAAAGCTATTCGAGAGATGTAAAGCTCCAATAGTATTGCATCGTTAAAAACGAATTCGATGATATTTTATAGTCTTTGACTTTATACTTTCACCTTGAATGGGGAGACAACCAGGAGATAAACCCTTTATTTATTTATTCTGTTAAAAGCAAATGTCTATTGGGATCCATCAATAGTAATCATGGCCTTATAGTCATGTAACCTTATGTACTTTAAGGCTGATTATGATTAAAAGATGAGCATAGTATCCTTCCGAATCAGTAGTTTCGGTTTGATATCACTACATCTTCAGGCAACATCCAAACAACCTTAAAAAACCAAAATAAAAAAAATCATCCTACAATCCTCACAATAAAACAAATCTAATTTAAACATATTCCATTTAAATAAAATACTCTTCATAAGAAAATCACTTTTTTAAATATTACGTAGCCAGAAAATCGTTCATGATAGTTGAAAATTATATTATCCAGTCTGTAACTCGAATGTTGCCTAAGAAAAGGTATTATGGACATCTTTTTATTATAATGAACTTTTGCATCCTTCTAAATATCATACATTATTATTAGGATAGTACCTTCAAGAGATCAGAAGCCGTGCTATCCTTTTGCATATGAATACTATTTCATACCAGTTTATTATTTTTATTTTATTTCTTTACGATTTTACAACAATAATCTTAAATCAATAATCACTTTGCAACAAATGTCATGAACTTCGTAGAAGTTTTGATTACTGCTGCTTACAATGATGATAATGAGATGCGTTGCGCTCAAGAGAAACCACTTGGCGGATAACAATGGGTTCATTAACCAAAAGATTGTCACCTCGTTGTTAATTCACCAGTATGGTAATTCGGGGTTTGTCGGTGCAATTACGCAAGCATCCAGAAGCAGTCTCGTTTGCGAACTTCCTCTTAATTGCTTAGTGATTCCAAAGGGAGAGGCTATACTTTGAAGGGTGATCGTCGCTCGTCTGTTCATCAACCGTAAACTTTAACGATCTTAAAAATCATGCTTTCGACCATGAATTTTAATGCTATATTTCAAAAAACACTTAAACTTGCTTTTTAGTTTTTGGTCTGAACAAAGTGGTTCGAGGTACAGAAATAAAACTTGATTGAAGTCACTGGTTCCAGTTGATACACTAATTAAAATTTAATGTAGTAAGTTTTGCACTCTATAGCCGACTAGACAAATACTGTAACGCAAAAGAATTTCTTAGATATTCCGAAAACCAACCTTTCAGGAATCAAGAATAGAATTTTTATAATTTATAATTACCGGGAATTTCATAACGTCACAGAAAGTTTAAATTAGTAACAAACGTGTTTTTACATAAAAAAAGTATTTTTTATTTTTATCAAACATACCAAATTGTTTTCCCACCATCATTTAAACAACTCACAACCCAGGAGCATTTCTTGGTACCCTTTCTGCACTCAGCACGTTCTGTCTTGTAGATAAAAAATAAATATAATTTAGCCTTCAACTAAACTACTAGTATTATTGTCCTCTTATTTTGAAATATATATTTTGGATCTCAAATGGAGAATTTGTGACTGTTTCAACATTCCGCTTGGGTTCAAATCTAAGTGAATCCTCCGCCATGCGAATTTCGAGACCACAATTTTTTACAAGCTTACTTCCCCAAGGTTCAGTATCAGGGAAAAGGACTCCATTATTCCCATGGTATTTATTGTTCCCTCAAAATGGCATCCGTTTCCGCTCGACGGAACTTCGTTGCTTCATTAGGACCTTGAGGTTCTGTCTTGACTTGTAGTAGTATATTGCGGTTCAGTGGCACGGTTAAAGTATTTACATTGACTCACCGTACCCTTCACTTAAGGCAATTGCATGCTGCAGTTTCTGCTAATGTCCTCTAACCGAATGCCAGTGATAACCATAAACGACGAGAGTTGTGGTTGGATTACACTGACTGTTTTTTTGCCCTCAGATAATTACAGTTTTCTTATTGTTTTAGGGCATGTTGACCACAAGGGTCATTTCTACCCAACAATAGTCGTCTTATTTTTGGATTTTAAATCAGCAATTTTTTAATTATTTTAACGTTTCTTATTATCCTACAGTGCTTAAAATCAAATTTGTTACATTAGTTTAATTTATTATTTATTAAATTAGCTTAAGGAGTCAAGTGAAGAGGATAACTAGAACAAACCCCAGTTCCATCTGCCTCCTAGGCAGGACATGTATTCTCATTTTGAGTACGAGTACTGATCGGAGGTTGTGGGTAAAAACCATGTTGCCCAAATAATTATATAGACTTACAGTTGTAGTTATAACTATATATAATTATAGTTTAATCAATATAACCAAAGCGGCTTATTCGGAACTAAATAAAGTATTTCCTTTTTAATCTCGGATTTTATTTATTTGCGATTGATGTATATTTCATTCTTATGTTAGGATTCTAATACAATTGTTTCAAACTTTTTATTTAGGGTAATATGATATAGACTAAGCTTTGATTGCACAAAACACTAATAAAGTAAAAAAACTATTATCCGTGAATGTTTTCTGAGGATAATTTAAATTATCGAATGGGGATATCAACGGGTTCATGAATTAATTGATTTCTACACACATAAAACATATCAATGAATAAATTACTTCCTAGACTACACAAACACAACGTTTAAAGGTGTAATTGGGTTCTCTACTTTTAGAAATTAAGCGAAGTCTTATTGTGATCCCATTTCGAAAATTTCCCTATACAATATCAAAACATATATTTAATATTTTTTTTATTCTAGAGCGGATGCTGCTTTTTGCGGTAAGGTAGAAGTTTTTTTTTTGGAAATGTAAATAATCGAAAATATTTAAGGCGTATGTACTAAATTTCGAACTATAGCGATTTTTTGTTGGTTAAATTTCAACGCAGGCAGAAATAAAATGAAACTAAAAAAAAATCAGGCCAGCTTCGGTGTCTTTTGTTTGAAGTACCAGTTCAGAACCTATTTTGGAGTTAATGGTCTTATATTTCCACATAGTAAGTGATAAATAACTTACCAACGTAACAAAAAAGAAAATACTAAGATCTAAAAAAAATATTAATAATTAAAATCTAAGGAATAATACACTGGCAGGATCGGGAATCGAACACAAGACTTCCCCAATATTTGATCAGTGGTTGTACCATCCGAGCTATCCTGCACAAGTGGAAAATATGATTCATCTTTAGCTGATTAAACTCTCAGTCTCAGGTTGGACTCCCGATTCTGGCTAGTATATTTTTTTGTTTGGCTGTAAATTATTAATGATTATAAATAATTGTGGACCACATACCGCAACAAAAATTTCTCATTAAAAAACTGTAAATTAAAATATTTGCAATATTTTCGTATATTGCATTGTCAAACTATCCCTATATCTGAAAATAAATGTAAGGATCACACTGTGTGATTAAGGCTGTCATATTCGAACTAATCGCGTACGGCATATATTGGCTTCGATATTGCGAGATCTTTGCCAAAGAAGTTTCATGTTAGGAAGGTCGTACACTCGTGCAGGGTAGCTCAGATGGTAGAACTCCCGACTTTTGGGATGGTCCCGGGTTCAAGTCCTGATCCCATTAGATATTCCTTCGTTGGCTGTAATTATTGATAATTCTATATAGCACAACAAAAATATTAACTTCATTGCTTCAGCCAAATAACTACTTGTCTTACGATCGATCTCAGCAGGAGTATTTCTTCTTGTTTCATTTTTATTTTCATAACAGTTTATAACGATTGTTGGGCCGCGGCTGTACTGTTATCGACGGCTCCCGTTGGCTCCAGTTCCGATCGCACAGACCGCAAACGCCGGTGATTGTCTGCTAAGATTGTTCGTTCGGAAATGTGTTTTACAGTTCGACCTTGTAACTGGGGTCAGGAAACGTGATCGTCTTTGGCACGGGCGTCACGCAGTCCGGTAACGGGTGTTAACACATTCGGAACATCAACAGATCCAACAATAGAAAGGACTATGTGTTATTTAATATCAGCCGGGTTATCTTCTTTCTTTTTGCCATGGTATACATTTTAATTTTGTTTTTTAACAGCTTAACTTTGGTCACTACATTTTTGAACCAAATTCTTGAAATATTTACAGCGGAAATAAAGGTCATAGAAAGTAAATGAACAGTACCCAGAGATGAGTTCGTGCCAACGGTCCTTAAATACATAATAAAAAGAAATATTAATCCTGAGCGTCTGTGGCTCTCAAGAATCTTCCACAGCCTCCACTAGCCCGAATCCAGTAATGAATGCGAGTGGAGGACTTCCCGATCCTTTACTTCTTCTACCGAATACGAGGGAGGTGACAATCATGCCTGATTGCTTAGCATACCATTGTAAGTAATGAGTCACGAACTGTAAATCCGATATTTTGAATGAGATAAATGATCACATATACTTACAATAGGGTTGACTGTAATTTTCAATATTAACTATTGTCAAAAACTGTATTTTTCCTTATCATTTTATTTGTGGAACGTTCTGGGCTGCTGAAAATATCCTTTTTAACATACAAACAAATGATAAGTAGCTAAAATATTCGACTAGTTAAATAGAAAATTTCTTCCGTTGGTTCACAGAACTTTATTTTTTAGAATTTTTCATTACCATCAATGTATTATATTCTTCAAAGCGAAAAATCGGAACATTAAATCTAGAATAGCTTTCATCAGTAATACGATTATAGTTAGAGAGAAGAATGTCAGTTAATAGATATTTGACCATCTCATCATTATTATAATATATCTATTTATCTTAACCAAAATATTTTATGTAACTTAAATTGCGGATGTTTTCTGCCGCCTTAGAGGCCTAACCTTCCGCTCGGAGAACAAACACATCGACCAGCCTTTTCCTTTGGGATTGGCCAATACATTTTGTGTTTCAAAAGATTATTAGATCTCTCACCTACGTCAAAGAAACCATCTCTACAATCCTCAAAGCTTAAAGCTGATATGTTCTTGATATCAAAAAAACCCCCAGGTCTTCAACCCTGTTGTTTTTACATTTAAGGTCATTTGGATGCGAGCCTAAGATAGTGCAAAGACGTGAGCAGCCACCCTGGGGGCAAGAGGCACCCCAGTCCAACAGGCCAGGTAGTGATTAAATATGTTGTTTTGTAGGGTACGAGGTATGATCGGAGGATGTAGATTAAAAAAGAAACATGTAAAGGACCTAACTTAGATACATCAGTACGATTCAGCAATTTTATACCACTCTTTACTACCTGAAACCTTTTTGAACCAAGGCATTCAGCATACTCCAAGGTTCACCCGGAATACACCTTTAACATGTCAGAAGAAGCTAATATCGACAAGAATGTTGTATGACAAGAAGTTGCTATGACTTTTGTAATGCTTGGAAAAAAATGCATCGAATATGAATTCGTTTATTGTAGTCAATTAATTAAGCAATCCATTATTGTTCTGAAATGGGAATACCAGGAACCTTGTAGTTTTTCCCAACGTTGGTTCACAGAACTTTCATTATTGTTGTTTAACATAACTGAATACGTATACGACCTGTTTAACCCGGAGAGTACAAAGTGTTTGCCCATCAATTAACGCTACACATATCACATTCTCTACGCTTCTCGTACTAGTTTTAGGCAGTTACATTTCCCCATCCCCGTTAGATTCCCCATAAGATCCAAGAATACATCATACAGAAATTTAAAAGATTCTTTACAACTATGAACTTGCATTTTATCATACCCTAAATAGTAAACGCTTTGTTATTCCAATATACCTGTCAGAAAATCTTTTTTGTTTTGAAAGTAGTACCAACTCCATTGGATACTTTAAAAATGATATTTTACATTCCTTATTTGTACACTCATATAGACCGGTTTTGATATAATTCAGTTTAAATCCTTATTCATTCCTGCTAATTCCCTACTGACCATCACAGTACTGACGCCATAAGAATTCCCAGTATATCTTCGGCAAGTGTTTTTATGTGTTTATTTAATAGTTTTAAGGAAAGTTAAAGTGACATAAATTGGAGTCATTGACGTACTAATTACAAATTACAAAATAATGATTAAACGTGACAAAATTTACTTATCAATTTTGAGCTGTTTAGAAATTGAAGTAGTCTCTTCGACAGAGTGCTGGCTTGACTGTCCCTGTTCAGCAATTCTGAACCGAACCGATTTCGCTTGGAAGTCTGTGATATTCTCAGTGTCCAACACAGTATGCATTTTATTCCTCGACAACTCTTCCCAATGTCATCACAGAAAAGTAATTTTTTTTAAATATGCCTTTTCCAATCACACACCCTAGAAAGTTCTTTAATACCTCAGTTTCTCGATACCTCAGAGGCTTCTTTTTTTTAAATTGAATACTTGTTACAGTATTCCATTATTATATATTTTATTTTTGTTTAATTTAGTCACAATTATAAAAAATACCACCCAAAAATAAGTGCAGCCCGGAGCAAACCACCTCATTACCCCCCCCCCCTCGCCATGCTATCTAGTAGTACTATGTTCAAAAAGAAAGAATATTGTGATGGTTAAAATTTCAAAATTTTACTCTATTCGTACGAACATTTAATGTTAGGGCGTTGATTAATTTTTTTACACTTTCGCTGTTAATTTGTAGTTTGGATATTAACAATTACAACTCTCTGGTTAGGCCAGTGATCTTTGGTTTGTACCACGGGTATAGTTATACAACAGATCGCCGATGAGGAAAGACACACAGCTGAAGAGGCGAGCAGGCACCTTCCTCGGACTACAAGCGAAGACGCCGCTACAGAGGCAGTCCTGCATAACGGTGTCGGAGGAAGGCCTAGGTAAATGGGACCACTTGTGGGGCACCACCGTTACCCGGTCATCATCGGTTGGACGTCTTCTGCATTAGCCATGTCCAACATTCCCTCGTTAGTCGGCAGGAAGGAGTAGCGGTCTTGAGTCTAGTTCAATCAATGCTATTAACTAACGCCATTTTGCCGTTGGCTCTTACGTCAATCGATTCCATGCATACGAAGGACTGCTTATAAATGTTATAAATTATGATTATAAATCTCCTACTAAATGACGGGTTATACGCTACGACTCATCGTATGTTTTGTCTAAATCATAAGTCGTATCAACAGTAGACAGCAAATCGTACGTCTTATTGGGTCGAAATGAAATCTGAAATCGGTCCAAAAGTTTTATCCGAGGGGATTCAATTTCTGGAAATGGGTCCGACAAAGGCAGCGTTTAAACACAGCTACGACAAATCGTCCAGTCTGTCGATCATGCCTCAACAGGTCTCACAGTTCACTTATTTACTTTAAATTCTTTTCCTTAGATTTTTAATTATTTTTCTTTAAATTAATAAAATGTCGTCTGACCTGCTACAATGCTCACAATTTTATCGAAATTCATAGAATTATACAAGTTTCCCGTGTTTATGGAGAGTAAAAAATAAGGATTATTCCATTAAGAAGAACATCCCCGACGAAAAACTGACATTTCTGTCTTGATTTAAAGAGGTAGATTACACTATACCAAAGAAACAGGTAAGAAAAAAATTTCGATCTGAACGTTCTAGAAACAAAAAATCTGATATAAGAATATTTTCGTCTTTTTGAGAGCTATTTTTTACAATACTGATCTAGATTTCGATGTGCCAACATTTTATGAAGGTAATTAGGGTTGACCTAAAAAGTCCTTCACCCATGTTTACTTGGAACTATCAACAGATGTTTATATTCTAGTTCACTAGTGAATAAAGGATGGAAATGATGAGAGTATCTGTAGAGAAAACGTAACGTCTATGCATCCGATAAAAAGTACGTTTTGTCTTCCAAGGCGGACGATGAGTCGTAGCTTGTAAACCTGCCATTAGTTTAGAATAGAATAGAAAACAAAAGTTTTTATTCCGGAAAAAAATCCGAGAATATCAATGAACACGCGAGGAAATTAATTTTTCTAAACAAGACTTAAATGATTTAACCAAAAAACTGCTCGTATAATATTTCATTTAATAGCTTGACCGATACTAAAAATTGGCATACAATAAAAATGATCATAAATAGGTTTTAAATTAAACCAATGTTCGTTTCTCTTCGTAAGCTTTTCTTTGATTGGCAAGCACTTTCAATGGTCCAAAACAGTCAAGCTCCGCAGGCGCTACAGAGCTCGAACCAGACCAGACCTATGGAGGATTAACTTCTCAAAAAAAAATGTTCAAAGAGAAAATAACATTGGTGTTATTTAAAGCCTAAATATAGTGATGATTGGGCTCAAAAAATGTAAATAAATTGTACATCACACTCATACTCATATTTACATCAGTAGTATTTATAATGGAATTTTATTCTTAACAATATACTTTTCTTGCATTTTTTATTTAATCCCTAAGGTTCTGGAGGGACGACTTAAAACCTACAAGTTTTGGCGTAGAAATGATTCATTTAATATTTCTAAGTGAATAAAGCCTCGAGAGATCAGGAAAAACCAACGAAACCCTTTTGAAAAAAAAGGAATGGAGGAGTAGAATGGTGCCAAACATTTTAAAATGCTCTCATATTTCTGAATCAAACATTAGAGACATGAAAGATGTCGAAAAATGTTTGTACAGAGGTCGTTAGCTAATCACGTAAGTTAATTGAGCCTTACAACAAAGCAGGAAGGCCATATATTGAGTCATTGTGTGTATGATGAGATTTTGTAATGAAACTCTCAAACCCATACCTGATTAATTTCATTGTGATAATAATAATCGTATGGCTACATAATTACTTTTTAGAAGATTCTTAACCGGAAAAAAACACATACAAGCATCCACATAACAAGCGTGCTGGAATTTTAAAAATTTATTTTTAAGATGATCACAAATAGTGATTTAATCTCATTGATGAAGTATGGAATATTTATAATTAATGAATTATTTTTACATAGCACAATGGATTACAAAGTGCAAAGTAATTAAACACATCCTTCCGTTTTCATTGCATTTATTTTATTGCTGGGATTCATCTTACATATAGAAGCTCTCAAACAAATTACTAAGCTGAATTTGGAAGACAAAAATATACGCTTTGTCTAAACGATTATATCATGAAGTTTATTTTGATGAGAGGGATTCAACTCTGTCCACGTGTTTAGACAGAAATAAAACAACCCCTTTCTCTCCAAAGGCATATTGATTTCGAACTGAACCGGGCTATGTGGTAATTCTTAAAGCTTCGAGCTGATCATAACTGTAGCACTTGCCGTGTTAATAATATGCCTCTCTATGTCTTTTCTCTGTAAATCCAATCACATTAGTTTTAACCCTATTCGTGTCCTTCTTATATCGTCTTTTATCTGCTGCTATTTATAATGCAAGTTTTCTAATATTAGTTGTGGCTATAATTTCTATCTAAAAAATCATTTTGCTTAACTTGGTCTTTGGCTATAATGGCCAAATGGTGGTTGCTAGGTTAGGTTACCTAAAAGAGGAATGACATAGCAGTTTTTGAGCCTTTGATCATAATTTATTTTTAATATATGTACTAATATATTTCTAATGCCTGTGATTTACGTATTAGCTCTCTAATGAATGGAAGCGAATCTCACTGCCATCAAACGACTTCAGTTACCATCAGCTCGATCCCTTGATAATGACGGCATAGTCCGTCAAACACTTTCAGGTAGAAATCAATATAGCTGAGGAGAGAGAGCGAGGGTGAGAGAGTGAGAGAGTGAGAGAGAGAGAGATGTTTTATCTCTTAATATACACACTCCATGCCAGCACCACGCCATCAATTAGATCACACGTTTTGCGAGTTGAAACGTACTGCAACACATAGCTCGGAGACGTTCTTAAACCATGATCTGCACATACCGTACAATTTTCCACATCAAATCCTTATCTCCCTAATGAGACTCTTGTCTGATCTATGAGAACGGATTCGTTTACTTTCTAGCCAAGCAATTGCCCATTGTTCGAATAACTATGGGAACTGTTTTGTCGTCTCATGTTTGATAATTGCAGGGGCCTTTACATCCTTTCTAGGCTGTAAACAGACAGTTTCGAACAAGGGGTTATTAGATTTTGTGAAATATCTTAATTGATCAACCGGTCACTCTCGTGGCGAAAACGGCCTATCAAGTAATTTTACGAAAGGGGCATATTGTTTTTTGTGTAACCAATCTTGCGTTGCAATGATTGTTTAAAAAGTGGCCAAAATAAAAAGAAATACATATATTAAATAAGTTATTCACATTTACGTCTTTATAACCCATAATAGTAATTTCTTCAAGAGTGACTATTTCATTTTCTAGATCGTTAAATGCTGATTCGGGACCTAGTTACAATTTACTCTGCACGATATTTATGTATAATTGCAAACACAAGGCGTGAAACCGTCTCTCCAAGTAAAATCCACCATCATATCTAATTTCAATACTTTTTGCAAATGTAAATACTTCGACTAATGATCCAAAAAAATACCCTTGCCTACATTATGTAAAAGTACATACCTTGAAGCGAGAATGTGAAATATTCCCATTTCTAATTTTATTTGTCTGTGGTGATGGACTGACAACAGTTTCAAATCTAAACTTTCAAATTTTCATGAAACGTTTTATACGTGGGCGTTTACACCTAAACGCAACCATAATATCTTTTTTTACGTTTGCGTTTTAAGCATGTACCAGCGTGTATTTATGGAGGCAAATAAAGTATGCAAGGAGTCTGTCGGAACCATACGATGAAGCAGTTATGTAAACGATCCCAAACTGCAGTAAATAATAAAGCACCAGGAAGTTTTTGACCCGTTGAAGTTTACTCACTGCATCTATCTGCATCAGGAAACCATAGCGTAATCGCATCCCTATTTCTTAGATGTTGTGTAACATCACTAAAGACAAGACGGTCGAAGATTTCCGCTTCGAAAGTAAGATAGGAACGAAGATAGAGTAAGGTAATGACAGGTAGGGCGTCGCCCGTCTAAAGAGAATTCATATCTACCAAGAGAAGCCTACCTTTCGAGTATTGTATGAGATTTCTCCCTCAGGCAGTAACGTCGACACACTATTGTCCGTTATCTTTCTGGTAATTGGGGTTTCCATCCAAAGGTGGTTTCGCCCCAACACATACTTGCCGTAGGTTTCAAGTCGTACTGTTCCACTGAATTAGAGAAGATCCTAAGACTGGATTAGAGAAACCCATCTGGAACCGAAGCCATGATTAATTAGGTTAAATCCACCAGCCATAATGAATCAGGATGAAATCGGCGATCGAAAGGAAAATAGGTCAGGGCCTACATTTTGGGCATCTACCAAAGCATGGTTCAAACAAAATGCGAGAAAGCTCCAGGAAAAAGGAGCTTCAGGACAGAATAGGAATCAGAAATGGTCATGCATTATTATACCTTCATGTAAGTCAAGACAACAATTTTTGCGAAATTGTTTCAGAGTTATAAAAAAAAACGTACAAATTAAACGAAAACAGCCTAATTCCTAAAATAAACTGGTTCAAAACATTTTTGAAATGTATGAAGCATACGGAAATGAAAGCCTAAAATGATAAAGGGTTGCTTTAGGAAGGACGGGGAAAAAGTATGTTGTTAAGAATAAAATAACACCATATCAATCATCCTTGTTAGTGATTGATGAAAGAGAACTGGTTTGCATTCACATTCATTATCACACTCGTTTATGGTGAATTCGGATGTTTCTATATACCACATGAATGAAACCCTTGTAATAATCTACGTGCCGTGTAAGAACAGCAGGAAACAAACAGACTAATACACAAAGAATTACAACTGGTACTACTTACTATAGATTCATGTACTAAACATTTACCATTTTTATTTTTATTTCGAAACACTTAGCAAATACCTTTAATAAACAAAATAGGGCATTACAAAAAAAATACATCAAAACGTTTCACCCCCAACAAAACATAACACTTGTAAATATAGTATGTTGTATTTTGTAAATATTAGCTTCAAGCTAACTTTATTCATAGTTTGTGCTATTAGAGAAAATAAAACATATAAAAAATAGTCTTTTACTGTACATTATCAGTATAGTAGAATTTATTTTTATTACTACCTGATTAGAGATCTTAGATCTTTTCGTCTTCGTTTCACTCCATATACAAGGCGTGATCCTAAGTCGAGTTTCGAGCCAAAAGAGAGTACATAGAAAGGTCTACAGATCGAGTTTCAGATTCAGACTAATGGATGGAGTGCTCACTGGGCAAGAACTTCGCTTTTCCGGATTTCCGTCTCGAGATAAAAGAAACGCCGGCTTTCTCTTTAGATGGCAGAAAGCCTTATTGGGTCGCTCCTGCGGCAGAGGGTTTGTCGACTTATCTCTTCAAGGAAGAAGGGCGTAGGCGACTCTAGAAATTTACTTCAACCGTCTGTATTCTCTCTCAGAACGTGTCGCAAATCCAGTAGAAAGTTGAACTGAAACTGGCTGTGCAACAGTGTAACACTCATGTCAAATTTGAACAAGACAGTCAAAGAACATTCTGGAACTTTCTAGTCTGCTTATAAATAAAGCATCACGAAGTGAATACAAAAGTTTTCTCTTTCTGGTCACATTGACTAAAAGTTATCTTGTTGTGAGCAATAATTATACTAAGCATGTAGTAGACGAGGTTCCAAGAAAGATGTTTCACAGCTTGGAGATAGAGTTTTGAAAACTTTCTTACAATCTTAATATGGTTTCATTGATGCAGATTATTGCTTTCAATATTCAAAAACATATTCTTATTGTCTGTTTACCAGCAATCTAACCTATCTATACATAAACTGGTCATACTAATATAATAAACTGCTAATTGTACTTGTATATGTAAGAGATTCACAAGGAGTCTTTTACTCTATCAAATATACAACATGCAGCTTTCCCGATGATTGAGATAGTGAACTAGTAATCGTGTCTTTCGTTCCTCTTCACTTGGTTGGGTTCCTACTTTACAGATGCTTGGGTAACACAAATTCTTTTTCTAATTGTTCTTGGCGTCAAGACAAAAACTAAGCCAATTCTTATGACTAAGTGTGAGTCAGCCAAACAAACTTTTCCCAAACATTTCCCTCAATGATCAGGTACTACAATCAGAATCACCCTGTCGACTCCCGGTGGTCTCTGTCGGTCCGGCTTTCTCAAGTGTTTCCCGGAACGGAGACTATCCCCAGCTATTAACCTCTCTTTAACCCTTTTTTTTTTTTCCGTGGTGGGAGTTTTTCTTTTTTCCTGCACTTTTTTTGCTGAACGTCTACTCTGGTGGAATATCCATTCCCCATAATTGGGCCCACAACTCCAGCACTAAACGCTGCCTTCCTCAATGATTGCTCAAATACCATCCAAGGAACCTCGTACCATGCTAAGTACCCCGCTAAAGGAACTTCGCTGAGAATACACAAATAGAAATGTTTTATCTTTGAAACTCACACTCGTTGTACACCAGCTAACAGCAGAGAGGTTGAGCACGCAACCGTAGGGGTCATTCGATTATTACTCTAAGGTGACATCCCCATTATCAGATATGTACAAATGAGAGTGAATTCACTCTGCTATTTGTAGTTCTTTAATTTCACTGATTTAATTGATTCTGCAATGTGGATCCTAAAGGCCAGTCTTTAAATGTTATGTCTGTTCAAGTAAGCTCCGTTGTCTCTTAAAATGCCACATAAAAGGAACCCGTTTACAACGGATTTACTTAATTGCTCTTACTTTCACAGCCTACGTCAGGAAATGTTGGGAAGAAAGCTGATTCACTATCACTGAAGAAACTGAATCTCGTTACCATGGCTCCGACGTCTGTGTCCAAGGATTGTGACGAACCGAACGTCCAACAATTTTAACTTCAATAAAAATATAACAATATATTTTACTAACAACTGGATTCAGTTCCGTGTTAAAGAAACGCTTTTCCAGATGGTTAGAGGAAGCGCAAAACTCAATAACGACATATGATTGCCTACATGATTTCACTGCCCAGTCAAAAACAAAAAATGCTGGTGGGGGGGGGGGAGAACCAATGGAATATTCAAGGTTTGGATTTTATTTCCAAGTTCTTAGTTATCATACGCACTTAAAATAAGGTAACCACCAGGGAGGCATTCAAATAAAAAAAAAAAAGTTTTACGAACCAACACAGTAATCGTGTACTTCAAACGGTATCAGTTTAAGAAACAACATCAAAATGCAGCTTTTTATATTTTTCATTTAAAGATTTTATAATTTTTAAAAAGAAACTTTTTTTTAAATCAAAAACAACGTGTAGTTTTCCTAATGTTTTCAAAAGCGTTTAACAAACTCGGAGAAGTTCCTAAATGTTATAGGATGTTAATCGTACTGATAAATATATTTCAACTAAACACATAGCAATTGATAATTATCACACTATATACCAAAAAAATGATCTTGGGATCATTTAGTAGTTTTGTCCGAAATGTATGACGATGTATTCTGCAATAAGCATGAATATGCAAAATTTTGCGAAATATTTTTTTCATGACTTAGTTTAATTTATTTACGTTTACTATTTAAATGAACATGTAAGTATTAAGAATATGTTTTAAATTGAATGAAATATTACTTCAAAAAAACTTTAGATGCGAAATTTAACTTATTATTTAATTTAAGTTTTCTTTCGTTGTGTTGCCTGATGGCGGTCTGATATCATTCCAAAATTTTTCAACAAACAATCAATTAATAACATATGGAAGGATATTATGCACATATATTAACCATGATCTAGTTTTGTATTCTTTAAAATATCATAAATCCTGCATTATGTGGCTTGAATGAAAGTTTCCAAGACCGTCATCACCGTTGCCTAACATTACAAAACGTCACCACCTCAATCACTACTACTAGCTCCCATGCTCCCCATCGCGCGATCCACAAAGCAATTGATGTTAAAAGGGGAGTCAATTTACCGAATCAGGAGAACTATGGTCTCCGTTCCACTTGCTCCAGTTCCATCCCACGTTTCTGGAACACCCCGGATCACACACTCACTCAAGGTTAATTGGAGCTTCGGAGGCGATGTGCAAGGGGCTTCGCCGGTTCCACTCATCTCCAGGAGCACTTAGCTGCGCTCAGTGGGTCAGTGAAACCTAGGCTACCCGCTAACCGAGAGTGGCAGCTGTATGGGTAAATGTCACTGTTATATTTCACGTTTTAGATTGTCTAGAGCATTCCCGGATATCGCCGGAGCCCAAGGAAGTGTGCTCCATAATAAAATACGGGAAACATCGGGGTAGAATATGACGGGTTCGAATACACACAAAAATAGATTTGTGATCGTCATAATCTATCTAATTAAAATTTAAATATGCTTTTAACCATTAACGATATAAAACTTAGTACAAAATCAAACTAGACTTGCCTTCATTTGAAAAAAAAAAACCCAAATTTTCTTTTCAATATGATTTTACGGCCCAATCCCAAAATTAAGGCTTGATTTTACAAAAGAGGGGGAAGAAATTATATACGGATTTTACTGCGAAGTATATATTAACACTTAAAATTAAGTAACGCCTGCAGGATTAATTAATTAAATGGTTAATTTTTTTAGATGACAATTTTTTTAAAAACAAAAATGAACAAATTAATTATTTTTTTCAACGTATATCGAACCGGAAACACAAATAAATAGAATCATAAATTATATTCAATGAACATATATAATGAAAATCAGTCAATAATGGCACATTCGGGCTAATAAATTGGTATTTTACACAAAGTTTTATGACAATGCAGTTGAATAACACAGGAAAAATGGTATATAATTATTATAGTATTTTTTTATGAAATCGACATATTTCGTAAATACGACTGACCTGATTTCTCTGAAATGTATATAATACAATTAGAATATTTTGATGTCTAAATTCCCTGAAGAAAATTTTGAAGATTTAAGGGCATACCAAATTTTCTTACACAAAAATATATATCAAAGAAAAAATACATTTTTTTTTAAATACCAAGGATCAATAATAGATATTTAATTTTGTTCAAGCAGATTTCAATAATTTTTATGTTTTTTAATTATTTTTATTTGCTGAAAAACGTTTAATAACAAATAAATTTAGAGACAAGGATGATTTAAGAAAAAAAGTGGTTACTTTTGACAAAAATACTATAAATATTTAAGGAGTATTTAAGAGACGCAGAGGCAGTCCTGTAAATATTTGTGATTTTTTTTTTTTACTTTTTACGTTCTAAATCTTATTATTTTCCCACTCCCATCATTTAAGATGTAAAATGTAATTTTTATTTATCTAAGCAAGCCATTCCTTATCCAGTACCTTGATTAAGCTGTAATCTGAGACGACACACGAATTGAAATCTAATTGGATAAAATTATACCTTTTACAAAATATGATAAAGGCGGAGTATTTTGTATAAGGTGTCCTTTGATCGACTTAGATTAGCGATTCGCACGAGAGGTATTCCGGTGAGACCAAACCACGGAGTAGAGTTCATTCTGGCCGAAGCAATCAGCTGTGAACCGGAACTTGCTGCACAAAGCGAGGACGGCACGGCACAGGCTCCCTTCAACCGGCGCAGAAACAAAGCAATTTTTTAATTAACGAGAAAACAGACCATCGAGAGTAGGGTTTTTCAAAGACTGCAACATTTTTGCTTAGGATCAAATGGGATTTTTCATCTGCTGGGTTTTCTCAAAGCTCCTATATATCTCTTTCCTTTTTTTCGTATACTTACCCATATTTTGCGTCTCTTAGACAATATTTATCTGCGAGTATATACAAGAACAACCGTTGTTTCACTGTGCTTATTGATTTTCAACGACCGAACCAAAGCAAAGCGGAAACAGGAAAGATAAAACTTGGCGTGGAAAGTAAAAACAACCTTTATCTGCAAGGAAGACAGAAGAAAACTCAGGAAAGTTGGACTAAGACAGCGGGTTATATGGCGGTTAATAATTTACTAAAATTATAAACTGGTTGAGCCAATGATCACTATGCTTACAAATAATTAGATTATCACAATAATATTTTTTCGCATTAGGTAAATATGAATTTAATTGCATTTTTTTCTAAAATATTTATGGATCAAACTCTATTAGAGATCAAATCTCTAATTTCTTAATAATAATATTTCAAAACCCTGATTAGTATCGATTTCATCACAGGTCGACTTGGCATAAACTGGAAAGTGGGTTGTAGCTAATCTAGAGAACTAGGAAAGGGTAAAATGTTTTAATTAAACAGATGGAGCAAAATAGTGAAGAATGGAATATGAATGAATGATTGGGAAAATAAAAAACTTATGTTCATGGAGTATAATAACAAACTTCCCTGAGAAAAATTAACTCAGTACGATTTGAAAAAATCTAGAGCTTACACTCAAAACTATTATTTGACTATTATAAATAAAACTATTATAATAAAAATTGATTTTGAGTTAAAAAGATTGAATTTATATTCAAATGAAAGCAAATTTTATGGAGTGGAAGAACTGTTTATAGACTCATGTAGTTATCAGGGAAGTAATAGTTATAGGTTTCGAGAAAACCTATTATTTCTATAGGAGGCTCACAAAACATAATTTTTTTAAAATTACTTTATTACCTTTAACCACAGGTAAAATCAGAACACTAAATCATACTTTCTACATTTATTTATTTATTATTTTTATATCTCCCAATAATATTTTTATAGTTAATTTGCATTCAGGCTTGGAAGTAAAAAATGGCAATATGAAAATTTATATATAAATTTTTTTTAAATTGAAAATAATGCAATGTTTTATTATAGTTTAATTGCTGGTAATGGGTGTAGATTAAGTAAATAAACATTATTCACAATTTACATTATTGAGAAATAAGAAAAGACCGAAATATAATTACTAGTCTTGCACATTACATTATAGTCATAATCACTATAGTTTACAAATAAGGTAGGCCATATTTATCATTGAAGCCCAGCGTAGATAATGAAAAAATGTGAGAAACCCATAATAAAGCAATAAAAGGATATGAAATATACTAATTGCATATTCATAGAGTATCTAATCACGCCCGTATAATGTGTATTCAGCTCATAAAACAACAAACATTTAAGAATCCAAGACAATCTAGTAGAAATTGTCTTGACTGAGTTTTCTTCACCCGTCACTTGTACAAATAAAAGTCGACCTGAGAAACGACAATCATTCCTGAATGACCCGGACACAAGGGTTCTGTCAGCACAAGTGGAACTGCTACCTTGCGTCACCGTTCCACTAACACCCCTGCACCTGGGCTTCCTGGTACTTGACCTACCACAGTGACAAGTGGACTGCTACTGTGAATCGGGAACCTCTGCCGGCCACCCGTGGCCATTGTGTAACTTGAGAAGAGGCTAAGGAATGTGCTTAGATTCATCAAAGAACGTTTACCGACAAATATTGGCAATAAAATATCTAGGAACTCATTTAGGTCACCATCTTGCCTGTAACTGCAGTAAAGATCCTAAACTAATCCAGGCCTATGCTAGACTGGCAATGTTGTATCCCTTAATAAATCTAGAATTGAACATTGGAATTTTAATTTATAAAAACATATTACGTCCCTTACTAATGTACGGCTGCGAAGTATGGGATGCAGCATCCACAACTAAAAGGAAAGAATTACAATTACAACCAGGAGTTCATCAGAAACCCACATCGATGTGCGAATGGAATCATTTAAAAATTTTATTAATATAAATACAACTACCAAGAAAAATGGCCTGGTGTGAAGGACAGTTTTTTATGAAGTAGTTAGACCTACTTTATTTTCAAGGTTAAAGCAGAGTTTTAAAGGACGTAATGTCTTAAGGTCATCAGCGTTTATGTTCATGATTTAAGTTCTGTTATATAATTAAATCAAAATCTATTTATATTTAATAATTGTATTACGCTCGGCGTGTGACCATTCCAACATAGTTTTATTGTTTAAAATTGTATTTTGTATATATGTTTCCTGGTCAGGACACGATATAGACCACCTCACAAAAAGAATTTCGAAGATAATTCAAAAAAATAAATGTTCAAAAACTGACAATAAAAACTTTTATAATCTAGTAGCTAAAACCCACTTGTATAAATCGCTCTAAGGTGGTTTAGGCTTACCGAAAAATTCTTTATTTTGATTAGACGTCTAATTATAAAATACATATGTTTTTATATAATTATACAACGATACAAAAAATAAAAGTAAAATTCAAGTTTGTAATCTTATATTGTGGATAGAATGAGAGCATTTATCTTAATTACTTATTGCCTTATAAAAGGAAGATTGTAATTATATCACAATAAAGGAATATAATATAATAAAGTTATATTGTGGATAAAGTGTTGATGATAATGTAAACAATCTAGCTTCAAATTTATTAATTCCACATTGAAAATGATCAGTTTTCACCCGCGTCGTAATAGCTGCACTAGTACGGTAATTAAACGAATCAAATTCCATTTAAACGCCTATAATATTTTAAATACTATCATCTGTTATGGTCTGACAAGAAAGCAAATCGTGCTCGTAAAAGAGCTTCAGGGGCTCTCGTAGCTGATCACATTTAAAAAATTTAATTTCTTAAAACATAATTATTTTAGATTTTTCTCAGGGCTCTAAGAAATTAATTCACTGCGTGAGTGGGCACTAGCATGTTAAGTATAGAAATTATGATTCGCATTTACAGAATGTTATTTTAATCGTTCTGGAAAATGAGCCTTACATTTCAGATTGTTATTACTTTCGTTTTATAGTTCTATGCACAATCAATTCCGCAGTTTAATCGATCTTGTAGGAAACTGAAAACATACATTTTTTTTTTTAACTTTATTGTGATAAAATTACAATCTGCCCGTTGGCAAAAGGTAATATTTATAAATGTTCTCATTCATACCATATTTACAAGCAGCCCAGAGACCTCCCAAAAACACATGGTTGTCACCTCCCAGGCATATGAAAGAGGTGCGGGGTCTTGGGAAGTCCCCTACGCTTCTCCGTCAGGCGCGTCACCGGATACGAGTCCGTGGAGACTCAGGACATGACCGTATAATCACATACTACTGGAATAACATTGTCATGTTAACGAATCATACTCTATAAAAAATATTCATTTTCAGTTCACTCTACAGCTTGTTCCCGTAGATGGACTAGTTGTAAAATAAATAACAAATATATTTTGATTGAACAATTAAAAAGCAATTTTTCTAATTTCAAATTATTCGCATTTGAAAAGCGGCTAGTTCTAATTTTATATTTAATCATTTGGAAAATTATAATTAAAAATACTTAACCTAATTCACTAGTAATAAATTAAAATCGCATAACCAATGTTAATTTATTAGAAACCTAGCTTGACTTATCGTCTACTAATTCATAATTGTCTACTAAATCATAATTATTTCTTATTCAATTCTTCAATATTAATTATTTAAGTTGTCATTATTCAAAATAGTAATCGTCAATTCGTAGACATTACTAAATTATTTATTTTAAGAATGATATTACAAATTTGAAAATAACTTTTAAGATAAAATTACTTTCTTCAGTTAATGACAACTAACCAGTAAATTTCTATTCAATAAACTAAAATCATTCCCAGCGCTGGTTGATATCAGTAAAACCTCTCAACGCTACTTAAAGCCACGAGAGACTACATAAAAAAAAAATCTGCCCGAATGTCGAAGGGTAGGTAGCAACCCTGACTACAAAGCGGACCCTTTATCCAAAAAGGGAAGGGATCATTATGGTCCCTGATGGTAACAAAGATATGCCGCTTCAGGTGTCAATAGTAACAGTTTTTTTCAGTCGAGGAACACCATAATAGTAACCAAACTTTTACTAATGTGTTAAATGTTTAAGCGCACGAAAAGATTTCGCAACCACGAAACTCGCAGACAGTCGAGCAAATATTTGCCTATTCCTAAACCAACTCAAATGAAAAAGTCAAAACCTAACGCATCTCCTTTAGTGAGCCTTCTTATCATTTTGACTGTCGTCTTTACAACTTTTAAGAAATTTCCATGACGTTTTCGTTTTATACTTGATTTGAATACTTAAATTTGAAAATATTTGGGAACACGTGGGAGACGAAGTTTGGGGGGAGTATGTAGCTTTCGAGTCTTTAAATACTTAAGATTACATACATACAAGAATAAAAACAGTTTTTAACACGTGCGTTGGCATCTATAATTATGAGTAGTGATTACTTTTAAATTCCTTTGTTTACTTTTATTTGTTCTCTGTTCTCTTTTATTTCGTAGTTTATAATTATTTATCATATATATTTTTATTATATCGCTTTAGTTTTTAGTTGTAACCTGTCGCTAGAATAACATTAGCATACTGATTTATTTAAAAAAAAGAATATTGGATCCATGCGGTATCTACGCAATGGAATGAATAGATTGGGAAAATAAGTCAATAACTTTACCATGATATTTTACGAACAAAATATGAAACTGTTCTCGAGAAACAAATTTTAGGGCGATCCACCTTTGTATCTCATTTCAAAATATGACTTGGGTGCAAAATGCAAAAAAATCACTAATAAAAAACGGATCTCTCATAACGTGGGAATCGAGAAAACAACATTAATTCTGAACACTGACACTTACTTCTTCATAGCGTTGAGATGACATGATGCATAAACGAACCTAGGTTTAATAGTAAAATACTATTAATAGTAAAAAGACTAAGCATTTCATCAGCCGATTTTTATAGCTAACATTTTAATTAGAGCCCTTAAGTGAATAGTCCTTCGAAAAACCAGCAACTTATTTGTCATGAATTTCTATTTTCTACAATTCACAAAATGAAAATATGTTATTAACTTTTCCTAGAAAATTAAGGTTAAACTTTTTTTTTAAACCTGACACTACTTAAATGAATTGTTAACGAGCTGAAGGGGTTCGAAAGTCAACAAACAGTACAGTCACTTCAAATTTGTTAACATGGTGTTTTAATTATTACCGTCTTAAATTGCTTAAAATTAAAAATAATACTTTCGTTTCCTAGAAAGTGATTTTCTAAAACATGACTGTCTGACCATGTTAGATGGCAGTAAACTACATATTAATATACATGAATATTTTGTAATTATGTGTATTTTTACAACTGCGCAACGCTAACTGTCGCTTTCTTTTTGTTTTCTTTCGCGAAGCTATATCCAATTTCTGGTATGTATAGATAATGTATAGATAGAAATCTCCATAATCCACAATCCATAATGTATAGATGGAAACCTCGGAAAAGCGCTTTGATAGCAGGCTATAGAGTGGGAAATCCGAACTAAATGGTTTACTAATGGGGTTTCTGTACCGGGTCGAGTTCAAACTTCAAACCTGAAAGGCCTCTCATTTGATAAGTTAACAATACCACTGACCACGCTTAGAATACCATAGACACAGATTCTGCAGGTTGTAGATTTTGTTCCTACGTCAAAAGCAACGGTCTATGGCACAGTTTTGTAAGGGAAGATGCAAAAAACGTCATTTGATCAAAAAAACAGTATCGCTAGTATAAACTTCAGTTCCACGGAAAACTAAAATGTTTCTGTGACGCGATTTACAAAAGTGCCTCAATTTGCACAGAAGGGAAAAAACAAAGTTAAATGTCACTCCTACAATCTGAAATAAATTACCTTTCTTGTTCCCAGAACAACGAATAAGTGCTAATGGCCGAAAAAGAAAAAGGGAAGAATCTACGCCGGTAGAATTATCAAATTATTTTCCAAGTTCCGGAAAGAAAAAAAACACACTTTTTCAATGATTCATTTTACATATTTTAAAAATACACCAGTAATTTTTCCGGTAAATGATTATTTGCCATTTAAGTGAGGGAGGCCCTGCAAAGGTTTACTGTTCGTGGTCTATTCGGGCCAAGAATGTGCAATTAGTCTTGTTTCTAAGTTATAATTTGAACGTAGACAGGTCAGTCTTAATCGTCATATGCGAACAATCATAAATTATAAACTGTAAAACAGTCATCTCATCTTCTGTCATAAAAATTAAAGTAATTTGACCATTAAAAGAAACGAGACAAGAGACGGCAAACTAGTAGGCGGAACAACATAAACCTCATCATCATTTTACTTACATTACTTCCTGAAACGGAATGACATTTTTAACTCCCTCATTTATGGGTCGTGAGTCATTCGTAGCCGTTTCACAGACGTTTTATAGCATATCATATATCGATATAATTAAATTAACTCATTAAGACTATTCGATGAAATGGTATTAAATATAGCCCTTTTATATTTTAGACAAAGGCAGAATTGGTGTTTTCCAAATGCTAGCAAGCAAATAGTAGCGGAGCTTTCTATCTTCATAAAGTTATTTCTTTCACAATGTAACCAAACTTGCTAGCTTCTTATAATTATTTTCCTTTAATCAGCCTCAATTAAAAAACTATTTCCCTCATAATGGCCACAATCAATCGAATAATTATTATAGGCTAGAGCGAGAAAACAATTTTCCTTGTAAATAAACTTCATGCTATGGCGTTTCTATGTTTAAATCTATTGTTTTTAATTTATCATATAGCTTACGAATCCGAAAAATATACGAAATTCCCTGATTCATCCTTGAAGGGAACTTAACACAACAAATATTCTAAGAAATAAAGCCAGCCTTTTGAAAATTAATGAAGGGTCAATTGTTAATAAATTACTTGTACATAGTAGTGTAGATGTATATTTTTTCCAATCTTATTATGTAGAGAATCAAAGATCTTGATGTCCCGATTAATAATATGTATTATTTGTTCGAGCTTTAGTGGACTATAGTTATAAAAACCCATCAAAGGTGTCAACAACATTATTTGCGGCACATCACACGCGACAAGAGTTTTTATATATCAAGGCACACAAAAACTGTCTTCAATTACTAAAGGAGTCAAGAGGACAGTTTTTTTTTTGCGCTTTCATTGGTGAATTCGAGCTAGTAGTTGCTCGATACTGCTACCTACGCGATGGCATCTAACACCGGGGAATAGGTAAAAAACGATTTACCCACCTCGAGCAGGTGATTCGCCGGAAGTGGGAACCGGCCATTCCCTTCCTGGAAGGGCGAGATGAGTTGGAGAGAAGGGAGCGTCAGTGGCTTCTCGGAAGGTCCGCCATCGATCGACGAGGCAGTGGAAGGAAGAAGCGGCCGCCAGGGACCAAGTTCAAGGATCATAGTGACGGTCACGCGAGGCTACTGTTCAAGGCTTGCAATTAGACGGAGTGGAAACAATCTGCAGACGAGTTCTATCTAAGGAACTCTATTTTCGGAGTTATAATCGAGAAATAACTGATCTGTCAAAAAAATGTAAACATTTCATTAAAGGAAGGGAATAGCTTAGTAGTCGATTATATAATAGCATTGTTCTATTACGTTGTCAATGTCTAGGTCGTCGACTTCCCCCGCGTTTTCAACGCCGTTTAGTTTACCGAGCTTATCGTTTATTCGTATGACCTCAGATAAGCGCCGATAAAATTGTTTATTTTAATTTAGAAATTTAACTGTCATTTTTCAAAAACCGCAAGTACAACCGACAACTTTTACTTAGGATATAAACTAATGGAATATAACAAAAAATCAATTCCAGCAAACCAAAGTGACCGAAAAAACAACATATATTCCAAAAAATTAACTTTGAGGAAATCATTACCTTCCATTGATTTATTCTTATTTTGGTAAATGTTTTAGGCATCAACAATTTTTTCTCTTTTTTTTTCTTCAAGTTAATGATCTCTAACAAATCAGAATAAGCAATATTGTGTCATATTATCCAGTATCATTTTAATAATCGTTTAATTTAAATGTTGGAAAACTGGCCCGTAGCAATAGAGGAACGATTTATGATATAGTACTCTGAATAAGGTCATTTTGAGGAAGAACAATGGGGTGAATATAGGACCAGTTTATGACGTGGTAATACCATGGTTTGTGTCCGGGAAATCAGCACAAAATATTAATAAAACTAAAATTTTAGTCGGTAAAAACCTAACCTGTTGCCATATTTGTATGTAACATATCAAGGCGTTTATAAATTATACTTTTCTCTTCCAATATCAATTAAAAATTAATAACTAATAATTAGAGCGATTTTTTTTTACTTTCTCCATTTTGAAATTATCATAGATAGACTATTTAGCGTCTATCGATTAATACATGTTCTACTGAAATATAGTAAGAACGGAGGATAATTTTTCAGATTAATTAAGCATATTACAACTTGTTTTTTGAATGTAATAACTTATTGGGTTAAAGGCTTAAAAAAACTAATAAAATAAAATAGATTTCAGAAAATCTGGAAGAAAAACAAAAAAACAATAAAAATTCGGACGAATAGTGTTTTGCACTTGGTTCTGGTTATGTTTTACATTCGGAAGGTAAAAACAAAAATGTTTGGTTTTTGGTATTTATGGCCGAGATAAGAGACTTATTATTAGTGATATACTTCAAAAGGCCGACTTTAAAACCGAGATAGTGAAAGCAGTTCAGTTTTTAACGAGCAGTCACTTCTTTTTTTTTTTTTAGTTTCCATAGCTGACACATGGAATTTCATAAGTTCGGATAAGAGTTTCTCAGGATGGGTATGACTCATTGAATTTTTTCTGACTCAGATACTGCACGGGAGTTATTTTCAGATTATTACCGGTACTCATGTTAGCACTTCCGAAGTTCATTTGCGCCATCGAAAGTATTTCAAAGAGTGTAAAAGTTTAGCGTACTGTAGGAGGAGTGAAAAAAAAATTACAACGCGACCTTCACGGTTGAAAACGGCTAGTTTCAAGGAAAAGTATTCTTTTATGAACTGATTTTGATGTATCGAGTCAGTATTAGATCTGCTATATTTTTTTTATAAAAGGCGCAGTAAACAAGCACATTGAAAACTTATGATTTTCCATAACGCGATAAAACTCACACACTGTACATATACTTTGTCAAAATTCGGCTTTGGAAGAAAAATAAGGCGACGCCACCGTCGGTCCAGCGTAATTGTGGGAAAATATTCAGGTATAACAACGAAACCCTCACAATGGACACCCTCGAAGAAAAAAAGCCAAGAAAACCAAAATCAAAAATGATTATCTAGTTACATCACAAATATAAATTTATATTTTGTCCAACGTTAAAGGTGATGTACTTTCATTTGAATGTAAACCACTCGACGAACGCTCAAGCAATACCAAAGAACATACAGCAATTATTGTTAATTTCAATCATATTTCTTGATAAAGCATTAAGTTGGGCGACCCTGAAATAATTATCGAGGGAACCGCACCATTCTTGTGGCCGATTAAGTTGATTAAAAATATTGAATGTACCACACTAAAATATTGTGGCAATGAATTTTATTTTAATACAATGCACCTACCCCGTTAGAATTATAGGCACGTTTAATCTTTTATAACCCTCAAAATTTTATTTCTTTGGGGTAGTTAAACAGTTTTTGTAGCTTTGGCCCATGTCTTGAAGTAAAACGCTGATCGATGTTTTAATGCTTGTAGATTAATTTTAATCATAATTAAGTAAATATTTATTTTAAAATGTTTTCTCATTTTTATATATTGGATAGTGCCCGTTATATTTCAAGTTATTTTCTTTTAACATTAATTAGTCTAAATTAATTTTGATGGCTGTGATGACTATACTGTTGTTTAGTAGTTTTTATAGTGGGCTATTAAAAATGTTGGCCCAGCCTTGAAATAAATAGCTTTTAACACTCAGAAAGGTGGCTCACCATTTTATTAAAAAAACTGAATTATTTATCATTATTTATTACTCATTTAAGGAAACTCCTTACAACATCGCATGGAAAATTAATGGAAGAAATGAACTGAGTATGGAGCACTATGAAATATATCACATCAAGCAACAATTGTCTGTCCAATTCGCATTTTTTTCATTCAACAAAAAATTAATATTCATACGGACAACTCTCTCTTTCTATATATATACAAGGAAATGAGACGTAGGGATGAATAAAAATAAAGTACCTTTTTGGGAAGTACATCCTGCGGTACCTGAAGAAGCCGTCTATGGACTTGCCGCGAGACATGACTGCGGGGTCTAGAGCGAGCCGCATGCCGACTGTGACTGCCGGCAGACCAGCCAGTGGGGGATGTTTACCTGCGCCCCACTCTCTGCCCGCCTCTCCGGGGGTAGTTTTTCTAGTGCCCTTCTCATCTCATCATTCCTTTCCCTCTTCTCGCTCTTCTTCTCATATATTCCTCTTCGGGTCTGTACAAGGTGCAGCAATAGCATAGTAGTTTATTAACATTGCACTAGTTGGTCCAATCGGGATTTCATTTTTCCCCAATATTTTAATGGGGGGGGGTCCATATACATTTATATTAATGAGGTGCATCGTGTAGTCTGTACCACTTTCTAGCTGTTGACTTTATAAAAGCTTTTAAAACGTTTAGGAACAGAAACCGATGTCGAAATTAAAAAATATAGTACTGTCTATTATCTAATTCTTGAATCCTATCTGGTGAATGGTTTTTTTTTTTTTTTAGATTCCTACGGTACTTTCCTTTCAACTTGCTTTTCTCGATTAGCAAGTGTCCTTAAAGGAGAAGTCCATTGGTATATATAATATTTAGCTCAGACTTTTCTCTGTCTCTTTATGCAATGCTCTATTAGTTCACTAACTTGCTTACTTCGGAATTTAACATTATATATATATATATTATACGTTTTTTAAAGAAATTTAATTTATATTTAAATTTTTCTTATCTGAGGTTTTTAGGTTCTGCTAATAAATAAATAAGTCTGGCAAAAAGATGAATTTAATTACAAAAAAAAAAACCTTAAATTAATTATATAAATACGTGTTTACAACTTTGCTTCCTCTTCTTCTTTGATCCTGATCATTCATGTTCAATCAAAATTAATACTTTTCAATCAAAGGAAATTCTCTTCTGTTCTTCTTTAAGTCCACAACCATTAACTAAAAGAAGTTTTTAAGTTTTTTTTACTCACAAATTAAAGCTAATATGTATCACGGGATGATCCCAAAACTAGAGTGACCTAACGTACTGTGTTCTCGTAGAACAACAACCATTTTGTTTTTCATAACCTTCACTCTTTTGTTTTTATCGCCTTCTTGATACAGTTCGATTAAACCTTTATATTTCAAATTCTTATATATTTAATCTTGACACTATGAAATCCAAGGAATAGAGCTACCATAATCTTCTATATTAATAAAACCCAGCCAGTAAAGCCCGAACTAAAATTCTTTCTGAATATCTGATTTTTATAGCTGTCCCTCGAAACTTTTTGGAATATATTTGAATATTTATTTCCTGCGATTCGTGTTATATCTTTACTACCAGACATTATGAGCTAACCAAACAGGTGGGGCTGTGGTGCCTCCTTAACACTGGAAATTACTCTTGCGCTCTCTTCTGTAATGTGCACGAGATATACTTATTTTTTTCAATACAGAAATAACTAATTTCCGAAGCATATTACAACAAGTTGTGCACAGTTATAGAAGGACGCAATAAGACTTATGAATGAACTAGAGAGAGACATACTAAAGAATCCGAGCAAATAATAATCCTATGAATTGATTTTATTGAAAACAATATGAAGATCTATGACGTCAGTTATCCCTTACAGTATATTTCTTCGTACCTGTTTGTGAGCAAAGGCTCTTCACCCGATGCATATAATTTATTTTTGTAGTTTGTGAATTACTGGCATTTAGAATATAATTAATAATTACTATAAACATTACCAGTATGCGCATAAAGATATGGGGTGCATAATAAATACATATTATGTGAATCTTTTTAAGATTCACGTCGCAACAATAAGCAGTGTTTCTTTTTTTTTTAAGTTAGAACACAAAAATACACCTCTTTCAAAGCGAAGGCCAAATTCGTTAGCGACAATTGTTTGGTAACAGAAGCGGGACATACGCCGCTCCTTAAATATTATTTTATTTACCTGTATAACCTTTTACTAGCTATTTTCAAATACATAAATATCATGAAAACAAACTGACTTCTACTGTTAGACAGTACTTGTCTGGAAATATCTTAACCAATTATTGCAACCGTATGAGACCACGTGTTTTAGAGTGTAATCGTGTATGTAATATCATGCTATAATATAATGCCTTACCCTGAATGTATACGAATGATTACAAATCAATAAGAATCAGAATGCCGGAGATTGGGCAAATAACTTACGAGAGTTATGTAACAGTACTGGATGGAGTAAGATAATTAAATGAAATTAAGAAAAAACTTTACTCTGGGTTATTGTCAACAAAGAATTACAATAACAGTAACAAATAAATGTCTAGCTGACAAAAAAATAAAAAAAAATTATAACATTATAGTGGTATGGTTATAGAGGGTCTATGTGATGACATTGAACATTAAAACAAAAAATGGAAATGAGTAGAGGTGAATGACATTGAATGAAAATTGCAACTATGAAAATAAAATATATGTTACAAGGGGGAAAATAATACAACTAATATTCACTTAATATATTATTGGTACTGTAAACACAACCATGGAAGTCTGTATTCAATTCACCCCTTGGATAGTTAGATTTTTTAACACGACCGACTCAGTAATTAAATTCAACATTATGTGTAGAAAAGGCAGGTAACCTGCCTTAACAAAACCGAATGCAGTTTCGATCACATCGAGTGGGCTTTTATTACTTCAGCCATGAACACCACAATTACATTCACTTTTGAATTAGAATGCAATGTTCTATTTTATGTTAAATATTTGATTTTTGAGCTGTTGAGTCTAAGTTTTTAATCATTTACAACAATGTCTGTTCACAACTCAGCACCGTTGCCCTCAATAGCTCTTGCTGGCATTCTCAAGTGCTATTGATGCTGCCAATCAGCGTCTCTTCTCATACTCAGGAGTACACTGGATATGGAGTTTAGTACTGATCTAGTCGACGTATGCTGTCCTGATTTCCTGTATCATTGGCGCTTGATACACGCACGGCAGTGTGAGATTTTTGTTAATAATTATGATACAAGTATGAGATTTTTTTTTATTTAGACTAATTAGTCTAAAATTATTCTAGGTCGCAAGGTTTTACCATTGTATATTTAAAGTACATTTTATAAATCTATTATGATTTAAATGACACATAGATCGTAATTATTAGCTATTTTCAAAGTGAAAGTAATCGTGGTGTTCACGGCGGAAGTGACCCACTTGATGTGATCGAAACTGCATTCGGTTTTGTTAAGGCAGTTCACCTGTCTTTTCTAGCTATAATGTTGAATTTAATTACTGAGTCGGTCGTGATACAAAATCTAACTATACAATGCGTGAATGATACTAATACTAATGCACTCAATTTGGTTATACCTACAAGGTAAGATCCGGTGCTCTAGGCACGACTGCAGATAACACAAGCATTCAGATGCAGTTTGTAAAATTGATTCAGAAACCATTCAAATCGTGCCAAATTTTTGTTTCACCTCTGATTACCAGACAAGCAGTATTCGAACTGTACCATCTCTGTGGACTCTAAACATAATCAATTTCTAATCTATGATAATTTCTGAAAATTTAGACGTCAAAGTTGCAATCAGTCAAAGAGAACTACAATGCAGTCTATTTAAAGAAAAGAAGAATTATTTGATTTATACAGCTAGATAGATAGATTTATTTTTTATATTATCGAATATAAAAATCATTCGATAGTGATGCTTATAGTATAAGCATTAAATCCATTCAACGTTATTGAATCTACATCAAATATATTATTCGTCAAAGAATAATAAATAAGAGGGCTGGGAGTTAAGCTCGAAGCCTCCTTCCAGATCTTGATCAAGTGGTCTACCAACTGCAGCAATCCTTGTGACCCTTTAGCTTAGTCAATGCCCAATCTTCCTACCCGATCCCGTTGTGATCTAGGTTGGCAGGGCACCTGGACGAAGTTCCAATCCCGGTGGGATAAATATATTTTTACTTTGGCTAATAATTTTAAAACCCCCGGAATGATATAGCTCAACTATTAATTATTAAAACATGTAGTTCAGTTTGAGTATTACTTAAAACTTAGGGTTATTTCCAGATTAACAGCTTCAAAATTCTGTAGGGTGCCGAATTAATAACGAAACGTAACTATCCAAAGAGAAGGTTTTATCATAAACCGTCCTGGTTGTCTTCACAAAAACAAAAATATATTATTGAATTAATAATTACAGCTGAATCCATCCTTGGAGCTCACGACCAATAGATTGATGCGGTGAGAGTAAAAACGGGAAGGTTAAGTTCGACTCAGAACCCTGGTGAAGGGGGCCTAAGGTTATGGTACTTAAAAATAAAATTCATCGTATATCAATTTTAGATTGTTCAATTCACTGAGTGGTGCAATATTTTATAAATTAAATCTTTTCAAACCATATCCATTTTATTGGGCTAGTTACTGTACTCTGAGTGGTGACTGGCTGCCACACTCCCTGCTGAAAAAACCGTACCAACCTCCAGCGTTAATCCAAATGGTAATTCTAATTAGTACGCATCGGTGACGTTTTCTACTTCATTAGGAACGTGCCAAGATAATGAGGGTTGGAGATACGGTCTTAGATTTTTTTTCTTCAACAAAGTGAGTTTCGAAGTTATTAGAGCGAAGTATCTTTCTTTGGGGCAATAGCTGTTAGTAAGTCACCAGGTAGGAATCCAAAAACGACCAAAAAAGCAACCATCACAGCCATCACTGCCAACTATAACAACAGGTCGTCGTCTTACTCGAGTGAAATAGAGGTCCCTAATGACTTAGATATTACTTGGCACTTACTACAAATTATGCAAATGGTGCACTTTGTCATGTGCAAGATGTCAAAACGATTCGGGCGAGTCTTGACCGAATCAGGCGTAAAACATATTATTCCAGTCACTAAACTCTAAAATACAAACTCTCCAAAATAAAAACTGCTATGGTCTTATCGTACCACAAAATATTAAGCGGATTTCATTGCGGGGAATATGTTTAGTCGTTTGTAGGCAAAGTAGCTCTATTTTAAATTTGCTTGCTTGTAGCAGCATGAGACACAATCTGAATTATTTTTCAATGTGACATTGATCTACCTCTAAATTTTTTTAATTTATTTTTGAAAGTAAGGTCACCAATTTGATATATATATATATATAGGAATAGAATAACAAAAATTAAAAGATAACATCATACACGGATACATTGTTTTACTCGTTTTATTGTTTTTAATCTTATTATTTATTAAGTTAACTGCTTAATATGTCATTTTCTTCTATATTATATCTATCTATATTAAATTTGTAAATCTTTTTCGGACTTGTAGACCGGAACGTTGTTTGGCGAAACGTTGACTGATGATGTCATATCAATAAAAAAAGATAAGAGAGAAACTCCAAGTTTATTTTTCTAACATCACATAAATAACAATATAAAAGTGTCAGTTTTATTGTTACTTCAAAGAGCAATACCATATAATTAATTTATTAATCAGTTAATATTAACAAAGTATATGCGTCCAACTTTGATTAGGGTATTAATTTAACATCTCAAAGTCTTGATTTTTAATATGAGTCTTTTGTTTTTCAAGCAATAATAACAAATAGTAATAAAATTAAAAATCTCGTCTTAATTAATATGCGTCATGTGTTAGTTCTTTTGCGGGCTATAGTACAAATGTAGACTGTAAGCCTTTTTTTTTGTAGGTCATGCTCTTAAAATCATGTTTATATTTGTGCAATTACTTCACATTTCCCCATAATCTGTGATCTGTGTGGAGTTTGAATTGTCGCACAATGGGTGGAATCTCAAATCAAGGTGAACAAAAATCGTATCTAGTTTGAAGATTGGCCGGTTTATTCCGGAATTGGGTGATTTTATGGGGTGTAGGTTACGAATTTGAAATCCAATAAATAGTAGTGCGTAGAATCGATTTTATTTAATAGGGAAATGTTCGGATTTTTTCATTTCGAATTCGTAATCAACAACCAAAACTAAAGTAGGAACTTACAATGATTACTTCAAATTGTGACAGACGGGGGTTTGTTATTGTCATAGGAACGTCCATAAATCAACTCATTGAATTGAATTTGTCCACCTAGTTTGTACTAGGTGATTTACTGCGTGTTGGTTTGAGAAAACTCGGATCGTGCAATTTTTGGCGATTTTTTATTTCACAAAAAGCACTTTGTATTAGGATTTTATTTATTTATCTTAACATTTTTACAGCAATTAGCCGAAGTAACATAGTCAAACAAAATTATGTTCAAACGTAATTAACGTTGGTTAATTGCATTGCATGTCCCAATTCGACTTATTAACCGTATTCAACAATTTAAACAGTCCTTTGTTTGATTGTTGCAAACGACTCTTTCGGTTCGCATTAATATTGCATCAAATTTATTAATTTATGAATATTCAATGAGTTTGGATTAATTAAATCGAGGCTAATAGCAAAAATCACCAAAACAATTAGGAAGGGTCTGAAAGTATCCCACCCGGTATTTAGTGTAATTTTCTTCCCCAGGTATTGGGGATGGTAAACTGTATGATCTATAACACCTTACTTGACATTTTTTTTAACTGTATTTATTCATAAAACTAGAGAGAAAAAGTTCCAGAATTAAATTAAATACAACCAAATGTTCTAACACAGGTAAATTTGTTGACCCGTTGCCTCAACAAGCGGATTGAACAATTCAAAATAGAGAACGAACAAACCAAGTGCTTCGTTGAGTGGTCGCTCAAGCATGGTTATGCTTCCTGCCCTCCTTAACTACTGTTTAGTGACAAAGAGAGCGTGTAATTGCGAACTCACAATTTTTGTTTTCTTTAGTTTTACTGCAAATCTAAAATGTAAAGGTGATTATTGTAAAACGTTCTTCAGCGTTAGGATCTTAAGAATAATGATATTCCGAATCAATCTTAGACTTATTATATAAGATTCATTAATTCTTATAAACGTAGGCCCTGAATTGATTAATTAACAAAGTTTATAGAAAAAGCACTTGATTTCCATATATTATATTACTTGTAAGTTTTTATCTTACAAATAATCACATGTAAACAAATGTTTTATAAAAATGCTCCTTTCGACCATTATAATAAAATAATAAGATCACATGTCTCAAAATAGAAAACAAACATCCAGAATTTTGTTTACATAAAAAATATACAAAATGAGGGCAGTACCATCCTAAAAAATCAAATCAAAAACACTAGCATACTACCCATCTTAAATCAAATATTTCTAGGATGTACACCCATACTGTCATATTCCTTAAAGTGCAGCACCTCTTTAAGCCTATTAGCTAGAAGGTTATTATTAATGCTTCAAATCAATTCGTTTTTATAATGAGAAGTTAACACATGAGTTTTTTCTTACTAATAATAATTGATGATACTAATGATAGCAAATGGTCAATGATCTACCACACTTTCAAGAAAAAATATCGCTTGAAAAACTAGACTTTTGAAGTGAAGTAGATAATTTTTAAAATCCAATATAATCCTATAAAAAAAAATTAATGAAATTCAAGGGGTAAAAATTATAAAAAAAAAAATCAAAACAAATTACGAAACGTTAATTTAGAACATCATAAATAATGCGTTTTAAGCCGGTAGAGCTATCTTATCTTCCTCTTAATAATATATAGTGGGAGTTCTGGCAATGGCCAGTTTTTAACTGTTGAATTGTTAATTTATATTAAAAAAGGAAATGCGTTTCTGCGTTATAAATTATTGCTAATTTGTTTAAAATCATGATATTAGTAATAATATTGTCCATTTCTGAATTATGTTTAAGTTTTGTATTCTGAATTGTATAAACTCAAAGAGGAGGTTTATATTCGATTTAGAGTGCAGCACCTCTATAAGTATACTAAGGTATAAGGTTTTTCTTAATGCTGGATCATTGTGTTTGTATAGTAAAGAGGTTAAGCCAGTTTGTAGTTAATAGTAGTTGAGATAATAATAATTAATAATACTAATGATAGAAAAATTAACACTATATTCATGCGACATGAACTAATTCATTTCTTTCCATCATAAATCAATGAACCATTGAGCTTTCAAATATTTTATAAAATTGATTACAGCAACGTTACGTATATATACTTGACAATTAAGGTGAACCTAAATCCTAAGTGTCTTCCACCGAACGTTTGCTTGCTTTTATTATTACTCTAATAAATCTTTAGTATAAAACATTAACATAATACCGCTTCATGATTCTGTCATTCATGTTTCTGCCCTACATTGAGTAAAACTATTCCCTTGTTTTACTGTAAAAAGTCCTAATAATATAAAAAAAATATGCATTCAAATTAACCTGAATTCAAATGACAGGGAGTCTATAAACTGAATTTATTGCGTTTAAGTTATAAATTAATTCAATTGAATCAGTAAAAAGTTTTAGAAGCGTTTGGAAAAACTTTGAAAGTTTACAGTATATTTACAAGATAATTAAACCGTTTGTAAATATTAACCAAAAAAGCAACTACTATAATGGAGTTCTGTATATTCCTTCAATGTTAAGGGCGAAAGATTAACAAAAATATATAAAATAAACAGATAGGCATATACCAGAACTAAGTACATGCCAACTTTTAATAGACTCGTAAATTTTTGTCCCTGAATTTCTAAAGGACGATTCCACAAAACATAGTAATACGAATACTTTAAATAAGCAAGTTCCGCTTTTTTTCTTCCTCTCATGGTTAAACAATTATTCAAAGCGGTTACAATCGTAAAAAAATAATCAAATAATTCACGAAAAGTAAATTTACAGCATCATAAACATCGTATTTAATGCGTCCCAGGCCGGTATTAATATCTTTTATGGCCATTAAAAGCCGATTTGAGAGATGTTTAAAAAAATTAAATAAAGTATTTTTTGTCTAAAATACCGAGTTCTTTATTTTCAGGATTATTTAATACATTTTCCAGAAATTCAGTTACCAAACTTAAACTTCTCGATATCTTTCATTCATTTTCTGCGTTTGTAAGCAATGTCGTTTATAACTGTTCGAAATAAATTTCACAATAAATAATTTTATCATACTTTAAAATATTTGATATTTGCAGCCTTGAATCAACATGATATACAAACTGTTACAATCCACGCCTAATGCTTTTTCGATTTTTTCATAAGCAAGTGAAAGTGTAGTATCTGTTCTTATCAGCTTAATCTCTGGTACGACTCCCATCGGGGGTCCAGAAGATTAAACTGATTTTTGGGAAATGACGGAGTGCTAGGGGCTTGCTCCACCTCTGTCGCGGGTTGACCCGGTATTGCAGTACCTCCGGGAACGGCCCATATAAATATAAACAGGAATCAATTAACTAATTTAATTGATTCAATAAACGAAACAAATATGGGCCGTTTCCGGAGGTACTGTGGTCAACCCAGTTTGTCACATCTGTTAGAAAAGTGCAAAATTAGCTAATGTATTGTCAACCTAATAACTAATAATTGCCAAGACAGTCATGTGATTCATCATGATATTTCCACTCTTAGTACAACTCATCATGTTTGTTTTCAACTTTCTTCAGGTTATGTTTAGTCATAACCTCAGGCATGTCTATGAAAGTAGGTTATTGCGATCATAAAAGTTGTTATATAATTTTCATTTGTTAGTAATCCGTTTATGTATTGACATAACCTTCTAAAAGTTAGTATTATCTTGTTGACGTAAAGTGTTGCTGGATCAACAGAGCGTAACAACTTTTGATTGAAACCTTAGTATCATTTTTAAAGTTTTGGCTGAGGGGTCAGTCTAGATATGTTTACGCTGAGCTTTTGTTCAGGTTACAATTCGGATCATCTGTGAAGTAGATTATTTATCTAGAAGCATCTAATATCTTCTAGAACTATAACATCTAAATCTGTTATTGAGAGCCACTCTTGTGTGTGGAGTGTATGTCATTCTCCCTTCAAATAATGTGTCGGTATAGCGTCGTCATACGTTACGTGTCAATATAAAACTTGTATGTTTTGACTTATTATTTAGTATTATTTTTAATTTAAATACATTTTCTATTATGTGGCCTCTAATAGTCACAATGGAGACTAAGCGAAAGTTAAACCTCTCACAAACTCTCCCCGGCTGAAAAACCGTGAGATATTCGCTCTTAATACAGACCCTCCCTCACGTTCTCCATAAAGAATCGTATGGGCACAACGAAAGAAAATTGTCGTGATGTAGGGTTGGTTTTCGCCCGGCATCTATCCCATACCATTGGTCAAATGTTACCTATTGTCTATTTCCACGGTCGTTCACAGTGAAAACGGGTGGTGAGCTTCTCTTCGGCTTTCAGGTGTACATTCATTAAGGGCAATCACCACTTCAAAGCCCGAATAAGGCAGCTGAGGTTCAGTTTACTTTCAATGACTGGAGAGATTTCGGAATGTCACGTCCGTGGATTCCAGCTGAACTTTAAATTCCTAAGTTTAAACTTTCTGTTTTCAGTAGCGTATGTGCTCACTTATTGGATAGGTAGAAAGCCGTCTTAAGCTGGTGATGGAAGACTGGCAATGATCTCATTTCCTAAACTGCTACGAGGTTAAAATCGGTTTTTAGGTTTTGTTTGGTTTCTGCTCTCAGTATCGTTAATAGCTCATTACATTATACGTCTGGGTATAAGTGAATAAAACATCCGAAATACGAACAGTTTAGAAAACCAGTACCAATATCTCAGGTAAATATGCCCAACCACTACAAAGGTTTCCAAAGTACGCTACAATATACTTTTGTACCTGGAATCTTTAACAAAGTAACATTACCAGCCTCAATCAGATCACAAAAATATCCATAAGATATACAATTTTGATCGCACATATCATGAACCAAACCCAAATGCAATAAAGAGCCTCTTAAAGCTTACAGAAGTAGACACACAACACAAACAATAGTTCACATGTAGAATTCAAACAATTTCGATCCCCGGATCATCATTCGGGTCAGGCTAAATAGATTCTTCGTTGAGACATACTCTAGCTATGATAAATGTATCAGAAAATAATTGTTAAGAGGCTCAATCGTTACAACATACCCACCTTCAACAGAAGAAAAATAAATGATTCTATTTTCTATATACCGTTACAAAATACAATAAGAAACCCAATCAAACCTTGAATGGCATTTCAAAAAAAATGTTTCCACTTACATTATTCATCCCAAGTCCACCAACTAACTCAAGAAAAGCCATTCGCTGAAATTTGTAAGTTGCTTCTTTACCTTTTTTCCGTTATGAACGACCATTTCATAACTACGTCCATTTCATTTTAAATCTTATCTAAATAAAAATACTGGTCATATTTACAGTTCTGTCAATTTACAGAACCGAACCTCTCACATTATTTCATCAGGCAAACATGTCACGAAGAACTAAAAATAGTATTATTGTACCCATACCTTCTTATAGATGTGTAAAATGATCAAATTAAAACAAAACGAAAAATACTTATTGCTATATCTTATCCTTTATTACATTGTAATTCTTTATTTATCCTGCATATCTTGTTTTTTTTTCTATGTAACAGCATTATATGAAAATGTTATATTTAGTGCTGCTCAACTTAGTAATTATTATGTGTAATTACTTTCTGTTATTATGTTTAATTAGAATTCTATATGTGGTTATATTCAGCATTAAAAATGGCTATTGAGTGGCACCATCCATTGCTAATTAAATTAATTGATGTTAGTTTTAAAAATAATTAAAGCCAATATAATTCAATGAAGAGTAAGAGAGCTTACTTGGCAATATTCTATATACCTTAGTATGGAACAATCAATTCGCTTATTTGATGTGAAACATTAATAGGTATTCATAAGTTAATATTTTTTTTTTCTCGCTCCCTTGATTCTTGATTGAGTTCATGGTTTCATATATTTACGGTACATTTCTCAATTGTAAGTGGTAATTATTCATTATATTTGCCCTTGTGACCGTCTTGTGAGTATAACAGAACATTTAAGAGGTTTTATTTTATACTGTAATGAGTCATTTTGCTTTAAATTGATTAATTTATAATATTTTTTTCTTTCCTTAGGATATTTTTAACTTATTAAACATTTATATTCAGCGTCTTAAAGAAACTTTTAAGAGAAATAGGCAGTTTAACTTTAATTGGCCAACACCACAAACATTTTGCTGAGGAAAGGGGATAGAAAATTGTGAATTGTAATTTTATACATGTTTATATATCTAGATACTCTGCAATGTAGCATTTATTAATGTAAACCTCCACCGTTATAAAGTGTTGCAAAGTGTAGTGCATATTTGTGTTGCTGGCGACCATAGGTCACCTGAACAGTGTGGGGCGAATCAACGCACGATGTTGCTAGCTGGGAATCAGTCAAAATGAAAGATTGAAACAGCAGTATCGTTTTGTCCTTCGTGGACTTGCCATTTCTCAGCAGACCCCCTTGCATCCTACAAATAACGTTTAGCCATCTGAAGACATCCAAATAGACACTGGAGTCATCGCGCTGCCTTATTCATGTTTGTTTGATTGATGGTAACAAATGATATAGATTTGATTATCTATTTACAATAAATCGCGAAGCACCTCGACTTGACAATAAGGAGTTATTAATAGTTGTTATTGCATGAGAGGAATTTGACTATAGGATTTGGATACGTTTTAACTTTGGTGATTTGAAACGCATATGATAAAACAACATAATATTTATAAATATACATCTGAAACCTATGCTGATATTTTCATTATTTTAAGTCTAAGTGCGCGCTTAAAATTAAGTTTGCGACATTAACCTATCAATTCAACAATAAAACCACTCAGAGAGCGCTAATTAAGTGGATTTCCCTATTCTCTGTAGATCTAATCCAACCTCCTACCTCAGGTAATTATGAAAATGGTATAAGAACGAATACTTAGGCGATGGAAGTTATAAATAACGAGGGAAACACAGGCACTTCTGATGCCTGAAACACCCTTCATAAACTCGTAACTGAGAGATGTTCACTGAGGGAGGTCTGAGTAAAATCTAACTAAAAAATGGCCTGTCCTAGTCTGTTAAATCACTTCGTAAAAAAATACTTATTACCTCCTGTCCCAAAGCGTTTATTATTTTGAGTTGTTGACACCCTTGACTTTTACCACATATCTCATTCCCTTCTCAGCTATATGAACAATAATATGAATTTAGTTTCGTTCTAAAATCTAATTACGACTGTGGCCAAAACTACTTGGTCCTGAGAGTATATTTTTAAGTGTTAAATGATGTACATATATCGTATCTGTTAACACGCAATGAAGGTGGTTCACCCTACGCTTGAACAATTGATACGTACATCGGATGTAACCCTTGAACCCTGCGGGCCATTGACTCAGATGAAACCCAGTTATCCAACACCTATAGAGCAGCGTCTATAGACTATTGCCAGTGAGAGCCGCCCTGATACGGAAGTCGCTTCCTTAATTATTCAACGAAGCTGTTGATTAAATCACCCGTTGAATACGAGACGCTTTACATTTCACTCAAATGTTTTTCATGCCTTCTCATCGGTACGATTGGGTTAGCAAGCGTTGAAGTCAGGAGTGTTGTTTATACCGGAGTGGTTAGTCAGTCACCTGTTGAAAGTCAATCTGAGTCGTTCTACTTTCTTCTTATGCATACGTGCAAATGCGAATTCGTTAATACACTATGATTGAAGCAGTGCTTTGAGATTGTTGATATATGCAACAAGATGCTCTTAGGTAATTTAGTCCATGACGAATGCATACAAGCCACAATCGTTGCTACCAATGCTTTCGTGCATGAAATTGCCTTCCTTCTGTATATTTTCTATTACAAACTAATGCGTAGATGCATGGAGTGCTAACTAATGTTAGAGTGTTGATATTTATTACATTATGCATCATTTCATATCTAATTAAGGTATTTTCGTCAATTTTTTTCAAATGTACAAATCTAGTTACTCAGGAATTTACATATTTATATGCAAATAGTCAATTAAGAATTTATGTTTATTTTTATTTTTCAAGCAAGTTTTTGTTTCATTTTTTTCACATTTTTATTGTTCAGATTTACTTCATCTTATATTTTATTAGTATTTTATTTACGTATATATTTTTTAACACATCTTTCATTTCATTTTATTTTTTTTATTACTGTCAATAAACCCACTCTATGGTAAATAAATGTTTGTTCTCAAAAGACATAGTTCATGAATAATAGATATAATATTGTAATGAATTTCACACTTTCTTGGAATACTCCCTGAATATTCACCCAACCAAAGTATTAGTCAAGGGTTGGGTTCAGATCACATAATATTGCTGAATTTTTGAACTATCAAACTGGGATTACCAAGACATCTCTACTATCCACACGAATTCCGGCTCGTCCTCCGGGATTAAAACCGTTGGAGGAAATGCTAACGGTGAAAATCCCGCAACTCTCCAATGTTTAAATTTTCCGTGATTATTCAACTAAATCTAATAGGTATTTGATTATTATTATTTTTTATGTATGCGTATGTTAGTGGGATGATGGTAAATATTAATGTTTACTTACATGATGAATGTTTACTCTTTATTTTTGGGCAAGGTTAAGCATGAGAATTATATCGTGCATGTTAGGATATATAATTATAATTTATAATTTTGAAGTGATCTTAAAAAAAAATTGATATCTACTTTAAATGTCTCCCTCCACCAAAAAAAAAATAAGGACTGTTGAAATACTTCAAGCAATTTTTATAAATGAAATTAGATATGAGAAGTGCCACTAAAGCAAGCGGATAGCCGCGCTTTATCAAAATCAAAGAACATGTACCTGGAATAATTATCATTAAAAACAAAGAATATACCTCCCTAAACAGACGATCTTTCCCGATTTGTTTATGAATTGAATACAAATTTTTATGAACGCTTGTAATGTATTATATGTAAAATCGTGGTATGTATTGTATTTGTAAAATCGTATGTATCTTGTCAGAATCCAATAAGACTTTCCCCTTGTAAAAAATAAATGATCTATTATTATTATCGAGTATTTATTAATTTATGAATGTTTACACACATACATGATGAATGTTTACTCTTTATTTTTGGGCAAGGTTAGAATTATATTATATTATATTAGAATTAAGGCTAATGAGAATTATATCAATTATATCGTGCATGTTAGGGTATATAATTATAATTTATTATTTTTTAAGTGATCTTAAAAAAAAATAATGATATCTACTTTAAATGTCTCCCCCCTCCAAAAAAAATATTCTCCATGCCTCTGAATAAAAGTCCTTTGAACAGTGTGTAGTCACAGAAGTAAAACAATCGCAGGTGGTTTGGGAAACCAAGCATTAACACAATTGCATGATTGGCTAGTAGTGCAAATGAGAAGAGCATTAATCCCACTTTATGTCGACTAACAGCTGTAGAACTAACAAGTTAACACATATTAAACTAACCAGTGAGGCGCTAGTTTATTTTACATGACATAAAAAAAAAAAATAAGGCCAAATCGTGTTAATAAGGGTTGTGGAAATTCGGCCTGTTCTTCGGGCGTTATTTACACGAGATTAACGCCGGCATGGCAGACATGGATTGATAAAGCGTATTCGGCACGAAATAGAAGTGTTTTGCAACGGATACTTAACGCGAGATCTGTCACGAGGTTCAAGTGTCGTGTGGGCTCAACATTGCCTAAGGGGAAATCACGCTCATCTCATAACAGATTTTACGGTCCCTTAGTTTCAATTGAGGAAGACACACAAGTGAGAAACCTCACGCAGACCATGTCATTCTCGCTCCGGATTTCGCAAGGGCACTCTGGCGTGATTATTTCGACTCGTTTCTGGTTTTAAATGGGCCATTGAAGTGGAGCTTCACCAGTAAAGAAACTTACAATGATTCAAAATAAACGTCTCAGAATTATAAATAATTGCCCTTACAACCAAATAATTACAAAAAAGATTCATGACGAATTAAATAAAAAATGCATTGGAATATGAGGCATCATTTAAGTTTTCACTTAATTTTTATTTTTTAAACTTGTTCTATGTTCTATTCTAATATTTCTATTGTAAGCTACTTGAGAATAAATGTTATTTTTAAAGGGAATTTTCAAATTGGGACACATAAGTATTCGATACATTGTCAAGAGGTTAGAATATTATATTATACTCAAAAAAAGTTATTAAGAGTGGTTGTACACCATAAGTTTAAGATAAGTATATATTAATTATAAATAGTGTATGTGTTGTATTATATTGTAGATATGTGTTAACTAATTAACATGAATTATTTTGCATAGGATAAAGTTTATTAGTTACTATGGCCTTTGTTTGTCACAATGTCATTGTCATGTTTATAGTTTTTTAAATGAAATTATTTTGTATCTATTTTTCATTTGACAGTTCAAAATGCACAACACCCCATGGTTGAAATATTCAATGTTTTTATCGTAACAAAGAATAAACCAACCCCACAAAAACGTAATGAAGAGTCGTCAATAAATTGCTTAACAATTACAATGTTCCTATCATGCTAAGTTTGAAATCAGTTTAAGGATTTCGATTAAGTATATGAATTATTTAATTTACTTAAATAGAGTTTGATCCCTTGAAACTGTGATTTAATCATTTTCGCAGTGAAATAAGACCCTTAATTGTTGTATTGTATTATAATTATTATTATTGTATTATAGATTTTTTTGTTATATTGTATTGACATAAAAGCATAATAACTATCACGTTACTATAATAATTATTATAATAACTACCTCCTAAATTTTTTTGTTAATTTTTTGTATTAATGAAATAAATAATATAGAAACTTGAATGGGAGTTCTCGTGATTTCCTTAAATCATTTATTTAAAAAAAAAAAAAAAAAAAAGGGTACCTAAAATAGCTTTTTCAAAAGCTAAAAACTAATTATTGCGAAAATATTAACAAAACAAAAACCTTGAAATCAGCTAGGGCGATATTAAATACATGATTTATATATTTAGTTTCAAGAATTTTTCAAGAATGTTGTTGAACTCCTTTCTGCATTGCCGCCTTTAATTTGTTCTAAACCATATGGAAGAAATCGAAATCTTAAACTTTTAAACAGCTTTTGCACGTTAAAAGAAAGTTATAGGAATGAAAGTTTGAACGAAAATAGAAGATTTTATGGGCTCATAAAATCACCCCTCATTATTTTTATGGGGCTGGTTTCAGATGGGCATCATGAAAAGTATTCTACCTCTCAAAAAATCCCTGGTTGTGTGTATCAGTTGAGAAAAAGATGACAATTAATGACAGTTTTACTTATTTTTCAAAAACGTAAACCAAAATTACAGATAATGTACACGAGATCAATGCGATACCCTAATCAAATTTATAGATATTTAGTTTAAATGACAACTAATTTATTAGTTAATGACCCTATCTCATTCATGTATGTCTTCCTAATACCAAATGAAAACTCAATTCAAAATTCCATTTATTTATCTTGAATGGGAGCTCTCAAAGATATAGACAGACACACTAGTATAAACCTTTTCAAAAACCATATTAATTACACAACCATTCCGAAATTTAAAGTGTTCGACAACACAACGAAAGGATGTTTTTGTCCACTTTTCATTTTTTGCGCATATTTCCCCTTGACAATTTCTAACTGAAACATGTGAGGCCTAGACTCTTTGAAACTAAATTGACTGGATCATTTTTAATTATCTTAGCACGTACAAAAATACAGACAAAAGTCGGATGCCACGTACATTTCTGGAAGTAGAGCCTCACCCTTCGGGCATTGCAGTCCATCTCTGTAGGAGATCATTACTTTTTTTATGCTACAAAAGAAAACCTCAAGTTTTTACAATCAATCGTCAAAGTAAAACTTAACTTCATGAAAGAAATGACTTTTCTACCATAAAAAAAATTATTAGAACAATAAATTCTATAATATGTGTTGTTCCACTTTCAAATGCAGGTTCCGTTAATAACAAGTTTTACTTGTAATATAATTCCAAGGGAAGATAAGATTTTTTTCCTCGGATCTAGTTCTTCACATTCGCAGACCTAATTTACCTCAGCTGGGCGAGAGTCTGGAAGTAAGCCATGTCCTGAATAGAGAATATATCAGGATAACTTTGCGCTTTCGAATTGTATGGCATTCTCAAAAATATAGAAAATGCATTTGTTTTTGTAATTTGAATAATACACCTACGTTGAATTAATATACAGATTTAGAAATTCATGGAAGAAGCACCACGTATGTCTTGGGTGCTGAATCCTAATTGTATACTGGTCTTTTAGAAAAATATTTCCTGGTACTAGCAATGAATTCTAAAGGATAGTTTTTGGCGATAAATAAAAATAAAAAGGCTCTAGATTTTTTGTTCAAATTTATCACACTGATTCCTTATAGAAATCATAAGATTGCTTCGCTGCCATTTAGGCTCCTGACCTACGATTCGTAAAATCATTATTCTTTAACAATTGTTGAGCCTGTTTTAATTATTAATTATGAGTAATGGTACTGATCCGTTCTACAATCAGGCTAGATCGGTCATGATCATGATCTTTGACTGTCTGAAAATAACAGTGAGAATCCATAAAAGTCATTGGTTTCATGGAAAAATCACTATACTACTGATTTTTTTGCACCACAGACACACTGTGCGACGAGTTACAACTTTTTTTTTTAAATAAACCGTTACTTTTGTTTTAGCTGATTTTTAAGAAAGAGACTAATGACAGTTACCCCAGTATGCAGGTTGTGCACCCGACCGCGTACCGGGCTGGAAGTGCACAATGACAAAACGGTGCAGGATTCGTTGAGAAGAGTTCTAAAAAAAACATTTAAGAATAGGATGACTTAGTAGTCCTAGTTTCGCAAGCGAGTCATCCAATATGCGTCCTGCATAGTTCACGGTCCCAATGACAGGCTGTGCACAGCCTACTCTCAAAATTCCTATAGTATTGTACAAAATCTGTGCAACTTCCTGACAAGCGTGCACACAAAGGTGTTATCAGACACACGAGCTTTGTCTATTCAATTACTTTAGATCATACTAAAAATAAAATCTTGTCATAGTTGGACTATGCAAGTATCAAACCATTATGTTTTAACATATATGTTTCTAACAGTGCTAGCTGAGCCGAAAATCACAGGTGCCATGAGATCAAAGACATTTTCTCTAATAAAATTTGTTTGCAGGATATCTTTTTAAAACCTTTTTATTGAGTTGAAATTACAATCTGCCCTGCATGGACGATAAGTAATTGTGACAGTTTATCTCATATTTACTAAGCATTTACTCGTTGAATCGTACTATATATATATATATATATATACCTTACGTCCTTGATCGGATTTATTCAAGTTCACACAATTTTACCAAAGCTTACCCAATTACCCTAAACCCCTAGCGCAGTCATCATACAGCCTCACGCAACCCTTTAATCCCTCTCAAAGATTAAAGCAGCAGTGGCCTTGTGACTTGCTATGAATATATATATATAAGTAATCGTCTCCCAGCTGTAGACGATCGAGAAAAAGGAATGAAGAAGGAGGTAGATGATATAATAAGAAGGTTTGTTTTATAACTGGCTTTATTTTCCTCATCATTATCCTCTATACACACGGTACGGGTTTGTTTACCCTAGGCTACAAGGTATTAGGCTTAACATTGCCGTACCGCTAGACGTAACTCCCCCCTACCAGTTTACGGACATTCCCCGTAAACTCCTAACATGCGACATCAGCTATGTATCTATAGCAACACAAAACAAAAAGTATACTTTGTTAATAAAAAAAATTTGAAAAGAAAAATGTCTTCCAGGTCCATCTAAAAACACAGCACAGACCCATATAACACAAAAAAAACATAATAAACCAATAAAAAATATATATATATAGGCCTCTCGGGACTGGTCACCTGTGACACACACCGGAGTTATGTTTCGACGACGGGGCTCCCAGGCTCCCCCGCGGGAAACTTGAGCTGTTCCACATGTACCGTCCGCCGTTTAATCGGGGGTGTAATGCTTTCGACCGTGACCACGTTGTGTTCGCGGAGAGCGATCACTCGGAAAGGACCCTCGTACCGCACTAGTTCCTTACCCCTGTTCGACCCTTTTCTCCGGTACACGAGCGCGCCGAGTTTAAGATTGCCCAGAATATCGCGGACTTTGAGGTTGTCGCGCGCCACCCGTCGCCGTTTCTTATCCTGGAGCCTTCCCCGAACGGCCACCCACTGTTTCTTTAGCGCTATCTGATTACTTACTACCCGTGCGGCCAGTTCTTCATCGATCGCCGTACTCCTGCTATCGCGCCGGCATCTTCGAAGTCCAAACAGCGTCTCGACCGGAGAAAAACCGGTGGCAGAATGGATTGAGTGGTTATACGCGATGACTGCCTTTTCCATCGCCACGTTTGGTTCTAAGCCCTTCTCTCCATGGTAAATTCGTAGGTGGTCGCTAAGCGTGCTGTGCAGCCGCTCTACGTCTCCTCGACTCTTCGGGTGTCCTGGGGTGTTGAGATGCCAACGGATCTCTAAGGCCGCCGCCTCAGCCCTTATTTCGGCGTTATCAAACTCCCTACCAGCGTCGGAAGCTATCGTGTCTGGTACGCCATAAAATTGGCACCATGTGCGTAGTGCCCTTAGGACTGCTTCCGCTGATCGTTCTGCTATCAGATGGGCCATCGCTGTTTTGCTGAACCTATCGACAATGGTGACCCATTTGTATCCCCTCCATGTAAACGTGTCCACCTGCAAATCCTCCAACGGTTGGTCTGCCGTTGGCGTCTCCTCCTGTATTGCTCTGGGGGGGTGGCGATCATATTTCGTGGTCAGGCATGTGTCGCAGGTACCAATAACTCTCGCAATCGTGTCTTTCATGCCCAACCAGAAATATTTCCTCTTCAATGCTTGCAGGGTAGCGTCGATTCCCCGGTGGTTTGTCTTCCCTTGGTGGAATGCAAGGGTCACTTCTCTCTGCCGCGTTTCTTCTTTTATTGTCTCCACCTTCAGGGTACATCGGACGAACGTACGATCGACTCCGATCCTCTCCGTCCTCCATAGGCGTTTGATGCGTCCCCAGATGGTCGCATTTCCCACGTACATGTGGTGCGTTTTCCCTGGAGTAGATGCGTCCTTCAGAGCGCGGCAAATCGTATCGTCGTTTATCCCCGGTGTCGACCAGATTTTGACGATGTTGCAGTGGCCGTACTTCTCAGATTCCATCTTGAAGAGCCCAGAAGTTTTGGTGAGCCAAATGATCTGGCGCCTCTTGTCATTTATTATGGCGTCGAGGTCCTCAATGTCCGAGGGCCTATCCCCCACTGAACTCCCGTCACTCGGAACATCATTGGCTGGAGCCCCCTCCCGCTCCCCTTCCTCGCCGGGTGACCATTCCTGGACGAATTGGTGGGTGTCACGTGATGGTCCCGGAATCTCCTCTTCGATCGCATTCACGACCAACGCGCGGGATAACCAATCGGCCACGACGTTCTCCTTCCCCGGTTTGTAAATAATGTCGATGTTGTATTGACTGAGGAACTCCTTCCATCTGGTAATCCGCGCTGATGACTCTTTCAGTTTTCCCACCCATTGGAGGGGTCGATGATCTGTTTTAACCCGAAACTTCCTCCCGAATACGTAGGGCCGGAAGTGTTCTATCGCCCATACGATACCCAGTAATTCGCGTTCTAGCGCGCTATATCTACTCTCGGATTCAGTAAGGCGTCAGCTAGCGTATGCTATTGGTCGCTCCCCCCCGTCGCAATCCTGCGAGAGTACCGCCCCCAACGCGTATTCACTCGCATCTGTGGTAATCATGAAGGGGAGTGCAAAATCTGGAAACGCTAGTATAGGCTCTTCCTGTAGCCGCTCCATGCAACGTCTTATATTGTTCTCCATTCTCCGGCGTACTGCCCTTTCGTTTGATTGGGCCGTCTGGTCTCCCTGAACATCTGGAAGATGTCCTCTTCTGGTGTCCATCTGCCTCCCCCGTATGCCTTCTTTAGTCGTTCTTTTACCACGGTCCATGGGGTGTCTTCGTCGGCCTGTATTAGGTTTAGTACGCTCCGTTTTATTCTACACACTAGGCCCGCTTTGATTGATTTTACGTCACCAGAGTCGAGTAAACCCTCAATTGCCTTCGCCTCTACTCTTTCCATAATCCTATCCCCGCCTTTGATGAAATGGTTCAATTCGCCTAACTCTCCTGAGAATTTCTCTAGGTCCGATATTGTTCTCCTCAGGTCCTGTGACGTTGCCGCTCGCACCTTCATCCAAGCCAGGGAGTTTGCATGAGCTTCGGCCATCGTTTCCCTAGGTAATTCGGGCACTTCGAAAGCCGCAGGCCGTAATTCTACCATGTAACTAGGTCACTTTTTCCCAATAAGACAACAGGAAAAAAAAATTAAAATTTTACTCACAGTTGTTTACCAGAATACTCGTAGTTCCCGGGTTTCGGCACCAGTAATCGTCTCCCAGCTGTAGACGATCGAGAAAAAGGAATGAAGAAGGAGGTAGATGATATAATAAGAAGGTTTGTTTTATAACTGGCTTTATTTTCCTCATCATTATCCTCTATACACACGTTACGGGTTTGTTTACCCTAGGCTACAAGGTATTAGGCTTAACATTGCCGTACCGCTAGACGTAACTTATATATATATATATATATATATATATATATATATATATATATATATATATATATATATATATATATATATATATATATATCAATTGATCAAGAAAAAAGAATGAATAAGGAGGTTAATGATATAACGTGATGGTTTGGTTTATAACCACCCTTACTAACCAACCGACCACCGTACTCTTGCTATCGCGCCGGCATCTTCGAAGTCCGAACAGCGTCTCGACCGGAGAAAAACCGGTGGCAGATTGGATTGAGTGGTTACAGAGGACTGTTGTATGGAGACGTACTATCTACTATGATGCCCTGTCGTTTCAATTCCTCGATTTCGTCCCTTATATCCTGTCGCAGCGCCTATCGCGGGTATCGTCTCTCTTTGATATATATCACTCTCTCTTGCTTTAGTGGGATCTCATGGACCGTTTCCCCCGTCACTCCCAGTTTGTCCCCTTCGTTGAAAAAGATATCGGCGTACTCTCACCAAATAGTGCGTTTCCAGTTGTCCTCCTGATTGATCGCTCCGATTCACTCCTTCCCGTCCCCCACGGTTCCCGTACACCGGTATAACATTCTTCCCAGTCTAATATCCCACATTCCGTTACGACACTTCACTCTTGTTCCTACCCTTCCCAAGAGATCGCACCCTATGATACCCTCGTACTTGCGCGGCATCTTCCCAATCACGTGTATTTTCAAATATTCCCTCTTTTCCGCCCACCTATCCAATGCCATCGTCAATTCACCTTCGATTTCACATGTCCCTCCGCGGGTTATAAGCTTAAACACGCATGCCCGGATCCGCGACGCCTCCCCGCCGACACACAATCTGTCTGCCGCTTTCCTGCTGAGAATTGTACAAGAACTACCAGTGTCTACCAGGCATCTCACTCCTCTCGCCACTCGAATAATGGGTATACCGCCGTAATTCCCTCTCACGCTATAGTTTCTTAACTTATGGCCACCCCACTGCCAGCCCGCTCCTCAGGCTATCGCTTGCCGTTTCCTTCCTCCTTCCATGTCGTCTGCTTCTTCTGTAGTCTCTGCCGTCCTCTCCAGTCTCTCCTCTGCTACTCCTGGGTTCATCTTCTTCTTCTTCTGTCTCCAACGCTCCTGTAGTTTTCGAAGATTCTGAGGGGGTTCTTGTTCTTCTCCATACCCTCTGTGCGTTTACCTTCATCGGTTCCGGCCTATACCTCTCTGTTCGCTGGAAAATGTATGGACACTGCCTCGCGATGTGTCCTTCAATTCCGCATTCAAAACATTTTGTGCACGGGCACTGCGCCAATAAGTGTCCAATTCTCCCACATCCGTGACATCTTCTGTCCTCCTTCCTCCCGCTGGGTCTCGGTCTCCCTTGGCTAGGTCTCTAGGCTAGGCCACCCCTTTTTTCTCCGCATACCGCTGATCCTTCCTCTTCCATGCATGTTGCGGCATTCTCGGCCTCCTGTACATCACCTTGGACCACCCTGTCTCGCCTGCCTCTATTTTTCTTCTTCTTCGCAGGCAGTAGCGTCCATTAAATCTTGGGCGCACTCAATGAACGATCGGTCTCCTGGTAGACTATCTTTCTTGCCGGTATCCCTGGCCAACTGTACCTTCAGGATGGTAAATAGGAATGCCATCCGGCCTTCCACTTCCACTAGGTTCACTGTTTGTCCCAGTTTTTCAGTTATTTTGTTGAACTTTGCCACGAGTTCTCCGGCGTACTGCCCTTTCGTTTGATTGGACCGTCTGGTCTCCCTGAACATCTGGAAGATGCCCTCTTCTGGTGTCCATCTGCCTCCTCCGTATGTCTTTAGTCTTTATCCTCTTTCGGCTCCTTTTTATTCTGCACACTAGGTCCGCTTTGATTGATTTTGCGTTGCCAGAGTCGGGTAAACCCTGACTTGCCTTCGCCTCTACCCTTTCCATAATCCTATCACCACCTTTGATGAACTGGTTTAATTCGCCTAACTTTCCTGAGAATTTCTCTAGGTCCGATATTGTTCTCCACAGGTCCTGTGACGTCGCCGCTCACACCTTTATCCAAGCCAGGGAGTTTGCATGAGCTTCGGCCGTTCGTTTATCTAGGTAATTCGGGCACTTCAAAAGCCGCAGGCCGTAATTCTACCATGTAACTAGGTTACTTTTTCCCAATAAAACAACAGGAAAAAAAATAAAAATTTTACTCACAGTTGTTTACGAGAATACTCGTAGTTCCCGGGTTTCGGCACCAGTTATCGTCTCCCGGCTGTAAACGATCAAGAAAAAATAATGAATACGGAGATTAATGATATAACGTCATGGTTTGGTTTATAACTGGCTTTATTCTCCTCCTGATCCTCTATACACACTATACACATAAATACACACATTCCAGGGGCTACCCTACTTCCCTAACATGTGAAAGAGGAAGCGGAGGCTCAGGAGATCCTCGTGCTTCTCTTTCAGCCGCGTCACCTGATACGAGTAAATACAGACAGGCTGACTAGGCGCTCGGGTCATGAATGGATAAACTTATCATTGCCAGACCTCCGACTCTCTTAAATTCACAGCAAGTCACGAGGCCACTGCCGCTTTAATCTTTGTGAGGGATTATAGGGTTGCGTGAGGCTGTATGATGACTGTACTAGGGGTATAGGGTAATTGGGTAAGCTTTGGTGAAATTGTGTGAACTTGAATAAATCCTATCAAGGATGTAAGGTATATTAAAAGCGTTAAGGGTTTTATCGCTGTCATAATAAGGGCCATTACCTGTTGTTCTCTGGAAGTGAATTATGAACTTTTTACAGTATTAATTGGCATGAATGAATTAAAGAATGTGGAACGTAAATTTTGAGTAGAGCATTAAATTAAAGACCTTGACTTCCTCACTTATAAAATGTTTTGTCTTTTCTACTCCAATTACAAAGAATCGTTAACACTGTCGTTAAAAGGGTGTTTTCACATTTTTATCATCCGTGACAAAAGCTTTTCTTTTTTTCCCTTACCGCGGGATCGATTTCCCCAGATAGGGTTCTCTCGTGGACCTTGTGCAATGGTAGGTTTACGGTACCATGGGATTTTTCGTATTCTTTGGTGGGTGTATTCGGTGCAGTCGAGTTTACTGCGCTGACCAACGCATCTTGGACAATTCTAATAAACCGGTTTTATTGTTATTAATTTTTTATTTATTTTTTCTAAGCTTTTATTAACTGCTGCTAAAATGTTACCCACACTGTTTACGTTTTCTCTATTACTACTTCATGTAGGAGAAACGGTAACGTTTATTACATGAAACAAAACCACGTTATTCGTATAAATAAATGTATAAATTAGGGAGCCTTACCAAGAAGAATGTTTTCTTGGCTTATTTGTAATGCAGCTTTCGTAGATAATAAGTTTTAAAGATGAACGAAAAGCAAACTGTGAGTGTTGTATATATTTATTGGATGTAATCATTGCTGTTTCTTATTAAAAAAAAATTGTTTTCATTTCTACACAGTAAAGTACGCAGTGATGTTATAGCAGACAATCTTCTTAGATGCCGAGGGTAACAACAAGGAAGGAGTGGACGAAATGTAGATAAAGAAACCGCCCTTGGCAGTCCCGCTTCCTTTAAGTACGGAAGAAAAAGCAGACCGAAAGAAGTAGAAAAGCACCCGCGTTAGTCGAATAGGAGGACATGATTGAAATTGAAACGTCAAAAGAAATAAACGAACGACAGAAAGCGTTTGTGCCTTTAATGACACGGTCTGTAAAAAGGTCTGTGGTCGTGCAGAAGAGAACCCAGCGCCTGTTGTTTGCGACTCCCTACTTGCCCAGTTACTTCTTCAACACTATTTTACATTTTGCATTTCTTTTGAATAAACTGCGGTTTATTAGAGTTGATTGGTTGAAAAGGACTAAGGATGGAGTTCCTTCTGGCAAAAGTTATACTTAACATTTTTACATTGAATGGGATCGTAAATCCAATGGGAGCAGCCTTTCATTCAAACTAATACGAGGGAATGGTGTCCTTTAATTTATCTGCGAAAATAATGCAATCTAGGTGACATATTAACGGACGGTTCAGCAACCACAGACCACGCTGTATATGTTTTGTTACGACATTATAATGCGAAAAAAATCATTGTACAAAAAGTGTACATAAATGTAAATGTACCTGCATTACCAAAGTACTAATGAGCCAACAATGGCCATGGTTATTTAGTATTGTTCAAGTCTTTACCAGCTACGTTAATTGACATAGTGATAGCCAATTTTAATTTTACCAACGTAAATTTCAGTGACCAAGATGGTTTATCAAAAAATGGATACTTTACTAACTGTTTCACTTCACATCATTGAATGAATATAACTTTTTTTCAAACGCCTTTATTTTGATAATTTTTTTAGGAATGACAATATTTATTTTAAAATCTACAATGACCGTACCTATACTTCATTTTACATAGTTTATGGCAAGATGCATTGCATATTAGCATATGGTTTTCCATATTATGTAAATATTGGAAATAAATTGATTGATTTGATATATTAATCATTTTCAACGATTAATTGTTTTCCACATATTTCCTGCTATACTAAACCAGTACAATTGAAAATAGAGGCTTTATCTTTGGTCTTGGAAATAATATTTTATGCGATGGTTATCCATTTATTAAAAATTATTTATTGTCTTGACTGAAAATGCTAATCTGTTTTTTGGATTTACACCTGCAGTATACTTGACCCCTTATCCAAGTTACGGCTTTTATTGCACTTTTTATTATATATGATGATCGTATATCTTAATTACTTATTGCCTAGCAAGGCAGATTGTAATTTTAGCACAATAAAGGAATTTTATTATTATTAGTAATTATATATTAATGAAATACAATCCATGCTACCTATACAATACATGCTTACCTAAAAGTAAGAACGACTCACTAAAGTAGCATACTGTGGATATCTGATGCAATAAAATAATCATCATACTTCGATAAAATTACATAACGACGTGGTTCTGATGCAATAGTGACCGCAGGTTTTGGAACATGGCCCGGGAGTTTGTCTAATTTCATCTGCTTTCACCAAAGCAGGTGGTATACAATGCTCGAAAGTATTTGGGCTTTATTTCCGCAAGTTCGCGAGAGCCTTTCCATTGGATTCCTGGGCTGAGCATCTGCTTTCGAATGGCTCTTCCACGTTCCTAATTTTGAAGATTAGAATCACATCCAGGCCAGTTCATTAACATTTCCCCAGAGATAGTCAGGCCTCTTTCCCGATAGCATCACACCCCCGACGCATTGTAAACAATATCAAACGAAAATCGCCATCGGGTAATTGTATAAAAATCAAGAAGAAGAATCTGGTTTTCTTGTAGTCAACAAACATTAAAAATGTTATGTTGGATGGATGAGTTCTATTTATATAATTAAATGTACACCTCTCTCTGGTCTACCCACAATTTATTTTGTAACGATATCGCTTTCAGCGATTATACCACCATTCTCATGTAAGTTATAATTAAGATGATATGATGTAAGATTTTTCAAAAAATAAATATCAGATCTGATTGCATTACAATAGGAGGTATCATTTAAACTTTCACTATAATATTTGTTTTTTTAACTTTTACTTCCTCTTCAATTATTTTAATTATAAGATACTTGAGAATGATGGTTAGCCACCGAAATCGCTAAACGATTATGAGCATGTATTTTTAATGATACATCAATTTTAATAAAATATATGGTCACAATTTATGATTTTTATGACAGTTCTACAAAGAATCAAACAACTCGATCATAATACCCATGTGAGAGTGGCAAAGCCGCGAGTCGCAATGGGGAGTCAGAGTTCATGTATGAATCCTTCGTTCGAGTCCACCTCCAAGCGCGAACAGCACCTCGGGTCCAGGGTGGAGCCTCATTAATGGCCATAAGACTAGTCAGTATGAAATAAATATTGCGTAAACCATATAGAGGTTTAGGTTTACTTTTATTAATTAAACATATTCCTACATAAACAACAAATATATTAAAACGGACCACTTGGTTGACCAAGTGAACTTGTACTTGTTTGAACAAGTATTATCAGGACACGGGCTGCTAAATTCATAGAATTATAAATTGACACATAAGATTCCCTTGCGATGGGTCCTCAAAACAAACTTACGAGCACTTGAGACACGACTCCCCATTTGACGTAGCAAGACTAAATATCAGGGAAAAGTGGGTAATGAGTGGCTTGTAAGTGGGAGAAACCTTGGATAACATTACTTTTGTGTTTTAGAAAAATCTAGAGTGGTGATAGACGTACTAACAGCTAAAACATTGAATAATTAGATCGTATTTATCCCTAAATAATATATGTATGTTTATTTTTTTCAGGTTTTTTTTTTCTAAAGTTTGTATAATTCCATTTTTATAACAATTTATTAATTTCTAAAATAATAGCTCTTTCACAATGTTTATGTAAATGTTGGTAACAGGGTGACGTTAGCATAATGAATGCCTATCCACTCATCCAAATCATGTAGTCAACTTCTCCTTATGCATGACACTCATCCATACAATCCTCCTCGTAGCATAAAGCAGTGGTGACCTTGTGATCTATTGTAAATAGATATGTATGTCATGGGAACCTAGCACTGACTGAGCGCCAGTGGCTCTCTTGCCATGTTTCTAGATTCGCTTTAGTAAACGGAGAGCTCCGTTGCCTCCAACTTCTTCACTTGGGGGAATCCTAAGGGCTTCTGGACGATTATGTATATACACTGACAGGCAAAAAATTCCACCCACCTGATTTTTTCATGTTTTCATCTCAAAATATTTCTGCTTTGGATTGGTCAATTTTTTTTATGAATAAATATGTATATAAATATGGCTTCGATATTTTAATTTTCTCAATTTTAAGTTTAAAAATGCCTCTTTGTGCTGAGGATTTTGCACGTGGTGTGGCACTTATTGATTATGGTCGTTCCATTAGATATCCAGCTAATGCCACCTAATTCCCTACGAAACTACGAGACGCCGTCAGGCGTTTTCGAGAAACTGGGTCTTACCATAGAAGGCCCGGTTCTGGACGGCCTAAGGCAGCAGAACCACAGGATGGCCGGTTTCTTACTTTAAGAATTTTACGAAACCGGCACCTTACCGTTGTTCAAGCGATTAATCAGCTCCAAGAAGTTCGAGGTGTGCAAATTTCTGAACGTACTGCTCGGAGAAGAAATGAGTATGGACTAATGGCTTTTCGCCCAGTAAGAGGACCAGAATTGACCAGAACTCACAGAGTTACACGGCTGGCTTTTGCTCGAGAACACAGTCATTGGACTATGGACGAATGGTGTGCTGTACATTTTACAGATGAATCTAGATTTGCTCTACGATCTCCAGACGGGCGTGAAAGGGTGTGGAGAAGAAGAAAACAAAGGCATGCAGCCTGTTATTTCACCCAGAGCCAACCTTTTCAACGTGGTTCCTTAATGGTGTTGGCTGGGATTTCAATGGAGTGCCGCACAGAATTGGTTGTTGTTCGTGGAGGGTCTTTGACGGCCACTCGCTATGTAGATGAGATTTTGGAACCTCATGTGTTGCCTATCCTAATCGAAATCAGCGATCATTCATACTAATGCACGTCCACATGTCGCTCGCGTAGTACAGACGTTCCTTCATCAGCACAACATTGAGGTCTTACCCTGGCCAGCACGTTCTCCAGATTTGAACCCTGTCGAGCATTTATGGGATAACCTCGGAAGACGAATAAGAGCGCGTTCAGCACTTCCTGATACACTGCAGGACCTTAAAAGGGCTCTTCGGAAAGAATGGGCTAACCTCCAGCAAAGGGACATTTCCCGACTGGTGGAAAATATGCCGAGGCGTCTACAAGAAGTAAGAAAGGCAAGAGGAGGAAATACGCGCTATTAAATGATCCTGTCATTAATTTCTTTTAGGATAAAAATGGTTATTTTTTTTTTCATGTTTCTTAGCAGTTCACGTTTTTATTTTAAATTTTTAAACAAAGCCCCATTTAATAAACGTTAAAAACCTTATTAAAGGTAAAAAATATATTATAAATTCAATAAATAATAATTATTATATACAATTACCATGTATTATATATAAATACAATTTTTTTACAAGTGGGTGGAATTTTTTGCATGTCAGTGTATATATATTGCATTATTGTTGTTTCGAGTGTACTAAGTGGTACATATTAAGTGGGTGGAATCGTCTATAAGGTATCAATGAGCTCTTAAATTACAATTTTTACAAATTGAGAATATTCTCTAATTTACTTAAGGAAGATGTCTCATTGTGATATTGCAACTTGTGCCAGGTCATATGAGATGTTCTGAAGCTATAATATGAAGAGAAGTTAGATGAAACAGTAAATTTTGGCGAATTCCTTACATCTCGCTTCCATCCTGAGATAGCATCTCATAATCACTTAATTTTAGGCGCATATTAATTCATAACAATTAAACAATATCCTAAATGAGAATTATCGACAAATTGCCAAACTCCCGTGAAATTTAACGACAGACGCCTATTACAAGGTAAAATTTACATTATGAGTTCCCTTTTTCTTTGCTTGTATACTCCTTATAATATTAATACAACCGAACATCACTTTCACCGGAAATGGGTAGCACCAATACATTATTTACCACGTGAATTTCTAATGCTAATCGATTGTTGTTTGGCATTTACAGCCGGCTTATCCTCCATTGAATCGTTGCCTTACTCCTCAACTTCATGTATTTAATGTTAACAGTTTAACGTTTGATGGTTCTGAGAGTCTGACCAGGCCAATGCAGTCACGTTTGATTCGCTTTTCTATACTGAATTCACTACTTTTCAATCCACGTAGCCAATCATTTAACCTTAAAAACGTATTAGTTGAAGGAGGCCCAAACAGAATATTTAGAAACAAAACTTGGGGGTAGCTGAGGATATCAACAAAACGTATGTTGGATGAAAAGTAATAATTTACTTTGTAGTTTTTTTTTAATTTCACTCCTCTTCCGGAATCCGAGACAGTCCGGTATTTAGGCTTCCATCTCGACAAAGGACTGAGATGGAACCAACATACGAGGCTAAAAAGACAAGAACTAAACAGACGCTTTGGACAACTGTACAGACTACTTAGAAGGACATCCCATCTCTCAATAGGAAATAAATTACTAATCTACAAAGTTATACCTGAACCAATCTGGACATACAGAATAGAGCTATGGGGGACAGCAAAAAAGTCGAACATCAAGCGCATCCAATCCTTTCAATCAAAAGTCCTGAAAACAATAGTAAATGCCCCTTATTACGTCAGAAACATAACTCTTCATAATGATCTTAATATACCCTACATTCTTGAACTCATCCCTTCCAAGTTCATAAAATTCTATAGTAACCTATCCGATCACCCTAATCTCGTAGCACAGTCATTGCACTGCACCACTCATCTCTATAACCCTCCTCAGAGACTAAAGTGGCAGTGCCCTCGAGACCTGCTATAAATACGTGACAGTGGGAGCCCTGGGGCAATGGCCAGTTTCTCCAATCATGTCATGAGCGTCTGTGGCTCTCACGCTCTTGGTCAGTCTCCAATGGCTCTTATTCAATGACGCGGCTGACGGAGGGGCGTGGGGGATTTGCCAGGACTCCACTTCCTCCTTCACAGGTGAGGGAGGTGACAACCATGTGGACTTGGGAGGTCTATGGGCTGTTTGTAAATACTGTATGAATGAGCGAGTGAATGAATTACTTATTGCCTAATGAGGCAGATTGTAATTTTATCATAATAAAATTGTTGTTAATCTGAAAAAAAAAAATTACTTTGTAAAAAACGTTGAAACAATACCTTTGGATTGATGAGAAAATCATTTTCAATTCTTGCTCTTCGATGAAATACATCAAGACTAGAAAGTATATACAAAAATTCAGCAGACAGTGTAAAACAATTATTCCTACATCACAACATGTAAAAGTAAAGGTTTCATTACTTACTTACCTTCACGAGTGACAAAACGTAGAGTTTAAAAATAATTTGTGTATTTAATAATTAGATGATTTAAAATACTTTCAAATTCTAAATTAAATCTAATGATTAAACTATGTAATTGGTATATTTTTATTTTAGAATTATACATTATGAACAATTTTTAATAATTTATAATATAAAATCAACAAATTAAAAAATGGAAACGAAAAAACATCGATAACAAAAATCAACTCCATAAACAAGGATCTTACAGCCACTTAATTTCATTTTTTGTATCGATAAACTTTTGAAATAATTAAAGATCAGGTCTTTAACACTGAAACGAATCACAAATGGTTGTTGCAAATGTGCATTCAGTAATTGGACTGTAGTCTGCTACCTTGTACTGGATATCTCTGGTAAGAGAAGCTCCCACGGGTAAGATGGAACTTGCCTGCCTGTAGGATGATACCTATCAAGTAGCGTGATCCAGGTTTCTCTGGGTTGTCTAAATTAACACCGTATTACCCTGAAACCATAGAATAGCACAAAGAAGAAAGTTACTGATGGCTACTAACGATGAAATAATGCTATCGTCTGTATACATTTATTAATGCTTACATGCTGGGTAAATGCAAGAATGAAATTTCCTTATCAACTCAGGTAATATTACTAGCCGCAACACTAATTTTTTTATGGTGGTATAATATTTATAATAGAAGTTTACTTGCTATATATAAAAAAAAGGAGTATTATTATATATTTACTTTTTGTAATTAAAAAATAAATATTTTCCTTGCATTTTTGAAGATCTTGTCTTCGTGATTATTAATGTGTCGTTACATTAGTGGAGTTATAAATACAAAAACTCATTACAACTGTCATCGTTTTGTCATCCGTAACAAAACCCTGTGCGACAATTCGCGCTTCATTTTTTTTTCAAATGAATTATAAAAATAATTTAAACTGTATACTTAATTGTTAGTAGCGTGACTCCATTACTGAGGTTCACTAGATGAGTTATTCATTGGACAATGGGTCAGGCCTAATTGAATAAATCAGCCTCGTGATGATGAATAAGTATCACTGAAATTCATCACTTCCCACCGGCTTCGATTGCTGCTATTTCCTTGAATACAATATCCATAAACTATTAGAATAATTATGCAAGCCAATGTCCGTGTATAGTATACGTACACGCCGGCTTTACATAAATAACGGACGTCCACTTTCTACTCGATTTATCATCCGACGAAGTAGGAAAAAAAGCGCTTAAAGGTTCGCAGATCTTTCGACCTTTAGCACTGGCCACTGGACGAGCCGAGAAAGCATAACACCGCCAAATGTAAATGCTTTTGCAACCGTCGTAATGAGTATAAGCATCAGACTGCGCATATCAACCACCTCTTACATCAAATGTATTTCCTGCACATCACCATCACCTCTTACGTGATTCTTCTGTTAAAGTGCTAATTGTATTTTGAGGAAGAAAACCTCGAAGTTGTGGGTTTGCTGAGAACGCACATTTTTTAAACATAAGAACTAGAAGAACAAAGAATCACAATAAATTTAAATATAACAAAACACCGTTTAGTCCTTCATAGATTACATTTTAGTGTTTTTTTTAATATATTCATATGATAGTTATGTTTGTGTGTGTTTTTCCATTTTTACAGTAACCTTGTATTATAATATAATATAAGAATAGCAGGTAACATAGACTACAAAGCTAAAAATACCGATATACTTGAATAATTACAAATGACAACTGCATTTTCATACATTGAGCATTAATAATTTTTTTTTAATTGTTCCCACGCTGCAAACTCACCAATAAATAAAATAGAGACATTAATACGGTATGTTCACAAGAAACCAAAGCATTTATTCTATTAAATATAATATCTTGTCATATGAAAATATTTATTATAAGCTAACTCTAATTATATATTGTATAATTTCACTATTTGGGAAGCCAAAACCTATCGAAATTGTATTTTTACTTTCTACCTCACTTGTCGCATGCACCTCCTCATAGGTGAAATCATGTTGAGAGAAGCTTTTAAAAACATATGTAAGAAGATTGAACCCCTTATTCCAAGGTTGAGCTATCTGAAGCATAATTGATGTCGGTTTATTAGTCATTTTTTTTAAAGTATGGTACGAGTGACCTTGTATCTGTGAATTAGAGAAATTAGACAGTAATCTTGAGACTGTATTAGACTTTGTTTCTTTGCAGCCTGTAACACTTGAAGGCAATCTTTCAACAATCAGTGAAACCGACCATCTATGTAGAGTCTATTTTGACCAACCAATTAAACATTTTTTTTCTTCTTATTATTGACTAGTGTTAATTTCATTTCGTCCCGAATCAAATAAATTTGATTTTTATTTATTTTCAAGTGAAATAACCCTGAAAACAGTGCTTTTGCTAAGTTTAGAATGTATGTTTGAATGGCTATTTTTATTTTGTTAAATTTACTCTATATTTGTAAATATTTGTTCAATAATATAATATGAGTTGAATTCATTTTCTTAATGTGTATAAAATTATTCGGGAATATCATTCAGCCATTACCCCAATAATGGAGATTTTAATGTATTCTTTCTATATTATTATGATGATGATTAAAAACGGTAGTCAAAGAATAAACCAAGTTGCGTTGACCGGAGCGCTGCTCTCAAGTTAACGAGCCAAAGGGAAACCCGTTTTGCGTTAACGACCCCAGGCAGGGATAAAAAAAAACTCACATATATATGTATATATTAAAAAAAATAGGAATTGCACACTTCAATCGAATTTCTGAATACAGAGGCCCAAATGTTTAGTGAAACACCATCAAAACGGAACGTAATCCCAAAAATGCCTGTCAACGTGCCTACAGGCAAAAACGTATTCGGGAATATCATTCAGCCATTACCCCAATAATGGAGATTTTAATGTATTCTTTCTATATTATTATGATGATGATTAAAAACGGTAGTCAAAGAATAAACCAAGTTGCGTTGACCGGAGCGCTGCTCTCAAGTTAACGAGCCAAAGGGAAACCCGTTTTGCGTTAACGACCCCAGGCAGGGATAAAAAAAAACTCACATATATATGTATATATTAAAAAAAATAGGAATTGCACACTTCAATCGAATTTCTGAATACAGAGGCCTAAATGTTTAGTGAAACACCATCAAAACGGAACGTAATCCCAAAAATGCCTGTCAACGTGCCTACAGGCAAAAACGTTGACCAAACAACCAGTCTTCGTTTCGTCTTTTGTCAAAGCCCAGAGAATAAGCTGACTTGTAATAGAGTAACATTGAAAAGTAAGGTTGGAAAAAATTAATAAATGCTTGTTTAACGTTATAACCTGAAGCTGATTTCGCAGTGGTTAAAGCCCGTTCACATTGAGTAGCTGCCACGTTTTCCATTTATACTTTTTCTTCATAGTGGGGAAATTCAACAATGGCACCGACACAATGATCCAATCAATAGACTTCTTACTCAAGGAAATTTACAGCATGATCAATTAACCAAAAAATATTTACATAAAGTGATAATGGTTTTCGTTTCTAAATAGGTTTTACAGCATAGCCTCGTAAAGTTTGCTAACAAGCGAAAGGCAGATTATAGCGTCCTCTTATGTAGTTCCTTTATGATTTTCTTATAATACTACACCGTCAAAAACCTGAGCTGGTTATCACAATACTTTAACTTCCTTCCTCATCCCAAAATATTTTTCGAGCTCATTTCAACTGATCTAAAATTTTAAAGATGTATTCAACGATTCCTTGTAATATGCTGATAAAAACCTATCGAATATGAAAAAAATCGGGCATATTTTGCTATTTTTTTGATTTCTCAAGTACCAGCTCCGAAGCTGTTTCTAGTTTTTCCCACGGCTGAAGAGAAATTATTAATGGAAATGTAAAAAACATTTCAAAGAGAAAAATCAAGAAAGTAGATGCCTATAATCTACCAAGGTATTTTTGTCAGGAAATTTGAATAAGAATTCAATCTTTACAGGGTCGATAAACTGCGAGGTAAAATTCGAATCAGAAATATACACAACCATATAATATCCATACCATATAATATGCACTACCATATAATATTATTAAAAATATATTTTATTTATTATTATTGAAAGCGATATTTATTTGTTTGCGAGGAGGAATTGGTTGTGGTATGAGACGTGCCGATTTTTAGCGGTTTTAGAACCTTTCACAATAGATGAGTGAGTAATTGGATTCCTTAATAGCAAATTTCACTTTATTATTCAATTAACATTCCGTATTAAACGACTTTTCGTCATCGTGGCTCACCCATGATTTAGGATATGGTTATTAAATATTGCAATGGTGCACGGTGAGCTGATTCATGTTCTTTCAAAGGCTCTGCTTTTGAATCCAGCGTTGCAGGGTTGAACAACCTCTCAGAAGTTTAATTGGTTTTGTCATTTTCAGATGAGAGTCTCACCGAATGTTCATTTATTTCTTTAAAATATTCAATAATCATAATGTCTGAAAAGAGCCTTGACATTTCGAATGTTTGAACCTTTTGGGATATTATTTATTTACGACCTCGTTCGCATATCATAAATACATACAGACGACTGCTCCGTACTTGCCTGGAAAGATACAAGAAATGAAACAATATTGCTTATTAAACCTATGGGAATCTTAACTATTCAACCATTCTGCGTGTACTCATCCATACTTCAGGTTGACTGATATTAATATTTAGGCTTCTATCCTAGTCCTTTTTTTTTTTAAAGCTTATTGCATTCGGGTTATATCTTTACCTATATATCAATCACCAAAGGCTCAACGGTTCAATTCCCGACAGCGATAAGCTTTTTTTTTTTTTTTTGGTACTGAAATACATATTTCCTATTTTTCCTATTCTCTATACGTTGTTTTGACAAACTATAGTGTAAAGCTATCATAAATAAACTAGACGTTTTTTGTTAACTCATTCTCATACAGATGGTATTTTATTAAAGTGGTTGAGGCCCCAGAGATACTTTCAAAAATATCAAATGGTCAGTTATTAATCAATCGCATGTAATTAAACTATAGAAAAGTATTCCTTTCACATTAAGTAGTGCATCAAATCAAAGATTTGCATCTCCTGAAGAATAATATGTGTATGTGTGGGGCTTTATTGGATGACATTAAAAACAGTCATTATTAATGACAGGAAATTCTCAGCGGTAACTAAGCCCATAATTGTGAGATAATGCATCACTCTTGAATTTTTTTTCCCTTTAAGACCTGCAAGGGATGTTTGCCCTCATGAAATATTCCGTTCTATTAACGAACGTATAACGTGGAAGGACAATGCCCTTATCTGTACAATTGATGTTCGAATCCCTCAGAATCTGAGCTGGCTGTAGAAAAAGGTCAACGTTACGTTTTTCAGAGCGAGACGGACAGGGTTTTTGCATGTGGTACATTAAAGGAAGGAAGGCTCTCCTTTAATGGCTTCCGTACCGCTCTGCTCCGGCTAGTTAATGGACTCCTTCAGCTGTTAACGCTAATTTATGTAACATATATTATTGTAAACAATTCTATAAGTCAGGGCAGGATTAAAGTAGGCAAGCAATAAGAATTCACCTTGTTCTTAAGTCCGTTGCAATCTACTTAGCTTTAAATACGATTTAATATCAATTAATTTTTCCACCGAGAATCCTTGTTTGTCACAATGATGTAAAATTAAGCTAAACATTAGTTAACATATTATGTGTGCATTAATTAATGATGTCGGTTTGGAGGTTATTGGTCTAGTATGTGCATTTAACGTTCAAATTCTTAATCAAATATTATTCTACGATCGGTCAAGGTAAAGTAAAATGTATGTAAACCGATGTCCCTGACGGCCCCACTTGCAAATTATATATTGTGCTTGTTTTAAAGATCATATGATTCCAGTAAATAAGGTTGAGTCAAGTGGGAGTACATGTGATCAGTTATTCTTACAATCTGTACTAATTTGTTCAGGATTTTGATAATCGTCATAAAGATGGTAAAGATAAGATTTGTCTTTAGTATTGAAAATTTATTTAAGCACATGTGATTTTTTTCAATAAGCATTTCATTAAAGATTTTCATTTATTATATTATTCGTGCCAAGTTTACCAAATCACAAAATGTAATAATTATCTTGAAGGAAATTTCACTTAATTTTATTAACAAAATTTGATTGCAGTATATGGAATTACTTATCCTATATGTTACTTCATATTTTAATTGGTTACTTTCGATTCCTCTATTAACAAATATTAAAACAAACATTCACAAGACAGAAGACTTTTCATATTCAATTTTCAAATTTGTCACTATGTTATAAACTTATAAATAGTCCAATAACCTCGATTCTAAATGTAGCTAATCAAACAATGGTAATTCGTCAATTAATATCTACAACAGTGAAAATCGCCCATTTGTGACAAATCGAATGATTTGTAAATGGATTCGCCTGAGGATCTATAATTATATATAATTGTCTCTAAAATTGAAGGGGCTATGGAAAAAAAAAAAAAAATCTTAAATCTTAAAGTTTGTAATTTAAACCCTCCTTACAATGCATATGTTATGCAGAAAAAGGAGCCATCCACAACCAATGTACAATATTATGTATAATTGTTATAAAAATGTTTAAAAGAAGGGGTTGAGAAAGAAAAACAAAATATCCACAAAGTTATTATACATCATAATTACGCATTAATTTATTTTTTAAATATTTATTTCATTACAATAGAAATTATATATTTGATTTAAAAAATTTCAAATTTTTTTTAACCCGAATTTAAATCGATAGAAACATAGATCGTCAAATAATTAAAATCGGATGAGTAGGCGCAATTTTATAGAATTTTGTTGAATGTTAAAATTTACAGCATTACAAACGACTTCAGTGCCGGTGTGTGTTGCGGGTTCAAGTCCTCCACCCTGGCAAGTAGTCTCATTATGTTATTAATTACGTCATCGTAGTTAGAAAAGGGTGGAAAACTGTAGATATCCAACCCCCTTGTAACTCGATTCCCCTAAATAGTACCAAAAACATGCATACCCTAATGACTAGAAAAACGATTCCTAAATCTTTACCAATTGGTTTAAAAAAAAAAAAAAAAAAAGTATTGGATACCCCACCAGGTATTGTTTGTACTGTTCATATGTGTTTATTTTAAAAATCACACGAGTGTTGAAAGTAAGGTGCATAGCGTGATCCTACTTGACGCTGAGGGAACGGGAGCGTGTCAGACAATATGTCACGTTACAGTAAGTATATGCAGGCCCATTTAAACCAACAATTTTTTTTTTTATTGCGAATGCCATATTTTGGTTACATGCTAAAGCTGTCTGTAAATATGTTTTTAAGTTTAAATATAGAATAACCAAAAAAAAATAAAGCTCCGAGAGAAATACGCTCAAAAATAATTTGTGTACGGACTCATTGTTGGAAGATATTAGAAGTCAAGAAGAGACGGAAGTGAGCAGAAGGATACTTTTACTAACGGTGTGAGATCAACTGTTTCTAAAATTAGGTAGAACCCCAGGCGAGCCAGCGGGCTAAAATAAAGTCCAGCTAATACCATAATAAATATACTGAAGAATTTGAAATCAGATACTTAAGCTCATATGACATGGCTATAAAGCTTCTTTATAAATAGAATAACTCTTCTCTGTGGTGAAATATGAGCTCTGAAGGATAGGAATATTTTAGGGAATCCATAACTAAAATCGTTAAAATATATCAAGTCAGTGAATCAAAAATGGAAGTAAATATACCCTACAGAAAAATGCATTTCTTCGAACAACTTTAAATCGTGTATTAAATTATCAAAACTGAAGAATGAGATAACCCCCCAAAAACGTCTATTTAAATCTGTTGCTTCAGTCGTATTGAAAACCATCTCTTACCATACAACTTGGCAATAAAACGTCATAAGTTCAGATGGCCTTGCAAGGGTGGGCTCAGAACAGACACCTCTTGCACCTGAACCCATATGTGGTATCAGCCTCAGCTACGCTAAAAGGCGTATAAAATTAGCTTTAGAGGACAAGTCAAGACTTTCTTGGAGAGAAACTAAGAAACAGGAACACTCGAAACTGTTTCTTAATGGACCCTGTAAGAGAAGAAGCTCAGCACTTCTATCAATGGACAGGTGGACACTCAAAAGTGTGACAGGACTCTATACAGGTCACTGTCGGTTAAATAAACACCTCTTTAATTTGGGGATAGTGGGATCACCAATCTGCAGATTCTGCAAGAAAGAGGGAGAAACGGCACGTCATATAATATGTGACTGTGATAACTTAGCTAGAAGGCGATACCTTCACTTTGGTAGTGATCGCATTGTAGACCCCAAACTATGTGAACTGATCGATCCATTCAGTATCCTCAGATTTGCAAAGGCCGTGGGCCTGTCACATATATAGGACAGGGACATGGACGGCGCACAATAGGTCTCACTGAGGCCGCGGTGCACAAATGCCGGAACAAATAATAATAATAATCGTTACGAAATTGCGAACAGTAAGGTATAAACTTTAAACAAAGTACCAAAAATAATATATAAATAACTATTCATTTTATTCCAAAAAAAAAAATAAGTGATCACCAATTTAACAGTTAATTTAACCAGGCCTGATTGTTAGTAAATATAAATATAATGTATAATAAATAGTGAAAAAAAAGTTTATAGTCACGATACGATGTTTCGGAGAAGAGTGCGTATAGTCAACTGCAGGGCGGTGATGCGCACGGAGAGCTCTGCAGACGAGATAGTCTGAGAAGTTCAAACTTGTACTAAACAACCACTTCTTGTTCGCAGGGGAACAGGCCCGTATTCTGCTATCTTCAACACTGGCTAAGCCAAGCTCCTTGTCCTCTAATACGCAAAGTCCTATTTCTTCACTTCCTCGAGGTTTATAGTACTTCAAACTATCTTCTCCTGATGTAAACTATCTGTATGTTGATGTAACAAAATTAAAACTGCTTTTCAAGAGAAAAAACAAAACACACTTCATAACCTAAACTTTCTTTTGTTTTTTTTTAATCGTAAACATATGTTCGTGTATACAATATTTACATATGCTTTTCCTAATTTTCTCTAGCCGAAACAATCAGAAGATAAAGAAATTTACAATTTTTTCAATTTTCCACTCATCTCATTACTATGAAAAAAAATAATAATAAAAAATATTGCTGAAATCCTCTCAAACAAAAATTAAGGCTAATCAAGAACTCTGAGGAGCCCAAACAGTTACTAATATTAATTACCATCATCCTTGTCTTGCAAAGGGACCAAGAACAAATGTGACTCAATTCGAGTTATTTGGTAGCACAGCCATCTGGATTGCGGGCATACTTTGATGTCTTAGATGCAGACCACATTGTCCATGCAACTCTATAGTTGCCGAGAATGTAAACAGAAATAGCTGATGAAGTTGTTGCACCATTAACCTTATAAAGGAAAGAAAGCTTTAATTATCGGAGGAGTGATGTACGGAATGCTGGCCGTTGCACTGTTGAAGTAGGGACTCATCGAAGAATACTTTGTATTTAATTTAATCAGTAATCTCTCAACATTTGCTGGTTAGACAGCCTTGAGATTTGATTATTCACAAATACACAAACTCAGAACGCGAATTGTGAATTGCTTATGTTACTATACGAGGATTAAAAAAAATAGGTGTAATATTTAACCTAGGTACTTAGTATTTTTTACTCATATGATGGAACAAAAATCCGTTTGTAAAATTAATTTTTTTTTTTTTTATTCTAACGTTGTAAACCGACATTTTTCGTCGAACGAAACTGGCTTAGTGAGAATTATAACAATACGAGTGAGGATTTCATTGCACTGTGGCCTAGTTCTTGTTAAAACTGTGGAGTTTAAGACGGAGGCCCTGACGAGTTCAACTTCAAAAGGCACAAATACAATCGCCAAAAAAGTAACACAGATAACACGTTATTTCTAGTCGTATAGAAGCAAAAAATGATTTAAAGTTATTAATGCATACATAAAGATGTAAATTATGTATCATACATGCTTTAGTTAAAAATAATACAGAAAACATAAATTTAAAACAAATCGCATGTATTTACTCCTTTTTTTGACCATCATAGAACGTAACACCCCTATTTACACAAAGATATAGACTCAGCATTTGCCAATTCAACGAGGTACATACCCTGTACCTGCGAATGTTAAGGGATTACTGCATTGAAGGGATAATGCCTGTTTCATTCTGGATTTTGATGATCTCTTTTTAAGATAAATCCATATAAAAAAATAAAATATCATTCCTAATGGAAATTTAGATTCTGCAGAGGGTATTACATAAATATCACAAGAATATGGTCATGATGGTGAGACATTCTCCAGGAGACATATGTAGCGTCGTTGGAACCAGCTGTGATCTGGCCCCTCCAGCTATGCATAACCTTTTACGAGCAGCTTCCAGTGGTGTTATTATCCTTGCATGAAAGTGCGTAGTGATTTGCATAAACAAGATGATCTGATGAAGATAACGCATAGAGGCAATATATGGAAAAAAAAAAAAGGTGTTAAATATTAATTCAATTCGTTAAAATGGATACTTGCCGAGAGATCGAGGGAACAAATTTAACTTTGAAACAATCTTGCATGGCATGATAATCACATCGTATTATATCCATATATTATCTATATTATATTATGTACCATCCGTCCATATATTATCGTGATATGGGGACGTTATCAAGTTTAAAAGTTATAACAGTTTTTGAACTGTGATTGTGAATACATTGTAGACGGGTCTGCTTAGAATTTATTCAGGATACAATATCGGGAGAAATGTGACAAGTTATTCCACTTTAATCGTTCTTTCCAAAACACTGGAATGTGGTAACTAAAAGTTGGTAAAAATACGGATTTAAAGATTCATGTTGTAGAGTTTTTTTCTTAAACTTTCGCTACCCTAAAAAAGACAAAGTTAAGGATCTGCCATATTTTTGCATGCATTTATACAATTAATTAATTAAAGCATGTATGCTAATTTTAATAAGGCTAGAGGCTTGAAACCAACTAGTTTTAAGAAGATAAATTCATATGAAAAAATTACGTTCAATGACTTCCTGGATATAAATACCTAGGTGACCAAGAGACCAGAAAATTAGCCAGACGTGTCACCATTAAATGAAGCAAGGTGAAAAACCGTACAGTAAGGGATCGGCTCCAGTCGCACGATTGGAAAGGAAGTAATGGATGGACAGAATGCCTGGAGAACCGTTGGAAGAGGCCCTGGAGAACGGGTCCACGTACTTAGCCCGCTGGAGATGGTCAGAGGTTCCAGTAATGTACGCACGATATACTTGTCATATATATGACCGTGTTGTTTATGTAGTTCATTCTACAAGATATGGCAAAAATAATAAGCACGATAACGGTCGATCCTAATTGCCCATTAGTCCTGAACATCTCATTAGGGGTGCTTTCGAAAAATGAAATACGTCTTAAACAAAAGGATTGAAACATACAACTAAAGTGAGATATATTACGCAGAGTATAGTTAAAGCTCTGGTATACATCATTAACGCATCCCTTCGCAATAATCTCAACAGTATCTTATACTCAACTTGATCTTATAACCTTAAAATTTACCAAATCCCTTGAAAACGTATCCGTACATCCTAATCGTATGGTCAACTTCCTATGCAGTAACACTTGTCCAAACAAATCTCCATGTCACCTAACGATGGGGTGAACTCGTGATGAATTTTAAATTTTCAAAACAGGTATGTTGTGCAGTTCTACCACTGGGTTTCATCCTCATTCATATTCTCAGCGTCTAAGGCTCTCTTGCGCTCTTGCTATCTTCGGCATAGCGAAACGGTCCGAGTTTGGTTCGGGGGTACACAGCTGCTTTTTTCATTTCCGCTATCTTGCAGGGGAAATCACCTTGGATCGGGAGTGAGTGGGACAGATTTTGTAAATACATGTTGTATAAAGTAGGAATAATTGTGAACTGTCCACATTGAGAGAGGAATGGTTGGTATTGAGCTCTTAAAATCATCATTTCGTAATGCTGTATCAGCCAATTTTAATTTTAAATATATATCACGGAATTACTGGCTTCGAAAAGATGTGAAAACTATTTTAAAAACAGTATTAATTATGATTTAAAATTGCATTCCACTAACCCTAATCTTATATTACATACCATTAACCCAGACGCACTAATTTTTAAGCACTACTGACTACCAATCAAAATTATTCTTCACACCTCCTGCTAGCTTAGAAGAAACTTTCCCTTCAAAATCCCGTTTTTTTTTACAGTAATAAATAAAAAAAATTCTTGCTTATGTGACAATTTTTGAACAGATTATTTTGATAATATTAACATGAACTAAAATCGTGATAATTATCAAGCAAATGTGGGCCTTGACATATACTAAAAAAATAAATTACATATTATCAACCGGGACACCGAAATATATAATTAATTGAATAATATGCCATTGTATTGATATCATCCTATTCACTATTCTATATGATAGAAAAATATCCATTGTTTGTTACTATGAAATAAGTAAATTCATGATATGATAAAATAAAATAATTGTGCATGCATGGCATTGAGGGGAGCATATGAACTGCATACTCACTTAAAGCAATAACAGGAACGTACTTCGACCTCAACATCTCCGAAACAGTCTACAATACTTTCTAATAGGTAATTTAACTTTATGGATAGAAGTAGCAAGATCATTTAGCTATAGTGGCTATTATCTTTCATTAGCAGGTATTAAATGTTCCAAGTAAATTAAAATAATAACTGGCATTTTCGCAGATCCAATAAAAAATAAATATATATACACATGATAATATTATATCTTTCTTAGATACTGTTTTTTTTTTCGCGATACTGAATGGAATACAATCTAATATGATTTTTTTTTATTTCTTTAAAGGGAAAGTTGTGAGGGCATGAAGCACTTACAGTTTTTTTTATACTTTCGATCATGAACACCTACCTCCTTTGAGATAACACCACTCAATGGAGACACTCTCTTTTTTCTGTCGGTCGCCGGAGGTAATAGCTTCTTAATAAAATAGAACGGGCGAGCTTGCAATATACTTTCCCAATTATTAACAAATAGAATTACTTGCTTCATACAATTTAATATCACCACTTGCTTTAAAAATATGATTAAAAACCCACAGAATATTACATATATCTTAACAAACTTAAAAGCCTTTAATTTTGTACCACGTCAAGTTTTTTTTATTTTCATTCGGGATTAAATAATTAATAAAAGGAAAACGAAAAAAAAAAAAAGTAATTGAGTGAAACGAAAAACCATTAAAATGTTGTAGCAAAAAAAATTATTTTACCATTGACTTCTGAGAACCGCTCCTTTTCAGTGATATTACTGTTTGAAAGAACAAATATGTAGAGAGCCAAATTTAAAAATTTCGTTGTCTCCTAGTTTTGCTTCAATCAGCTCATCAGTTTGATTGAAATTTTTCATGTTCGAGTGACACTTTTTTGCGAAATGATTAAGTAGTGGCTAACAGAACGTTGCTAACCAAATGCAGGGGATCCTCTCCCTAAGCATGGAAGTATCCGCAGCGATTGCAGCAACGTTCCGGTCCGATTACTTGAGTTGCGTTGAAGAAGAACTTTATTTGACCAATGGTTTTGACTTTAGCTCAAAAATCTCAGCTGTTTTGGTTAAAAATTGAAATATGGTTACAGATAACCAAAATAATATGATAAAAGTACCAAAATCATACCATCCAACCTGGAAGTAAAAACTGGATGCTCCTCGTCCGACTGCACGAAGTTCAACTTGTAAAACCTACATACAAGCTCTTTGACTACACCTTCTCTAAAATTAACCATATAAATATTATCTTATTACCATCGCATATTTTAACCTCATAGATTAACAGTAAACTAAATTATAAATATACGATTCAGTTATGCCTGTATGTTTTTTTTTAATTTTGTTAATTATTTAAGTATTATCTTATTGTTTTTAATTATTTTTCCATGTTATATAATTTTAAATCTAATTTAAAAATTAAAAATGTTTCAATTTAATAGGTGATATACATATTGCGGAGCATGTAATAAGATATTAAAAAAACGTGCTATAGTGCAGTATTGACTGCTCCAAACAGATATCACATTGTTGTAAATGTAATAAGGCGATACAAACCTTTTACATGTCATTTAAAATTTTAAAACAAAATTTGAAGAAAACAAGTAAAGACATCACGTTTCATATGTTATTCGTGAGTGTTACGTTACTTCCGTCCCATCACGTTTCTCCATTACAACCGCTTAACCTACACAGGAAGTCGACCCTACGTCATACTTGCCATGCAATGGGAAATTGTTATTACAAACGATTACATGGAAATGTTGTTTGACGAGTGCAAGGTTCCTAGCGAAGAAATGCTATCTCTATGCGCGCTATACGGGCAGTCGAGACATTACATAAAGAAGTGCACGCCCCCACGTACATGACGTAACAGTATCCGATCTCGAACGCGTAATGTAATCAAATCTGAGATAAAACCTATCTTTAGAGCCGTGAAGGTGAGGTTTGTGAATGAAATGTTTGACTCTCTAACAACAATCTGTTGCTACTATGTTAGACATCTTATCTCTCACTTACGAACAGACACTTCCATTATGCAGCACGTATGTTCACACACCTATGCTCATAAAGTAAAATGTACCGCGAAAGAATAATATTCAGTGATCTCAAAAGAAAAATCTGTACATTTTTTCTATATTTTAAGCTATCTGACGTCACAGCCTTAAAGAATTATTTAAGAGTTATGAGAAGAGAGCGGACTTTCGTGCAGTAAAAACCTGAAACAAGCGGAAATCATCTTTTTTGTTTAATTTATAATATTCCTGAGCGTATGTGGCTCTCGTGCTCTTGGTCAGCCTCCGCTGCCTCGTATCCGGTGACGCGGCTGACGGAGGAGCGTAGGGGACTTCCCAAGGCTCTGCTTTCTATCTCGCATGCGAGGGAGGTGACAACCATGTGGACTTGGGAGGCCTCTGGGCTGTTTGTAAATACTGTATGAATGAGCGAGTAAATGAAAAAATGTAAATATGGTATGTATGAGATCATTTATCATAACCACTTATTGCCCACTAAGGCAGATTGTAATTTTATCATAATAAAGCTGTTTGAATCAGAGTGACTTTGAAAAACCAATTTTTTTTGGTGTAATAGATAAAAAATAATAATTTGTGATGCAAGAAAAATAATTATTTATATATTATAAAAGTTTCATAAAAAAAAATAATAAAAATAAATACTGTTAGAAAAAGTTAATTTTTAACTTTTTAACTCATAAAAACGTACGATCTAGTACATTTTAAAAAAAAATTCCTTAACATGTTTTTTAAATTAACGAAGGTATAGGTTTCATTTCCGGATGAAGTATCCAACAAGAAGATTACAAATGTAAAGGCCCCTTTCAACGGTAGATTCATCGACAATGGTGCATATGTAATGATTTCTCTCCTGATTTTAATAATCTTCGAATTAAAAACATTTTTCGAATAGTTCGTCCAGTATATTCTTTTGAATGTAAGTCAAAAACGTTCGGAAAGAAGGCGACTGCAGCTTAAAATAGGAATATTAGCCCTTACTAATCACAAATCGGCGTAAAAGTCGTTCTTGTTGGAGGATGCTTGGAATAAATCTATAAAACCACGTTGGACAGGTTCCTTTTTTTTTTAATTTAGCTCAAGTTTATGCAAAACTAAAAATAAAATAAATTGAAAAAAAAAACCTGATTTGCAATTTACGACAATTTGAGATTTTCTGTCTTGTCCTGTAGTTTTTTCACAGCACGAACAACGTACCAACTTCCCAACAATTTTTAATTCATTTTATTTTTCAATTATGAAAAAAACACTTTTAACATTAAATTGTGTACGGATACTTGATAGGGGCTGAGAACTGAGCCACGTTGCTTACATTATACTCCTTAATATGTAAACTAGTTAGCCATAAAAATACATATTAAAAAATACATAAAATAAAATAAGTAGTAGAATGAGTACTACGCTTTTTCGATGAAACCATTTCTTTCTAAGAATATATCGGTCGATACCTCATTTCTAAATTTAATTAAAAAAAAAAATATGTGATCCTCAGATAAACATAATATTATATATACTATATTTAGACATAATATTATCAGTATTGATATATTTAAAAAATTTTAATTGCAACTTTTAGTGATCAAGATGAGAAATAAAGCTAAATATTTTTAGTTGACAGGGCTTATTTTTTAAATCATTTTAAGCTTATACTGCCCTTAATATTATTTCTTCACAATCTACGTCATTTACTTTAGACACAACTTTTATTTGCATAAAAAAAAAGTTGTTTCAAGATAAACATTAATTAAGTAGAGCTTTCTTTTTTTATTATTATATTCTATTTTTTAATTTACATTTTATTTTAAATTCAAAGCTTTGCATGGTAAATATGTGTACGTGGTAACTCCCTACAATTGGACAATTGTGTAATAGTGAAAAATGCTTGGTAAAAAAAAAATGCATATTGGGATATAACAAGATTGGCCGAAAAACCTTAATTTTAATCTGGTCCAGAAAACAATTTTTGGTTTAGATACAAAACAACAAGCCCAAATGACAACGACAAACTGTTCTCATATAGTTTCTTTGCCACAAAAACTTTTGAATTTCATCTTAATTCGTTAAGTTTTCTATAGGATCAGTCGTTTTTTCAAGACTTTTTTTCTGATTCAAGATCTTTTTTTCTCCTGACATGGAGTCTTGACCATTGGCTGCTAATCAGTGTAATTTTGACATCATTTTTACCTTTTCCAAATTATCCTGTCTCATAAAGCCCCTTATAATTACAATATCCCAGAGTTTACATCCTCAATCCATTCCCGGGGGAATATTGTCCCATCCTTCGGACATTATATCTCTTCCTCAGAACTGCTGTCAGCATTCATCTCCTTTCTTGCTCTGGGATTCCCCCCCTCATAATATCCATCATGATTTATCCTACTTTACTTTGAAAAACCTGCTATTCCAACAACTCTTAACCAAATGGACACATGCCTGCGTCAAATGTATCTTTTTATTCTTTTTCGCCATTACTATTATCTTACTTTATTATATTTTTAAGTGTATAAGACAACTACCATTTAATTGTTCCGTAAATAACCCCTTAGCTGAAAACTTTTAAAATATTATGTACAACTAAAATCTATTTATTTAATTGTATCACTATTATTTTTCCCTCTTTTTTTTTTCTTTTGAAACAATTGTATATTACACTTTTTCTTTTCTTATTTTGTATTCAAACAATTTTTAGAAGATATTTTTTAATTTGACGTATACTCTTCAGTTTTTTATTATTATTCTATTTTCTTCCTCCTATGCGATGTATTGTTTATATTTTGTTGGCCTGAGAGTTGTCTTTATTTATTTGTGCGTTGTAATTATTGCTAAGTGACATGGTCCCACATATTGGTTCATATTCTATTCTAATTCAGAATGTTGCCGACTATACCTTTGAAAGCCAAATTTATTTTTCGGTATCGAAAACATTCAGAAGAATATTTTTCAACGGACACGTTTTGACGCCTACTGTTGAGTGACTTTACTTTGTTTCCTTTATTTTTGTTTACTAAATAAGTTACTATATATGACACTACGAATTTTATCAAGTTCGAGAAAGAAGAAGTTTGTCAAGTTTGAAAAAGAAGAAACAATCCCGATGAAATGAAAAAAAGAAGGCTAGACGGTCGGGAATCAGCAAGAATACCAATGCAAAACAACTGACGTTTGTTTGTGGGTGGATGACTACTGAAACCCGATCCTTGTTTTCAGTGACACAAGGCACCTAACGTTGCAGAATTTTGTTGCACTCCTACGTAGGCGGACCCTGTGTTTGTTGAAACCTCGCCGACCTTCGATATAGCGTAAATGCCATCCATGTACGTAAATAATACGGACCGACTATAAAGCAGGGAACTGTTTTATTAAAATGTATAGGTCATAATTAAATAACGTCAATATATAAGAGAAATAACCCATTAAAATATCATCGTAGACAACATAAGGGAAATAATTAACAAAATAGAGACTCTTGTACATCACTGAAACTTAAATTAGCAACAAGTTGTAGTTTTAGAACTTAAAATAACAGTCCAAAATACTCATTCATTTGGTGTATGCATGCTCTCATTCAGGATAATGAAGCAAGATGCTGTGTTGAAACAATTATACCAAGGTCATTAGATCAACTATTTTACCTAATATACAGCACAAATGTACAGCATTATGTGACAAGATCCTATGTTTAGACTTTGGACAAGGGGGGGGGGGAAGTGGCTTTACTATTTAGTGTTTGGATTCAAAGAAAAAATGCTTGTACTTTTTTCTAAACAAACATTGTCGGCACACCACTGCAACTAAACAGGATCTCCCCAATCCTTCAAATTTCAAGAGAAAAGGTCCTCGCATTAAAAAGTCATGGGTTTAATATACATTTGAAATCAGTCAAGGCGTTTCTTCTAATGAGCCCCAGAAGATCCTGAAAATATTTGGGTTTTTTTACATTATTTAGGTCAAAAGAAATTTTAGTTTATTTTATAAATTTACGAGAATGAAAGTCACGTTTAATCGAACCAAGCATATATTTTTTTTTCAAAGCTACCGATACAGCTCTAAGCATCACAGTAAAGATCAACATATTCAATGAAAGGATCGGTCAATAAGTATTCCCATTAGGCATAGAAAGTAATTATCGGCATTATTTTTTGCTGAGATATTCCAATATCTAGAAATGAATTTTCAAACGTTGACAAAAATTGATATCTATAATAATGACTCCCCAATGTATGTCGCTGGAAGATAGTCAAATCAGTCATTTGCTCAAATGCCATTCATTATTCAAATCGCAAATGATTGAGGATATGACTAGACACTTTATTAAGTGCCTAGGCATTTCGTTACGAGTCTAGGTACTTAATTAAGTTTCAACACAGCAGCAAGTAGTCAAAAATGAAATATAATGAAAAAAAATACATGATTATTTATTTCATACATGGATATAATTATTTGTTCATTCAGCTAGGACTGTCGTTTTTTTCGCATGCTTATACATTTTTTATCAAGGCTTACAATTATGTTTACCGTAAAACAAAGATAAAAATGAAATCGCTTCCCGCACTCAAATAACTTAGTAAGAATCCTTGATCAAGAAATATTTTTAGACCGCAATGTAAAATTATTAAAAATTGTATAAAATGTAGCCAAGATGCATGGCATATAATTACCTATTGTAAATAGATTCATTTGTGTAGTCTATACTGGTTACCATATTTTATAATAACAAGGGGATATGATCAAAAAAAAAATTAGAAGTTCACTTGCTACTTCAACAGCTTTAGAGGAGGCAATTGCGAAAATTTCGTTGCATGATCATGATAATAAAAAATTCATTTATAGTCACAATCTGAAGTTGATTGTAAATCAATCAAGTCAATTTGAGTGCGCACGTTAAACCCAGTTGAGATGTAATAGGCTTCAGAAGAACGCCGTTAAGGGGGACAGACTTAGTGTTGCAAATCTCACAATTACTGATGAAAACATTTATTGCAGGACGTGGAAAGTTAAATTTTTGTATTAGCATATAATACTATGTGTTTGAGCGAATTTATCAAACAGGCCTTCATACGACAAGATATAAATAAGAGCAGAACAACGGGTGATCATTTCTTGAGTCGTAAAATTAGAAATTCGTCTAGGAATTTGAGTTTAGGGGTTGAGTCCAGGACACGGAATGCAACGGTTTTTCTGTCGAAAAAAACTAAATCAAATTTCAGGTGTATTTGTTTCTTGAAGCCATTGTGTGCTTAGTCCAATAATCAGCCAGGGATCAAATGACTTGTGTTGGGAACATGTCGCTGTGGCTCCGGCGAATGAATGATTCGCGGATACTAGCGTTGACCCGCTAGCCCAAATATCGAGCACATTGTGTCGATATGTACGTATCCACTAACCCAGATACACTTTTCAGGCACAGCCTTTGTGTGGCAGAAAGGTTCGTAATCAAGGGAAGCCTCTCATGTAGTGAGTGACATCTCTTCAAGCTGTCGCTTTTCCTCCACTCTCTCCGTATCGATGTCATCGTCTCTCCCTCGCGGACTGGTACCTATCAAAAGTATTTTCTTCATAGCTCTATAGCTCACTATAGGTAAGCGGGAAAATAAAAAGAGGCTCTCACATAGCTTTCGCTACTATGTACCAGTTTTAGTCTTCCAAAGAAAATCTTCTTCCGATGAAACACTTCGATTTCTATATTAATGAGTATTGACTCAACAGAACTTTTATGGCATTTAAGAAAAGTAAAGAGTGATTCCTTCAGTTTTATTTCTTACTCATTTCCTACTCCCTCGATGCTTATTTTTTTTGCTTCCTGTAAAAAAAAAAGTTGATAATTTTGGTTTTAGAAAATAATGTGAAAAATGAAATGGACGAAGAGTATGGCGGACCCTATACATATTGTAGTAAATATTGAGTGAGGTATTGTTTATAAGGAATGAATGAGCTCATTACAATTGTAATTGTTGGCTAAGCAAATAGTAACTTAACAATTAAAGAACTATTATGATATAAAAAAAATTCTAAGACAAAAACTAACAGGAAATTTCCTTCTGTTCACTTTTTACTTTTCTTCAGCTCTCGCACCACTACTCACGCTTGTATTGTTTTTTTCATCTATAAATACAGATGCAAAATTGCAACACACCTTTCCAGGGATATGAGTAACTTTTTAAAAAAGTGGCATTATTTGAAAAAATAAAATCCCGTTGCCACTACTATTTTGTTTTTGACTGCATAATTAATGAGAATACAAATGAAACCAAAATTCAAAAGTAATTTTCTGGTGATTGAATATTATCTCTAAAATGTTACCTCGAGCAAATGTATCGTTTAGGCAAATCCGTTATTTGAATTCTCGTTCTCATCATCGTCTTCTTTATCTACTTTATATTATTAAGTATGACGGTTTTAATTATCTCCAATTGATCCTTACACAAATACAATGGATATTCTGGACCAGTCTCATACATTCTAAGAATCAACCAGAATAACCACAACCAACAGTAATAAGTAAGAACGATATATTTATCTAATAGAAAAACAATCAGTTTATCAAGAATGCTGTATAAGTTTTAGGCAGTTACGTGGTCAAATACCATTACAGTGTGTAAAATTTCAATATTATTCATTTAATTTAATTATTATTTACCAAATAACTTGCCCTAAATAGAAGGGCACGGTGGAGAACCCTCAACAATGATGAAGTTACAAACCAGAAACGAGACGATTGTGGGTTTCAATTTAGACCCCAGACGGAAATGTACAATTTTTCGGGTAAACGAGCGAATCAAATTGTCCCTAAGCTACTTTCCCTACTATAACGTTTTATCGAGGAAGTTTTTTATAAAAAAAAAATAATATTTATTAATTTACAGTAGATTGTAGGTTAGTTTTTTTCACTATGTAGTAAGCAACTATTATAAAACCTAGTAAATCATTTCGGGCCTTGATTTGAGTGTTTCTGAAACGTCCCTTATGTAGTTGCGCATGTAATTTTAAAATATTAAATCAACAAAAAAAACACTACGATGTTCGTTTCTAAACCTTATAAATATATAAGTTACATTGTAAGATTTATATATTATATTTTTATAGTAGATATGTAGAACATTAAATCGTTTTTAAAAAATCAATGGCTTAGTTATTTATTACAAACAAAATATTGTTTCAGACAACCAAATAGTTTGTGAGCGAAACAAACAAGGTTATAAGTTGTTGAGGTACAAAGCAGGAGGAGCAAGCGTTGTCGTCAAAGAAGTACTTAAAGATAGAGGCTGGAACCTGGTATAGTAGTTACTTTCAAGCCATAAAATATCCATAAAAACTTAATAACTTATTGTTTCTCAAAAAAATTATATTAAATGTTTTTACCCTTTGATAGCAGTTTTAATGACTTTCTCAACAAAATCGTAAGGATGATCTTAAGCAAACGTCTTACCCTCGATGCGTGTTTGAATGTTGCATAATAACGTTAAACACTAATTGAATAAACTTATGAAAATTTTAAAACCATTAACAACTTTTTAATAAAACATGCTCTATCGTTACATATTATTTTTGTGACTTTGATTCAACCAGGATGATACTTGTACTTTCCAAATGATCATCTAGCATGACGTAAAAAAAAATCTACAAGCATGTTGTTAACATCAATTTTCAACGTCATCTCGTTCCAGGTGGAGGGTGAAAGCAACATCTGGGATTTGAATTGGTGCGATCTTGGAGACATCCAGTCGGTGCTCAAAAACCGATTAGGGGACAATCAGTATGTGCCCAACTTCTGGAATTTCTATGAACTTTCTAGGAAAACCCTTCTCTATAGGAACATGATAAAGTTGAAGTAAATTTTTTTTTTTGCTTGTACGTAAGATTATTCATTCATACTAATGATCAGTCATGAAATGTGTACAGACACATTCTGTCCAGCAGCCTGATGGCGCCTCCATTCACCCTCTCCGAACGTTTTGCCATGTGGCGAAGACCAGGAAGAGGGCAAGAAAGCCACAGACACTTAAGTCATGAATTGGGGCGGTGGCCTGGACTTCATGACATACTTTTCTATTTACAATAGATCGCGAGGCCATCGCCGATTTGGGGATGAGGTGGATCGTCAGGATAAGAGTTAAGGACCTGGATGGGGAATTCATTTTTAAAATCTTAAGCAAATATAGTAAAGGGCAGTTGGCACATGGAGATCTCTGTGAGGGGATGTGTTTGTACCGTAAAAGAGAGCGTCGACTACAGTTCAGAGGACTATATATTGAAATGTCTGTATTCGTGATTGTAGCGATATGTAGCGAAGCGCTAACTATATATGTAAATTACCCTACACTCTGGTTCATAATGTATTATAATAGAAATGCAAATCTGTGTAAACTTCTTGTAATAAATCATAGAGAGGTCGGCAGATATAAACAAGTAACATCGAGGGTACGGCAATAAAACCTAGGGTAGGCCTCACCGCCCCTTAAAATAGACCTGCAGTCACGTCCCGTGGTCATAAAATCATGCTAGGAACAGCTTAGTCACGTAGCTTGGGAGGTGGGAAACCATTAAGCACACCCTTTTGGACCCAGGGATAACAAAACAGACCACCTGCACACAGGCTCCGCCTCCCGGCAGGGAAGGGCACGGGTATTTATATCAAGGGGTTTTCGCCCTGAGACACTCTGTCTCTTAGTCTCCACAGCCGCACCTCTGGTCACTTGACACCAGGGCCACTTGGCCCTGGTAGGCCCTGGGAATCTTCCGCTAGTCTACTCTCTCTATACCACACCTCTACGACGGCACTTTGCCTCACAGCCTCTAGCAGACCCCTGACGACTTGTACCTATTACGCTGCCGATCTCTCGCTCGAACTCTGAAAACTAGTCTTATTCTTTAAGAACCTCTGAACCTCATCCTGAACACAGTGTCTTGTCGGGACACACCCCTATCAAAATGGAGTCAGATATTAACGCCTAAATGGAACATGGTCCATGATATTAACTACAACAATCCGCACTTGTCACCAGGGCTAGAGTGATCAGGCACTCCCCTAGTGACGCCCCCCCCCCCGACAATTGTTGACCTCCGACAATTGTTCACCACCTTTTCCGACAGTGATGTTTGAGGAATGTCAGTCCGTAAGCCCAAATAGGTTTTAGAAAATGTTTGTATAAGTGAAGTTGGTTTTCTAACGTGAGATTAGGATTTTCTGTTAAGTAGTCTATATTACTGCCCAGATGGTTCAATTCTTGTCTCTTAATTATTGTATGAGGGTCCTTAGTCAACCTATTGTCTATGTGAAAAGCCAGGTATCATAGAAAGTGGTATCATGATGTTGACGGATGAACAGGATCCCCTTTGTTTGAACCATGGTAAAAATGAAAGGCTGCAGATTCTTTGATAATTTATGATCAGTTACGTCACCCTTAGTCAACGGGGCTTCTTTTAAAGTATCGTGGTAACTTAATATCCGATTACGACTGAATGAGGAAATGTTCCTTATCCGTATATGCATACCAGTAAGTATACTGCAGGGAGTTGGTATGCAAATAGATATAGAACCAACAACCAGTTACGTTTGAAACACCTGGAGGAAAGCGAACGGACACAAGGCTCGTATGTCAAGGGGGAATCGGTTACGTAAAGTAATCATAGGCGTGGTTTGAAAGGGAATGAAGATACAGTGGCGCGGCCATTCGCCGCTTCATAAAGAGTGTAGGCAGTAAATTACACGGGGACTTGGATAAAACAAACGGCTGGTGCGGCGTGAATAAGCTCTTTGAAATGTGCTACAAAGGACAGGAGCGGCATTTCTGTTATCTCGAGGCGATATCTAGACTGTGTTATGGCAGCCATACTGATTCAGTTACAGCTAATATATGCTCTGGTAGGTACAGGTGTTTATGCGACTCCCTTAACTTAAAACTTGCCTCTGTGCGAAGATTTTTGACATCTTTTGTTCAAACCCAAACCTACCCTAAAATGGCAATAGATAATTTGGGTTGAAATCGTTCATGTCACATTTGGAACATTGAATTCACTATCTCATTCTTACGTTATTTACACATTATTTATACATGCTTCACAACTCCATCGTCATGATCCCAACATCCTTCTAGTACTCTCGCCCCCCCCCCCCGTCCGTCCATTTGCCACGCTCCTTCATTAAATGTTTTCAAAATTAGATTAATTAATTGCTAACACAAAAAAATACGTTTCAATAATCCTAACTGCTAGAAAACTGCTTTAAGGATAGATCCCTCCCGCTGCTCCTGTAACCACATTACAGTTACATAACAGGCTGAAGGAGAGTGAGAGCCACAGACGCCACAGCCATGAGGGGAGAAAAGTAACTAGTTCCAGAACTCCAAGTGACTCAATATTCTTACAAAAGTACACTTGGCCACTTCCACTTCGATTTACAAGCAGATGGGCGATGCTTGAAAGTGAACTTGCTAAAAGGATTTGGGTGATTGGATAATTTCTGTAGGAATTCCAGACTGAATTCCTGACTGATGTTATAGAAAACTGATGTTTTCAGGACTTTTTGGATGGAAGGATTGGATGTGCTCGATCTTCGAAGGTTTTGCTGATCCCCATCACTTTGTAAAACAAAACACTCATATATTATGCCATACTAAAACCCATCAGTACTTATGGAATTGACAAAATAAAATGTGTCGATCGAAATCAAGAGAGACTTGATGTGAATTAATAAGTCTTGATAAAATATAAATATTTTTATTTGTTAAACTTCAGTCACTGAAAATCGGCTTTTCAACAAAATTAAAAGAAATTGTACATATCTGAAATATTGATTTGAAAAAAAAAATGAGTTTCAAATCTTAAATTGCTTTAACAAATCATAAGGGTTAACAAAACTATCCTGACTTATTTTCACATTTAATTATAAGATAATTATTATGTCTTAGCCTACACTTAATCAGCATATAAACGAAAATCTAATCAAAATATTTTGAGATATGACGTACATGAATATAAGTAGAGTATCTCTCTTCGGGAGGATTTTTAAATTAAAAACATAACCCACACAAGAAAACTATTGATAAAATTATAAAGAGATAAATTGATGATTTGCGTTTCCTTAATGTTTCTTTTCTATTCTTCCTTTATTGCTCTTTCCTTTTATTCGTCTTGTCCATTTTATGCATGTTCTTTGTTGTTCATTTTTCCAGTTGTCTAGAGTTGACTTAATTAGCGCTTGTAATCAGAAAATTAAAATAATATAATTTCATGTCCATGCAGGAAAAAATAATTTTATCTTCAAAACTAACTGAATTAAGACAATTGTTTCTTTTTTAATTTATGAAAAACAATTATAAGGTGTGTGAATCTTAACAATTTAAGTGATTTAGGCCCATAAAATATTTTGTTACCGATAACAAAAAAAAACCTATGAAAATAATACCCGGTTTTTTATTTTTTTTCTAATAAACTGTTATGTGGTTTGGGGGTGTTTAAAAAAATACAAACTTGTTTTCATTTTTTACTTATTTCATTTTATTTTTCCAATAAATTTTGCTCATTTAATACAATCTGGTATATTTTTTTCATATTCTACCGAGATAAAATAAAACTTGGATAGTGTATGATAAACTTTTTTACATGGAGAACACATGAACAATAGTAAAAAGAATTATAGCTTCTAAAATATTTTTGTGTTCGGAAGAACGCTCGCACACGTGTCATGCATTTTTTCGACCTGCTTTCACCGAAAAAAAATTATATTGAAATCGGTAACCCCACGATCGATAGCCTCCCTTCGTGAGGCATTATCCCTTGTTGAAACTTATTGTAAACTCCAATGAACACGGACGGTTAACCACTCTAATTCTAAACCATGTTGCCTCCTTTCACGATGCTCTGGGCGCAATCAATTCCAGAAGAAGGCCTGCACAGTTGTTACTTTCCTTTCTCTCGGGGCCCGTGCTACATTAATCCTTGCCCGACAATTACCCTCATTGTTAAAGCAATTTGTCCTTCCAAGTCTCAGCTACCAGGACCATCCCTTACCGGCAACAGATCCCCACGACCAGGTGCTGCATTTAAATTGCCACTTGTACAACCAGTTCACCTCCCTCTCTTTTTCGGTGCTTTAGAAGGACGGATCAGTTGAAATCACTTGATAAGTGCTCCAACTACTACCGATCACATTAACGTATATTTTCCAAATTAGGTTTCTATCGCTTATTCAGTTATTATAATGAGAGACATACGCTTACATGAGTAGATAGAGTATATGGAGCGCACGTATAAGCACGTACTACTATAAAAAAAAAAAATGCAAACATCTTGACAATACATAGATTTCAATCTGGACTATTCAGACTAATAACTGCACCACCGCCGTACAAAGCAACCTAATACTTAACGGATACCTACAAGTTCCGTACGTATAGGTAGACATAAAGAAATCGTACACACTTCCACGACTAACTATTTGTTTGAGCATTCAAATCCATCGATACAAGAGTTGTCCAAACTTGAATCTAAATACTCCACGACGAATTATAAGAAGCTGGAACAGAGATCTCCTGAGATGGCCAACTTCTCAAGTAAACTAAGTAGACTTGGACTTTACATGCAATTGTGTAATAAATGTGATTGGAGTGCCTCTATTAACTGGGTGACCTATACCTAAGGATCTTTTACATAAAGAATCCAAACAGGTACAACAAGGTTAGTCAACAGGTTATATTTAATTTAATATATTAAAATGTTTTCTCATCGTTGAGGGTTAAATAAGCTTATGAAATTGACAATCTTCAACTATAATGATAATGCTGTAACATAGTCAAAGATAATGCTGTAACATAGTCAAAGAGTTGTGTTTTGTTGACTTGAGATTATTATATAAGTATTTTATTTATTTTTTAACATTTTGAGGAAATGATTGCACTTTTCTAGGAAAGCATACCTGAAGGAAGGAAAAATTGAAGAAGCGAAAAGATGTGACTGTATCCCTGTTACTTTTGAACTCCCAGTAAGTCCCAACCGTATTATTAACAAAGCTACATAGAAAAAAAATCATGAAACATTATCCAACCAAACCCGGAAGAAATGCCAAAAACAGCACGAGGATTCAAACATATGGCTGAGTTAGTGATATTATGAGTAAATTGTCCAGAGCACAGAAGGGGAAAACACAAGCGAGTATAATACCAAAAGGGGGAGTAAAAATAAGAATATAATCTCAAAGCTTATAAAAATGCCTAGTATTTAGACTTGGTGCGCAAAACTACCTAATATTTTGTTTTATATGCATACCGCTCCACTTATAATATAATCGTTGCGAGTAGTGCAGTCACTGAACCGAAAACTAACAACACAAGTCGCCTATCAACAATTAACGGTCTGTAACGGTAACTTTGGGAAGATTTGCCTTGTTGAGTTGAACTTAATTTAGTTTCACTTTTTGAAAATTATAACCCATTAGGATTCACTTAAAATCCGCAAATTCTGAATTAGAATGTCAAATATAATATGAATTTAACTCCCTCATTAATAGGCCAGGTGTTTATTTATGTAGTTTTGGTTTTTTTCATAGAAAAAAATGTTTGACAATTCACATATCAATATACGTAATAAGGTTTGTATCATAGACGGCATAAATTATCTGCTATTGCATTTAAAATTCATATAGAATGAGTTATCTAGCACAGATTGCAACCATCATAACGACATAAGTCTATCTGCCGTATTACTTGCTATGAGCATGGATTCGGTTTTTGGATTTCATTGAAAATATTGATAGAAAACTAGTGTACTTTTTTTTTTAATTTTAAATGGCTCAGATCTTGTAGCATAGAGGTTTGTTTGGCACTAGCGTAGTGCATTGGCGTACACAATACGTTCGTAAGTTCACCATGCGCCTAATCCCCCAGTCAATGACAACCACTTTAGCGATTAATAGGCAAAAATGAAATCAACAAATCTCAGAAACTGCCATAATAGTGTAAAATCACAAATTTTAATGATTCCAAAACTTGACAACCACAGCAAAAATACAGCATCAATCTATGAAAGGAGAGACTGGTAAAAAATCGCAAACTATAACTTGGGGGAAAGTATCTATTTGAAAATTGGAAGAGTAGATAAAACAACGAATATCGACGGAAATAGAATTCCAATGGTTTGAAAATAAGAAAAGAGCGGTCAAAGTAAGTAGATTTGTGAGAAAGGAAATACAGTTCGGATGGGCGTACCCTTGCGTAAAATAAGGGTTTTTTTTATTATTGATAGCATTGAATAGGAGGGATCTATGGAAGTTTTGGTGACGGCCGGAAGGGAGCAGCCCTCCCACTTGGAGGAGTGCTGCTAAAGAGGACTGAGGATACCGAGTTAAAATCTAAGAAAACAATTCATCACCCACTCTAAACCTAGCCTCCAATTCTCCAGAGAGCCCACCATAAACCACGCAAGCGTAGTAAAAATGGGAGGAAGGCAAGTCAGGAAAACTAGGTGTTGGCGGCTATGTAATGGGAGGTGGTGTCGGGATCGATTTAGCAGTATAAGAGCAGAAATGGATCGGATGGTGATTTTGAAAAAGTGATCTTTGCTGGATAGAGTTTGGTCAATGACCAAACCTAGATTTTTGACTTACGTAGAGAATTGGATTGGTCGACCATCGACAGTAAAGGCGGGAATAACAATCAGGTTTTTGAGGAGAGGACATGAATCAATGGCAATTGCCTTGGATTTCTCCGCTTTCAATCGAAAATTATGGAGAGAGGCCCAAGCCTCTATACGGTCCAGGTCTTCCTGAATTAATAGGGAGGCGGATTGGAGCCATTATATTATTGTACATACATGTATACACTTCATCTATAACATTATAATAGGTACTCCAATATATGGAAAAATTAAGGTTTTCTGTTTTATCTAAATGTGGAGCAATATTTTTTTTCAGGTTGTAATTATGGTTTTTGAAATGGGGTTTTTAGACCTCTAAGATGTTTGATGGTTCATCGATTAATCTATTGCGGAACAATTAATGGAATCGGGACAATCGATTGCGAGGCACTATCGGTAATCAGTCGTCCCTACCTCACACAAGAAAAAAAAAATTATTTAGAAAATTTCACACATAAAAAATTTAAATCCTTATAATTTTAGAAAATTAGTTTTTATGGAAAAAAAATATTACAATTACCATCTTAGAAATGGAATCATTTGAAGTTATTGAATATCTTGAAGATCTAACTCTCAGAAGGAAGTTAGTTTAGGTCAAATGAAGGAAGGAAAATTCAATTCACGACTTTCACCACATCACGCGATAGATTTTGGAATGAATTCGAAAGTAACCCGGAAAATGATACTGTTTTAGTAGAGGAGAATTAATTAATTTCCAGACTTCATTCAAAGAGCGGTGTGCCGAAGTGGGTTAGAAAGTAAGGTCATTTGCAATATTTGACAGAGTTCACTAGCAAATATAATTCATCAAGAACTCTGTTATTAGTCTTCGAATTATAGATAGATTAATAAACTTTAATTATTTCCAATTATTCATTGTGAATTATAAATTATTAATTATTAAAATTATAATATGTAGAAAAAATAACAATGACATATAAGTCAATATACTTATATAGAAGTTATTATTATTATAATCTTTATTTTCTTTTTGTTTGGGGGGTGGGCTTCAACACCATTTAGTTTTTGGGGCGAAATAGGAGTACATTCGTATAATGAGCCATTCACTTCTAATTACAGAAGTGAAATAAAATTTACTTTTTCCTGAAGATTTAACCCAGAACTATCATTTCTTTTATCTCAACTATTAGTTTCAAAAATAAATAAAAATTTAACAAAACTCTATTTGATCCAAGTTTCAGTTGCTTCATCGTTTTTCTCCGTTACATCTGGATGTTTCACCTATTTTTCTTTTGTACCGACGAAAATCTGTAAAACAATAAATAAGCAAACTCGCGAACATACTTTTTTTAAATGTTTTTATTGAACAGAATTTTTTTTCATTTAAAAAAATAAATAAAAAAGACACCGGTTGTGTTATGACTTATATATTACTTTGAACTGACGTACTTGTCAAGTTTTTCAAATCTTGTTAAACGATTGTAAAAAAAAAAGACTTTTTCTATTTTTCACCGAAAATAATTCACTTCAAACGCGATGCCTAAAAAAACAAAAAAAAATTTACATCTACTAGAAACAAATAATTACGCGTTTGATGATGTTGATACTTTAATTTTTGTAAACACTTTTTTGGTCACTATCTTTGATTTGTCCTTAACCTTGAGCAGAAATCAGCACTATACATTTTAAATAGCTTCTGAGCTCGAACTGGAGGTATCTTAAAAGTTTAGTAATCGAGCCATACTTAACATTCTTGCATTTTGACAAGACTCTAATCAGCATATTTTGAGGTTCTGTGAATCTTCACTTTCAGATGAACGAATCATTTTTAACTTCATTATAGTAGAACATCCAGACAGGCAGACATAAGAAACACGATTGGCACCTAGCTCAGTGAAAGCAGAAATTCTCTCTTCTGACATGGAAGACAGAAGCAACATACATTTTATAAAAAAATTCTTGATATTAAAATGTTACATGACTTGACAAGTTTAAAAATAAAGTCATAATAAATAATATGAATATTAAAGCCCAATCTTTTATCAGCCTAAGCCGATGCCTGAAGAAACATTCAATAACATCAAATTCTACTTTAAGGGTATAAACACTAAATGTGATTGGTTAATAGTTGGCCAGACATCTGGTTATTTAATCCAATAAAACACCTTAAACAGGAGTCAAAGCACATTTAAGGCATTTTGCTTTCTTCCATTGACTTGAACTAACTTCCTTTTAAGTTTTTTATCTTCAAGATATTCAATACTTTAAAACAATTCCCTTTCTAAAATGGTTACAGAAATAATTAAAAAATAAAACTGTTTTTTTTTAGTACTTATTTGCAGGTGTGGGTTTGAACCTTGATAATTGATTAAATCAACATTTGTCTGCCCTCAGTTTTTCTTATTACATTTATAATATTCCTAGTACTTATGACTTTAATCATCATCTTCAGTTGCTTAAAACAGATGCTACCTCAACGGCCATTTCCCAGTTGAGCCTAGAGTCTGTCTAGGCATGTAGTTCTAACTCGTTCAGGGTTGGGTGTTCAGTAGAGTGCCCAGGGGTTTGTTGATTGGCCAAGGGTCGTAATGTCGCTGACTAACTGAGTTGCCATCTAGCTGGTAGTGGTGGGGTTGTAGGTCATCAAAGATAGGATTCTGGCAGTGCCGCATCAAGTCAAAGAACTTGATATGTCGTCTTCGGGGACCTCAAACTTTTTGTGGAGGTCGGGAGCCCACATATTTCGAAAAAGAGTGTGCCACAATGCCGAGCGCAGAATCTTGATCCGGAACTGCTGGAGGTGACCTATGGTGTTGGTGTGGAGAAACCGGAACAGCAGAGTTCCAAACAGCAGTGCTGGCCTCAGGACACTCTGATGAATTAGCAGTTTCAGCCTCAGGGAAATAACCGAGCTGGAGATGATCTGCCTAGGACTGAGGACTATCTAAAGGACTAGGAATATTATAAATATAATAAAAAACTGTGGGCAGGCAAAAGTTACTGAATTGAAGGGTTTGCAGCAAGAGAGAGTAAGGTCCATTTTCTACCTTTATGTTTTAATAAAGCAAAATCACAGGTGTAGAAAGAGTAGTTGATTTTCAAGCTCACATTGGAGTTGGCTCATCTGTTTTTAATTTTTTTTAAATGTTTTTTTGAAATTTTTTTTTAAATGTTTTTACTAAATATTTTTTAAATATAAAATAGCGCACTTAAAACGGATTTTGATGCTAAAACAACTGAGCTCCTAAAGTTAGAAATTCAGCCTTTTGTAGATTTATTTTTTTTACATTTAAATGCTACTAAATAATTTGCTACCATAAAGTATCTGTAAAAAAGTTGTTGTTTTTTTAAACAATAATGATTTGTTCCCTAAAAGCTGGAAAAATGGAGCTGTCTCCTTCTTGCAGCAAACCCTTCAATTATCAAATAATACTGTTGTTTTCTGTCCATACAAGCTACTTTGCTCGCATTGTAACTTTTAAATCATTTTTTTCATCATGGCCTTGATGGTTTACCAAAGTTTGGCTGCATGAGAAACAAACTTCACTCTAGCATTCAGAATCCTTATTTTTGTCATAGTAGGAGATATTTGTATCCATCTGAACAAATATTACATTTTCCTTATTTTTTCATAACTTCACGAGTGACCAAGGTAGGTAAAACCTCTGACCATTAATAATTATTAGTTCTGGTGTGTAATCCCATTATGATAAAGAAGGTTTAAGAGAAAATGATGTTCTTGGTTACTGGTAACCAAAATTTCCTGATTATTAACTATTATGCAAATGATGGTTTTAACCCTATTTAGTGAGGTGTCACCATCATAGATTTTTAAAGTATTTGGCACGTACAGGCACATTCGAATACGTAGGATAAGTACTTATCATAATATTCATAAGATAAAAATTATAAAATATATGACAAGACAAGTTTTGTCAATTTAAAAATGTTAAATTTGATTGGTAGATTTTTTTTAAAGGCCCAGTATATGATGTTTGTTGATGAACATAGAAAACACAGTGGACAAACATGGATTGTTAAACCTGCAATAGGGAGTAGAGGAAAAGGAATATTCCTTTTCAGAAAGTAAGTATACAATACTGTCTTAAATTAAAATACTTTATTTTAACAAATGTGCTATAATAAATTTTGTATAATATACAATACACTTTTTCAAGGAAAGGATGATTTCAAAATGTAATAAAGTATAGTGTAATTATTTTTGATATATTTATATACATAGCATAGTTTTATCTAAGATAATTCTTATTAGAGTCTAAGGTCAAAAACATTATTGTGTTTAAATTTAAAATAAGGAGAGGAAATTTAGAAGATGAAAGATTAAATAAAGCTGACTAGTGAAAGTTGCCCACTATGCTATACATCCTCCCTTTTCGGAAAAACCTCCATGGTAAATCCAGGACAAAAGAGATGTATGGAGGAGAACATGCATTGATTCATCAAGGGGATGATTGAGAAGACAGGTTTTGCAACCTGGGACCTGACAAGAACAAAGAGTTGAGCATTTAACATCAGCTTGTCTGTAGTGAGTTATTTTTCATGTTTAGAAGGATAAATCAACAAGTAGATTCTAGATTTATGTTAAGTTAAGCTGTTGTTAATGGATTAAAATTATCATTGTAACTAGATATTTAGTTTTGAATATCAGATGCCATTAAAAAACAAAAAAAAATTCAACTCTGATAATAACTTTAAACAAAATTTTGGTGATATATGAAGGCATGAAGGTAGTAACCAAGCACATCCAGTATTTACATCTAGGAAATTAAATCAACCTTCGTATTCATAATTTTTTACAGCTTTTGTGATGCAATTATTAAACTAAAAAAAACATTTTTATATATTAAAGTATAATTCTGTTCATCTTGATTTTTGTACATGCTAACTGTGTTTGTATTGTTAGCATATTTAAATTGATAAAGAACAAATGAACATTTCCGATAATCAAAACCAAATATGGGAAAAAGTATATAACAAAATAAAACAATGAAATGAAAATTTATAAGAACACAATATTTAATTGTTAAAGCCACTTTAACCGAATAGGTTAATGAAAGAATATCATATACTTTAGATTGGCTGCATATTCTTTTCCAAATATTAGATCATTTAATAACATATTTGTAAGTCTATAAAATTATTTTTGCAAAACTATTTGATAAGCTTGCAATCCCCAATCAAATGAAATACCATAATTAAATAAAACAATATGCCTCAAATTTAAAAAACAATATATAAAAAGTATGGTTGTACTATCCTATTACAAGGACAGCCTTAGAAAATACTTGTGAATAAGAAAATAAATTCAATTGTGTATGCAGAAGCTAGTAGAATTTCACAAAGTATTGTAAAATTTCTGGGAACACAATTAAAATCAAAATGTTTTGGTTTTGTAGGCAAAGAAACTGCTTGTGATTTAGTATGGTATTATAGTTTGTTATAATATTCTGTATCTATTGCTTCATTTATATTCTCCATGTCAATATAGTAATTATTAACAACTTAAGGAAGTTATTTTCAATACGTTTAAAATTTATGTTATTCCAAGGCAAAATTCATAATTTCAGACTGAAAGACCTCAATAAGTGGAAAGCAGGAAGAGACTTTCAAAAAATGGCACCGGAAGGAGAAGAATTAATGCCAGATATTTGGCTCGTACAGAAATATATAGACGATCCATATTTGTTGGGAGGGAAAAAATTTGACCTACGACTCTATGTACTTGTGCAATCAGTAAGCAAAACTACTTCAACATTAACCAGAAATAAAAAACTTATCCTCTTTTTTCATATCTAATTTTCAACATTTCTTATTAAATTTGAAGTTATTTTTTATTCAGAAAAATTAATCACAATCATTATAATAACGAATTTTGATATTTAATTTAATAATTGGAACTAAATGATACTTGTTAAATTATATATTTATCAAAAATGATAACTCTTTATTAGCAGCTTTAAAGAGTCTTAAAATTGAATTATTTCATTCCACTGAAAAATTGTGAAGAAATCCTTTTGGGCAACTCTTGACTAATTATGTGTTCATTCCTCTTGATCTTATATATTAATATATTGAAAAATATCCATTTTATTTTAAATATTGTCGATTTACTTCCTTTGTTTAGAAATATATCTTTATTTGGGATCACAGAACAATTATAGTAAATAAATTACAGGCTGCATTCCCCATGTTTTGAATTCTTACCAAAATAGCTACCAAATGATGTTATTTGTTTTCATCAATTTGTTGGCACTACTATTGGTACCAAATTTTCTTTCACACACTGGCCCAGTCTTCTTCAATGTATCTCAGTCTTGTGATGATATCTGCGATGTTATAACATTATTATGTTATAACATATAACTTGTGATAAGGGTGTTATAACAATGGAATGTAAGAGACAAAATTGAATTTTTCAGATTACGTATGTATAATTCCACTATATTCCTGTAAAATTCACCAAACCTGATCTTCCTTACATCCAGACATATGTAACATATTACATCCGGAAAAATACTTATTTACTAAAAATCCCATGTGTTAATGTGGAGTTATAAACTATCAGAATTAAAATCTCTTGTCCCTCTACAAAGTTTAAGTTATCAACAACACACTTTTGTTTCTAATCTCGCAATCTGCAATAATACTATCTCAATTTGTGTACTGCATAATTCTATACATTACTTAAGTACTTCATTAGAAGAGAACCATGATGTAAAATGCTTAACACAGTTTTCTTTATCACAGTTTTCTCCATTGAAAGTATGGGTGAACCGTGAAGGATTTGCACGCATTTGTGGAACTTTCTATGACCTCACAGAATTGAAAGATAATTACATCCATTTGACAAACACATCATTACAATTAAATGAAAAGTGTTCAGCTATAGATAATCACAAACAGGTAACTAAATACTTCTGATTAAAGATTTGATTAAACAGTTAAAAAAAAATATTTTACTATTATTAGTGCCAGGGCTGTCTCTGAGTCTAGTGGTTAGCTTATATTTAGCTAACTATGGAGACCACACAAGGAGTGTACAAGTATTACAACATGTAATACTTTAGGGTCTCAGCTTGGGGTTAACTCAGGCTCATGAGTTCCAATGGCTAAAATATATACATACCAATCTCGCTAATCCAAACAAACTAATTGTTGCTAGAGGGTGTTCTGATTAGTAAAAAATGGGGACCACAGTGGTTGGTAAAAAATAAACAATTGACATACTTTTTATTGTGTGGAATGTATTCCATGTATCTATGTAGAAATGTCTATTAAAATATTTAAAAAAAAAACCCAAATATATATATATATATTTTTTTTTTTAATTAAACCAATTTTTATTAAGATAAAATTACAATCTGCCTTATTAGGCAATAATAAATTGAGATAATTGTTCTCATTCATACCATATTTACAATTCATCATTCACTCGCTCATTCATACAATATTTACAACCAGCCCAGAGGCCCCATGGTTGTCACCTCCCTTGCATGCGAAAGAGGAAGCCGAGTCTTGGGAAGTCTAGCGGAAGAGCTAGCGGAGGCTGACCAAGAGCGCGAGAGCCACAGACGCTCAGGACATGATTAGAGAAACTGGCCATTGCCAGGACTCCCACTATCACTTCATTATATAAGTTTTATTATATAAGTTATATTATATCGGAACGAAAGGATGCAAATTGCTGCTTTACCAACCTGCAGTACTGATTGTATGAGCGACAATCAGCAGGATGTCGGGATCTTTGCCACACTGTTCTTGAGTGGCGTTTGGATTGGATTAGGTCTTTGAGATACTGAGGTAAAGGATTTTGATTGTGATTTTTTAGATGACGGTGGGGTGACGATGCCTCCCAGGCCTTGGTGGCCTTGCTGGCAGAGCAGGCATACAGCAGGTGATTTTAGGGGCTTCTTGCACAGTTCACTTTTGTGCTGCCCACTGCACTTTACACACCTAGGAGGGTGGTAGCAGTATGATTTTGTGTGCCCATATGCCTGGCAATTATGGCATTGGACTATATCACGTTTCGGGTAAGGCTTTTTGACCTGTACTCTTGTGTAATACAAGTGGGTAAGCTCGTAGATTTTTTCCACTCCAGGTGTTTGCTCTAGATCCACAAAGAACAAGGGCAGTGGTGTATTGATAGCTGTATCTTCTTGCCTTTCCTCACGGAGCACATTGGTAATTTGGCACACCTTGTATCCCAAACCTAAGAGCTCCTTTTCTATCTTGTCCGCTGGTATAGTGGGATGCAGTTTTCTAATCACCACCCGTAGCGATCGTTCCTGCTTTTGTTGGTATGTATGGAAGTCGGCCATAGTTTCTTCTAAGTATTTAATTATTGTTCGGTATGTGTCAGGAGTGTCCGGAGTAACTTTTGTGTCCCGGGACCGATTGAGGCACGTGTATTTGCTTGTACCTACAATTTTATTCAATTGGGTACATAGTTACTTAAAATTACTGATATTACGTACAAATATAGCTGATGGCTTGGGCTGTGTGGGTATTTGTGAAGACCATGTCCCCTACTTCAATATTTTTCAACACCTCGTAACTATTGGGCGTGAAAAATGGAGACTCAGGAGTTGTTGTTTCTTTAGGTGTACTAGGTTGTGATGGTATTTCTTCCATAGAGCTGCTGGGAGCTGAAAAATTTACAGGGGCATATTTCTATAAGATCACCGCGGCTTACGTTTGACCGGCGACAAAGTGGGTGTTGGTCCCAGGGACCTTGAGCGTTTTTGTGTTTTTTTCTAACATTAACTGCTGATAGAAATGCATGTTTCATCAGCAGTATTTTTCTGAATTATTCAGTATTTTTTTTTGTAAATAAAAAATATGTGGCAAATGGCAGCTGCGAACACACGTAATTTAATTAAGAGCCTGCGACGCTAGCAGTTGGCCAGGGTGTTATGAGGGTTTGGCCGGACTCCCCACTCTTATCTCTAGTACAGCTGATCGGCAGCCTTCCAATATGGCCGCCTTCTCTGTGAAATGTGAAGTGAAACTTACACTTGGCAATACAGTCCACAGCTTCACTATCCACTCACCTGTAGACAGCTCCTCCATGGACAGTTCACCCAGTAGTCGGTTGAGACGGTTTGACGAACTAGACACTTCCTACGAACGGTAACAAAACAGTTAGTTTGTAGAGCGATACGACAATGATTTGTAATGGTTTAGCGCAGGCGCAGTACTCCCAAATATATATTAAAATTTTTTTTTAAAAGTCCATAATACAACACATACTCATATGTATGTACACTTGTATGTATACATACATGAATGTACAAATGTAGTCCATATGTAATTTGTTAATATGTATTTTATTTAGGGAAAACACTTTTTTTTTTTGTAAAAAAAACTTGTAATAAATGTTTGTTTTGAATTAATTAACTTTTCTTATACTTCTCAAAGCTGCTGGAGAAAAAGAATCTGCTGGCACTGTACATCGTTCTCCTTAGCCCATTTGATGCCCTGGTTGAAATTTCCAATAGCTTCTTCATGTTTTACTGTAGCATTAGAGGATCCTCTTCTTCTTTTTTCTTCATTTGTTTATTTAAAACGCCTTGTACGATTTCCTCGTCTGTTTTGAAAGTAAACACATTTTCATCCATCCACTTGGCGAGATATTCTTTGCTCACCGTAACAGCAGGATTTATCAGGTGAAAAATCATTTTTCAATTTGATTTATCAACAGAAGCTTGTTCAGAAACACATTCCTTGAGCAATAATTTACTCCAAGGAGGGCATATGAGTTTTGGGTTGATTGATTCCCAAGCTGTAGCATGGAAAAACAACTCTACCTTTAGTTTTAAAACTATTAAAGTCAAAGTTAAATCTCCATCTGGTGGCACTAAGTGTGACAACAGGTTTTTCTTGTAATGTGGCTTTATTGTGATGTGGTATTGTAAATAATGGTGTTTTTCCAAAGTTGCTTTATAAATCCACTTTCCTTCAGACTAAGAAATTCATAATAAAATAGTTAAAAAATTCAGCAGTTCAGATTACTAGATAGTTTGGAATACCAAAGTTCAGATTAGCAAGATTGTACTTACTTAGAAAATCTCATTAATTACCTATTTATAACCACACTAGCAATGCAGCACAATGAACCGACCAGGACGACAATCTTTGGTCAGCCATACTTCTTCCTGAGATCTTGTGCCACGTATATATTTGTTTTTTTTATTAGTTTCAGACATTTTTAAGATATTAAGCTACTGACTTTATATTAAACTTAACATAAGCAAACATAAGAATTAGAATCAAATACATTTTAATATATTTACTGAATTAATCACTCAATAATGTTTAATAGCCACGAAAGGTTTTAAAATTATAAATAATCAAGGTGAATTATGCTGTATCATAAGCTTTTTTGTAATTAAGGGACAAAAATGGCATATAAGAAACCTGAGAGAAATGCTTACTGCCCGTTATGGTTGGATTGCGATTGAAAACCTCATTCAGCAACTGGGAAATATAATTCTTACAAGCCTATTCAGTGTTCAAAAAAGTATAAATCAGAATCGACATTCCTTTGAGTTGTTTGGTTACGACATTCTTCTTGATGAAAATTTGCATCCGTAAGTATTCCTGAATACTTATTTGATTTCCATATCAACATAAATACTTTAGGACCTCTATCATTGAACTATTTTTTATAAAACTCATGCATTTCTGTGCTGCCATTATTATCTTTGAACAAACATTAGGAATTGATCAACATTTCAGTGTGAAAACATTTCTAGTAATGTAGTATCCATATGTCCTCTAACATATCCTGCTAGTTTTGCAATTTAATTTCTGTGACCTTGAGCTGATAACATGTATGTATCCTGCATCATCAGCTCCACAATCCTTCAAAGAACATAAATGTAACCCCCGTGGTTCCTGACATCCTTCCTGGCAGGATTCTTCAGGGCATCCCGCTCTAATGATGTACCTAGAATATTCTTTAGATTTTCATGGACTTAGAAACATCCATATGATGTTAGAACTGATCTAATGAGTTAAATTTGTTGTACTATCATTTTAACAAATGACTGCAATGACATATTTTTTGGACAATGGGGTAACAGAAACTGGAGTTTAAAGCACTATTGTAATGAAAGATATTGGGATCAAATCTATGAAAGATATTGGGTGCATTGTTACAAAAGTAAAAAAAAAAATGTTTACTGCTTTTCAGACAATAGGTAAGTTTTCAACTCAGGTAATAAACCTGAGTATTTCATCAAAATATTGTGTTCAGTATGTTAAGAATTTTTTGTAAAAAAACATAACATAAGTTGTATAAATAATTAGTTGTCAAATTCTGTATTGCTATTATGTTTTTTTTTATCTGTATATAAATCTTATATGCATAAATAGATTATGTAACTGTTTATTGTAATGTATGCTCTTATTCCCTAAAGAAGTCCCCTTCAATGGGCAATGAATATAGTATAATGATAATCAGTCTTTGCTAAAACTTTACTCAAAAGGTAATGAATATGTCAACAATGACTGCACAGCAGCCAGTAATAGGTTAAAAAGGTGGAGTTTAAAGAGCTTTAGATGTTTCTGGGTCCTTTTTGCTGATCAAGTGTAAGATTTCCGCTGGTTTTTCTTCTCTTAAACCCTTTTAATGCTCTGTTGATGTTAGATGGCTATTAGAAGTGAACTCCAGGCCTGGCCTTGAATCAACTGACGATGAAGACTATGAATTGAAGTACAATATGATATCTGATGTCCTAAATGTAGTGGATTTTGAAGAAAGGTATAAACATTAACCAATTAAATCTCATTATTGAAAGTCAATTTGAAATAGGAAAATTTGTTCCAATTCTTTTTATAATTTGTTTTTAAATGAATAGTTAGAAACCCTAAAATGTTTCCATCAACATCTTGAGTGTCTCTCTCTCTCTCTCTCTCTCTCTCTCTCTCTCTCTCTCTCTCTCTCTCTCTCTCTCTCTCTCTCTCTCTCTCTCTCTCTCTCCCCCTCTCTCTCTCCCCCTCTCTCTCTCACCATTTCCATGGGTAAATTAAATTAAAATAAGAAAACACTCCAAAAATTGTGCATTAATATTATCATAAATATTCAAATAGTGCAAAATTTAAATAACTTTTAACTTGCAGAATGTCTGGCAATGAGATACGAATTGGTGGTTTTGATTTAATTTACGATGGATGCCCCGTCATTATGCCTTGTCCTGGTGCTAATGAGTGTGGACCAGTTCCAGATCCTAATCGCTTGAATATATTTTTGGGTGAGTATTTCTTTGCATTAATAAAGATTATTAATGTCACTTTTTAATTCAAAATGTTTTATTAATTGTTTATGGTAAATGATCCTCTGGAGTGTATGACCTTGAGTGAAATACAGGGTAGATTTCTATGACTAGAAGGTTGACAATATCTCAAAGCTGCTCATTTACAGTTGCTTATTGGGCCTCAAAATATAAATATACTCATTGATTCATGTGAGTGACCACACTGCCAGAAACGGTATTTATGAAGTTAACCTTTGCCCAAGACCTTTTTTGAAGGAAATCACGCAATCAGATTAAAACGGTTTCAAAAATACTCAAACCTTGTACGAGTTAAATGACTCTATGTCTTCTAGGATGCAATGCACGTTAACTGTTATTCATAGATTTGAAAGATAAAGCCAGTTTTAGTTGTCTGCCTCTCTCTCAGGTCTAATTTCAAACCACAATAAACATATGACTATTTTAAATATGCAAGTTAATTTAATTTCCTGACCTTTATTAATAATAAGATGACTTATCATTCATGTTTTAAGTTTATAAGGTCTTGATTATTGTGAACATTTTTAGTATAGTTTTATTTTTCCTTTCAGGTGCATTAAATGACAGGGAGAAAAATCTGGCTTCATTAAGGATGTGGAACAGTATCATCCCCAAGAAGAACTAGAGTGAAGCATTTTTTATTCGTAATAAATCAATATGAATTACTTTTATATGAGAATTTTGTTTCAATTATTATTGTTGAACAATTGTATGTGAAATCACCTTTTCCTTTTAGAGGAAAATAGACATTTTGGAATTATATTTATTAATTACTTAATGTGATCATAAATGAATTCCAACTGATTGATGCGAATCATTTCCTTAATTATTAATTTGATGTAATAGGTTTTTTAGTGCGAAATAAAACTTAATTTTTTCTGTACAAAAAATGAACTTTAATCAGTCAAATATCTTCCATTCTGTTTGATGACTTTTTGCCATCTTTCTGGTTACTTCATGATTCTACACTCATAGAACTTCAGGTCCTTATCAGCAAAAAACTCAACCAAATGCAATTTGAAGTCATCGTCATTACTGAAATTTTTACCATTTAAGAAGTTTTGTAAACTTCGAAATAAATGCTGTAGGGGGGATGCGACATCATTTCCCAATCAAGCTCCAATAATTTCATACCTACTGCTAAAAATGTGTGATGCCTCGCATTGCCGTGGGAAAGTCCAAGACGTCATATATGATTTTTAATTGTTGTGTGTGGTACATTTAACTGTTTTGCAATCTCTCGCACAATTATATAATGATTCAATTCAATTATGGCTTTCATTTTGTCATCATCAACTTCAGAAGGTCAACAAACGTTGGTCATCTTTCGGTGAAAAATCTCCAGAACAAAATTTTTTACACCAATTCTGACATGTGCGTTCTGGTTAACAATCAACACCAAAAACTTCACATATCTCTTTGTGAGCCTCAGCCGCTTTCTTGCCTTTTATGCCTTTATGAAAATAAAAAAGTAAAATGTGTCGAAAATGCTTATTTTTGCATTCCATGTTAAAACTGACAGTTGTAAACAAAATTACACGGAACTCCTTTCTATAGTAACCTAAAGGTTATCGACTGCCAAATCTCAAAAGAAAAAAATTCTAACATTGACAAAAGAATAACGAAACAAACATAACGCTATCTGGTGCAAACCGAAATCACTTTCTTGCCAACCCAATAAAATACCATAATCTTCGGGAGTTTGTAGAAATTCTTTTTCCTCTTGGAGCAGTGAAACATACAAAGCTGTATGAATTTTATAGACCACAACCAAATACCTAATTGTGTAAGAAACCAGATCAAAATAATAATAGATCTAGATATTGAATAAAAAGGTAATTTATTGAAAAACCTTGATCTTTATTCAAGTAATAGCAATTATTTTTTATACATAAATAATAAAAAAGATAGTAGATTTGTTTATTTTAACCAGAGTTTAACTGGCTCTTGCCCAAACTGTTACTCTACTATCCAGTGCTACCATCTCTCATGTTTCTGAGCTAAGATAATAACAAACTTTTTTTTAATAATAAATACTTAAGCAACTTCAAGTTTGTATAAAACACAAGAGTAAGCATTCATCGGGTTTATGGGCATGTCCCCACATAAATTAAGTCATGTATGAAGATTAAATCTCTTTTCTCTTCATTTTTTATTTCTCCACTTAGCTGAACCCCACGTTTTCTATCTTCTGATCCCCCATCTTTCTATCCTCAGCCCAAACACAACTGATATGGGGTACCACAAAAATTTATGGGTGGTTGACAGTAAAATATTCATAACCTTCCCTGTAGACTATTTTAAGCATCCTAAACAGTCTTAAATCATAGTTGGCCCAGGTATAATGCGATCAATTGTAATGGGTAACAATGTTTCGGCCGACCTGTTGTGAACTTCCATTATGAAACACTCAGTCTCCTTATAGATCACTCTGAAATACCACTGTCACCTCTCTATCCCTGGATAAATTGATGAAAATAACCCTCAATGTAAACCGATTTTGTGGAAGATTAAGGAAATCAGAGTTTTTTAGAGCGAATGACAGCCACCTAAATTATGACTTTTGACTATTATACAGTGCACTAATGTGAAACCAATGAATTGAACTTCTGATTGGTTGATTTGGTAGAAAGACCTTGATTTTCTTAAGATACATTGTACCTGTACCAAGTGTAAAGAATTGGGATACCTTGGGAATTGAAGTAGAGTTTCATTTGAGGGTGGAATTGAATAAAGTTATTGTTGTTGATGGAATTATTGTTAAGAGCAAAAATGGTTGGAGGAATAGGGAGGCAGATAAGATGTGTATGAGAGAAAGAAGGAGGAGTGGAGAAAATATCTACATCTGAGAGGACATAAAAAGTTATTTAGGGTACCCTATGTCACAGAAGAATTTGGAATAATTGTATTTTTTTCACAATACACAATACAGGAAGCTAGGAGGAACCTCTGACTCAGCAAGAGTAAGAAAATGGTGGTAATTTCATCTCCTGCTTCCCACAGAAGGGTAACCAAGGGTATCATAGACAATATTATTAATGTTAACATTTTGATAGATGTAAGTGAATGATGAAAGTAATTACATATAATAGCCATATAACATTATCATCTTTTTATCATCACATTTTTTTTGTCTATTTATAATCAGTGTGGGTGGGGAGCTGTGGTATTGTTTTTTGGAAGTATTTCTTGCATAAAAGCGCTTATTCTGTTTTTTCATATTTTTTATTTAGATAACGAAAGGACAGATAAGAATCCTTACACTAGATTTACGTTAAAATTGGCCAGGAATTGGTCTTAAACTAAACTTTATATCACAATTATTGGTATAAATAATAAAGAAATAGGTGAGTAAAGAAAACAACAAGTATAAAGAAAATTTAGTCGATTCAATCGCCATTGAATAATAAAATTACAAAATACAATTATATCTACAAAAATAATTTCTTAATCATCTCATAAAAAAAGTCTCTTTTCATGTCAAAGATTTTGTACACAACCTATCACATTTTACAAGCTTTTGCAAACTCCTATGATTAAAATACTGTTCACCACTTCTACAATATTTTGATATTTTACCTGCTTCATTTTTTTTCTTTTTATGGGGTTAAATTATATTTACATATTATTCAAACTTATAAACTATTATAAAAAATGTATATAAGTTGGGTGTTAGTTCGGTGGTCTTTTTTTTTTTTTTTTTCGCATTTAACAGGCACAGTCACAGGCGCAGCGACGTACCCTCTTGTCTCTGTGGAGAACATTGTCAACGCTCCTTACAGACCTTGGCTGAACGACTAGGAAAGAAGAAATGCATCATTAATAACAAACTTTTTAAAAAAATCATTAATTAATCAAACAATTGTTATAAGAAGAGATTGAGAAAAGGATTCTCCATAAATTCTCCCAACTGAATAGATTGCATTTAGTTCCCCTAATAGTCACTTAGGTAAATTTTTGTGGCACTTCAGTCAATGACTATAATGGCTATTGATAATCAGACAACTTTGCTCCTAATGCTATTGTTATGTGAAATCAGTAACATATCACAGAACCATTTAATAAATTTTTGGAAAGGAGCCATAACATAATAAAACCTTTCATCTAATGTGTTCTATTTAAAAGGGTGAAAAAAAATTTACTAATACAATAGTTTTATTTTTTTTAAATATTTGTAAATTAATAAAAAACCAACATTGCACTTTTTTAAGGTAACAAAAAAATGCTGAAGTTATATTATCTAAACAATTTCTTTTCATAAAGTTCAAAGGAATGCTCATGTTCTTATGGAACACACATTTTTCCTACCTCTTGGGAAAAAAACAAACTATTATTCACTCTATATATAAGGAGTTCAATTCCAGCATTCCAAATGACTATAGTCGATTGTCCCATCTGCAGCCTTTTCAATTTATCAAATCCTTCCGCCTAGCACTTCCTACTAATAATACTTAATAATAATTCCACATTTCTTGATAACAGTCGATTGAATTCAGGTCATCAACTCAATCCACCCTAACCAAAATTAGCAGTGACCTTCAGTGTGCCAAAGATCAATATAAAATCATGATCCTCATTTTCCTTGACTTAAAATCTTCCCATCTCCAACCCAAACTAAGAAATAAGTTCTTCTCAAATGGTGCAGTGTGATAGTTTTAATCCTTGATGATTGATAGATAACAGTCTTCTTAGTTCCCAATAAACCACTTTCTACACCCCTTCCAATAGCCAAAGGAGTTGTACAGTGCTCTTCCATCTTCCCAACTATATTATGGCTTAATGACAATGAACTCAACAAACAAAACTAAATTCACTCATGTTCTTTTCATGCCTATACCGATAACACCCCAATATATGTCTATTTCCAGCCCTCAGACCTTCACATTCTTACATACTTTTGTATTTTACTTGATAACCAAAACAAGTATTAATAATACATCTTGAAAAACATAAAATATTTTAAAGTGTAAAGTAGTTAACTACTCAAACTACTTGGAATTATCAGGTGAAGGGAGATAATGGAAAACTTACAATGAGGCCTTGGCTGAGATTCTTGTTGTTGTTGCTGTTGGATTTGCTGTTGCTGTGGAAGGTGCACTGGTAGTCTATGGAAAGGGAGTGGTGGTGGCCTTACAGTATCAGCAGGAACTTCTGGGTGTTGAAATCCTCTCATCACGGGTACAACTTCTTCTTCCTAAAACATTTAAATAATATGGTTGATGCAACCTAATGTTTATTTGGCAAGTACATAGTTTTTATTTATCAGCTATTCTTCCATGTCTGGCTCTTCTTCTATACCTTTATTATATAAATTTTGTCTTTTGTGTACATAATATACAGGATGATTTTTATATTTCCATAATATAACGATTAACAATTGTAGAAGAGTTGAAATAATAGGAGTTAAAATTTCCCAAAAGTAATTATCATTTCCCTTCTTAGCTCTCTAAAACTACGGAATCCCTTTTGCAAGTCCTCATACAGAGACTAGCAATACTAAGACTAAACTTTATGGACAATTTTATATTAACTCTAATAAGTTAGGATTTAAGGCCATTAGTCAATTGGTCAAGAGATGACTATCAACAAGGGAATGGTTTATTTGTGCTTGACTCCAAATATGATGAGCCCCAAAAATTCTGATGCATTCTACCCTCATCAAACATCAATGTATCAAATAAAACTTAACTCAGAACAAATTCTTAGATTTTTTTAGGGGGGGAAGGAGGCTCAGAAGATAACTGCCCAAAGTGATTGTGTTTAATAAATGTCTTAATTTTTGGCAGGCAGCTAGAAAATTTACTATTTCATTCACTCTACTAAAGTATAATCCAACCTGTAAATAATGAATGGAAGATTGTAAGTTATAATATCAAAAACTGATGATCACCTGAATGATAACTTGATGTTCCTCAGGTCCTTGGTGCAGGCCTTGCTGCTCTAGCTGGTGTATAGCCTGCTGGACGATGGCTTCATGAGGGTGGAACTGGGGTGGCAGTTGCTGAGGTGGCATCTGGTGGATCTGGTGAACAATGTGGTGGGGTGGGATTTGCACTTGCTGGGGCATTGGATGTGGCATCTGCTGCTGCATTAGGTGAGGCATCTGCTGTTGCATCGGCTGCATTTGTGGCCTCGGGTGGATGTGAGGGTGGAATTGAGGTGGTACCTGAGGCAGAGCGTTGGGGTGGAAAGATGCCTGCAAGCATAATATACTATTATAAATCTCTCGAAACTATAATAAATCTCATGAGTTAAAACTGATTGTTTTAACCTATCCACAGACGAGTCAGGCCAATTTAGACTCAGGAATTCTATTCTTCAAAACTATTCATCACTTCCCCTCCATTGCAACATTGGAAGCCCATCTAAAGGACTCCTGACATCCGAAGCTATTGAAATTAATAGTTGCAATGAAAATGTAAGCAGGTCAATGAAGTTATGAAAAAAAGTACTATCAACATTATTTTTTACATCACACCTAAACTTTCTTTTTTATCTACTTTTTTGTATATTTATTTTAATTTTCAATACTAGGCAGCTTATCATTTTCATTCCTTTATATTATTCTTAGAAGACTATCCTTCCAAAATAAATAAATAATAATAATAAATAACATTACAAACTATTTGAAATGCTAACATTATAACCATTTGGTTATCGGTATTATGTTAAACAATGACCCTATACGTAAAATGATCAAAAACAACCAGATTTTGTTTTTATGTTTTTTCTTAGAAGCATTAAAGATATTGAGCTCAGCACTCTAACTATAAATTTTATATTTAAATTAATGAATTAACATGGTTCAAATTCTAAGCTTTCCCTAATCATAATGAAACTGTTTTATCATTAAACATACAGAAAATATTAATAATTATTTATCCTTTTAATTCTTATTTGTAAAATAGTAATATAGGCCACAATCAATTAATGAATGTAATAATAGTTAAGAGATCATCAGTGACCGAGTGAATGCAGTATACATTATCGACCAAAAATATAGAGACCACCAGCAAAGACAATGTTTTTAATATATTTAATCTAGTTCATTTATAATAATTCCAATTGAGAGTACAGAATCAATGCGAGATATAAGCTTTCAAATACATAAATAATTAATAAATTTTTTTCAAACTTAGATATTTTAATTGTTTGTAAACTAAAGTGACATTTTAGCTCAAAAGATTTTTAAACAATATATAATCAATAAGGTACATTAAATTGTTTAAATCAAGCTGAAGTAACATTAATGTTGCAATTGAACACTATACTGTCTTATTGCACTATTTTTAGCCATTGCTTAGATTAAAATGATATTTATTATATTATCTAATACATCTTATTTTATTGAAAAGGAAATAAAACGAGTCTGTTAAACAACGGTGACATGAGTAAACCACATTCACAACTTTACATGACTGCATTATTGCTATTAATGTCATTTTTCAATATTAACAACACTTGAAACGTGTAAGTATAATATATGTTTTAAGCATACCTGTGGAATGGCATTAGGATGGATTGGCATTTGATGAAGTGGAATAGGGACAACGATTGGTGCCATCTGCTGTTCCATTGGCACATGTCTGGTTTAAACATGACATGTATTAACAAATAATTAGTTACAAAATTAAATCAAATTAATTGTCTACAGTTGCAGTTAATTATTTATTCATCAGGCATCATTAATGAAGATGAGATATTACTTCATATTACTAAAGAATTTTAGAGTCTTTCATATAATAATATAATAATAGATATTACCTTTGATCAGCGCCGCTTTCACAGAAAATTGCCATCCTTTCTCCAGTAATATGTTCATAGCGTGGATCAGATGAGATGTTCACGCCAAATGGCAGACGGACTGTTCTAGGCTGGTGGTCGGTCACTTCTTCTGCACGCCTCTTTTCAACAACACAGTTCATTCTTGATCTCTGGTTCTTTTCAATCATTGACTAAAGAGAACAATAAATAGAAGAATTATCTCACATTTGGTCTTGGATGCTAAAATCTAAGTGTATTATACTGTATCAGGTTATATATTAGTATTTACTAACACCAGCAAGCTCATCGAAATCTAGCTGCAAAGGTAATTTCAGTTGGACTGTTTGTTCTTGAGACTGCTGCTCTTGTGACTGTTCTTGCTGTGGCAGAACTACACTTTCCTGCTTTGTGTGGGCACTTTCCTCTGTGTCGAGTGGGTCAGCAACAAGGTGCTGGTATTGAGGCCTATCCTCAATATTTTCCTGCAAAGTACAAAAGAATATGCTGTATCAGTTATGGTAAAATGTGAATTTGACATTATTTTTAACCTTAGTGAAGAAGTTCCATGTTTTAACCAACAGATAGAGTAAAGTTATACACCTTGTATTTTAAAAAGTAATGAATGTCACATGGAGTCAGGTCATTTCAGATTTGAACGTATTCACAATATTATTTGACCTTGGGAATAGGGTTATTGTCGGTGAACAAAGAAAGGAATTGAGTTAGTTGTTGGGAATCAATTTAAGAGAGTTTTTAGCAGTTAAGAAGTCAGCGATGAGTAGTTTTGAATGAAGGTTTCCCGTGAAGAAAAAAGAATAGTCCAGAAACCCTGTGTTGTACATTTTGCTAGAAAGAGAACATGGTTTGTTCATGATAAGTTGGTGATGCAGCCCTTCAATTCATTGGTTTTGATTGTAAGTAGGGTAAAAATTAATTATATGACCTTAAATGTTGATTTATTGATAGTGGTAATTTTGTAAAAATCTATTCTTTTTAATTTATAGCAATTAGTTTAGTTTCAGTAGAAAAAAACAGTTGTAGTTTGATATATTTATTAGATAATTAAATTGTTTTGTTTAAGTTATGAATGAACAAAATGAATAATGTAGTGATATCTACTACCTGAGCAATTGTTTTATTTAAATTATGGTAATGAGAAGGGCTCACAGATTGCATAAAATCAAATAAAACACCATATAATTGACCAGTTTTGTATTTATTTATTCTGTGCAGAGAACTGAGTTTTTTTTAGTAACTGCTAAGAAAACTTCTGATTCAAATCTCATAGAGCACAACTGTGGACAGAAAGTTAAACTTCTACATGTATTTACATTACAATGTGAAATAGTTGAAATGCTAATTAAAATAACAGTGTCGGATTAGCTCATTTTTGGATGCCCAATTGCAGTTATTGTCATTGTAATGATTAACGGGTTATACTGACAATAGCTAAATGGGCAATTGTACCTTAAAATCTGTGTTTATTTTGGGTTCAATACCCTTGTGGGTTACCTCAACTAAGGTTATAAAAGCAGTTTTACCTCTTGTATTAATTTAAAAGGAATGCTCTTAATATACCCGAACTATTTTCATGCATTTCTATGCATTAATATTCTAATATTATATGCATTAATATCACTAAGAAAATGCTGAGTGAAACAGCTCGGCCTGCTTATGTGAATTTATAAAGACTAAGAGCCAGGTCCTAGTTGGGTTGTAGTTTTTTTTTTGAAGACTTACAGTCCTTAGTTATGAAGTCATTTGACCTCTAAAATGGGAAGCTTTTATGTCTTCTTGAAGTTTAATTTCCTTTCGTGATAAGGGTGATATTTATTTGATGCCATAAGGATAGTCAAAATTATTTCATTGAAGTTCCAGGATACCTTCTATTTTTAGAGTTTCATTGTTTTATGTTTTCGAAACCAGAAATATTGATGTTTTTACTCGCGTTTGTCTCACTATTCCAATGGCCCTAAAGAAAAAGGAGATCTTAATCAATAACACAAAAAATACCACCAATAATTTAAAAATATACTTTTACTAGGGTACCAATTTATACATCCATCCCTACCTCTTGTTTAATAGTTAGTGTTTTTTTCGTACTTCCGAGGATTATAGCTATAAAAAGGGGTTGAGATATCGTGTTTTGTTCTTATGCATCCCCTATTGGTTATTTAGTCATGACATTTTGCGTGGAAGTTCCACATACTGACACAACGTCGATCAGAACGATAGCGATTTCTTTAAAAACAACAATTGACCAGTGTCAATTCTTTTATCGATCGATTACTTGAAAACGTGTGAATCTTTACATCAACGTCGAGACGAAAGCCCTAATTGTGTATTGCAGCATACTAGACTAATTGCATCTCTGTTGGCAATTATGGGAGATAAATATCCTGAATAGAATAATACATTCTGTAGTGATTTGTGAGATTACCTTTGGTAATTTCAAAACCTGTGTATTCTTGTTAGAATTAGTTAGTTTCCACTCAGTGAAGACTTGAGAAATGGCTCTCCTCTCCTGACGACACCACCCCACGTTCATGTCTCCGTTGCTAAAGAATTTCATCGGTCTAAAGCATCATCAGTTATCGCTAGGTTATCTCTTAATGAGAGGTTTTCCATGACAAAGCTTTCCTCTTATTCAGTTGCTAATTAATGATTGAGAGGTTGCACAACAGGTAAGTAGGTCGGGTCAGAGCCTCCAGCTCTTACCAGCTCCTTTTACAAGTCGCTGTACCACTGCCATTATTCCTCTGTTATAGGCTGCTATCTCAAATGCACTGCAATCCGAGCAAGTCTGTAAACGTACATTTATATTCCGGAAATAACATCCCAGAAGTTTTTTTCACCTTTCAACATTTCCTGGCTAAAATGTTATTGATATTAGAACTTTCATTGCTCTGAGGTTGAATTGCGGTTTCCCAACTCTTCAGTTCACGATTGTCGGTCTCGCGAAATAGAATGCTGTTTTAATATTTTTTCGATTATTCCTTTTCTCTTGCTACGTACTAGATATTTTTACGGAAATCAAAATAAATAAATTGATTTGCATTATCACCAATAAAATGGACAATACGTGGAAAAATGCCTAAGGGTTTTGTTACGACTACAAAAAAAATGCGAAAACGACTTTAATAACTTTTTATAATTACACTTAATTAAAACCAAACAAATAATACTATTAACCAGGACGTCGAGATTTTTTAATACCATAGTTAATATGTTTTGGAAATACTTATTAAAACTAATGGCCCTTAAGTGTTTTTATAGTGATTTTATCTTTAGAATTTTTGGGAGATACTATGCTAAATATTATGCCTTTATGACAACTCTGGTTTGGATAATATAGTGAACACACTTATAATGGCATATTCTAATTATTTATAGAATAAAAATACAAACCGGAAATAACACATGTATTATTAATGAGGACATTATGATGTTTAATTAGAGCCTTATCGAATACAATAAAAAAACTAATATTTTATCAGAAAGTAATTCATTAATAATCATAATTCATGGAGTTTGTAACATTTTCCAAAACCTCACCTGTAATTTCTCAAGGTCAAACAACTGTACAACCACCGAACAGACATAAGTGAAAAAAAAACATAATGGTTTCCGGTTTCGGATTAATCAACGAAGCCATAGAAAAAAAAAAAGAGAGAGAAAAAATAATGAAGCGTTATGAGACAAGCCTTTTTAGTCATAATTTATTTTCACAGGATACCGCGATTAGAGAAAGTGACTAGTGCGAAGAAGAGTGTCGAAAGTACAAATTGACCCGAAAAAAAAAACCTTCAGTGAGTTTCACAGACTAAGTATTATCATTATATTTTCGAGTAGCGTTGTATTTTAAACAGTTTAAAAAAACAAAACAAAAAAAACGTCCTTTATTGTTCGCAATTCATGGTTCTGTGCGCTCCCCGTCCTCGCAGATGTGGGAATTTTTCTCCGATAAAGAAAATGTGCCAAGGCAGTTAAGATGGCGATCCTGCGCTGTGTGATCTTTAGGGGTGTTGTATGTGGTTCTTAGACTTTTAAATAATTTATTTATTGCGTAAAGCTAGTTATGAAACTCAAACAAGCCTGTGATTTGGTAACATGCCCTATGATTGAATGTCTTTATTATTATTTCCATAAAATCTTTTATGATTTGTGTATTATACAGATCACTCACTCTGTTACTGAGTTTATAGATATCCTATTTCAATTTATTTTTAGAGCCCCTTGGTATATAGCACACGGAACAGATAGTTTCTTCATTACGAGCTAAATTGTTTAATTTAAATAATGGAGACCCTTATCGAGAGTTAAGTTTATCCGCTTGAGTTTCTTTAATACTAATTAAATGACTGTGAAAACACTACTCATTGGTTTCAATCAAATATACTTTATATTTATTTAAATGTTCCTTTTGGGCTTTCTTGATAATTTAAAATCACTTTTTCAAACAAATAAAAATAATTAATCAATGTACACCTCTCTCTATTTTACACTCTGAGAGTAACATATCTAACTGCTATCTAAGAATCTAATAATAGAAATCTAAGAATAGGAAACATTATTTAAACATTTCACCTTTATTATAATTTATTAAATAATTTATTTTCTATTCTATGAATTTAATTATAAGATGCTTGAAAATGATGGAATTGCGCTCGTAGCAGCACGAAAAAAAATTGTAGGTAGACCAGAGAGAGGTGTACGTTTATTAATGTAAATAGCCCACAAACAGCCTTCATCAAAAATAAAAATCGTTTCAAATATATATATATCAATCAAATTGAAATCGGCTAGAACGACGAATTGTTTATTGTCGGTTACCTAAACTTTATTTTATGAAATAACTCATTGGTAAATGAATTTATTTTTTGGGAAGATTTTTATCAAACTGTATTTTAGTTTCATTTATATAAGTAATCTTCATATTAATATTATTATTTTGATGCTATGTGGGGGCTTGGAGAGATGTGGTGTGGGTGGAAGAAAGTGGTACCGAAGTGCTTACCAGCTTTCTCCTGTCCTTCTAACAAGCCTTTTACCTTTAAGGTGGACCGGTTGCCCTTTCCTTTCTTTATTTCGGCTTGTAGTAGGACCGATTTTCGACATTTTATAGTCGTTGATTTTAAAATATTTTAAACTATCTCAGCTGATATCTATTTATTAGTATAAACAAACGGACTAAACTTCCTCAAAAAAATAAATTAATCCTATACAAATTTAAAATTCGTTCAATATGAGTTATGTATGAAATTGCAGTATAGAGCTTTACCAATAAAAAAAACTTATGAAAAATTCAATTTTTTCAAATTAAATGACTTAGATTTATAAATAATAACCCTTACTAGATGGATTACGAATTAAATTTTCCTTTCATAGAACAACTTTTGCTATCTCAGACTTTTTTTGACGATTTCTCCAGCTCTCTAAATCGACTAATCAAATAAATACGAAATCACTCTAAATTTAAATCCACGAGAGAATCAAACCATATTTTATTATAATAGTGCAACATGTCAAGCTATATTTTCGATAATATTACTTATTTAAAATACATTCTTTTAAGTATCATTCACTTTCCATTTAAGTTAATCATTATTTATCATTAGATAAACTATTCTACAAGCAAGTATAGACTGAATGTAATATTATTTAAAAAAAAAATAAACTTACTTAAATTCAATTTACGTAAAATGCTATCATTAAGTTACTAGAATAGAGTGCTCCAAAAATAAAAATAAAATATAGTCAATTGTGATGCATCAGACAACTAATGGTTTCGTTACGGTTGCAAACACGATTTTACTGACAGTATTAACAATTTGTAATTGAAGTTTAAGGTGAGCCCCACCACCTAGTCCAGTCTATTTGTGTATGTAATTTTAACTTCAAAACGATTGCTTTTGTAATTTGTACCCTTCTTAAAATCCATGTTATGCTATGCAGAAAAAGGAGCCATTAATCACTAATTGTTCATTACTATTGTTCATAATTTGATTGTAAAAATGTTTGAAAGAAGGGGTTGAGAAAAAAAAATGTAATTGAAGTCCACTATATTATTAATCAGATAATATATAGATTAATTTTATATTATTAGTCAAGATTTTTAGTTTGATACCCAACTCAATATAGTTAAAAAATATTTATTTTTTATTACACATCAACTTATCACCGACACTTTTATTATTTCTCATGGTTTTATTCATTTTTAGTTATATTTATCATCTTCGGAGCATCCCAATGGAACTACCATGAAAAATATCATGACCACAAAAAAAATTATAAAATCGCATTTGTTGATCTGGGCCTTCAATTTGACGGCCTACTCAATTTGATACTTAATCACATTTTATGGGGATGGGATTATTTTCCATGGCTTCTTCTTATAAAATGATACCTTTAACTGTAATGACATGTGTATACTTTAGCTTTTGTATACGGTTCACATAGACGTAAAGGTTAATTAATGTACAGCTCTGTCTGGTCTACCCGCGGCTTATCTTATACTGAGACCACTTTCTAGTACCTTGCAACTAAAATGATAGAATAGGACACAGAAGTTTAAATAAATAATAATTGTTAATTTAATTGTGATTGAAGTGAAAAGTTTAATGTGTCCTATTCTTACGAATTCAGATCAATAGTAAAATACAGGAGACATTATTCAAACTATTTACTTTAATTGCTATTTATTTCAACTGTCATCTATTCTATCATTTTAATTTTATAATTTATTCTATCATACTTGAAAATTCTGGGTACGCCAGAGAGAGGTGTTCATTTATTAATATGAATATCCTAGCCTTCATCAAAAATAAAAATAAAATAAAATAAAAATTCGACGCACGGGTGAAAATTTAAGTTTCTTAGGAAAAGTTGGAAAGGGGCAAAAACCGAAAATCCATACCCAAACGAAATGAGTTGCTTGCTGTCAAGAAGAGCTACTGCAATGGGGATGACTTGTCAAGAGGCTGGTCAAAGGTCAAGCCTACTTTCACTCGAGGGCTCAAACCACTTCCCACATAAGGAACTGACATTTCGCTAACGCCCACAGATAAATCTCAAGATCTGGTTTCATTTCGAAAGGAAGTCTAAAAGGCAGGTTACACGAGGGTGTAATTTCACCCGTCTTAAGGCCGATTGTACTTAAGAGGTCAAGCTTAATGTTTCTTTTCATCAAAGCCAAGAAGCTTATACCAATTCTATCTAAAAATATCCTGATTAGCTCGAGAGCTTTCTACTTTCTTTTTAAGCGTTTTACTCTTGAATGATGCCTTTCAATGCGTCGAGCGAAGGCTCTTCGGTGGTTAACAATACAACACAATATTTTTCTTACAAGGTAATTCCCATTGTTTAAGGCGGGGTAAACTTTTTTCCCACAAAAACGCATAAAATACGATTGCACATTAAAGACAATTTTGAAATAAATGATAGTTATTTGATACTAATAATAGTTAAATAATAATAATAGTGAAATAACCGTTATGTAGCTGAACAATTTAATTAAGAACATTACTAAATACTGTTTTTTCCCCCTTTAAGTATTACTAGCCAGAATAAAGTTATTATCCTGTCGTAAGTGGCCATAACTGATGTTAGTTATGTATTAATAGTTGCTCAAATGATTACATACCCGAACCTACTCACCCGGAATGTAACAAAACGCCCAAGATAAAAAAACATAGCCTACCTCAAGGAATAAAACTGGTTTTTAATACTTGTAAGAACTGGTTGCACAAGTAGCAAGGGGCAACAACCGGCACGTAACAATTGTTGCAAAAGCCTACTGGACTATAATAGTGTTATTACGTCCCATTATCTGTTGTGACTTTTGTCACAGTTTTGTCTTCCTCTTGCTCGAGTAAAAGGATCTCTTTCGAATCGTCGGAGACTCGTTTGAAGGTGACACTTCATTGTTGTAAAACTTTCAAATGTTTGGCCATTTGTCTGTTGTGAGTTAGATAGGAAGTACCCTTCGGGGCTCAACATTCCTATAAATCACCGATCAAGGAGAAATCGCAGCGCATCAATATGATTGTTTACTAAATATATTTGAGAGGGAGTCGCAAGAATTAGGACTTCACCATCTCAGGATCACCAGGAGGAGACCAGATGAGCAGCCATGGTCTGGGAGAAGTATGGCTCAACCCACGACGTTGTACGAAGATGGAGTTGAGTCACTGTAAATATATTGATAAGTTAATTTTAGTTTGAGATGAGAATAGAATTCTATAAATAACTTTTAAATAAATTTAAGAAATTGTAAATAGTATAATTATCAGTTTGTTTTTTATTCCTATTGCCGTCTTTTGTCCCTATGTTGTAAATTATTATTATTTATAGTTGTTTTTGAAAACTATTAGTCAGTTTTAACTTTGATTGAAAAATTAAGACGGTTTGAGAGAATAAACCAGATTTCTTAAAAAATTTCTAGTGATTGATTCATTAATGAGCCATCATACATTTTCATGTTTTTAGCATCTTTTAGGTAGGTATCAAGTAGATATTCAAAGAAAAACAGCAACCTTAAACGTATTACTGTGACAATTTTGAGATTTTTTGTAATTATAGTCATCTATTGTGACTTTTGTGAATGAATATTAGCAATGAATCATTAGCTATTACTTGAACATATTTGATTTGATACCTACCCTACTCCGTATGTCAGAATATATCAATGTTTTTATATTAATAATTAACTAGTAACATTTAATTATGAATCACTGAGTCGGAATTCATGTCTTGGGGTCAATGAAACCTTCACGTGAAATTGTGTGTCTTCTGATCAAACAGGGGGCAATGACCAGAACAAGCAGGCATGTTGGCAAACATGCGGTTGATAAAATTATAGTTACTTGTTTTGAAAAAAACAAAACAGCGATACCATGTCAACAGCTATAATTATAATTAATTAATACCTTATACAACTATAAAGTTATAAGTACCTCCCATTGCGAGCGTATAAAGAAAATATTCTTTTCCGATGGGTGATGATTCATAATGTATGAAATGTGTGTGATCACTATTAGATTGATTTATCTAACTAATGCTCTCTAAATTGGAAGTGTAAGACTCCAGCTTTATCCCATGGATCGCAGAAAGTTTCATGTTTATCTCCAAACCATCTTTAAGTCTCTAAAGATTGTTTGTAGTGTATTCCGCTTACAACATTTCAAGGAGCACGACGTCGTGCGGCTAGGTTCGTCGTGGCTGCGATAAGGCAATAAATTCACCTGTGTCCAATGTCATTTGAAACTCTCAGACTTCCTTCTGAGTCCTTTACATAGTCCACCTTTCTAAAGGTTCCTGTTCTCGATAAACATTGTACATGTTTACATCCCACATCTCCTTTTCCACGTATTCGTAATGAACATGTTATAACGTCTATGAAGGGCGCTTATTAAGGACACTTAGTTGGTTGGATGGATTGTAAGGGTACTTTGCAATTGAAATATTTTGTACTTGTTCTTGAAATGAGAAACTCTGATAGAAGACAACGTGTTACCACTTGACGACCTCACGACATTGACATAAAATAGTGCCATCCATTAAAAATAATTACTGGCCATCAGTTACGGAATAATTGTATTCCGTCTATTTGTTGGTATGTTAGCATTCGTAAAAACAATCCTATTGATCTGAAATTATAGAGATACCTAAACTGCCCTAAGAGTTACCCTATACCGTTTAGATATAACGATGGGAAGTATCTAAAAAACTTAATTTTAATAATAAAATCTCTAATTATTAATTATTTCCTATATTTTATAACTGTAATTAGATTAAAACCATATTTAAATTGTTGCAGGTAACTGTAACTACACCAATGATATTTCTAGTGACATGAATTGCATGGCAGATCTATTTAATGCCTCGCATTATGCTAACAATAAAAATAATCCTATATAAAAAAAGGGCCATTAATCAGATAATTACTGAGTAATGAAAAACAAATAGTTTTTTACCTAATATTTTGTGTATCGCATCAAATTGACGATATCTTCGAGCTTATTAATAATATTGATAATATCGTGGGGTTACAAGTGCAACACACTAATTCAAAAAACATGATTTTGAGAAAACGCTGATCAAAGATTTTTTCATTTAACTTTTATTAATAACATTATTTTATTAAGTTATAGCTCTGGCGTTTTTCTTGGTATCCTTGAACCAGGCAATCATGGTATTCTTGGCATTACAAAATATGCTTATTTTGTATTATTATCCTCAGGTGTTCCACAAACTACTTGGCTAGAGTACTTGGTGAAAAAAATAAAAATAAATAAAGATATGACTTGGTGGATTCCACCAGTCAAAATATCTCCTTTTTGTGATCAATAAAAGCTGAAAATCGATAATTTTAATTTAGTGGGTTTCACTAGTAGCACCACGATACGTTGGAGGTTTAATAGATTATAGCTACAAAAAAATCAGATTAACAGCTGTGGTCGTAGAATACCCAAATAAACCATCAGTCAGAGTGGTTTGTCAAGGAGTCCATGGAGGATCAACTTGCTTGCTAACCTTGTTGGTGGATGTTGCGGACAAGTTTGATCGTCTATAGGCGTCTTTTGAATGCCTATGCTAATAAGTCAGTGAGCCAAATGAGATCAATCAAGATGGAGTAATTAGAATTAACTTCGAAACCCTTAATTGTGCTTACTGCATTTATTTTTTTTAAAATGGACATTGAGGATATTACATCGGTGAACAATACATCGCAACAAACGATATGAAGTTGCGCCCTCTCATTTGAATAGGACAGGGCCCAGCTGATAAGATCCGTTCTGCCCCGGAGATGGCACAGCGGCCTCCATCGGGCGAGACACATTTTTCTTTCTCCTCTCCGTTTTCCTGTTACGGCTGTTTGGAAATTCGTCCCAAATCCATCTAATTTCCGCCAGTATCCCTGTCAAAAAACGGTCCTCGGTCGGCTGATCGCTCCGTTCACTTCCATAATCCGCTCCAAACGTCACGGACTTTAGCTACCGATAATAAACGAGAATCAGATAACATCTCAATAGCACAGTTGCATTGTCTGTTGGTAGTTTTTTTGCCGACAGGGAGTCGGGTATAGTTTTATCGGGTTACTTTTTTTGAAGCCTTAGAACGTTTCATTTACCTTATTTTGAGGATATGGTTTAATTAATTATTACATTGGATATTACGTTGGATTCCTGTTTGTGGGATATTTAATAAATTTAGACCTCCCTCTGGTCTACCCTCAATTTATTTTGTAATAAACGCTTTTAGTGGCTTTACGGTCAGGTATGATGTAACTACGTTGATCTGACTGAGTTAGAATAGGGTACATTTTTTTTTACTTTAACTTTAATTTTTATTTTTTATTTTTAATGTCCTATTCTATCATTTTGATTATAAAATACTTTAATTATTATTATTAATGCATATGCCCGCTGAAAGCACTTGTAACAGTATAAAATAAATTGTGGGTAGACCAGAGAGAGGTGTATGTTTTGTTTTGTTTTGTTCCTAGTGTTTAGTGTTTGGTGCGGTGACAAACAGAAGGTGAGCCTCATCACCTAGTGTTGTATAAGAACGATGAACTTTTAACAACAATAAAAATTTTATTATATTATGCACTCCTCCAAATGCATTTAAATGCAGGAAGAGGAGAAATTTGTAAGTTCGATTATTTTGTTATTTTTCTTTTTGTACATTGTATTTTGTTTGAGGTTTTGAAATAAAAAAAAAGAGAGGTGTACATTATTAACATTACTGAATTGCTCCTAGTTTGCAAACGTCCCTCTGTTTTAATATAATTAAAAAACAATTTTTAATTCAAAATTAGATACATGACTAATGAATAATTAAAAACTAAAAAAAATAATAGAAACACAATAGTTCACCAATCTCGTGGCTACTCGCCTAATTAATTTATTGTGTGAAAAACTCATCTATATACCCGATAGAAAATTAATTAACAGCCTGGAAAGTATTAAAATAAAATTTGATTCCCTAATATTGGTTAATATAAAAAAAAAAGGAAATATTAAATACACGTATGCTAAAAAAAACCTACCCTCTCCATACCTCCTAAATAAAACCAGTCGAAGAATAAAGAGCGTAGATATAACAGACGTAATTAAAAAGTTTGAGTGATATTAATTGTTTAAATGTTTTAAGTTTTCCATGCTATCAATTAGGCGAATAGCCATATAATTGATGTATTGTTGTGTTTTTAATTTTTTATTACTCATACGTCGAACTTTAAATTTTAGTAAAATAGCCAGACCAGAGGTGCGATTCAGCACTGTTAATAGTTTGAATATATTTTACTTAATGACAGTTACCATCGTTGCCTATAGCGATAGAATTTGGTATGGTCTCTTATTTTTATCATTTGACTTTTCAATTTAGAAAACTGAAGATGACACCTTAGAGCTGTCAATAGCGTTATTTGAAATATAAACATCATTTGTGAAAGACCAAAGAAATGCTATTTTACTTACTTCCGGCATTAATCATTGTAGATTTATCATACCATTTCACTTGTGATCATAAAAACATATCATTAAAGTTAATAAGCTTGACTTAAGAAGTGCTTTATGAAAAATTCGGTTCGATGTCTCTACTAAGATCTTAACTTAACTATTGAAGCGCTTATCTATGTATAGCCTTTAACTGGACACATTAAGTCTCAAATGCGAAAATTGAAATTTCATATTTGACAAAATTTGTTGGTTTTACTTTTTAATAAATTATGCAGATGTTTTTCGCAAGAGCGTGCATTGGCCCTTGTAGTTGCGCATTACTCTGAAATATCTTCATAATCAATCATTTCTTCTCAATCTCGGAAGCACGATTTATATACAAAATATTATCTGTTAATAATTTGTGAAGAAGAAAAAGTAGTGGGGGGACCAGGTACCACCTGACATATTTCAGAAAGTATTAAATTCCTAATGTCTACATTAATTAGATTCCTAGAAATAACAGTTACAATTTTCATTTACTGTTTTTCCGTTCATTTACGAGGTCGGTAAACCACATTCAAAGAACTGAGCCAAATAAATACTTTTTTTATTTGTTTTCCATGACGATTTTGAAATTAAGAGGATGTTTATTTTGAAATATGAAATTTATAAATAAGCTTTATTAAAAGTTTACCTGCTTGTAGCACTCTGGAACGTAATATAATCTTCCAAGGTTTTAACTCGGTGAAAGGTTTGGTTTCCTGTGTTTAATAGGGAACTGTCTGCAAGGTCTACTACATTCTATATCAGGCTTGAGCCACACAAATACACCTCGTTTATATCAAAGAGTTCTTGTTCTAGCCAAAGTGGTTTTTTTTTTTAGTGTAGGCTCTCAAAATATCCAAGAGATAGCAAGGAAGACACTTACCTGTGGAACTGGGTAGTCTTGGTAGCAGGTAGCGGTAGCCGTTATGTAAGCGGAAGCGACCATGAAGAAGCCGAGGATAAAGCTCACAGCGATCAGCGTGACCGCGGCGATCCTGGCGATCTGGACGGCAGTGGCTCTTGGTCTGACATAGGCCTGTAAAATGACAACAATAATTAAATTATAAAAAAAGTATGAGTGAAGTAACATTTTCTAAAAAAAACTACAATTAAAGGGAAAATCGGCGTGGCAGGAAGTTGCACATGTTCGGGAGTTGAATTGGTAGTATTGAGTAACTGGTGATCAGCGGAGCGGAAAAAAGCTCCTAAATGGTACGCCAATGCCCGATCCTATTATTGAGCAATCCCACTAGATCTTCAATGATAACATTAGCTATACTTTTTAGTGAGAATTACCGTTCAGTGAAAATAATGTAACCTATCTATACATTTAATGGAGGTTTCATATTCATCATCTTAACATAATTAATTGATTTATAATGGCTGCAAACATGGAAGAGAGATCTGCGTGATTGGAAAAATACCTCAAAAGAAAAATACTGTTAAAAATAAGATGTACAAATGTTATGGGCACAGTTGGTAGGTCATGTCATATATTATAAACATTACTAAATAATTAAACAACTCCTTCTGACAAAAAATGCCTGCCATTATATGCTTCCGTTAATAACATTACGAGCTATATATTAAACATGACTACATATTGACTAACATATGGAGGTTCTGAATTCCGATATGAAAACTATTTCTCTATCCCTATGAAAAATATGTTACTTGTTAATTCTATTTTACTCACGTTTAAAAAGACGTTTATACGTAACGTATGTGATCGAAAGCGTATGCTAGTTCTTTGAGGAAAGTCATTAATTATCAGTTGTTCACAGTATATCAGATAGATGAGTTTTAATATTCTATAATAATATTTTAAATCGTTGCAATATAACTTATCAAGATGATATCAGTTAGAATATGTGGTGATAACCTGACCAATACCCGGTTATTATTAGTATATTTCTATTAAATATGCATAGTAATATGTACACTTAAAGTAAGACAAATTCCAGATTTTAAGCAACAAAACTAATAAAAAAACTACTCATTTTTGAACTACACAAAATGTTCTCCTTTATATCTTGACAGGAAGTACAAATAAAGTTGGTTTGGTATGACAGCCCGCACTTCCTGCCTCAGTTGAAGCATATGAGGGTGGACGACTTCGGTAATAAAAACAAAAAAAAAAACCGTTCCAAGCAAATTACTTTTTAGCCCCGAGAACTACTTTCATGGATAGACGGTATCCATGATAGTCTAAGCTAAGCTGCACTTAGGCCCAACTATGTACTGACCTAGGTTTAATGTGCCAAGTAATTGTTATCTTAGCATTAGAGTGCTTTCTCGACAACGGCCGAGGAATCTTAATAAACAAGTCGAAAAGCACGTCCAATAACAACAGCCTTTGACTGTTTGGCAACAGATAATTAAATTCAACGGACCTTGGCAGCAGCGATAGCCAAACGCGTCCCACTTAAGCCAACACAAAAAAAAAGTTGGCGAGGCCTGATGAGTTTCATCCAAGAGAGAAAAATCTTGTTTTCACTTTCCCTTTGGATGCTATTCACCAGTTTATTTGCATTTGTTATTCCTTCGTTATAATATATTTTTTTTTAAATAAAATAGTTCATCAAACACTCAAACTCTACATCGTCTTCACAATTCTGTCCATTCACGCACAATCGACTAATCGACTAGTAAACATGAGATATAAGTACCAAGCTATCTACCTAGAACTTGTTTTTATTTGAAAACGTGTTCCTCAAGGGTCTATTTTTAGTTAATATCAACCATAATCAACTAAAAAGCAATGAACCCAAGGTTGAACAGCAGTTTGTAGCTGGTGACTTCAATGACAGGATAGGATGGAAGTTGCGGAATATTCATCAATAACTATGATGTTCGCCTTATAATGAAAACATTTTATGACCAGTTTCTGTCACGAATATTTTTTCGAATGAACCCCATAATACTTTATATGTTAAGGTATAAATGTAGTTAAATAAAATCAAGTGGTAAGAAGACCGTTGAAACAAAGCAGTTTTGAGATATAAGTTTTAGGAAAGTTGTAGATAAAAGAATTTAACTAAAATTCAGCAAGTATTAAATACGATAAAGGGCTTTCCTGGATGATGCGATAGATATATAGAAAATTTCAAAGAATTAAAAAAAACCATTGATCTCTAATTAAAACTCTTCACTCCAATCTAAGGTTTTCTGTAGGTAAATTTTTCTGAAATCTGACGTTTATGAATACTATTAAAATACGATACATAAGTATTATGGACATAATTGGTAAAATATGCCTTTTATTATTACGGTTAAGATTGAATTGAACGCTCCCGTTAATAACATGAGCTAAGGACTAAGGACTGATTGGAGGAAAGGAGTTTCTGGTCAACCAAATCTGTAGTGTCTAAGCTGACTGATACCGAACCCATTGATCGCTAATTGAAATCATTCATTTTCGTGAAAATTCAGACTGTGGCTAAATTTTAATCAGTTCATAAAATGTTTGTTTTGTTGATTTTTACCCCTAAATAAACTTATTTACCCTTACTTACTAACCCCATAACTCTAGACAGTTGGGGATTTATTCCACCCCCACCCCTAAACCTAAATGAATATATGACAACTTCATACTGTGTGGAAACGTCCTTTCAGAAATTTTCCCCCCAAAAAATAGCTACTTATATTAGTGAAGTAAAATTTTTTTTTAATATCCCAAAAATTAGAAATTTTGGGATTTCCGCAATAGTCAACCGTGTAAAATTTTTAACAGTTAACAATTACAAAACCACTGGGATTAGATAACACAGCTAGTAATTAATAATTATTTAGATTCAGCTAAATTTTTATTATGATGGGGTCGTAATTGAAAACTTAAACTGTAACTAATCAACAACAAATTACGCTTTTTTACGGCTTGTTATCAATTGAATTGGCTCCGCTATAACTGATATCCTTTCGAAACAGCCTTTCTTTCGATAAACGGTGAAAGCTTCCCCGGTCCCTGTGACTCGCCAATTCCTCCCACTTCAGTGGGACCCCAGTCGCACTATTGTCGCGGCTAGTTGCAAGTAGCAGTCGCTAATGATAAATAATATTTATTTACTCGAAGCGGCCGTGGGGCAGCAACCTACTTAGTTAGTTAGCTCCACTTTCTACTCCCACATAGCAGCGATGTAGTCCAAGCCCTTCTCTCATTAAGTGGAAAGCACAGGCTGAGGGAACTCACCTCTTCTATCCCGGCGCCACTCCACTGTCTCTCCCCTTCTTCCCATAATGCATTGTTATTGTCGTGTAATAGGTCATTTCTACGCTCCTGCATCTTCCAATAACGCCTGGAGAAATTTAATTATGAAATCTTTGAACTATCCACCTTTACCCATTGTTGAGGTTACATAGTGTATTATAGGTTAGGGAAGTCTTCTTCGCCTTTCTATACGAGCCTGGTAAGGCTATTCCGTTTTATTAGCATTCGCTGGTGAAGAGATTAGTTGATAAGAGATTAAATTGAAGCGCTCATGATGGTTTCTTTAGCCTTTGTTGTGTTGTGGTGTATGACAAAATAACGAAAAACAGGTGCGTGTTCACGTTGGGAAAGACCATTTTTCTCACGTCCATGTTCATTAATTTACTGTACAACAATCATATGTACAGAATTTTATGACGGATAAAAAGCTGAGCTACATTCTTAGGTGGCCCTTTAACCTTATTGAAATTACGAATTACAAAAAAATAATACAATATAAAAGGGCTAGGTGATAGAGCTCACCTTTAGGTTACAATTTGAATGTTATGACATAACTTAACCAAGTGTGTAAATTTTCCTAAATTAACCAGGGGGTCGGTTTGTAACACACTCAAAACACTTGGTTAATTCATGCCATACCATCACTGCGAGATGTAAAACAGCCATACTATGCCTCTTGAGTCTATAATCATAAACACAGTATATTCAAATGATATTTGATAATAGTATATACTTGCTCACTAGTATTTTCCCCTTAGTTACATAATTTGTATTTAGGCACGTAGTATGTCTAAATATATTAAAGTAAGTGTGGCCTCACGGTGGCTTAATATTCCATCTTTGTGCTAGGTAGCGTTTGGTGACAGAGATGTAGGACCAGATTATAGCTCTCGCCAGCAGATAGTTCGAAACACACCTTTACAGTGTGAGGGATAATGGGAACATGGCTATTTTGATTACTACATAATTAAGTATTCTGGCCCATTAACGTTTAAGTAGCTGTTTTTAAACCTAATTGGTGGAAACTGAACTTTAATGAAGGAAGATATCAAAAGGTGTATAAGGACATTCTGTCTGAATTCCCAGAGAATTATTTCTCTGCTCTAAACTCAATTTTTAGTTTTCATAATGAAAAAAGATGGCCAATTTAGCACTACTATGGTCGAAGCCAGCAATCTCAAAGCAAAGCATAAAAGTCAGGGCTTTGTGAGCTTGTTGAACCTTAAAATTTCAGCTTTGTTGGATCACTTTATGAGCTGTGCCGTAAAACAAATATACACTTATTGTATGTGTGTATATGTATCCCCTTCATGCTGAGAAATTATTGGTCAATGCTAAAATAAATGAATCATTAACTTCTGGTGTTTGATTTTTTTCATTATGTACATGTTTAATAATAAATTCTACGTAAATTATTGTTTGGGTAATAAGTCCCATCCGTGCATTCAAGTAAAGAAAAACAATATCTTAATATCAGTTGGGGTCTCTTTTGTTTTAAATTACAAAACATGCCTAGCTAAAAACTATCCAATCTAATCTAAGTATTTTATTAAAAAAAGAAAAAAAGAACGTGTATAAACAAATCATGGAATTATAGTCAATTAAGGACTTAGGAATCTGACCAGGGAGAGCACATCATATTTCGTCCGTTACACCCAAACAACCTAAATGTTAAAATTCTCAATTTGTCTTGTCTTTAATTAATTGTTCGTATACATATGCCACCATTTTCAATTGCTGTTCGATTGTAAACTAAATATTGAAATCATGAAGCAGTACGGGTTTAGTTTGCCTTGAGATTTAACCTTGTTATAATTACCAGTCCATGGCCGCAAGTAAAGCTTAGTTCGATCTTTATCGTGATAATTAAACTACAATGGAGCTAAATTAAAGCTTCGTTTAAATTATTTCACGGTTGTTTATTTTTTAATGCATTTAATGCTCAAAGGATGTGGCTAAGGTCGTGTTCATCTTCAACTAAAACCAGAAAATAATACACGAGATAAATAAAGTTCATTCAGAACTGTAAATATTGACTTTGATAAACTTAAGGATATCACAGCACAATAGTTCAAATAATTTTGCTATGATGAATCGGTATTCTATAATTAGGCGTTTATAATTTTTCAATCATTTGATCAATCCTGAAGACAATTGCATTTTATAAAAGAACTGTCAGTGCTCTCGTACAGAACTGAGAGGATGCGTTCTGCTCCCAGGCACTTCACAGACATTTCACGGGAGTGGTATGTTGAAGCTATTCTGATCATTGTGTGATTTATGGAAGACGAATCATTCCAGTTTCCTGTCTTGCGTAAGTCATACGAGTGATGCCTTGGTTTGAAAGAAAAGCTTTGTAATACCTTATGCAACCAGGATGTTATGTATCTGTACTTCATAAAAATTCATTCTGGGATTGAACCGCAGTATGATGTTCCATCCCCTAGAGGGTAAAATTAGATACATTATCGAAGGGTTCAGAAGTTAGACTCCTAGAAAATTTTAAATTTATTCACGATAAGTTGAACAACTCTGTTGTTTTGTTGTATTAATAAATTTAAAAATATAGAATGAACTTCAGTTTGGACGCAACAAAATAAATTCCAGTTTTAAACACAATAAAAACAAAATGCTGAGGATACGCTGACCGCAATACTACTAAATGAAATAATAATTGAAAATGAAAAAAAAATTGTTGTTACTCTAAAAGAAAACAAGATATGTTTTGGGTCCAACACTAGCGAAATTTTTTTTTTATTTTTTTTTTTCCATCGTCCCTTCAAATTTACAGACAATCATATATAACTATAGATCCTCAGGCGAATCTATTTACGAATTATTCCTGTATTTCCTGTAGCATCACTACATTATATACAGGTTCTGCTACCTTATAGAAATATAAATTATGGAATATCATTTAGAACTGTTATAACTCCCCCTCATTATAATTTCTGTGAGCATAAGGTTTTCAACGATCAAATGAATTAATAAGATTTATTTGAATGCAATGTTTCTTTAACATCCTTAAGGATTCACCCTCTGCCGCAAGTCCTGTCCGCTAGTCTTTTTCAATTCGATTCCTCTCCCTGTGTCTGAGGCAGTAAGGTATTTAGGCTTCCATCTCGACAAAAGACTGACACGGAACCCACATACGAGGCTAAAAAGACAAGAACTAAACAGACGCTTTGGAAAACTGTACAGACTACTTCGAAGGACATCCCATCTCTCAATAAAAAATAAACTACTTATTTACAAAGTTATACCTAAGCCAATCTGGACATACGGAATAGAGCTATGGGGGACAGCAAAAAAGTCGATCAAGCGCATCCAATCCTTTCAATCAAAAGTCCTGAGAACAATAGTAAATGCCCCTAATTACGTCAGCAACAAAACCCTTCACAATGATCTGAATATACCCGATATTCTTGAACTCATCACTTCCAAGTTCATAAAATTTCATAGTAACCTATCCAACCACCCTAATTCCCTAGCACAGTCATTGCACTGCACCACTCATCCCTATAAACCTCCTTGGAGATTAAAACGGCAGTGGCCTCGTGACCCGCTATAATTAAGTGCTAGTAGGAGTCCTGGCAATGGCCACTTCTGAGCGTCTGTGGCTCTCACGCTCTTAGTCAGCCTCCACTGGCTCTTATCCAGTGACGCGGCTGACGTAGGAGCGTGGGGGACTTCCCAAGACTCCACTTCCTCATTCGCATGCGAGGGAGGTGACAACCATGTGGACTTGGGGGCCTCTGGACTGTTTGTAAATATTGTATAAATGAGCGAGTGAATGATGAATTGTAAATATGGTATGAATGATAACATTTATCTCAATTACTTATTACCTAATTAGGCAGATTGTAATTTTATCTTAATAAATTGTTGAAAAAAAAAATAAAAATATATTAAGGAATTCTTAAACTTGCGAAAACGTGAGAAATTTAAATCTTAAATAGTTTCTGAGTTGGGATTTGACGAATAAAAAAATTGAAATAGAAAAGATACTTTTCTACGTTTTTACGTTTAATCGGTTTCACATACCCCCCGCCGTTATGTCTTTGCCGAACCAGTTGCAGCGTGCTCTAGAAGTACTGCTAAAATTTTAGATCTGTCAGATAATTTGTACAACAGCAGTCGTTGAGTAGATCAACAGTCTCACAGACAGAAGATGATCACCCCTATTTATAAAATAAACCTCTCTCTCTGGCTTGATGTGATTTATGAAAAAAAATCAGTTTTTCCTACACTTGTTGTTCACTAGATACAGGTATATTTCATGTGTGAATTAAAATGTAGAGACTTTAACATATTGATATACTCTAGTTTTGTAAATAGCTTGAAATATAAATATTAAGAGTAATGTCACTTTACCTAACTTTATCTCGTATATCAGGCATATATAGAATAGAGTGTGGGGAACACAATAAATGTTGTGTAGGCAGAACAGAAAATTATTTATCAGATGAGAAGAACATCTAAAAAACAATCAAGCCAGTTATGTCAATATCTACAAGAAGAAGGGTATCAAGATAACCTACATTGAGTTGCTTTGCTACACCATGGATTCTATTATTGACTTAATCAATTTTATGTGCAGTTTACCACTTTTAAATTTTTATGTTTAAGTATTATTTATTGCTGATTTTACTGGCTAATTTTGTTTGTCTCCCTCCGTATGTGTGATCAGAAAAGTTTCAGCTAACTTTACTCATTGTTTAATAAACTGGATATTGTATATTGTGGAGAAACATCGTAAATAAGTATTTATTTAAATAATTTGTAAGACATCGCTTTCACCAGAGCATCAATGAATGCCTAAGTCTAAATCTGGATTCTCCACTATCGATAACTGTTTCGAAACAAACAAGAGACTCCTTTAGAAGATGTAGTGGAGGGGGGGTAGGCGTCGTTTTGAAACAGGGCTTAAGCTGCTTGGCTGTGGAAGTGAAAGGTGCTCGTCCTCGTTTGCGGTTGCATCAGAGCAGAGAAGCAGAGAGTGGCTCTCAAAGTTCAAGAGTTCAACAGACTCTCGGCTGCATCTCTCACTCTCTTGACCCGCTTGCTCGGCACTCGGTTGCCTTAGCCCCATCCTCTCACGTTTCGCACACTGTGTGTATCATTATTGTCATCGGAATTCTCTGTGGAAGCAATTCTTTTCTTTCTGGGGAGCTGTCATCGCATTAATAAATATAACTCTCCTGAGATTAATATTAGAAAGATACTAATAGTAAAAGAATACTTTTCGATAATACTAGTAGAGGTACGTTGATATGCACATTTATTTTTTTGAATAAATATTATTTTTATTTCATCATTTATTTATACCGGGGCCATTGTTAGTTGCCGTGAGTACGGCAATAAATCATTTTTCAATAAGTAATAAGCTACAGATAGTTGTTTAGAGTTTTCTAAATGGTTTAATTTAGAGTTTTTAATTGTTAAAACCGTCGTTAATTTGTTTCAACATGTGTGACGGTGAACGTGTATATGAACGAAGGGTACACCTCAAAAACGTTAAATACGTTCCGGTAGAAATCAATAAGCTCACCGATACCAGATCTCCAATAAAACGCTTTCTGACGCTGTCGTACCATCCTCATTATATAGATGAGATCGTTCATAACATTTGCAAAGGCATTCAGTTACGCATTTAATAATTAAACATCACAGAGAAAACTTTGATTGAAAAAGCAAAATCGGAACCCTCCCAAACCTAATCTTTAAAAAACAGGCCAAAATTTCATATTTTCCCATACAATTTGTATGTGATACATACAAATACATAATACATGAATTTATGTGATACATAAATAAATCTCTCGAATAAAAACCCTCCTAGGAGACTAAAGTGGCAACTGTCTTGAGATCTCCTGTGATTAACCCGAAAATGATAGTCTTGGCACTGGCAAGTGCTCTCTGATTTCCGAAGCGTCTGCGCCTCCTACACCCTCTGTTCATCTGTACTGTCATAACTACCTAGTAGTAATGTAGATCTCTCTGATCCTTTTCCTCTGCTGAGGAGGTGACATTGGGGGATTCCCGAACTTGGTGTACATGTCTATATTGTGAATAGTATATAAATAAGAGAATGAAACAATGTTTATGAACTAACGAGATAGTCATCATAATTACTCATTTTCCTATTAGGTCAGATTGTAGAAATTTGACTAAGTTGATTACGTGATTTTCAACTCAACTACACCAGACCACGCAGGCAAAGAGATGGTCGAACAGGGCGACGTTCAGATAAAAGACGATTATGTCCGTACCTGTTTGAAAGTGGTGCCTCTACCATCCATGAACACAATTGACAAAAACTACCGTTGCTAATTTTTCAAAAACATATCTGCGGTTATTAGCTCCAGTGTCGCTGCTGCGTAAGATTTTAGTAAAAAGTGCGTTGAAACCGCTGCCGGGGTGAAACCCAATCAGACGACGCTTTGCTCTGCTTTCTAAGCAAGTCTCAGCGACCCGTACACTTTCTACCATTTATTTGTTTGTTTTACAACTCACTGATAAAACCATCAAGCTTGTGACGGCCTATGATTCGAAAACCCCCTCAGGCCTGGAATTGGTGGGAGAAACTTTCTAGATCTGAGTTTGGTCAGACAGGTTTGCCAGGAAAACTCGTAAAATAATGCACATGCTGTACATTTCTTCGGGTTAGATGTATTATTAGAGGCGTGTACATGCATCTTGCAAGCTGGTAAGGTCTAATCAGATGGATCGGAGCGTTGTGTGTTCGATTCTCACCTCGAAGAACAGCAGCTGGGCCTATAAAATGGTGATAACCAGTATATAACCTACTATTTTAGCCGGATATTTAACCCTAAAAGATGTAGACAACAAAAATAAAACGTAAATTACCCGTTTATAAATCGGTGGCTTCAGGTAAATTAGTGATATATATTGAGGTCTCAATATTAATACAAACCAATGAGCCATCGAATTATTTTAGCTTCTCCTACCGTAGTATTTCAATCGTCAAAACGCCTTGTTTAGAGGATAAGTAGCTTAAGATGTATGTGTGACCCTTTCAATTTATTAAGTAATTTTATCAAGTAGGTTGGACTGTTCGTGATGGGCCAATCATGGACGTAGATAAGTAAAGTTTTCAATGTTAAGTATTGAAATCCGGGCACATGGGTTTGCTACGCTCACGACGTATTGGACTTCTTTGATCCATTCTTCAAAGTGAATTTGAAATGTTTACATTGGAAAGTCCGGATCTGACGATTACTTGATTATTGTTCAGTTGGCTTAGCTGGAGGGTTGATGGGGAGCAGTGAGACTTTCTTTCCAGGCCAATGTTAAAGTCCAACTAAAATAAGTCCAGGCCTTCAATGCAAATTATCCGTAAAACTAGGTGCATGTATTAGTCCACTGCAGTGTAATTGTGGTGTCAGGGAAAGTGATTCGTTTCACTTATACACACACGCTTTGGTGTGTGCATTTCTTGCTACGCCCTAGAGAACAGTAACGTTAGCTTTACGTAAATTACCGTTTCCTCAGGTTTCTGAGACATAATTTTTCTTTAAAGTTTCTCTCTTCATGGGAAAATAATCTCAGGATGTTATACAGCATCAATATTTAATAATGATTTAATGTCAGCAACAATATTTAATTCTAACAGCATTTAATAATGGGTTGAAGTATTTGTTCATCCATGTGTGGTTTAGGGTGTCCAGAACAGTTCTTGCATCTCTTGCGAAACAATCAGATTCTTTCAACTGATGATTGGATGGAATATCTTTGGACTGATTTTTATCTACAACTTCAGGTATCATCAAGGATCATCTTCTACATTCTCCGGCAACACGTTCATATCCATATATGCTTCGGATTAATTTCCTCTTGATCGCCAAGAGTTTTTCATCAGGTAGTTACTTACATTTCAAAAGGATTGTATGTGATAGACCTGATATACAGTATCAAGAGGAAGATACAAATTGGTTGTCTTTAAAACAACGTCAAAGGCTACTACTACTTTTTTTTTTTTTAGTGGCATTCTGGGGGTCGTAAGGTTGGATAAAGCTATAATATTACAACTCTCTTAATAAATAATAAACTAAAATCTATGATTTAAAAGGGAGAAGTAAGTTTGGCTCACTCCAAATAACAGGTTTTGCTCAGTCCAATGATGGCTTTGTCAATAAGCTATTTGTTTTTTCTCATTCAGACTCATTTTAGAGATTATTCATAGAAAATTTCAAAAGTTTAAGGCCGCAGACCTATTCATGATTACGACTAAGTATAGAAGGATTACATTTATTTATTACCTATATAAAGGGTTAAGTTTTTTTTTTTTAATGGACGTATTGTTTACTGATTTTATTTTATTTTTGATGGGTAATACTGGTACAGGGGACCTTCATATTGTGTCCATATTACTTCATTTTCCAAAGGATAAATGCTTAAATCCATGATTGAACATTGTAGCAGGGCGTGATTAAATCGAAGGTAAACAATTAAAGTTACACCATTTACCATTAACAGTTTATTGATTAATTTCCATTATCGTTCCTTTATGTGAACAGAAATTACATAACATGTAATGAGGAAGGAATCGAACTTTTGTAATAATTGTGCCCATGTAACTATTACAACTGTGATTAATATTATCAAGGGAGGCAAATCAATTATAATTTTATGCTTCAGAGGAATTGCAAAGTCGGTTGATGTAACTGCACTTATGCGGGATGCTAGTTCGTCATGATGCTGGGCTAAGATTTGTTTGTGTGTGATGAATTTATAGTGTGTCATTGAAGATTGATCGAATGGGCTAGTTGCTTCTGACAGACACTATCACTTTGTGATACTATCAGTCGTGACTGATGAATAAATCGTGTCTTCTTATAAGAGGCTTCTTTTTTTTATTGTTGTTATTCCATCGATAGTAGAGATAGGCCTATCAGATTACAGTTTCATTGCCACCCGTTTCCTCTTGGGGTTCTGTTTAATGTTAGTTTTTTCTCGGTTGTCAGTATTCAAACACTAAGAGCGCCATAAAAAACCAGGAAGTGTTGAGATACACACAGGCCTAACCTACTGGTTACACTGAACTCATCTGTAACGGAGAAAACAGAGAAATGTTCCGATGTTTATGTCTTAAATGTTTTCGTAAATGACGTCCTATTTTGTCTTCTCAAGAGTTTTTTATTTCTTTTACAAAAGCACTTTGCTACTCATCAAAGTAATTAAGTTTTTAAGTAAGCCAATTTCTACCATTAACAACATTTAAATAGATGAGAGCATAACAACATGGGCTGGTGAAAGAGCCTGTCAATAAGAAGTTAAAAACTTGTGGGAAGACAAAATAGTATGTTATCTACTTAATCTAAACCCACAACCAGCAATAAACCATAAAATAAGAGATTTTCGTCTTCGGCCGATTTTCTCACCGAGTTGTGGTGTAATATTGTTTACGGCGATTTCAACATCCCATTATTACAAACCGGTACAACATTACTAAGAGGTTTATATCTTATTAGGAAAGCAATCGTGGTGTTGCAATAAATCGACAGTCTTCGTGTTTAACAAAATGGCTGTCGCTTAAGGCCATAATTCCCCGCCTCAATCAATCGTGCCGAAGTGTTAGCTATTCTTAGCATAATAATTTGAATCCCACAGCTAGTAATTACTAAAATGACTCTTTGATTTTTTTTTTTATGTACCGTCAAGTTATGTGAAGTGTTTTAAATAATCTAAAATAGACGATTGATTGCAGAAGCATATTTATGCCCCAGGGGCGCTTCTTTAAAATGCTAAATATGGAACTCTTTTAATATTTCACAATGGCCAATTGTTACATAACTTCAATTGGTTAAAGATTGCTAAGTGAGTGTTTCAGGTTGGTCTGCTAGGGTTTCTTTGTAAATGTCGTCTTTCTAATTTTTTTTTTTATTATTATAAAGTTACTTATTTGTAAATACAATTTTTTTACCCACCATTCGCAACTGTGATTCAAAAGACTATTTATACATTAAAGGCAATTTCTCTCAGTCAATATGTACGAAGCACTGGGTCAAAAAAAACACTATTATAGTTTTAGAATGATATATTCCAGCCTCCACAGGAAATCGTTTAATGGGCTAGTTCTTTCGACATATCTGCGCTCAAGTTAGCTACCCTTATTGTCAAAAACACTATCCCACGTTATTACGTTCGAAGACAACCATGACATGAATACTGCATAATTCTCTTTCTTTAATACTATCTCGACTTCTTGACGTTATGTTCTCGTTAGAAATCCTCAGCGTTTTTCTCATATTATGATGTCATAATTTAAGAGCTTAGTGGATGATACGAATAAGTAAAATCGAGAAAATCAGCTTTCATGTTCATCCACTAAGATCTTCTTAGTTCTAAATTCTTCATCGCCAATCTTGAAAGAAGCTATTCCAGTTCGGTCTAGTTTTCCCAGGTGGTGTAATTTTCTATTGGTCTTAACTCAAGAGGACTCTTCCATATACTGGGTGAAGTAATCTTCGGCGACTTTAATGCCCGTTTAAGCCTTGGATTCCTCGAGACGTTGAGCCTTGAGCTAGCCATCTTCAGTAGTGCAGTGATCGCCTAGCCTAGATACCTGTAGCATCCACGAAGTCCTTACATGCATCGGTTGCAGCTCACCCGGGTGCCCTTGTGGGCAGAGGCCTTATGGTGATTGCCTTATCTGCGCGCACTTAGAGCCCAATTATGGATTTGGTCTTTTTTTCTCTTTTGGAGGGAAGAAGTTATCTGATGAAGAGGAAATTGGCCGAAGTGGCGTAGATGGTTCTAGCCTCACGTCCGGCTTGTTTCTCATCTCGCCTGGTTTGTTTTTTAGCATCATCATGCTATTTATAATAGAGGACTCAGACTTCAAAGATAATTTTAGGCTTCTAAATCGGCTGATCGTGCAACAGGTTCGACTTAGACCGTAGAATTTAAATAGCTTCCTCAGCAATCAATTATTGGCTGTCATATTTGTTTTAATTGAATAATATCACAACTCATTTGAGACTTAATACAATTGATATCGAAACAGGCTTTTCTCATGGTTTTTTTTTAATACTTTCTAATCAGCATATTTCAAGAATTTGTGGAATATAGGTTTAAAATTTCAAAACTATCGAATAATTTTTACAACCACCATCGTAGTTAATATTTACATCCAGAGAGACCGACAGGCAAAAGCCAATCGTCCGATGTCTTCACGAAAGTGAGCCTTACCCTTCAGAGGCCCCACATGTACATCATACCTCAAACGGTTCATATAACTGCTTGAACGTGACGAATTCACGGTAATGAAAAAAAAAATTACTGAACTGATTCCATTTTGCTCGGCTCACATAACTGTAAAATCAACAATTCCATCTGTATACATCATCATGTTACATAATTATTAACCTAGTTTCCTTGATTTTATTTTCGATATCCACAGATCAGTTCAAGGGCTATCATTTAAAAAAAAAAATACTTAGGAGGGGGAACCAATCTTGGTCAAGGATGCTTGGCCGGAACATAGGTTTTGTATGTTAGTCGCTATTTCTTGGGCGCACATACATGTTTTACGCTTTATAATACCAATGAATGTAATTCGAAAAATATATATTGAACCCAGATTTTTTAAAAGAGAATTTCAATAATTATTGTTTAGTACGCAGTGGCTTGGTGTAATGAAAAAATGATTGAGTAAACAAATATGCTGTGTAGTGAAAGTTCACTTGAAAGATGAGACAATGCGTGCTAACTTTCATGTTTTTTTATGAGCCTGTAACTTTCTCTCTTTTAATGGAATCTGCGCTCTGTTGAGCGTCAATATTAACACATTATTACGTGTAAAAATGACTTTAAAATAAATAATTATTCCAAGGCGCAGATCTCGTAGCTGGAAGAGGAAAATGAAATCGGATTTTGGTTATTTTTAGGTTTTGTAGACTCCACTAGACAGAAAATTACAAACAAGCATGATATACAGGCAGTTAAATTGATATACTGTTAAACTCCAACACTGAATCAAACCGCATCGACTCGTTTCATATGTACCTACATGAAATTTTGAATTTTAATATTTTATCAACGGTCAATTGAGATTTCAGAAAGCAAACGGTATTTTTAAGTTTTTTGGCAAGTGACAACCACAAAAAAAACTTCAAACATATAGCCTTCATTATATAATTAAATATTTACATTAAGTAAGATACAAAAATAAGTCAGCACGTGATTATTTAAAACTACATAAAATGATACATTATATCTTTATTTCTTGCACTTTCATATTATTCTCACTAAAGCTGTTACTTATATTTTTAAATCTCTCTCACCGTGATATTTGGATGTTGATAATTTATTACAAGTCACTTTAGCATTTGATAGTCTCAATCAATTAATGTATAATACGTAATATAGGAATGGTACTGGAAGGAAAACTGCAATGTAAAAATCATCACATGATCAAAGGTCCAAGGGAAGCACGAGAGTGAGGATGTTCAAAAGATTTTTGTTGTCAGTGGACAGTAAGTTACACATTTTATTTCTGCAAAAACGCAAATATTTTTATACTAACTGAGCAGTAACTATTAAAATTACAAACCATAACTAATGCTATGAAAGTACATTTCCTACAGTTCATAGTGAGGTGTTTAATGTGCATGACCCGATTGTTCAGCAACCTTCCTGGACCAGTGAAGGTGATGGACTACATATGAGGGACCATGGTAGGAGACCTCACTATGAACTGGCTGAACTGTTCATCTTTCTAAATTCATTGAATAACCAACAGTATACCGTTATAGAGGTCTGCTATTTCCTATCGTTTTCCAAAACTGATACAATGATGGCACACTTACCGATTCTAGGCGCACAACCATGACAGTTTAAGAGATTCGTCACGGCCCATTACGAGTCATTTTTCGTCCGTATTCGTCGGATCGGTCTTATCCATTCCAGGAAGAAATGGAAAAAAAAAAAAAAAAAAAAGAAGAAATCATTCTGTGAGAACGTTGTTTGTTTGCTTGTTGCTCGTGATTCATTTATTTTTTTCTTTCCAAGTAGTTCGCCCCTGAGACTTCTAGTCCTTATTGTTATTCATATGAGGCGCTCCTGCCTATCCTTAGACTGCACAAGAACTTTTTTGGTGGGAAATCTCGGGAAAGTTAGTTGGAAGTGAAAGTGGGCTGTTGCCAAGGATCGCTGCGTGCGAAGATATCTCTCTCATACTCACAACACCGCAATTTTCCACTGAGGAAATTATTGCTATTGCGGAGCTATGGGTCATACTAGAGTCGTTTTTCAGATAGTTTAATTAAGGTGACGTTGGATCTTATCGCTCTGTGATTCCTTTAATTGGTCCTGGGTACTCGGTGTATAATGTATAATGGAGGTTATAATGTGTAACGTCCTGTCTCCTTGGTTCAATAGTAATTATTAGTAAAATTCAACAAAGGTCGCATAAATATTATATTAAGTTGTACTGAAGTGGGTTAGACGCATGTTCGTTAGGTAGCGACTCCCAATATGACTGAATGGGTTTACATATTGAAATTCTTGAAACAGTACTGAACATCCAAAATGTTACAGACCTGTACAAAGCACTGTTTAGAACAATCCTTGACATATGCTTATAGTGTCTGACTAATCACATCTAAAACACTAACTAAATAAATCCCTCCGTACCATCGCCATGATTCATAAGAAACATCAAGATTTATAATGAATTATAATTCCCATTAATAAAGATCTTAATCAAGAAGCTGAGACGGACTCACGTAAGCAATCTAACATGAGTTTCCAGAGTACTACCATAAGACATTAATTTTTAATTGAAAAAAAGAAACTTTTAATAATTATTTATTATTATTATTAATTTTGGTTTTTCGAAATTCTTTTTCAGAAGTTTTTTTGTTGTTTTTTTTATTATGGATATTATCCTTGTTACGTTATTCGTCCGATTGATACAGCGAGATAAATGTGCATCAGTATACTTCTTCCTTAAAGGATTACTGTTGAAAGAAAATACCTAAAAATAATTTTTTTTTTTTCATAAAAAATAATGAACAATATGCAGACTTATTAGGATCGGTTGTATTTCAGCTGAAGTATGAATCTCAAATGATATAGTGTTGTGGCCAATGGCGTGGCCTTATTTTTAGATTATATATATAACTCAGTTACTTTTTATTAACTTAAGTTTTGTTCGTTGAGTTTCTTTTCAAATTGATGGTTTTGATAATGTTTGGATATCAATATTGCTACTTTATTTATCCAGTTGGTGTTGGGTGATTTATGCTTATAGGTATACACCTTCCTCATAAAAGGGTTACTGTCAAAAAGAAGTACCAAAAAATATATATTTTTTATACCATACCAGTTTTATACCAGTTATCAGCTGTTTGATTTATTAAGTCAGGTTACATATAACTGCGTCATGGTTAACCGATAGACTCTGCCTGCCTTATTGGCATCGTTAAAGTTTCACAAGTATTCATGCTAAGTTACGATGAGGGGTTCTTCTAACAAATATCCGAACCAAAGCCCCTATACTCGGAGAGAAAGCTTAACCCGTTACCTGAGCGCGCACACTTCACCTTCCGCTGTGCAGATTGTGGCGTGCGTTGCGTGAAAGAGCATCGGCGTTACGGTTACACAGAGCTAGACTTGACGGCTGCAGTTGTTTCGCAGACCACAAGGCTCTGAAAGGCCTCGCACACAAAACCGCGTGCTAACTGAACCGTTTGTGCAAGAGAGTATCAAATTGCCACCGGGTTCACTGGACCCGACCCGACAACAATGGCGTTTTTCGACGCAGTTTTGCAAGTTTTCCGGTCGAAAGAGAGATATCTGTCACCCGTACGAAACCGTATAGAGGGCAATTAAAATCTAAACACGGCAGGTAAGAGGGGATTGAACGCGACATGGCTGTGCTTCAGAATGGAAACTACTTCGTCAGAAACATGTTTACATGTTAGAAGATCAATTGGCCAAAACCACCACTATTGAAAAACTCACGAGGTAAAGCTCATTGAAAATCATTGATGGAGAAGTTCGTATAAAATCTCTCCTGCAAACATTTATTTTCCCTGTGAATCAAATAATCAACCACCTCACTTTATTTTACTATATTATATCATAATATACTATATAATATTTGTGAACCAAATAAAGTACAAATAACTTGAATATTTGCTTTATTTAATCGGTTTAAATGTATTGACAGTCTGTTTGTTTAATCTTTATTAATTGCAGATCCCTAAACTAATTATCAATTAACAACAAATAAAAAATATATTATTTACTGAGAAAGTTGTGTGACCATTCGTCAACGTCCTATTGATTATCATAACAACGTAATATCAATTAAGACAAGTTCCCAAGGACCCTTACAACTAATCGGGGTTCCGTAGATAGCAGAGATTGCGCAGGACAAATGTGGGAAGCAGGAGCGATTGTTCATGGGATATGATGGGTTCTCATGCAGATTTATCCAATTTAAGTACGTAGATATACATAGAATAGAAGATACTTTCATAAGAAGGAATCTTTTAGAACGGAAGGAAATAATTTATACTTCAGTGGAAAAAAAAAGATTAATTACGGACCATTGAGGGATAATAGTTCAGTCAGAAACGGTTGTATTATTTTTGTTTCTTTTATAAAGAATATTTGTTTAACAAACGGCGTGTACATAAATACCCTATTTTTATTTAGTAGAACAAGGTAAAGTAATTTTAAAAGTCTGGTTGTAGGTTTATATTAAGTAAATAACGTCATATTTTTGTATTCATGCAAGTTATATATTCCTCGTTTTCTCCAAGAACACTTAAGAATGGCAGCAGCATAGGCCGAGAGGCCGACTTATGAAGCAGCATAGACTGCTGAAAGTACTTGCGAATAAGGAATAAATTACTTCTGGGAAGAGAAAAAAATAGGACGTTATTTACTTGATGTCTATATTTCGTGAATGAAACCGCAATGTATTCGGTAATTGGATTATAAAATTTGACAAAAACAAACAGATGTATGTTCCAGAAAATTCCTAGATCAAGAGGTTCTAGAATATTGACAACAATCCGCCATGCATTCACAATGAGCTTTGGCCTCCAAAACAATTTATAATGTTTTTTTACCCTCAGTCATACTCCTATATGGCACCTTTTGGCGTTTCCTCTCCAAACATCCTCAGCACATGGCCTGACCTTGTTCTCACTGAGCTCTAATAATCACCTTCTCTATTCTCCATACTCTCATTCATACACTCTCCTCCCCCGTGCCTTTTACATTGGAACTCAGTAATCGTGTAAATTTTCATTTTTGTATTCTTATTTATTAGCCCTTGAATAACTTTACGTTTCCAAGGCTGTTTCAGTGCAAGCAATACCGGCACTTCTTCAAACTGGTAGTACATTTTTCACTGTGTTAAATACCCTGAAATATTGAAGTATTTGGGTTTTGTTTGGGCTCGTCAATAAATAAAATATATTTTTCGATTCAGAGGAACTGTCCAACTCATTTTTTTCTATACTTGTTAGTCGTAAGATTTTGACTCTTGAAATATCAGGATAAAATATGAGACAACGAGATTGAGGGATAGTGAAGGTACCTTACAAACATCCAGGGGATTGTGTTCCTCTTCAACCGAGAATAAATTAATTTGATTGATGGTTTCTTGATCCGGCTCGTGACCTCAAACTCCTAATAAATGGGGGAGATAAATGGAAAACTACTTAAGCCCTATTAAGCCCCTCTTAAAGTAGAAGGCCTTCGGTTGGCATGGCAAGGAAACTTCGTGACTGGGAGTCCTTCGGCTCCCTGTGCAGGCTTGTGTGCAGAGTTAGTTTGTATGCAGACATGCTTCTTTTGTGAAAGTGTTCCTCTTTATCGGGCTGGAGCCGTAGCCCTTCACGACTTACAAGGGGCCATCGGGTATGCCGTAGCATCGGTAAGTAATGTTGCGTCACCGATCAGCGGAAGAGATACAGTAGCGGAATTGATCTCCGGAATCGCGATTGGCAAAAATCATTTTCAAAACCAACTGTACGTAGAATTGACGATGTCTAACACCTCTTCAGTGAGGAAGCCACTTTGAGGGATTCTGACATAACATCCTTCACTTTCTAATAACTTATTTTTATTTATATAGTCAGCCCATTATGCTTAAAGATTATGGCAGTTCTCTCATAACTAATTGCCAAGCCATAAAAAAAGGAAACCAAAAAATAATTTCAGATATATATTGAACAAATACAACTTATAAGCCAATAATATAAGTGTCGTGATTAACGCCTTCAAATACATAATATTTTAAATCTTTACTACTGTTTTAATTGTTGTCAGGCAATCTTTTGTTGCCTAATTGATTTAACAACATGAAGTATTTTTCATCAAAACGAAACTAGTATAAAGTTAACTTGAACATATGGTGAGGTTAAAAGTTGAGGATGCAAATTTTATTTTAGGTTCATCAAATAATGATGGAATTTCCTCACAACATTCTATCTTTCTATCTAATTTCACGGTTAAGTGTAAAATCACTAAAAAAAGATTCTATAAACTTTTTCTAGAGAAAGCTTGTGAAAAGTTATTTTTTATGACCCATCACCTACTAACCCGATTTCCTTACAAGAGGGGGTTTATTGTTAATTGGTTTCTTTATGACAGTAATAATTTAATTCGAAATAGATGTCTTCACAATAGAGCATATTTCTTAGTTACCGGATGTGTAATTAAAAATAATAATAATGTTTTACTATACTATGACGAAACTTTCCACATGTTAAATTATAAAAACTCTGTCTAATTGGAGAAAGTTATAAGAATAGAAAGGATCACTTTTATTTTAACTTTAGAAAATTTTGATTTTTATTCAAAAAAGAAAGACTTCACTTTTGAACATGCGCAGTTATTTTGTTTTTTACGAATAAAGCATTGTCTATTGGGCAATAGCTTGGCTTTTTGATCAAAAAGCGCAATTCACATAGTGATAAATGTAACAAAAATTAGAATAAAAAAATCAATTATCTATGACATATTAGATACAATCAACAGATATTTTAATTGCTTGTATTTGAAGTGGGTAGGGCACGGCTAATCAGAATTACTTCCCTCCACAGCATACTGCCCACATCTTTCTTTACTGTGGTCTGTTGCACAATCAAGGACTCAATCTAACTACCTGGTCATCCCGAACAAATTTTCTCCTAACGCGTACTATATAAATGTATACATTATCAACCAAAAATAAAAAACGTCTATATGAGGAGGATATGACATAAGAAATTAGCATAACGAGCGGACATTAAGGAGGACGATGATTGGGCCCGATAATCGCCGAAGATTGAAGGAAAACGGTCGAAACAATGAAAACGAGCGTTCGCTCACACTTACCGTTATCGGTAACGGTAAAGGCCGCTGATGTGAGCTCCGCTGATGCCGGGTCATCCGGCCTCCTGTCTATTCGCACATGTCACATCTGAGAGCTGTGTAAGTAAAACAACATAACGTATTTTGTCAGTCTGTATTTATTTATATAAATATTTATTAGAACTAAACGCTCTGTCTATCCAATAGATACAACGTTTATGACAATTCAGACATATTTCAGAATTTTAAGTAACCCCATAGTATGGTAGTAAGTTGTACGAAATAAAAGCAAAACACAAAAGTTATTTTGAAAAAAATGGTGCATACAATAAAAAACAGTACTTAAATAATAAATCATACGCAAAGGTATAACTGTATCATATCGACGGCTTACCTCAAAACCTTGTAAGTCTATAAAAATATATTACAGGAAACAAAAAATTATATTTCCATCGGAGAAAAATAAAATTTCTTGTTGTATTTCGAAGTATCCCAGACATTTGTTGGAACATCATCACATCATGAGTTTTTAACTAAATGAGTGAGCATTATATACTTAACATTTTGTGGAAGAAACGAATTGAACTTAAGGAGGTTTTGGAAGTAAGCTGCCGATATGTTACAGTTCAGTTCACGGTAGTCTATGCTTTTTGATTAAGCCCATTTGACATTAGACAAAGTAAAGCATCATTAAAAAAACTATAATGGGAAATATGAAAAAAAAAAGTTTATAATAAATTCCCATATGAAAATCCCATTCCTAAGTCCCATGAATATCTTTCTATAACCTCTATTTTAATTTTTAAGTCCTTTATTGAGTATATCTACTTATTTGGAGTATGGCCTTATTAATTTGTTGATTTTATTTTGTGACTTATTAAAAACATGAATTTTTTTAATCCTCAAAATGTGGAGGAATAGCTTGGATGCCCTTTGTTACATGCCGGACGCGAATACATCATTATATATTCAATGGATGAATTTTTTGAGTTTTGAATAAATTAATATGACCAATAAAAGAATAATATAAGATATGTAATATAAACATTACATTGTATATCCGGATATTGCTTTAATGTTTTGTTTTTTTCTAGGTGTAAGGCTATATTAAAGACGATAATGCCGATACAAAGAGAGTAAACTCAAGATAAAACTTCTGTTCCTATATAAAATGTAGAAAAATCTTTATTTATTTATTATCTTTTCCCCTAACCAGGCTTTGAGAGATTTAAATGTTAAAATCGTCGGAATATATCATTTATGGGCCGATCTCGAAACTTTAATGAATCTTACATTTTTTTTGCAACGTCCAAAACTCCATCTCATTGAAAAAATATTATAAATCTGATGTAATTTCACGGTTAAATACGAAATCATTAAAAACAATTAATCTAAAAGTTTTCTAGAGAAACCTAATAAAAAGTTTTTTTTTTTAACCCAGCACTAAAACTATTTCCTTGGAAGATTTCTAAGAAAGTGTTCATTTCTAATCGGGTTCTTTAAGAGGGTAGCAATTTTATTCGACACAGATTTCTTCATGCGAGAACATATCTCTTAATTATCGGAAATAAAACTTTCCACGTTTTAAGTTATAAAAACCGTGATTTATAAAGTTATTTAATGGGAATGGCTCAAAACATTAAGATCAAGTATGTCCAAATTTGCCCAAAGTACGAAGATTTTCTACTTACTTATGAAGGGTTCTATTACTTCAAATAACAATTTGTATTCTTATTATTTCCCAAAACTGGCTGAAGAAGTCTGGCGTGAATAGAAACCTGAGGCTGGTCGGATATAGGGCAGGAACGTCCCAGGTGTCCGTTAGCGTCAGCTCGTGCTGTCGAAGAGAGTGTCTGTCGTGACAGGATAGCTCTGGGCATTGAGATGCTGTCTCAATCAAGGGCTTGACAGGATCAGGATGGCATTGTTGTTGGTTCAAACGTGAGCTAACACCATTAGTCAACGAGGCATCCTTAGAGAAGCCCATTATCAAAGCAAGTGCTTAGGCTTTTGTTGTGCCAGCAGCACATCCGTAATCGAGTAATGGATGTAAATGGATTCATCTTCAATACTTTCCTTACACAGGAAAAGAACTCAAAAATTTTAATTTTTTAGGGGGTTTTACGCAATTTAGTTCACATCATCAAGTGCCCTAGCTTATTTGGGAGCCGACCGACGCACCCTTTAGGTTGCCAATAATAAAACCAGTGAGGCATAATAACTGATAACAGATGATTCATTTTGAATAAAAATATTAACAAATCATTTGCGACTATTTTTGAAAACTTTCCCAAAAAAATTATTTTTCCACGTTATAAATAAATGATTTTTTTTTTTAAACTAACTTTACTTCACATTTTATTCAGAAATGCGTTTTATTAATAGAATAAATCATGTCGACGCTCTTTAAAATTAAAATTTTCTTGAACAGTAACATAAACAACTACAAAATTTGTTTACACTAAATGAAGAATAGAAGTATTGAGAAAGGAAACAATACTCATCTACATCAAATTTTCTGTGTCCCAACTATCACCTTCAAACATAACCCTAAGAAAATAAACTACAATAAATAAATAAGTATTGTTAAGACATATTTTTTTGTAAAATGTCAGGTTTAATTTTTGACTGCGATAACTTAAAACTTTTTCTATAACATTTGAGTAATTCTAAGTATAACTAAAACATTTATAAGAGAAAAACTTCAAGTTAATAGAATTTGTTGAAGAAACAGCTTTAAAAAAAAAATTCAGTTAAAAATATTTTTAGTTTAAAAAACCATAAGTCTTCATGTAACAGTAAAAACAAAAGGTTTTTATAATGGGAGCACCTATTTGCATACAGGCTTTAAGTTACGTAAAAGCCCACATATAAAAGGCAGTTCCACTACAAGAAACTATAATTGCGACCCATCCAATTTGATAAAATATTCTCGAACTGTCTTTATAACGGTTGGTTCAAAATTTCTATCCTAGATTACTACTGCTCACTTGGAGTAGAATGATTGAGGAGGGATAACGTTTATCACGAAATTCAACGCTCCCACTCAAGTTACAAATTAGTGGTAGGTAACTTGCTCTTCTTGCCCTAAATAGGTACTAAAACAATAGTTAATAAACAAAGAATAACGATAGTGAGTGAATATTTAAAATTTAGGGAAGTGCCAAGTTCGATTAAATTGTATATAAGCCTATGAGAGAGGTGTACATTCAAGATTGATGTTATCTCTTAGGAATAATTGATGTCTTGTCTATAATCATGACAACTCATTTAGCAAATGATAATTGTTACCGAGTTCCCGTAACAATTTTCTTTACCTATCATTGTTGTTAGAGTTGTGGCGCAACAGTAAACATCCAGTATTGTGATGTAATCGTTTCGGAAAAAAAAAAATATATATTATGTATAGTTCATTAAGATGAAAGGTTAAGGTTTCATCGATCATTAGTTGTGAAAGTTGTGAAAGTAAGCCGCAAGACAAAAAATAAGAAAATCTTCAGAGCGTAGAATTGAGTAAGTACTTTATTTTGTAGGCCTTGTGGTTACGACGTTTTTGTATTACAACAATACCCTTATAATTTTAACGAACACATTTAATTTACTATATGTTAGTTCATTGCGGTTTGCATACGATTTTTATGACTGTAGTTCTGAATCCTTATTATGTAAATGGCAATTAAAATATCCTTATAAATGGCCTACTCTTTCGTGCTTGCAAGTCCTTTTTTTTATAATTTTCCCGGGACTAAAATGATTTAAGACGTTTTGTCAGTATACCTCTTATATCATCTCAGTCACGGGTAAATCATAAAATAGGACACTATATATATATATATATATATATATATATATATATATATATATATAGTTTATATATATATTTTATTATTCGGAACTACTGGATGTTCATTATGTTCACGGTCCTTACCCGAAGAAGTATACGACTTTATTACAGGCGAAGAATTTTCATGATCATTTTGAGGTCAGATAAAATAATATTCAATAAAATGATAAAATCAGGTTAATTTTTTTCTAGAGATTTGCTTCTTTTTTTTTTTTTAAGGTTTGTTTTCAGAACCCTTGGACCTCTCCAATAATCAGTCCCGTCCTGCCAGTATATTTATTTTCTGGACAATAATTATTAATAATAGTGCATTCGATAAAAAAACGAAAATTTACTACACAGGTACCCTTATTTTTCTACTATTTAACTACAATTAAATAAGGTAATTATATTCCTCAACGTAACCACAACCCAAAATGTGTTTTATAATATATCACACACAACCCCATAAACAATATCCGTGGATCAATAATCAATTACTTGGTAATTAAAAACTATTATTTTACATAAGGACATGATCGTTCATTATAATATTAAAACTTCATTCGAAATGTTATTAAAATCTTGTTCGCAACTTGTTGATGCAGTATTGACACAATGTATTTTTATAGTTCTGTATTAGACCTGAATCTTTTTGACTGATTTCTAATGATTCATAGAGTTCAGAAAAAGCAATGTCAGCTATTGAAGCTCTTTAAGTGTTATCAACTTCGACCTACTCGGTACCGTGTTCTGTCAGCGAATGCGTTGTTATATCTAAACAAAATAGGAAATATGGAAGAATGCACTAATTGTAAGAGTTAACTCGACTTGTACCCTATTGTAGCTCGTGATGTTGGGCGTATAAGACTTTTACATTCGACATTTTTGCTCAGCAAATGTCCCAGCGCAGTTACTGGAGAAGTGAGTGGAAATAGTGCAGAAACTTGGAAGCTCTGTGATTAATGTTCACAACAGTAATTCACTTGTAAATTGTACAGTGATTAACAGTAAAGGTACTGTTGTTTGGGATAGCATTCATCAATTGTACAGTGATTAACAGTAAAGGTACTGTTGTTTGGGAAAGCATTCATCAATTGTACGGTACCTGTAGTCATTTAAGTGAGTGTAGCGTTGAAACAAGTAGGGCAGCATTGTAGCGGTTACAATTAAGTTAAGAGTTGTACAAATTCTAGGTAAATCATATGCCAATGTGATGAATTGTGATAATATTTCACGGTATATTTAAATAGATTTTTTTCCTCGAAGATAGTGGTGGGGTGCCAAGGTGATCGAGCAAATTCAAAAATGATCTCAGGCAGCCTCTATTTGGTGAACAGAAAAGGGTGAGTCATTCGCCAAGGCTGACAGCACAAACACTTGATGCAGCCGCTTGGACAAACAAATGGGTGGGGTATTTATCTTTTTTTTTTTTGGTTTTTTACATCACGACGTTGAACCGGCACCATCAGTCAATTCTATTGTTGTTAGAAGAAAACGAAAATAAAAGAGAGGTTAAACGTTGGCCGTGTTTTTTTTCATTTTGTTTTAGTTTTCAGGTCATTGGATATGGATTATAAATTATTTTCATAATAAAACAGGTAAATTAGTTGTGGGTAGCTCACTTCTGTTGAAAGGAAAGCTAATTTTGTCTACACTCACGCCATTCTAGCTAATCAAACACTCATTAATTTAATTATTAATCATCAATAGTGTCATAAACTGCATAGATATTTTATTTATTGAAAAATAATCTCTAAAATTCCTTTTGGCCAATGTTTGGAATCACGAAAATTTGAGTTTTCCTGGGTCAAGTTAGAATTCGCTAGCAAAACGTAGTGGGAATGTAACGTATTCTTGGTCCTCCCCCTCGTAGCTTTAATGTGTTTCCATTAGCTTATTTTCACTCTGGTGTAAATAACCCCTTAGGGAGCTTTTAATTGTAAATGTATTTCTCAAGTAGCTGTAACCGATCGTATCAGTCAGTAAGCAATGTAGAGGAGAGACTTACTACAGGGGCATATCAACATGGCGCTCAACAATGCAAATTTATAATATACTTATTTTGATATAATGGTTTCGTAATTTAGTTAACAAACAATATACCAAAACTCATGGATTGTTCTGCAGTAGCAGGCTATGATGCCTGGTTATGACCAGGAATCTTTACCAGACATAGCCTCTAGAAGTTATTTTCACCCAAGAGATGGATTCACAAATTCGAGATAGTTTTGAGACACTTTAGGGTCTGATAAGGTATGACATATACAAGTCTAAAGATGTTGTTCTGTAAACAGGTGTTGGAGTTAACCTCTCCTACGGACCTGTGCGGGAAAGGAGCCATGTAACGGTACTGAGTCCAGGACACCAGGACATCCCACTGCATCTGATAGTGTTGTAACATTCATAATTTTTACATAACCATTTAAACCGTAAGGATATTTCCCTTTCCGGGAACATTTTCTGTTGTTTCAATATGAACACTGACCACCTAACAAGCGTTTATATTTTTTTACACTGGAAGAAAAGAAACGAGCTCCATTATTAACGGTACGCTTCAGAGATCCAAGGACAATGAGCTTCCGAGTTGCAAATCTGCTCTGAAATTTCTTCATCTAAGTGATTTTAATGAACACCGCGATAATACGTGCAGGTATACACTCGGTTGAGAAGTATATAACAACCCATTACTTAACGACTTAATATAAGTAAGAGGTGTTTTTTAAACCAAGGAAGATTCAATAGTAAAAAAAAGAGTATTCTCTCGAGTCTGAATACAAAATATTTTGTCAGATATATTATTCAAATCTTATAAAACTTGTTAATTTATAGTTTAAGAAGGAAAATATTTTTTTTTCTATTTTATAAAGAAATATCTTAAATTGTACGGTTAAACGGAATCAATACAAAGTATTATAACTTTTTGAAGAAGTTAAGTACCGAAGTAGGACTTCGTTTATTAACGTCTTGTTTCTATGGGGCAAAGAGCTCATCAGCCTAAACCACTTAACTTGTCACTTTATCATTCATATCTCACAATGAACAAAATACTAGTTGGTTCGATGATCACGGGACCACCTTCGTCTTAAGCCTCGCTCAGGGTTACCGGGGATGAGATGGTAGTATAGATATAGAATATACTATAGTATTATAGTAGTATCGATTAGTATGGCCACGGCTGGAATGGAAGGAAGTTCTGGTAGCGGAAGGTGGTTGCAGCGTGAAGGGTACGAATAAATCCAATTTCAAAACCAAATTTTCCTTATATAAAACACTTTTTGGGTCTCTGATTTTGAAACATTGAGAGGTAACAAATGAAGCTACTACAAGTGAAATCCTCAAAAAAAATAGAATCAGCTTTACTGACTTTTAATGTTCGTCGAGATTTGTTTGTTTTTATTTGATGACTGGTTAATAGTTATTCTAGTTTGATAGAACGTTTTGATATATTGACCATTAGCATAAGACACCTTGGAGTCACGGTATTATCGTTAATAGTACAAGGAGAATGGATCCTGAGCCGGTACAAAGGTTAGGTCGTGACTGAAGATCCGATGCAGTGGCTGGGATGGCCTTGTTCTGCAAATCTCCTTCCAGCCCGGATGGGTTCTGTTTTTGCATCGGTTGCAGGTGCTTCTTACAACGCGAATGAGCCAGTGGTTTTCAAGCTCGAATTTGGATATCGCTCATTTTGAAGAAAAAGTAAAACTCCCTGCCAATAACCAGTAACTTCAACGTTGCTGAAAGTGTTTGATTATTTTACAAGTTGCAGTCCACTGAAGTGAAACTTGGTTGAAATTTATATTAATTGGATGTATATTAGTTGTAATTAGGGAAAGACTTCGATGATTAGGCTACTTGGTAAGGGAGGATGTCCATAAAAAGCTAAAAGTGAAAATTGGTGGAAGTAGTGTATGCAAAATAAAGTGTACTTACAAAGAATAAAAGGCCCAAACACGATGTTTTGACAGTGATTAGGGAATCAGGAGCGTGTAGCTAATAATATGGATTAGCATGTCTGTAGCCAAATTAGATGAAGATTATTTAATGATTGCAAATCCTAAAAATACCATCAGGTCCGAATAGAATCATATTTTTGAATACCATTGTGGTTTTCGGTAAATTTTTGTTTCTTATGGTAAAAGAAAACAATTATGACATAATAAAGTCACAAGTCCTGTGAAGTGGCTTTTGCGGAAATCCCACTCAAAGACAAACTGTCATGGTTCCTGCGCAACATTCATTGTAGGTACCATTTTTTCGCTTGATTCACAATTATGATATGAATATTTAAGGTAGGAAGTTGAATACAGGTTACCTTACCTGCCTTATCTAATGTCGCATTACCAAAGATAACAGTGTGTCCGAGAAGCCGATATATATTCTTGTTTACTGTTGTTATTTATTGAGTTTAAAACGTGAACTATCTCTTCCGCAATTGGGTTAGCAAGGCTATTTTTTTTCGCACGTTTCGGCGTATACAGATAGCATAGCAAACTGCTCCAAAACTTGTTTTACGTTTTTGTAAAATGTTTTTTAAATAAGGGATTATCATTTCCGTGTTACATATAATTACTGATAAGCAAATTTATATTATAATAAGAGCATGACGCTAAAAAATGCAGTACGTTTCTTGAAGACTTGTCAAGTGACCTGAGGTTAATTAAAATAACTCAAATATAAATTCCTTGATATTCCAAAATATAAAGTTTTATTACATAAGGAAAGATAGCATAGGTAAGCTAATAGACAATATTTTAGATATTTCATTTTTTTTTTTTTTTGCAAATATGATTTTCAGTGACCAAAACGGATTAAGAAATAAAATAAATTATTTTTGGTGATAAAGATGATTTTCAGTCATCATAATTCATACCAAACCGCCTCTGGATGTTGTTAAATTATTTCGTTTAAACACATTTCTAAAAACCACTATCTAGAACCTTGAATGGAGTAACAAAGTTTTTACAAACAATTATTGTTACTATGAAAAATAATGTGTGGCAGGTGAGTTTTTAATACTCTTATAACGGTTAGTGCATAATTGCCTGGATGGACAGGATATTGTTCTGGTTCGGGTCGATCGTCTGTCACACATTTGTAGCACATGATAGAAGTTGTAAAAAGTATTTAATTATATAAAATTTCAAACGTTTCACGACACCTCGAAATGTGATAATTAGGCGTATACGTGCTATTTTTGTCTTCCAACAAATTATTTCTTTCTTATTCGGTAGTGCTTTCAGTTGCCTATAATTGCAATAAAACACACATAACAAATACTTATCAAAATAATATATGCAGGTGGTGATTTCACTTAACTAAAACATAACATTTAAAATTTATCTAATTTATCTTTTTTATATAATATATAAAAATATCAATTTGAGAATGTATTTATTGTATTTTTTATGCATTGTATAGGTTGTTGAAATGCTTGTGGATAAGAAATAATATTTTGTATGAAGATAAAATACGACTTTAATCTAAATCCACAACCAGCAATTATCCCATAAAACAATTAGGCGTTGTTTACAACGAGTATAACGTGAACTATAAAAATATATCAAATCGTTCTTTTACTTTCTACATACTTATTTTGGTTTATATATATTTCAAAAAATATACTTTGGTTCAAAATGTTGATTGCTAAGAAAACAATCCTTGTTATAGTGGGGAAAAGAAACGAGGCAACTGATCTTCGGAGCGAGTAGTACTTTTACAATTGCATTTATGAATTATCCTTAGCACTTCAATTATTATTTTTATAGTTACCTGAAAGAAATTGCTTATAAACATACCGGTGGTGGTTCTGTAGAGTAGACCTCAGAAGGGGAGTACTCTTTCATCTGTACGCCGACAGAGGAGATGGAGTCTGCTGCTGCTTCCTGCTGTTTCTCCATGGTCTGAGCACCTTCTGCCTCGGGACGGGGATCGGCCTGGGCTGTAGCTAGCTCTGTCCACTGGTGGGGGCGCCCCTCCCCGACTTTCGATTCCTCCTGGTTGCCTCGGGTTCGCCGCGGTCGACGGGGTCACTTTTGCGGTTAGGATCCATATGGGGCCGGCTCCATCCTGTACCGCAAGGAGAGCGCGTGCCAGTTTAGGAACTCATCTCATGGTATAAAAATAAAAAAAAGTTTCCATAATTTCCTAAGAAGGTCATTCTGTTCAGTAATAACAATTATAATAATAAAAAACCTTCACTATCCTGGTACAATGCCACTCAAGACCAAACACTTATTTAACATAAAGCGGGAATAAGAAAAGAAGAAATAAAAAATTTATATATATACAAATAGGAGACACATACTCTTTGACAATTAAAAATATGAACTGAAATAAATGTAAACAAAAGCAATAGGAAGAAAATAAAGCATGAGCTTGCTAGAAAAATAAAATATCGTCACAAATACACACACCCACGCACTAATCTACAATTGGGCCTTCAGAAATAAATATTTAAATACACATATACATTTATAATAAAATAAAAAATACCGTAACTATTGCCTGATAGTAACCTACATTATATAATTTCAATGTTATAAAAATCAATAATCTTTCATTAGTTAGCACTGTATTCAATTTGCCTAACTCAAGCAAATGACTAAATCATTTAGATTTAATCATTTAATGAACGAGTGAGTGGTTCAGGATGTAATAATAATTATTAATTATAGTAACTTACCAAACAAAAATATTTTATAATAATATGTTAGGTATTAAAAAAACAAAGTATATAATATGATGTATAATATGCTTAATAAGAATCATTTACAAATATATATGTGCACTAAGTGTTGTTCGTATATTTGCCAAATTAATTAATAACGGTGCTAATCCAATTAGGTACACGCATAAAAATGTTACTCGAGTCATAATAGAAAGCAAGTGTCTCAGTACTTAATGATGCCTGAACAGTTCAGGTGAAACTTTGATTGTTTATTGGTATTGTGTCAATAAAATAATTGTGTAGAGGCTAAAGATTGATGAACAACCTATAGTGCAAACATAATATACAACTTTTATCACTAGGTTGTTTCCAATCTTCTGTAGTGTGTTCCAGGGTGCTGGTGTGGACAAAAGTTGCTATCGAACATTCATTACCAGATCACTAATAACGATTCATAAATAGCACGATCTCTCAGTACCTGGATGAAAACCTCTATATAGAGCCTCTCTATAGAGGCAACTATGGAGTTTTATTCTAAACTGAATTTTTTTAATAGTATTTGTAAATTATTTCATAATTCACATGCAATTTTAGGTGAAAATACAAAAAAAAAGTGTATACAAGAATTTCGTTGAAAGCTGAGTTCATAAAACACAGAAATCAATGAAACTTTATAAGTGAACATAACCCGTAAAACCAAACCCAATAAGATCTACTTCTAGCTCAAAAAATTGTCAGCCCGTAACCATCAAAAAAAGTTATCTTGGCTAATTACATTACAAGTACTTTGATATTTGTGAAACGCGAAATAGGAAAAGATGGATCGATCTCCCTATTAACTTTATAAGTAATTGAGTTGAAGTTATATAGATGTCTGTACTGCGCAGTACGTTGTTGGCATAGTGGCATCGTGGACTAGTAACTCAGCCTATCTTCACAGACGCTGTGGTTTGGATTTGATGGTAATTTATGGGCATGTCGTGCTCACCTGCCAACCCTTGGCACAAGCAAGAGCATGGATGCTTCACTCAATTGGCTAGTATAGCTTGGATGAGTCAGACTTGCCGTTGCTGGTAGACAACGAGGAGAATTAAACGGCCTTCCTCATCTTTGTCCAGAAGTGGAAGGAGCTGCTGGAACGAGCGCACTTCCCCAATTTCCAGGGGAGCGATGCAGGTTGAACAGCCGTAATATCGGGGTGCTCATCTATAAGACAACGTTGAACCAAGATGGATTGGAGTTCCTTTTTAAATAGCAATTAACGAAAACAAATAAAACCGGCTTAATGGAAGAAAAGGTGCACTGTGACCAGTGCAATACACCCAATTTCACTGGAATACGCGCACCACAGGAAACGAAATTCCCATGGTCCTGTCAAGAGTGAGCACACGGAAACCGTCTGGGACGTGGATCCTGTGGTAGGGTTAAGAAAAAAAAAATGCTAATCCTAAAGTAAATTTACGGGGAATATTTCACGAACAATTGCAGTACAACGTTAGCCCTTCTCTCTGGATATTTGGTTCCTTTAGTGATTAAGATATTTGGGATTTGTAAGCCTCAGTGCCTATTGTGCACTAAGACTAAGTTAGAGACACAGATACTACTTCAGACTGTGCACAAGCAGGGCAATTCATAATCATACTCTTGGAGTGTGATTGATTGGCGCAAAGCAATTAGACATGTTTTTTTGTTTAAAGTTTCCGAAATAAATCACGTTTTGAACTAGATAAATAAATGTAAACAGACCCACATTCAGTAGAAGTGTGGTCACGATAATCTTCCTTTCAGTGATTATCATTCATGATTAGAGAGGAAAGTGGTACCGTGACTAAAATAGAAGCTGATAAGGCTGTGAGGTAGTTTGCTGATAGTTATACCAACACTAATCATTCAATTATCTTTTGTCGTTATTTTCAGTCAGTGGCCTAAACATATTTCGAGATCCCATGACCAGATGCTGTAATGCGTGAATCCAGTTGTGACTTTTTTTTTCATCCCTGTAAATGACCTCTGTGGCGTGATTACTACTTTTTCCACGATCTCTTGCTTGAGACCGAAAAATGGATGATCTCCAGTAGTTCCTCTCTCCGAGACAACCCGAGAGCGATTCAAGCATTACCCTTTGTCTCTTGTCAAGATATTGCGTTAATTAGATTGATAATTGGACATGCCGATATCTCCTTAATTATCTCTTGAGAAAGAAACCTAAGTGCACTACGTGAGCAGCAGACTGTAAAGCTCACCACGGTCGAGGATCCGAAGCTAAGCTTGTCAGGGCATTGTCAAGTAGAGGATAACTGGAAAGCTACTTTCTCGAGTGGGTACAATTAGATAATTATCGGCTTTCATGTCAAACGCTTTAAGGTGTAATTCGTTGTGAACATGAACTTAAAATAAACAATCCAATATAACTCTCGTGGCTTTAAGAAGCGACATGAGTTCCATTTAATGAAATAATAACGTTCTGAATACATTTCAAACTTGTTCTAATCGTTACATAGAGATTAAATGAGTTTCATTTCGCCTTGATGAACAAATAGCTTAATCCCTCAGACTACTGCTAGTTCAAGGAAATGATTACTTATCAGTTTAACTTAACTTAGAACAACGAAATATTGTAGCAGGCCGAGAAGTCTTCATTCCATAGTAAACGTATGTTGGCAGCTTCTAGAATCGCATTTTTTAAATTTTATTTCATGATCACAAAACGAAATTTAATGTTTTATAATGTGCATAGGCGTTGTTTATGTGCGCAATATAGCACATTCTACAACCAAAGCTAACACTAAATGGGTATATATCTAACACTTTTGAGTCCAGAGAATGCACTGGCCAGCCAGACGTAGAAGTGCCAAGTACAAACTGCTGCTCAGGTCGATGCCTGCTCGCAGTTCAAAGGGCCATCTCTTGCTAGGCAGTTACAATTGTTTTAGTTGTATTATTTACTGGTTATCATTCCATAAAACAGCTTTCATATAGCTGATAATATGTTTAAACTGAATAATTTCAATAAGGACGATATTTGAAAGAATAATTTTCTTTGTAGCTCAAATGCCTTTGGTTTTAGATCGTTTAAAGACTTCAAGCCCCATGTCGCAGTGGGATAGTATTTTTGATTAACTTTTTTTCTTTTTTAAATCTAGGCACTTTAGGCTAGAAATCTAACACAACCTGTTGATAAACCACCTTTCTTGCCTTAAATTAATATAAATCAGGGAGTTGTACCATACCCAACTGTACACTATAACTGTTTAGCAATGAAATTTTAAACGTTTCCAAGGATTTGGAGAAATGTAATGAAATAAAGAAACAGGGAGGAACTCCTGCTTGAATGGGATAATAGATACGTTGGATCCAAGAAAATTATAACACAATCTTTTACAAAAACCACACTTACATAGTAAACTTAATTACTTATGTTTAAGCGGTGTAGAACCGAGCATTCCTATAGAGTTAGACCATTGAATACAAAAAATCAAATGGGATAATGATCATAAAAAAGGCTCTGTATAACCATCTGATAGTACTCCAGTCATTATAGTCATTGGAGTGAAAGAACGTTTAATTTAAATAATGTTGAAAAATTAATAAAGTAACATATATGTATAATATAATAAATGATGTAATTGAAGACATATATTTTTTAATGAGAAATATTGTGACGGTTTGGATACCTACGCCGAATAAAAACGAAACAGAAATAAAAAATGTCTCTGTGAAAGAATGTTGATTTTGTACTCAGAACTGAAACCTCTGCAGGCAGAAGACACCAGTTATTTGATTTGTATTTTCGTGGTCTCTTGACATTTTTGCGACTGTAGATACCTGTGGCTTTGCGTCCGCAGTTTTGTAATAAATTCTTCTATGTTCTGGATCCGAACGGTTCGGCCTCTGATTCCAGCGTTGTCATCTTTCACTATCGATGATAAGAAAGTTTTAAATTTGCAGAATGTCCACTTTTTCTTCCTTGTCCATCCATGCTTTCTAAGAGGGAAGAGAACGGTTTCATTAGCAGGAAAAAAAAAACCGATTGGCCGAAACGAAAGAGCTTAACGCCTCCTGCTGGTCTAATAGATCTCCATTGTCTCTCAATTCGACCAGTTAACCGCGTAAAATACTATACTTAGTTTTTATAACATAATCATTTTATACGTTTCCTGCTTTATTGTCATTGTGATAATTTTCTGATAGATAAATCTTCTTCCTAGCAACCTTTGGCCTGTATAAAGATCATCCTATCCTAAATTAGATCAATGACGCATTATTCTGACTAAGAAATAATAAATAATTTTCAATAAGCAAAATTGATAATCAGTAACTGTTTACTTTCAGGAGTATAGCTACTTATATATTACTATGTATAATCTATATAGGTTATATTGTTTTGTTGTGTGTATACTGTATATTTCCTCTTTTTTCTTCATATTTTTTTAAATTTTATTTGTTTATTCTTTGTGCATATGTTATTTTTTTTATTTTTGATATATTAATATTTTATTTATGTCAATTCTGAAAATAACATGGACAAGTACATACAATTTACATAAATGTTCGTTCTTAAGGGATACAGTCTGAAAATAAGCATATTATTATTTTACCGATAGAAACTTATTTCTATGATAATCCCTTCCGGAGTTGTGATGTTATTAGCTATAAAATTAATTTTTAATCAAATACCCTACCCCTTATTAGTGTATGTTGGTATTATTGGTATTGTTTATTATCTTGCTGCTTGCCGTCAATATAAATATAATGTAACATTTTCTTTAAAAAAAAATTAATCGTCTCTCACTGCTAAGAGTGAGTCACCCAATCATGCATCTTGACAATAAACATAATAAATATTTAAGTCAGAAAATCTTACTTCGGCTAGACCAATATGACCAATTTTCGTTTGGTTTATCGCTTAGTTGCTCAGCCCAAACATAGGCCTGTGTGTTAGGGCACTAACCTGCAATAAGGCAGGAATTTTCTCTTTCCCCTAGAAGGGTTTGATTTAAACACGCCTCAAACCGCTTTCTAGATTATTTGTTCTGAAAGAATATGCGAAGTAATTTTGAACTAGTGAAACTTGTTATTTTTTTTTCTACAGATTGATTACTAAATAAAAACGTGCTGGAGTTCATTCATCGGCTGAGGTTCGGACTACATGACACTGGAGAACCCAGATTTATCTACTGATACAGTGTAGAAACAGGTTTCTACTTTACAAAGACTGGTTCGGACTGACTGGCTGTGGTTTCTGTATGATTGAAAAAATGAAACAAAAACCACCTATTTTGAAATGATTTCATAAAATAAGTGTGATACCTAATACAACTGGTTGCTTGCAATTATTATTATACCTTTTAGATGCATTGACATTATAAATAGTATGACCATTAAGACATGATAGGTGAACACAATACAATTACAATACGATATTTTTAAAAATATACAATTATAAATAATATACAAATTTAAAGAAATAACAGTTTGCGATCCGTACAGTTTGTAAAGAGTGAAAGTATTTAATATCTTACCAAAAGTATCGATCATGTACCGTTCAATTTATTGTTATTCAACCAAATAAAAAATTAACTATTTATTGAACCAATAAATGTTCAAAAGAATGTTTCCGTTGAGAAATATTTCTATAAAACAGCACAACATAATTTCGCGATCTAAAAATTATATAAATTCGTACAAATTACAAATAAATATATATTAGTAAATATATCAGCTGTAGATTACACAGTGTCCAATAATAGTTAAAGATAACAGATTTCATATAATTCTTAAAGTACTACACACTGTAGACATAACATAGGACAAATCACCCTCCGCAGTTTAGTGGGAGAAGAAGAAATGAGAGGTCTTTGCCTACAACAACCTCTTGGGGGAGAGTTTTGGCAAGCCTTGGAGAACGCGATGCTGTGTACAATTGTTGGTTGTAGATAAAATCATCAACAAATTTCGCGGACGTATAATAAAATTTACAAATTTTCAGCACATTTCTGGGACATACAATTGGTGTGTGAGGGGCAATATGAAGGAGCATAGGTATTTTTAATTTTAGGCGAATTTTGCTTGTTATTTTAATTTTCTATCGAGGACAGAATGCACATGATTTCTCACGGTGCGGTCTTTTTCCACAAAAATTATCTTAGGGATAATTGGACTGAGGATCCGAGGACTGAGGACGACGAAATATGGATCGAGGACGATAATCATGTAAACAAAGAATGTAAAACAGCTAAATGGAGTCCCGATCTCCACACATACCCTTATTCCAAATCACCAGTGATTTTCTCAAACGTAAGAGAAAATCAGATTGAGTGTGTACTTTTTACCAAAGGAATGATTGTGTATTTAATGGGTGTGTATGTTTTGTTTCAACTATAAGTTAGTAGATAGATTTGTTTAGTACCGTTCTATGGTTTAAATACAATAGCTTATTGTATTTACATTTAAATTGTTTTCTTTATTTGGGTTATAACATATTAGCGTCAAACATAACATAAGCCCAAACACTTGTGCAGTAATTGTGAATTTAAAGTGATTAGTATCTGTTACTTCTATTAATATATATTCCTATGCAATATGTAGTGTTCATAATTCAGAGTATATACTTGAAGTGATTTTATCTTCATTTAGTACATTCTGCATTGTTTTCGGAAAGTTGAATTAAAATATATGATACGGTCATTTTTCTAGTTCTAACTAAATACAGAAAACATTGCCCTGGTCAGAAATAAAGCTAATGACGAAGAAGTACTGGACAGGTTCAATCAAACGTGTCATCAATTGATACGTCGCTCACTTGGAAAAGAGTATATCTATACATGAAATAAACAATCATGGTACATTTATGTTGCAAAAACGTGTTTGCATTGAACACGAGCGCTACAATTGAATGAGTAGAAACCGAGACTAACGATCGAACAAGGCGTGTAATTGTCTGATTGCCAAAGAAATCGTCTCGTTCACAAAGGAACATTTTAGATACCCTTCCGCTGGCTTTGTAGATCGGCCCCTGACAAGAAAATGGATCTATGCTTTTCAGTATAAATAATCCTGAATGGAAATTATTGAGGCAATAAAAAACACAAGACTGGCGTCTCAATCCTTTTTCCCCGATTTACTTTTTTACGCTTAGAGACTAAAGGTAGGTACATTAGGGAAGGGAGTTTAGAAGAAAATGGATTCACGCCTTTCAGTACATATAATCCCTAATGGTAATTATTGTGGCAATAAAAACTCTAGAATAACGTCTCAATCTTTTTTTACCGAGTTAGTTTGTAAAGCTTAGGGACCAAAGGTAGGTAGGACTAAATTATGGAATGAAATTAAGAAGAAACTTCTGAGTATCCTCAGTGGAAATTAGAAGCAACAAACTGATGAACTGAGGTTTTAACCCTTTTCCCGCTTCAAGTTTTTAACGCTTAGACACTTACGGTCTAAATTAGGGAAATAAATTTAATATATGGTTTATAGCTATACTTCTTCTTCACTTCTGGCTCACAGAGCTACAAATGTATGACATATTCACTTATTTTTTTTAATAAATACAAAGTGTGTTTCTAGCAACTAGATTAGACTTAGGTTTATATTCTTCTTATATTAGCCAATAAATATCAAACTTCGCAGGCTGGAGTGATAAGGAAAATAAATAACGCTTTCAAAGTAAATTAATAAATTCGATACATATTGGTTGCTTATGTGGCCTAAGAAATAACAATACAATAAAATTATTATGTTGAAATTAGAAGAAAAAACATATTACTAGTAAAGTTGTAATTAATACAATTCAATAAAGCTAAGTTCATTCAATTTGAAAACCCAATAAATTAGATCTATTCATTCGTGAACGTTACCCCGTTTCTACAATATTGTTATGACTTTGACTAATTATTTCACGATGTTAAATATTCCATCATTAATCGATTCAAGCATGATGAAGTGGATGGAAAAAACTGGCAGTAGAGCGAACGACATATAATGTTAATAAGTGGAAAAATGACTATAAGTTGTAGCAAGCATGAATGATTAAAGAAAAGACAGAAATAGTTAATAGACAGTGAATAGTTATTGTTCACAACAGTCTAAATGTAAAGATACTGTCGGTAGCACATATCAAACTTTGTTTGACGGAAATGTCCACAAAAGAAGATTATGAATCCAAGAAAACACGTAGCACTAAAACGCTCAGCCCTTGGACCGGCAAGGTTGCAACATTGGAATGCTATACACCCTACAACCTATTGATAATAGTGTACTAAGAGCAAAGTTTCAGGGTATTTCTGCTTTAATCTAAAGATAAAAAGGTGTAGCCAAGATTTAATTGACCGGAAGAAGAGGAGGACTCAATAGTGATAGGTGAGTTGATAAGAGAAGGAAGACACGAGAGTTGAAACAACTTGATTGTAAAGATCTTGGGTCAATCGGTAGGTATGGAGATCCAAACAACTTTTAGGGTAGCGAAAGTATAAAATTATGATTATCTCTCTTGTGCAAAAGCATGGAATTACCTAATATAAAAAAAACACGTAAATCGCGGATTGTAGTCTCATTTAAACAGTCATTCCTCAGAAGCGTAAGTAGATACAAACATGATTTTTAAATAGTTGTCCTAATGTCGCCGAAAGCATCAAATTTCGAATTGAGCATAAGCTTTTTCTAGTTTGTTACGTACGTGCATTGTTTTTATCATCAAGCTTGACTGGAATAGACATTTCATTATTGGCTGATAGTTGGTATATTCGAATAAAACCCGTTGACAATATCTTGTTTTTCCTTTTTGATTATATTTAATATAAGACCCCCCCCCATAAGACCCCCATAAGGGGATAAGACCCCCCCTACCCATAATATCATAACAGTCGCAAAAGAAATCTCAAAAAAACTGGTAACGGTGGATTTTCTCACACCACACACTCACGTAGATTTTGAAGCAGGTTCTTACAACGAATTCTTTAACGTCCTCTATGAGGATTACCTTGTCACCCTCACACGTAGTCACGTTTCGAGCAAAAAAGTAAGATATCAACTTCAATATTTTTTTATACAACAGAGTGCACTAACAAGTACGAGCAAAGGTAAAATTGTTTTTTCTAACGGTCACGATATTTGGAATTATATCACGGCTAGACAAGGAACCATTATTGTGGCCCGTTTCTCCCCAATTTACAATTTCCTGAAAATCTTAAAAAATTATTAAGTTGTATTTATGCTTATAATCATACACGTGTATTTGTATGTGCACATTGCATGAAAGTTGTTATGAATGTGAGCTGTGCATATTGAGTGTGATATGGTTAATACTGAAATCTGGTACAGTCGTGATGTTCCATGACGGATAGTGTAAGAGGAAGTAAGTTGATTTAATATTAATTGAAATGAACAAGACTATTGTCATCTCGATTATAAACCATAAACAACATTTACGTAAGAACCAGACAGGACAATCGAAAGGGAGTTGTAGTTCTCTAATAATAATACCTTACGTCATCGACATGACACTACAAGAGGAAGTTCTATGGGCACTTCATCTTTACGGCTGCGTACATTTATTTTGGCGTGTCAGCGCATTCCCTCGTTGGGAACTCATCTTCACATGCACAGATGGAGAAAGTCAAAAGATTTTTGTAAAGGCGTTTTTTTTTATCTAACAATTACTTAAGTGTTTTTATTGGGTTTCCTTGGTTTTGTTTTTTAGAACTATAAACCCACATGTTTTCCCAAGGCTTATTCCTGAGACCCTTTTGTCAGTCATCGATACTATAATGTCTTCATACCTTTACAACCTACTCCAATTCAATTCAGCGATCAAATACCGCAATACTAGATCATGCCCTTCCGAACTGTATTTCCCTTCTCACAATTCCGCTTCCTTATACCGTTCTTTTTTTATCCGGGCAACGAACCTTTGGAACTTCATATTCGTCGCTCTCTTAAGCTTTAAATCTAGACTTTACCAGTTCCTTATATCTCTTCAATCTCGTAATGCGTCGTTATTCGTATTTTTTCCCTGGTAATACTTCCTTTATTTACCTTATGTTCCCAGTTGAATGCCATTCACATCTAATCATTTATGTTTAAATATTATGTTTAGTTCATTGAAGTCACTCATATACGCATCTAAGCCAGCTGTTGTTTATAAGCTAAGCCCATCAGCGTAATTTATGTTATATATGTATTTTTAGTGCCAGAAAAACATGCTTATAATCTTCAGCCTCAGTTTTTTTATTTCATTGATAAATATATTGAGTATGATATCAAATTAATGATCTTGGCTATATTTGCAATAAGTCACTAAAACTGACATTAACTCGTGTTCCTAACTGTTTCGTGGCCGTAATGAGACCCTTACGCTTACCCCTCCACCCTCTGGATACATCACACAACGTGATTTTTTAGTTATTATGGTGTTAATGGTGATGTGTTAAGTAAATGTTAAATGGTATGTTATCTCTTTTAAGCAATTAACGCCCTTAAAGGATTATAAAATAAATATCATAATAATTTTACTGATAAGAGAAAGCTTGTTGGACAGTGTGGCGCCTGTTAATTAAAACTGTATAACATATCGATGTTGCGGGCTAGCCGTCGGTCCCCGCCTGATCACAACATGTTCAATATAATACCAAGGGTCACTGCAGGGAAAGTAAGATTCTCATTAATAAGTTTTACAAAGTAGCTGTTAACACAAGGTGACAATACTTGCAAGGGATTGAATTTAAGTATGTCATAACAAAACATCACGAAGAGCGAGACTTTGTTTGACATTAATTGTGTTGTATGTAGTATTGTAATAAATCTTTACATAAAAATTAAACAGTATAAAATTTCACGAAGGTACAAATGAACGCTTCTCAGTCATCATAGGTGTTCGCGCTAGGGCTCTTCAATCAAGAATCAAGAATTCCCCAAAAAAATGCGCCGGTTACGTAGTGAAAAACTGGCTGTTGGATTGAGTCAGTTAGCGTTACAAAATTGCCAACAGTAAGGGATAAATATTAAACAAAGTACCCAAAAATAATAAATAAATAACCATTCATTTTATTCAAAACAAAAAAAAATACTTGATCAGCAATTTAACTGTTAATTTTACCAGGCCTGATTGTTAGTAAATATAAATATAATGTATAATAAATAATGAAAAAAAGTTTATAGTCACGATACGATGTTTCGTAGAAGAGTGCGTATAGTCAACCGCAGGGCGGCGATGCGCACATAGAGCTCCGTAGACGAGATAGTCTGAGAAGTTCAAACTTGTACTAAACAACTACTTCTTGTTCGCTGGAGAACAGGCATGTATTCTGCTATCTTCAACACTAACTAAGCCAAGCTCCTTGTCCTCTAATACGCAAAGTCCTATTTCTTCACTTCCTCGAGCTTTATAGTACTTCAAACACTCTTCTCCTGATGTAAACTATCTGTATGTTGATGTAACAAAATGAAAACAGCTGTTCAAGAGAAAAAACAAAACACACTTCATAACCTAAACTTTCTTTTGTTTTTTTTTAATCTTGAACATATGTTCGTGTATACAATATTTACATATGCTTTTCCTAATTTTCTCAAGGTGAAACAATCTAAAGATAAAGAAAAAAAAAGAATTTAAAAATTGTCCACTCATCTCATTACCATAAAAAAAAAAAAATAATAATTATAAAATATTGCTGAAATCCTCTCAAACTAAAATTAGATCTAATCAAGAAATCTGTGGAGCCCAAACAATAGGTGTTAAAGATAATAAAATAAAACAACTTGCTCAAATATATTATACATTTTAATTATGTTGTAATTTTTATTTAATAATTAATTTTTTTCTATTGCCCATCAAATAGACATTTCGAGTATGGGCCCTTCGAAGGAGCCCTTTTCTTCGTTATAATTCGATAAATGATACCACAGTCTCTAGAACAAAACTCCATTGAACAACTGGGGTTTCAAAATCAACAAATAACAGTATAAATACCTGGATAGTATATTCATTTTTTTTTCTTCATATCCCCTTGTTATTATAAATTATAGAAATCAGGATAGATTATACATAAATGAATTTATTTACAGTAGATCATTACATTTGCTGTAAGTTAGTTACATTTTATACAATATTTAATAATTTTACATTGTGATTTGTGATTGTTACAAAAGTATAAACATTAATTTCCTAGACATATTTAAAACTGATGGGGCGCACCTTATGAATCGTAGACTTAAAACTAACTTACATTTAACAACAAAATGTTAACCTCATTTTCCCGAAAGCCATCGATGCGGGAAGGGTGGTGTTAAATATTGGGTTTCTTAGGTGCTGGAACGACACAAAAAAAAACTTGATGTGTCTCTAGTGGATACTACAAATCCCTTGTTGAAAGAAATAATACCAGATTAAATGATTTACCAAATAACATTTAAACAAACCATTTCTTCCTGCATCAGACTTCCTGGATGATGGGTGGCTATGCTACACTATAATAATGACAAATAAATAATTAGATCTCCTATCCTCTAATTGGCTGAGAATATTTCTAAACTATCAAAGCCAGATGATGGAAGTAATATCGTTTAATAATTCCAATGGGATTTTTTTTTAATGCTCATCTCTATAATATTACATTCTCTCACATCGGACAATATTAATTAATCAAATACAGGAAATTGCGAGCTTGTATATTAGGGCACTATAAGATATATATATATATATATATATATATATATATATATATATTTCATTGATTAGGATGGTTATTTATTGATTTTTCACCATATGAATTTTATTAAAGTAACTGAGGATGACACCTTAGAGCTATAGAAACCGTTATGAATAATAAACAATATTGCGGAGAAATGGAGGCATCTTTAAACTTTTTTTTTTTATCTCGTTTTCTTTGTGATTATAAATATGCAATACTTTCTTGTAAATCAACCTTATTATGATAAAATTACAATCTGCCTGATTGGGCAATAAGTAATTGTGCTAGATGCTCTCGTTCATACCAATTTACAATTTTCATTCACTCGCTCATTCATACCATATATACAAACAGCCCAGAGGCCCCCCAAGTCCACATGGTTGTCACCTCCCTCGCGAGGGAAGAAGGAAGCGGAGTCTTGGGAAGTCCCAAACGCTCCTACGTCCGCCGCGTCACTGGATAAGAGCCAGCGATGGCCGTTTTAGTCTCCGAGGAGGATTATAGGGATGAGTGGTGCAGTGCAATGACTGTGCTACAGAATTAGGATGGTTGGATAGGTTACTATGGAATTTTATGAACTTGGAAGGGATGAGTTCAAGAATGTAGGGTATATTTAGATCATTATAAAGGGTTTTGTTGCTGACGTAATAAGAGTAATTTACTATTGTTCTCAGGACTTTTGATTGAAAGGATTGGATGCGCTTGACGTTCGATTTTTTTGCTGTCCCCCATAGCTCTATTCCGTATGTCCAGATTGGCTTAGTTATAACTTTGTGAATAAGTACTTTCACTCCTCATCTTACTCCTCAAAACCATAATCATCGCAAAACTGTTGATGATTTTCTCACTTCACCTATTCCTCTCTTACTTCCACCAAAAGCCGTTAACCCCTAAGAGGTCAAATATCTTCTGAAAACATTACGTTATCGAAAATGTCCAAGATATGATCTGCTTACTCTTCGAATCCTCAAACAACTTCCTCCTGAAGCCATAATATTCCTAACCTACATTTATAATTGCATTATCCGAACTAATATGCAATAATACAGAGGAAATACACTGAGTGAGTGTTTATGATAGAGTCTTGGACCTTCTCTCGGTTCTGAGAGGGCGTTGTGAAACCACTGACCAAGCGGAAAACCCACGTCTGCGGAAGTATTGCAGGCAAGAAAGAAAAAAAACCTAGGAGGAAACGTGAACGCCTATTGGCTCTAGTGGTTAGTTTGTGGTAAAAAAAGACTTTTACTCATTAGTTTAATTTTTTTTTTACTTGCAATACCGGTCGGGTTAAATTACGTCGCCTTTCATAAATCCCGCTGAAACTTATCAGAAACTGGGAACTGGGCAAGTGGGCTAGCAGCGTTATCTAATGGGCTTTGATTAATTTCTCAACTATCACAACTATAAGATGGTTGAGGCAATAGCGTTTAATAGGTGTCGGTTGAAAAGATTTTTTTTTTTTTTCAATATTGCATATCAAGACTTTCAAACCACATTGATTCCCACCCGTAAGTCTGATTGGTCACGGCATTCATTCACAGTTGACGGTTGTTAGTTGATTTAATCCGTCGTGACATATGTTAAAATCCTGTACTAAAGTCCAAGGGCTATTTCATATGCTGTGTTGGTGTATGGTTCATCCGACAGATTGCTTATGAGCCTCACAGACATAAACCGAGATTTAGTAGTAAGGATTAAGCATCTAGCACAAAATTACGATTGGTTGTCAAGTATGCGTGGCTTTCCTGGTTACGTATTATAGATGGGGTGTTAGGCTTGCAAATGTTTTATGTGACTCATTTAAGAATCAAACTAGAGGTTAATTTCCGTTCATGCAGTCCTCCACGCATTTAAATCCTTGTCAAAGCGTGAGTTTCCTGGTTAGGATCTCATAACTGGTCAATTTCTATATCATTTAGCACAAAAAGCACTTTTTACTCATCTTTCTAATACAGTAGAAATACACAACAGTCGATATGTTTCTTAAGCCAAACCAACATGCTCTCATACCAACCTCCTTCCTACATTTTCGATATTACTTGAAAATTGTTGTACTGACCAATCCTTCATTACTTCGGTAGGACACTTCCAAACCACTAATCCAGTCATCATCAATCCACCATTCACTAATTACATAGAACAGTAGACTATATCGATTCATCATTTGAAAGGTAGATGTATGTTACCGTGGCCTTTGTCAGAGTTTGGTAGCCAGGATTCTTCGGACATCGCACACGAAATATTTAATTCTGAAATTATATTTTGATTACCTCTTCTTCAATTCAAAGTTTCGTCGATCTCCATGCATCACTTGGTAAAAGCACCAGCTCCAGACTTTAGTAAAAACCTTCTGCACTACTTTACTTTATTTCATATACCTACACATCCACAAACTCTCACCTTTAATTAGACATTTGATAAACCTATTGTTTCCAAACACAACAGCCCAATACACATCTCTTCTTCTTCACTCCTATTCTTCGGTGCATCATATATAAAACATACATCAACACAAAACATTCAACAAAATAACATTCACACTCCACCGTGGAGTCTGTCCCCTGCTAGCAAACGACAATAACCTCATGACTCAGACTGACACAATAATAAACTCTGACCTACATTGACATGAAACCCTTGCACAAATGAAAAACATTTATTCACCACCATAATTACCCTTACATTTACTTAAAAGATGCTCAAAACTGCCAATAACAAAAACGTTAATGATATACGTTAATGATTTAGGCATGTTGAGCACAGATATACGGGCATGAAAAAAAAGATTCCATCCAAAGTATTTAGGCTAATAACTGCACTGGCATGCTCAAACTGCACAAAGTCACTATTGACTACCTGACCACAGTGATATATAACAGCTGTCCTCACTTGACTTAGATCATAACACTTTTTGACTACTTAAGGAAGCAGGAATAGGAGGGATCTGTTCATACAAGATATCACTGAATGTCCTTTGCCTTCATGCCATCATATAATTAATTTTTTTTTGTGATCTTCGCGTTCCCTGATTGCGATTAATTTCACAGTTGTAAATCAATTACTAGATATACAAAAAAAAAAAAGAATTTTAGACTAACATTCTCAATATTTATTTTTGTATTCTGAAGAAAATTATTAAATGACGTTTTTCCTTCCTCGTCCTCCCTCACTTTGACAACTGGTCCCTTATGAATTATGAACTTAACTTTCATGACATATAGAGAAATGCATTATATTTGTACTGGGTTGCTCTAGAGATTCTAGAATAAATATTGTCTGTTGAAATGACTTGCTCTATGTCACCGCCGCTAACAATTCCTTGGAAGCTTCCTCCACGAACTCTTACCTTATCCAACAATCGCCATACCGTCTTCTTCTTATTTAACGAAAAAGCATGCGTTCATTTTCGCTAAACCTGCTGGAGACAATCCGTCCAATTTACCACCACAGAATTGCAATACTACCCAATTCCTTCGACATGATCGCAGAGTCCTTCTGGAACTCCGTTCTCCGGCTTTATTTGCTACGCTCCTTTATTAATTTAGTTATTTTCTATCACAAATGAGTAGTTTCGTAAAGTGTAAACGAGTGAGTGTTAATTTTTGTACCATTTAAATTATATAATGAAAGTTACTATTATGCAGTAGCACATCTACTTAGAGTATTTTTTCTTTTTTATTTTTTAACGTGTAATCTATATATATATTGTAACATTCATGATATTTGAGAGTATCATGACCAGCAACCCTCCCATCTGGTAAGCAGCATCTTCCCTTATGCTCTTAGGAGTGGGGATGAGATAAACGGGCAGTCTTAGCCCAACCGTCTAGACGAGCGAATGAGAGCAAGCTCCCGAATTGGTGGTCACCAACAGGAAGAGAAGAGAAGAACCAACAGGAAGAGAGGAAAAGAACCAACAGCAAAAGTAACGTTGATTGGATAAAAGGAAGATCATCGATTGGGTGATATTAATATTGTTTTTATTATGGATCCATTAAAAGAAATTGAGCTCAAATTTCATGTTTTTTTGTAATTAGCAGTAAATATCCTAATTTAAAAGGAATTGAATATTTTTTAATACTTTTTGTCAGCACTCCATATAATTATAATTATTTGTTATAACCATTTTATTTGAATATATTTCACAATTCCTAGTTTCTCAATTTATTAATAACCACAACATTAGCCTTGGGATCGGGCGATTCAATCGGGATAAATTCCTAAGTCAAAGACATAAAAACAATTTGAATTAAATATCTCATGACGGACATGCCAAATTAGTTAAGTTAAATTGATCAAATAAAGTAAAAAGAGAAATGGTAAAAAATGAGGTAGGTTTCAATATATATATATATATGTATTTCCATATTTATGTGCCAACACACAGTTTTGAATTAGTTTGAGCGTTTATGTATTTTATTTTTTTACATTTATTTCATTTTATATCTTTATTTCTTCAAAATGCGTGTCTATTATGTGTATTAACTTTTTATTATATAGTTTGTATTTCTTGTTGTATTTATAATATAATATCTAGTAGTATATTTTATATTTAAGCGGGGACTAGCCAAAAAAAAAACTCGTAAACTATTTAAATAGACGTTTGTGTTTAAGGGATATCGTCCGAGGATATTAAATATAGTCATGATTAAAAGCACACCCCGAATACTATCTGTACTAGCTGCCTACATCCCTTATTCACCTCCTTGTGTGACCCCGGTAAGTAAGTACAAGAGGACCAAATCTGAGGCAGACACGACTACACATAAAGTTTAGCTGCTGCAGGCGGCGATGGCGGTTCCCATGAATCCCTGAAAGTTCACCGAGGTCACCTCAAGTTTCACCGTCGCTTTCTCCGGCCGCATCTTGTCCTTTGTCATGATCCATTCTCCTCCTCCTGAGACGGTTCTGTTTTAAGCCGTTCGCTCCTTTTGAGCCGTTCCGTCCCCTAATAGACTCTGTCGAGTGCACAAAGCCTTTGAACGGTAGAAACCGTTCGGCCCTCACAATGATTCCGTATCCTGAACGGGCATAGAGCATGGATGAGAAAGAGGTCTCGAGGAGGCACCCTGCGTCAATGAGGCGATATTAACGTCCTATCTTCCTCTCTTCATAGTGTCGCCTTAGAGATAGCGGTAATGGCAATCTGACGGCTTTCTTGCATCTAAGAATAATAACTGCCATTCACTTTTGTATATTTGGGTTATACTATGTGTAATAATATTTTCTTGATAGCATTTTTCTAAGTAGGTGTACTCAAACAGACACACTAGTATGTAGGTTAAAAAAATGGATATTCAGACATCATAAAGACTAAAATTTAGAAGCATTCATAGCAGATTGCAAGCGACCCAATACAATAAGACTGAATTTAATAAATGATTTTTACATTTTTATTTTTATCTTCTAGGATATATAAATAGGCTTATAATTTATCCAATGAAAATTTTCATACATAAAAACCGTATGGATTACTTTCAGTACCATCCAGCTGCTTGCAATACCTACTTCTCATTTTTACTTATGGCCAAAATTCTGGCTTTTGTTTTATATATTGTAAGATACACCGCGTTCTGCAGATTCGTCGGGGAGTGGAGAAGGGTACAAGGCTCCGGGCACTTCAATATATCCAGGGGGGTGGCGCGGGGTGAGCAGCCGAGTCTTCGGGAAGGCTCACCCGAAGTCAACGATGTATCGGCGGTTCCAGAGGAGTCACTGTAAATATGTACATATAGATATAAGGTAGGACTGAGTAGCCTATGGTTAGATATAAGTTTAGTTATAGGGGGATAGAGGATGCACAACCCTTGTAAATATAGCACTTAAGTATAGTAGTAAGATATTAGTATAGTTAACGGATCTGTAAATATTGTAAATAGATTAAGGATACTAGCTATAAGGACAAAAAAAAAAAAAAAAAAAAAAAAAAAAAAAAAAAAAAAAAAAAAAAAAAAAAAATAGCTAGTAAGGATTGTACAAAGTAGATTTAAGGAAAATATTTTATTTTATTTTGTTTTCTTTGTGGTTTTGGAAAATAAAGAACGAAAACAGTATTACTCAAGGTGCGCTGACCGGTGCAACAATCCCATTGCACTGGAATACGCGCACCACAGGCTACGTAACCCCATGAGCTCGCTTCACGGGCTCGTTGGGTAAGCCCGTTTGAGGCTCAGCCTCAGGAAGGGCATAAAAAAAAAAAAAAAAAAAAAAAAGGCTTTTGTTTTATAAAAAAATTTGTTAGATCAATTATGAACAAAATTATATTATTGTCTGAGCACATTATAAATCTACGCCAATACAAAACGTCAATATTAAGTACAGAGGTTAAAACTGGGTACTCTGTTGAGTATGGTTTCCCAATTTCGTATCTTCATTGGAGAAATAGGACGGGTTAAGTGTGCTCAACCCCCATAAACATCAGCGTAAGCATTCATGAATACTTTCCTAAAGCAGCATTCACACTGTATCACTTTTGGAGTACATCTGAACTGAATCGTCCGGAGTGTATGATCTAGATTGAATCATCCTTGTTTAAATATTTTCATCCAGTTATGTGATTTCACTGCACTTCATCAGACTTCATCAATTTCTATCCGAGTTTCTAATATTGGTAAGTTCTGCTCCATATCGTGTTCGAATCGTTTTTATTTCACCCAGGAATATTTAAATCAGTTAGCATTGAGAAGTAAGATGTAATCGCTGCACTTCTTATTGCACAAGCACGTGTATAAGTGGCATGTTTCTCGAGGCAATGACATGTGGCTGTCTGCCATTTGAAGGACTTTGTTATAGAATAACAGGCACGGAAATTGTGTTAAAAAAAAAACAGTAATTTTCTATTTCTGTATGAGTAGAGCAGGTAATCGAATAGAGAATGTGAAATAGTGTATAGAGAATGAAGGTAATTCTTCATTCTGGATGAATAATCGTTTGTTAGAACAACTCTTTCATCAAATATTGCTAGGAGATCAACATCTTTCACTCATTCACTTTGAATGGAATAAACATGAAGAGCTACCTACACTTGGATGATTCTAACAGGATGCACATAGAATGTGACAAGTGTGAATGAGCCTTCAGTGACTACAAAATGATGGTTGGCACTTTGCGAAATCTGCATTCGAATGAACTCTTCGAAGCCAATGATTACTCAAGACAGTTCACACCATCGTGTTTATTGTCCTTCTTTTTTTATATTTCAAACAAATTCTGTAATATTTTTTAATTTGAGGGTATACCCTTTAGATTTTTATTATTACTTTTATTTTCTTGCCCTATGTGATGTATTATATTATTTCTTTATGTTGGCCAAGTTGTATTTATGTATTCATGCATTGTTCATATTCAAAGGTTTCATGGTCTCAGAATGAAAATTTTGTCTATTCTATGAATAGATTCACAACTTTAGATGCATCGACACTATTTTAGGCAAGTCAGTTGTTGAAGCCAGGTTTTATTCAAGACACTCAGCAGCTATTTCCCTGGTCTATAGTTGCCCCCCCCCTCCTTAGGTTTCCTGAGGCTGACACATCCGCAGCCTTAATCGACAACAATATCCTCTTAGCGGACCGTAACCCTCTCAGTGGCTAAATACCTCCGGGTTGGTAAATCTTAGCTCCGTCTTTAGTTCCCATCGCTTAATGCCCCCCTTCTCTATCCATAGATTATCCAGTTTCACGGCAGTTACCAAGCAGTGCCGGCTAAATTATCCTGATTTAGGGGAAGGTGGGGTAAGACTGGGCCCTTAAGCATATTAGTTATTCAGTATATCCTATATAATCTGTTAAAACTTTATTTTTTCATTTTTATATTTATCATTTCATTTTATTTTTTATATAATTTAAATTTTTATAAAAATTGAAATAATTTGTTCAACTTGAACCAATTTTTTCCGTCATTTCCAATCACACAAGCAACCCTCCGTCCTGATGTCCACGTTCCACAACCACGACTTATTATTGAAGGCTCCCATAACAATATACAATGAGGTATTTGATTGGATATAAGAGATAGTATAATTTAGTTGTTAGCACTAATTTTCGTTTCCCTTCAAAAGATTTTTTTATAATGGCAAGAACTTTCAACAGCCCACGCCTACCAGCAGGCCCTACACAGCAATCAGTCCACAACCACAACCTATGAAGAATATGGCAACAAAAATAACATTTTGTACATGTACATATTAACAGTTAAAATTGATTCAGGGAAAGAATGTTTCATAAAAAAGTGATCTCAATTAGGTTAGTGGTTGCTGTAGTAGTAATGGTAGTGATGTCTTAATCGTGATCAGACGTGCCCACTTGTCTTGTGCTTTAGTTCAGTTCAATCAATCTATGGGTAATCAGTTCTGTGAGGCTCGCTAAAGGCTGTTTAACTAAAGGAAGGAAACTGAATGGTTTTGGTGGTGTGTAAAGTGTTAGAGAGCACTATTAGCTGCAAGAGCAACATACTAGAATCGTGGCACAAAATACAGGAGGCAATGGCTATGACAGGCAGTTGCACAAATGGTGATGATGTCTGTAGTACACTGATTACTTTGGAATTAATAATATCATTTTGATAGCGATTTTATCCAAAATAAAGGAGACAAAGAGGGTAGTTATGGAACGATCGTTCATTTTATGCTTCTTTTGTGGACGACAAACTGGATGTCAATTCCAGCATGCTAATTTTTATCATATCGTCACATTTATTGGTTGTAATTATTCTTATTATTAGTTACGTCGCTCAGTGCTATTCAAGCACGATTCTCTATATATTTGCAATTGCAACTGTTTGGACAAAAGCCCATATATGTTGTAATGAAATTAATAACGTCACATTAAATTTATTTGTTACTAATATGTTGATTTTAGAAAGTGATTTTTTGGAAATACCACTTTTATTATGGTGAGGGTATGTAGTCAGTAAATAGAGTTGGCAGAGTTTTAGAATTTTGATTTTATTGTGTTATGACAGTGTGGTTTTCAGATATCAGAAGTTTCTCATCCTTCTTTAATGCTCACCTTAGATATTTGCTTCCTAAAACATCCTTTCTATCACAGGTAGGAGATTAAACTGAAGCATCAGTCACCAAGGCAAGCAAAGTAGTTTCACACATACAGCTGTGAGTAAATAAAGATTTTACCGAAGAGAAGTTAAATATATCACGCATTCGTATTAGATTATTACCTCAATGGCCGGTTATTTATGAATTAATTTTACGTCACATATTTTTCGTTCTTAACAAAGTTACCGTCAAAAGAGGTGAATATTGCCCTTGGTATGAAAATTTTCAGGATAGTCTCCTGGCAAAGAGGCAACTCATGACCCTGACGTTCGTTTTTCTTCGCAGACAAAACAATACATGAACTTTGTCGGGATCATAAGTTGCCTCTTTGTCAAGAAACTATCCAGACTTTTCTCCTCTCATGGGCAATAGTCACCCCGTTTGACGATACGGATATCTTAGCGATATTTAATTAGTAGCTATAAAAAGAGCAGTAACTATTCTCAGAATGCAATACCGAGTGCCATTTTTGTGGTCATTTTGTCAGGGACGGTATACGTAAATTTAGCATCTCTTAATCCTTAAGAAGAATATTGACGATTTCTCTTGTTAGTTTTCCTTTCGTCATGTTTTTGTTTTGGGTTAGAAGAAAGGTAAACAGGAGAAAGTTGGACGTCTCATTGAACGTGGTACACTTGTTATTTAGATCAGTCAAATTTTCACCCCTTATTAGAGTCGGCCGATCGGTGGGCCCTTCATGATGGATGAAGATAACTGGCTCTCGTCAGAGGCCCGGAGAAACGGGCAAGGGTTTGTGAAACTCTCCGAATGGGGGTTAACGCCCCGGTAAAAGTACCGAACGGTGCGGGGTGTTTCTGAGCGCGGCTCGGGTATATAGGTCATGGAAATGGCGAGTCATAAAGACGCTCATGATGAGGATGATTCGGCTTCGGAAGCTCAAAAACATTTCCTGATAAATTCGCAAAATAGATAAAACCCCTGAGCATTTCAACCCATGTGCTTGGTCAAAAAGCTACGGTATACATTTACAGTTTCTCTCAGGTCTGAAGCGAGAGGTACGGGGCAATGGTAATGCGAACTCTATGAAGATGGCGGTTGTAATAAATCTATGTCGATTGCAACGCATCAGACAAATGAGGGTTTCATTCCGGTGGTGAAAACCAATTTATTGACCGTTTTTATTATCTTTAATAGCTCCCTCTACTTTTTTTCTGTTGTTCACCCATTATCACCTCACATCAAACACTGGCTTACACAAACGATATTGCTCTTTACAGCAAATCACTTAGTACTAAAACTGCACTTACTATCATACTAACTTAATGAAATTGCCCATATCCATAAATACATGGATAATGATAGCGAACGATACCATAGTGCTTTCAATCCATCGTCGGACCTTTTACTAGCATTTAACCTTCTCTAAACACGTTAAAATGCTATCACCAATGAGAAGACACACACAATACCAATGCTCATCTTCTCCGTTCTAAAATATTAATCTACAAAGATATATTTCAAACTAACCGTTTCCTCGCTTTCTCTCTTCTACAATACCTTACCTTTTCAGCTTACCTTGAACTCAAAAGATCCAAAACAAATCCCTAATAAATATGAAAAAGCCTTCCCCACACACAAACGAGTTAATCTGTGAGTTTCTGGAAGACAAGACATAAATATCTCCCGACAAAACATTTGACGAGAATATCAAAACCCAACAACCGGCTTCATAAAATTCAAAAAAGAACAACAAACTTCTGCAATTGTAATGATTCAATAAACTACTAACTATCTACCATAGCTTCCACTAACTTCCTTCGTTAGAATTAGTATCGGTGACGCGGCTGACGGAGAAGCGTGGGGGACTTCCCAAGACTCCGCTTTCTCTTCGGAATTGGGAGGTCTCTGGGCTGTCTGTAAATATTGTATGAATGAGTGAGTGAATGATGTATTGTAAATATGGTCTGAATGAGAGCGTTTATCTTAATTATTTATTGCCTTATAAAAGGTGGATTGTAATTATAGCCAAATAAAGAGTAAAGAATTAGTATTTCTTTCCTTTCTACTTGCATTTACACATCGCACAATGTTTTCATTCTTATTCATATAAATTTTATTCAACTCTCTAGAATTATACTGTGTATTTGCAACTCCGCGGGAATAAAAAGTACTTTTTCTTTCTTACTGGGTAATTACAAAAATTAAAAATTATGATGGTTGCGAAATTGATTGTAATTATAGCCCACTAAAGGTCTCATCGTATATCACATATTATTATAATATGTAATGCATATAATAAATGAGAAAACTTTCCTTACACAGAATTTGATTCATTACTCAATATGATATGAAAAATATTTATTTTTTGGCTATCAAATGGTACTATGTGCAGAATATATTGTTTTAAATATAATTATTGGTCAAGTTTAATTGGCGGGCTCAGCAGTTATGATAATTTTCTTTATTTGTAGTTTGTAGAAAAACAAAAAACAAATTAAAAATGGTTAAGCAGGACCTCATGGTCATTAATGCACAAAAATATATGCCTGTAGGTTTTCAAGTAGTCATAACCTTACATTTCGGTATCAGTTAGAAGTTTTAGACATGGATTATTTTCTTTGACCATTTCTGATATCTGCGATGAGATGAGATTCCTAATACTTCGATTGGGTGCTCAATTTAAAATATTCTGAGATGGCATTGTACCAAGACTGTCTCCATAAAAAGGGAAATTTGCTTTACTAGAACTAACTCCATAAAATAGTACCACCAAAATAACTTTAAAAGAGCAACGTTTGACCCGCTTAGGTAAATTAGAATTGTTTTCGCTCAGTTTTCTTTCTAAGCTAATGCGTTACGTCCACATAAACTTTTTATTTCACAAATAACTATATCAACCGTGACTATATCGAAAAGAATTAAATCGTGAAAATTTGAATTGAATGCACTTTTTTGTTACATTATCGATTATCGTTAAACACTAATATACTCACAGAGAGACAACCCCGTGGCTTCCTTTCAAGTTGCACAGTTAACACTTCATCGTTAAAGTATGACAGTATTTATGCTAAAATTTTCTCACGGATGAAGGTGTCAAGAGCAACCCCTCAGTATCACATATGTGAAAAACTTTTTCAATAGCTAGCGGAAGAAAGTGTTGTTTGTTGTAAGAAGAAAGGCGATAACTACAACGACTTTTTCAGCAGGACAAAAGTGTCCAGTCACTAAACAGTCTCTTTCTTTTCTGTCAAGAATATTTTTCTAAGTGTCTCTCTCATTCATTGTAGTGATGAATTTCCTTGGTTGGTTTAAATGTCTACAACGGATGATCAAAAGAATAATATATGGTGGCTTATTTCCAATGTAAATAACGCTATAAAACAACGTATTCAACCATGATTTTCTATAAGCAAACTACTCACATTTTAATGTCATATCAAATAGTGAACAAAAATACTATGTCTGCTAAAAGTAGGCATATGGCTTAGATTTTTATATGTAGAATTACGTTTTTCTTTTCCAGCTCTAATAATTTGATTCATGTTCATACTTTACACACAATCCCACTTAGTCGATACATACAGTTCACGCAACTTAAGTACTTTTATTTATGTATTTTCAAGACAAATGCTTCCTACATCTGACCTGCTGTCCTACTTTCATACGATTCACCACATTCTCCACATTTAAGTCAGTACACTTCCGATCGGTCCTCAAGAGGATTTGGGTCGTTGTGTCGGGAAATCAGACTTATCAGTATTCCTAGGCTTATGTATGAAACCCTAAATCTTGAACTCAATTGTACCTAATTTTTGGGAGATATTTCCTGGGTATGATATTGTACACCAGGAAAAATATATTTATTGTTACTGCCAACTTTAATTCGTTTAAAAGGACGTTCCTTTAGACTTTTTTTAAATACTTTTAGTATCGCACTTTGTTCTATTAGGTTCAGCTATTTATTTATCATTTTCTTTATTAAGAGCAATCATTTGTTTATGAGGAAATGAAACATGTCTACTTTGTGGCTGTTGTGGTTGAACGAAGTCTTATGAATGGCGGAAGATTTTCTATAAATTTCATAACTGTTCTTGTTTTTGTGTCTACCAATGCTTAGAGCCATAAAAGCATGTCTCCTTCCTCTTGTATTTACATAATAAATTTATTGCTTATTATTTGACTTACAGAAAACTGAAGTTCAGCCCACTACCTGCAAATACTCCAAAGTAAAGCTACAACAAGAAACTTTTTTTCTATGAAGGATCCAGAATGCCTAAAAATAAATATTCTTGAAACCATCGTTTTGCAAAATGTATACACTATGGCGGATGCCATAATAATGACTTCCTCCTCGAAATTGCTTCTTGTTATAAAGCTGATAAGTATGCAAGTGATAAGTATGTATTTGGCTTCAAAGATTGGGCAAGATGCATGGTTTTTGACTATGGGTCGATTACCTAAGTTGATGAACAGAAAACAAGCCATAAGCAACGTAAAATATAAACAAAATGTTGTCAGTTAATACTGAATCAAATTACCTTCCATTTTACTCAACAGTTCATTCCCTTGAATAAATAACTTCATGTGCATACTAGAATGTGGTGCTTTCTACATTGCAGGCAAGAAAGTTACGTAGGCTTTATCTTTCATCATTATGCACTTGGGAAAATCCTTATTGATTGAATAACTTCAGGTAACAGTTGTGAATTAGTCAACTGTCAATAGCTGGTCGGTCAATTGCATAAGTGTGTTTTTTCGATGATGTAAATTGTTTGTGCTGCAATGAATATTTTATGAAATCGTAAAAAAAAAAAAGAACGACTTGATGAATGTATTATTATTATAAACATATACATGGATTTGATGGCCGCAAGCCAATTTTTACATACAGAATCCATCCAATACTGAACTTATATTGTTGTGTAACAGCAAAGCATTGTCAAATGTAGGGCTCGTAATTAAACCAATTTAAATCTGCGCGCAGAATAGTTGAAGGTTTCTTGCAACATTCTCGAATTATTCTCAACGAGCTTTTCTGAGACATCTTCATCTTTTATTCGAAGGGATACTACGTAAACTTTATCTATAAAAATTTTGCTAACAACAATTTCTTTATTCTGTGTGTTACTGAAACTATTGCATTAGCACATGTACCTTATAGTTGTATCCATACATATGATAGAAATTTTAGTTATATTGCTTATTTATCTACACTAAGTTACACTTAGTAGCTTGATTTCCAGGGAATCGTTGGCATTTTAAATTCGAAAAACTCAAATCTTTTTGTTTTTGTATTTGTTTGTTCAGCTGATACTGGAGCCCTTCGTTTATTAATAATATTTTTACCATTTATTTTGTGTATCATGTTACTTTTGAAAGTTATTGAAAACTAGGCTATGAAAGAGTTATACCCATGTAATTAACGTTAATAAAATTATTAACAAATGAATCTAAGCTAATTTCCTGAATAAATAATAAATAAAGTGTAAAATTGTAAGATGTTCTTCGGAAGCAAAGGAAAACTTTTTTATACTTTCTGTTCCAAATAAATGAACAAAATTGTTGATATTGAAAAGCTGAAAGTAGTATTTGCAACATTCGGCATCATATTAATGGAACAGCTTCGTTCCAACATTTTTAAAAACGCTCTATAGTACATACTGACCTGATTCAACCAAAGTAATAAATCTTACATTCACGAAGTTTATTTGTCAAAATGAAATTGTAATCAATAAAGAATACTAACAACCTTTTCCACCTCATTCATAAAATTATTTATCTGAAATAACTCACATGCCCGTCTGATCCAGTGCAATTTATTCTTTAAATATTAACTGTGAACTTTTCTTTGAGAATCCGTTATAAGTTTCCTTATGGGCGTTAATTGGAATATATCTCCAACATAGTACTAACAATCTCGTTTAACGATTTTATTTTATGATTATTGATTGATTAGTAGTGATTTATAGTTTTTATCTTGTTCTAAGTGCTTAATATTTGTGTTTAACCATTAAACAGGTACTACTATTGATAATCATACTTGTATCGTACCTAATTGATTACAATTACTGGGTCACACTACAGTTATAATAATAGTAATTATGTTATAATAAACTTGTTGCATCGGCTGGCTAGTTGGAATGGTACTCTGAAGTAATTTTAACGTTTTTGTTGGTTTTTTTGAAAACTGGAAGCCATCATGGGTATGTATGCCTATCAGTTTCTCATAGTGGGATAATATTTCGCATGGAAGTTTTACTTGATGCTCTCAACAAAGTGAAATCCATGTTAACTAGTAAAGGGACATATATCAGTAGCCTAATAATTAAAAAAATAAATAGTTCCCTGTTCACAATGTAACTCAAATACTCAAGGCCTGATTCATAATAGATTATGTGGTTAGGATTTAAAACGATAATTGAGACTGTTATTGAAGCTCGCAGAGGTAAAGAAAATTCTTAATCATAGGATGCGTACATTTGACTTGAATTTGTTAATTTACGATAGATTGATAAACAAAACTTTGTCAAAGAGTTAATTAATGAATTATGTAATGGTGGATGTTCATTGAAGAATTGTTTGTTGGTGCTTTAAATATATTCATTTATGGGGCTTGCGTCCCAAGCAATGACTTGAATAGGTACTGCTGAGGTTCTGATATGGAAAATGGCTTCATGCTCGACCGGCAGTGTCATTCCATGATTCCTGTTGCCGACTTTTCTCCATTCGATTCTTCCCTGCTGCTAACTGTCAACTATTACGACTTGTACGCTCCTTTGGGAAAACGGAGTTCATTCCATCAAAGGGCAGAGTCCCGACCAGGAATAGCACGACGGAGAAGGGAAATTCCAGCCTGTTGTGTACCTATATGGGATAACGACTCATCTGGATCAGGCTGACTCTAGCACCCTGCAGTCGTCATTACACCACTTAGGGCCCATGTTGCGTGTTGTGTAACAGTTTATTGCTGTAGGATGAGGCCGTACTTATCTATCAAACATTCCCTTGCCATGCATCGTCTGCCGCGGAAATCGACGTATGCAGTTTAGAAGAAGGCATACTACAAGTGCTCTTAGCCGTAGTGTCCAAACAAATAGAAATTTGAATACTGGTCTGACAACTGAAACATCGTTGATATCATGAATATGACATATTGTATTGATACCCATCAAAAGTTTTCTACACAAGGCCTGCACAAACTTGGAAAACCAGATATAGAAAAACTATTTTTTTCTTAGTGATAATAAGAAGAATTCGCTTTTAAGTTCTAGGTTCTCTCCTGCACAAATACTTAACATGTCGACGTTTGATAAATTCAGTCATCGTATGAATTGTTGAAGAAATGCTACTCTCTTATTAGTATCTGTTTGGAGTCTTACTAAATTTTCTGAGGGGTATTTATGTTCGCGGAATAGAAGTCATCGGAGTACGCAATCGGACTTATGATGACATGATTAAACTATGATCATCTTATCTTCTTTCCCCAAAATTGTATTTCGTTATTAATTTGTTTGTTCGATGATCTATTTACGCACACTTACAAACTCCTCATCACTACATGGTGACTTATAATTTTAAATTGGTAATCGGTAATAAATAAAGAAAGGAAGAGTAAAAAAAAAATTCATGATGAATGAAATGATATATACCAAGAGAGGTCTTGAGTGGTGTAGCTGGTTTCCTCTTAATTTTCTTAAAAAAAGAAAAAACTTACTAAGCGATAACGAAACCATTATTAGCTATTTCTAACTAAAATATTTTTTTTTTATTTTTCTTTACATCTTGGCCACCTCTTGCTTGATTTTTTGGTATAAATTACAACTTTAAAGTATAAGCAGCTTCAGGGAAGGCAAGAAATGTATAGATCTTCAAGCGAAACGGACCCAACTTTTTTTCATAATTTACGTGATTTTTTTAAACAAAACACTAATCAGTATATTTCTATGTATTATGGAATTCACCTCTGAAAATACGAACGTCTTTATAAATTATATAGAATAAAAGTGGATCCTCTCCTTTCGGTCTTGACAATAAACAACATCCATAATAATTTTATGTACAGATAAATTTTTTTTAAATAATTAAACAAGTTTTATTAAGATAAAATTACAATCTGCCTTATTAGGCAATAAGTAATTGAGATAAATGTTCTCATTCATACCATATTCACTATTCATTATTCACTCGATCATTCATACAATATTTACAAACAGCCCAGAGGTCCCCCAAGTCCTCATGATTGTCACCTCCCTCGCGAGAGCCACAGACGCTCAGGACATTATTAGAGAAGCTGGCCATTGCCAGGACTCCCACTAGCACTAAATTATAGCGGGTCACGAGGCCACTGCCGTTTTAGTCTCCGAGGAGGATTATAGGGATGAGTGGTGCAGTGCAATTACTGTGCTAGGGAATTAGGGTGGTTTGATAGGTTACTATGGAATTTTGTGAACTTGGAAGGGATGAGTTCGAGAATATAGGGTATATTCAGATCATTGTGAAAGGTTTTGTTGCTGACGTAATAAGGGGCATTTACTATTGTTCTCAGGACTTTTGATTGAAAGGATTGGATGCACTTGATGTTCGACTTTTTTGCTGTCCCCCCCCCCATAGCTCTATTTCGTATGTCCAGATTGACTTAAGTATAACTTTGTAAATAAGTAGTTTATTTTCTATTGAGAGATGGGATGTCCTTCGAAGTAGTTTGTACAGTTGTCTAAAGCGTCTGTTTAGTTCTTGTCTTTTTAGCCACGTGTGTGGGTTCCATGTCAGCCTTTTGTTGAGTTGGAAGCGTAAATACCGTACTGTCTCAGACACAAGGAGAGGAATCGAATTTAAAAGACTAGCGGACAGGACTTGCGGCAGAGGGTAAAGGTTATGTGGGAACATTTTGCTTCATTGACCTTGATTCGCCATTGGTTGCACCAATACTCGATCTCATCAAGGTGTTTTTGAAGGTTTTGGGATGCTATATCAGGGTCTGAATGGGTTGATAGGACTCCAGTGTCATCCGCAAATGTTGCCAAGAAGGTATTGGTGGTGGAGGGGACATCAGTGGTGTAAAGATTATAGAGGATGGGACCCAGGACGCTGCCCTGTGGAACTCCTGCTTTTATGGGATAGTAGTTAGAATATTCTAAACCACAGCGGACTTGGAAGAAGCGGTTTGAAAGGTAGGAGTGTAGTATTAGGAATAGGGTCTGCGGTAAATACCCTCTGAGCTTGTAAAGCAAATCTGCATCCGAAGCAGCCCAGGACCCATCATCACGACGGAGTGCGTCTGAAACAGGATGATATTTTAGGATTTTCTTAATTAGATTAATAGGAGTTATCCCTGGTAGACAGGGAGGAGAGATAGGAATTGAAAGAATCGGAACGGAAGTATGCCAATTGCCGCTTTACCAATGGGCAGTACTGATTATACGAGCGACGATCAGCAGGATGCCGGGATCTTTGCCACACTGTTCTCGAGTGGCCTTTGGATTGAATTAGGTCTTTGAGATACTGAGGTAAAGGATTTTGATTGGGATTTTTTAGATGACAGTGGGGGGACGATGCCTCCCAGTCCGACCTCTGGATCAGAGTAGTGAAGGAATGCACTGCATCATCTAGGTCTTGGGATGTTTTCATAGGTACTTTGAGGTCTACTGAGTCTGTAAGAATCTGGCAAAAGTGGTCCCAATTAACTGGGCCCCTAATAAATGAAGGAGGAGGGAGTTTGTGGATAGGTCTTAGGGAAATGGTAAGGATCACAGGGCCATGATCGGAGGAGAGTTCGTCGAGGCGCGTGAGTGAATACTTTAGTATTCCTAAACTTTTGTAGATGAAAAAGTCTAGGAGATCTGGATTTTGGTTGGGATCTGATGGCCAATAGCTGGTTGTGTCAGGAGAGATAGTGGGGCAATGTTTCCGTGTGAATGCAGACAGTAAAGCACGTCCTCGTGTATTTGTGGATCTTGAGCCCCAATGTTGATGCTTTGCGTTAAAGTCCCCACCCACAAGGAAACGATGCCTGATGGAATGTAGAAAGGAGATGAATTGGGAATCAGAAATGGATTTATTGGGAGCGCAATACACTGCTGCTAGAGTAAGGGGAAAAGTGAATGCGCTGATTGACACTTCAGTGGACTGAAGGAAATCGTGTGCTACCAAAGGAACTATGTGATAAGAAATGGAGTTTTGAACAATGACAGCGGTACCTGCATGAGCTCTTCCATCTGGGTGATCAGTTCGGTAAGTATGGTACTGTCGAACTGTAAAAGGTCGCTTACTCGTAATTCTTGTTTCAGTAATGAAGTAGTGTTGTCAGTTCGTTAGTGTGGGTGCGAACACCATTCACATTACAAAGGAGAATGGATAAAGAATCGGAAGGATCCACTTATGGGTTTTGTTTAACGGAGATAAGGTAGGAGACAAGATTTGTAAGAAGGGAAATGAGAGGGGTAATTAGGGTTCTGAACTCTGTAAGGAATGACGTTAATAGACTAGTTAGATCTGAAGAGCTTGAAGGTGGAGGAATATGCGAGATGTGTGGTTGAGGATGTGATTGAGTTTGCTGGGATGAACGGAGTGCTGGGGTAGAAGAACTTGTGGAGGAGGAGTGGGCAATGCCTGTGACAGAAAATTTATTTTGTTTTGACAAAAAAAGTTTTGTAATACTATATGATTTAATGTATAAAAAACTAAAAGGGTACAATTTTGAGAAAATTATTTGAGTATAAGCGCTTAAATAATTGGTACACTTATTTTTTTTTTTTTATTTGAATGCCTGTTGTTAAACATATTTCAAATTATGAGCATTAAATATTTGATTGTACTAAATGTAAATATTTTTTCCTAGGCCTACAACTTTTTTCCCCATATCCCCTTGTTACAAATTTATATATGTTCAAAATATAAATTCTACAAACGAATCTCCTCACCTTACTCCTAGGCCTACGATTTGATTTTCATATTTATGAAGTGTGACAACTAGTCGTGTGTCATTTACTAAGAATTCGAGGATACAAGGTGTCAATTACTAGTAAAAATATAGCTTTCAGAAAACATTCATTTCAAAGGAGTTATTAATAAAATGTTCATCCAACACGAAAATGCCCATTATGCAGTGTTTCTTTCATCCAATATAGTGTTCATATTTTTCGAATGATCGATTTTTTCCATTAAACTTCCGGTACATGTACCTTACGATTTAAAATGTTAAATACAATTCAATTAAAATAGTTAACGATGTTGTCTATTTAGGAGAAAATAAGACTAATACTATTGATTTATGAACTTATCATTTCCAGAAGTAAAGAACATTTTGTTTGCTTCCCTACAACACACACATGCACATGATGGAAATGTCAAGATACATTTCTCCTCTGTGCCTATCACGAGGATTTCTACGTTTCCAGGAGAGAGTCAAACGTTTTCTCCATTTTAATGCATGGCAGGGAAACCAGGCTTTTATTGGAGGCGGTTATGCGTTCCTGTCAGGATCTATTTTCCGCCTATGCGCAACATGGTCCTAGTTTACCGTTTTGACAGGTTCTAGTTCTGATGTAACATCAGAAAGGTGAAAAAGTTTGAGCTAATACAATGTTTAATAAAATCTAAATTAAAAAACTAAATTTCTCTAATAGATCTTAATATATTTATTTATTTTTCGGTTCAATCGGTTTTTTGTTATAAAGTTTTTTTTTGACGATGGCAGTTGATATACTATTATTTGTAGGATATTTTTGTTGGCTTATTCTCGGGTAAGTCACACCATCACTATTGAATCATAGTGATCTTTTGTGCGATCACTCATCATACGACTTTAAAAATTTTAAACTAAATGATGTAACTTAGTGATAAGGTAGACCAGGAAAGTGCAAATCAGCGGAAGGGTGTGATAACATCCCATCTCACACAGCGGTTTTTGTCTGGGACTACAAGATTAATGTGTGTATTTGGAGTGGCATGCTCGAAGTCTGGAACTCAATTCCATTTTGAATTTTGGGACAAACCCTGTCGGTGACCTCCATGAGCTGAGAACTTGAATTGCCAGATGTGATTGGATTCCTCAAGAACGGATATCAGACAGGGGTATACCTGCAATAATATCAGGTTCATGACTCGAACATGAGGAGGCAACACTCGCTACTAGAGACTAGGATCTGTGTGAGGTTTGTAATTCAAGAAAAAAAATCAGATTTATAATTTTTTTTTATTTTAATTGTTTTTTCAATTAAGCTCCTATAAATAGAATACATATATTCTAGGTAAGGCAAAAAATATCTGCAAATTTTATTCTTTTGGGAATAAAATTAATTCATATTTTTGGACTCAAGAGTATATATCAACTAATTGGTGTTTGGATATATTTGATATTTTGATATTTATATACTCTTTATTGGGCTATGATTACAATCTGCCTTTTATAAGAAAATCAGTAATTGCAATAAACGCTCTCATTCATACCATATTTACAATTCATCATTCACTCACTCATTCATACAATATTTACAGACAGCCCAGAGCCCTCCCAAATCCACATGCGAAGAGAAAGCGGAGCCTTGGGAAGTCCCCCATGCTCCTCCGTCAGCCGCGTCACCGGATACTAGCCAGTGGAGGCTGACCAAGAGCGCGAGAGCCACAGACGCTCAGGACATGATTGGAGAACTGGCCATTGCCAGGACCCCCGCTGTCACGCGTTTATAGCAGGTCACGAGGCCACTGCCGTTTTAGTCTCCGAGGAGGATTATGGATTATAGGGATGAGTGGCGCAGTGCAATGACTGTGCTACAAGATTAGGGTGGTTGGAAAGGCTACTGTGGAATTTCATAAACTTAGAAGGGATGAGTTCTAGAATGTAGGGTATATTAAGGTCGTTATGAAGGGTTTTGTTGCTGACATAATAAGGGGCATTTACTATTGTTCTCAGGACTTTTGATTGAAAGGATTGGATACGCTTGATGTTCGAGTTTTTTGCTGCCCCCCATAGCTCTATTCCGTATGTCCATTGTATTTATGTCCATGATTAGTAGTTTATTTTCTATTGAGAGATGGGATGTCCTTTGAAGTAGTTGTTCAAAGCGCCTGTTTAGTTCTTGTCTTTTTAGTCTCGTATGTGGGTTCCAGGTCAGTGGTTTGTCGAGATGGAAGCCTAATTATCGTACTGTCTCGAATACAGGGAGAGGAATAGAATTAAAATGAACTAGTGGACAAGTCTTGCGACAAAGGTTGAAGGTAATGTGGGAACATTTTGCTTCATTAACTTTGATCCGCCATTGATTACACCAATACTCGATCTCGTCAAGGTGTTTTTGAAGGTTATGGGATGCTATGTCGGGGTGGATATATTTGAAGGATGTATTTCAGGACTACTTAAGCCGTCATCAGATTTTGCGGAGTTTGTGTCCCTTGATTGTTTATTGCTGTTCAAGTCGAATATGGCCTCGTTGCCTCTTTGTTTTATTTTTACACGCTGTAATAATTAAAATATAGGTGTCTATTTCCGTAATGTTTCCTGTTTAGAATATTACTATATTTTATATTTACTGTATTTACTTTGGATTTTAATTCTAAAATTATTTGGGCATGTTTTTTTACCAGTACTGCTCGTATTTTTAGGATGGAAATGACCTCACCGATCATTGAGGTCGGTCCAACTATCAAAACTCAAATAAGATCTGATTGAATATAATGGCTCATTCCTTTTCCGTTTCTGATTTCGCCCAATGGTTCGGACAATGGTGAAGTACGTACGAGTAATCTCATATAAATAATTTATATTCTAATGGGAGTAAAATTATTCGAGCGCACTAAAGACCTTTCTCTATAACGCCTCACGTGTAATCTTTTAATGGAATAAAATCATTCTGGAGAGCGGTACTGTGTGAAATTTCTTGGAAATCTATGCCGGTACCAAGTACCAAATGATACCATTATTTTCTATATTACCACTCAATCAAACTAAACATGGATTTAACACTTCCTTATTGACTAAACACCATTTCAAATAAGCTTATATGACTTAATTAGTTTTGATAATATAACTTTCACGAACCAAGCACACACTCAGCAGCAATGTGGAAAAGCTATTCGACTGCATAATATGAAAGCCATATTAGTAAAATAAGAATACGCCAATAAGGTACCAATGCATAATATTATTTAATAGTTATATTTCATTTTATAGATAGTAACATTTTTATTTACAATTTCTTCCTTATATGGTTTACTTTTATCTGCATTACATTGCTAATATGTTGAAATACTATGGAAAGTTATATATCGAAATCAAATTCAACTGTTTTTATTTTTAACTGTTACGATTATTTTTTCATAAAATCAGTCATGTTTTCGCTCTTGAGCAGTCCATCCCCAGTGAACGTACGTTCTCTATTCTAAGTGGCAAAACATTTCACTTCAAGTCCCCATGAACCAAAAATAAATACAGCCCTACACGAATAAATCGCATTTAACTCTTTAATCGATTTTATAAATGAAAATTTGACCACCTTTGAATTTTATCACAGAATGGGCAGGTGTAGTAAATCACTACTCATTTTTGAAGAGTGAATTAAATGTTATCAAGCGAGAACACAGCGATCAATAGATCCAATAGCGTGATCACAGCTCCATGACTTTTCAAAGTCTTCTGTTTTTTTTCTCACCTCTGTTTTTGTCTGTCCAGGTCTTTTTGAGTATCCTAGAGACATGAAAGTTGATGATGTAAAGGCTTAAAAAAAATCTACCCCTTAATGAAGCATGGTTGTGTCGTTGAGGAATGAATTAATTGACTCAAACAAATTATTTTTCTATTCTCTCAGATATGGTATCAAATAATGATTTACAAGTCTTGATTAAAAAAGTTAGATGTAATTTGTGTTTTTTGAACTATAATCACAACTTCATGAACAGTACACCTTTAAATCAATTAGTATTTTTTTAGAGGCATAATTTTACCATGGTGGCTATATTTGCTATCACTATGATGACAAAAACAATAGCAAGAATTTAATGATTTACTTAGTAATTAAAATTTTATATTATGTTATTGTAGTTAGTAGTTAGGGGATTAACCTAAACAGCATGACGCCCTTATTAATGATACCATTTGTACCGTTTTACTTGAGGTGAACGTAATAATCATAATTGGGTTTGTGCCTTCGTTTTTTCTTTCCAAGATGTTCGGAGGCCTGCTTCAGTTGTGATCCAAACCCCGATGAAGAAATGTCTACCAAACAACAAAGCAACAGATGCTAAATACACACACACGTGTAGAGAAATTACTTAATTCCCAGGGGTGCCGCATGCGCCAGTACTTAGACACTATTGTTCCATTGTTCTTACTTTCCTGAGTCTACGTATTGTCTCCTCAACGGCTTGGTAGTTATCTCGGGCAATGCTCATCCCTTCAGCTCACCATAATAAAATGGAAGTATAGAATATGGTTACCCAACGGTAAAAAAAGTTGATAAGGTGGTATCCATAATCAGAGTATGATTTTTTTTTATTTATTATACCCAAGGCTAAGCTGCCACTCGATTTTTTACTTTGTTGTTTTTAAGGACTGAAATTTTCTGAAGGAATGATACTGTATTCACGTAAATAAACTGAAGGACATACACTGTAAAGAAATAATAGCGAGAATTAAGAAATTGCGTGAGTTTCCTGAAACACAGTAATGGTCATTACCAGCGATATAGAATTAACTTGAAAATGAAGAATACTTCAGCTTGTAGAATTAAAAATATTTTTTCTAGACATCGGGTAATCGCATAGAATCTTCATGTAAAATTTCATGTTTATAGGTTAAATGGAGGGAGTTCAATTGCTAGGACAGGCAGACCGATGGACTGAAACTGAAAGAGTTTCTGATTTGGATGAATAACAATAAAACCCTTAAAAAAATATTAAATCGTGTTGTTTTATTAATTATGTTTTTATCAATGATTCCAATGTATATAGTCTATTATTTATCATTTAGTAATTTAATAGTTTTAAAACTATTCCAAAATAAATAGTTTTTATTAGTTGCTAGTAATTTCCGACATGTTTAAGAGCAGTAATAACTATTTGGGAAGCAACTAAACAAACGAACACTAGGATAAGGCTTTTGTTTTTTTTAAATCAATCTATACATAATATAAATATATACCAAAGGTGTGGTAGCTTAACACCGATACAACGTTCATTAATATATTAATGAGTGGTTTAAGAACAAATAGTTTAATGTTGTTAAACTAACAACAACCTAATAAAAAATAGCATATTAATATAAGGAAGATTATCAGTAATGTTAGCTTGACATGTTGCACAAAATATGTTTGGTTCTATTATAAATGTAAACTTAATGTATTTTCCTATTTATTTAGTTTAGGGAAATTTAAAAAAAAATATATTTAGTTTGAGAATGCAAGAAATATTTTAATTCGTCATGCCACTTTTTAATTCTGGTGTAGTAAGAGTAATTATTTAAGATTCTGAGACATTTATTTTAACAAATTAGAATTTTTCGTTATTTTTTTTTTCTGGTGAGGCGCTATTCTGGGCACCCATACATTAATATCGGATGATTTACAGATTTTTATGTGATTAATTTATGTTTTAGAGAAATTTTGTATTTTTTTTTAATATGGGTACATTTTGTGCAATGTTGCTTGAGTTTTTTGATGAGAAATGCTGGGTAAATGTTATTTTTTTGCGAGTCCTGATCTACGTATTGTATGGTTTTGAAGCTGTGAACTTTAAGATTGATTGTGTCGGGAATTAAAAAATGAATTGAACAAGTCGATTATTCCAATAACATAACATTATAAATGACTCATTACAATAACTAAACCCCTTTTTATTTAAATTTGGTCGATCGTTGTTGAAACCGTTTAAGGCGGGAGTATTCTTTTTGATGATGGGATAAGGGTCAAAGTATATAACGTTGCCTGTAGTGCTTTCTTAGTGAGTTTAATGGTAAAAAAAAGAAATCTTATTATACAGTCAATATATTCATATAATGATTAGCGCGTGGCGCTTCCTGTTAGTTTTGAATGTATGGCGTGAACTCAACGCGTGGAAGCACTAGGCTGCTCATGATACAAACCAGGAAGTACACCGGCCGAAAAAATGCATCAAAGTGAGAGTGGTAAGGTAGACGTGGAAAACTCTTCATGTTACGTCGCATAAAAATCGATAGATTAATTCATCCGGTAAAAAGTGATGTAACCAGCAAAATAAAATCTATTTATATAAACCTGAGGATACAAAGGACACAATCGTGCTGTAAGTGGTAAAAATAAAATGTTAAAGTAGATACGTGCAGAGAGAAATTTATAATAGTATACCCTACTTTAAAAAAATAAATAAACATGAAATAATATTTTATACATATTGTATGATATATATCGCCTTTATTTATCTCTTTCTGCGCTTTTCTTTATAATAATTCTGTACTAAATTGATGACTAATAAATTTTGATGCACGAAGCGCCACACTGAATGCACATAGTTTTTTGTTCCAAATCCTTTTAATTATTGAATATACATTTTTTTTTTTTACATCAGTGGAGATTCCACAATTTACATAAATGCTCATTATATGTACTTTAGCGTAGCTACATGGTATATATTGTGTGAGGTTAACAATAATTGAGCTAAGATAGGCTATGCGGAGAATACATGGCAGAACAATAAAGAAAGTGATAGGACTTACTTTAATAATGTGTGGTGCTAATACTAACCTAAATCTAAATAAACTACCTTAACCTAGGATTCCCAGACATCATGTTGCCATCGACCCCTGGAATCGGGTTAGGATCATAGTTTTAACACCGGATTTGGGAGGTGCTGCAAAGAGTCAAAAAACTTGACATGTCTCCGGTTGACGAGCTCACCCACCGACAGCACACCAAGCAACGGGTCCAGGTTGACGTTCTTTAACCTCTCAAGGGAGGTACGACTTTTCTCATGATGAGAAGAAAATTAACATATTATTTTTCAAAAGTTAATAACTAAATGAAAAGCGGCAAAGCAAAATAATTTGGCAATTGTGAAAACAAATAAAGTTTTCAGTTCCAAAACTATAAATTCCCCTGTAGTCAGATTTTGATACGCAAGCTGTTTTTCATCAAATATATCTAGGTTTCATTGATATTTCAAGGATATTTTTTAGTGTAGGATAGATTTCAAGTAAAATATTTTTAAAAAATTTGGTTTACAGACCAAAGACAAATTTTCGTATGTTTGTCTTAATTTGAAAAAAAATCGGCCTGTCTCCAATAACTCATCTAATTACTCCTGTCTGAAGTCCCTTCACAGGACTATTCAAAATGCTTAACGTTAAGAAACGAAAAATAATTTTAAATATATTTTAAATACAAAAGTTATGAGAGCCTTAAATATAAACCACTTGTTTAATACAATCAAGTAAATTTCTACAATATAATAATGTTTCAGTTAATTACATTATTTTTATTCTTCGAAAAAGCAATTTGTAGTGACCAAGATGGTTTCACAAATAAAATAATGCTTTTTTTGAAGTATAAAGTAACGTCTAGTTTTAGAAAATTGTGTCTAAAAAACCGGCATGGCTAACGACCCCTGAATCCACTAGTATGTTTTCATCCGACTGTCGGTCTGAATCTGTCTGTCTGTTTTAGTTCCGGCTAGAGGAATGAAACTTTAACTTGAAGACCGTTTGATATTGGGTAGAAATGACAAATATAGACATCTCCGTAAACATCAATGCCATTAATTAATTAGTCGGCTTCAACGGGATCCACAGTTTTGAGTAAGACATGAAATTAAATATATCGACGTACTGTATTCTGATCAGTTTGAAGTTTTTTTTGGACTATTATGATAAATGAATGCTGAGGATAAACTCTTAATTATGTGATGCACCACATTTGACTTACATTGTTTTACCAATTAAGACGATTGGTAGAGGATCCGAGGATCAGTAACCTGCCAATTATTATCCCCAACGAAGCTCCCATTGCCGACTCCCACATTTAGACTGTGGTGAGAAGCAGCCCTTATGAGAGGAACTTGCTTGCTCTTGATGCAACAGCCACTCTTGGCAATTGCATTTAGAAAATATCCAGGCTTCCCAGCCCACTGGACATTACTCCATTCAACTATTCTCATAGAAAGTACATCCCGGAAACTTTCCAGTCTAGTTTGAGCTTAATAGGTAAGATCACTTTCCCATTAGAGGCCAATTATTTATGCAGTCTATCCCTGTATCTGCTCCTGTCACTTGCACAAATACGTTTCATTTTCCATATTTATTTTATTATATTATTCGATATAATTCTAACTTCCACTTTTTCCCCCCTCATTTTCCCTCACTTTGACTATTGTGTCGTATGAAGGTTGAAGCGAGTAATGGACTGTTTTGTCAGATTTCTTAAGTAACTCCGCGGTGTTCCTGTGTATCTCTACGCCGAGGATCTTCCCCTCATTTCGTAGACAATACTTCCTTGGTCCATACCTTTTCCAAACTATCCATTCTCATAACCACCCTTATATAAATATGTACAGTATCCTACAGTTCAAATCCTCAGAGTATTCCCGGGATACAACATCTCGTCTTTCTGGCCTTTATACCTCTTCACACATAACTGCAGCCTTTGGCCGTTCCTTTCTTGCTCGCTTCGTCACTCTCTGGAATTTCCTCCCTCATATAAGTACTTTTAAAACTCCCCTATTTTACATAAACCATTCAGACAGGCGCTTGCTAACCTAGGTACGTGTATTCTTTTTTACCATTATTATTGAAATATTTTATTGTATTTTTAGCAGCATAGGATTACTGCCATTTAACTGTTTGGTTAATAAACCCACTGCTAAGACCTTTTAAGATACTAACCACTATTTTCCCTCTTATTTTTTTTTTTTTTTATTTAATTGTGTATTATACTTTATATTTTGTATTCAAGCAAATTCATTTACGTTACTTTGCATTATTTCATATATTTATTATATTATTTGTTTTCTCCCCGTATGTGATGTATTTCTTCTTTATTCCAGAGCTAATTTTATATATTTGTCAATTGTTAGTAGTCATTTTTAAAGAATGTCCTACTCAAACGTTTTCTGGTCAATTTAGTGGCTTTTCAATCCAGTAAAGGCCAAAACTATAGAAATCGTTATTTAAAGTAAAAGTTTGGATTTAAAACTCATGACGGAAAGTGAATTCAGCTTGAGTTTAATTGCCACCTTATCTTGCGATTCATTTTCTGTTTAAGATATATTTTGTGAGAAATGTTCCTGGAAAATCCTACAAAACCTCATAAGGATTTTTCAATCATTTGTGTCATTTTTACGACTACTATCATAGGAGTTCACACAAACAAATAACTTCTTATGTGTAAATAAAACTTATTATTACGATTACCTCAAAGATCACCTTAATTCAAATTGTAAATAAATTTTATTATATTGTAAATAGTATGTTTAACTTGTAAATATTTGTATTTATTTGTAAGTAAGGTTTTTGTTGAACTATTTTTGTGTGTATATATTTATCATTATGCTAATGCCAATACAATAACATGGGAAGTGTACTGGAACATGAAATAACAATTTAGTAAAAAGGTGAATAGTAAATAATGTTTCCTTATTCAAATAAAATACGTTTAATGACATACGGATGAAGACCCCTCCGTACTCGTTAAATGTTAAGCCTTTTCCTTCTGGCTCTGGGAGCTAAGACAGTGCGGAAGTTTCCCCTGTCGGTCCGAGAAGAAGGAGGCTTTGCAATAAACAAACAGCAGCGGATATGCAAATGTCCGAAGAAAGTAGCTCACGATGTTGCTGAGAGAACTGGTCGAGTTCTCGGCTCATCGGTTGCTGATCTTTCAGCTGTTACTTAATCCCCGCGTGGCCTTAAAAAGCCTGTTTTCCCGACTCCTCGAGGGCCTATATTGCCAAATGCGTTACTTGAGCAAAGAGAGACATGTATGATCCATTAATAAATAGCATTTGTGAGGTTATAATAATTAGTCCAACTTAACTACAGTTTTCTAGTTAATGGCTAGCCGTTAAACTCTCAATAAATAGCAATCTAGTTGTTCTTGGAGAGAAAGCTAATATGTTACGACCACTCTAATGACGTGTATTTAATGGTCGGTGAAATTATTTCCATCGTTTATCATTATCCATCGTTTTAGTTTTATTCATTATGTATTTACTATATCTACTATGATATAGTTAGAAGGAATATCTTTACTTTATCTGTCTGCTCGCAGTTAAATATAATTATTATTCAGACTTACGGTCAAAAGGAGATACTTTTGTAATAATATTTATATTAGGTGATAATTGGGTGTGCAAAAAAAGAAAGCCAAGTCTCTCCCAAAATATCTTTTATTATTGATATTACATCAACAGTTGACGTTTCGCCTTTTCAGGCATCCTCATAACTTGACGTTAACACGTTTTTTTTAGTGGTTTGTTGCCAATATTTGTGTAAATTTATGTTTTTTTCCTGAGTTGTCGTCCTGTAGAAGCCTGGATAGAAGAAACGTCGACTGTTGATGTATTAAAAGCAATAAAAAATATTTTTGAAAAACTTCTTGTTGTTTTTTTGGGGAAAAACTAATTTTCACACATTGTAATTTTAAAATGATTTTTTGTTTACAGAGTATAATGTTTGACTATTTGATCAAATGATCAGTCACCTCGCCATTACTGCCCCATTATATTAAATATTTATATTTTTCTAACCAACAAAATTTATTTATTTATTTTTGTAAATGTTGGATGTGGTGATTCCAACAATATTGGTGTTTACTATCTTAAGATTTAAATTAGTTTTTACAATAATATTACCGGTACCAACCCAACACAACAAAAGAATAATAAAAATTGAAAAGATAATTTCTTTTACAAGCGAGTTGTACACTTTGTGTTGTTTTCAGATATTATTATTTATTGAATTAAGTGTAATTGTATCGTGTTTTGTATTATTTTATTGATCTATTAAATATTTAAATTGATGTATCTCGTTTTAAATTGTAATGCTGATGATGCCTGAATAGGCAAAACATCGAGAGTATGTGAACACTGTACCTTACTGAATTCCCATCTGGCTCGAGAAACAATATGTGTACAAAATAACTGGATTACTAGCTGATAATGGAAAAGAAAATGGCGTGAACTAGTTTTCCTGCCATCCTAGAGAGGCATTTTCCTTTTATCTATGGATCTACTATGTCACTTACGGTTAACCCATATATACACGGGAGTTGTAAACTGGAAATGCAAGAATACACCTCAAGCGCCTCATCTAGCGTCTGCACCCTTAGATCATCTGCAGTGCATTCATTCTGGTCTAAACACTGTTGGTGTACAGACAGTGTCGAGAAAGCTCGTCTTTTTGCTATCTTTATCTACTGTTTATAGTTCATTAAACACTTCGCTCAATTATTCACAACACAGTATTTCTATTATGAATCCCTACCCGGCTATTTCTGATCGCCCATCTCCCAGATATATACATATATATATATATATTGTTGGGAGAGTCCAGACATATATCCAAGATAAATATCATCCATAACACTAGTTACTATGCTAAAGAAGAAATCAATTTGTGACAAAGCATGAAATGAAAATATCTCGTTCTTCATCTCTAACGTAACACAAATATGAAGGGTGTGACAAGAAAAAATTCATGGCACTGTATCTCTGACCAACATGTTTAGTTCTCTTTATCCACTAATTAAATGGAGTGAAAAGGTACTACGTATTTTATGAATTTATGAATTGTTGGCAATTCAAATAAATTGATTTCCAATATTTACACAAAATTAATCTGATAATTATAATTGATCTTATAATATTTATGAAATTATGAACTAAATTTTTAAAGAACAATTTTATTTTAAATATTTTAGCTTAGTATACTAACTAAATAGACATTGCGTTAATTCTTTGACTTATTTAAAAAAAATTATTTCCAGTTTTTACGTAATAACAGTAATTTTAGGCTGAAATGCAATGCATCAGTTGCAATCAAATTGCAAATAAAAAAACCTGATGACAAAAAAAAATAATAATTAATAATAAAAAGACTACATAATAATTGAAAACACTTCTTCATAATATATGATTTCCTAAGCATAATGTTTGGATAACTTGTCTATGTTGCAATGTTTTGAAGTACTGGATTCTCGTCGTTTATATGTATCTATAAATTTTATGTTTATCGCTTTCAAAATATCCAGAGTATAATCCTACATCTGGATACTTCATGCAACTTAAATAATGTACCTCGGTTTGTCAAAGGTTATTCTTAGAAACTTATTTTGAATTATTTGAGTTAAGTATAAGGGGTGAATATGATCTTATAATATTTGTGAAATTACAAACTAAGAATAAGTTTATTTTGTTCTTAATAGAGGAACTTGTATGAAATGAAAATGGAGATAACAGAAAAAAAAAAATACAAAAATCAAACGGCAATTTGACAGATCAAAATTTACATTGCAAAATAGTAGAGGTAATTCGGGAAAAGAGCAGGGAGGATGGTGTTGCATGGTGGGGGAAACCGGTTTTCTATTGTGTTCTGATGTGAAAAAGACGGGGGCCCGGGGTTCGCTAGACCCACACGACAGGTTTTTAATTAATTTAAATTTATGCAAAACGTATGCGAAGGCTCGCTGGCTGTTGCCTGCGAAGGGGATTGATGTTGTTTATTAATATCCTGCTCCAGCTCTCCTGTTAAGGTATGTGGAGTTGTAAATATCAAAAGTTAATCGTCGATGAGTATCGTTTATTACGACTTGTAATTTTACTTTTTCTTCTCAGTATATAATGGGACAAGTAATGAGTAAGACTCGAAGGCAAACCGGATGCGGCGGCTCGAAGGGGATTGATGTTGTTCATTAATCTCAAGGCTTACATACAAATGTTGAGCAGATATTAAAAAAAAAAATAAAAATAAAAATAAAATTTTAATATCGTTCTGTGTCATACATGAGCTTATAAACTGGAGATTTACATCGTTGATGATTAAATGTTACTGGATTACATGTGTGAAGATAAGAATCTTCTGGCGTCGAAAGGTAAGAAATTAATATTGTGAGAATATAAAGCAGATGGCAAAATATAAATTAATAGCTATGGTTTCCCCCTCTTCTCAGGAAAAGGAGTATAAGAGCCCTTGGAAAATTTCATTCCTCACACAGGTGTGGAAGCTTTTATACAGCAATCGTAAGTATGTTATTTGTTTCTTAGATAATGCCGATTGTGAATAGAGGTCATAATAATAATTCTTCTCGTTATCATTGTATAAAGACGATCTTTGTAAGTGTAAATGCTTTTATCGCGTTAGGAGAAGAACCATCCGAGAATAATTCATCTTTAGTACCCGTTTGTTTAAACTGTGTACATAATGAATTAGAGGCGGAAGAATTAGAGAACGGGATAGTAACATCAAATCATTATATACTTTTAAGAAGTGAAGCTATTGGCTTAACATATAGAGATCGTTGTATAATATGTGAAAACAGTCTTTCCATTGCAAGGAATTTGTCAGAATGTAGAAAGTGTACGAATCTGTTCAACTTCGTTTATAATTCAGACTCATGAGGTGAACATTATTAATGAACTGTAGCATTGAGTATTGTATGTAGTATTTACAAAAAAAAAAATTACTCTTTGTATTTTAGATGGCTACATTTATTCCGTTTGATAACTTAGGAGAAGGGATATATGAGATATTAGGATTGGAAGGAGGGATGGTTACTCTTCGAGCAATCAATGAAATGGTAATATTGGAAACAATATTGTCATCGCATATGATACCGATGATACACCAAATCCATCTAACTGGACTGTTGTCAATATTTATATTAGACAACAGAAAACAATATGCTTTTCTTACCTCTTAATAAATAAGTAAAGCATATTGTAAATAATAGACTAGTAAAAAATAATTGGTAAGGAATTACAATTTAATAAGTATTAAAATTTTTTTTTTTTAATTTTCCTTACTCAACCTACTGGTTTCCTTTTCAGATGTCCATGATCGAAAAATTAAACAGTTTACCTGTTTATAAAAGAATTGGAGAACTAGAACAAGGTGAAAAATATTTGATAACACATTTTGCAAAAACTAAAACAGAACATGGCGATTGTCTACAAGTAATATTAGATTCAAAGGAAAACGGATTTTTAATTAAAACGTTTCTTCCCGAACGCTATCTTCATTGCATATCTGATGAGGATATACAACAATATAAGAGTGGTAAGTATGCAAAAATATAAGAATAAAAAAAAAATGTATTTCTTAAATTAACTCTAACATTTGTTTTAGGCGATCTCACTTTATCATATGAGGGTGTAATAAAGAGAAGTCATATTATCAAATTTCACAAAGCAGTCTAAGTAAGCATCATAATAATTAAGGATTATAATATAAGGATTTTGAATAAAAGATGAGTACCTTTAGAAATACATACTTATGTACAAAATGTGGACTTTTACTAAACAATTGGAAACATAAATGTAAATGGTCATATATGTTGTGTAAAATGTGTGGTAGAGAATGCAGTCAACAAAATTATAAAAGACATATAAAAACATGCGTTGCTCTCAAATTAAACATAGAGAAAGAGGTGAACGTATCGAAACAAATGCAGTCCCGGTCCGATCCTCCGAATAAAAAAAGAAAATATATAGTATTTGACAAGTGCTTACGGGAACAATCAACATCATATGAAAACAATATTATTATTACAACGGCTATCAACGAGACGCTTGCAGACATTTACATTAAAAACGATAAGGTTAATTATATCCCAAACGAATTTCTTGATAATGTTAAAAATAAATTAATTAAAATTTTGAATAAATATATTATGAGGTGGAATACTATAAAAATTATGATCTTATTAGAATGTAATTATAAAAAAAGTGTTGAGGGAAAAGAAATCGAGCGCACTGATTTTAATTTTAAAACAAAAATGGAAACTTTAGACAAATCTAGTAACTTAGAAATAGACTCATTTCAGAAAATCTTATCAGAAATAGATGATTTTATGGGAAGGGGATCAGGATGGATTTTCGTATCTGCAAATTATCTCTGTTTGCACTTAACAAAATATACACCCTTGAATGCCAACAGATTCATAGCGCTCCCAAAAAGTATTCGAAATAAACATGCGGTAATTAATGTAAAAAATACAGATAGTGATAATTGTTTCCGACTAGCAATTTTAAGTAAAGTTATCGGTTCCAACGATCCAAATTCTTATAACAATATACAGGGTATTTATTCTTTTGATGACATTTCATATCCCACATCATTTAAAGACATTTCAAAATTTGAAAAAGTTAACAATGTATCTATTAATGTATTTGCTTTAGATGATAAAAATAAACTTTACCCTTTACGAATCAGTAAAAAAGAAATTTATAAGGAATGCTTCGATCTTCTATTCATGGAACAAGATAATAATAGCCACTACTGTTTAATAGTCAACTTACCGAAACTAGTGTACTCACAAATCACTCGTGGTCATCATTCCTATCTGATGTGTCGCAGATGCTTTAAATATTATTCGAAAGACTATATTACGCGTAAAGGACAAAATGCTTTTGAACGCTTAAAAGATCATGAGCTATTTTGCAAACAACATAGACCCGTTAGATCTGAAGTTCCTAAAGATAATTATATTACATTCAAAAATGTTGAATTTACACAGAATATTAAAATTGTAGCGTATGCCGATTTCGAAACATTATTAGTGCCCATCGCAGGTTCAAATCCGAATCCTCAAACATCTTGGACACGTTCTTTACAAAGTCATGAAGTTTTCTGTGCAGCACTTATGGTAAAATCTTCTATTCCCGAATTCGACAGCGATCCAGTTGTTCACGCCGGTAGCAATTGCATGAGCAATTTCATGAAAACATTAAAATCCTTAGCTCTTTAAGCCGATGAAATATATGCTAATATAATTCCAATCGAAACATTGAGTGATGAACAAGAACAGTCGTTCGCTACTACGAATATATGTGTTTTATGCGAGAATGAATTGGATAAGAGAGAGAGAGTAAAACATCATTGTCACATCACATCTAAGTTTATTGGGGCTGCACACAACTCATGTAATTTACATGCTAGTAAACCAGACTTTATACCCGTGTTTATACACAATTTTACTAATTTTGATTCTCACTTTATAGTTAAATATCTTGGAATAGATGAAGGCAATGTTGAAATAATTCCGAGCAATAGTGAAAAATATATGTCTGTTACTAAAACCTTTGACGGCTGTAAAACTAAAATCAGATTTCTTGATTCATATAAATTTTTATCATCTAGTTTAGAAACTTTAGTTAACAATATGAAATCTGAATCTGTAAACCTCTGTCACACATTTCCACATTTAAAACAGTTCATAAGCGATGAATACAAACTTTCATTAATCAGTCAAAAAGGTATCTATCCATATAATTATATGGAGTCTTATGATAAACTTGAAGAAACACAATTACCTCAACAGGATAGTTTTTATAATTCACTAACTAACAAACACATTAGTGATAAAGATTACACACATGCACAATTAGTTTGGTCAACATTTCACATCCATATATCTTTAATGAAAGGCTTCGGAAAGTTTCGAACACTTCACAAAGCAAAATTACATCGGTCTTAATATAAAGTTCTGTATATTCTTTCATATTTTTAATGTGAAATGTTGACCAAACTAATTGTGCATGTGTGTAATCTTTATCACTAATGTGTTTGTTAGTTAGTGAATTATAAAAACTATCCTGTTGAGGTAATTGTGTTTCTTCAAGTTTATCATAAGACTCCATATAATTATATGGATAGATACCTTTTTGACTGATTAATGAAAGTTTGTATTCATCGCTTATGAACTGTTTTAAATGTGGAAATGTGTGACAGAGGTTTACAGATTCAGATTTCATATTGTTAACTAAAGTTTCTAAACTAGATGATAAAAATTTATATGAATCAAGAAATCTGATTTTAGTTTTACAGCCGTCAAAGGTTTTAGTAACAGACATATATTTTTCACTATTGCTCGGAATTATTTCAACATTGCCTTCATCTATTCCAAGATATTTAACTATAAAGTGAGGATCAAAATTAGTAAAATTGTGTATAAACACGGGTATAAAGTCTGGTTTACTAGCATGTAAATTACATGAGTTGTGTGCAGCCCCAATAAACTTAGATGTGATGTGACAATGATGTTTTACTCTCTCTCTCTTATCCAATTCATTCTCGCATAAAACACATATATTCGTAGTAGCGAACGACTGTTCTTGTTCATCACTCAATGTTTCGATTGGAATTATATTAGCATATATTTCATCGGCTTTAAGAGCTAAGGATTTTAATGTTTTCATGAAATTGCTCATGCAATTGCTACCGGTGTGAACAACTGGATCGCTGTCGAATTCGGGAATAGAAGATTTTACCATAAGTGCTGCACAGAAAACTTCATGACTTTGTAAAGAACGTGTCCAAGATGTTTGAGGATTCGGATTTGAACCTGCGATGGGCACTAATAATGTTTCGAAATCGGCATACGCTACAATTTTAATATTCTGTGTAAATTCAACATTTTTGAATGTAATATAATTATCTTTAGGAACTTCAGATCTAACGGGTCTATGTTGTTTGCAAAATAGCTCATGATCTTTTAAGCGTTCAAAAGCATTTTGTCCTTTACGCGTAATATAGTCTTTCGAATAATATTTAAAGCATCTGCGACACATCAGATAGGAATGATGACCACGAGTGATTTGTGAGTACACTAGTTTCGGTAAGTTGACTATTAAACAGTAGTGGCTATTATTATCTTGTTCCATGAATAGAAGATCGAAGCATTCCTTATAAATTTCTTTTTTACTGATTCGTAAAGGGTAAAGTTTATTTTTATCATCTAAAGCAAATACATTAATAGATACATTGTTAACTTTTTCAAATTTTGAAATGTCTTTAAATGATGTGGGATATGAAATGTCATCAAAAGAATAAATACCCTGTATATTGTTATAAGAATTTGGATCGTTGGAACCGATAACTTTACTTAAAATTGCTAGTCGGAAACAATCATCACTATCTGTATTTTTTACATTAATTACCGCATGTTTATTTCGAATACTTTTTGGGAGCACTATGAATCTGTTGGCATTCAAGGGTGTATATTTTGTTAAGTGCAAACAGAGATAATTTGCAGATACGAAAATCCATCCTGATCCCCTTCCCATAAAATCATCTATTTCTGATAAGATTTTCTGAAATGAGTCTATTTCTAAGTTACTAGATTTGTCTAAAGTTTCCATTTTTGTTTTAAAATTAAAATCAGTGCGCTCGATTTCTTTTCCCTCAACACTTTTTTTATAATTACATTCTAATAAGATCATAATTTTTATAGTATTCCACCTCATAATATATTTATTCAAAATTTTAATTAATTTATTTTTAACATTATCAAGAAATTCGTTTGGGATATAATTAACCTTATCGTTTTTAATGTAAATGTCTGCAAGCGTCTCGTTGATAGCCGTTGTAATAATAATATTGTTTTCATATGATGTTGATTGTTCCCGTAAGCACTTGTCAAATACTATATATTTTCTTTTTTTATTCGGAGGATCGGACCGGGACTGCATTTGTTTCGATACGTTCACCTCTTTCTCTATGTTTAATTTGAGAGCAACGCATGTTTTTATATGTCTTTTATAATTTTGTTGACTGCATTCTCTACCACACATTTTACACAACATATATGACCATTTACATTTATGTTTCCAATTGTTTAGTAAAAGTCCACATTTTGTACATAAGTATGTATTTCTAAAGGTACTCATCTTTTATTCAAAATCCTTATATTATAATCCTTAATTATTATGATGCTTACTTAGACTGCTTTGTGAAATTTGATAATATGACTTCTCTTTATTACACCCTCATATGATAAAGTGAGATCGCCTAAAACAAATGTTAGAGTTAATTTAAGAAATACATTTTTTTTTTATTCTTATATTTTTGCATACTTACCACTCTTATATTGTTGTATATCCTCATCAGATATGCAATGAAGATAGCGTTCGGGAAGAAACGTTTTAATTAAAAATCCGTTTTCCTTTGAATCTAATATTACTTGTAGACAATCGCCATGTTCTGTTTTAGTTTTTGCAAAATGTGTTATCAAATATTTTTCACCTTGTTCTAGTTCTCCAATTCTTTTATAAACAGGTAAACTGTTTAATTTTTCGATCATGGACATCTGAAAAGGAAACCAGTAGGTTGAGTAAGGAAAATTAAAAAAAAAAAATTTTAATACTTATTAAATTGTAATTCCTTACCAATTATTTTTTACTAGTCTATTATTTACAATATGCTTTACTTATTTATTAAGAGGTAAGAAAAGCATATTGTTTTCTGTTGTCTAATATAAATATTGACAACAGTCCAGTTAGATGGATTTGGTGTATCATCGGTATCATATGCGATGACAATATTGTTTCCAATATTACCATTTCATTGATTGCTCGAAGAGTAACCATCCCTCCTTCCAATCCTAATATCTCATATATCCCTTCTCCTAAGTTATCAAACGGAATAAATGTAGCCATCTAAAATACAAAGAGTAATTTTTTTTTTTTGTAAATACTACATACAATACTCAATGCTACAGTTCATTAATAATGTTCACCTCATGAGTCTGAATTATAAACGAAGTTGAACAGATTCGTACACTTTCTACATTCTGACAAATTCCTTGCAATGGAAAGACTGTTTTCACATATTATACAACGATCTCTATATGTTAAGCCAATAGCTTCACTTCTTAAAAGTATATAATGATTTGATGTTACTATCCCGTTCTCTAATTCTTCCGCCTCTAATTCATTATGTACACAGTTTAAACAAACGGGTACTAAAGATGAATTATTCTCGGATGGTTCTTCTCCTAACGCGATAAAAGCTTTTACACTTACAAAGATCGTCTTTATACAACGATAACAAGAACAATTATTATTATGACCTCTATTCACAATCGGCATTATCTAAGAAACAAATAACATACTTACGATTGCTGTATAAAAGCTTCCACACCTGTGTGAGGAATGAAATTTTCCAAGGGCTCTTATACTCCTTTTCCTGAGAAGAGGGGGAAACCATAGCTATTAATTTATATTTTGCCATCTGCTTTATATTCTCACAATATTAATTTCTTACCTTTCGACGCCAGAAGATTCTTATCTTCACACATGTAATCCAGTAACATTTAATCATCAACGATGTAAATCTCCAGTTTATAAGCTCATGTATGACACAGAACGATATTAAAATTTTATTTTTATTTTTATTTTTTTTTTTAATATCTGCTCAACATTTGTATGTAACCCTTGAGATTAATGAACAACATCAATCCCCTTCGAGCCGCCGCATCCGGTTTGCCTTCGAGTCTTACTCATTACTTGTCCCATTATATACTGAGAAGAAAAAGTAAAATTACAAGTCGTAATAAACGATACTCATCGACGATTAACTTTTGATATTTACAACTCCACATACCTTAACAGGAGAGCTGGAGCAGGATATTAATAAACAACATCAATCCGCTTCGCAGGCAACAGCCAGCGAGCCTTCGCATACGTTTTGCATAAATTTAAATTAATTAAAACCCTGTCGTGCGGGTCTAGCGAACCCCGGGCCCCCGTCTTTTCCACATCAGAACACAATAGAAAACCGGTTTCCCCCCACCATGCAACACCATCCTCCCTGCTCTTTTCCCGAATTACCTCTACTCAAAATGATTTATAGATAGACTAGTGAATTAAATGATTTATAGAACTAAATTTCTATTAAAAAATTAATTGACTCGCTATTTTATGTTATAAATTACACAAACCAACATCCAAGCACATAATCCATGATTATAGCGCGTTGTCATCACCAAGACACGAGAGAAATTGCTGGAAGAGAGAGGTTTACCGTATTGACATCGACGGATCGCTCAACGTGCGTTGATATTGTGGCCTTTCCGGGAAGAGGTCAATCGACGCTGATCATCAACCCTACGGCGAGCTACGAAACCAACCGGAGAAGGTCGATTGTGAAAAATATAGATATACTATAATTGTATCAATTTCCAAAAAGTGAAAGTTCCATGAATATTTTGGTGAAATACAAACCAGACATGGTGATTTGGAGCTAGGTGTTTAGCAACCCAATATAGTTGGGCGGTATCACTTCGTCAAAATGCGTTCCTCTCCTTATATTTTCATTCTTTGAAACCTTCACTTAAATTCATTTTTACCAAATTCCTCAGCCTCAAGTTCACCCTGGGCAAAATAAGGAAACAATTTTATAACTGTGATAAGTTAAAGCAGCCCATTTCGAGTATCAAGAGAGCAGGTTATAATTACATTAGGAAAAAATGATCATAGCTATTCTCCTGAGAGATAACTGATGAAAGTGGCAAAAAATACACCCGTGAGATTGGAGATAGAGGAGCAGTAAAATTTCTCTCTAAAGCAACCGTATACCTGTCCAAAAGTGAAAGGTGGTCGATGCAAAAAGGCAACTACATGAAACTGAAGATAGCCATCGGCTAGAATTAACATTGAGAGAAAAACAAAATCAGAAATATTTTTCTCAAATGTCTATCAATCTAAAGTTACCTTTCGGGATAACTTTGACTAAGCAGGACACCAATCTAAACATCTGATCACATTTTGCTGGATTACACAAAGGTCAATTATATGATTTTCTGATACTTCGTGGTCCAATTTTCCGTTTGTGAGTATCATGTGAGGCAGGTCTTCCATTTTGTTTTGTTTTTTACAATAAATATAGACAGGCCGTGGTTCTCATTCCACTTGAAGGATATTGCTTTTTATCTAAAGCTAATATCCATTCCTAAACATTCAATTGATTAGACTAATAATATGGCTACTAACCTAGGAGTAATTGTAATATAATTTTTGTTGATGGATTCTTATGTAAAAAAAAAAAAAAAAAAGAAAAACGATGCCAATAAGTCTACCAGTCCCTAGAGTTACGTAGGCCTAATGTGGCATATTTTTCAAAATGGCCGCCGCTTATTTTTAGGTTTATAGCCAATAAGTCCTTAAGTATCCGTGCATGTGTAGTCTTAAAAAAGATTTTACATTTTATTTACTGTTTCCATGGTAATCTTGAAAATAATTCTAAGTCCATAAGATGAAATTGGAATTTTTACGGCCAACGGTGTAGAGTCCCAAAAGGTGGGATTTTTGAAACGCGATTGGTTCTTTGTGTCCATTCGGTCCATAAGTTTTTGCATTCCTGAATAAAATATATGGCTACACACAAAACCCTATTTTAAATAATAGTATGGATTTTATTAAAAGATATAATTGGTTTTTTTTAAAAAAATTATACAGCCTCCATGATGACCTCAACTTTCAATTCACATAACACGGAGGCCATTTCGGAAAATCAGCGATATTGGACCTAGGCGGCCACACCGGGTGGTACACTTTTTGCCATCGTCCTTTTCAAACATTATTATTTGATAATCAAACTAGAGAAGTTATACTACAATTACATCTAGCTGCTGCAATGTTTAAAGCTATCTTTACTAGTCTTAATGGAGTTTTTATGTAAAATATATAATTATGAATAGGAAGTATGTAGCGTCCACGTCACCAGCCCAGACCAAGTATAGTGTCAAAATGTTCCTTTGTAAAATTGTAATTCTTTTACGTACTTTAAAGATCTGAGGGATATTATCAATTATCAGAAAGGGGCTTCAAAATCGGAAACTTTTATGTTTTCACCGTTGTGCTTACCCTAGCAATTGTTTTACCTGAAAACATAAAATTGGATATCGTGATTCCATTTAACTACGAAACAACATAAAAAATAATTTCAACTCCTAATCATAATTAAAATCTTAGTAATACAAAAAAATGTTTTTGTCATATCGAGAAGGGTATTTTTAATTAATTATCTTTAACTAAGGGTATAATTAAAGATCTTGAACATTAAGTGACTAAAATTATCATTATAATCGTGTCTTACTCTACTAGTTTTTGTTTTAATAGGTAGGTACGATATTTTGCATGGTAGGCCGATTTGGTACCCAGACTATATTAAAAAAAATTAATGCAATAGGAAGAAATAAAAGTCATCAATCAGTCAATTACTGGGTAATCAAACAAAATTGTAATAGTATTTTGTGTATTGTTATAAATTAATGATTTCTTCACGCTTATTAAGAATACGAATAGTATTATCGGGGTTTGGTGTTCATTAATTAGAAAAAAAGATATAATCAGATTAATGGCTTCTTTTTTTTTTAACATTTATATAAAACAGCTGATTGTAACAGAGGTGACGAAAGTAGTATAGAATAGCCGGTTCTGGCGCCAAGGTGCGAGAACACGGCCATTCTACTAAAGCGGTAAGTTTAAGATTTCTTATTCATAGGTTAGTTTGAGATTTCTTAAGGTTTGATATTTTCCTATGTATAGGATAGTTTAAGATTTCTTATTTATAGGATATTATTTAAGTTTTTGATTTAGATTTCTTATTCATAGATTAGTTTGAGATAGGTTAGGGATATTATTTAAGTTTTTGATTTAGATTTCTTATTCATAGGTTAGTTTGAGATAGGTTAGTTTGAGATTTCTTAAGGATAGTTTGATATTTTCCTATGTTTAGGATAGGGATATTATTTAGGTTTTTGATTTAGTGCAGGTTTTTATTAGGAAGGAATTTTTCATCGAGTTTATCCCAATCATCGACGAATTCATACGGAAATACACCTTTCCGTTTAACCAAATGGATTAAGGAAGATGGAAAATGTTGTGAAATTGTTGTAAATTTGGAATCTGGTAGATTAGACACCATTACAGCTAAACTTCTATCTATAAAGCGATAACTATCGATGAAACGAAATTTTAATCCTAATATATTTTTCGTGAAAGAAATATATTTTTCTTGAGTATTGGGAATAACAGTCATATCACCTGACGTTTCACCCAATAAGCGAATGATAAAGTGAGCATCGTATGAAGATAAATTATGAAATAAAACGGGGACAAAAAGTTTTTTTTTCTTTGCTCTTGTAATCAGCTTGAGTAATTATTACTAGCTGTGGTGGGGGTAGAGTTATTGCACTTAAATGATTGTTTTTCGTAATATTTTAAAATTTGTAAAGAAAACGATTCTAATGTTTTTATAAAATGGGATCCGACGTCTCGCCCCCTATAGATGTAAACTTTGTTGAAACGTAAAGAGGAATTATCATCTTCCTCTATTATTTGACAATCGGACTTAACAATTAAACCGTACGACATAAGATCATGTTTTTGATATGGCACAGTCCAGGAAACGACGGGTGAAGGTCTATTTCCTGAAATTGGTTTAAGTATGGTTTCAAAATCACCGTAAATGACAAACTTTACTCTCGATCCTCTTCCTAGATTTTTAAATTGTACATACGGTTCATCCGTCGGTAGTACGATTCGAACTGGGCTGTTGTTGTCGCATAGGAACGTGTGATTTTTTAAGTGCATCTCCGCATCACCTTTTTGATTGTCGAATCTTGTGAAACATCTTTTACAGATTATATTTTTTTTTTTCATGTTTATTTATCCGTTTACTAATGAGTCTAGACAATGATTTTATATAAACATAATGATTACCATGTTTTTCTTTGTCTTTACCTTCTATAATTAACAAGTCTCTATGGTCCGGTAATATTTGTTTAGTAACTTTTAATGGATAGACCTCTGTATTATTTTCATCTAAAGCGTACAAATTGATTGAAATTTTATTAATTCTTTCAAACCGTTTTATGTATCTTAAGTTAACTGGATAATTTAAACATGAAAAATCGTATTTTGCCATTAAGTTACGATATTTTGACACTCTTTGAGGATCTTTTGTGACAAATTTAGCTAATATTGCATACATGAAACACTTATTGTCATTATTATTGACATTTATACAACATTTTTTGTTTTTTACAGAGTTTGGTAAAACTATACAACATCCACGTGTTGCTGATAGTGGTGAATATTTATTAATTTTGAGTCTAAGTCCGTCTATACTACTTAAGGACCACCCGGATTTTTTTAATTGTGATTCTTCAAATTCATTGGTAAGCTTGTCGATGGCGCTAGAAATAAACTCATCTAAATCGCTCGAAACATATAGTTCTTTGTTTCTAGTTTTAAAGGCTCTATCGCATATCTCGCCGCTAACGTTTATAAACTGGCCCTCCAAAACGAAATTTACTTTAATAGTTTTAAAGAGTTTAAATATATATTTAAAATTTTTTTAATTTTATTCCTTAAATGCTCCATAAAGGACTTTAAATCCATAAATTCTACCTTTTTTTGTTTTGACGATCGTAAGTAATAAGAGACTGTTCGGTTTTCGAAAGCTGTCTCATAACTAACTACTTTTTCATCATCATCATCCAAAAAAGAAAAGAGTTGTAAAAGATCTTTTTTTGATGGTTCAGATGAAAAAAAATTTTTCAAAAAGTTTTACCAAACTCTGTAAAAAACAAAAATTGTTGTATAAATGTCAATAATAATGACAATAAGTGTTTCATGTATGCAATATTAGCTAAATTTGTCACAAAAGATCCTCAAAGAGTGTCGAAATATCGTAACTTAATGGCAAAATACGATTTTTCATGTTTAAATTATCCAGTTAACTTAAGAGATATAAAACGGTTGGAAGAATTAATAAAATTTCAATCAATTTGTACGCTTTAGATGAAAATAATACAGAGGTCTATCCATTAAAAGTTACTAAACAAATATTACCGGACCATAGAGACTTGTTAATTATAGAAGGTGAAGACAAAGAAAAACATGGTAATCATTATGTTTAGATAAAATCATTGTCTAGACTCATTAGTAAACGGATAAATAAACATGAAAAAAATAAATATAATCTGTAAATTCCCGTATACTATTTCAATTAATATAGTGTTAAAGACTATGTATAATATATTCTATATATAGAAGCCATCAGAAGAAGACACATCAAATTCTTCGACTCAATGAAACATTGCCAAAACTCCCTATTCCAAGACACCCCCACCACTACCGGCAAGATGGCAAATCTCTAGATCTGGGAAAGCAGACCAAATGGTGGACATTACAGCCCTTGGCCGACCAACAACAAGCCTCTGACGGGCACCCATCACTGCTTTCCAACTGAATGAGCTTCAACTACATGCCTAGAGAGACTCTAGGCTCAGCCTTCAGTGGAATCTCACCACTGCACCGCAACATTTCCACCTCTACCGAGGCTTCCCACACTCCTTAATTCCCTCACTCCCCCTTCAAACAGGTACTCCTAGTAAAAGGATCCACTCACCCCAAATAAATTCCCTTTATTTTTTCCCTTATCTATAATCTTAAAAAAAATTTGAGAGCTAAGGAAGAAAAAAAAAAAATTCTATATATAAGTGTATCTAGTATAATATATTAATTTAAGTTAGAAACTGATTTTATATAAGTATGCTAATCAAAATATTTCAATCAAGAGGGAGCTATTAGTAAAATCATGAGAACCATTAATTTAGTTATAATGCACACTTGTGCACAACTAATTTTTTTCAATTATTGTCTGGAGAACAAATATGAGTGTGTGGATTACTTGGGAAATCAAGTTAAAGATCTTCACGTCCAAATTAAAAAATGTGCCTGAGGAATAATTGTAAATAACCGTTAAAACTGTCATTAAATCATTAATGTGTCATAAATGTGCTTATAACTTTATCGTGGCTGTAACAAAACACTAATTTTGTGGTATATTACACTTGACTTAAATTTGTAACACGCAATAAATGATTGCCAAGCCTCTATGATAGGGTTCACTTTTGAAATAGTTTGGAAAAAGGAAATAAACACTACAATTAAATCTAAAATAAATACAGTTCTTTCAAGCGGTCTGATTTATCATGGAACATCTGAAGGAAAAAAAAACCAAGAAAAAATATTCTAGAAATAAAATTCTACGCAGCAACTAAATTTTATCACAATTTATGATTGCAAGCTGATAAACGTGAAAGTTTCTATAGAAAACTCTAGCATGAGCGGGTCCAAGCAATCATACCCTCGCTAAGTTGCAAGAAAGCAGCGGATGGATCTCGAGACTTTCACAGAACAGACTTGCAGGCCTGTTAGATCGGTCATCGGCTCTCGTGCACTCCCGCAGCCAGCTTTCAAAATATAGGTCGTGTATGCTTATCTTTCTTAAAACCTACTTTCTCTTCATTGACCGACAGCTAGCACGTTTCTGAACTTTTTCCTCTAAGCATTAAGTAAGTTGTAAAGACATTTTTATTTTTTAGTAAAGTGATACACAGCTTTTAAACACAATACATCCCATATGTGGTTTTAGTTTCGTTGTAAAATGGATGTTTTGTGTTTTGGAAGAGTTATGAATGTAAACATTCACATTGACCACATTAGGCGATTATCGGCCAATTCGTGCATTCGTCTTTTCTGTCCATATTGGGCAACAAAACTATCAACTGACACCGACTTCACTCCCAATTGTTTAATAGTGTGTTGGATCAACTAATCGCTGCAGGTGTTGCCACGCTTTTATTATTATAAAAAAGTCCCGAAAAATAAGACGACGATGGCGGAGCCAGGGAATTAAAAACCAAGAATTTACAAATTTATTCATCAAACTTTTATTAAGTGATGGGGATTCATTTAAAAACTTCTTTTGAATGACTAAACCAGACTTTGAAAATTATCTGCTTATCGCAGCAGACGAAAATTAATAAGCGTAGTTCTAATTAAATAAATATATAATTTATATCAATATTATTAAAATATTATGTCGACTATTAATTTCACATACATTGATTTTGTACTATATTTTTCAGGACATGAACAAAGTGGTTTATGTGCACGCTCATAATTTTAATTAAAGACTACATATAACTTGGTTCAACATTTAAATGTATGTACGTAACATAGTCCAACGAAGGTCACCATCAATTTAAGTTGAACTTGAAAAAAACTAGAAAGTTGAATGTTTCAAAAACTGGATACTTTCCATGAACTCGATTTGTAAAATAATTTTCCAGTTCTCCGAGAAACAATTGTTTTCGTTTGAATACAAAACATTAAGACTGTTAATTGAAAAATTGAGTGTGAACACGACAATACAGGACAAAAATTTAAACCTATTAATCAAGACATGGAGATCTTAATATGCTACTCAATAAAAAAGAAAAAAAAAATATATATACTGTGTGTCCTTTATTTTTACCAAAAAAGCATAAAGACTCTCCCAAATCACCATTTATTACTGATGATACACAAACAGTCGACTTTTTCCTATAAGGACATCCTCAGGACTACAACTGAGAAAAAATCATAAATTTACATGCATAGAAAACAGTAACTGTCCAAAAATCTACATAGGAGAAACTTCTCGACATTTACACAAAGTATACCAACAATTATACGATTCAAAAAATATAAACAAAAACTGCTTTAACACAACATGTCAAAATTCACAAAAATAGATTTGACTTTGGCAATGCGTAGTGTACAAAAAGAACCTAACAATTATAAAAAAAAAAAATACTGAAGGAAGCACTTAAAATTACATCCATAAGATTTTGTAGTCAACAACATTATTGGAACTTAAGCATTTTCTAAGCCAAAATTCTAACAAATTTAGACAAACTGGAGATTTTTTCTTGATATCTGGTTTATAAGGATTAAAAAATTTTTCTAGAGATGTTGTTTTCATAAATAACTATTTCTTGGGGATTTCTGGTTTCTGCTAATTATGATTTATATGATAAGTGCAGTTTTTTGTCAGGGGTTGAAATTTTGTCTCAAGTTTATAATAACCTCCCCTAACACATTAAGGTTTGATTTTCTTATAAATTATACAAACAATAATTTCCATTCTAAATTATAATAATAAGTTTTTCATATACCTCAGGTTTGTATCATTGGAGTTAATTTTTAATGTAATACTGATCTAATAATCATTTTCAAATTTTTACTGGCATTCACAGGTGTACTGTTTTATCTTGATTGTTGACAATCTTACTATGTATTTATTGTTAGGGTTTTGTACATAATTGTCTGCTATATATGTAAATTTATGTTTTTGTCTGAATTGTGGTGCTGACAATACCTAAATAGGTGAATCATCAACAGTTTATATAATATCAATTAATAAAATATGGTTTGGGAGAAACTTGAGGTTTTTATTTTTGAAAAAAGTAATTATCATACAATATGAATATCAAAAGATAGTTGTCTATGTGTGAATGTCACTCTAAATGATGTTATAAAATGTATTTTTTTTTATTATCAAGTAATTAATTTGTCATGTTTCTAGGGCAAGGGGGGTTCAAACTGATCATAAAATGCTCTTCGGTAGATCAAGTTAGAGGTCATCATTTTCTCTTATCCTGAGAAGTTCGTTTTTACCTCACCTCGACGCCAAGTTAGGGTGAATCCCTCTTCCCCTCCTTCCGTGCATTATATTTCCTTCCTTCCTCCCTCATTCATTCCTTCTCGGTTCCTTGTTACTCCAAACCATCGATTCTCTTCGCTGTACTTTTATACACAATAAACTACTGTTCAAATCCTTAGTCAATCCCGGAACACAAGATCCTGTCTCTCTGACCTTATGATCCTAGCTAATGGGGCTCACCTTTTTTTGATCGGAAAGGTGAGCCCCATCACCTTGTAGAGACTTGTCAATGAAGCCATACATTGTGTATCATTTTACTTGTATTGATTATATAACTTTTATACCGATTCAGACCTTGTATAGAGTGTACCGATGGTACAGGACACATATAAAATGTGATATGTAAATAGATTCGCCTAACAATCTATAGTAAATAATAATTTTGTCATTTTTCAAGGGGATTGAAAAAAAAAAAAAAAAAAAAAAAAAAAACTAACTACACTACCCTCTGTAATTCTCCTCCTCCTAATATCCAACATCTGGCATCATCCTTGGTTTTAACTATTGTATATTTAGTTTGTATGTTACTTTTGGTTTTCATTTAATGACATATTTTACTGTACAGGCTGCTTCATATAGCGACTTTATTTCCAAAATGCAGTTAAACAATCTTTTATTTTATTTCTTAAAGATGTTTACAATGTATTTTACGTTGTCCATTTTTTTTTATTTTTGATGTAACAGTTCTTTTTATTTTCCAGATATGAATTTGTCCTCTGAACATCACAATTATTCTCAGGGGACTTTGCCCCGGAATACATTTTTTTTTTTTCTATCCTATTCTATATCTTCTGCTAACTGTTCCTAACCGTTCGAACCCTAATCCCTGGTCGAGATAAAGGTTGAAGCGAGTACGTACTATAGGGAAAGGATGCGGACCGGGAGAAGACACGGGACAGTTGGGATTCCGACGGAGTCCTTCCATTTACGTGATCGGCAGTTGCGAGGAAGTGAGGTAACAGCTTTGGGTCGTTGGCAGCTCGTCCACATTTTCATACGCTCCATTATGTCACGGCTGGTTACTCAATCCTCCTTGACCGGGTATCTTCCAGTTCACATCGTCTTGTCCTGTCACACCCAACCCTACCGATAATTGTTTTCTCAAGTCTTCCAACGCAAACAGACAATTGATTTTCAAATGTGGTCGATCAACAAAGCGTACTTTCATCAGAACACATAATCCTCAACTTCTTTAGGATATCCTTGATAGTATTAGGGTACATTGGAAAGGAGAAAAGTTTTTTTTTGCTTTATGCATTTTATTAAAAACATCCTATGGTTACACGTAAAATTTAATTAATCTAAAAAAATCTAATTTCTCCATCATTTCTTAAGTTAGCATAACAATTCTGAATTAAAGTGTTCTTGTGATGGTGCTAGATATCATATGTCTTACAGCAGTTACGATAGTTCTTTATAATAAAACTAATATATTTCAAAAATGAATACACTTACGGTGGCATTTAAAAAAAATGTTTCTAATTATCGTGTAATCGTAGAACTGAAAGTTTCTCTTAAAGGCCTACCAAAGCTGCTAAAGGGTCGGTATGTAGCAATCAGATTTTTTAGGGTTTCTGAGATAGAAATGAAAGTTTAAAGTAAGTAACCGAGTTCAGATAAATAGTTGTAGTTGCAGAGGTCATTTCTAAACCCATTCACCCCAAAACGAATAAAAACCATATTTAGAAAGTTACGAAACCGTAAGACAATAATTAATTAGTTTTATATACAGTCTACAAGTCAGAAACACGACAGCCATTAACAAACACTAGCTTATTCTTAAGTACCCATGAAATCAAGCCCATGAAAAAAACTTTTTTATGAACAAATCATTATAAAAACAGTTATGATGGCAATTGAAGTTAATGTATCTTGGCGTTGTTTGGTCACTTCCTGTGATTCAACTTTTAGCAACGTTAAGAGAAGATAATCCGTTATTTTTTGCTACCGATATTTCATAGGGATATAACACTCACCGTTGTGTATTGGTTAATATAGTTACTTCACTGTAGTAAAGTCATGATTGTAGATATTTTGACGGTATGTGACATTTATTTTTTTTTTAACACCTAAAACGCAATACCCATACATAACATTTTATTTAGATATGAGAAAAACGATTTGTTGGCAAGCGTTATAACGAAACGAGATATAATACCACCACTAACGATACTCATCACTAAAGATGGTCAAATTAAGCCAGGGTACGCCGTGACTTACTCAAATGCTTAATACATATATTTATTATATTTTATTATTTAGGTTTATTAGCTATAGGTAATTTTTCAATTTCAGCTCAGTGAAAAAATCTGTAGTTATGTACGTTGGCCAGGTGTAAGAGTGTAATTTATGAGATGATTCCAAAAATTACATCCGTTTTTCCTATTTCATTACGGCTTACTTAAACAATAATTATTAAAAGTGCTTGATATGTGTATAATACTGTTTTAATTTTAATGATATTGCAATACCTCACGAAATAAGACACCTTCTGTCTCTCCACAGGTTTATTCATCTGTCTGGCCAGACGTCATTTGAAAGCCAAGCCGGTGAGTGTTGTCACTAGCAGCTTAAACACTTCAGAACGGCATAGCCCGTAGAAAACGTTCGGGTGAAAATAAAATCAGTAATGCTGTGGAGAGACATGGGGTCTTATCCTCTCAACGCCGGCACAACACCCATCAATAATATTACAACTTGGGTGATTATTAATATTTATTATTTATTAATATATATACGATATTATATTATATTAATAGTATACATTTATTACTTGCAGGTTTAAGTTTCACTGAAAATAAAAGATTAAACACAAAGAATGAGATGAAAAGAAGATGGGAAAAAATAAGTTGTACTAGGAGATAACCGGTGCCCATAAACAAATGCTTTACCCTTTTTAAACCCACAATATGAAGAATATTTAATTTAAAAAGGCCTGCTTTTATTACTAGTTGAAATTATATTCTTTGATCTGATGTTACATTTAATTTTTAGCGTGTTAACAAAAAGGAATTTAAAAAAATATCCATTACTGGTCAGGTAAAATTACAATATTTTACTAATCATGTGAATATTTTACAGTTTATACCTAAAACAATAAAATATTTATTTTTCTATTTAAATAATACAAAGGAAAATTCAGGTGGTAATTATAAATTTAAAATTAATTACTTTCAGTAGTAAGGTAGTCAAAAAAGTTAATTATAGTTATTCTGCCAGCCACAGCTGCGTTACCACTAACTAGTGGTTGGCCAGCTCTCTAGATCACTCTCGTGTCGTCAAAAACATAAAATTAGAATTGCATTGCGCCTCTAAATAGTAAATTCTGAGGGTTCAGAACTTAAATACTTCAAACTGATAACTGAAAGTCACCAAATCTGCTATTAAAATCGTTTTCCTATTTCATTACGTCTTACTTAAACAATAATAATTAAAATTGTTTGATATGTGTATAATAATGTTTTAATTTTAACGATATTACAATGTGTGAAGGAAAAAAACATCTCCTGCTTCTCCACAACTTTATTTATCCGTCAGCCCAGACGTCATTTTAAAGCCAGGCCGGTGAGTGTTATGGTTATTGTCAGCATGAACACTTGAGAACGGCATAGTCAGTTAAAAACGTTCGGGAGAAAATAATAAATTGATAATAACGAAATAACCCTTAATTTGATGTAGTTATGCAATGGTAGATCAAACGATACAAAGTTTGTTTAATTGCAAAGTATTAGTAAGATATAAGTACTTGTATCCTTGTATGTTAGTAAAATGTCAAATCACTCAAAACAAACTTTGTGTCACTTTGTCTACTATTGCATAACAGCGTCCAATTGTGTCACACAACAGTACACTTAATTTTTTTTATAAGAACCAAATTATTATTTTTTTTTTTTTGTAGGTAATCACTGGAAAATGCAAATTCGACAGGAGAGCGGAAGCTCGACTTTAGAAGGTTCGTGAAACTCAGCAAAATAAACTGTGATTTCTTTGTCAGCCGCAAGTATATAAATAAATAATGAATCAGATCAGTTTGGTGAAAGAAACCAAAGCCGATTACCCAACAAACGCTTGTACTCAGCCAGTAATTCAACTTCCTGTGGGTCCACTAAGGTACTAGTGAGCCAATAAGCACCCAAATAAGAAGCGCGGAAGTACGTCTCTCGACAATGAGATGCTCAAAAGAAACTTTGGAAAGCAATATGTTGGGTTGTGATTTGAATTTTTGATAGTTCGGAGGGGAAAGCGCTCCCTAACTAGTCGACACGTCTCTATGTAATGCATGCATCCATGCCTTCTGTTTTTCAATACTTTCTATCATCTTTTTATTTTAAATTAAATTATTCGTCTAATACAATGTTTATTTAATTATTTTATGAGGATTTGCCTGCAAACAGCATCAGAAAAAAAAAGGAGTTAGGTTGTATTTTTAAGACCGAAAACTATTTTTAATTTCAATGATACTATGTAAAAAGGGTTGAACCAAAAATCAACTACTCGACTGTGTTAGTCCGTCACATTATAAAAATAATAGTAGAACTGAAATTTCGCGGGTAGAAATTCCGCACTTAAAATTAGTCGCTAGATTTTATTCGAAAAATATTGATGGTAACTATCTCCAGAACCGTTCTTCTGATTCGGGATCTGAGAACTAGGACTGACATGTGAGAAGGTCCCCTAATTTAATATTTGTAAACTTTAGCAACATAATTTCTTTCTAACGAAATAAAGGAAAAAATACGTATATGTCAAGAGAATATCACGATAACTAAAACTAAAATAATCAATAATGGCGCCGGAGGAGGTCTCGTCGACCTAGCCATAGTCCGGTGGGCGTTTAACCGAGACAAACCTGTGATCTTTGACCTTTAATGCGGTCTAGTTGGTGAGCAACTGAATTTATGTTTGTTTATTGATCTGACTCCATAAGATCATAGAAGGTGTGCCCGGACAGTGCACTATGTCCAAGAGAAGAGGTTCAGGCTAGGTATTATAGGTAGATTACGTGGTCTTGGAATGGCCCCGAGTTCACCCTCGGTATCTGAGGGTAAGGCAAATCCATCCGGATACCATAGGCGACTGTGAACTGGAAAGAGGCAGACTGAATTACTGAGGGGAAGACGCTGATAGGTACATTTTGTAAGGTCCTTCGAAAAATTCATGTGTTTTTTTATGTACTTTTAGACTGTACGAATGAGCGAGTGAATAAAAATTGTGAATATGGTATGAATGATAACATTTATCACAATTACTTATTGCCCATTAAAGCAGATTCTAATTTTATCACAAAAAAAGAAGTTTCCTTATACCTTTAGTACCTAACAGTAGACCACACACATTGAACTGCTTCATTCCATTCTTCTGGGGAACATTTATCGTTTATAGTCCACGCACTAAGGTTCATCTAGTCTTCAGTTTCAAATCTGACTTTTGGGTCCCGATTCAAACCATTTTAATTTTTTTCATGGTACACTGTGATATCAGCAAACCGAATTATCCGTTTGATTGCAGGCTGTAGACCTCTTCATAGTATGATAATCATACCTCTAGAAGCATTGCCCTTAGTATTACTTGCATTCTTAATATGTATTACAAGAGCTGGCGTGTTATGTGCGGACACTTGTCACGCACATATTCTAGTGATTCACTGCCACAGCACCAGCAGTGGATCCAAGTCTTCTGCTCATGCAGAAAATCATTGTTGGTATTGAGATCGATTGTGTTAGTCCAATCAGATATTGAGAGAATCTTTTTGTTCTAGATAAATGCGTTGTTTTTAGGGGTTTCTTTAAAAAGATTTACGCTAATTCTTAGCCAGCATACTCTTGACCATTCTTCTAAGGGCTGTTGTCAGAGACACTGCATAATATTTTTGGTACCTTGGCACGAATCTTCTAATTAATCCCCGTCAATGGCTAAAACACAATAAGTAATTTCACGCCCGTTCTCAACATTCAACAACTCTACCGTAGTTCCTTCAGTTTTCTTCCATACCGAAAATAAATATTACCTGGTCGTTGCCATTTTTGATAGATGATTTCTCTTTGGTCAGGATTTACAACCAAAGTTTATTATGACATATGAACGTGATTTTGCGATCACTTATATAATATTAGTTACCCTAAATGCCCAACTACGAGTACAGTCGTATCTAACTAAAAGAATGGGCATGGGCTGTTCGTGCATTCTTTGATTTATACTCCATAGTCAGAAATGTGCTGAAATCGTACGTCATTGATCAACTTTTGCCATGTTATATTATTGGAGAGGTGTTTCATACGAATATCGAACAAACACTGAGCTTCTATTATGTCGAGGAGTGTAGACCGTAGCAGAAAACCTTGGCTTAGAGACAAATCACAGCTTTAGCGAATCATTTTACGATTGGGTCGACTCCTAAGATTTTTGGCCTATTCTTTCCATTTGTGCTGTTTGCAGGGGGTAAGTCAAAATATTTGTTCATAATATTCAATTTGTGATCAGATTTATGCTGATTTGAGGCGGTCAACTTGCTTAGGTTCTTGAGAATGGTGCTAGCATTAAATAATAATTCGTTCTTAAAATTCATGATTTTTAACGACATTGCCATTATTGTTGGGATATTAATTAGAACTTCCAAGCTCTCATGTCCCTATGTCAAGCTCAGCCAAAGTTAACACTATACTACTAGCAGGCACGACTACTTTTTTTAAATTACGGTTCACTGAAATCATAAAAAATTACATATTAATAATCAGGATATTCATTACTTCTTTATGAACAATGTGGCCATATTTCATTTCTTAATATATCATACATTCATATTCATTCAAATTCATATTTACATTGTACTACTTTCTCTTATAGGTCTTAAATTACTTTGCGATATTTTCTATAGTTTTATAGATAGCAATAATTCTTTTCAAAAATATTAAAAAAAAATTTTGTGAGAAATCCCAAGTACATTTCGCGATTCGTTTGAAATTGACCTTTCGCTTTTCGAATTGTATTATATAACCGACCATATCCAACTATGCTATTCGTTTCAGAACTTTTACACCTCGTAACAGAAAACACGGTTTAATGTAACTGAGTTGTGTCATTGATAACAACGGTATGTTTTTTTTAAAAGGCCCACATGACCTGTAAAACTTCACGGGAATTAGTCTTAGCTCACGATCAGAATAAGTAAAAAAAAAAACTTATAAATAAGCGGCTGCTTTATGAAGAGCTCAGCCATCGGGAACTTGGAAAGTTTTTCCTTGCAGTAGACCGGAAACAGAGGGGCGTGGTTGAGGATTTTCACCAGATAAAAACTCTATTTTTTCGCTTTTCTAACCTCGTCTGCATAAGAGAAGCTGCTCTGGATGAAAGAAGAAAAGAAATTGCTTGACAGAGAGCTTTTCCATAACCTTTTCATGGATTTTTCCCCATCACGGCTCTGAGTTGATCTCTTCCTTTGTGGTGTTGATCCCCTTTTGTCGAAGAAGCTCAGCTGTCTGTCAATGCACGCGTCATGAGAGGTAATATTGAATAGTTCGTGAAAACGGGAATAGAGATTTCGACGCCCCTTCTCTGTCCAGGACAATCAGCTTGTGAGTGCCAGTTAGTTACGACTGACAACTTCTCCCGGGATGAACCGTTGAATCGCTTTGAAGAACTAAGACTTGATATCGTTTAACTTGATCTAATTTTTATTATTAGTTCATTGTTCATTAATATTCGACAAACACACGTTCAACCCGCACCACATTAACATCCAAAGAATAAAACTACACTCCTGTGAATGATAGTAAAAATAAATTCATATTTAAGTATAATTATCTACATGTTCTGAACAAATAAATTAAAATTTAAAACGGAAGATCAATATTACGTTAGCTAGTATTTGTAATGTTCACCAACTGTCACCTAACACTTATTTTGCTAGTAGATCCTACAATTTATACTAATAAATTGATGTTTTATGCGTATCAACCTAAGAATTGTTTAGTCAGCTTTGTGGTGGTTACCAAAAGTGACAAGTTAAGTGGTTTTGGCTAGTAAGCCTTTTCCCCAAAAAAAGTGAAAAGACATAATAAACTTAAGTGCTAAGGTCTGCTTAAAATACTAAATATTGATTGTAAGTAAAGATATCAGTCTCTTCTATTGACAAGGTATCAATAAACAGTCAAATTTTCTCCAGTTCAGCCGTCATCAAGGACTGAGATTATTAATATTATTAAACGATTAATTTTTTAATTTATGCACCGAATTGGATTTGCTAAACGGTAACTGTTATCCGTATTTTTTGGTTTATTCATTTTTTTATTATTAGCTTATTGTTTATTAATATTCGACTAACACACGTTCTACCCGTACTTTTTTTTGTTTTTTTTGCCCTTCCTGAGTGGTTCTACCCGTACCACATTAACACAGTCATTAATAAAATACGCTCACTATCAACAATTATGTTTTCCAGCTAATCGTGATTGTTGGGTCGCAAATTTATTTTATAAAATATTTCCTATCCCACGAACAGCTAGACAAGGTAATAAAGCAGTTTTAGGACTTTTAGCTTCTTCTAGCTGCTTTTTGATATGCAAGTACAAAAGGTCAAGAAGCCACCCGAGATGTAGGCGAATGTGTGCTGAACAGGCTGGCACAGAAGAAGCAATAAAAACTGCGAGAGGGGATGTGGGTCGTTGCCCTCGATTGCGTCAATCATACGGTTGACAAATGCCGTCTTTTGCACCTCTCAAAAAAACGGGGATAATCCAGGCTTACATAGCTATGAGTTTTTATTATATACTCTCTGAAATTGTAAGTTAGAAGCCGGAAATGGTTTGAAGCTAACTACCAGACACCTTTGAATTGAACCAACTAAAAAAACAATTAAAAATAACGCTTATACTTGAATAATAAACTCCGGTAATGAAACGATGAAAAATGGCGAGTCATTTAGTAGGTAAAAATCAATATAACATGAGGGTGCTCAATCATGACTAAAATTATTAAGTATATTAATATCAAATCGACTATATCCATCAATTTTTGAAATTCACAGTTAATGGCATCTTTCAAAAGTCATTCATTCATTGGTGCGTTCAAACATCGGAAGTTCGAGGACTAGTTGATATTCAATCCCCATAATTATGCCAAATTAAGAGTTTCCTGTGGCTAAGAAACATTCGCGAAATTTTTAATATTTTTTTGCGAGTAAAACCCATTAACTTCTCAACATATATTGCATATTATCAATTGCCAATCTAATTGTCAAGGTTCCGATCTTTAATTCAATTCCTTTTTTGTCTTCAAAGCACAAAACAGGTGAACATTCCACAATTTTACTTTTGTTTTTTTGTGTTTTTTCCCTCCTGCTCATCAAAGTAAGCTAAAATGCTCGTTTGGATACCGTTTAAAAAATAATAACACCGCTGATATTTCTTCCTCTTACTCTAACACACCAGTGCTTTTTGTTAAGGAGATATTTAATATTATGTTGATGTCTTAACAGAGTAACAATGAAAACATAAGGAAAGCACTACCACGACGTGTAGTTATTCTCCTAGTTATTTATATTTTGAATTGGTATAATTAGAATAAGGTATGTTGGCGTATGTTTACGAAAATAAAACCGCATAAATATAATATTAATTACAAATGTACAGCTGCCGAGAATGCTGGGGGGGAAATCACTAGTTCGGTGGGAGTCACCTCCACTACTGGCGTTCCTTTGGAAAGGTTGCACGAACAACCCCTGGGCTTTTCTCCTAGTAAGATACGACTATACTCTAAGTTTCCCTTACCTTTAGGGTAATTAATATTCTTTTACTAATCACAAAATCACTTTAATATGTCATGATAAACTTTGATGGAAAGTCAAGTCACTTCATTAGCTTCGTATATATGTAAGTCGACGACACATTGGTCCAAATATAAGAATCGAGAATACGCCTTTTAAAGTAATGCTATTGAAACTTTAATCCTGACCAAAGATAAATAATGTATGCAAAATGGCAAAGACTTACAACTATTGTGTTTTTTTTGGTTTGGAAGAAAACTGAAGAAGGAACTACGGTAAAGTTGTCGAATGTTGAGAACTGGCACGAAATTACTGATTGTGTTTTAACTGTTTCGCCAAGGTTGGAAGACTCACTTATTAGCAGTTGTGTCATATAGAGACTTCAAAGCAAGTCCTGAAGGTCTCCTCTTTTTGAATAGTTACAATTGCACGACGTGGGAATTTTTTTCAACTAAATTAAAAAGCAGGGAGAGCCATGACACACTATTTTAATCAATGCAGTTACATTCAGAGCTAAGCAAGAATAATATGCCTATTCATTACTTCAAAGTCGAAATTATTCACTGTCTGCTCATTGGGGAATGAATGACACAAGACTATGCTCTTGCTACTTAAGCCGAGAATGTGGTGCAAGCATATGGCAGAAGAGAAGTATGATGTATCACAAAATTTTTAGTGGTTTCGTTATGAAGTGCAATTCACGAATGAAATGTTGTGGATTTCCATTTGTTCCTCATAATTAGCTTTATTTTGTTAATTTAATGTTATTCTTTCATAAATGTGTTCAAATTAGGTTTTAGTTGAGAAACAATTTCATGAAGTATGCAGAAAAAATGTCTCAAAAAAGTCACAAAGCTCAGAATCAAAAACCTTAACAATATTACGAAAATATCATACTACGATACATCACAATGATTTTTAAATTTAATTAACTACATTATTGTCGTATTTATATTTGTTTTCAACTACATATTATAACTAAGTATCTTCAACAAGTAGATTCATGAAATAAACTGCTGAATATTTCTGGCTCGGATTACTTAAAAAGGTCATTTGCCAAAAAGTGTTGGTTTGTATAAGCACCGTACATACTTTTTTAATGTAATGTTAATAGTATAATTTTAACCACTTGTACACGTAAACTGTGCTGTTTATGAAGCTGTTTATTGACTGCGAAAAGTACCTTGCTCCAGGACCATCAGAAATGTGCCAACGGAAGGTCATGCGGGTAATTAATGTTTCCGTTCTGACTACACGAGTAAGCGAGCAATAAAACATTTCTAAAGCAACTAAACTAACCGTAATTATCTCATACATCGAGTTCAATAGTGAATTTTAGTATATGTTAAGAACTAAAGTAACCATTTCATGTATACCTCGATAATTTATTTCACAATCAACAACCTGTTATTGTAAATTGACAGTATTTAAGGACTGAGATAGTTGACGTTTACTATGAAATGAATATTCTTTTTAATGTATGTACTAAATTGGATTGGTACTATTTGAATAATATGAAAAAGAGATGTAAGTGTTATAATATAAACTCCATAATCATCACATAACCTCTCCCTGACAATTATGACCTATTTACCTTATAATAGATACATATTCGGTAAGTATATATATATATATATATATATATATAGAGAGAGAGAGAGAGAGATTCGCTGGAATTTACTGACTATTATACAACGAAGTAATTAATATGCAAGTTATGCTAAAATCCGGCTTTATTTTTAGCGGCGACGTATTGAGAGCAGACATCCTCTCTGGGACAATCACCTGGCGGAGAAAGCACCCCATTTAGTTTCCAGATCTACCCAGAGCCCCGGGGCTCTCATCTAATCGCCGCAATTAAAATATAGGCGCCTGCTAAACCGTCCTGTCCCCCGTTTTCCTTCACGGGGACGTGTGGTGGGAAAGTTTCCCGTCATAGGCACGATCCTCCGGGGACAATTTATTTATAATTGCCTCTAGCTTTCCATCGAGGCAAATGAGCCCATCGGGATCCCTCATCTTGCTCCTTCACGTTTTCCTCTTCCGCTTTCACTTTTCACCTTCCTCGCCCTGACATGATGGATGATATGTACTTCAGGAGGAAATGTGTCATTCATAGATATCGAGAAATCTTCTACCGAAGGTGCTACAAGTCTATCTTAGAAAGCAAACACGGCGATCGATCAGAAAATCTAGATATACTAGTTCATCATTGGATCAGTGGAATCAATGGAAACAAGACGTTTTGTATTTAATTATTTTTACCAAGTATATCTGGTGTGATGCTGATGTGGAGTGCGCAAGTTGAGAAATAAAACTCCTCTTTTATCTTCATGGCTTAATTCATTTCTACGTACCGTACCTACTAGAAGTACCGTATTTCTACTTACGGACTATGCCGTCACCCTCACGGAGTTTAAAAATAATGGTTATTTTAGAAGTGGGTATGGAGGATTGCATTGGTGACGTGGATACAGGACATTTACTATGGCTCTAATGACTTTAGACCTTGATGTTTGAGTATAGATTGATTTTAATGAGGTATTGTAAATCAGTATTTTGATTTCTACTTAGAGGTAAGATTTGCTATTCAGCAGTCTGTATACTTGTTCTAAAGTTCGTGCGAGGGTTCTGAGCTGTCTTTTGTCACGGTGAAATCCAAGTTATTGTACTGTGTCATACCTGTTTCGAATAAGAGGGGTACACTCGCCTTCTTTAACTTTCATTCACCATTGGTTGCTCCAGTGTTCAATTTCGGTGAGGTGACTTTGGAGGATCTAAATAGTTTGAGGGGACTACTGTGTCATACGTGAAGGTACCAAGAAAGGTAACGGGAGTATTGGGAATGTCTGCGTTACATACATTATAGAGGATAGAGCCCATAACACAACCTTGAGGAACTCCAAGTGTTCTGAGCCTCAGTGGACTGGAAAATTGCTAAAAATGAAGTCTTCAGGGTTTGTAGTTGCAGTTAATTCTCACCTCTTGTAATTCAATGGTGCGCATAAAGGACGACGTGTCACGTGCTTGCCCGATCGGTTCCGCATACCATATACAACGAAGAACTAGTCGTGCCGGAGTAACTCGCTTCTTTTACACTAACCTGCAGTATTTAATTACGTCGTAGCTAAATTAGTGACTATATATCAATTGGTTAACTGGCTGATTTCCATCGGAGAGAATAGATTCCTATACCAAGGGGTTACATTTTTTCATTTCTGACATTTTCTAGTTTCGAACTTACTTTTCAAAGCGAAGCCAACAACCATCGGATATTACTAAATGAAAATGGGAAAGCAGATATATTTCGGATTTTAATTGCAGATCTTGGGATTTTATATGTACCATAAAGTTAAAAATTTGAAACACATTCCACAAGGTAACTGTAACGGCTACAAAGTTTGTTTTTTTAGGTTTTAAATATTAGCAACTGTCGGTTTCTAATCAACAACTTTTCTTCGATCGACAAGTGCTTTCAATATTTTACATCATCTATCCTCAGTTGCCACAAAGCACTCAAGTGATGCTCAAGTCCAATTATCGGCAAAAGGTGTCGTAATGGACGGAAAGCTGTGATACGCCTGTGGATGACTGGGGTGGGTTATTGATTGTGCTTACAAATTAAACAAAAACTTTAAAAGAGAAACGAACAACTGGTGTTATTTAAAACAAAAATTATAACATATTCCAATCTAACTCTTATTTTTAAAAGATTTGCTTTTACCAATCGGAATATTTTTTTCTAATTAAACCGGAAGGAGTCTGTTTGATATCGAAAGTAGCAGTGCTGAAAAACTAAAGTACGTAAAACGTACGGCATCCTACAGCTGTTTTATTTATTAGTTTTAACAGGGTCTTTTTTATTCTCGGAACAAAAATGACATTGTGTAGCAACAATCACGAACTGAATCGTATTTATAAAATATTTATAAACGAAATAAAGGACAAAGAAATTGTAGGCACAAAATCGATGGGCAATGTTAGTGAGGACAACGTGATACTTTACGCAAACTTTGAAGTCCAACACTCGGACGTCACAGTCTATCCAAATACCGCTCCGCTAATGTTACGAGGGAGCAAAGGCCAGCCCCGCCCGTACACAGCCTGTAATCCTTTACATTAAGCTCTAATCCTATGAAACGTAAACTGTCAGTTGGTATACTGATGAAAGTGGTCAGACATACTTCATTCGAGCAGCGGAGCAATAGTGCACTTCACGAGATCTTTGATTTGCCTACTGTGGATGAATTCATCCAACGTAGACATATCAAATTTGTTGACTCCCTACAGTACTTGACAAACCCGGTGTTTAACACGATAACCCCCGCTCCGTTCCCCTATTGATGGCAGGACGCTGTCGCGGCAGGAACGCTTTAGTCTTAGGTTTAGTTTTTTTCCCGGTTGTAAGCTGAAGGTGAGCCTCATCACCTAGTGTTGTGTACGTGTTTTATTTTTAACATCAATCTGCATTGTATTATACTTATGCCCTCCTTCGAATGCATCTGCGTACGCAGCACGAGGAGAAATTGTAAATCAAAAATTATTTGTTCATTGTAAAAATTATCAATAAAGAGGTTTTGAAATTAAAAAAAATAAAATATGTTTTTTATTTGAGTTCAAAATTTAGCTACTCGCCTCTAGAAGAGAATCTGGTTAACATGTCAGCTAACTTAACCGAAATCATAACTGCCTTAATGAATCCGTTATTATGATTTCTCGTGAGAAAATTGTAACAGGAGCTCGTTCGGCAGACTGAGTCTAATTGTCCGGGAGCATTTACAGTTTTGAGTAGCGATTTAAGATTAGCATGCTGATGGTTCTGAATTATGCGCGACATTGCGTAAGGTGATTACACGATTCCAGGAAGTTATGAGCTGCCTCTATTTGCACATTAATGACGCCTAAATACAGCTTATGAAGTCGGCGATCGGTTAAATCCACTTTGAATGCTCATGATCTTGCGGCCATGAGTCTTATTTGATATCGCGGCTGTTAACTTGACGTCGATTTTTGATACTAACATGGCATTGATTTAATCTTACCTCCGCTTATGAAACTGAAAAGTGTTACTAACAGTTTAATAGCAGAGGAATATGTATTAAAGTATGACAAATATGCCATGTTTAGTAGGTATGCCGGTTTTTCTGCTTAAACTACTGGTGGTTATATGGTACAGTGAGGTTAATGTCAGTACATAAAAAACGCCGGTAATTTGGTCACTCCTTCCAGTCTCCGCTTGGCACATAATGAGATTCTGATAAAACTAATTCATACATTAAACAAAAATTTATTTATTTCCTTATCTACTCTCATTTAGAGATGAAAAGTTGGGATTTTATCGGGATCCACTTCTATTGTTGGAAACAAAGAAATTTTATACCATGGAGCAGTTACCCTAACCAATTGTAAATAAATGTTAAGAACCAATAATACACAAATAATAATTTAATATACCCGTTAATATGGAAACCCTGCAATTGGTATTAAGTTACCTTTATCTTTTATGATTTGTGTTTGAATAGATACGATTTACTTATATACAAACTTTTTATTCAAATCGAGTTTTTAGTTACAGATACTGTGTAAAAGCTAATTATTTATCTAGGTTTACTCCAGCTATGTTGGAGGTTGGAATATTGGTATCTATGGTGTTGTAAACAAATGGCAATAACAGCAGATAGGTCGGTTCGCTGTTCCACGTATACATTCACTGTGCGAATCATTCCCGATTTACAGTAAATCGCGTTCATTAGCAGCTATTAAACAGTTCAGGACTGGCTCTTGAAGTCGGCGAAGCGAGAACCTCCAAGAACGGCAGACTTGCGGAGCAGTGACACGAACCCGGTAGAAGGAAATACCGCCCCCACCCTGCGGTTACGTAAGGAGACATTTGCTGCCTCCGGAGCCATCCAAGGTTTCACCCGGGAAAGTGGAACAATCGAATCCCTTATCGAACTGGGCTTGCTCCGATAGTCTTCTTAGACCGCTCCTCCGTTTATGCACATCTCTTCGTCATCTGTCGCAAATATCCACTTATAGCGAAGCGTAGTCGTTCGGTCAAAATTAATTCAACCTTCGGGGCTTGTCTAAACGGTGCCTCTATCTATTCGAGCAACAAAACAAGGCCTCAGTGCGCCAGGACGTGCCATGCAACGGAGCATTTTAACCGTGCAACATATACATATTTCGTGCTACTTTTAGACATAGTTAAATCATTTTGTGATGGACTGGGATGAGGAAAATACCTTTGATTTTGTCGAGGATTACAGAAAATACACGTTTCTTTGACAATCAACAAACGTTTTATAAAAATCATCAAATGAAGAAACATGGAATTGCAGTGTAGGCAAATAAATACGCAATAGATGGAAAGGAAAACTTAAAGTAACCAGTTATTTGCTGGTACAGATTCTCTCGTATCAATGCCTCTTTATTTTAAATATTACTTAGTTCTAATCATCTGCAATAGTTCTTCGAATTTACTAACTAGTATAATTTTTTTATAACGCATCTATTCGTACTTCGTTCAAAACAGAAAATTTGTTCCGAAGGTCTTGAAAGCATGAAACATGGATTTGCATTACTTTCATTTTTTTTATATTTTTCCAGGATGACCGTAGCACTTGCTACGCCTACAGCCTACATTACCCGCGATGATGGCATAATATAAAAGATTTAAGAACCCAGTGAGCAGGTTGAAGCATGTGACATGTGGCATGCACTTAGATGTATGGGACGTTGCACACTAAGTTCCATGCGACATGGGATGAAAGAGGGACCGTACTAACGAGTATTTAACGTCATTCCATTCCCTTAAGATCCTCCAAAAAGCTTGGAATTTCTCTTAACTAGCTATAAGCATAACTAAATCAGCATATGTATGATGGACTGAAACAGAATGGTCAAAATGCATATGTATAAATATATGATTGCCAGGATTGGTGTTCTTTTGCATATTTCGGCGATAATTAGGATTAGGCTTAGGCTGACACCTTGTAGAATCTTAAGGGTTTAACCTCTTTTCCACTTAATTGAAAAATTTCTTTAGGTGCCTGGTAAACCAACTTTATGACCCTGATAACATTAGAACGGACCCTTACTATTTACGAATGAATTCCTAGGTTGACACAAAATCAAAAAAAAACACTTTCGTATGAAGAAATGACTAATATAACTTCAAACCCTATGTACAAACATAGAGAAAATATACAGTCTTGTGTATGTCTGTTAGCTCCTTTTCCAACAAGTTTCTTAGTTTTTCTGCCAGGCTTTACACTATGTAAACCCCAAAAGACCAACAGATTTTTGCAAAAAGTAGGATTACGTTTCTTATATAGCTTTGCTGTAGCTCCTGGTAGTGTTGCTGCGATTCTGTACCAGTTCACTGTTCTTTCCTAAACTCATATATTTTCTTGTTAGTTCTCATGAATCTTTCTTGTTTTCTTCTTAGATCCTTTGCAATTTTTGTCCCTGTTATTTTATACTCAGTTGACCTGAAATAGGAGGCATATCTTCTCATGTCATCCATAATCATAGCCGTAAGGATTGTTTATTAAGCTACACCATTCCGAGTTATTTATATATATATTTATGATTACATGCAACCAATGCATAGCATTTTAAGCAGTGCTCAGGACTTCAATTTTTAACATCTTGTTACTTCTTGGAAGGTAAAAGGATCATTAGCCAAAACCACTCTAGCCAAAATGATAGTTGGTTTGGAGGAGGTCACGAGGCCACCCCTCCTTAGGCTTCGCACGGGTAATCCCTGTTGAGATAGAAGAGTAGGGCATATGGGATTAAGATGTGTGGGAATGGATGTTCTGGGAGCAGAGGTGGCTAGATCTTGATGGATGGGTTGTTGAGACTAGTGTGAAGGATACCGTTGTTGATATACAAGGGAGCATTAGCTAATAGAGATAGAAGATTAGGGCATATGGGATTAAGATGACCAGGGAGGCGGGAATGGATGTTCTTGATATACAAGGGAGCAAGCATTAGCTAATACTCAGTTAAGTAATAAATTCTAGTTTTGAGCAAATCATGTTAAATGATTCAAATAAGTATCCCATTTCTAATTTGCTTTGGCCACAGAATTCAGTAAGATTCTAACTCACGAAACACATTTAAGTGAAAATTGAAAATCGTACCCTTAAGAGTAACAGCCAATGATGTTTAACATACAATTTAAAACATGGAAAACTAAGAATCACAAATTGTAATGTTTCACTTAATCAAGTGAATAAATATAGATATGATAAATAACATATAAGAAGCCAATACAAGTTTATAATTAAGAGATTGACTAGAAAACATAAGATCAAGAATGTTTTCAATCTGATATTCCTGAACCAATAGAAAAAGTTTTATAGATACAGACAACATAAATACAAAAAAAAAAGACTTAATCAGGTTAATTGAAAACAAACATTCATATCACATATATGAATGATTTTATTAACTGCATGCCAAACATTATTGTTCCCCAATATAGGTCTAGCACACCCTCCTGGTTTGTCAATCACCATGCGGTCAATTATCCCTCCTTCCTTCTATACACATTTCCCTCACTTTTTCAGATGTCATTTCTCAATTTTAAAATATAATTTTAGCGAAAATCAATAGAAAACGTTGACTTACTCTAGACCTACTCTAGACTTACCACTGAATTTCAGAAAATAATAGTGAAATTTGGTTTAATATTGACTGTAAACAAATTGTTAAATTAGGATATATTAAAAAAAAAAATACAATAGTTAAATTAGTAGAAATTAATTAAAGCAAGTTCAGTTATTAATCTTCTTCAGGTTCAAGGTTTATATGGTTTCCGAATTTCGCATATAGTTGAGTTTTCAGATCTGACATTGTATTTGATAATGCTAAACTTCTTTTTTCTATGTCTTTGATTTCTAGCAAAATTTTTTCTTTCATCTCGGCTATAGATTTCTGAAACAAAAATATTATTAATTATTATTAAAATAGATATTATATCATACACACATATTTATATATTTTTTTTATGCCGGTCTAGCTTGAGGCACGATTAAAATCTCCAATAAACCATTTCCTAAAATTTATGCTTAGTATCCACAGCGACTGATGCAGTTCGCAGCACTCACATTGAATATACTATTCTTATAACTTCAAATTAAAAGACAAATTATTTTATAATATAGTGACGTTAGTACGAATTTCTCTATAAATGTTTGCTATTATTAAGGGGCAATGTCCTAGAATATGCATGTGTTTTTTTCAGTTCATTTCACAGTAAATGCATCATATTTCAAATAAATATATATCTAAAAACATGCACGAACAATCAATGGCAATGATATATCCATCAAATTAATATCGCAACTGTTCATCCCAATTATTTGTTGGTAATTAATTTCAACAAAGTAGATTAGATTCTTGACTGAATTACACAGAAAGTAGAGTAGCAAATCTCCGTCATACATAAAAAAAGCTTTTATTTTCTCTATCCTCTGTCAGCTTTAATAATAAGATAATGTCACATATCACATTGCATGATATGATTATCTCATTACTACAGCTATTCGGGATCATCTACAACCATAGGAGGTAAAGGGCCATTAGAAGTACTCCATTATCCGAATCTATCACCATCGAATAACCATACTTTGTTCTATTCCTAATTGAAATAAAAGATATCTTTGTTCTGGGACACAGACCCCTTAAGAAAACTAAAGTGAACATATAAAAGAGTCTAGCTTATAAAGAATATTACTTTACAAATAAAAATATAGAAAAAAGAAAAATGTACATATAGTTAAATAATGGAGGAATAACAAGAAGTAAAAATTGGAGAAAAACACTAAAATAAGATCCTGTATGAAGACCTCATTAAGAGGAACAAAGGAACTGTAAAAGTCTGGATTTGAAAGATGGGAGTGAAAGAGTATGTCAGGTACTGATTGGAATGGAGTAACACATATTAGTGGTAAGGACCAGGACAACGATTAATGTGGAATGCATGATCAATTGTTGTAATCTGGTAAATAGAGGAAGATATTGCTGACAGAGTGTCTTATTGTAGCGATGTGATATGTAACATTCTCTTGTTGAATTCAGAAGGTAAATATCAAGAAGAAATTCATTTACATGTCAGAAGCTGAGTAAGTCAGGACTCAACTTCCCTAGAGGAGCCGCCCTAAATCACACAACTGTAGTTAAAAGGCAAAGGCTAGGGAAGATACCATAAGTCCCAAAGAGGTTTTATCTGGCAGGAAGTGATAAAAGTGATTGAGGAATTTAAGAGTGGACATGGAATATTGAGTAATTTATATTATAGAGTATTATAGAGTCCACAAAAAGGAATATGCCTAGAATTACTTGGTAATAGATCATGAAGATAGAAAGACCAGGTAAATTTTTAAGAAGGGAACATGAACTGATAACTTTTACTTCAAATTTCTCTGATTTTAAATGGAGTTCACGGAGTGAAGCCCCGTTTGATTCAGGCCGTCTTGAATACATAGAGGTACCACGGAGTGTGTGTGTGAGAGAGGGAGGAGAGGATTGGTTTATCTGGGTGTCATCTACAGATAGAAGGGAAGAGCAAATTTGGTTAACTGGTGGGTACAGGTCACTGACCTAGTAGCTGAATAATTTTGGGAGATAGTAGAGCAATTTGAGATAAAAGATTGGACAGAAAAATGAAGTGATAAAAAGAAGTCCAAAATAATGATGATCCTAATATGTTGCTGATACATGGTGGATTGAAGTTCTTCTTAGGCGGTTTTGAGAAGAGAGAATTGGCCAGAGAATCAAGACTGAAATCCAAATTGAACAGGATTCTAGGAAAGCTAATATTTGTGTTTGGAAGACCAATTCCAGAGGTTTCATATGCTTTAAGAGGATAGATGTATGCTGAGGTTGAATTTAGAACTTAATTCAAGGATAAAACATGAGCTATTTTCCAAAAAATAGACAAGCGGTGCTTTAGAATGAGAATCCTAAATATGTTGCAAAGGAGAAAGTATACTGCGAAGTTAAAGTTTTAGGAATTTTAAAGATATACCATTTTGCCCATTAGATTTTGAACATTTATTTTAAACTATTTAAATAATATATTTTCTCATTATATAAAGCGAACTGGTGAAGCTCATCGCCCACAACAACCCCATACACGAAACAACCTGTCTCTACATTCTACATTAAGTAACTCCTTGAATCAATGTAATAGGAGTTAATTCCTAATGAAGTCAGTTAACTAATAATGATAGGAGAGTTGGAATTTATCCTTTCACATCTAAAGCTTATCAAATATTGGGAAAGAGGTGTTGTTATTCGGTTACCTGGGTATTTTCAAGGTCTTGATAAATAAAAACTTCACCCACTAAGAATGGAATTTGTTCGGTATCATCGAATAATTCTAGTTCCTCCACTACATCTTCAAGATTTCTCAATTCGTTCTGAATTAAAAAAAAAAAAAAAAACCATTAGTCATGCATTTTATGAACATTTAAATATTTAACATTACGTGAGAAATATGTTTATTGTTTTAGTCTTGCAACTAAAATAACCAACATAAATAAATTTAAACATAGTTAAGGCTAGCCAAGTAATATTGAAGACAATACTCTATGTTTTTGTTCTTAAGCCAATCGTCATTGCATCTTCCTTCAATATATCAAACTGCTAAAAATGTTTTTATGAAGTGTACGTATGTTTTTTAATAAATATTAGTTAAAGAGAAAGATTGGGGACATAGGCAGAAATTCGAACTCAGTATTGTCTCATTATCATTGAGATGCCCTTGACTCTAGCCTATCCATACCGACCAGATATGGCCATGGCCATAACATCAGCCAAGGCACAATCTATTATCTTAATTTTCAGGGTCTCTGAATAGGAATCGGGTTCAAATTTTAGTTGTATCAATTGAGCCAAAAGGAAAAAAGTTACATTATCAAAAAACTATTGTTGTTCAATACTACATTTTGTCTGCTTTGTGTTCTACAATAACAGCGGTAGAATTATTTAATCTATGTGAAATTTTGAAGGTATTTTCAACAATGGCCTACCCTGTGTATGTTTTGGTTAACATGTAAAACTGTAGAAAAAAATAATTAACATGAGAAGAGGCCTCTTGCTTATTACACTTAGATAATTTAATGTATACAATTATAAGCTCACAGTGAAGCTTAAGGTGGAGGTGGCCACACGACCTCTCTTAAACCAAGAAGCATTTTGTTTAATGTGAGCTCTGTGTGATAAAGTGACAAGTTAAGTGGTTTTGGCTAAAGAGCCCTTTTCCCCCAAAGAAACAAGACATTACACAAAACTGAAGTCCTAAGCACTGCTTAAAATATGTTATATTGATTCCATGTAATTATTTAATAGAGATGTTATATTTAAAAAAAATTAATTTAAGATTTCTCAAGTTCCGGTTCAGAAGCTATTTACGATTTAGTAATCTGATTATTTTTCCCATGATTGATGACATAATAAACTGATGTTAAAAGAATACCATAGATAATTCTAAATATAAATTTTTTGAAGCCAACAATATATGTAATATATAATATACAATATATAAGTAAACAAATATTTCATATCATTTGAGTTCAATTCAATAGGCTTTTTTGGCAATTGAATTTTTCACAATTTTTTTTGTTTACGAAGAGACAATTGTGTGATATATCCCATAACATAGCTTATCAAATAAACTGGTGTAGTATTGACCCAAATAATGAGTAGTTTTGTACATAACTAGCAAGTCATAAATCATTTAATAATTATTGAAGAAATTATAGTAGAGTCCCGGAATTATCTCTTGGTATTTTTTCTTCACTACTTTTTTATTTTTTGGCTCCCAAGGAGTTTTACCATTTGGATTTCAAAGAGAGGAGGGTGCGGCCTATTTTTCGGTTGGCGAACAGCATGAGCACATAACACAGCTGCTCATCCAAGTACTAAATGCTGGTCCTTGCTTAACTTGGCCTATCTGTTTGGTAGCTCCCTACTTTCTAAATACGTTGATTATCTTGTAAATGATCAAATTCAATATTGATACAGACAAACGTTAGTTGATAAAAATATGAAAAACAAGTGAAAAACGGCACTTGATGTTTCTTTTTGTTTTTAAGAATCAATTTAAGATAGATAATCAATAAAAATATATTTGACAAAATTACATGAGCAAAACCAATGATCCTGTTCTAAAGGACAGTTAGGCTTGGTACATGAGGTCAACTTTTTCCCAAGCTTAATTATAAATCAAATAATATATTAAACTTCTTTTAAATAACACAAAATAACCAAAAACAAATATAGCTGAACACATGCACAGCAGATAGGTTACCATATTAGGAAAACCATCTTTGCTAAAATATCATCTTAAGTATCACTCCAAAAGAAAGTACCTGCTTATTTTTCAATTCATCCTTCAGATCTTCAAATTTCGCATTATGCTTAGCAAAATTATTGATTCTCTGTTGGTCTTCAAAGGTAATGTGGACATCAGTGTCCTGAAACATTAATCCGAAGTAAAGTAGATGATACAATTAATTAATTAATTAATTATATGAATATAAAATGAAAAATAGTACAGGCTGGAAATTTCCTTTCGCAGTTGAAGTCATTATAAAATATTTTTTCAAAAACAAATAAAATGAAAAATCTAAATAATTGAAGGTTTTCACAAACTATAACCTTCGTATTGATATAGTAACCTTTTGTTGTTGAATAAAAATATTCATTACGTAACTAATTGTTGATTAAATAACAATAAAATAATAAAACGAGAATCTAAAAACAGATATTTCATTAAACAGAATAAAAACCTCAAAATCCCAATCCATGTAACAATTAAATATTATGAATTCATTGGTCCCCATCTATCGTCTAGTTTGTTTGAAAACGATGTAAATGCTAAAAAATTATTTTCTATTATTTTTTCTTAACAATATGCTTGTGAAAATCGTCACATAGACCAATTAACAAGCAATAGCAACATGATTCAAACAGCCGTGACAAGATGTTGCGCTTTGTGTAAAATGGTTGACATTTGGTAGTGACAGTTGTTGATGTTTCGGGGATGGTTATTGTACGATTATTTATTTTTACTTAGCGTGTTATTGAGTACATTTTATGTATTTAGTTGTCATGTAGTGTCAATGTAACTTCCGATCGAAAAAAAACTTTGGACTTGTTACATTGTCCTCATTATAGTTTTGTTTATGCCTGAAGTGTTTATAGTTTTTTTAGTTGTGTTAACCTTAGGATTGAGACATGAATGAAATTGAAGCTCAAGCACATGAGCTTTTACGTCATAGAGAATGGGTAATGGCTTTAGATCTTTTCGATCAGCTAATATCTCAAGCTTTAGCTAAGGGTGTTGCCAAGGAAAGAATAGTTCTATACCTTTTGGGTCGTTCAGAGTGTTTTGTTGAGTTAGGAAGGCATGAAGCTGTAGTTTCAGATTGCAGAAAAATCATTAAACTCTTAGATGGGGTCAATAATGCCAACAGTAGTGGAGCCCGTGTTTGGAAACGCCTTGTTCATTCATTGTTTACACTCCAAAGGTTTCAAGAAGCAGAAGCAGCAGCAGTGGAATGGATAGCAGCGAGCGGAGGTATTACTGAAGCAGTAAGACTTCACGAACAAGTCCATTTGGTTTTACAAGTAATAAATAAACGGGACGCAAGTAGGCCAGTACAATATCAAAGTTGTGGAGAGGAAATGTTTCGATCAGAATACCCTCCTGAATCATGGAATGGACACAATTTGGAAGAAATGAAAAGGAACCGTAAACATCCAGTGAAACTAATAGAAACCATGGAATTCGATCAAAGTCAATTAGGACTACTCACAAATTTGGCAAATTTGAGATTAGCCAACCATGAACAGTTTACAATTCATCCGAACATAGGGATGACCTATGACCCTACTCCAACTGAACCTTCAGGTAATGTAGTTTCTAAAATTCAAAATTATTTATTCCTACTTTCTGTTTCTTAAGTTTACACTATATTTTAAGTCTTAAATAGTTTTGTTTTACCATTCAATCGTAGTTATTTGATTAAATCTTATAGCACTAAGCACCTAGTTCTTTATTGATATTGAGGCTTATCCAAAATCTTTTTATATCTATTAAATACTTGGAGGTTAGTTTTGTTATTGTTTTCACCCTTATTATTAATAACAACAATTATTAATGATGATGTACTTCTTGATTTCATATTTAAATTTAGTGATGGTGATAGTTTTTTTAAACAAAAGAGTTTTTGTTTACTTATCCTTTATCTACATTCTGACCAGAAATTCTCAAATTAATTGTTTGATTTTAGGTAAACTTGTTTATTTGTCCTTGAACTTGACACATGGTCAAGTTCATTCAGTCTTCTCCCTTATAAAACATTTCTTCCTAAAAATGGATACCTTTTCCCAATCCATGTGCATTGCTTTTTTTAAACATGTGTGTTTTCCATAAACTTTACTTGATTCAAGAGTAAGGACTTGTTTTCTTCAGGATTTGTTCAATAGTAGGTTGTTATTGCTTAGTTTTTGTTTCACACTTTTTTTGATATTTTAATGCAGTTGGCTCTATATTCAATCTGTATTTAGCTGTCCTGCAAAGCTTGATTTAAAAAGTTATTTGCTGATGCTGTCTTATGCTAGATTTCAGATGAAACAAAATTAAAATTCTCAATACTGAACCTATCATTCCATATCCTTAAACATTCATATAAATGTAATCTTCTCCAGTAATTCCTGCTCATTGATTGATGGAAACTTTGGTCTCTTATATTTTTTTGGTTGTTTTAAATTATTTTGTATGGTTTCAGAATAGTTTCAAGCTTTTCCCACAGGGATAAATATTGTTAAACTCTTAATATATATATATATTTTTTATTTTTTTTAAATTCTATCAATAATAGAAACAGTTCAGGAAGAGTAGGTTAAAACTTGATTTTTATGGAAGTATCTATAATTTTGTTATATTGTGTTTGTGATTTTTGTTACTCTCTATTGATTAAACTGAATAACACAGTTAAAACGTTGACTATACCAGTAAGTAATTTGGTAAATATTTATTATGATGCCTCGACTATTATTTAACTCATCTAGGCACATGCTGGGCTACCTGAAGACATGCTGCCTGAAGTGAGGGGTTCTACTCCGAGTCAGGGGAGACCATTTTATTTCTGGCTATATGTATGTGTATTTGTTTTTATTATTTCACTAAAATGGTTTACCCCATCTGAACTCTTGATGAAAAAGTCTATTCTGGTAAATTATAATATAAGGTCATTTGTCTTGTGTATATAACATATAATATTGGTACACATAAGGCGAATTAAAATGAACACCATAACATCAAACAAATCATAAAAATACATAAATAAATTTAGGTGAATAACATTCTCTAACAATTGTAATAGAGGAACATGAGATTAAATTAGTCGAAGAAAAATAGCAATGAATACAAATAACATATTAATTATTATATATAAGGAAAAGAATAAGTTGAGTTAAAATATGGGTTTAAAGATTGGGAGAGAATATTCATGGGATTAGAGTTCTATAGGTTTGTGACACAGATTTGAAAAGAGAGATCAAAGGAGGCAGATCTTTAGGAATGACCTACACTGGTTAACAAATTAAATGTGATATTTGGATCTTAAATGCTGATAAAATTTCTCACAATCATGGACGTAATAATAATTCACATCAAGTACTTGAGAAACTCGTGGACTAAGTATATCAGTATTGTTTATTAATTGTGTAACTCCTTTATTTGGTTTAACTACATTGAAAAAATGTAATTTTAATTTACACAAACAAATTTTAGTCCAAAAATTTAAATCATCCCTGTAATCCTTCATGGTAGGATGTAGACTTCTGCCATTTTAGAGGTGACTCGTGTTTGATCCCTGGCTCGTGGAAGGATTTCTCTTCGGGGAGGGTCGGGTTGGATTTGATTTTACTTAATGAGGATAAATGAGTAGCTACTTCAACAAAGAAGTAGTAAATCCAGTATTGCCTACCGAATTCAAGGCTGAGGGGTAATGCCTACCGAATTCAAGGCTGAGGGGTAATGCCTAGTGCTAACCACACTAGCACCTCAACACCTCTAGCAACTACCACAACAACTTTTAGTTAGCACTACCTCTTCATAAGGTCTTAACTGTGATTTTGAATTGTCAACAGCTTAAGTATACATTCAGTTAACAGCTTACATACATTCAGAGAGACTTGTTTAAAGTATAGCCTCAGGAGGTATAATATTTGTTTATATCTACAACAACATAAAAACCACACAGCTGGTATTACAAAATAATAAATCTCTCTCTCTCCACTCTCACTCTCAAAGATAAGATTGAATGTACAGTATTTCTGCCATCCTATGGTGAGAGAGTGGAATGTTATCCCCCCTTTTAAATGAGGCTCTGCTAGGCTGAAGGTTGCCCAGTCGCCCCACCAGACTGTTTTTCAGTAACTGCTAAGTTGCGATTTAGTATGATTTATGGCCGCTGTTGTTCTGTGTTTTCTCTTTCTCTGTTTTGGTCGAATAATTTCATTTTGCTAGTTTACAGTTCTGAAAAAGTGTTCTAATCAGTACTAACAATGTCAAACCAATGTCCAGTTTGTGCAGAAACATTTGAAGAAGGTGAGGCAATAGTTGTGGGAAACAAGAGGTGATAAAACATTGATAGAATGCAGCAAAAAAAGGTGATGGTAAGCATAATCTTTTTAAAAACTGTACGACTATCAAATCCATGTCAAGTATCAAAAGGCTTACACAAAAGAAAAATCCATTGCTGCGAGCAAAAGCAAGTATCTAACGTACCGATTTCCAAAAGTGCTGTTATTTGTGTGCTGAGATTACATCAGAAAGTGTTCAGAAAAAATAAATCAAAAACCAAAACCTAAACATGACCGAGTAAGTCTTGTAACAACCACAGAATTCAACAAAAATATCCTTGAAAGAGCTGCGGGAAGAGGAGACAGATGGGGTGAAGAAGTGAGTATTTACGTCGTCAGCCTGGTCAGTGACTTGATTGTTAGTGATGGTAGTTATCACAATTTATGTTTGAGAAGGTTCCTGGTCAATGCTGCAGAACATGACACTTCAGAAACACCTCAGGATGAAAATTGTCACCAAGCTTTTGAGAATGGAAATTTTTCTGTGATAAGTATAATTGGGCAAAATTTCTCGAAAAAATTAAGTGAAGTACACTACCATGAAGAATCTAGAGATGGCTCTTCAGGGACACCAATCAAAAATTAAGAATCACAATTAGGAGATATCTGTTAATCCCGAAACACTTTTTTACTGTATTACTCTCTTGAAGAAATCTTACAAAGAGTTGAAGGAGTACATTACATACGAATTGGCTTCATATATATAACTAGTCCCTCTTTTGAGAGATTGGTAGGCGTAAAACTCCCAAATCAGTTTGTTATGACTTGTTTACCCCTCTCAGTGAGGCTATTGACCTAAGTATTAATACCCTAATACCCTAAGGTGTTTTAAAAAATATATTGCATATATGAAGAGGCATTATAATGTTAAACAACTATTGTTGTTTTTGATGGGTATTCAGTAGACCTTGCCCTCAAAAGCACTAAACCCGCAGAATGTCTATGGTGTAGTAAACAACACACTAGGCCTGACATTGCATTTCAAGCAATATCTATACTGGCTGAAACGACAGCTGCCTATCCCTCAAGAGAGGTTGATATCTATCAGTGCTGTCTAAGGTGCTTTGGAATGAAGGATTTGTGGTTAAGCAAGCAACAGAAGATACTGACCACCTAATCATGACTGCAATAGAAGCATCTCAGTCATATCACAAAGCGGTGCTAGTTGCTAAAGATACAGATTTTCTTATAATGCTAACTTTACTATATTTTCCTTCTTCAAATATTGCGTTCTTGAAACCAGGAAAGAGTAGGTTACAAAACAGCTTATATAGTTCCAGCAGTTTTAAATATTCAAATTCCAACAAAAACAGCCTCCTGTTTCTTCACGCCATCAGCAGTTAAAAAAAAATTGTTAAATTGCCTTTGTAGGATGAGAAACTGTTAGACATTGTTCAGCTGTTTATGAACCCAGATGCCCAGGAAAGAGAAAATACAGAAGTAGGACAGACATTTGTAGTCTGTATATGGAGGTGGTGAAGAGTCATTAGATGCCATGAGGTATAAAATTTTTGCCAAATCACCGATAAAATTCAATTTCAATTTTGCTTCTCTGCCACCAACACATGATGCAAGATATTACCATTCTTTATAGTATCCATATGATAATTTATGACATATTTTTTCACTTCATTTCTTTGTGAAAAAAACTTGCACCTGACTCGAGATCAGACCGGAACTAATATAATTAGTAAATGTTGAAGATGCTCATAAAAAACGTTATTACTGTCTTAAATACAATCTAAAAATAATATAATTTCAAGTGATGAGAGATGTATTAGTCTCCCGGGATCACCTGCCCATGTATAACTCGACTAAGAACAGTATTACTAGATTAGATTGACTTAAAAAAGGATGTTTAAAGCTTCTAAAACCATTTCTTTTTGTAAAAAACCTGTTTATGACTCAAGATCAGGTCTTAACCATTAGAATTTCAAAATCTTAACAATGTACATAAAAACTGTTAATACCGTAACATTTACGTAATAAGAGAAAACTCTATTCATACATTAAAAAAAACTCCAACAGACTAGAGATATATTAGTCGTGCGGGTTGAGCTGTCCAGGAAAAACTCTCCTATGAACAATATGACCAGGTTGGCTTAAAATAGAACCTTAACACCTTCTATAATCATTTCTTTGTGTAAAAACCTGCACATGATCAGTACAGAACTATTAGAATTTCAAAATCTTAACAATGTACATAAAAACCGTTATTGCCATAGCTCTATACTTAATAAGAGAAAACACTATCTATAAATAAAAAAATACTTAGCCATGAGAGCCATCCATTCCACCTCATTCATTTTTATTATAGGATTATAGAATTACCTACTTAATTATTATAGAAACTAATTAAACATTAGTTTATTTTTTGCTAGGCATTCCTTCCCAAAAGCTTCACTTGCCACATGGTTGCTTTACTGTTCTAAGTGTAAGTCAACTGTCAATGTGTCCACTATTTATTTAAAATTGACCGTCTGCTCTAGTTTTAATAAATTGTCTTTTTTTAAATTTTGGGGCCATTATTTATGCTTATCTTTTCAAATTAATATGTATAATATATTAATTAGTCCGCATGTTCCAGTCAGCTCTGCATTATGTAGGAAATAAATATAAATACTCTGAACTGCGTTTTCTTATGGTATTGTGCTGTGACTTGGAACATTATTATTATTACTTGTTCCATTTATATCCACTCAAATATAAACACATTAAATTAAAAATTTAATTCATCAGTGAGCAGAATTATTATTAATAAACATAAAGAATTAAATGAATACTAGTTTATTTTTTGCCAGGCATTTCTTCCCAAAAGCTTTAAACAATTGTCTATTTTTATTTTGACGACCATACTTTTACCTAGACTGTTACCTTAACTATTTTATGTCTATCTTTCCATCCTAACAAACCATCACCTTTTTTAACCTGGTCGTTCTTTTCCCTTTCGTATCACTACCTCCACCCTTAAGTCTAGGTCTAGTAAAAGAATTATTTTTGGTCAACTTTTGGGATCCTTACTTGAAGCATCAACTACTATCAACACCTAGCGCCATGATGATCTCTGGTTCTCTAGTATGTACTACTTTTCAAACTTAGTATTTGCACTTATTTTTGCTCATGTATTTACTAAGTCAACATGCATTATTAGTTTTTAAATTGCATTTTACACAACTAGCTTATCTGTCGTAAGATGTACTCCCTATTTCAAAAATAAGTTGTTATTCTTGCTAATTAACATTAGCCTTGTAACCAAGGCATGAAGAAGGTAGCTCTATGCTAATAAAATTAATCTCACGCAGCTGTTTTCTGCTACTACCTGTGAGACTTAATTGGTCTTTGTGTTATAAAAGTTCTCTTAAATTATTAGTTAGTAATTTTTTGTTTTTAGGGTTTTGTGGTTCTGATGAGATTCAAACAATTAATTTAACCCTCTCAGTTTGCTAACCAATATTTTACTAACATTTCCTCAACGCATGCTTGATGTAAATCTACTAAGTTGTCCATGTATTTTTTATATTATGCCTTTTCACAAATCTTTACTGAGTCCAAAGAATATCGACAAAACATAAATTTTTAGTTAGAGTTAAATTACTGTTTGCAACATGAAGGTTTTGAGTAGAATACAATGAACTACCCCAAAGAGGGAAGAAATACAAAGTGTTGTGGCCTAAAACAGTTTAAAAACTACTGCATGAAGATATAAGTTTCAAAGCTTATAAGAAGTGAAGTTGTTCTTAGGATGGATAGCTGACATTCCTTACTTATTTTGTATTGTATTACAACATACATATAAACATACACAATGCTTTTCTTTATTTCTCGTCCACCAATCCACAGTTAGAATATGTGTTCTTAGGATGACGGCTGTCAGATGAACAGCAGTTCTGCCTGTATACAGTGGATGTATTAGCCAAAAAAATAACCAATAGAAACCCACCTCATAACTACACACATTGCTTAGATATTTCTAATATATTTATGAATTATTGTGTTTGACTGAATATTATTTCTTGTCATCCTTCTTACGGAGAAGTACAGTTTAGTTGGGATTTCTTTGATACCTGTTCTGCCTGTCTTCCTTAAAATATTCTTATACATGATTTCTTGTATCATTGATGGTTGATATCTTTTTTATTATCATGAGCACTTCTAACATTTAAACGTCATTCTCAAAGGCTAAAACAGAAAATTGGGTGGGCACATATGTGAACCATTCCAAACATGTAACTAAAAACCAGGCCAGTTTTTTTTTTCAAATATTGATTAAAATTAATATTTAAAAACAAATAGATACTTATTAACACAATGTATTTGCGAAAATAAAATAAAAAATTTCTAAAAATTGTATTGGTATAATTTGTATCATTTATGAATGTTAACACTGTTATTGCATGGGTATAGTTAGTATATTTGTCTTTACCTAAGGATCTGGACAGATGCTGGCTGGTGAGTGTATTTGGATCTGTGAAGGTGTGCTGAAAGTGGCTGGATTATCATTTCTGTTTTCAGGGTGTCCTATAACTTGTTCAAATTTGTAGAGTACATATTTTTATCCAGTTTTATTTTTTCCAGTATATTGATTTTTTACTGGTTTGTTTTGTTGTCTACCAGGCATACTGTGGGTGGGACATTCGGGTGTCCTTCGGTACATATGTGCTATATATAACATGCAACAAAGGATTTCATCCTTCAATAAAACGAAACCCATAACCTTACCAGCATATACAACAGAAATACTGCTTATAATGTGCTTGAAATAAGGCAAACCTTTAATATTTTCTTTTGATTTTATGAAACAAATGATTTTCTGTACTTTTATTTTCTCTTCAGCTTATATTTAATGTGTTTTAATTGTTTCAGGAATGCTAATTAAGACTCAGCAGGAGAAAGACCCTCCATTATCATGCGTTTATTGCGGTCTCTGTTTCAGGTAATTAGTTACCCTCAATAAAAGTAGATTATTGACTTGATAAATTTAAATTCAGAAATGCACTCTTGTCAAAAATAAAAATTATTCTTAAATGGCATAATATATTGATTTTTCATGAAAATATTTAAGTTCTGTATTTAGAAAAAATTGAAGTGTTTCATATTACAACTAAACAATAAATGTTTAATTTTTAACTTTGGTCTAAACTTAACATTTACATCTAGTAAATACAGATAAACTGAAAATTACGTTTGCCAGGTTAGAGTTTAGTTAGTGCCAACTGCTCCTCGGCACCACCTATGAACTCTGGCGAACACCTTTAATCACCCTACCTCTTCATGCGGTATTTCCCTGTGATCTTTTTTAAATGTACATTTTTGTAATTACATACAATTTATGTTTGTTTTTTTTTGCTACAGCTTAGGTAGTAGGATGCGAGGGATTTTATAAACATATTATTACGTTTTTAAAGATACCGTAAATTTTTTTTTTAGATTTATCTTTTAATTTATATCTTTTATTTATTATCTAAGGTTTTTTAGGTTTTGCTAAGAAAAAATAATTCTGGCAAAAGGTGAATTTAATTACAAATAAAACAAAAAACTTAAATTAATTATATATAAATACTTGTCTATTAGTTCTCTTCCTTTTCTTCTTTAATTTTCTTCATTCTTTAAACAAAATTAATACTTCTTCTCTTCGCGCAATTTCTCTTCTATTCTGCTTTAAGTCAATAACCAATAACCAACAGAAATTTTAAAGTTTTTCTGACACTCACAATTTCAAGCTAATAATATGTATTACGGGCTGATCCCAAAACTAGAATGAATAACGCTGTGTTCTCATCATAACAACAACAACAACTAATAGCCATTTTGTTTTTTCATCCTTCCTCTTTCGTTTTTGTTTGCCTTCTTGATACAAGGTTGGATTACTTCTTTATTTTCAATTTCTTTATACACAAATTTTACAATAACTAATATCACAACAATATATATAAAGAATCAACATCAAATTATAAATTAAATTTCTGAAAGCCATTTGAAAATATATAAATAATTGAAAATAAATCAAATTACCTGTGAGTATAGGCTGCTGGGGGTTTATTTAAAATAAGTCATGTACCAATCAGGCTTGTTTCTTCTGCATTTGTCTTTAAAAATACTAATCTGATTGCTACAGAATATATTGTAATATTCTATCAGGTTGGCCAAAAAGTCCGTTCGGTTTTTGTCGTCACGAAACTTCAAGCAGTCTAATATGTAGCTAACTTCAGTCCGTCCCTGGCGAGTGCGTTCTCGTCAGATACTAGACACTTCAACGTAGTTTGACACGAAATTCCAACGAGACTGATTGTATTTTGTGTGTTTAGGATCATCCTGAAAATGGAAAACCAAAACGAACATTATCGACACCTCACGCTTTTTTATTTTAAAAAAGGCAAGAAAGCAGTGGAAACTTGCAGGAAGGTATGCACTGTATACTTAGAGGATGCTGTTAAGAACGTGTGTGCCAGAAGTGGTTTTCAAGATTTCAATCAGGAAATTTTTCGGTTCAAGACGCACCTCGCTCTGGCCGGCCAACTGAGATTAACAGCGACAAAGTGAAGGAATTAGTCTACACCAATCCCCGTTATACAACTAGGGAGATCGCAGTTATCCTCAAAATATCCAAATTGAGTGTTGAAAACCATCTGCATCACCTTGGCTACGTGAGCAGGCTCGATGTTTGGGTTCCCTATCAACTTAATGAGGCTAACCTCGCCCAAAGGATTTCCAGCTGCGATTTGTTGCGGAAACGTGAAGAAAACGATCCTTTTTTGAAGGGAATGATGACAGGGGACAAAAAGTGGATCGTCTATAACAATGTGGAGCGCAAACATTCATGGGGGAAGCGCGGCGAATTACTACAAACAATCCCCAAAGCAAGACTTCACCTAAAGAAGGTTATGCTCTCGATTTCGTGGGATTGGAGGGGTGTTGTCTTTTACAAACTTCTTCCCACGAACAGGACCATCAATTTGGATGTGTACTGTGACCAGCTGGACAAATTAAATGAAGCGATCCACCAGAAGCGTCCAGAACTAGCCAACCGTAAGGGGATTGTCTTCTATTACGACAATGCCAGACCGCACACTTCTTTGCAGACGCGGCAGAAGTTACTGGAGCTTTGCTGGGAAGTTTTGACGGCACCCTCCATATTCGCCCGACCTTGCACCTTCAGATTTCCACCTGTTTAGGTCTCTTCAAAATTCATTGAATGGACAGACCTTCAACTCTGAAAAAGATGTAAAAATCCATTTTTTTTGCCAGTAAAGACAGGAAATTCTTTGAGCATGGAATTCTGAATCTGCCCATGAGAAGGCAAAAGATATTGGAACAAAACGGCAATTATATCATTGATTCCTTGTGTCCTTCACAGTGGTTATACCCCCTGCTGTTGCATTCACTTGTTTGAAATTAAACTTTTTATAATAATTAATTCCAAAACACATATTTTGAATTATTTCCTAGAAACGACCTTACGATATATATGGCCTATGTATTACGAAAATAGATACATTAGAAGCTGGGGTAGTAGTATAAACTATTTGACATGTTGAGTGACAATTTTTGTTTTTATCTTTTTCAGGAACCGTTCTGATTTGAAGGCTCACTGCATGACTGAGTCTCATCAAAGGGTGATAATGTCTGATGAGGGACGAGATTGGAAATGGAGACCACCTCCAAGAGGACACACTATTGAAAATTATATACTCTGCGAGAATTGGATTGAAATGGTAAGCAGTGTTTTATTTTTAGCATGGTCTATTATAATTATTCTTTATTTGATTAGAAAAAAATCTTTAGTAGTCACCTAGAAGAAGGCTGTCATTGTTGGATTAGTGAGTATTGTTAATAGACAAGACACTGCTGTGTTATCTGATGTAAGCAGTATACTGTGTTTTTTATAGTAAAAATATATTTATTTTTCTGAAGATCGCAGTTATACAGACTTTTTTTGTAGCATTGTTAGGTACAGAATGTGAAATATGTAAAAACATTATGCTATTACTGTCTAATGGTCAAAATTTTATAAACACAACATTCTAATCTTAGGATAAAAAAATGTTCAAAAGAAATATATGAAATGTACAAACACACATAGTAAGAAAAAAACAAAAGCTGTAGTAAACTTAATAAAAGTATATGAAACTGTGCGCCTTTTTAAATTTTCAAATGAAAAGCTGCTCCAGTCAGGCCTAAAGATAGATTTATAACAGTTGAATGATCATACCACATTGCCCAAAGTTATTAAAGTATGTTTAAAACCCTCACACCCTCCAATGGGCACAATTAGATTTCCAGATTTTCTGTAACACCCGTTCCACAGTTTCCAGCAACTTCTGAAATCAGCTGCATACAGGTTTCCATGGATGGAGCAAATCTATTTTAAAAGTTTATTATGTGATGTGAAATCACTTGAAGATGCAGTTAAGAAAGTTTGTTGAAACCTTTACTTTCTTTCCTTGTTTTCTTTTGTTTTGATGTACCAATATACTTAACAACTTGTTAACAAAGTAGTAAAAACTTGTTTATTACACCGCAAACAATATAAACTTCCCACATCATTATTAAATGTTTTGTTGGGAAACACAAATGTAATTGACAAATAGAACTCTTGTTTTCGCTGGCACATTTGGGAATATTCACAAACCACTTTTTACGTTTATTGTATAAAATCGCAACTTGAACTGAAGAAACAGATCAATACAAATTATCTGGAAGGGATCCCAGATATTATCCAATTAACCAAGAAACCCAAGAATCTGACACATAGTCAATCATTTCTCCAAAAAGTGTATCTTTTAAAGAACATACACTTTCTCTGTCTATATATATTGAAACTTCTTTATTCTGATAAAATTACTATCTGCCTTCTTGGACAATAAGTAATTGTGATAAATGTTCTCATTCATACCATATTTACAATTTTCATTCATACAGTATTCAGGAACAGCCCAGAGACCTTCCCAAGACCACATGGTTGTGACCTCCCTCGCATGCGAAAGAGGAAGCGGAGTCATGGGAAGTCCCCCACGCTCCTCCTTCAGCCACTTTACTGGTTACTAACCAGTGGAGGCTGACCAAGAGCTCAAGAGTCACATATGCTCAGGACATGATTGGAGAAACTGGCCGTTGCCAGGATTCTCACTGTCATGTATTTATAGCAGGTCACGAGGCCACTGCCAATTAAGTCTCTGAGGAGGATTATAGGGATGAGTGGTGCATTGTAGTGACTGTGCTACGGGATTAGGGTGGTTGGATAGGTTTTATGGAATTTCATGAACTTGGAAGGGATGAGTTCAAGGAATGTAAGGTACATTTAGATCGTTTTGTTGCTGGCGTAATAAGGGGCATTTACTATTGTTCTCAGGACTTTTGATTGAAAGGATTTAATAAGCTTAATATTCGACTTTTTTGCTGTCCTCCATAGCTCCCCGTGTCCAGATTGGCTTGAGTATAACTTTGTAGATTAGTAATTTATTTTCTATTGAGGGATGGGGGTCTTTAAAAGTACTCTACTCTGTACAGTTGGCCAAAGCGTCTGTTTAGTACTTGTCTTTTGTCGAGATGAAAGCCTAAATACCGTACTCCCTCGATACAGAAAGAGGAATGGAATTAATAAAAAACTAGTGGACAGGATTCTAAACCGCACAGTACTTGGAAGAAGCAGTTTGAAAGGTAGGACTGTAAGATTAGGAAAAGGGTCTGTGGTAAATATATTTTGAGCTTTTAAAGCAAACCTTGTCAAAAGGTTGAGCTATGTCCAGAAAGGCAGCAGTAGAATACTGTTGGGTTTCTAGGGCTGAGGATATGTGATCAACTATGCGAAGTTAAATGTCATAGATGGAAACCAAACTGGTGAGTAGGAGAAAGGTTTTTGAATTCAACAATTGAAAGAGGACATTTTAATAGGAGTTTTTAAAATATTTTTGAGAGGATACAGAGTAGGCTAATTGGATGGTAAGATGAGATGTCATTATGTGGTTTACCAGGTTTAGCGAACAGGACAATAATGGAATGTTTCCAGAGGAGCAGAAAGTGCATCGTTCAGATAATACAATTATAAATGTAGGTCAGGAAGATTATGGCTTTAGGAGGAAGCTTTGTACTTTGTAAGGAATGATTTTAATAGGCTATTGAGTTTTGATGAGCTTGAAGGATGAGGAATATGCAAAGTTTGTGTTTGAGGATGAGATTGGGTTTGCTGTTTGTGCCAGGATGAATGGGATGCTGGGAAGAGGAACTTGTGAACAAGGAGTGGGAAGTGCCTGTGACTGCTCTCCGTTTTGAATTGCATTGGCCAAAGAGACAAAAGGCCTTAAATTTCTGGCCGGGTTGCTTCTAGAGCTGCCTGTGGCTAGCTTCTCATCTTCTGGGCGACGACGTTGTTCGTTCCTGGACTTCAGTATCCTCGCATAAGCCTCGCAGCCCTTATAGTTGGCCAGATGGCCTTGTTGGCAGAGGACACATGCTCCAGGCAATTTCAAGGGCTTCTTACACAATTCGCTCTTGTGTTGTCCACTGCACTTCACATACCTGGGGGGGGATGGTAACAATAGGTTTTGTTTCGCCCATATGCCTGAAAATTATGGCATTTAGGGTATGTTTTTTTCTAGTTTAGTACAGGTGGGTTAACTCGATAGATTTTCTCAACTATAGGTGTTCGCTCGAGATCTACAAAGAACAATGGTAAGGCCGTTTTAGTCGCTTCCTCTTGTTGCTTGTTCTCACAACACGTTTGTTATTTGATGAACTTTGTATCCAAGAGCTGAGAGTCCGTCCTCTATTTTGTCAGCTGGTGTAGTGGGATGCAGGTTTCTGATCACCACACGTAGCGATCTCTCTTGCTTTATTTAGCTGATATGTATGAAAATCAGGCTTTGTATCTTTCAAATATTTTATTATGGCTCTCTATATTTTATTATGTATTAGGAGTGTCTGGAGAAATTTTAGTGTCTCGAGACCGATTGTGACTTATATATTTGCCCGTACCTACAATTTTAGTCATTTGATAAGAGCATAGCAATTTAAAATTGCGAATGTTTCAAATGAATATTGACAGCAGCTTGGGCTATTTAGGTGTTTGGCTAGCTTCCATGTCCTCTACTTTAGTATTTTTCAGCACTTCAAAACTGTTAGGTGTGAAGAATGTGGGCTCGTTGACAGTTTCTTCTGTCTCTTTAGAAGAGCTTGCTTGCGATGGCAAGTCTTCCATTGAGCTAGCTGCAGACTAAGAATTTATTTGCAAATTCCTGTTAAAACAGTGTGGTTTTCTTTTATTTGATGATGAAGTTGGCATTGGCCCCCAAGACCATGAGCGATTTTTATTTTGTGACATCGATTGTTGATAAAACCGTATATTTAATTGTCTGTAATATTTAGTAATGTATAAATTATTTTTTTATTAAAAAATTGTTGGTGGGGAATATTCGAACTTGTGTAAATATAATCAGAGATGGTGGTCCTACCCACTCGGCCACTGGCTCCATGATGATAACGTTCTGTTTTCAATGGACCAACAGAGGCACATGCAAAGCCAGCCCAATATTGCTGGCTTCTCTGTGTGGTATTGTCTAAAGCATGGGTATAGTCAGTAATTAACTCGCTTATTAAGGAAGGACTCCCTCATGAATAGCTCACGTAAGTTGTCTGGTGAGACAGTTTTAAAGCTGAAAAAAGGTCTATGAACGTTAGTAATCGGCGATGATATGGAGGCTCAGTTTAACTATCCAAATAAATAAGGTTGCTTGCTGCTAGAATACAACATACACATTATCATTTTGCAAAAAAGTATGTACAATTTCCAAAGAAATATGTAAGAAATATTTTTAAAAAAATTAAATTTTACTGAAATATGTAAAATTAACCTAATTTACTTAAAATGTCTTAGAAAGTGTAAACCCCCGACTTTCTCTCTCTTCCTCCTCCCCCTAAATGTTTACAGGAATCTGGGGAAAATATTAATGCCAGGAGAGGGCCTTACCCAAGGACAGGGGAACCTGAAATATTACAGGGAATTGACATTTAGATTACCGACATTTTATTAAATGATAATAAACAAAAAAAATCCTTAAGCTATTTGAAAAAAAAAAATACTTAAACTATTTGAAAAAAAAAATAATTAAACTATTTGATAAAAAAAATAATTAAACTATTTGAAAAAAAAAATAAGTAAACTATTTGAGAGAAAAATTACTTAAACTATTGGACAGAAAAATACTTAAACTTTACTAAACTGGAAACTTGTAAACCAGAGTTTTATTAACTTAAAGTTTGCTGATCGAAGAATGAGAACAAAACAAATACATCACTGTCCGTGTTTATCTATACGTATGCATAGTTTGGTGTTATTTGGTGTAAACTGATGAACGACGTAAACAAACAACATAAACCCTCGGTACGTGGAAGCTACGTCCAACGAGGTTACCTGTCGTAGCTAGATAGTGGATTAGTCATTCAGCTGTGAGGTTCCCGGTGGATGGAATCGGTGAGTCGATGATCGATATGCTCATATCCATACTAGTTCCAAGTCAAATCTCCAACCAGAGGTGCTCCCCATAAACCATAGGCCGATAAGGTGGTGAGATGAGGGGGGGGCGCTCCGGCGGGTGTTGGCCAACTGATCCACACACTGACTGCAAGCGACTGATCCCGGTGCTCCGTCCTTTTAATCCTCTATAAAGTATGTAGGGTCTTACGGGGCCTCGGAGGCGTCCCGCACCGTTATTTGTTTTGTTTACTTTTCAGCATATTTCCCATAAAACAAAATCAATACACTCACATTTGAAACACAAAGATATTCTTAGAACATTTATAATATTATCAATAATTATTAATTCTTTATATAAAACTAACCAAATACAAAAAAAAATATTTATCTCTAATTTACACTTTTTTTTTTTTTTTTTTTTTTCATAAATTTTACGAGGGTACTTTGTTAGATAATTACTTGTCAGCGCAAGACCCCTTATTCGGCTTAAACAATGACTGATAATTTTTTCCTTCAATAACTAAAATAAACGAATTACAGGCGTAAACAATCGCTAATTTACATTGGCTATAAAAGTCTATCGGTCACAACACTCCCCGTTTTCCAAAAGTGTTGACCCTAGGTCAACACTTTTCTTTCTCGTGACACGCACTGACACCCTCACTCTTTGTTTCTCCCTCCCTGGCTAGACCGGCGATTATTTCTCAATAAGTAGGGACTGCGCGGCAACATCGGTGCCTCTGTACTATCCGCCTCCCAAGTCGGGTCTCGATAGTTGGTACTGTCATCCTCCACCGAGGTCTCTCCCGAGACCTCCGATGTGTTCACCAACGGGGTAACCGGGCGGGTGGGCTCCTTTTCGCTCGATGAAACATCTTCCTCCGTACGGATAATACTCGGTCGCCCCTCCGCTTCGCCCTCAGGCCACCAGCTTGGAGCCACTACATCCCTCCTTGGCGAGCTAGTGGCCAATAGGGAATCGTTCCCAATGGCCCTTTCTCTAGGATGGGGCTCTCCCTCCTCGTCAGAGTCGGTTAGGGGGATCGGCCAGAAGTCCTCCTGGTCTCTTTCCTTATCCCTTACTTCGTCATCGTCATCTTCCGATTCAGACAGTTGCTCCTTTGGATACTCCGTTTCGAGACCACTGTTAAAAGCCGGTTTCAAGCGGTTCACGTGAACTACCTGGGTCCCGCCGGTTTCATTTCTGATTGCATAGGTTACCGCACTGCATTTCTTGACTATTATCCATGGTCCCGTCCAAGGGCAATGAAATTTTTTTAAATTTCCTGGTTTTACCGCGGGTACATGTAGGTATACCGCGTCGCCCTCGGTGAAAGTTCGGGATCTCCTATCTTGGTTAACCGCCGCGGTTCTGCGAGCCCAAGTTTTCTTAATCCTTTCACGGGCTTCTTCGTAGGCCTGTTCTACACGAACCCTAATCCTTGCAGCTTCATCTTGTGTTAAGGCGTTTTCCAACGCTTCCACAGGCTCTATCCATTCCCCTTCCGGAGTGCGGAGCTCTCTGCCATATAACAGGAAGTTCGGTGAAAATCCCGTGGCAGAATGTGGTATGGAGCGATAAGCCATTAGTGAATAGGGGACCCACCGGTCCCAATCTCGCCCATCTTTTCTGGCAAAGTGAGCCATGGAATCTCCCAGTGTACGATGAAAGCGTTCCAGCATTCCATTACTCTGGGGATGGTAGGGGGTGGTTTGGAGTTTTTGTATGCCTAAGCCCTTGCACACGGATTTGAACAACGCCGACACGAAATTCCTGCCTTGATCAGTCAGTAGTTTCTTTGGAGTCCCATGTCTGGTGATTATACGCTCGACAAAAACCCGAGCGGTCTCGTCCGCCGTCTGTTCTCTTATAGGTTCAGCTTCAGTGTATCGGCTGAAGTGGTCTATAAAAGTTAACAAGTATTTATTCCCGCGGCTACTCTTTGGGAACGGCCCCACGATATCCAGGGAAACCATTTCGAATGGCTCCTTGGGAAAGAAGGGGGCCTCTAGAGGAGCTGTTAACCCAGGGGGGGTCTTTCTCTGAGCACACGAGTGGCACCCCTTAACGAACTCTTCTATATCTTTCCCCATCGAGGGCCAATAGTACTTATTCTTTATCAATTCCTGGGTACGTTCTCTTCCCGGATGTCCCGCCCATGGCCGACTATGGTGTTCCTCCATGATCTGTTGCCGGCGATCTAGTGGAACCAAAATTTTCCATTGATTTGGGTCATCACTTATTCCGTAGTGTATTATCCCATCCGCCCCCGTCCGTAACCCTCGTGGGTTATTTTTGACCCATCTCTGGCATTCTTCGTCCTGTTCCTGCCCTCTTTTCCAAAGAACCCGTTGGGCTCCTTCGTCGAACGTCCTTATACCCCCTACGGCCCTACTCAGGGAGTCCGCGTTGGTATGCTTCTTCCCTGGTTTGTGGACGACCTGATACTCGAATTCCTCGAGTCTGAGAGCCCACCTCATCAAGCGTGAGGACGGGTCTCTTAGGGACAGCATCCATTTAAGTGCAGCGTGGTCAGTGACAAGTGTAAACTTTCGACCCAACAGATAGCACCTAAAATGCTTGGTTGCCCAAACTACCGAAAGTAGCTCTCTTTCGGTAGCCGAATAATTTTGTTCCGCTGGGTGTAGCTGTCGACTGGCAAAGGCGATAGGCCTTTCTTGTCCGTTTCGGAGTTGTGAGAGGACGGCCCCTACTGCCATTCCAGAGGCATCGGTCGCCAGAATGAAAGGGTCCCGGAAATCAGGATAAATCAGCACTCGGTCAGAACACAATATCTCCTGTAGAGCGGTAAACGCCTCGTCTTGTTCTTTCCCCCAGTGAAATGACATTCCCTTCCCCGTCAACTGGGTGAGGGGCTTGGCAATTTCGGCGAACTGAGGTACGAACCTCCGGTAATATCCAGCGAGACCCAGGAAGCCTCTCACTTCCCGAGCCGAACCGGGTTTTGGAAATTCTGTCACCGCCGTGATCTTTTCTGGGTCAGGTTTCACCCCTTCACTGGTTACCAAGTGGCCAAGGTATTTTACCTGCCTGACCACAAACTTACATTTTGGTCCTTTCAACTTCAGATTAGCACCCCGCAGTCGCTCCAGCACCCTTCTTAATCGAGTGCAGTGCTCATCCATATCACCACTGAAGATGATAATGTCATCTAAATAAACATAGCAGTCAGTCCCCTTAACTCCCATCAGTACCTGGTCCATAGTTCGCTGGAATGTGGCTGGGGCCCCAGCAAGCCCGAACGGCATTTTATGGTACTCGTAGTGCCCCCCTAGGGTGGTGAAGGCAGTTTTCGGTCGATCTTCCTCGGCCACCGGTATTTGGTGGTAGCCGCTAGCAAGGTCTAATGTTGTGAAAAGCCTACTCTGTCCCAACATCTCTAATGTTTCCTGAATCAATGGTAGGGGGTAAGCATCCACCTGCGTTACTGCATTCAGCCCCCGGAAATCAGTGCAGAATCTATACTGGGTCCTTCCGTCTTCACTTCGTTTGGGTACCAACACGACAGGTGCAGCCCAAGCACTGTCGGAAGGAGCTATCACTCCCTTGCGTAACATTTCTTCTAAGTGTTCCTCTACTACCGCTCGTTGGTTGAAGGGCACTCGATACGGGCGCTTGATCACCGGGGGAGCTTCCCCTGTTGGTATTCTATGCTTCACCCCAGTAGAGCAGCCTTCCTTTCCCGGTTCGTCGAATAGATCTTTAAACTCTTCTAGCAGCGACTCGACTACACCCTTATCCGACTCACCGAGGTGGTCTACATTCCATAGTTGAGCCCCCTTTTCCAGAGCATTCTCGCTACCCTCTACTCGGTGTATCCGAACGTCCCTTTCATTTCTTTCCTCCGTATGCCATTCCGCGCCTATTCCCAATAATTGCCCTTTATCGAGGTAGGTATCCACCGGCCCCGAGTTCATAAGTTGGATCCAAACCTCCCCGTGTTCTACGAGCCCAATACTTCGCCCTACTCTTAAGCTACCTTGTTTCAATGGTACCGGCTCGACAACCACCACTGCCTTCTCTCTCTGGTGGATCGTTGCTCTAATGAGTTTCTCACTACACGAAGGGATTGCGATTCGAGCAGGGCTGGTAATTTCTAGCCCCTTGGTCTCATCGTGCTTGTCGGGTTGTTCGTGGGATCCCGGGGTCTCTACTGCTTTGTTCGCGGCCTGCTGGTTTCCGCGTTTGGCCCTCTTTTCCCTCTTCTGTTGGTGCTTTCTTTCTTGGGCATGGATTAGGTCGGACGAGGATCCATCCTTTGGAATTGGCTCCTCCTGCGTCGTTTCCCTTGTACTTCTCCCTTTCGCTTCTAAGGAATTTATAGCCACTCCCAACTGGTGAAGGGGATGTACGTTGACTGGTTGCTCCTCAAAACTCAGGCCAGCGTCAGGCGGCGTCACTATCACCTCCCGGTTACGAATATCCAGTTTGGCTCCTAGCTTTTCTAGCAAATCCAAACCTATGATTCCGTCTCCGGGCAAGTTCACGCTGATTATCATCACCTGATGTTTCACTTCCAGGCCGTCTACTTGGCACATCAACTCTTGTACCCCCAAAATACGCAGAGCCTGTCCTGTTACTCCTCTAGCTCGGACACTGGCGGGCCTTAATTGAACTCCCGGAAGCGCCGTGCGAATTAGCGTCACTTCGGCCCCCGTGTCTACTATCATGTGGTGGAGATATCCCCCAATTAGCATGTCCAGTTTTATCAATTTACCTACTCCGGCTCCCACCCCTGTAAGCCATTTCTCATCCACAGGCTTGGGTTTCTCCGGCCCAGACGGGGGGTGACCGTCGGGCCTTAAGCATTTTGGGGGCCCCTGCACGGGGTTCAATTTCTTTTCGGCGGGCAGCTGCTGGGATCTGCACTGGTTCGCTATATGCCCTTGCCGTCCACACCTGTAGCAAGTTACCCTTTCTCTGGGGCCCGGGTTATTGCTTACTCCTTTAGCCGGTGGTGGCATTCTGCATCCCCTTGCGTAATGTCCTAACTCTCCACACCGATAGCAACGCTGAGAATCGGATTTCCCTAGTCTCGAGGGAAGCGCCTTTTGAATCGCGCTGATACAAGCGTCTTCGATCTGTTCCCTTAAGCTAAACACCGCTCCCGCTCCCCGTGCCGAGGCCTGGTCCTCGTTTCTGGCGATAGGATCCACTGAGCTTCTATACTTATTTCTCTCACTCTCTCGTTGCTGCTCATGGCAGGGGCCGGACCTGCCCCCTGCCTCTTCCAACACATATACGTTCTTTCCCCGTTGATGCTCTTGCAAGGCTTGTTCTACATCTAACGCCAATCTCACTGCATTCTTCAGTGTATCTGGGCGTCCGAACAACACCTGTTTTCCCACCTCACCCGAGAGTCCCCTCATGAACGCTTCTAGCACTTTTCTCTCTACTTCCCGCGCCCACCACTTTGCTTCATTCCCAGATAGATCGGACCTGGTCATTTTCCCCCCCAAGGAAATGCATCTGTCCGAAAATTCTTGGATCCTCTCTTTTGGCTGTTGACTCGTCTCCTGCAAAATTCTTCCATAATATTCAAAAGTATGTGGATCTCCAAACCTTTCTCGCAGTGCGTCTGCAAACTTCTTAAAGCTGACAATACCCTTTAATTCCTCATTTCCTCTGACAAAGGTGGCTGCCGGGCCCTGCAACTTGAGCCTACAAATCCGAACTCGGTCAACGTCCTCCCAAGCTCCACAAGCTGCTACTTCCTCCACATACTCTAGGAATTCGTCAACCGGCCTGGCACTCGCCTCCCCTCCCCACGTCTTGATCAGACCCTGCAAGGACAAATCCTTCCTTGGTGGCTTAGGTGTCCCTCCTTCCTTTATCTCTGTCCGGCTAGCTTCGAGTTCATTTTTCAACTTTTCTTCCGACTGGGCCAAAGCCAGGTTAGCCTTCTCTAATTCTTCTATCCTCTGTCGGAGGTTACTTTCAACCGACATTTTAAAAGGGATTTATCAAAAAAAAATTTTTTTTCGAAATAAAAGTTTATCCCGGATTAGTGGATTTTCTTGCAATCCACCCCACACCTGACACCACTTGTAAACCCCCGACTTTCTCTCTCTTCCTCCTCCCCCTAAATGTTTACAGGAATCTGGGGAAAATATTAATGCCAGGAGAGGGCCTTACCCAAGGACAGGGGAACCTGAAATATTACAGGGAATTGACATTTAGATTACCGACATTTTATTAAATGATAATAAACAAAAAAAATCCTTAAGCTATTTGAAAAAAAAAAATACTTAAACTATTTGAAAAAAAAAATAATTAAACTATTTGATAAAAAAAATAATTAAACTATTTGAAAAAAAAAATAAGTAAACTATTTGAGAGAAAAATTACTTAAACTATTGGACAGAAAAATACTTAAACTTTACTAAACTGGAAACTTGTAAACCAGAGTTTTATTAACTTAAAGTTTGCTGATCGAAGAATGAGAACAAAACAAATACATCACTGTCCGTGTTTATCTATACGTATGCATAGTTTGGTGTTATTTGGTGTAAACTGATGAACGACGTAAACAAACAACATAAACCCTCGGTACGTGGAAGCTACGTCCAACGAGGTTACCTGTCGTAGCTAGATAGTGGATTAGTCATTCAGCTGTGAGGTTCCCGGTGGATGGAATCGGTGAGTCGATGATCGATATGCTCATATCCATACTAGTTCCAAGTCAAATCTCCAACCAGAGGTGCTCCCCATAAACCATAGGCCGATAAGGTGGTGAGATGAGGGGGGGGCGCTCCGGCGGGTGTTGGCCAACTGATCCACACACTGACTGCAAGCGACTGATCCCGGTGCTCCGTCCTTTTAATCCTCTATAAAGTATGTAGGGTCTTACGGGGCCTCGGAGGCGTCCCGCACCGTTATTTGTTTTGTTTACTTTTCAGCATATTTCCCATAAAACAAAATCAATACACTCACATTTGAAACACAAAGATATTCTTAGAACATTTATAATATTATCAATAATTATTAATTCTTTATATAAAACTAACCAAATACAAAAAAAAATATTTATCTCTAATTTACACTTTTTTTTTTTTTTTTTTTTTTCATAAATTTTACGAGGGTACTTTGTTAGATAATTACTTGTCAGCGCAAGACCCCTTATTCGGCTTAAACAATGACTGATAATTTTTTCCTTCAATAACTAAAATAAACGAATTACAGGCGTAAACAATCGCTAATTTACATTGGCTATAAAAGTCTATCGGTCACAAAAGGTTAATGATATAGCAAATGTTTTACTCTGAGAAAAATATGTAAATACATATAAATCGCAGCCCTATTTATATATAAGTATACAATCGAATATATGGTTAAATAATTGTTTCAATTTTTTATCTAACAGGGTACATGCAGATATGGAGCACAATGTGTAGAAGCACATGGGCCTGATGAACTTGTCGAGTGGCGGGAAAGGTTTGAATACCGAAGAATGAAGCTACAAAGGGCATGTGAAAAAGAATTATATGGAAAGTCATATACAGAACTTCTTCTAGAAAGGTTAGTTGAAAACTTAAATAAAAATTCATGTTTGTAAAACTTAGTTCCGTTATGATGCTATTCATTCATACTTAAGATTCTTTATCCCAATTAATAATTAAATTCATTGAGGGTTACATTGTGATCATGTATATTTAAAAAAATTGGGGTGTCTTATACTCCAAACTCGTCTTAAACTTCAATCTTTGCTCAGTTTTCTTATTAATTAAAATATGTTATATGTTTACTTTATCAATTAATCTTTAAAGTTAGATGTGGTTTCCAATATAAAAAAATGATCTAAATGTCAAAAAGTATAAGCGCACTATATTATCAGAAGTTGGGACAATTTAAAATATTAACAACAATCACCATTTATTTCTATTCCTAGTCATCAAAGCTATGTTTAATAATCAAGCTTGATGGGAGATACTCTGCTAGGAAGAGATGATTGTCTTTCATCTGTCTGAATATGTGTTCTATGAAGGCAGTCGAAAAAAATTATTCAATCAATCTGAAATTTTAAAGCTAAATTGTTCAACGTGTCAAAATATGCTGATTAGTTTTTGAATTAAATACAATAACTAGAAGTATAAAAAAATTAAACACAAAAAAATTCGGGACCCATTCAGCCAACTTTTAAAATTTCTCAAGTTCCTATCCAGAATATGTTTAGGGTTTGAAGGAAATTAAGTTCATCATTGATAATACAATAATAATTATTTATTCCTGCTAAACACAATAATTTAAACCATCGACTGAAGTCTAAGATTCAATTTTTTTTATCAAGGAATAATTTTTAAATTATTCTCTACAATAAAAAAAATTAGAATGTTACAGATAATGTAATTGATTTTTTTTCTTATTAAGATTAATGTTAATTTTATTTCTGTGCCAATTTCTTCAGATTTATTCTGTTCCTTTGTTTTATTTGTTAGTAGTATTATTCAAGGGGATTTATTGTTACTTTCTCCAAATATCTTACAGATTTATACATGGCTATTTTTTTCCCCACAGATGGTCGCAGACACCAGAGCCTTCAGAAGTGATGAGAGACACATTGGAGGGAATAGACGATGCATGCAGTTCCTCTCTTGCAGCAACCATGTCTTCCAAGGAAAGTCGTCATTCTTGGTCCTTTACTCTCACTTGTCAGAAACCTCTTCGCGCTGTCGCCCTCCTTCAAGACACATATAGAAATCACTTTTTTCTCACGTAATTGACAAATGAATTATTAGAATAAATTGCATGTTTTTACTTATTATTTATAGTAACTCAATTTTTATAAATAAAATTTAATTGAAAACAATGTATTAATTAATAGTTGGTTAATTTTAAAGGAATATTAGTTTTTATTTAAGTTTACAAATAGTATAGTCTTTATATTTAGTCTAGGAATCAATGACACATTTATTCAATAGATGAACGTAAATGTACCGATATCCTTAATCATTAGTCCTTATTGGATACAACTAGGATCGTCAAGTCTTGCTGACCACGTGACAACTTGGGCACATTTCTTATGAAATTTGGGCTCTATGTGGTCAATTTTTTCAGTTCCATTTAATCAAACAGTAAACGGCTGTAATTTTTTCTAAAATATTCAGCACGGCAAGGTGAGTAAAAATCAATCGCATCGACCGAGGCAGGTGCATTTCTTAAACTGCTGCAAAAATCAAATTTTGGTTGAATCGATTCAACCCTATTGGAAACACTTGAAAATGTAATTATTTGAAAGATTTTAATATCTGGTTAAATTCCTATAAAGAACTGACACTCTCAAACATGGCAAATAGTTATCATTACGGCATGTGGGCTGAACCAATAAAATAAATAAATATTAATAAAAATTTGAAATGTTTAAGCACGTCATTTCTGCAAACACATTCGAATTTCAAATCAGTTCTTTACCGACATTTAACCAGATATTAAAATCTTTCAAATAATTATATTTTCAAGTGTTCAATTTAGGTTTAACCAATTCAACTGAAATTTGTTTTTTGCATTAGTTTTGGAAACCCACTGGCCTGGGTTGTCTTTTTGTTGTTTTAAATACATGCTACTTTTCAATAATTAGCAATTCTGTTCAAAATATTGGTTTGCTTTCAATGATAACCCAATCATTAACGAAATCCCTCAATGTAAATGTAGCTTGATCATGGGTTTTTTTTATAGGATTCTTGCTGAATATTTTAGAACAAATTGCAGCTATTTACAATTTGGTTAAATGGAATTGAAAAATTTGTCATGTTTGAGCTTGTGGGTTTTGAAAATTCACCCGATTACATCAGTTTCCGCTAAGGTTTATAGCATAACTGGGTGTAATTTAACTTTTGTATAAATTGCAGGGGGTTTATCATTCTGTTGAATGGGACCTCAAAATTTGACCACTTGGAGTCCAAAATGGATGTTGTTCACCAGAAATTGATCCGTACCTGTAGCCGATTGTTTTATAGTTTATTTTTCTCTCCTTATCTAGCTGTCTCCCCCCTTCTCGATCTCATGGTATTTATTCTTTCTTCTTCTAGGCTACAACATATCTACTATCTTATCTACGTCACTGCTTTTTACCATTTTTTTCTTATTGGTGCCATCCTTTGTTATAGCCACTTACGGTCCTTTCCATTGTCACGGGTATTTTTTCCGCATGGGGAACTAACTTTAAGACTTTAATGTTTATTCTTTTTTTATCCAACTAAGTAATTCCAACATTTCTAATTTTATAAACTAAATCACTTTACTAGTTTTGACATTAAAAATAACACTACAATATGCACGATGTTGATTTGATCATTATTCTCTACTAACTGAGAATATCAAAATGAAAACATTCTTATTACACTAAATAAAATATTTTTTATATTACTGGCTACGATCTATATAAAATCACTTATAAACACTAGGTCTTAAAAAGTTAATTTCCTTCATAGCTATATTCAAAAGAACTAGCATATTGAATTGAATTGGCTCTAAAGATGACAATGGTATTCATATTGATTAGCAACGAGCTGTGGTACATTATTAAAAACTTGCTGTGGTTTTCAAGGGCCAGCACCAACAGTGCTCTCCTAGGCATGTCCGTCACCATCATCAATAGTATAGCACCAACCACATAGGTCCAAGAGGTGTCATCCTATCTGCGTCAAGCCAGCAAGTGCTGTGTTCTTTTTCTGCTTGGGAAAAAGCTATGAAAGAGGGGGAACATAGTTCCTTTTTGTATTGCCATGTACCAGCCTTAATTTTGTCTATAAAAAGAAAAATGAACTATATGAAGGAAATTCAGTGTTAATATTCCCAGATTTAATGTACAGATCTCTCTTAAATTGTTTAAATATAACATAAAGATGTTCATGCATGAAGAGAGAAAAGGCAGTTTGAATTCATGCCTGCTAAACCTTCTAATCTGTTTACCTCTTTGAGTATATTAGATGTTATGCTCTTTAAAAACTTTTCCAATCCCTTATAATTTTTTTCTTATTGTTAACAGATTTTAACTCTTGTCATGTCCATTGTACTTTAAAAAATTGTCTCTTTCTAAAAATATATTATATCACCTACCTATGTTAATTGTTAACAAAACTATTAATTCACAATTAACTTAAAATAAAAATATTCTTTAATTCTTCATAAGGTTCAGGAACACATATATATTACTATATCATATACTAGTTAATGTTATTTATAATAAATATTCAATCCTTTCAATCAAAAGTCCTTAAAACAATAGTTAATTCCCCTTATTACGTCAGCTACAAAGCCCTTCATAACGATCTAAACATACACTACATTCTTGAACTCACTCCTTCCAAGCTCATGAAATTCCTTAGTAACCTATCCAACCAGCCTAATCCCGTAGCACAGTCATCACTCTGCGCCACTCATCCCTATAAACTCCTCGGAGACTAAATTGGCAGTGGTCTCGTGACCTGCTATAAATATGTGACAGTTTGAATCCTGGCATTGGTCAGTTTCTCCAATCATGTCCTGAGCGTATGTGGCTCAGTAGGTGTCCTCCACTGGTTCATATACGGTGATGGCGAAGCGTTGGGGACTTCCCAATACTCTTATTATTATTATTCTGCATGTTTTGTTTGTATACCCAATATTTCCAACAGTTCCCATGAAGCTTTTCTTAGCTTCACAGTTAGCAGTAGGTTCAGTTCTAATTTTGGTCACAGATTAATTTAATGGATTTATATCTGTCAGCAGAACATTTTTATGTTCCATACAGTCAAGGCTATACATCTTTTTTTAGCAAATTGTCGAGAACTTGTGTGATTTTTAAAGGCATAGAAATAGAAGTCTCACAGAATTCTCTTTTAGATTACTTTTTTTCCATAAATTTCTCAATTTCACTGCTGGTGTATTTATCCCAAGTCTAATTATAAAACATTTTTTCATGCGTATTAAAATGTGAACATTAGTGGATTGTCTGATGTAACTAAGTTAGGTGGTTTACATCTAAATTGTGTCTTATAAAGCTCTGTCTATAATCATCACCTGACATGGGACCAGACTACCTCCTTAGCCCCGGCTGGTTCCAGGGAGCCTGGGCTTGTTCTTCTTCTATCTCAGGCTCCCCAAATAAGTTAAAATGTACAAATACCGCTGTTGATAAACAGAGTTTTATGCCGAAATAAATCCCGAAAAACTAACTAAAATCCTCTAACGTTATCTCTTACCATAGTGAATAAATGTTGATTTGGCATAATTATTTCTTTTCTCATTGTATTACAATATTTTTACAGGAGAATCTGTACGATAAATGATAAAGGTGATAAACTTGTTGAGGCTGATTTCAAACGAGAGCAAGAGTGGACGGATACAGAAGAAATCACTTCAATAGATGCAACATTAAGCCATCAAATTACAGTAGTATTTTCGACTGACATTTATGGCACGTTCAGACAATCAATAGTGTTTGATTTCGGGTCAACTCCTGCACTTGTCAAGCACCTTTGTGTTGATGTCATAGCTGTCACGGATGTAGATAAAATGAAGGAATTGAAAAAGGTATGTCTATTTAGAATTTAATTATTGTTTATCTACTAAAATTGTAACTTCAGTCTATTATTGATAATATTTGGTATTCAATGACTTATGATTAGTTCTGAATTGTACACCATTATAAAAGGTTGATACAATAATATACTATAATTTTTTATACCATTTATTCACACCATATTTCAAACTGCATCAGTTAATCTTCAATCCTAATTAACCATAACTTCAATTAATGTGTAATATATTATCAAATTAAAATTATTATAGTCTTTAAATGGTGAACTTGATAAAAACAATATACATCAGAATAAATTGTTATAGATTGGTGCGTTGACAAGTGTATGAAAATATTAGAATCTTAGTTTGACTAGTTATAATTAATTTAAGGATCCTTAGTTAAATTTATCTTATTTTTTTTACATTGATTAGATAAATTGAATTAATTTGATTAGCTTCATGTTGTTTTTGATAATTGTCAGGAATTGATTTTGTCATCTGGAGATAGATGGAATAATGAAAATAGTTCTATAGTTAGTTACAACACAATACATACTAGTGAAGTTTTACAAGCGGAAGCTGAAAGAGAAAGTGAACTCTTGGCAGCATATCCTCCTCCGAGCCCAGTCACATTCACTTTAACTCAGGGTACGGTTTCTGAAAAGAGGCCTACCAGGAACAATTACCGCGCAAGAATGCATGAGCTTTTATTCGTTGAAGAGATGGCACGATATGAACTGGTAAGTTGTTTTTTTTCTTCCTTTCACCTCTGTTTGTTTTAAGATAATTTCCATAATGATAGCTAAGTGATCTTAAATTTTAAACCTGTATGCTAAACACCTCGGTTTATGCTAATAATGTGTTATTAATTATAAATCATAACAAGTATTGTGGAAATCTTAGGCCAGAAGCTATTTAAGATTTAAAGTTTTGAGAGAACAGCTCCTTTTGATTAGCTGTTTTAATTTTATTAGGTTTTTTCTATCAATATTTTGACTTTGCATTTTAGTTGCAGGCCATAGTTCATAATTTAAGTATCAAAATTTTAGTTCGTAAAAAGTTATTTTGATTAAATTGAAAATAATAATGAGGCCACTAATTTTTGGATCAACTAGTCAGTAACTACTTTTTAGACAAATTGATTATTACTAAAAAAATAATTTTTCTGCAGGTGGCTAATTATAACATTCAAGCTAAACTGCAAATAGCAAAGAATTACCTGTTATCACCCAGTGGAGTCGCTGCTTCTACAGCTAAATATGCCCACAATGGCGAACTCTTTGCTCTATTGAACCTTGGTAAAAACGTCTCGGAAGACACTTCTGCTGGCAGACTTATCCTTAACAACTGTACCACCGTTTTTATCTCTCCAGCAAAATTTAAAAATGGTGAGCTTTATTTATTGTCGTACATGGTTACTGACATTATGTCATATTATAATTTATTTGTCTAACCCCTTAATCTTTCTCTCTTATTTATTTTGTTCAATTCAAAGATGAAAGAGTGAATGAAAAAGAGATAGAAGAAAAAAGAATTGTCCATGAAGCTTTAATAGAAGACAAAGGAAAGAATGTTGTTTACCTACGTCTCTCATCAACTACGGTCCAGTCGCTTAATCTTAAAGTAAGATAACTATTTCTTTTCTATTCTATGTTTATATTTTTTTTTTTTTATTAGTAAGAAGTAACATTTGGGCTAATCTCACTAGCACCTCAGTGATCACTAATCTCACCACCTACCGTCTATGGCGACAACCTTTATTAACTTAAGATTCTAACTCTTCATGAGGTGTTTTCCCATGGAATTTTATTCCTTGATTGCCTTATCAGCCATCCTGTTGTAAATTGTTACATTGTAAAACAATTTACAGTATAATTGTGCAAAATTTGTACTTTTTTTCAGTTTTTATATATATAGTTTTAATTTTCATTTCAGCCTGAGACAAAAGTGCTCCTAGACGTACAGTTTCAACTAAATAGGGTTCCATACTGCGAGTGGCATCAGGCGATTGACAAAATAGCAGACTTCAGAATAATATTCCCTGACACATATGTAGAGCCGACGATACCCTGGTCACCGCAGAGGTATTTTGAATTGTTTTTATAAATTTTTGATGTAGTGCCTATTTGACACAATACAGCAGTTAAGGTAACTGTTTTGTGATTTTGGTGAAAGATATTAGTCAGATGACATATTTTTGGATGTCTTGCTCAGGTTTGTTTTCTTAGTTATGAAAATACTTTTTATTTCAATAGAAATTGGATTTGTTCTTTTGCTTTTCCACCAAACATAGAGTGATAAAAATAAATGAAAGAAAATTTATCTATTCACCTATTACACACTTTTTTTTTTCATTAATATTAGTCTTAATGTTGAATTTGTGGAACAAATTCATATTTAGGAGGAGGGTATGACTGTATTTTTTCTATACAGGCAGGAGTCATTGAGATATTTAATTGTTAATTGTAGCTTTGCGTAAATGAAAATGGTAATAATAGCCAGCAGTGATTATAATTTCTTCAAATATGGTTTTACATGTTTACTACTTTTGTCTATGCTAGAATAAGTAAATACATAAAAACTGATGTATTCATGAAACATATTTTATTTACCATTTTCTTAGACAATGGAGTGAATCAACAGATTCAAAACTCAACCCAAAGCAGAAGGAAGCGGTGATGGCTATGACTACTCCTCTTGAAGTACAACTTCCTCCTATCTTGATCATTGGTAAATCATATAAAAAACCAAAAAAGTGTATTTTAATAATTATTGAGCATATTTTGTGTACTAAGTCATGTTATCTCTTTGTCAGGTCCCTTCGGTACAGGGAAGACATATACTCTGGCTCAAGGTATAAAAGAAGTTCTCAAGCAGCCTGGGACTAGGGTGCTAGTCTGTACTCATTCGAATTCAGCAGCAGATTTATACATCCGTGAATATCTTCATCCATATGTGGAGGCTGGTCATGAAGAAGCTAGACCCCTCAGGATATTCTATCATCGGCGCTGGGTTGCTACTGTCAACCATGTTGTTCAAAAAGTAAATTGAAATATTTCATCACCGTAATATTTTGTATGTTTCTCAAAGGAGAAAGGTGGAAAAAGGGTACATGGGCTTACTTGCCCATTTTGGGGAGAACATCTTTTTAAAATCAATGCATTCAGAATTATTCTCAATAACAGTATTTGCAAATTGGAGGTCTAAGTTTCTAAAAATTAAAAATAGTGAGTTTCTAATTTTCTTATGCTAAGGCGCCAGTCTAACTATAACGAACGAGTATTTTTCCTGGTTTTGTATTATTTAAATTTGTATACAATTGGGAAACCAAATACCAAACCTTAATATTTTTCATTATATATTAAAATATTTATTCATTTTTAGCTTAGGTTAAAGAAAAAAAATGTCACATTTATTAGTGAACAATGTTCTGATATATTTCATATCATACTCACTAACTCAGGTCTTCATATGAAATATTAGGTGCATGATGATGGCCTAAAAAATGGATAAAGAAGTTGTAGAAGAAAATAACAGTTGATATCGCAAAAAAAAAACAACTGATTTTTTCCCTCAGAAAAATATTCTTAAAAATAAAATCCTTTTGCAATATGAATGTGATGTTTTTACTATTTTAGTTTCTTTTTTATTAATTTCTATTTATTTTTTTCAGTATGCAATGATTGAAACAAATGAACAAGGAATGCGAGCTTTTAAAATTCCCAAAGTTGAGGACATCTTAAAGCACCGAGTAATAGTTGTCACATTAAACATTTCAATGCATCTATCGACAATGGGTCTGCGAAAAGGTATTTATTTTTTTTGAAATTTAATTATTACAAGGGTTCGGCCGAATAATGATTTATGTTAAGGAAATAAAGTTCCTACAGAAATCAACAGATTTCATTGCTGTGCCACTTTACACAGCTGGAATGGTGAGTTCTATAATTCTATCAATGGCCTAGGTCACAGTAAAGAACATGTAAGGGAAGCTACATGGAATGTTATTCTTTTTAAAATCCGATTTTGCAGAATGATAAAGAAACAGTATCTGAACATAACCTAACTCTGACAAATCTTATTTTTTCATAATTTTATTCCTCATCCTATTTGTGTTTATAAATGCTTTTTCTGCCCAAAATAAATATTGGTAAAATTGCCAAACATAGATTTAAAATAATGCCTTAATTTTTTTAGTTGCCCATAGTTTTTAGTTCTTAAAAGGTTTGCAGAGATGTAAACTTGTTAAATTTGTCAGTACTGTTTGGGTAGTCGATGCAAATACCTTGTATATATAATATTGTTTGTTATGCGCCTTTTTGTGTTCTATATATTAACATCTGTTTTTTTTTTCTCTTTAGGACACTTTACTCATATACTTCTCGATGAAGCAGCACAAGCAATGGAATGTGAAGCGATCATGCCTTTAGCCCTGGCAAATGAAAGCACAAGAATAGTTCTAGCTGGTGATCACATGCAGGTACAGTAGTAATTTGCTATTAATAACACAGCCCTACAAGAAAAAAATTTTTTTTTGGTGCCTAGGATTATAAAAGTGTTTTTAGCTATATTTGGGTGCTGAATCAAAATATGAAATCAGTTTTTCTCTATTATTTTAGATCACAGTATTTTTTTAACGTGTAGTTCTACACAAAATGTGCTGTTCTAAATCACATATATATATATATATTTAAGGATTGGTTCCTGTATATTAATCATCCTGATGTGTTTTTTGACAATACATGTTAAAAGAAAAGACAAAAATTGTTAGTAACTTTGTAAACAGATCTTTTCTTGGATACTTTGGTGTTAGGCTTGGTGATCAAGATAAAACTTGGGCACCGCATCAGGTCTATAAAACTTGTATAGAACATTCACGACAGTGGACTACCGGGAAAAGGAACAGTCTGAAAATTCAGTGTACTGATGGTTTGGAGAGAACCCAAAAATCACTTTAGTGACTGCTATTTCTGCCTAGTTGGGGTGATTTGTGCTGGCTTAAAAATGATAAACCTTCTGCTTACACAGCAAAGTGGCCACACCAAATACCCTTCCTTCTTGTGCTACTGGGATAGCAGAGACACAACACACCACTGGGTTAGAAAATAGTGGTCTAAGAGACTAAACATGGACGTTAAAAAATATTTAATTTATTTCATGACATTTTTTTAATTCTAACATGTGATGTTAGCAATGTTCTAATTGTTAATCTTATCTATTGATCTAATTTTGTCATTAATTATCATTAACTATGTATTTGCTTTGTTTTTTTTTGTTCATAGCTAAGTCCTGAGCTCTTCTCAGATTTCGCTAAAGAAAGGAATCTTCATATTTCCCTACTCGAGCGACTGTATGATCACTATCCCACAAATTTCCCCTGCAAAATTCTTTTGTGCGAAAACTACAGAGCTCACGAAGCAATCATTCAGGTATCGAATACATGAAAATTTTATTATAATTGTCTACTGTGTCTTGAGTAAATTTTTTTTCTGTCATAAATTAAATACTTCAAGGTGATAGATGACATATCAAAACCCAGTTTTGCCTTATGCGCCTTTTTTTCACTAATGAATTATAGTTAAAACAATAATTTTCTTTCAGTTTACTTCGGAGCTGTTTTACGAGCAGAAGTTAGTTAGCAGTGGAAAACAGCCCAGGCATGATCACTTCTATCCATTAACTTTTTTCACAACAAGGGGGGAAGACGTTCAAGATCAGAATTCAACAGCTTTCTACAACAACGCTGAAGTAAGTTTATTTTATGCTATGTTTTAAAAAATAATTTGGCAATATTTATTTTGACATTTGTTTAACATATTTCCCTTGTAAGGTTTACGAGGTGGTAGAAAGAGTTTGTGAATTAAAGAAAAAATGGCCGACGTCTTGGGGAAAACTTGACGAGCAATCTATTGGGATCATGACCCCGTATGCTGACCAAGTGTTTAGGATACGTTCTGAACTAAGAAAGCGGAGATTAGGAGGAATTTCTGTTGAAAGGGTTCTCAATGTTCAAGGTGAGATACTTAATAATTAAAAAAAAATGAAAGTTTGTTTAGTGTTCTAGCTAAATATTTAATATATTTGAATGTATTGTTTAGTTACTAATATAATAATACTTTTTCAAACCAATAATGTTTCTTGTACAAATAATATATATTCTCTTGTCAATGTAATATTAAATTTTCAAGCACATTATTTTATTCCTTGCCTGTATTAATATGTTAATAAGATTACAAGCTAGTTGTTATAATATAGTGAAAAGTGCAGAGAAGAAATCGTTAATTTCAATTTTTGTCAGTTTCTAGTTATGGTTGGGAAAAGTAGTTTAAGTACTAGAATAGAATCGTGTAAACTTTTAAAATTGGGAGAAAAGCAATCCGCTATCCATTGAAACACTAGAATCAATCACCCTTTAACAACACATTAGCCTTAAGTTTCAGACTTCAAAATCAAATTCTCTTATGCAATATATTTATCAGCAAACAAGTGTCACGATTAATTCATTTTATAATGTCTTTTTTTTTCTTAAACCATAATTACAAAGTTTTGACATAGAGGCATGATATTTTGCATGGCAGTCGTATTTGATACCCTGATGAAAATGAAAAGTAGCCTCATGAAAATAATATAGCATCCTTAACCCCTTGACATACAATGACGTCTGGGAGACGTCATTCATTTCATGTGTGATTGTAGACTTTGACGTCGCCGAGACGGTAAGAACTTTCTTCAGCGAACGCTGCACAGTATACTATTAGGTTCTTTAGCTGCTGCAGTCGTGCCTTGATCCTGTTTTGTTTAAGATGTTTTCCCCTACTCAACAGTACCGATAAACTAAATCGCCTCGGCTAAACAAGTAAACGACGCACGATAAAACCGGTAAACAGTACAGTACTGGCATTACGAACTCCGTTGTACTTATTTGAAATTAGTAAAAATTAGAAATAGTGCTCCCAACATGTCTCAGTTGGATGTATTATATGGAAGTGTATTAGATTACTCTAGTGATGACAATGAGATTGAAAATGATCATCAAAGTGTTTATACTGTTGAGTATTCAAGTGAAGCTATTCTATTCGACAAAATGTGCGTAAACGTGCAAGACCTATTTCAAACAGTGACAAATCTGATGTACCAGAGGATGAATGTAATTGGAAAGAAAAAGAAAATATTGTCTATATAAAACAATTTACTGAAACTACAGGCATGAACTGCTCTGTTCTACGAAGATGGCATACAAATGCAACACTTCTGCGTGATTTCAAACAAGTTTTATGTGATGAATTTTTTTAAATGGTAGTCAGAGAAATGAATAGATATGCAGCACAAATGGAAATAAAACAGAATACAAAAATGAACAAGGACTGGTATTCACTAACAAATGATGAAGTTAGAGCATAATATTACGTGTTTTATCTTTTAATTGTTTATATTTAAATTTAATCTTAGGTTTATAGAGGTTCTGTTAATATAAGAAAGAATTCTGGCAAAAGGAAAATTGTTTAATAACAAATTGATTCATTGAGTTACACGTATTTTATAAATTTACAATGTTAAAATTTATAAAGTTACAATGTACCTTACTATAATGTTTACTGGCCAGTTTTACATTGTTGTGCGTCCTTTGCTGTTCTTGTTTCTTTGTTCTTCTGGTTTCTTTGTCTTGATAGGCGAGCGTAGTCCCTCGAAGCATGCCTCGTGTCTCCTGATTTCCTGTGTGCCACAAGGCAGTACCGTCCCTGCTGGTGACGTCTCTCCCAACCTTCCTGTCTCTCGTGCTGGGTCAAAGTGAATGAGGCGCGGCCTTCTCTCTAGCTCTCGTCGTCCTGTCCTGTTCCGCTGCCTGGTTGAGTTTTCTAGATTTCTTTTGGTTCAATGCCATTTGCCTTAGATATAATTAACTTTACTTATTTTAAAGTTAACAAATCCAATATTAAAATATTTATATTTAATTTTTGATATTATTTATTTGATAACTATTAATATTAGGCATAACAGCATCAAAAACGTTCATCCTTTCATAGCCATGAACCACGGGTCGTTTTTCATTCTTTTACGCTCACTAATTTAGAGTTTATATCAAAACTCACAACATCAAAATATCACAACAATATTTTGCATTATAATGTCGCAGATAAAGAAATCTAAAATAGTATTCAAATATTTATTATTTCTATATATTTTAATTATATATTTTTTCATATAATTTAAAACTTTATATTTAACTTTTACTTTATTTCAAGGTTCTGTTAATAAAATTAGGAAACTTCTGGCAAAATGAATAATAGTTTTATTTACACACATTGAATATATAAAAATTGATTTACAAATAAAATACGTACGTAATAAATAATACTGTTAAAACTAAATTTACGTATTATACTGGCCAGTGCTTCTTTGTGGATAATCTTCGTGTGGTTCGGATTAGCGTCTTCTTAGCTGCAGCGCGTGGTTCCAGGCCTTAGCGTGGGTTGCTACCTGGGCTTGCGTGCCTCCTGTCTCTTCGGTCCCAGATGAAAGAGTGTGTTTTCGTCCTTTGTCGGCTCATATATATCTGCATCTCTCCGCGGCCTTACTGATCTTTCAACTGGTTATCTAATGCCAGTTGTTTCGGATATTTATACTTTGCTTGTTTTGAGGTTTATAAATGAAATGTTTATATTAATTATTGTTATTATAACTATTAATAATTAATATGACGACAATAAAACCGTTCATACTTTCATAGGCATGAACCACGGATCGTTATTATTTTCTTCAACGCTCGCTAATTCAGAGCTTAATTCAAAAACACAATTAAAAATCATAACATTAAAATATCATAACAATAGATATGTATTGGTCAAGGCAAAAAATAATAGAAACACCCATATTTTCGAAAATTATGCCTTGTAAACATTTTTTGGCCATATCGCACTTTCTTCGCAATATATATATCGCGTTGACGCACATTTTATCTGTATGTCAAGGGGTTAATCAATTACTTATTTTTAAAAAAATAAATATTTTCCTATCATAGTATGTGTATTATCAATTTGAAATTCTCGGTATTCTGATTAATAATGTGTATTAAATTAACGATGGACTGTATCATAACACTATTTCATTATAACTCTTGTTAAAATTGTGTTTGTAATATTTTTGCAACCACAGTTTTACAATAAGGAATGATGTATTGCATGGAAGTTTTACTTGATGCCCTCAAAGATGATAATAATAAAAGCAATTAATCAATTACTTGGAATTAAAAAATAAGTATTTTCTGATGGTATTAAATAGTAAATCAAATTAAGGTGTAAATCGACACTATGAACAGGAATATATTTTAGGACTTAAGTGGAGTAAAAATAAAATAAAATTTTTTTTCATATCTTGGGAGAAGGGGGTTGTTGCATCTAATACATTAGTGTAGTCTTAGTCACCGATCAGTCTTATAGATATAAAAGTAATATTTTGTGTTTCTTCCCTGTACTCTTTAAATAACATGCATATCATAAAAAGGAAATTTATTTTAACTTAGTATGTTATTATTGTCATATATTGATTGTAAAGATGATTTGAAAATAATAGCATTTACTTTCAGGAAAGCAGTTCAGAGCAATATTCTTAAGTACGGTACGAACAAGAAGAACTTGTGACTCGAAATCCGCAACAGAGAATGATTACTATGGATTTCTTTCAAATTCAAAACTACTCAACACTGCTATTACGAGAGCCCAAAGTTTAGTTGCTGTCATAGGCGATCCAGTATCGCTGTGCACAATTGGTCGGTGTAGGAAAGTCTGGGAAAGGTTCATCCAAATATGTAGTGAAAACGGTTCCCTGTATGGAATAAAGTGGTCATACTTAAGATCCCAATTGGACGGAGTTGAGCTGAAGAAAATGTACACACTGAATCCTCTCGCACCCGAGTTCATTCCGAGACAGTACAGAGAGCCTCAGTACTTTGTGAAGCCACTGATGAATGGCTACCCACCATTGTTGAGGTTCCCTCAGCAACAACAGCAACAGCAGCAACCACCACAACAACAACAACAACAGCAGCAGCAACAACAACAACAGCCTTTCCTCCCTGCACCTCAGATTTTACCTTATCCTATCTTGTACCCAGCAGTACCTTTCTTCCCTATAAGGACGGTGTATCCTCCACCGCCGCCTCCCATCGTCTATCCTCCCAACATAGTCATAAAGAATGAGGCTCAGGGAGTGCAACCGCTTGTTGCTGTTCGACCTCCTCTCTGTTCTCCCAGCCTTCAGCAGCAGTACGTGCGGCCGGTAATCCAGCAACAGATGCCCGTTGAGAGAAAACAAGACAAGAGAGACATACAGTTTCTGCACAATGTTCATTTCCCTAATGTAAGTTGAAAAATGGTTAATTTTGATTCACTTATTAATTAAATATATATTTATTTTATTATTAATAAAAATATTTTTAAATAAATAGGTATCTTACTTCTATCAAGTGGTGTTTAGTAACAGATAATAATTTTGCTCAAAAATATTATGTATAATACCACTATGGAGTATATATAAAACGTACTTTTTTTCCAAAAAAAAATCAGCTTGAAATTTAGGTGTGCCTTATACCTCAAATGCTTATGAAAAATAATTATTTTTCCCCTAATTTTCTTAACAGTTGGTATATGTTTTTCCTTGATTAAGTAAAGTAAGTAAAGACGTGCTTAAAAAAAAAAAAGTGTATTCTTTAAAAAATTAGATTTATGTTTGGGGAGGAACTATGAGAAAACTAGATTTTCAATGGACTGTTGGGTAGCTCACCACAATGTAATGTATGTATTAACCATAAATCGTGTTCATTCCTCTGTAGTACAATATTGGTTGATTTTTTTTTTTCCACTGATCACTGAAATAAAGTGCAATTCAAAGATCCTTATTTCAGTTTACTGGGATCTTCATGTTTCTAGAAAGCCCTATTGAATTTTCTATTAAAGGATTTATATACTAGTGACATTTCCACTATTAGGGGCTATGAAAAAGTAACTTCCAGTGCGTTTCTGGCAAAAAGGTATTATTACCAATTTTAAAGAGCATTTATTAGATTGAAATCCAAGTTAGATATGTCGTTAGTTTCGCCTGAATAACTTTTTTTTATAACCGCTCTTGTAGAGGATTGAATTTCATAAAACATATTTGTTATTACTCCCAATAGAAGCCGAGAAATGTTGAAATAACAATTTTAGTGAAAGTTGGTTAGAAAATGCAAATATCACCCTCTATTTAAATTAGTATTCCTGAATGTTATACCATCTTTAATCCATTATGAGATTCATGTAAAATTTGGGAGAAAACAAATTTTCTGATGAAGAAAAATACAAATTTTTAACACATTCACAAATACACTGCCCCATAAAAAGAGTGGCCCACTAAGAAAAATTTGTTATAAAAGTTATTAAAAAATAAGTGCACGATAAAAGTTCATTCTTTAATATAAAGAATACTAAAAATTATTTTTGAAGGGAAAAATTTCACAAAAGGTTCTTTTTAAGTTTCAAAATCATTTTAAATTTTAATTTAAAAAATGCTTTTGACCATCAAGTAAGTAGTCCGGGTTGTTGCTTTAGTGGGAAACGGTAGAACCCAAATATATGCAGCCCAAGCATTGGGTTTGCCTGAAACTTCTGTTCAGAGAGCAATTACATGTTAGCTTGAGACACAAGTGACAGAGGCAAGAGATGACTAGTTTATTGTAATACACGCTTCGGAATCAGTTTCTGCTACTGAGACTGCTCAACTTCTTCATGCAACTCGGGGAGTAGCAATATGTCCAGAAACTGTTAGAAGACTTGCTGAAATGAATTTAAACCCTCAGAGACCAGCATAAAGGGCCATTGTTAGCCAGAGGACATCGTAGAGTTCATTTGGAATTTGCTCGGAAACACCTTATGTGGATTGAATGGGAATAGAGCAACGTGCTGTTTTCAGATAAGTCATAAGCTTTTCTCTTTATACACCAGATGGATAGATGCGAGTTTACTGAAGGCCTGCTGAGAGCTACGCTGAGTGTAATGTCACTGGGAGAGTTCGATTCAAAGGTGGTTCAGTGATTGCATGTGGTGGAATTTCTTCACTGTCGAACACGCATCTCCACATGTTCCACAGGCCTTCTCTTAATGCTGATTTATGTATGAGGGAAATTATCCAGGAGAGATAATAAGCAGGTCATGAAGACTTGAGGCTGTGTTTCAAGCCAGAGGAGGAATTATCCGGTACTAAAACATAATTTTTTTCTGATCAGAAATTTCTAATTCTAATTATTGGGCTCTCCTTCATATCATAGCTCCTTATCACTGAAAATGTTTTGTATTAATTAAAAAAAAGAACTGAAAGCCGAAATAATTTCATTAGGAAGCTAATATTTAAATTTTTTTAAGTATGCCACCTTTTTGTGGAGCAGTGTACTTATATTTAATACAGTTTGGAAATACAACTTAAATTTTATTTTAATGCTGCATACAAAATCTTAGGTTATAAATCCATCAGTATCTGTTGTTTTGGCTCAGGTCTGGTTGATATAGTTTATCACTTCGGCCAATAGGCGGCTACATCTTGTTGGGATGACAGTTTTTATCATGAAAATAAATATTTTTCTACCCACAGCAGAAAATAAAAAATGATTTTTTAAAATATATTTTACTATTTTAGATAGCTAATAATTACTAGCAAAATTCTTAATGTAATTTCTCACCTTCCTGGGTTGAGAATGTTGATAAGTGTGTCCCTGTCTTTTTTTTTTTTTTTTATGTAAACAGTCAGTTTGCTTATCCTTCTTACAGACTCATATTGGTTCGTAGGTCTCAGAGTTCTATATACTTATACGTACCATATACTTGTATGTGGATTGTGGCCAAGGTGTTATTTAATTCTGTGGTCAGACCAAACAGATTCGTCTCGTTATTTAGTGGGTGACCGGTTGGTTGTTCTTATACCACAAATCGCTTCTAATACATTGTAAGTAAGGATCTAATTTTGGTTGGGCTTGTGAGCCAAATGAAGAACTCTTGTGATGATTTATGTGTGAAATCAAATGTTAACTAACGAATCCTTTCTAATTCCAAATTATTCTCATGGCCTTTTTCTTTCTTGTTACAATACAAATTATGTGTTTAAGGCTGTCTGCAGTCATAATTTTATTAGTACAGTCCACTTAGCTTTGCCTGGGCTCAACAAATATTCCCCATTTATTTATTTAATTTGTTTTATGTTAGTGATTAGTTGATTAATGTGTTAATTATTTTCATTTTGTATATTTTAATTTAAGTTCGTCTCCCAGAGGTCAACTATTGCAGGGTCTTTATTTTTCTCTAATAAATATTCCTCATTACCAGAAGTCTTGATATTGTTTAATCAACATACATTACATGTATGGTCCCTACATTTCTAACTCAGGGTTTCCTTTTTTCTTTTTATTTAGTTGCCTTACATGCACCTACAAATATATTTCTACCAGAGGCCCCAATATCCTTAATTTACTTCTTTACCCGATTAGCGCACAAATAGCTTTATTATTTGTCTTGTAATGTGGATCTTTATTTGACAGCACTAAGCCTTAAATGGAAGGGAATTTAAGCAGTATTTTATAGCTTCTGCATTCTATTTGATAGTTATTTGACCACATTAGTTCCTCCCCAATGCTTCATATTTACCCATTATCCTCATTACAACAGTTATCTTGAATTGGCTAGTCTCTAGACTATTGTAGAATTATATATTCTTTCAGTTACCTTTGTAATTCGGTTAAGGAGTTATTTGTATAAATACTTTTGGCGCCCAAAACTGTTCCATATCCCGCATATTTTGAAATAATGCAAACTTCAAAGCAAGGACTAATAATATAATTTAAGTTTATAGCAGTCCTTTTTTTGTTTTATTGCTTAAAACTCCTTCCCTAATTGATTTGATGAAATATTATGTAAAACGAATTGTAGCATTTACATAATATCTATTCACGGCCTATTTAGATCACTCCCAGGAATGTTAAAGTATTTAAAAAAAATTGTAGACAGCCTAGACACACTTAATTAATATACTGTACTGTGAAAACATGTTTGTTTACATTGGTTTTATTTTAAATGCCAAAAGTGGGTTATTTATTGTTACCAATTTAATTTATGCATTACCATTATAGATCATAATAAATACTTAATATTTTCTAAAGATGTTATTTATTTTTCAGAGTATAATTCATTTGCTGCCTAAAGACATTCCTTTAGAAGAGCTTCTAGAATCTCCGTCAAAGCAGTTCCTGTGGTATAATTACCTATTAAGTACCGTTGGTTTTGATGCAGCCACGAAGTAAGTACAGATATTTTATTTGATAAATATTAAGTAAATGATCAATATCTTATTTTCTATTATGTTTATAAAGTAGCTAATAATAGCACTTTTGAGATTCCATTGAACATTTTGGCAGATATTAATTAAAATCTGTTGACTAGTCTTTAGGTAGGCCACTTACACAACTCGTACAAGTTTTATATTTTAGTACTTGTTCCTTCATTGATACTAAAGTAGTTTGAAAAACCATTTCAAGCCATTGGACCATTTTTATTAACTACAATTATCATAATACCCGAGATAGAATCTCTTACAAATTATTGGAAATATCCTCGTTTTAATCATAACTTTTTTGTAATTTTCAGGTTTGCTGAATTTCTGGCCCGTGCACCTCGAAAACAAGATCAAACTCTCGAAATGGGCTCCAGCTTTAACGAATTATTCAATCAGAAAGCAATTCAACCTCCTCCCATGAAACGGGCTGAGTCTTCCTTCTCTCAGTCGTCAGTAAGTAGTAATCCTTAGAGAAATATTTAAAAATCAGGGCACTTGTTTTGTCTTGGTGCAAAGTTTCATCAATTAGTACGAAAATCTATTCCAAAGAGTGAAAGAAAAAAAAATCATGTTGATCCAAGGGTCATTGCCAAAAATTTAATTTTGTACAACTTTTACTTCAAGTAAGAAGCTCAGAGGTTTATTTTGTTTATAAATATCCACCCTGTTACCTTTAGAAAGATTCATACGTTAATTGAAATTTTAGTGGGGGGAAAATGTATAAGCATGCAAAGCGAGAATTTATTCACAATGAGCAGCTAGCTATTGTTACTTCCTTTTTTGTGAACAAAGTTTAAATTTCAAATGGCTTATACCACCCAGCTATGAACTATTCTAGACAATTTATTGGTTGAAATTACTTGTCTCCATTACCTTTCTTCAAAAATATTATGCTAGAATTTGAAAAAAAAATTTAATGATAAAAATAAACAAAGAAGACTTAGTTAGAATCCATAAATGTATGTTATTTGATAAATATGTTCATCCCAGAACTATTACAATTTTACCATTACTCAGTCCAGAAAATTATTATCCATTGTTTTCTTTATTTAATTTTTTTTTACACTCAAAAAAGTAGTCTTAAAAATTAATATATATATGTATATATAATTTATGTTGTATATGAATCCTATTTTAATGTTACAATTTTGCCAACAGATTCAAGTAGCGCCAATCCAAGAAGTATGTATTAGTCGCAGCTGGCTAGAAAAGCCTTCTCTGTTCCCAAATGGTTATGACTCTGAGGTGGTTACTGAAGAAGTTGCCCGCAATGGTAGCCTCCCTCTATACCAGCGACAGCCCGGGATGTCGAGCACATACGCTGATGCTGTTAAATCACAGCAGAAAGACGATGAATTACGGACAGACAAACAAGAAAATATGTATCAATATTTCTCATAAACATTTACTTACTTCCCTTTCTAGCATTTCCCCATTTATCTCATATTGGGAAATTTGTTAATATTTATAAATATATACATATATATTGTATACATAAAATATAAATAGCTTGTTGTACATTTATGTAATTGGAACTTCTTTAACCACACATTATTTATCTTTGTACATTTTTGAAATTTATAAATTTTTTTGTATAGTCTTGTATTTTGTGGTTTAAGAGGAAATATGTAATCTATATTGTATAGTATATTTCAGAGTAGTATTTTAATGTCTTTATTTATATAAATATATATACTTATATATATTGTGATCATTGTAATTACAAAGAAAAAAAAATAATAGTTTGATTGATGTGATTTTTATTTTATCCAGGAAGATATAATATATAAAAATATGTGAAAATGATAAAAAAAATTGAATAATAAAAAAAAGCAAAAAAAAAAGCATAATTTACCTTTGCTAAATAGTTGTTTTTTTTCTCAGTATCCTTTACATTACTAAAAACTATTGACAAATTTTTAAGAATATTACCTCAAATCTTTTATATTCTGAAATTGTGCTAAAGACGTAATTATTACACTCCAGGTAGACAAGGGTTAAGTTACTGTTGTGAATAAAAATGAAAGAAATGTATATTTAAGAAGTTACTATGGTCATCATCAACCTTTAACCAATAGATTTTGCTCCTGTCTCTAGGGCCATGTCCAACTGCCACAACCCTCTAACTGTGGAAACTACCATAATGGCTTTAAATAAACTAGCTATCTTCGCTGAAGATTTATCTAGGACGTCCTTGAGTCAATGTTGGAGATCAAATAAAAACTTCATCTTCAGATTAATATTAAAAAAGAAGTATATGAGAAAAATATGAACTTTTTAATGACTTAATAGATGTTCAAATGCCAGTAATAGATCTGACTGCAAGCTAATAGGCAACAAGTTAAAATCAATTTTTTCATATCATAAGGTACTTGACCTTGAATAAGGTGATATAGCAGCAGAAAGTGTACGTATCAAAACAAACAAAGTTTTTCGGTAGACAAGTCAGATGATTTTATTTATTAAAAATAGTATTAGCCAGTAAGTGTAATCTTCACTGTGTAGTATATGTGCAGTTCATTTTGGAGGTAGTTTAAAGAATACTGGTGATATGATTCTTGGACCAGTCCAGGAGTTGCTGTGGTGCTCAAAAGTCAAGCAGATTCCTCACTGGAAACCTAAATGGAACTGGGGCTGCCTATGTAATCATCAACCTTCCATTTGGTGCCTTAGCAACTTTTTTTTCTCCATGTGAGCCATACCTGGAATTTTCAGCTCTGTGAGTCTGTCTTGCACATCTGCAATTGTTTTTCCTCCGCCTTTATTGATACACTTTCCATACTCCTCTTGTGTTACATTTTACCCTCCTAGAATTTGTTGGCATTGTTTATTAACGTTCTACGTTCTTTATTATGTTTTATATATACATAGGACTTATGTTTAATGTCATTTAAATGAATATAAACGTTAATTGAGATGGTTTAAAATATAAAATTTCAGATTGATTATATAATTTTTACAGCTGAGATTGCAGAAAGCTTGAACAAGCAGACACCTTGGCCTTTGCTTGAAAATATAACCTTACTCTTCAGGTTCGGCAAACATATTTAATCATTTAAGGAAAAGAACACAAGCTTTTCATTATTACTCATAAATACAATTGCTAGTGCAATTATATATATTTTTTTTTATCGGCATGTTAGTTCGAAATTGATAGCGAATCGCAAAATATATACTCTCTCAATGGCGTTGATGGCGAATGGTGCAATAAATAAATGGGCGTCTATCTTGCATGAATTGCTGGCAATTATCATTATCACTGACGGATTGAGCCCTGTGTAAAAAATATCGAAGAGGAGCCGGCTGAGAAAGGCAAGGACGGAGTTGCATAATTCGTACCAAGCTGTACCTGGCAGCGAAGGTCACCCTTTTAACATGACGTGTATTTTCCGCAGTAAAAACCACTACAGGAAAGGCATTTCCTGTTTATAGTCCACCTATATTTCTCTAAAAAATATTTAATAGTTAATATACTATTAGTGCACTTAACCAACATCAAATCAATTACTTTTTTGTACTTGTCTTTATAGGCATTGTATATGGATTATCCAGCTAATTAAATAAGTCGATACTTCATTTCCAACCAAACTTACCTTTGAGAGGAGTGTTACGTGTCCAATCCTTGTGATAACATTTGGGCAATGTAAAGTATATATCGATGGCTTACATCACAGAAGTGCTGTACATCAAATTACATCGAAGTACATCGAAACTGATTTTCGGAAAAATACAATTAAACGTTGTCTCTTTTAGGAAAATAACAAGTTCTCAATTATATTTTAATATTATTATATTTATATTTTCTGTTCGGACAAATTTAGATAGAACGTCTTTTGTTAAAATAATTTTAGGAATAATTTTTTACTTAACACCAATGAGAACTAAGTCCTCTGAACTTAGCACTTTCATGTTTCCCAAAATGTCACTTATAAGCCATAGTATGTATTTTTAGTGAGCAAGTCTTGTTTATCGCTTTGAAAACTGATCTCATAAAGTCATGTCATGAAATCTCATAGAGAAAGAAATGTATTTTTCTATTGCTAATTAGTTTATTAATGATACTTCTTTATTTTCAGGGGGCTTGTTTTATTTTTAGCTTCATCGGATGGAACTGCCAAGCCAAATACCATGCCCTAAGAAAAAAAAAAAACTAACAACCTTCGTTGCGTTATTGTCGCGAAAACAATGTTAACGACAGTTATAATGGCTTTTTGTAATCATAGTATGAAAAAATAAATACAAATTACAAATTGTTAGTCAGGTTGTGACACTCTGTTCAAAATTACTCGCATTTTGTTTTAATTCCAACTAATTAAAAAAATGACATTTACTGATGTATTGTGGAGATAGCTACATTTTTCATGTCTTCCTTATAACAGACGGGGCCTCCATGTAAAATCTACGTCTTTAGATTAAAAACACGGACTAAGCCCAGGGCAGTAACACGGGGGAAAACGTTTAACTGATTTAAAAAAAAAAAATTAACGAAGCCCTAAAAGCCAAGGCTACTGATTCATGGATAAACTAGTTGACTTTAAGCTTTTGTAAAAGCATGTCGAATTAAGGGAAGTGGGAAATCGGAGAAGATTGTTGGACGGCTATGTAATGTGATGAATACAAAATAAAAGCAAGAGATAATTTATTTAATTTTAACTAAACAGGAACATTTATTGCCGTTTGCTCCCTACATCGGCGAGGGATGCTTGTTAATGGATGATAATGCTTGACCCCACCGACCGCGAATGGTTTATGGTTACTTGATTGAGCCATTGGTGCGGCAGCCACAGAGTCCAGACTTAAATCCTATTGAACACGTCTGGGACCAACTGAAGCGAAGAGTACGACGTCGGAATCCATGTCCTAGCACCCTTGAAGAGTTGGAAAGGGCTGTTGTTGAAGAGTGGGGCAATAGTACTCAGGACTTCATTGAAAACCTCTTTCAATTAATGCTAACGCGTTTAAGAGACGTGATTCGTTCTAGAGGCGGAAACATTCTTATTGAGTACGTTTTCTTTAAGAAACATTTTTTCCTTCTTTTTTTTTGTTTTTTTTACATTTTGTCTTTTAGTCATTATATACCTTCGATTATCTGTGTAAAATACAATTTCGTTTTCAAATAACTTATTTTTTCAACCAAAAATATTTTTGAAGTCTAAAATTTGCACAAATTGGAAATCTTTCAGAAAATAAAGGTGGTTTTATTTTTCTCATGAGTGTAGTTCTAATTTTTAACTCCATCACGAAGTTCATGACAATATTACCGACGATATTTTTCGACATCACGATTCATATAACAAGCAAATCTATGAAGTAAATTCTTTAGATTACATAAGATAGAAGGATCCCAGAAATAAAGGGATCGTACAATGTAAGTGTAAGTGTAAGTCCATACCAAGGGCTATTGTAGTGGCGATGGTTTTCGAGCATTAGACAGTTGTGAAAATGCAAATACATCCCAATGACCAGTGCCAACTATAACGAAGACCACTCAGCAAACTACATAGGCTGCAAAACTGCAGGGATGTTCCCCTTCAGGATTCGTAGATGTCTATCTAATCTACCATGAGGGTCTTTAAACAGAAACGATACAATGAAATTCCACTTTTGCGAGACCACCGGTTAAGCTGAATATTACAATGTAGGAACTTCGATTGGGATGCAAATTCTTAAATCAGTGGAAAATCTTTTGTAAAAATATTCCACCCAGTGCAAGTCCTGTATGAGTCAATATAGCCACTGTTATTGAATTTTACTCCTTTTATGGCAGATTTTAGTACCGATTATATTAGTTATTACTTCAATAAATTTCCTTGGAAATCTAATATCTTTCAATTTTTGCGTAAGGACGTGCTAATAACTGTTTTTCGCTTATATATTTTACACAGATAAATTAAAAAAAATATATGTTTATAAATGACTCTCTTAATTCAATTAAAACATGACCGGTCTTGTATATTGACTATAGGAGGCAATGAATGTTTTGTTAGAATGCTTGAAAGTTGCTAAAGTTTTCGGCACTAAGCAGAGTCCTATACAAAGGGACTACCTGGCACGTATTATGTTTGATTTCCCCTGTAGAAAGCATCAAAGAACCCCAGAATTCTTAACAAACCTGTTTAAATCCTTAGATGTGCTAAGGATCTCATCGGGAGATCACTGAATGGCGCAAAAGGTGCATCAAAGTACATGTGTCATTTTTTATCAAAAAGGAATTTTTGGGCAGCTTGGAAACTACATGGAAAAACATTTTCTTTGCTAGTTAACCTATTCCAAGGAATTCCCCGTAGTTACTACCAAGCACCTGAGCCAGCTCCAAGCTTAGTAGTTGTGCTGTTTGAGAAGACCGACACTATTGTTAGTCAAGCCAAGCAGCTGAACAGGAACCCTTGCTTAGTTGGTAATGACTTAAAAATGGTTGAGGTCACGAAAAAACAAGTATGGGCGGAAGACGGCCTTGAGAGAATTAGAACGGTATTAGGGATGCTAGACCTAAGTGGAATGAGCTACGGAAGGAGACACCAATTGGCACTGGACAGAAAATATTGGATCAAGCACCAAAAGAAGAAGGGTTCTCAGTCTGCACCGCAGTAAACATTATGTGATTAATGTCAATTATACTTGTGGTCCCATTTTATCAATGATTTTTTGCGATATGAAACTTCGGGGCCTAGGCTCTATTGTCGTAAAGGTGCCTGGTCCCAAAGACATTATATTGCGGCTGAGCATTTCTCAGCCACCAGAATTATGATGCATTCATCCCTTAATAAAAATTCGTAATAGATTAGAAGTTAAACATGTCTGGCGTTGATAATTTCGTCCAACTTCATTCACCAAAGTTAATTCATGTCAGATAGATACATTAGGTATTAAATATCCTTAATTAGGAATCAAAACTTTAATCTTACCTTTTAGGCTTTATTAGTTTGAATACTTATGCTTGGAACATAACTAACATAAATGTTAGTGAACCAGGACAATAATATTTTTATTGAAGATAAGAGAAATATCCTAACTTACAATAATGAACAAAACCATGATACCGCTGATACATAAAAGCTTCACAACAAAAACAGTCCTAACCTTCTACCGAGAATGCACCTCAAAACATATGTTTTAGCCTCAAACTAAAATGTATAACGAACGTATGATAATATTGAAAGAAACTTATGACCATATGGTCTTACGATTGAAGATACTCAGCTATTCTTCTTCTCAGAGCTGAACCGGTCTAGCTGGAGATCAGGCGCTAATGGAGATTCGTCTTCATTTCGGGGAGCATCGACATCAGAAGTGAAAGCCGTGTCAAAAATCCCCGCTAGCGATACTGTTGGACAGTTCTGAGTGCGCTGCTGTTGTATTTTCGCAAGGCCTATCTACGTTGCCTCGATCCGCTCCTCACCGCCTCGTCCTTTACGCCGTAATTCCATTCATGTCGTTTTGTTGAGAGAAAAATTAAAATTACCCTTTATTCTGTGATACTGTGCACCTAACTAAAAATAAAATAAAATTATATTCCTTAAAAAGGCGAATGCCATGTAGGGGGGAGGGGACTCGAATTTGGACATGTTGGATAGTGTTCCTTTACTTCCTACGTTCTTGAGTTCGTTTAAGTATAATTAACTGAATAAATTTTCGTCCATAATTGCATTTCTATTTTACAAACACTTTCGGTAGTTACGTAATGATGTGATATAACCTATGACTTTAGTTCTTGTATACTTGTAAGTCAAATTCCTGAAAAAAAACTTTGCGTCGCTTGGTCTACCATCGGATAACTACATCCAACAATTGTGAAAAAAGATTTCGTCTGGAAAAATCTTTGATTTAGTAGAGAAAAATGGAGAACTGATCCACAGACCATCAAGTAAGATATCGGCTATGGATCCTTAATATTAATGGTAGTTAAATACGGCAAGCTAAATGGAAATTGTGACTCATGCAAGGCTATAGTGGTCGATGCCCCTAGCATATACTTGCTGATCCTGGAGCCAGGATGAGAATGTAGGCTAAGGACAGGCCAGTTATACTTACAAGACCGGTTATACTGCACCGCCATGCCCTTATTAGGCACGGCCCCACTGCCTTTACCCTCCATTCCTTTTCCGCCTCTCAGTCTTCAAGTCATTTTCTTTTCCATTAGGGCAGGTATCAGTGAGAGGCCCTACTTTCAAACTTGTGTGGGGGGATCGTCTTGCCGCCCTGCATGTTTGTCAATATGTATGCTAGTAGTTACGATAGTAATAAGCAACGACCAATTTTGTCCTCCTGCAAGTCTGTATTTCTATTTCACAAACACTTTCGGTTGATTTGCTGCCATTATCAAGTACAAATTCAATCCGTTGAACAGCTCGTGAATATTCCAAGATATCTCCTGCCATTGCATCATTCTGCTCCCAGGAGCTGCGGAAAGGGATTGTAAAATAGAAATTCAAACTGGTGGCAAGACAAAATTGGAAGTTGTTAGCTTATTCTTAACCCGCGCTAATTAAAGCATACAGTAACAGTCGTTAGATTGAGATTAAAATTATTATTGTTATTTATTGCTGGTTATTATATCCATTGTTGATAAGTCTTAGCCAAAGAGATTTCTGAATAGGCGAAATGGTAATGTCCGGAATATAGGTAAAGGTTCTGTTTTAAAACAGATTCGGTGTGATTCGGTCCTCTATGTCTCTGCCTGCCTTTCGATAGTGGTTGAAAAGATTCAATCGGTCCTCAACTTAGAAGGAATATTCAACAGTACTTCAAGTTGGGATGGCTACTTCACCCGTCTCCAAATGCTTCATTGGATCCCTCCTCTTCAATACCATGATTACAAAGTCTCCTTCATGACTTCCTGCTATTCAAATCACCGTTCAAATCTGGCAATACTAGATCACACCCTTTCGACTTGTATTCCCTTCTCACAAATCTCATTCCTTTAACCGTTCCTTGCTTATCCGTGAAACAAACCGTTGGAAATCTATTCCCATCGATGTTCGTAAACTATCTCAATCTTTAAATCTAGCCTTTACAAGTTCCTTATATCCCTCCGATTTAATAATTCATAATTTATCATTTTTATTCTGTTTATTTATTTTTCGTTCATCCCACCAACCATCCACGCTCTCCCCCCCTTGCAATAATTTATGTTTTCTTAATATTTTATCATTTCTACTCAATCATGTTTTTTGTTACAATCTCTTGTTGTTGGTTCTTTGTAGTCATTACATATGTGTACTGCCCCTTTATATTAAATGTTATGTATTTTTTTTCAGCTAGACGTCCTCCTTGATATTCTTAGGGGTCAATGCCCCAGAGTAAAGTGTTTTTTCATTTTATTTCATCACTCTCATATATAATATATGCTTTAGCTCAAGCAATAACTGTAATTTTGCGAGAAAAGAAACACACTCCGTTTCCTTCTGACTTTTAATAGGACTTAAGTTGGTGCTCTATTGTGTAGATTGAATTCTGTGTTTTGCCTGTGATCAAGAATGGTAAAGACGATAACGCGAAACAATCGAAAGATATCCTTAGCCAATTGGTACCGGAAAGACGAAATTTGCTAAATTTAATACTAGCGCAAATGACATTAAAACCATACATTTCTTCCTGACGTACACTCCTTTATGTCGAATCTGTAACTTCTCAGGGACTATGTGAAAACTGCTAAGACGTTCGACTCTCTTGTAAAAATAACAATGAATTTACTGAGTAATTTATGCATCTTCCAATTGGACGATTGGTCAATAAGCTATCACCCTGCAAACTACTGCATATTATTATTGTAAAATACAATTTCCCAGATTTTCTGAAAAATAAGGAACATGAAGAGTTTCAGAAAAAAATAATTGCTATAAGCTTTACGAAAATATCACTTTAAATGACTATTTGCATTACGGACGAAAAACACTAAACAAATTAAAAATATTACTTGATTTCTTAACGATAGTAATTGAGAATATGTCAGATTTTTTTCAGTAGGTAGTTGATTTGTGATTTAGTTGGACAACTATTTTTTTTTTTTTTTTTTTTTTTTTTTTTTTTTTTTTTTTTTTTTTCCCTTCATAGCCCCTTTAAATTTACAGATAATTATATATAATTATAGATCCTCAGGCGAATCTATTTACAAATTATTTTGTATTTCCTGTAGCATCACTACATTATATACAGGTTTTGTTATTTTATAGAAATTATATAATGTATAAACAAGTATAATGACATAAATTATACGTGACTTGACGAAACTGACTAATAAGGTGATGGGGCTCACCTTTTTGATCAACCTTAAAACTAACTTACATACTAATTCTTATCATAATTTTTCCCCGACAGTCTGTTGCCATCGATGCGGGAGGGGTGGCGGGGTCATAGTGTTAAACACTGGATTTGTCAGGTGCTGCAACGAGTCAAAAAACTTAATGTGTCTCCGGCGGATGAACTCACCCACCGACGGCACACCAAGCAACGGGTGCAGGTCAGCGTTCTTCAACCTCTCGAAAGAGGTGTGTCGGGCCACTTTTCGCATGATTCCATTCTGGAAGTGTTGGAGACATTTGGCTGTATTGTCAGTCAAGTGGGTAAATAGTGGGGCACCGTACAGCAGAGCTGGCCGGAGGACACATTTATATATCATCAATTTAAGACGAAGCGACAGGTTAGGTGAAGTTAGCAAGTGCGATAGCCGGTAAGACCTTTGTCGTACTTTTTCTATTTTATTACTAAAATGAGTAGAGAAATGGAGATGCCTATCCATTTTTATACCCAAATAGTGCATTGAGAAAGCTGGTGAGCTCTCTTGCCCTCCCACGCTATACGATTTTGGCAAGGATTTTTTCCCCTTTTGGAGGGAGAAGATTACGCAGTCGGTCTTCCCGGCGTTTACGCTGATGTTTAACATGCCCAGTCTGTCACTGATAACGTTACAAACTGACTCGGCGTGTGTAAGAGCTCTTTGTGCACTCATGCTGCTGCTGTAAACCGCAATGTCGTCGGCGAAAGCGATTACAGTAGCTTTCTGATAGTTTGTCCCAACAATTTCAGATGTGTACATACTGAAAAGAACCGGAGATAGAACCGCTCCTTGAGGAACTCCACAAGTCAGAGGGAATGGGTTAGAGAGGCAATCACCCACCCGTACCCTCACCGATCTGTTCTTCAAGAACGAAACCAACATGGCATATAGCTGCTCTGGGCATTCCCAGTCACAAAGCTGTCGGCACAGCATCCCGTGGGACACTGAGTCGAAAGCCTGTGTGCAGTCCAACGAGATCATAGCAGTTGCTGTATTCTTGTTGATACCAAGGGTGGCTTCCGTTTGTACCTTCACGAGCGGATGTTCTGTACTCAGATGAGCCTGAAAACCTGTCTGCTCATACGGAATGATAGCATTTTCCGAACAGAACCCCTTCAGGTAGTTTAGTATTATCTTTTCGAGAATCTTCCCCATGTGAGGGAGAAGACTGATCGGGCGATAGTGGGCTGGGTGGTCGCCTCTCTTTGTGGGCTTGCGCAGCGGGAACAAGATAGCTTGTTTCCACGCTGTCGGGAAGTATCGCAACCTGATACATGAATTGTACAGGTTAACAAGTTGGGCAATCCCTCTCCTCGGCAGCTGTTTCAGCAATACCGTTTGTATCCCGTCGCCCCCTGGTGCTCGGTTTCCCTGACACCGGCGAAGAATCGCCTTAAGCTGCTTCGGGGAGACAAACATATAGTTCTGACCTGTCCTCAGCTGCTGAGGTTCGTGGTAGTTACCTGTCCTAGCGGTGTTGTCTGCGGTATAGTGGTCGGCCAATATTTTAGCCTGTTCTTCCGATGTGTACAGGGTGTCTCCGTCATGAAGACGGACACCTGAGTCCTTCTTGGTAGTAGTCTTTAGGAGCTTCCAAAACTTACGGAAATCGCCATGTAAGCCATGTAGCCGTTCGTGCCACGTTGCCGTCTTCCAATTCCTCATCAAGCCACGAATTTGTGTTGTAAGAGAGTTTACAACTTTCTTGGCCTGACGATTCCTTGTTCTATACCAGTTATTTTTCCAATTATTGCGTAATGCAATAAGTCGAAGAATATGGTCTGGTGGTTTTTGTAGCATGGGTGGCTTCGGGCTAAACTTTGGGACAGCTGTGTTAGCTGCATCGACGATAACCTCGGTCAGGAAAACTACCTGTCGATCCACTTCCTCTGTACTGCGGAGAACAGGAACCGTATGCAATTGGTGGTAAAGTTGTGATCGATATAGGTCCCAGTCAGCCCGACGATAGTCGTACTTCGTGGGACGCGGGATCACAACTCTACCGTCAATGGAATACAATACTGGTAGGTGGTCGGTCGTTACTAGGTCCAGGGTCTCACAATTGTTTATCCTGTGTGGCTGTTTTGTGAGTAAAAGATCTAGGGTGGATGTTTGTGCGCTGTTACCTCTATGGCGAAAGGTGTGGTTCTGAGGGTGAACGACAGTAAAGGGTGCCTTTACCAAGGCTCTCCCCGCTGGGTTGGCGGTGGCATTATTCCACAAGGTATGCCGCGCATTTAAGTCTCCGACAACCCAGTGGTTATTTCTCTTGGCACACTCTTTAATAAGAGCTGAGAACTCTTGGAGAGACGCCCTCGGTCTCTTATACATGGCGGTGAGATAAATGGGTGTCCCTAAATTTATTTTCACCGTCAAGTGGTGGAGCCTGACATCAAATGTATTCAGTGGCGGATCCACTTTCATCCATGTGATGCCGTGCCGTATAGCCACCAGAACTCCACCGTAGCCATCGGTCCGTTCGATGACAACAGAGTAGCCCTGTAGCCTTACGTTCTGGTTCACAATTCTCGTATCCGTTAGCACGACGATATCCGGTGTGGAGATCGCTATTAGCGCCTCCACTTCTTCAAGTATAGTCATCAGACCGTCAACGTTGAAGTTAAGTATCTTGTACTTACCCATGGACAACTATTTGAATGTAACAACTTTATTATGATAAAATTACAATCTGCCTCATTGGGTAATAAGTAATTGTGATAAATGATCTCATTCATAACATTGGACAAATATAAACGAAATTGATACAAATCATTCGACAACTGGAATGTTATACAAAAACAAGAGCACTTTATCTTGTTTTATTATAAAAATTACAATCCGTTGTTTGGTGGAAAGGTTGAAAAACACTTAGGAAGAGTATACAATAAGTTTTTATGGGAAAGTCCGAATGGGGTCTGTTCCTTTCCTCCAATTAGATGAACAAAGCATAGCCGAAAAACAGGGCATAGCTGGTCGGTCAATTTCGTTAAAACTGAATAAAAAGAGCCCGCTCTATGAAACTCAATTCGAACTCAATTAAAACTATTCACGTTGTACCTATTAGTTGGCAATCCGAAACAAAGAAAATCTAGCTAATAGGATCTGTTCATATAGCAGGAAAATTATTCTGAAGGCTTTATTCTGTTCAGGGAAAACGTTTTTCAAATTATATTCGCTGCCCTCTCAATCAGCCATCTCACTACAAAAACTCCAATCAGTCCACAAAAACTTGCTTTTGTTACTCCTAATTGGAATCATGGGTCAATAAGCGCCTCGATGCTACTATTGCGGTATCTTTGATCAGCGCGTGGTGGAAGATACGAGGGATGTTACGCTTAAGGAGAATGAAAATTCCAAGGATGATCTGTGGAGATTAGCAGTGTCTCGATCCAGAAGTGGAAACAGAGAGCAGTGGAACAAACTGTTTCTGGAAGCCTTAGTCCTGCCGATAAGGAACATTGATGACAAATAAAAAAGGTAGAAGAAAGAGCGAGTAAGAAAAAACATTACAAAATTAATATTCACAAAAAAATAAGTCCAGTGTAAGAAGTTGAGTGGTGTAGAATTAGTGTCTTCTGGATTGGTAAGGCCTTCTGAGATGCCATTGACAGGTGATCTAAAATATTCTTAAATGTAAGCTTAGATCCAGCGTCCACAAGTAAGGGCGGTTTCTTTAGCCGTTGTGTATAAGTACGTAAGTATCGATGGGTAAGTTGTGTTGCCAATCCTCTGACAAGCAAGCACGACTTTAACTTCAGGTTTAAATTTATTTTTGTACTAAGCTACACACGCTTTTTAAGAATTTCCATAAAGTAACCAATTTATAATTATGTTTGAAATCAACTCTAAGGACAATGTTTCCTCTTGAGAAAAAAACCTTTTGGCTTTAACATCAGTTTATTAATATATATTACATGTATAATTTATGCATCCATTCTTCTCCAGTCCAACTGTAATCGTTATCCGTTCATTAATATTGTTTAGGCAGGTAAGAAGAATACATCAATATATAACCTGGACTGCATGTTTTGAAATCCTCAAATCGTCCGACAGATACATCATCTATCACTCCTATGTTTTCTTTGCAAACTCATATTTTTTTTTTCTCCATAGCCCCTTCAAATTTACAGATAATTCTATATAATTAGAGATCCTCAGGTGAATCTATTTACAAATTATTTTTGTATTTCCTGTAGCATCGCTACATTATATACAGGTTTTGTTATTTTATAAAAATTATATAATGAATAAGCAAGTACAATGATATACATTATACGTGACTGGACTAAACTGACTAATAAAGGTGATGGGGCTCACCTTTTTGATCAACCTTAGAACTAACTTACATACTAATTCTTAACCTAATTTTTCCCTGACAGTCTGTTGCCATCGATGCGGGAGGGGTGGTGGGGTCATAGTGTTAAACACTGGACCTTGCCTCCTTCTATTCGCCATTTTTCAACCCTTCCATTTTCAAGTCTCGTCTTTTTCAAATTGTTCTTTCTTTTCATCCAACTATTGCCTGCTTACTGTTTGGAATGCTATCTCAGCTCAATTCATTTCTAATCAAATCTTTCATTTTAATTTCCATTAAATGTATTTAATTTTGTTTCTCCTTCGCAAATTTGTATTTATTTATGAAGTTCTGTTTTACCTGCCTTGGTCCGACTGGTCATATCATAACTATGTAATAACTATTGCTTTCCTTAGAGGAGACTTATGCCCTACAATATAGTTCATTTTGTTTCATAGGGAGTATGTGCTTTGGCGAACTCATTTAAAATAAGTGGCTTTTGTATAGCGATCACAGACACAAATCTCTCCACATAAGTGGCTATAGTGATCTCTAGTCTAACTGGCCTTGAGATATTGCACTGGTGACTTTCTTTCGGCCAGCCTGAGGCTGGAAAGAGCAATCGTGGTTGTCGATCGTGTTCCGGGGTCGTGTCGGTCCAGGCCCTTTCACTTCTACCACGGACTCTTCGTCTTCCTCCCTCGACGTCATATTGTTTTGCTTCAACCGATATATTTGTCTTATGTTTGTTTGTTTTACTCAACAAATATATGCTAGATCTCGTTGTTATTGTTTTTTAACGGAATATTGTTGTAACTGATTGTCGGACACACTCACTGCCTGACTTTAGACAACTTATTACTGTGTGGATAAATTGAGAACTATGCCAGCACTAATACCACTCCTGGGAGCACCTCGCTAAAAACTCTTTGCTTGGATTTTGGATAACAGGTGACAAACATCGCAGCTCTTCGAGTTAGTTGTAGAACAAACATATGACCCCCCCCCCCCTCCATTTGGCAGCGCAAACGACCATGTCATTAAAGGACTTAAATAATTTTCCTAATTCTCTTTCTCTCATCTATTGACAATAAATTACTTGATTTATTTTGCAAATGAAATCATAGATGTCATTAATACTAAAACGATTCTAGGTCTAGGTTAGCGCCCCCGATTAAAGGGGGGGGTAGGTCCCGGTCAAGTACCGATCCCACAATCATTTTATAGTGTTTATTTTTTGGCTAGTAATTATTAATAATAGTGGGATCCATACCACAACAAAAAGTGTTAATAATGCTACAAGTATTACATCATCAACTTAATATGTGTCAGGGGTCCCACGATTTTTTGTTCAATATATTCAACAACAACTTTCATTCACACGCTCATTCATACAGTATTTACAAACAGCCCAGAGACCTCCCAAATCCAAATGGTTGTCACCTCCCTCGCATGCGAAAGAGGAAGTGGAGTTTATGGAAATCCCCCACGCTCCTCCGTCAGCCGCTTCACTGGATAGGAGCCAGTGGAGGCTGACCAAGAACGCGAGAGCCACAGACGCTCAGGACATGATTGGAGAAACTGGCCATTGACAGGACTCCTGCTGTCACGAATTTATAGCAGGTAACGAGGCTACCGCCGCTTTAGTCTCCTAGGAGGATTTGACTATATATTAACCAACCAAGATATTAACCAAAAGAAGATTCATATTGGGAAGATAAGTGCAGGCTAGCTCTGCCACCGACTAAATGTTGGGAAGGTCCCGGGTTCGTGTCCCTATCCTGACTGTTAATTATGCCTGGTTGAAGATAATATCATATTCATTTAAATAATTTCCGTGCATGCTTATCACTACTCAATTAGGTACTTACCTTTATTGATAGATGTCCATAACTTGTTCTCGCTTCTATTAGTGTTATCTCTAAGTGTCGCTATAGTACTTAGGGGATTTTCCATGCGATTATGAACTCACCAGCTTTGTTATTTCTTCAATTCCATCTGTCAAACATGTTCATTTGGTTCAGAATATGCCAACTATTATCCTGTACAAGCATGAGTTCCTTACGGAGGCGTTCTCGGTGCTATTCTATACTGCCTTTACACTGTTGACATTCCTGTGAGTCCTAGCACCTTCCTTGCAACTTTCGCTGATGACACAGCAATGTTTTCATCTCATCCCGATCCGATAACGGCATCCAGCAACCTCCAAAATCACCTCAAAGAGAGAGAGAACTGATCCAACCAATGGCGCATCAAAGTCAATGAGGCAAATGAAGGCAAATGTGTTCACAACACTTGTAGGCATTCTCCGTCAAGGATCCTGTCCTCCACTGCTTGCCTGGGTAATACCCTTGAGAGCGGGGGGGGGGGGGCTCCTTGGCAGAATTTGTGATTTGTATCTATATATTATATGAACGTTGGTATGAATGGAACTGTACAAAGGTATATTAGAAATTTAATTTATTCTATATTCATTTGATTTACTACTGCGGTTCATAGATAGTTTATTTTCATTAGGCTTACCGAAAATTTAATGCTATTTGCGGAACTTTGGTAAAAGTAATATTGAGCTAAAGTGGAGAAAAATGGTTAAAAAACGTGGTTTTATTAAAAAAAAAATTTAAATCATATAATGGCAACACATTGAGATATAAAACTTCAAGATAAGTGTCAATTATTTCTTGATTTTATAATATGTTAGAATAATCAGTAAGGAGGGAGTTATAATAATGTATAATAATGAATGAGTATTTATTGAGAACAAAATATAATTTTAATCATGGAAGCAAAATCAAACCCATAATTCCTAAGCAAGGAAATGATAAATATATATAATAATGCACTTAAGGCATAGACTTTTTTTTTGCTCCCGATGTGAGCATTTTAATAAAAAAGTACAATAATAAAACGAAAATAAATACAGGTAGATTCGTCTGAGGATCTAAAATTGCATATAATTGTCTGTGAATTTATGTGAAGGGGTTAGGAAGGAAAACAAATCTCTCTCTATATATATAAAATAGAATCTTAACTAATTATTATGAATATTTTACATACAAAATTAATTACAAATATAAACGATTGTCATATATTTGTGAAACAAATATGGATTTGTAATAATTTTAATTTAAGTATCCTTCAAATGCTATGAAAATTTTCCAGCTCAAACCAATCCAAATTGGATAATCTTCGATAAAATATTGGAATAGGAGATATAGTAAGAGTAAATAAACCCTTTATTCTGTGATATATAACACTTATCATGACTTTTTTTTATTACATTTTTTGAATGATATCTAAATTGTAAATAATGCCATTTTTTCTGTTAGCTAATAAAATGAATTGTAAACCATTCATTAACAGAAGTTCATAGAGTATTAGCGATGTGCTGGAAGCGGCTTTAAATGTCAGAGCAAGCTTGAGTAAAATCGCCACTAGAGTGCGCACGTTTATACATTACTGCGACTTCTGCCCAAAATCAGCCTTAATTATGTAATAATAAAGTGTTGAAGCTCGGGCTGGATTATTCTGTCAAGAAATCATTTTTTTAAATCGATAAATTAGAAAAGTTTCCATGATGAAATGTGTAAAACATTTTGAAGCTGATTAAAAAAAACAACACGTCAAATCAAATAATAATAAAAAAATAAAAATATATTTTGATGATGTAGAATGTAAAAAAAAGGTTGTCGAAAATGAAAAACGGAAATCTCAATGAAGGGATGAATCGGGGAGCCATAATTACTAATGCAAATTTTGCAATGCTATCAGAATAGAAATCGTAATTATTAATTAAATAAACACACAGTGCTTAAGGTACTTGCTAGCTTGCTAAGGTGCTTAAGGCGCTGGATAATAGAGATGTATAAGGATGAGGGCCGAGTTGTACCGATAATTATCGGTATTGGTACTCATTATTGCCACACAAGATCAAAAAGTGTTGGCAAAAAAAAAAACCAACTGTGAGGGATTAACTGACACGGCAATTTCCCTTGTCAGCTATTCTCAGCTAACTACCAATACTCCAGTGTGTCTTAAAAATCTTAACATATCTAGTTTAACAGGTCGGCCATCGAGTATTTAAATGAGCAAAAATGTCAGCAGGTACCAATATCCCTTCTCATCTAGCATTATAAAAAACATACTTCAAGTATTTTTATGACACTGCTATAAATATTGCGATTGGTTGGTTGTTGTTTTTTATAGGCTTCAAAACAAGTGGTCATGTCCTTGTGCTTTTGTATACTTAGTATTGTTGAGTCTACTAGGATCAACCGAACACCGTGGTCCCCAGAAGCCAGCCAAGATCCTAGCGGCACACCAGGTCCACATGCCAGGCAGAGGTTTCCTATTATAGGAAGAGCGGAGGAGGTGGATACAAAAGCATGCTTCTACCTTACACTTACAATAGAAATACACCCCTGTATAAAACTGATATTAATATTGTGAAAAATTTATACTCTGCACTCCAAGGATGGGCTAGAGTTTAGTGTACATTTTCCCTCTCTAATGACATTTGTATGATTAAAAGGGTTAAGAGTTTTGCGATCCCTAGACTCGTCCAATTTCGCGCCTGCCATCGGCTGGAAGAAAGTGCTATAGAGAGCGGGAAGAGAGGTGGTAGGCCTAGGAATGTGGAGGGGGTAGGCGGTAGGGGGTACCTTGCCGTACCTGGCACGGAGGGGTCATCGCCCCAGCCCCCTCCGGGCCCCATCAGGTGGGGGTCCTCCATTTGCATCTCGTACTGCAACACAACCAGTCGCCGGCTCCTCGACTTTGGGTGACCACGGATTCTTCTATTCTACTTTCAAAGTTGTCATAAATGATGATCACTAAGGCTGGGATTTGTATGTTATATAAAAGAGTAAAGCATATATTTATTTACACTGAACTACTGTAAGTTTTGTGGTTAAAATTTTATAAGAACAACCTGTATTTTCATTGTTTGCAACGTTTGGATAAATTGTAAATAGTTTTTCCTTAGACTCCTTTTGTCAGCTATTTTTCAACCTGTGTACCTTTCTAAGGAACCCTTGAAATGAGAGTTGTCGATTTTACAAAAGGGGGGTATTGGCCATAACTAAAGCATGGCACAAATCTGTTAAATGTTGACTCATATAATGCGCAGATACGTTATTCTACAGCTGTGTCATAGGCATAGGTGGTTTTACCAGGAGACACAAAAGTGAATAAATTATCAATGTAATCAAAACCCTCTAAATCGGACTTGAAAGGTTTTTATAGTGAGCCGATGATTATGTAAAAGAAAATTAACTTGATTTCACTTCAAATGCCTTATAATGTGTAGTACTCGATGGTACTGCAAATATTTCACTCTGAGTAAAACAGTAAATACATATATAAAACGCTGCGTTGATGTTCACAAATGAATGGGTACGACTGTAAAAAATTTGAAATATAAAAAAAAAAAATTATGAGTAATTGTAATAATACTAGGTGATCCATGGACCAGTGCTTCTTGTTTTGTTTTTTTAATCTGAAATCATTATTTTTAGTTGTGCTAGCGATCCTTCTATTTTTAAGAACACAGGCCTACAAGAAAAAAATTGTTTTGTGGTGCTTAGGATTTTAGAACCGATTTTAGCTGTATTTGGGGTTTATGTATACTTAGCTTTTTCAGTTTTTCCCTATCTGATCTAGTTTTTTAGATAAGTGTTTTTTAATGTGCGAAATGTGCAGTTCTAACTCCATTTTATGCGTTCTAAATCTCATATACAAGGATTGGTACCTGTATATTTGCTCTATGGTCAGTCTGCTGTAAACAAGAATCTAAGACCATAGCTTTGGTCTTGGAGAAAATAAAGTGATTTGTGTGATTAAAAATGGTAAACTTTCTCGTTGGACAGCAAAGTGGCCACACCAAATATCCATGATTCTTTTGGCTCTGGGATAGCAGAGACAAAACACATCCCTGGTTACAAAATAGGGGCCTAATAGACAAAACATGGACATTGGGAAAAAAAGTGTCATTAATGAGCCCTTAGTTTTTAAATCACATATACAAGGATTGGTGTCTGTATTCTTCTTCTCCCTTCTTGTCTCAAGAAGACAATCTTGTATTTTAACACGAAACTAGAGGACACCCGGAAAAAATGGGACTTCCTGAATATTTTCTAGATGATTGAACTGCTTGTTGACAGCTCAAAGCGAAGTTTTGAAATGCGTCTATAGGTCTTGGAGAAGATTAAGTATCATAAATCCTGGCAATTACCCAAAAACATGCTGGATGATAGGACTAGGTTTGTCCAATTTGTAATACGCTGCACATACAGTTACGGTTAGCTAGGGCATACTTACTATACAATTACTAGTTTTACAAAAATAAAATGTTATTGTAGATTTAGTTTAAGGGACTAACAGCAACAACCAACAAGCAAATATTTTCAATATGGTAAAACATAAACTGATACGTTTTATAAAAGCACACGTGTTCCAAACTGTTCCTAAATTAGAGTTTCCCCCTTCACTGCTAAACACCAGTTCCATATCTGCAGGACCGTTAGTTCGTTTGAAACTTAAAGTAGCACCCATTTTGCCTCCCTATTAGAGAACATAATGACCTGGACCAATTATCCTACTACTTATACGGGTTGCCAACAGGCCCTTCTGATCATAAGCTAAACATTTATTCATCTTTAATATTATATGCCTCAAACATTGAGTTTTCTAAAACTCTTCACAGATGATCTTCAAAAGGAAGCCAGGACTGCTGGGCATTTTATGTTTTACTACATGAATAAATGGTGGTCGTTTACCTTCACCAGATAAAGAGTTAGACAGCTCTTCCCCAAACCCCTGGGAATTATATTTTCCCTTAACCACCAATACTTTTCTATCTAAAAACCAGGCTGTTTTTCTCCAGAACAGTACACATTACTCGATTAGTCCGTCAGTGCTACAGTATATGGTCAAAATCACAAAATCTAAAAAAATGGAGTTGTACTGCTTTTGCTCTCTTCCATATGCCTTAGCTAACGCCAAAGTATATTTCACTTCTTAAGTAAATAACTCGAGGTATGATAAGATGCATATTCAAAAATATGCAATACATCTAAATAAAAATTAAAAAAAGTACAAGATTATTTTTGTTATGTAAATACTGGAAAATAATAGATTTAAATTTGAATATCTTAAAATCCAACGAAAAATTTAATTAAAATTTTCTAGTCAAAACTGTGGTAGTGTATGCTTGGAAATTCTCTAAGTATATATACGCCGTTTATAGTACCTTCATATTTAAATATAATGAATGATAAACATTCGAATAGTTCGAAAAAATAATGGAAATCATAGAAAATAATGAGAACTTGTCAGAAGTATAGAAGCATTAGTTTTGCTGAAATTCGGATTCGAATAGATTCCATAGCGTCGAATAAAGAGAGAAAACCTAAGGAGTAAAGTACGATACAGAAGAAATGTGCCTTGAAGTTGTTTTGTTGTTAATACTTGTTTTGACACAGAAGAGTTTATTATGAAATAGTTTGGGGAAAACCTCGCCATTAAATAATTTCCTGGAAAAAAAAATTAATTCCTTTAATCACTTCTACATCGTTAAAGAAAACTATTATTTTGCGTTGTGAATTCATCATGATGTTATGCAAATAGTAATTAAGTCATGAAATGCATAGATAATATAAGATGCGGTCGAGGAAGGCCGTTGGATACGTCATACTATTCAGGTATGTGGTCGCTGCGAAGCTAGCTTTAACAAGGCTTAGAATGATCTTAACAGAATTCGACCCCACTTGAATGTTATTGTACACTACCGGTCAGAATAGGCTCAACAGTTCCACTCATGGCTGACAAGGGGCTACCTATAGAAATTATTGGATTCCTTCTTATATTTACTGCATTGGGTTGTAGCCGCAACTTCTTCATGGTGGTAAAGGACTTATATAACCGTGGTAAACTTTAAATAGTGCTCAATTTGCTGCTTAGGAAATTATTTGAAGATTATAAGCAGCGCACAATCTAACATTATTGGCTCCTTGAATGAGTATTTTTTCCCGTAGGGGTCAGAGAATTTTGTAGCACTTACTTCGAAACATCAGGAGAAATTAGTTTTACCAAAAGGCCGGTTTCATGAATTTTGTGCACGTTTGAAAGTTATCATCTTAAAGTTATGAGAGGCGTAATAGTTCATAGATTATACAATTCACGTTTTCTTAGCCTAGGATGCCTGTAGTAACAACCTAACCCACTTTCCATGCTTCCATTTGATGATATGGCACAACATTACATACGAAGTTAGTATTTTAATCATATAATGTTAAGGATATAATTACTATTACTGATACAGTGAGCCAATAACACAAGCCTACATAAAATATTTTTTTTTTAAACTGATTTTAGCTATATTTGGGGCACTAAATCTAAAAAAGAAATCAGGTTTTCTCTATCTGTGCATTTTAAATCACAGTTTCTAATGTGCAGTTTAGCCCCATTTAATGCAGTCCACATGTGCAAGGATTGGTTTCTGTAGTTTTCTTCGCCCTTTTGTCTCTCAAGAAGACAATCTTGTATTTTGTCACAAAACAAGAGGTCACCTGGAAAAAATGGGTCTTCCTGAACATTTTCCAGATGATTGGTGCCCGTATATTGACAGTTCAAAGCGAAGTTTGAAATCCGTTCGTGGGAAACATCAATGGGGGATTTGTGTGAACATAAAAACGGTAAACTTTCTCTTTGGGCAGCAAAGTTTCCTCACCAAATATACTTGCTTATTTTACCTCTGAGATAACAGAGGCAAAACACACCACTTGGTTAGGAAATAGTGGCGTAAGATACAAAACATGGACTTTGGGGAAAAGAATATCATTAACGAACCCTCAGTTGATTGAGAGAAAATCATCTTTACTCCACTGCACATAAAGCTGGGTCTTATAAAGAATTGATAAGAATATATGGCTCTTGATAAGAAAGTATCATGCTTTGCTTACATAGGGGAATATATGCCTGAGTTGTGTACGGGAAAAATAAAAGCAGGAATATGAGACGGCCCACAAATAAGACAACTCATTAAGCACCTGCCTTCGTAAATTCCATGAATGAGTCTGAGCAAAAAGCCTAGACTCCATTTGTTGCAGTTGTTGAACATTTTCTGGGCAAACGCAAAGCTGAAAACTGTGTGGAACTGGTGAACAAGATGCTTAGCAATATCAAATATCTTTGGTGTAACATGAGTATTAAGGAGCACTATTTGTACAGACTGCTTTCCTAAAAATTTCGGAGACACAAGTGAGGAACTAGGTGACAGATTTCACCAGGATATTAAAACTATAGAGGCCCAATACCAAGAAAGATAGGATACGCACATGATGGCAGATTACTGCTGGAGTTCAAAAAGTTTCATCCATGACTTTTCCCTCTATCTTTTTACATAATAATAAAAATTCGGTTTTTATTTTTTTTATTTGATCCATGGCTTTGATTTAAAATAGTGTAATGTATATTTCACTAAAATAACTCCTAGGCAAAAACGGATGCCATATTTGAATTCAGGGCATCAAATTGTTATGAAATCAGCTTCAAATACTCCGGCACTAAACCACCTGTTGGCCTATATAATCGATTCCATTAACTGTATTGTATTTATTCCTTATCAAATGTCTATAAAACTCCATAATTTAGCACATATATCATTAAATAAAATTATTAGCTATTTTTCGATGAATAACTCTAAATATATTAAAAACTGTAGACCAACAGGCTTACCTCTACTATCAAGGAAACTATTCGAATTTCCAACAAGAAAAAAAACGTTTCAATAGTTTCACGACTTGCAATAACATATTTCATCATCACAATTTTATTTTTATAAACGAAATGAAGAACTTGAAGTTGCAGCTTCAATGTCGAGGAATACTTATTAATTGATTATTTAAAAAGGATTCTTCTTTGAAAAAATTTGCTTATTCCATTTTATTAGTTCGACAAAAAAAATTCAAAAATTGTAAATAATTAAAATATTAATTAAAAAGCCCTTTTGGAATCGGCTGGATTAGTATTAAATGCACAAATTTCCAAAAACTGTTACAGGGGAAAAAATCATACCTTTGACCCAAATTGTTAAAGATCAGAATCTTAAATAGCTTCCTTGAAATATCTTAAAAGATAGCATGACGTTTTAATTTTCTTTTATACTTCTGTATTCGTTATTTCACAGAATAATAATAATCATCCTATTTTGAGATGTATGTTTTTTGGCTCTGTTTTCTACTTTCTATTCACTGTATTCTAGATGAGCGTCTCTCACGGAGACTAATCCCACCTCTGTATCCCACGCTAACTGGATCTGCATGTCATTACAAAGTTGAAGAGAGCCGCTCTGGAAATTTACAAATTGGTAGATAATGGGGTTCATCTCAATATGATTTTGTTTTAAAAAAACACACCCGAAATTTGTATTTTTTCATTTAACTAATAAACAATTACGTAGTAATAATCTACGTGCTTTATAATCCTTTATACGACACGCATGTATTCTTGGCTTTACTTTAACAGTACATAAATAAAATCAATTACGGAAATGCAAAACAATCAATTTGTTATAGTCAGACTTGATAATGTTTATTTCAATACTACTCAAGTACTCGTTTGGAACCAAAACTTCATATTCGATATTAGTATTTTTTACTAATACTAAACTTAGGTGTCGACAGCAGTAGCATTGGAGATCCCTTATTTTTTTAATTTTATATTAATAATATGTATATTATTCAGTGTTATTGAATGACTTGAGTACTGATAATGTTCATACTTAGGTAAGTATCGATACTTGCATTCGGTATCGTCATTGAGAAATAGTAACTGTATTTCACAGAAGTATCAAATCATACTTGGACAGTTTAAATGAAACACGTACTTGTAAATAATAATAATAACCTAAGTATTACTGTTTATAAGGTTTCATCGATTTTTAAATAGATAAAAATAAAATAAAAGTTTCTCCCAGCACTGGCAGCACAATTACAACCGATGCAGGGCCATTTCAAATGAAACACTAAAATATGTATATATGTTTGCTGGATGTGAGAGTTTCCTTCATGTCTTTCCCAAACACGGTTCCCGTAACATCTGCGTTCGAGCTACAAAAGTTTCAGGGCAACAGCAGGCCGATATCGGGGCTGACTGGTGAACTTGTTCCAGGAAGTTTGGAATACTTTTCATGAAGAAGAAGCGGAAGAGGTCTAGAGCAAGATTGATGGAAAACTCCATGCAGGAATCCTTCAATTCCATCTAAGTGGGGATATACCAAGGGGCGGTTTTATTATAAAAGGCAAGTCTACCGTCGACTTCCATCTCTTATGGCTTTTAATTTATTGGCATTAAAACGGTCTATTCCGATAATAAGACGAGAGGGCCCAAATGGAGTGGTTTAAATACAAAACCGGGGGGGGGGATCGTTGGTATTATAATTGAGATCAAGAAAATGATTCCATTATCATCATTTTTTTTTATTAATTTTTTATCGAACGTTACATTAGTATCAATGACTATTAGTGGTAACATTATCTATTTAGCGAGCAGTACCTAAAAGGATTGAAAGGAAACGTCAGTTTCAGGGGCCCCCAAAAAACAAAAATGCATATAACACACAAGCACTTGTGCTAATCACAATGCAAAAATCATTATGCATTGTATGTATAATACTAGTAGATCGTGCACATTAAATTCAGTGCGTAGTTAAAAATAAAATAATATATATGTAAACCTTTAGTGTGTCGGGACACAGGGCTAACAAAATTTTTAAAATTGTCTAAAGACTAAAATAAGGTTAAAAACGTTAAACGTTTACTGGCCAGAATACACTTACAAACATAATAAATGCATTCAAAAATATTATATAAAGTTGAGAAACCAAACCCACATGCGAAGTAGAGGCAATCTTATCTTAATAATATAATAGTGCCCGACCTGCAACCGACTTCAAATCTGTTCGTACTGGGGTGCAGGAGAGCCCCCTAAAAGAGAAGGTATTTGGGCGAATCCCTGTATATTTAGAAATTTAGGATTGACTTCAATTTGATTTCTAAATTTTCCAAGAAGTTGGACCGGATTCAATAGTTGCACTGTATGATAGTCAAATTCTATAATATGTGCGCAGAACCTTTTTTTTTTTTTTTCTTCCCCTACCTAAGGCTCAGCCTCATACGGGGCCCTTCGGGCCTGTGATGCAGGCTCGGGGATCGGTTATCAAACCCTCGTAACACGGGGTCTCCCTGCTAGTCTGCGAGGCAGACTCCAGGGGCTTTTATCGATGTCTATGGTGCGTGTATTCCAGTGCAATTGGGGTTATTGCACCAGTCAGCGCACCTTGAATATATTGAGACAGCGCACCAACTGTCTTTGTGCCTTCAATGTTTATGATATTCTGTACTTAACTTCCTGTAGGTTATCTTTGTAGACTTCAGACTGATCTTTGAGTGGAGAAGTGTCTCTTTTTCCGGGAAAAATTACTAGTTACAAGGTACGCAACGATATGAATTTTATAGGGATTTGGGTGGTGCGCCAAGGAGAGGGTAGGGTCATGGCCCCACCTACTATATCTATTAACAATAGATCACGAGGCCACCACCACTTGGAGGATTGTATGAATGAGTGCTATGCAAAAAGGGTAGGATTTACGGATACGTTTTCATAGAATACGAACATTGGGACAAGAACTATAAGCCAACCTTCAAACATCAAACGAATTCAAACATTCCTCTGCATTGTCCTCAGAACTAAAATCAAGGCACACTTCCAGATCCCAAACTCATTCCTGATTTCGTACTAGCTACTCTACCAGCTCCACTATAGCGAAACGGTCGGAGAAATGGGTTCTTTGTTCCCCCCGATTTCTCCACTGGCTTCACTGGGGGATCCTTGGGTTCCTTACAGATTTTGGACGTACACATTGCATGGTTGTTGGTATGAGTGTGTACTGCTCTTATTGAGTGAGTCAAATTGTGTATAAGGTATGAACGAGCTCTTAAATGGCAAATGCAACTATTAATGTTGGATAAGCAAATTGTAATTTGACAAATAAAGAAGTACAAAAATAAAATGTTTTTCAAAGTTACAAAGAATTCCATAATTGTGTGAGGCATGATAATATTTCTTACGGGCCATACCATACTATAATCCTCTCAGGAGCTCACCTGCAGAAGAGAAGGTGACAAAGAATGACTGATCTGTCCCATTCCGATTCTCTCTGGGGTAAAAGCCAGCCAGCTATTCTTTCTTTCTCTTCTCCTAGCAGTTTCTTCTTCCTGTTTAAGGCGATGCCTTTCTTCGTCGTAGAGACCTCTCTTATTGTGGCTCGAGTGCCATAGGGGTCAGGTAGGCTGCATAATCCCTCCTTTCATTTCCCGCTATGCCACAATGAAGGAGAACCCACGTAGAGACAATCCTTTCTGCCGCATCAACACCACGAGTCATCCTCGATTACGTGTTTACTCAGTTAAAATTATCATCACATATTCACTGATTCAAAAGCTGTACACTGCTTCAGTGATGTCACAAGGTGAAAATTTAAGTGTGATACATCGAAGGCTTCCTCAGAAGCCGTTAAAGCGATTTTATTGATTTTTTTAATTAACGTTTCTTACGAAACATCCTTCTGGAGCTCCCTTTCTCAAACAAATGAAAGGTTCAATAAATTTCTAATTAATGAAAGATTTTTGATTTTGATTTTCAAATCTGCCTAGGGTATTTATATGTTTAATGTGTACATCTAGATACATACATTACATATTTATGCATGGATCTCATTGTGAATTAGCGTGTGTGCTTAGATATAACTAATAGTACTTGTGTAGATATTTTATTTTTATTTTTCTAGCAAGTTTTTATTTTATTCACATTCTTTTGTCTACAGTTATTTCAGTTTATATTTTCAATTCCTGATAAATATGTGTCTGTTATGTGTATATGTATATTTTTATTACAACTTTTCTTATTTCATTTTATTTATATTTTATTTGTATATTTTAAATTTTAGTGGAGACTAATACTTCCAAAGAAACCACTTTATGTGAAATAACTGTTTGTTCTTAAAGGCCACAGTCCCACGATAATAAGTATATTATTATTGTTGTTTTAAAAGTCCACAAAAGCCCTAAACATAACATATATTATTAGTAAGGAAGACAAGATCTACAATTTGATGCTCTATTTAATATTATATTATAATTGATTAATAATTAGTTTTCATTATATTGAAGAATATTTATTTTTAATCACCAATTAAATATTGTTCATGCGATTGGTTTGTGTTTTAGCATCATTGAACTACCATGCAAAATATCATGCCTTTAAACGTTTTGGGTTAAACATGAATTTTTCGACGAGACATGATTAAATTAATCGTTGATGTAAAAAAACCTGTTTTCGGAAATTTTTATGAGGTTATCAAATTAAATTGTGTTTTGTCTTTTAAAAGTGTAATTGCAAACAGTCCATTAAAGCTGTAATTAGCTTCATGCCTTAACATAGCCCGTGTTGGTTTATGAGGCATAATATTTTTCATGGTAGTTACATTAGATGTTCAAATGGTGCTAAAAGTAAAAACCTTAAAAACAACAACATAATTATGTGATATTTCTCGCTTATTAATTTTTTTAACTAGGTATGATTTTTAGAACTAGGTTCATGCTTCTTCATTACGTTTTTGAATGTATGTTGTTCCAAATTATAGTCCTGATGATGTCTGGGTAGACGAAACGTTTACTGGGAAGATGCTATGTCTATAAAAAAAATAAGGGGAGGGACTCGAAGCTTAGTATCTAACATATAAAAATACCTATACATAATATGTGTTTGAGTACTAATGCTCCGAAAAATGATTTTAGTTTTTTATTTAAAGGACGTGTTTTCGTTAAATTAAAGCACAGGTACCTATGGAAGATTAATTGTTAGTTTTGTGATTGTGAAAACCATCTAAGTATATGACCACAAAAAAAAAAAGTATTATAAAATTTCCTTCCATAAGAAGACCTCAAGATTAAAATGATTTCTTGTTGTATTTACAAACATATTTTCCTTTCATGTGCACACAATGTTATGTATATTTTCTCAAAAACGCTTCACAAGTTAATGCTTGCCCTTAATAGTCAGTAAATAATAATAATACTACTGCCTTTCAAAAATCTTATTTTGAAATGTTGTCAGGTGCCAGACATTTTAAGGGCATTTTTACCTGCTCACCTTTTTTTTTCGTCTTCAGTAAAGATAACCCGTTATCTTCTGTAGACAATGAAGCTTGTAAAGAATGTAAAGAACATTTTATAATAGCCTGTTCTGCCATTGTTTGTTTGTTAATGATAAAATGTTTAATGGCTCTATTGTGGAATATAATATTTCTTTTATAAAACCCAATGCAAAATATCCGATAACAATTTTTTTTTTAAATGTAATGTATGAGTTGAATATAAATTTAAAGCACTGATTAAATACACAGTAATATTTTTCAGGGATAAAACTTCTATTAAATTGTGTATACGGTTAAATATTAAGTGGTAATAAATATTATTTTTTATCAATATTTTATTTATTGTTCTTCTTTTTTTTTTTTCTTAAAATAGCAATTTTTAGAGACCAAAATGGTTTAACAAATATACTTAAGTACTTTTAGTTCGTAATTCAAGTTTCTGTCACATAGTCAGGCCAGTCGTTTATAATAATCATTTCAATTTTATATTATCTTGCTACGAGATATGCAACCGAGCTCCCCCCTCAACACTGAAATATTCTAAAAGCGAAATGGTACAGTGTTCGGGGGTGGGAGTGTAATATATTGGGGTCGGATTACACTTGGGATTGCTTCAAGATGATTAACTGCAAGGGACTCAGATTTCCTACGTGAAATGTTGAAGGAGACTGTTGCCACTAAGAATGAGCCGTGGAGCTCTATGGCGCTGCTTAACAGCTTTGGGTTTGTCAGGGAAAATATTTCTTCACGAACTCATATTACAACTTTGAGAAATTATTGTAGTTTTTTTTTCAACGGTTATAGTTATAGATTATTATATAAATAAATTACATTTTTTAATTGTTTTTAGATCTAGAAAGGTTTCATAATAATTGTGAACTAAAATGAATTGATTAAGGTTTTAATTGAATAACAAGGCCTTAATACTGTCCCATTTGTTTTCAAATGCTAAAATTTGTTCCGGCCAATCAGGAACTGAATCGTATTTTTTTTAAATGAATAAATACTAAATAAATAGCTTGAAAAGTAAAGAACACAAATCGAGTTAATTTTGAACAAACTTTTGTTTGCTGATCACTGATACGCACCTTCATACAAATGAAAAAAAATCAATGGGCACAATATTGAAAATATCCTCGATATTGTATTTTAACCATAAGTCTAGGCTGCGTTATACCAAGAATTTATTCAATTCAATTATTCTTGCCATTGACGAATGCAACAGATGATATTAATGAATTTTTTTAAAGATTATTTTTAACTATTTAACTAGATCTATTTCATTGTGTTTATTATTTATTTGTAGAAAGTATCAAACAATAAAATGGAATTACAGAGAACTCAACGAAAACCTTAGTGGTGCGATAAATCTAACTTGACGTCTTGCAACCATCATTATGTAATACGAAAGAACTTTCCCTGTTGTCTTTAAAGTGGAGCCTCTTTCTACGATCTTGGCAATATCGAATTACACTAGTTTTTTGTAATTCCATTCTTCTTCCTGTATCCGAGACAGTACAGTATTTAGGCATCCATCTCGACAAAAGGCTGACATGGAACTCACATACGAGGCTAAAGACACAAGAACTAATCAGGCGCTGTTTAGTCTGGACAACTGTACAGACTACTTTGAAGGACATCCCATCTCTCAATAGAAAATAAATTACTAATCTACAAATTTATACTTAAGCTAATCTGGACATACGGAATAGAGCTATGGGGGACAGAAAAAAAGTCGAACATCAAGCGTATCCAATTCTGTCAATCAAAAGTCCTGAGAACAATAGTAAATGCCGTTTATTACGTCAGCAACAGAGCCCTTCATAACGATTCTAATTCTCCCTACATTCTTGAACTCATCCCTTCCATGTTCACAAACTTCCATAGTAGCCTATCCCACCACCTTAATCCCCTAGCACAGTCATTACATTGCGCCACTCATCCCTATAATCCTCCCTCCTCGGAGACTAAAGCGGCACAGGGCTCGCGACTACTATTTGTAACTACTGTATGAATGGGTGATTCAATGAAAATTGTAAATATGATATGAATGAGAACATTCACCACCATTATTGCTCAAGAAGGCAGATTGTAATTTCATCACAATAAATAAGTTTCAATATACAGTACCTCTATAGATACTGTGTATATCTTTGTCAAGAATAGAAAGATTGTTTTTGGTTTACCTCTACTAATGAGCCTTAGGCCTGTCGTCCAACATTAATTAAGAAAATTAAAATGAATGGAGGAAGAAATTGGATCCCTTTAACTGTGATTGCCTTGCCTAAATTGCAACTTGATTGTCCTACAGCTTAATTTGATAAATGCTTTACTTCTCCTCCAGAGCTGATTCCCTTTTTAGTGGATCTCTCCCCTTTCAATGTTCCTTAATCCTGAATAAACTCCGGGCCTTAGCTTAGCTACATTGTTATTGCGGCGTCTAGAGCCAAAGTGAAACTGAGGGTTAGTTCTGTCACTGTCTCGGTATCAATTAGTGGTTGGCAGTAATCAGTGAAAACCATGCTGAGCAAAATTTAGTTTCATTTGGACTTCGAGAAAAAAGTTCGAAGTGTTCATTAATGATATATGTTTTATAATTATAACCATTTTGAAACTACTGTATACATGTGCATATACGAAGCAAAAGCAATCAGGATATTTGTTAGGTAAGAAGTACATTTTCTTTGGATAAGATAAGATTAAAAAAAAAATTCTTTGCTTACATGGGCATCCCGTATAGTAGGAATGTTGTTGATATGGAACATGTCACAGCTTGATAAGTGCATTATTCCCTACCGAGCATTACATTTTATGTTGAATATTTTTTTTCTTTTAAAACCTGTAAATCCATTCCAATAGCTTTAATACCATTATTAGGATGAAATACTTCAGTGTCCCTCCGCATTATTGTTTAAAAGCTGGCACGTAAAAGAAATTGCCTATGAAAACGTACGTACCACATAGAAATCCTTGTCTAGAATACAAAAACGGTATGCACGTACGAAAACAAAAAACTGATGATAGATAGTATTTAAAAATATTTCCTACAAATAAAAATGGTCCTACTGGGCAATAAATAATAGTAATAAAAGATCTGAATCAAACCATAAAAACACAATCAGCACCCTTCAAATCACCTTCCCCCCTCCAACGTCGTATAACTCGTCCCCCCTCGTCAGCTACAGTAAAGAAAAATGCGTATGCGACATACAAAAACGGAAGAAAAAGTCAAAATCAGCATCTTACAAAACTTCCAGTTGAAATTCTGATAAACGTAATGAAAATTTAATGTACTCTCTCAAATGGTGGTCATAAAGACACGACAGCTCTTAAATTTTGTGAGAATTACTCTAACTGGGCTGATTTTATTGTGCATCCGGCCAAAATTTTTAATTCACTCATGGATAGTGATAGACAGTAGAATTTCCACTACTAAACGACGTTCATTAATATCATAGGCAAACGATATATATATATATATATTGGAATTAACAAATTTTGTTTTGTTATAGTTCCACTGTTATTAACAATTATAAACCAAAGATAAAATATACTGGCAGGAGCGGAACTCAAAACTGGTTCCACCCCAATGTCTATTCGGGGGTACTCTACCAAATGAGCTAGTCTGCGCTAGTGGCCAATGAATCTTCTCTGGCTATGCTTTTGGGAAGATCTTCCATTCATTCAGGTTCCTCTGCTAGGCTATCTAGAAATTCACTGTTATTTATTAATAATATTTATTGGACAATGAACAACATACTTTTTGTATTTAGCATTGTAATTTGAATAATTCCACCTGTTTTTACGACCGACCAAAGATGGTTTGTCCATTTTCAGTTACAAGTTACAATAAATTTCTATTCTACAGTTAACGGCCCAACAGTTTGGCATAAAGCAAAGAAGTAAACATCGAAAATATATTCCCAGCACCACTTGAGTAAACAGTAGGTGGAAATTCCCTTGCTGTCGTTTGGCAAATGAACATTTTCTCTGGTATCCGCAAAGACCCAACGGGACCTAAAAGGCCTCGGTCATTTTGTCCAGGTATCAGGTCCTACAATTTTAGTAATAAAGGAATAAAACAAGTGGTATTAAACCCTACCCTATGTGTGCAGGTATAATTAAGCGACCTATTTAAACCTTGTAGAGCACTGATTTGGAACTCGTTTCACAACCCCCTAACCTACTATATTTACCTAGTCAATCAACTATGTCATTATTGTGACCTGTCTATACGAATTTAAATAACCAATCCTACTCCCTTAAAATTAATTAAATTGTTTTTAAATATGTGCAACAAGACTGTACGTCTTTTGGTAAATATATAATAACGATATAAATACGAAAAACAATTAAACGTGAAATTAGTCAACTCCGAATTTATTATTCTGCCATAAAAGCATTTTCAAGTCACTGGTCAGAAGCAATTCACGATTTAACGTACTGATTTATCAACAACAGGCTTTTCGGGAGCCGTCAATGAAAATCGAATGTATTTAATTTTGTTCCATCGGAGTATATCAAAGGAGCACTTGTGCGTAAATCGGCTTCAAAGAAACTTTCTGTTCAGGATATCGTAAGAACATAACGACCCATTATTAGATTATATCAATTGGTGTTTGGAGTAATCATTTCGATTACGATTAATCCTGATGGAGCACGATCTGTGGTAAGGGCAGAAGTGAACATGCTCAGCAATCAGAGGATCTCAATAATACCTGGGCTGGGTTGTTTTTACTGCCCGTGAACCTCTTGGTCGGCCATAAAACCATAATACTAATCAGTTAGATTATTACCTGGCTCACTCACGAATATTGCTAATGAATTTCTTGGGTCAACATTAATAAAAATTTTGAAATAATTCGCTATTCTTTCAGGTAGGTCTGCTGCAATAAATATTATTTCACTTATCTGTCTAACGCCAATCGATAATAAACAATTAAATCATATTAAAAAAGTTATTGTTATTGATAAAATGTCAAAAATATACTAAGATGTTTGTTGATAAAATAAAATCAAATTAAAAAAATTGACCGATATTTGACTATGATAGTAGAAACTTTACAAGACATTGGCAGTGATGAATACGTAATAATTTATAATAATTATAAGAATTAGTAAATAAGTTTTATCGAAGTTAATGTTTAACGACTCTTTCAAACAATGCTCAATTAAACTATAAATAGCCGATCTTGAGCATTTTAGCATTGATGAAAAATATGTTCAACCGAGTGTAAGAAGATTTATTTTCTATTGTGTACATTCTTGCTCATCCTTCAAACTATTAATTAACCATTGATCACAAAGGATAAAAATACGATAGCTAACTGTTTCAGGATAAGTTATTAATGTATTATTTTATAGCGGTTTAATTAAATAATAAACCTTTTAACCATCCTTCCGAAAAAAAACCTTGATTGATTTTTTACTAAAAATTAACTGCTAACTAATTCAGATACGTAAAAAATATGTCAAGATTGTTTGATAAGATATCATTAATTTCTCAATTACAAGAAATTCATAATTGACTCTTCATTATTTTTCATAAAGCAGTTTTCATTTCTATGATTTCATTAAGTCTTCTTCAATACTGAAATCATAAATACACAAACAGATTACACTTTTATCAGAACAACTACATATCAGTTTTATGCATATGTGTTTGTAATTTGTTGGTGGTTAGTTACCTGAACTCAATTCGAAATTAATATGAATTGCTTCTGATAAAGTTGTTGGTATATTTGTCTATGATTTGTTTAATGGAGAAATCAAAAGATCATGAAAAATAATCAATTTGAAATGAAAAATAATAAACGTATTATTTATTTTGTGGATAAATAAATATGACAAAAAACATGCATTAAAGTCAAGTAGACGTTGCTCATAGTTAAACTTGCTACAGAACAAAGTATCTTTTTTTTTTTTTTCAATTTACATATACTCTTTATTGGGCTATAATTACAATCTGCCTTTTATAAGGCAATCATTAATTGGGATAAACGCTCTCATTCATACCATATTTACAATTCATCATTCACTCGCTCATTCATACAATATTTACAGACAGCCTTTTGGCTGTCCCAGGAGGTCTCTCCCAAATCCACATGCGAAGAGAAAGCGGAGTCAACAAATTATCAAAATTATAATTTGAAACAACAAAATTTATTTATATTCACCTCAATCTCCGGATCATTTAAATACATCTAGGTTTTTTTTTTTTTATTGAATAGAATGAGCGATAAAAATACGCAGTTAAAATAGGATAACTTCTAAACAGCTCAGCTGCTCAGAAATTATCCTACCTGAAAAACTGTTACATAAATTGGATACAGACTGCCGATAATAGTATTGGGGGTAGCAACTGTTCAGAAACATCCAATTTGAAAGCGCTCTCGCCCCAATTTACAACTCAATTTCCAGCCAGGACTTAGGGGTTGGCCTGTTTATAGGAAATTCAGCCTGTCTCAAAGGAACCTTTAATCTTTTCCCATGCATATCTCACCAATGATACACATAATTTTAATAGTTAATCAATTAAATATACTATCGGCATTCATTCTTCATTTGTGTGGATTCCAGTGAAATGATTTGGGGATCCGAAGCTGTAAAGCGAGGGGTTGGCTTTTCCTTAAATTATTATCCATTCATAACCTATACAGTGTCAATCATTTTAGAATTTCTCTCTCTCTCTCTTTCTCTCTTGGTTTTTTTATTTTTTTCAGAATCAGATACCTAAATGTTTTCACCCATATGCTTTTTAGAAATGCTAAAATTGGTCGCAGCCATTTGAAAAATAAAGAAGTCGATAACAATATATCATAATATAATAAATCAGAAATTAGTATTGTGACATTGGTGTCACTATTATTTGTAACTGTGACTAATTAATAGCAAATGAAATAAGATCGGAGAACCCTCCAATGTTCCAAACTGAACTCCAATCATCTAACTGAGCTATCCTGCCCCCAGCTGCTAGGGCCACCGTCCTTCTATCTTGCTAGTAATTGTTTTCTTTGGCTGTTAATTATTAATACTTTTAAATCAATAAATAACAATATAAAAGTGAATATTTTCTTATCGTAATAAGGAAGCTATAAAGTTAAAGATAGTTACGACCTGATATAACAGTGTGTGTTAGCTGTAGTTTTTGTGGACTATTATGTCAAAATGTCAGGAAATGTTTCGATAAAGTAGTTCCGTAGCGATAATGGATAATGATATCCTCGATTATGTGATGTATCGCAGCCGTCTCATTTTATTATATAAATGAGATATTTAAAGGGCAAACACAAGACTGTATTAAGGAGATATATCTAATCTGCCTCATTTTTTTTTTTTTTTTTTTTTTTTTTTCCCTTAGCTCTCTAACTATAAGATTAAGGATGAGGGGAAAAATAAAGGAATATTTGGGTTGAGCGGATCCTTGTAGCAGGAGTAGCTGCTTGAAGGTGGTGTGAGGGAATTAAGAAGTGTGGGAAGCCTCGGTAAAGGTTGATAGTTGCGGTACAGTGGTGAGAGTCCACTGGTGGCTGGGCCTAGAGTGCCTCTAGGCATGTAGTGCAGTCTTATCAGTCTTTAGTCGGATAGCAGTGTTGGGTGCCCTTAGAGGCTTGTTGTTGGTGGGCCAAGCGCCGTGATGTCCACCATTTGGTCTGCTTTACCAGATCTTGAGAGTTGCCATCTTGCCGGTAGCGGTGGGGGTGTCATGTCTCGGAATAGAGGGTTTTGGCTATGTTTCATCGAGTCAAAGAACTTGATGTGTCTTCTTTGGATGCCTTCGGTGATGGTGGGGACTTCGAACTTTTCGTGGATGTCGGGAGCCTTCATATAACGAAAAGGGGTATGCCATGGTGCCGTGCGCAGGATTTTGTTCTGGAATCGAGTTATTGTGCTAGTGTGTTGGAATCGGAAGAGTGCCTCAAAATAAGATAATATATTTCGACATCTACTGCAAAATGCACCCATTGTTAATGGGATTATGATACGTTACACGAGGAAACTTATGTCGACTTGATATCTTGGAACAGCCACATCCATTCAATCTAAATCTCAAATATTTAAACGTCCATGTCACTACGAGATATTTAAACTCTAATAAAACTGAATGCATTGTAAGTGTTATCGCAACCTTGACATTACTAGAGAACGCGATGTAAAAAAACGACGTCTAACTATATCGGAGAAGTTGCACGAGCAGATAGGGCACGTTCGGCTTATTATCATATACTGCTGCAACTCTTAACTGTCATGGCTTGTTCTAAATTGTGCTTAAGATATTTAGAAGTAATTCCGAGTGAAGGTACATTAGCCATATCCGAAGAATGTTGTTACACCGTTTTAACAGGTTGAGTTAGATATTAACGGCAATATATTAAACGAGCATTAATGATCCTACACTATTAATAGTTAATTCTTGAAAATAAGTGTAATGCCTTGGCCGGTGCTTAAGATTCCCAATCTCCAGCGAAGAAGTCTATCGACTGAACTAAGCAAGAAGGTTCTTGGAAGTTCCGTATCAATTCAGTACACACATGACCGTGAATAGATGCTAGTACGCATTCGGATGCCAACGATGGCTGTCAATTGAAGAATATGTGCTGTATTTGTTCACCTGTTGTACAAAACATACATTTTAAACAAAATAGACCATACTTTGTGCATACATTTATTGAAAATGCTGCGACAGCAAGATGAAACGACGCCGGATCTATATGTACACTACTCCTTTATGTCTTATGTACTTCTAGCCCCAATCACGTTACCACAGCGGAACCTCACGTTAAAAAACCGGTGTGTGCACCTCGCCTTATATGCGATGTTTTTCTCAAGTTTGCGATCGTACGTGAAAAGATTTGAAACTGACTAGGTCTCATCCTCGATACTTTCAAACAAGCTCATAAAGCGCCCGTCAAGAGATCAGTATCTTCTAATTGTCCAATAATTATCATAAAGAAAATCGGGACGAAATAGCCTTCTTTCTGGACATAGTCACAATAAGCAATGGCTAACAAGCAATAAGGATCTGATGATATCATGAAAATGTTCTCCCAGCAGTAACTTAACAACAAATATCAACAGTCTAAGCATGGACGAGACTAATCTTTCATTCATATCCCATGGACCCAGCATATCCACGAAACATGGAGGAATGCACCCCTATTCGTAATTCATAAGAAACCCAACTAGAGATTATCGCCTTATTTCTCTACTCCATCGTCCAAGAAGAATCAAGGATAAATAACTCACAGGAATAAAGGACAGACCTGCTCACTTTAGAAAGCAGATTGGTCAAAAACTAACAAAGTGTATTTAAGGTATTAGTAGCGAGAGAGCTGCAAGAAGCATTCAAGAGCAACCAACCTTTGACATTGAAAACACATGGTCCGGTGAGTATGAGTCCTGCGGAAATTTCTCAACTGGAACGTAAAGGCCAATCTGTGGAAACACGAGAAAAAATTTTCTATGAGAGAGCGCTCCAAGTGAAAGTTGGATCCTCTCAATCTGCTAATTTTCAGCTAGAAAATGGAACACTTCAAAGGTCATTCCTGAGCACTACATCGTTTCTCATTAATGAAATCAGTATAACTGTGTAGTTATAGATCCTTGATTGTTGAACACCTCTCAGTATTTTTTTTGGAATGAAAACTGTTAGAAACCGTTGAAAGAAACAAAAGCATGGTTTCCAAATCTCCATGAACCAATCTAAGGGTCACATATTTCTATAAGAGAATAATCAGCTATCCGACTCAGAATGTTTTTAATGTTCTATAATTTCTATAGCTAAAGGCTGACTGACGTGGGCTGCAGAAAGGGCTTGCTAATAAAGACTTTTTTTCAAGTGAAACGAATAATTAAAACCTAAATTTTCCCAATCTTCCAATCCGATGCCTCATTGTATAATATACACGAAATGCATTTATACCACCTTTTATCAACCAACGATCAATATTTCCAAATGTAGGACATAGTGGTGTCCTTTAAAAATATCTCATAAGCAGGCAGTGGAGGTTTTACGGGAGCTCTCCCAGTTGAGGGAGCAAAAACATTGGGATAACTCGTGTGGAACAGGAGCAACGGTACAGATTATTGAATGGTACGGCAGCTGTACTCAAGTGGAGCGAATGGAAACGCCAAAACGAACTAGATCATACCATGAATTTTGTGATCTTCAAATTGATAGTGATGTTGCTGTGTATTTTCTCTTCGTCTCAACGGTATCTGCAGATTTTTTCCCATTGAGGCTTCCATGTAACAGACTCCATTCAAGGTGCATGGGACTGACCAAGTTTTCTTACGAGCTGCTCGCTCAATCACTACACAACATTTTGGGAGCATATACGTCATATTATAATGAACTTCTCTCGTTCATTAAGGGAACAGTAAACATTATAATAGTTGTAAAAGTTGTATTTTTAGTAAAAATACTTAAATCATAGGTAACGAAACATTGACTTACCCAACTAGCTGTCTCAAACTATGGAAGGGTTACGTTGGTTTTTTTTTTTCAAAACAAGAAATGTTTAAGTTTCCACCCATTGGAGTGTCTGCCTCGACTTGAGCACCCTGTTCAACCGAGAGACCTGAAGTTTCTCATGAAAAAAACGGTAATAGTTTAAAAAGTTAAAAATTGAATAAAAAAAAAAATCCATAAACTCAATGACACTTAACTAATTAGTTGGTATAAAAATGATGTATATTTTTGAATAATTGTGGGTCAAGTATGTAATTAAAGAACTTGAAGCCCTAATGAACATGATTAAATTTGCTATTTGTTTATAAACTACAATTAGAAATCTACCATTAACATCAATAAAAACGGCAAAGTGTATTTTCTGACTTAACTACTATGCTTAATGTTTTACCAACCATGCCAAAACTTACTTTCATAACCACTTAAACTGACTTTACTGCCTGCCTTTAGAGCAGAAGATTCTTTTTTAACGGGTTTACTGCAACAGCTGTTCAGTCTCGATTCAGTAGCGAATATTTCCTGATCAGTAGTGATATCGACGGTCCGGGAGAAGACTATAAAATCTTAAAAATTAACGATAAAATGGGTACTAAAAATCTGAATAAAGGTGCAGTGTTTCATATCTGAATATATTTAACCTAAACTGCAATGTAATAAGATGTCTCGACCAAATATGATGCACTTAATATTTCAAGTGCCCAAATTAAATTCTAGGTGAATGTGTTTGTAAAATTTAAATAGCCGATCCTAAATGTCATTTTTCGGGATGTGATAGTCTCTATCCAGATCGACGATAAGTTACAGGCTTTTATTTTCTAGAAATCCATGGCAATTTCACTACTTGTATTCCTGCATCTTTTTGTTAATGTTCAGAGAAATTAAAGGACTTATTAAGATAGGACTATATGAATTGTATACTTCAGTAAATTCGATTTTATTTACATATCGAATGACAAATAATGATCCCCAGGTCCTTACTACATTTAGTCTCATTTTATGTCGCAACCCTATTTTATACCGCTTGATTTGTGGGTCACTTAGAAATTACTTTTTTTCGACTTTTGCCCTCAGTAATTGTCACAAAGCGTAAATTTGACGCTCGTAATTTCGTTAGCTACGCTGTAATTTTTGACTATCGTTTTCACGATCAGATACCGATCATTATATAATAATTACTGCGATCGTCCTTCGGTGTTGAACGACCTACGAAAACTAGTGGCTTCGCTCAATAAAACTACCCACCTCACCAAGCATAACTCATCGAACATATTTCTATTAAAACATGTGTGTAGCTCAGTGACTTCTGCAGAAGTAGAACTTCCCATTCATATTATAAATTTCACATAATATACATTCAAGTTCGCATTTATCATTTATCATTTCTCTCCAAATTAGAAACAAAATTGTACTCTGCTTAGGTGTTGAGATTAGCTGCCACCCTCCAAAACGCGAAGAAGATATCCCACGGCAACAGGATTTGAATTAATTTTCGCTCCACGTCCGCACATCAATTAAGAGTTGGCTCATAGTACGAATTCGAAATAAACATTCTCAAGTGATGTTCATCACACAAATGGCTTCGAAAACGATTTAAACGACGGTTTAAATGGCAATTTGTAACTACCACTACAGTATTTATCAGCAGACCTTTGTAACATATTATTGTTTAATTTCATGCTCAACTCAATAGGTCAGGAATTTCATTTTTTAATCCGAACGCGAATTAACTAATTAATTATTTATTATTCTTAGCTTCAAATGGATCAATATCAGGCCTCTGAAAAACACAGGTTGAGTTAAAATTGATGGTTATTTTGGTGATAATTTACTAACTACACACTAACTACACTATACACTAATTATATAGTGTTAATCATGACGTCAAGATCTTTCAGTTGATATCATGCTTAAATTTACAGACAAACATTTCTTTCGTATTGCCCAGTAATGCATTATTGAATTATAATCACTTTTTCTAGAGATTTATTAAAGTTTTCTACATCAAATGGGACGTCAATGTAAAATTTGATGACTTTATGAACCTCATTTGGGTGCTATGATCCCAGAACATATATTCAGGCCCAGACAAATAAAGGTTTCTCCTTAAAGAAATTAAAGTGAACATTGAACTAATTTAATAACTTTATATTCGCCCCCCCTTTCTTTCATTCGTCTAAGAAAGGGTTCCCAAGCTAGAAGGAGCTGCAAGATGAAATTGCCGTTGAGGGGGAGATGGAATGATGACTATGATGTAGCCAGGATGATCCCGCATGACTTGCCATTATTTTCACTCCATTGAACCACCTCGCTCAAATAATACTCCTGTACCACCTTTATAAGGAGGATAGATCAAAGAACGCTTGTTTGTTAAAGTCTTATAATGGAGCAACCTCTTTTTGCATTCGCTGCTCATTGTTCCAGCTTGTTAAAAGAAAGACAATTTTTTTTTTGTTTTAAGTTTATTAACAAACTTAGTTGTTTTAGTAAACGTTCAGCGCTTATTATCTCTTACTCACGTATTCTCTGTCTTTTACAAGTTTACTAACTTTTTCTTCAGACAAGTTAATGCCTAATACTCTATTCCTATGCCCTTCGTTCAAGTCTATCCTGGAGACTCCCATTCCCGTGTATTAGTTGTAAGCTATAAGGGAGTTCGTGGTTCATGATATATCTGTCTGTGGTTTCTGCGCATAGTAGCATGTATATTAGGGGACTAATAAGTTAAATATTTTTTTTATCTATAACGAAGATGTTAGGTGGTAAAAGCAAAAAAAAAAGTTTTAAGAAAACGTAGTTTTTCAGCAGCTGATGAATATTTTTCGCAGCTAAGATTTTATCATTTAAATGAAACCGATGACCTTGAACTAGCAGTTTTGTATAACATTGAATAATGAAATAAAATACCAAAATGACCTCCAATAAAAAAAAAAAAAATATATGGCTTTATTTATGTACAACTAAAAACCAAAATCTCTATTTTTTGTTATATCTATGTAGAAATGGGATTTAAATAAAGTGGATAATTGATCTTATTTCTCAACAGGTTATTCATAGATCGTGGGCTTAAAAAATGTGAGTTCGATTGACAATTTAACCAAGAAGAATCTTCTAGAGAAACATGGTGATTGATTTAGCATCTTAACTCAGAGGCTTTTATGTCGCAAAGGGATTGACTGAACTTCCTTATTTTGTGGAACTACAAGCTATTAAACCATGACTCTAAATACGACAATAACTTTGTATTGAATGTCGTTCCTCACTCCACACTCTTTTCGCATGTCATTATATTACATACAGCTTACAATGGTTCAAGAGTAAAGTGCATGGTTTTTATCCAGACTCCTTTATGGGAACCCCAATCCCCAATCCTTGGATCCACGGGAAGTAACCGCCTGGCTGGGTTTATTTCTCCATACTTCATTCCGAAAAATAATAGAATTAATTGGAATATTTATACCATTATGAATAGCCATTTTACAATGATATTACATATTTAAAGTAAGCATTACATGTCACGGATATTTAAAATCGTCTTATTTAATTAAAATGACATAATTTGAGGAACATTATTTATATGTTGGAATATCTTACAATTATATTAGTATATTCTATTTTTAAACTAATTAAGGTATTTGTGGCTAAAATGAAAAAAAAAAATGTTTTAGGCGTGATTTGTTTTCCATAGGTATTTCCATTATTGTGTTTATCAGTATATTTTAAAGAGTTATGGAATACCTATTTGAATTGACTTTTAATCGAGTATATATACTTTATGAACCGCGTCATGGAGCATATAGTCAGGAAGACACACAGATGAAAGACTCCGTACGCTCCGTCCCTTTGGGTTCGGCAATAATTATTCCTCTTACTAAAGAATCCTTATTGTTTATTTTATTAAAATTGTTTTCACTTAATTAAAATAATTTAATTTCCCAAACGGTTATTCTGTCAAATGAATAATCTTTAGTTGTAATTTCTCTTCTGACAAGTGACTGGGTGGCTGGAAGAACGTGGTATGTGAATTATTTCGATTTATTTTTCCTTGGAATAAAGGGTTAGGAACCCATGTCAATGATTACCCCCAAAACAACTGTTATGATAGTCTTTAGAGTGCAGCAGAGTAAAATTTGAAAACGCTGAAATTTTCATCAAAATGCTGTTATATTATTTTTAAGGTTTCGTTGATTATTTTTGACGTAATGATACTGATATAGAGTCACCTTTGAGCAGGGTATCAATCTGAAGATCGCAACGTCCCCATTAAATACATATGATTTCTGTTTCTGATTTGTTTGATCAAACCCTACTTACAAAAAGTTATTAAAACATCGTAATCAGTGGCGCGCTATTTCATATGGAAATTTGATTTGATGCTAAACATAGAACCAGCCCTATTAGAAATAATAGAAGGTATTAGTAAGGAAGTAAGTAAATTTAAGGAAGATTAAGTAAGTTAGTAAGTAAAGGCATCCACATTGTTAATGTTCAACATTTGTAGGACCTTAATCGGAATATAATTTTGTAAAGTCATTAAAACTGTCATAAAAAGTGTACCAGCAATTGGTGTGCACCCCAGTTTTATGCAGGAAGTTTTGGATATATTCCATTTATGTGATGTCCCAGAGACGCCAAGTCAACACTGAGAGAAGTAAACACTATGAAATATGATGCAAAGTCAATTATTAACAAATTAATTAATACTCCGTTATAAATAAATACATATTTACCTAACATATTAAGGAGATCAATCTAAACTGATTAATTGAATCAATGAAATTTATTTCGCTAATATCACGGAAACCCTTAATGCATCACATGATCACTCGGCAATATTTTTGGGAGGTATTCGTAAAAAAATCGTAAAACTGTCGTCGTCGCCGTTTGTTTTTATCGTCGAGAAGAGATAACAATTCAAAACGTTTAAAACGTTCTGTCAATAAAAATTCAATTTGTGGAGAGGCAGATAAAAAACCGAGTTCACCTCACAGGCAGTCGATCATAAGGGTTGTTTTTTCAGCCCCCTGCACAAAATACCCCAATAAAACTCCATTACCTTTTTGAACATAAGTTCGAAGTTGTCTTAATGGCAATTTTCCCGGTAAGAAAAGTTTGATTAAACTATAAAAATAATATCTATTTATTTTCTGTAGGATGTTTATAATGATTTGAGTTTTTCCTCCTAAATATAACTACCAGGAAAGGAATAACAATATATTCTTGGCTTTCCTGGTTTTAAAAGTCGTCATTGGTTTTACAATACAACAAGACATTTGAGAAGCATTATAATACTTATTCGTGTCATAAGTGCTATAAAATCTCCTTATTACTACTCAAAAGATATATTACAATTGTACAGAAAAGGATCATAACCATGCCGCTTCATAAAGGAGGAGGGGAAGACTAATTATTTAACTATTGTTCTATTCATTGTTCTTATTAACGAAAAAAGGTGGATTTTATAATATGGCTTGGTTTTGGTACAGTCTATGGTACTTGCAGATGATGAGGTACTTATAGCTGAAGAATTAAAGTGCACTGTTGAGAGAAGAAAAGAAACCGACAAAAAGAAAAGGAAAGGAACCCTTCTGTATGTTTCTAAGTGTAAAGTTACACTTACAATTATGACGTTCTTACAAAAAAAGTAATTAATATTTATTTTTTCGATAATAGGTTTGTATTTCATTTGGACTGTGGCCATACCAAGTAATTTTTCATTCATGCTTTTCCACCTGGCACCTTTAAGTAGGCGTGCCATTTTTTTAAAGTGGTGTGCTTGCGTTTACAGATTAGATTTAATGTGTAAAGGGTGGTGTCTATTTCAATTTTTGTTGCTTGTTTGTGGAGCTTATTTTTGTACCCCCTAGCAGCGATAATCGTTCAATGTAGAATCTATACTGATTTCCATAATTTATAATAACAAGGGGGTGCGAAGGAAAAAAAAGAGAATCCCCTGAGTGATTGTTTCAGTCTTCTTCTAATCAGGAATAACTTCAGCTCTCATTAGACTCAGCTATAAATAATACTCGGTTAACCAAGAAAAGTTCACTTAAGTAATGAGAGAATAATTGAGGTTCTAGGAGTCACACCAATCTCATTGATGTTGGCAGAGCACTAACTAAAATGGACTGTCATTATAGCATATGAGAAATGATTGGAAGATCAGGTGGATATTCGAAGCTAAAGCCATGGAGCAGACCCAGAAATACTGGGATCAGCGAGAGTATCGTTCGTTGGCAAGGGATACGAAACATTGCAAAAGATGGTTTTATTTTGAATGAGAGCATGATATTATCATGTCATCCTTCTCTCGTTCTAGTCTGTGCACTTCAATCTAGTAGGGAATACATGTTGTGGGTTTTTATACATTCAAATAAATAAAGAGAAATTAACACTTATGTATAGAATTCACAGTTACTTTTTACAATATTCAGTCTTACTTAAGAATATCTAGAATCTATATATCTAGAATCTATATATCTAGAATCTTCTTTATTAAATTTAACATCTATTATTAAAAATATTATATGGCATATTTGCCTATCTACTCCCCAAATTATAATAGACTTACTTTCTTAATTTTATATGAAAATAAATCCAAAAAGACTTAAGATGGGCCAATTATCTGAACATATTAGATTAAGAGTTTTGAAACAGAGCAAACAAAAATTATATATGATATCTCATCCATTGGTTCAGTTCTACTAAAAATAAACCTGTTATAGAAAAAGTACTAGAGTTGTCTTGCTGGTCAATTTTTTAGTTCAACTCACCTTATTACGATGAAAAAATTATGTATGAAGAGTGTTTCTATTATGAATCCCGAACCGGCTATTTTTGACATCCTATTCTCCACATATGAGCACCTCTCTATGGTCTTCCCACAATTTATTTACACTGGTAAAAGGGCTTTGGGTGGCCATACCACCGCTTTTAAGTATGTAATAATTAAATTGATAGTATAGGAAAAAAAATTAGAAAAGTAGAAAAAAAATTGTCTACTATTCTCACTCCCAAAGAGTAACTAACATTGCATTTTTTAAGCAAAAGGTCGAATGTTGAAAAATCATATTTGTTCTGGATAAAATGTATTACTGGACTGGTTCATTTCTGGATACAGCTCAGGTATTTGACACGTTTAGCGCCCTGACTCACTCTTCAAATTGAAATCCATTTTACCCCAAGCACATTATCTTTTCAAGAAACAGGTCAATAATAAAACACTCCGAATTGATCTCAATATACCCACCATACTAGAGTACACACGTTCTTAATTCCATACGAAATCATCCATTCACCACTGCAAAATCGATATATGAGTATAGCTGTGGAGCTGTGGATGTGTTAATATCCCTATAATCCTCCTCGGAAATTGAAGTGGCAATGGCCTCGATACCTGTTATTGGGAAGCCTGGCAGTAACCAGTATTTTGCCCTCATGTTCGGAGCGTCTGTGGTTCTCAGTCTCTGTATTGCTACTACCTAACAGAAATGTGGCTGCAAGAGCAGTTTGAGAATCTCCATGATCCCATCTTCCTGTCCTCAAGATGACATCCCCGCAAATGATTTTGGTGGCCTGGGGTTTAAATGTAGGTCTGAATTGTTAATAGCTGTGTGTATATTGCAAATAGTCTATGAATGAGTTGATTTATCACAATCACCCATTTCCCAAGTAGAGCAAGTTGTAATTTTTTTTCAAATACAATTTAATGACTAAAGACTGAAGAGATGTTCGTTTCGCGTGGGGATGAGAACCAAACACGAAAATGAGATACTTAGATATACTCTTTTGTACACCATCAACCAAATACAAAAATACTTTGAGATCTAAACAGCAACAAACGAAATTTGCCAAAATCTCATTTTTATGAAAGTTACTATTTGTACAAGGTTAAGTAAACGGACGTATTCATATGCTTGAAATCGCAAAATATTTTTCATAATCTCTATTTCAATTTTAGTTCACTTCTTTAGTGTTTTTTGTGGTTGCTGTTTTGCAGCCATCAGAATATCTAACGAAGAGAAGAAAAGATAACAAAGTACTTTTATAACAAAAATGCAGCCGAAAATTCATCGAAATTTTGCTTTCCAAAATTGACCTTTAATATTTTTTGTCTGTTATGTTTTTTTGATTTGGATAAAATATATATTATATGAACAATTGACTTTGTTGTCGAGCGGAATTGAACAGATTACCAGAATGACTTTGAACAAAGAGACTAAATCTATTTAATTCAAACAGTCAAATAATCTTAGAATTTTCACTTGGGCTAAGAAGTAGTCAATTTACATAATTACCATTAAGAATAACTAACTAACAAACAACAAATTAACTCTATGAATTGTATATGTCAAGTCCTTCATCTGACTTTGTATGAATTATTAGCGCCAAGTACAATGCCACAGCGTGTACCAATAGCTTAGGACTTAATGACCAATGACTGATATCTAGTCCATCAAGATTATCCGCCATATAATGCTTAGCAAATCGACATGATCAGTTTCACTGCGGATGTCGACAAGGATACATCATCCCCTTATACTAACCTAGATTTCTTTCCCCAGAAATAAAACTGTTGTAATTAAATTGAGCTACTTTCCTTGATTCGTCAGGAGGGTTGTATTTTTGAATGTTGTATTGCGTCCTTTTTTTATAAATCCCTTTTTTTTCTTCAGATTTAATTGAAGAGGTAATAAATTACAATAAGTCGTGTTAGTTTGAACTTTCATTTATGTTTTTTTCAATGCACAACCACAAATTGAAAAGTCGATACTATCATATTTCAATCGAATGCTTTCTATACTTTACATAACCTTGGGAAAGAAGTAATTTGAGAAATATCAAGAAACCGAAACTGCCTTCAATAGAAATCTGTTTCTTGTATAAGTTATCTGTTTTATCATTTTTTTCATGTCATTTTTATTTTTAAATTGTAATTATATAAAGTCATTAAAACCGTGTTCACAAATGAACTAAGCTGTTTACGTAATAAAATACATTTTTATCAGTACGATACATTTATTAAGTAGGGATCAAATTAAAGATATCAGGGTTCTGATAGTAATATGGAAATTGTGTTTTTTATTCCTGAAATTGAATTTACAGTGGAGAAGTAAGTGTATTGATAAGATTCCATTTGGAGCAAAGATCACGGGCAGATGAGAGATATTGTACCAATTCAGGAATAGATAGGTCTAATACATTGCAAAGTTCCTCCTTACCTTCATGACCTCATAAAATTCAAATAGCCTATCAAATCCCACTCATCCGACCTGTATTTCCCTTCTGATCCGTACTATTAACTTTCAAACTCCGTTCCAATTGATATTCGTCGTTCATGAACTCTCCGAATCTTCAAATCTAGCCTTTACCAGTTCCTTATCTCCCTCCTTCTAACCATTCATAATTCATCATTATCAATTTGTTTATTTATCATTCATCCCAGGCCACGCTCTTTTCCCCCATGAAATAATTCCTACGTTCTTTTTTTTTCATCTCTACTCAATTATGTTTTTTTTTTACAATCTATTTTTGTGGTTTCTTTGTAGCCATATCATATGATTACAATGATTGCCCCTTTATTACTTATAATCTTATCTAATCTGTGTAATGACATGTATTTTTTTTTTGTCAGATAGACATTCCTATTTTGTTCCTTCTTGTTACTTTTAGAGGACAATGCCCAAGAGTAAAATGTTTTTTTCATTTCATTTCAATGTTTGGGTTAAGCGTTTCAGATGAAAGTGTTCGTTCTCTTTTCAGCAACTTTTTACGTTATTATAAAAAAATTCTGTACTCCTTAGAAGTCTGGTAACGACAAAGTAATTCGGAAATAGCAAAAGACCATTTATAAAAGTTGAAATTCATGAAGAAATTCTTAGAAAAGTATACTGGTAGAAAAATATTTGACCACATTACCCGAAGGATAAACGATTTTAAAGTATAGAAACTGTTAAAAAAATTAAGAAAATACATGATGTTATTATAAAATTTTGACCACTGGATTTACAGATTTTTCATTTACGTTTTTACATATTTCTGGGAAAATAAATACATATGTGTACATATTTAACTTTTTTTTTTTTACTACATGAAAATCCCAGCCCTACTAATAAGCATATATCCTTTCTGGGAGAGCATGTCACGCATAGTTTGGGGTATCATAATCTCTGAAATTTTGTCATTTATTATTTGTTATCTTTCAACAATCAGAAAATGGACATTTTACGAAAAAAACAGACCAAAAGTTAGTTCAAGAAAAGAGTGGGGCATGAAAAGTTTTAGGATTTGGTCCAGGCCAGATCTTAATTTTCTCACTGAATATAAAAAATGTTTAACTTTTTATCACCGAGCAATCAATTAACCAATGGCACTTGATCATATTTTATCGACGTTCCAATATATTGGTAGTCGTCACAACATTAAATGAGACTTTTACGCCTTCAGTGCGTCAGGGGGCTAAAAAGATCAGAAGAAGGAACACACCGACGAAAACAGTTTTTTTTGGGGGGGGATGTGTATGCTTAGGAAAAGGTTATCGTTTCCTCAGATTGGTGGATTCGATTCCTATCAGGGAAAGATAAATATTTTTTTGTGACGGTCATAAAGAATAAAAATAGCATTCCCATTCATGCAGAGTCATTAATGATTAAAGATGAGCAGTATCTTTTATTTTTATTTGAGTGATCTATATAAGATATACACCAAGTATATCTTTCTTCGGACGAGAACCCAGGAGAGTGCCGGTGAGTCGTTGTTGTCTTATTGCTGTTGCTTTCTGGCGATACATTTGTAATTTGGACTGGAGTATTTGATTGGTGACGATGAGTACAATGGCTATGTGAGCATCAGAAAATCTTGCTGATGTATGAAATTGTTAATAATAGGCCAGATAGTTTTGATCCACATCCCCTGATCGATCTTTATGTCATATTAGACCTATTTAAAAGGCACATCTGTGCGGTGCTTGGAGATAGTTTCGTGCTTTCATGTATTTCCCTTTAACCCTAGGAAGGTAACAGGGGTTGTGAGTCTCCCCAGAGAGATTTCAAGGAAAGCCTGAGCAGAGCATGTCCTTTCATGTTCTGACTAGTCTCCCTTCTCCATGAGGTCTTCCTATTGCTTGTATATTCACAGCCCTCGTGCAAGTTGTTTACCTGTTTTTCCGCCTTCTGGGGTTACAAGTCACTCCAGTTACCTTACTAAATTTACTTTTTCTGTTTTTTATTTTTTGTTATTTGTTAGTGTTTTCAGATCGGTGATTTTGTGAGAAATGTTTTAGATGAAGATAAGGCATTTGACATATTTTATAGCTCACCTGAAACTGAGGATAATATTGAGGTTTATTTAGACACAGTCACAGGAAGAGGTGCACAGATGAGGAAGGAAAGGAATTTTTTTTTCGGTATGCTAGACCATCAATGCTTAGTGATTTATTTGAATATAAAAAGTCAAATTTCCGAAAATCTTGGGATGCAGCTTGTCAAACTTCATGTCGAGCGACGACTCCAGGGAAATCTTCATCGTCAGCTGAGAGAAAATATTCAACAGTTCCTCGCCCTTCCAGAGCCAGAAGAAGCCCCAGATGGTGGGGAGGTGGTCCACCAAGCTAGTAAAGCTAGCCAGGTGCGTTCTGGGGAAAGCACAGGAAAGTAAAAACACTTGGTGAAAAAGTGTGGAAATCCAGTGTGTCCCGAACATCGACAGAACATTTATATTTCTTCTCTGTAAGATTTATGTAAAATTCCCTTTGATTTTAAAAGCGCAAAATTGTTTTCCTTTGTATTTCACTAAAATAATATGTGGGGTGACAGGTCAGCCCTGTTACCATAAAAAGTGGCCCATCCATGTTACCTTCCTAGGGTTAAAGACAATGATAGCTTTAAATGAAATACATTTTTGAGGATGCAAATAACCTTAAAAGTTAACAAATAAAACACCTTCAGTCTATTGATTTCCACGTGAAATTTTTCGTCGGATTATGGGGTCATCCTCAAGTGATTAAGCTGATAGCACTTGGGTTGTTTATCAAACGACGTCTGGGCCTCGTCAAGGGGCAAGCCGGCAAGTGCTGTAGTTACCATCAGCTTAATCACTTGAGGATGAAATCAATAATGTTTTAGAGAGAGAGAAGGTGTTTTATTTATTAATAAACAAATTCCTCACTATCGTAAATCTTTATCATTTCTTTATAAAGAAAAATCCTATACCTGCAATAAAGAAAAATGAGGACACTAATATTCTGTTGGTCAACAATGGCGTCGTATAAGGTAGTAAGGCAGACAACATTGGCGCAGATGTGTTGGTGCCCGAGAGCGATTATAATTACGTAATGTTAATGTGATTCATGTCGGAGCCATGGAATAAAGTGCGCATAAGGTACACATGTAGTCGATTCTGAGACAGCTACGACACAGCCCACGACAAAGATGATGGCTAAGCTATACACGTCCCATAATTTATTCCCCGCTGGGGAGACTACACCCAGAAGAGGTTGTGGGTAGAAAGGATCTGGGTGGTGGGGCGTTCCGTTATCGGCAGCATTAACCTAACTGTCTCGGTCTTCGGCTCTTCGGGAGATCCAAGGCCGTCGTATCACTTCGCCAGCTGCCTCCCATTCTATCCAGATAGGAATACAAATTTGTTTACAAATTACGGAGTACGATTGATTGAAAACTGCGCCAGCCAATCTTAGTTGTATTGTTAAACAAGCTACCAAAAACAGCTAACTTCAAAGCTCAGGCTTAATAACGGGACAGTCAAGCCGAAATAAGATCACACAGACGACCGAGCTTGTGTGCCCTTTTTAAGAATGAGAAAGGTACAGCGATGGTAGGTGGCCCTAACCAACTTACGCCCGGTGTCGTTATCTATTCCTCATTTTTACATTCGCTGGGTAGGATTAGATGGCAAACTTAATAATACAAGTCAATTTGCACCCACCACTCAATTGATTGATGGGGATATGGGACGAATATTTACCAATATTGATTGATTAACAACGCATAATTTAACCCTTACACATAATAATACCCTGCTATCCCGACACCTCCTTACCAGCGAGAAAGAAGGTTGGGAACGGCCTATTCGTTTTTTTCATTTTCCATACTTTTATTCTTTGCATTTATATTTATATTTCATCTTTATAGTGCGGTTGACGGAGGAGCATGGGGGCCTTCCCAAGACTGATTTTCTTTTTTCGCATGCATGGGAGGGGACAACGATGTGGATTTGAGAGGTTTCTGGGCTGTTTGTGTATTGTATGAATAAGCGAGTGAATGGAAATTGTAAATATCGCATGATTGAGAGCATTTATCACAATTACTTTTTACACAATAAGGCAGATTGTAATTTTATTACAAGAAAGAAGTTACAATATATGTTTATTGTGCATTTCCAGATGTTGGGCTGGCTTCTGTCTTGGTTTTTGTATGCAGGTTTTTTGTTATTTTGTATGCATTAATTTGAAGGTTTTCTTTCATTAAACGTATTTTCATTTTTGCAGTTTACTGAATTCATTATATTGTTGTTTTGTTTTTTTATTATGTCGATCCACGTCTGAATTTATTTCCTGAATCCAGTTGAACAATATTTTATTTAATTATGATTTTTTTTTTCTTATAGAGGTTTTAAATTTATTTGAGTTAGGGTTTTTTCTTTATAATTTAATATTTCTTTTGCCAAAAATGAATTTTTTATTTGTACTTCATTGTTATTCATAAGGGATTTCGTCCCAAAATATTTTCTCTTTTTTTATCTATAATTTTTGCCACTATCATCATTAAAAGAGCTACCAATCAGGTCACCAACTCGAACATAGGTTAAGCTTAAGTAGTGAAATAAGCTTGATGCAGTTGTAAAGACATTTCATAACCACATATTATTAAGGGGATGTTAAAAATCATTAATTTTAACAAAAAATGGCAAGATCATACACGCAAACACACGGGTAAAAACATAATGGTTTTTTTTAATTACTAGCGGTGGAATGCTATCCCATTGGTTTAGTAAGTATCAATGATTTTTAAATTCTAATTTTATATATGTAAAAATAAGAGTAGTACGAGTTGTTTTGCTTTTTTTCTGCGAAAAAATAATTGCTTTAAATGAGTGCTTTATATGAGTGCTTTAAATGAATAAAACCTGTTGAGGCATACGATCCATAGATTCCCTCATAGGGATCCATGATATTCAAGAGGTGCTACCAACAGTAATTGCGGTTGAAAGCAACAGCCACTTCAAATTAATCTTCATTGATTAGTTATCCGAAGGGCCCTTGGTACTGATTATCATTATCAGTCAATTATACTCAACAACCCTTAATTAATTATATACTCTATGTTACTAAATTAATAAATAAAAATTATTTTGAGTGAGCAGTACCTCACAGTTAAAAGTTTTGGTGATCGCACTTATTACTTTTTTAAATTGATTACTTAATTTTTTTTTAATTATAATTATTAAAATACACATTCAAAAGCTGTTTCTATAACTTCTGTTTTGCATAAATATTATATTTAATAATCTAAATTTATGTTGTTTTTATTTCGTAATTATAGTCAACTAAACCCCAAATATGTTATGCATATACCTAGTTAGGACGTTGAGATCTTTAATTTAATATGCAGGAAAAATTTATTTTTTCATTAAACAGTAATTAAAGAGGTAGTTAATGACACTTATTATTTTTCGATGGATTACTTTTATTTTTATCAATATTGAGGGATCTAAACATTGGGGAAACTAACATCATTTCAAGCCAATTCAATGCAATATCAAACTATCGAAGTAACTGAAAATTGCTTTTCCGACCAATAGAAAAAATCAAATAGCTAAAATATTGACAAAAATGACTATAAAAATCCGCTGGAAAGACAAGGAAATAATACATCAATACAAAGTAAGGCTTACCTTTATTTGCAATGTGTATCTCCGCAGCAATCATCTTTAGCCGGAAGTTGCACATTAAGTCGCTTGCTAACTTTAATTTCATATAAATAAATTTATTTTAAGCACAGAACAAGCTACAGTGGATTTTTTAAATACTTATTAGTGCAATAGGAAAGAAAAAATCAAACATTTTTAACAAAGCAGATCAAACTAGCTCACAAGGGCACAATCGAAAGACTCGCTAGAGGTACAAGGTTCACTGACTGTAATTTACGGCTGTGAGTATTACATTTTTATTTTTGGTTATTTTTTTCTTTAATATTACTTTTTAGAATTGCTGTGACTTTTTTTTCTTTTTTGTATTAAACCATTTAATTTTCCTTAACCTCAGGGAAAGATCAGAGCATTATATCATAAACCATTTAATTTTCCTTAACCTCAGGGAAAGATCAGAGCATTATATCATAAATAGCCATGGAGCTAGGATTAAATGTCACTTAATTATTATTACGTAGTCGAGTTTATTTAGTAACTGTTCTGCCCAAATATGAAGGCAATCAATTAATCGCCCCTTACGATCATCTTACTTTATAAATACCAATTGGCATGAATTTTAAAGATATATCAAAAACCACCATGTGTTATGACGATTAACCATTATAGTTTATGAAAATTAATTTACCTTGCATACATATTGTCACATATTATGTATTAAAAACCTTTCCAGTTATTGCTATCTACCTTTCCCTTGTTAAACTCTTGCTTTTGTAAAATGTTTGTCGTTAACATTAACATGTTCTCAATGGTAAGACTAATTTTATCATATTATTGGATATAATTTCACTCATTTGAGTACTAATTTTATTACTACAAGGTATATCAGGGTGGGCTTAGCAATAGGTAATTTTTCAAAACCTTTCTATCGTAGAGTTTGAGTAACTTATCAATGCAGTGGTCAGTTGTGGTTGGAATTTGCTCTTTTGGCAAAAGATGAAAACTTCTTGAATCACCAATACTTCATTCAGCTGCTCGTTCGTTACATATCTTACATCGTTGAAAAAAAAAAAAAAAAAACCCGCTTTAAACGCCAATTCGTGGGTAGTTCGGTTTCGACGATTTGATTGGAAATGTACCAATCAACAAAGACATGAAAACCTTTTCTTAACTACCTGAAGAAGTTGATGCCTTTTTACTGGTTTAGAAAGAACATGCCAACATAATCATTTAACAGTTTCAAAACAGTTCTGAAAGAAAAAAATAAGAATCAGACATCAACTTTTTATTTATCATTGTCGCAAAATAAGTATGGAAAGGACATACAGTTAAAAAAACGAAGAGGTTATAAACATGGCTTACCATCATTGTGAGGGCTACCAACGTATAGTGGAAGATCTATATTACAATGCCACAAAAAATGAACGAGAGCTTCCAAGTTATTACAGATAAAATAAAATTTATTCAAAAATGTGGGTTACTGCTCCTAGTTTTGCAAGTTGCCTTCCCCATTATATTTATCGTGTCATATCTTTTCGGTTTTATTTAAGATACAATTATAAAAGAGAAAAAAATATTTAAAAAATGACTTTCCTGGCGAAAATTTCAGGTTCGATGAGGGTCCAATTGTCTGATTGACATGCATGTGGGAACTAAACTTTTAGAAAGTTAAAAAATAAGGGACACCTTACTGCATATTAGTAGCAATCATTAGTATCTTCTCTAGTAGTAGGACATAAATCCGTAAAATCACCCTAGAAATAATAAAAAAAAAACTCTCAACAAGTTATCCGACAATTCTGATCCATCCAGAATTTGTGCTCGGTTATCATCATTCGTGGCATTTATAAGCCGAACCAAGTTAAGAGCACTCCGGATTCCCCCCCACTCAGTGTGACACTTAATAAGCCTTAAATAACCCTTGATTAGGGAGTGGAATTAGCCTTGATTTTCACTCGCTACAGCGCCAGGCAACTTGGTCCAATTAGACAGGCAACCAGACCTAGAACTGCGGCAGATACATGGTAAGTGGTCTCGAGCCATCGACCAGAATTCCGGTCTCCCGGATGCATACCTACAGCTTAGTGCATTATGGCACGTTTGTTAACAGTTTGGTCACAGAAAAATTCTCTTTCCGTACTGCTAAAAAAAAAATCTGTTTTGAAAATGTTGCACGTACTGCATATAATCATCACTATACGTTTACATAAAATGCAATATTTACATTTACTCATACGAGATCAGCTGAGGAGAGGATTTCTGATCAATTTAAAACTTGAGTAAATTTCATTACAATATTTACATTTCCACTTTGTGATCTCTAAATTCCACCTCCGAATTTAAGCGCTGGTGGAACAAATTTGGAAACTAGGCCCACATAATCTGTACCCTACCAGATCCTTTGCAGATCCTTACCCTCAGTGTTCATTAACTCTTCTCATCAGACATTCTTACGGACATAAAGCGGAAAGATTTATATTAACGAAACAACTTGAAAGTTGATAAAATGATTTATAATAAAAAAAAAAAAAGGGGGAGGGAGTATCTATCTCTTGGTTGAAAATTCAATGGACGAGGTTTTAAACAAATGTGTCATATAGGATAAAATATACTTCTTTAGATAATGATACTGAATTACATATTGCAGATACCCAACAAGGGGTAAAAATATACAGAAATATTTGCTTACTTAGATTATAACCATCAAAGGTATGACAACAATATATATATATTTATAAAGATGTTATGTGTTTACTACCCTATATTCCACCAATTCACCTGGAATATTTTAAATAACCTTAAACTCAGTACTTTTTAATAAAAAGTACTGAAACTAAAAATTCAACAAAATGTGAAGAAAAACATAAATAATAAATATTATCATGAAAGGTATATTATTACTTTTGTTTTTAATTTTATATTTCCAATACAATTCATTATTTATTGTTACAAGTCAGCTTAACGGTATTATGTTAATTTTGAAAATGGTTTAAGTAATTCCATGCTATGAAAGCCATATAATTTTTTTTATAAGCCTTATACAAAATTTGACAATTATAAAAAGTCTTTTGCTTTACCACAGAAAATATTTTTATTGTGAGTATCATTAAAAATAGTTTTGTTCATGCTCATAACTTTACATATCTCGAAATAAAAAAGATAAAGCGTATACTATTTACATAATCACCGGCACATATAGATTCCCGAAGATGGGAAAGTGAACAGTCACCTAGACACTTTAAGTAGAACCAAAAATAACGAGGTATAGCTCTAGGTTAAGAGCCCCCCCCCCCCCCTACTTACTTACAGTGAAGAAAGCCAACACACCGTGGAATCCACAAATTGACAGCGGAAAGGACAGGCTAGTGATTCCGATGTTGAGGGAAGAGAACTCCATTATTTCCATTATTATCCAGCAACCCTTATTTGTCAAAAGTACATCATCATTTTTTTGTTGAAAATCCTTTAAATGTATAATTTTTATACATAATAATGTATAGCATGATAATGCGATCAAATTAGTTGACAGATGTGGTAATACTGATTAAAGATGCTAGCAGTCGTAGTGATGTAGATAAGGAAAAACATTTATTAGTTAATAAAGTTGTTGCGAAAATTAAATTAAGTTAAAGCAATATTACATTAAAAATTACCTTTCATGTATAAATTTTTATTTTTATTTACTTTTGCAGAAACGTAACCAATCGATATATAACAACTTTGAATTTGAAGGTACTAATGTCACAAGTGCGTCGTTTTATTCTTTGAAATGCCTGAGTCATCTACATCAACAATAAAAGATATTTTGGTTTTTTTAAACTAATTTTCACACAATATAAAAGTATTTTCTTATAGATAAAATCTATATGGCTTTTATTTAGACTATTAATTAATTAGACCACAGATTTTTCTAGAGGAATGATGTTTTGCAGGGTAGTTCCAATTGGTACTCCGATACTAATGAGGGGTCGTGATGAAATTAATTAGTTGTATTTCCCACCGTACATAATATATTCAACTCCGATCTTTCTAACCGATTTGTTCACAACTCAGTAAATAATATCCTCCCAACAACTACTCAACTATCAGGAGGACTTTCTCAAGACTCATGTCTATCTCCCAACCTATTTAATCTATAGATCTCTGTAATCCCATTGTACCAGCAAGTCAAAAGATGACACGCAGTTTTGTATCGACCCCCCATATGTGTACGTAATTTAAAATTAGAATTAGTATTAAGCGTAAAGGCGTGCCGTTTGTGGGCAAGTCAGTAGATATATAATATGATATATGTATTCTTAGAAAAGATACACTTATATATTGCCTAACATACAATGTATTCGGACACAGTTGGTACATCTGGTACATAAGTATATCGGTACGCGAGTAATTATGTATCCTTTTCGAATAAGTTTCTATCCCCCACAAGGGATGCAAAAATGCTACATTCAGCGAAATGAGGGTTTTTATTCAAAGGATCTCTTAATACTAATTATAATTTTACATTACATTCACATGTCGTGGTCAGGCCCATATAACAGCAGATGGCATAGCGATCTACACAAGATCATTCCGAATAGTCACAATAACGAATAGATTACAGGCGAAAACGGGAAACCAAAACTTAACCCTGAGTTCATAAAATAGAAAATTATACATAAACCACTTAAAAATAAAAGTAAAGTAGCGTTAACCAAACGTAGATCAATATCATTGATATTATATTTATCCTTAAACAATTCCCTACTAACCTGGTACCAGGTTATGGTACAATTCCCCATTCAACCATACCTAGGAGTAACTTTTTTCTTCGTGCTTCCGTGCAAAATTGTAAATTATGTAAATAATAAACAAAAAAAAAAGTATTAAACAAAGAAACCCTTTTCCATCGTATGTTCTGGTGGCTAAAATGAACTATAATTTCGCAAAGTCGTTCAAATTGCAATCAAAAGAGTATTTTATTTTTTTTCGATCCCAGTTTCTTATGAAGGAATGATATATTCCATAATATTTTTACACGGTGCCTTAGGGAGGCTTAAAATAAAAGTGACCCCTTAAAAAATTAATTCTTATTATTGAATCGATTTATTTTTAATAGAAAAAAAAATATTTTCCTACCATATTGACTGATTAATAATGTGTTATGACTCAGGTAGACTACAATTACAAAATGCTGTTAAAATCGTATTCAAAGCCTTAATTTTTTTTTTCATTTTTTAAAACGTTATAAGATTTAGGAGTAAGCTGTGTTCAAGCAACTCAATATAGTTGAGCAGCTTCATTTTGTTTCTAATTAGAAATATTTTCTTTACGATTATTTGTTTCCTAAAACTCTCACTTACAAGGTTTTACAAATTTTAATCAATTTTTTATCGCCCATAAACATAAGTAACTATAATTTTTAAACAACAAAGGCTTATTTAGGTGTAAATATAAACATTTAAAAGTGAAAAAAAAATTCATCTACAGCGTCGAAAAAGACAACCAGCATTGTTTTCACGTTTGTCTAGCCCATTCTAGCCTTCTTTTGTATCGGGGACGCCGGGGTGTGCTATTTGGGACTCGGCCCTTTGTCTCCGGGCTGTACTCAAAGGCACATGTTTCATCCCCACCAATAACATTGTCAAGGAAAACAGACTTAATTGGAACAAGTTCCGAAAGTTCATTCGCTTTTTGCTCTCCCATCAACACTTTAGGGACCAGCTTGGCATACACCTTCCTCGTGTTGAGATCCGCCGTCAGGATGTTGTGCACAATGGCAATTAGAAGGCCCAGTGTCCGTACAATTATCGTAACACTCATTCGACTTTCAGAGTTCATCAAACCACTCACACGAGTCACATTTTCGTCGGTGTGGCTAGTTGATGGCAGCCAGAACGGGAGTTGTCGTTTACCTCTTCCCAGCCCTTCTTAAAAATCTTCAAACACTTGAAACTTGCAAAGTCGATTAAGCAGAGTCCCCGTAGGCTATTGGACCAATGGATTGGTATCTGTATAAATTTTGCTGAGTTTGGCGCAGAACTTGATCCCATACCGTTGTTCCATCGTTTGCTCCATGGCGCGTCGTGACACGGTCTGTTGTACAACTTATTCACCACAGACAAACAGAATTCATTCTCTTCACAAAACAGAAAACACCCACCTACCATTCCATATTTACGTTATGTAACGAATGTGTAAAGAGACCATTTACCTTAATTAATAAAACTAATATTTTGTAAAAAAAACAACTGAAATACATCTCTAAGCTAGGTAAGAGGATGCAGTTAAAATTTTGTTCTTGAAAATATTTTATATGTGCTAGTTGAGGAATAATTAGAAAACGATGCAACAATAGCATTTGACATTTTAAATTTAATTCAGTTACCTCAGTGTATGATGCTTTAGCATAATACATCTACAATTACAACATACACAACTCCTACCTGTGGTAATCATTGGATGGAAAGATGTTTAGGAAGCAAGGGAGTAAGTAATTAATGTTGATTAAATGCCGCTGATGCCTGAAAACCACTCTCTCATATTACACTAAGATCTTACTTGTACTGAGAATAAACTACTTGTTGCTTAGGAGAGTGTATAGTAAATACGCAGTTTAATGGCACACAGACCCACCATAATAATGGTGGTGACCACAAAAAGTCACCACTTTTAAAGAGAGAGAGGGAGAGAGAGAGAGGGAGAGAGAGAGAGAGAGAGAGAGAGAGAGAGAGAGAGAGAGAGAGAGAGAGAGAGAGAGAGAGAGATGTCCTGGAAATTAATTTAAAATTCCGAACACTTGACCTCTAGGCTTAACTCAAGCCTATCCTTGAGTGAAGAACGTACTCCCGTTCATAGTGATCGGTTTTGATTATTGAAGAACAATTATACTACGAAATAAAGAAAATTTCCACTGTTAACATAGTGGTGGGGGCCGCTTCAAGTACATCATCGGACATACCGACGACCAGAAGAAAAAATAGGAAACCAGGTATGTTACCAATATACGTATATATATGAGTATGGCTGTGGCCTAGACAAGTATTAGTCACAACTGAGCAAAACAAATTAGACTATAATAGCTGGGAGACATAATTTCTCACTAAACGATAATCTATATAAAGTATTTATTTATTAAGAGTTAATTATTTTATTCCTTTATTTGTCTTTCTTGTAGCAATTCTTCCCAGTATCAATAAATATATACGTGCTGCATTTATTTTTCATCGAAAACATGGTCGGATAAAAAGAAGTACTATTTTCTGTGTATTCTAAACTCTAACAGTCCTTTTAATGAAACACGTAGAGAATAAGGAAAGAAATTATATAAAAACGTAAATTGATAGGATTTGATTGAAAACAAATTTAATCGAATTTCAGTCCTTATTTGATCAAAATTTGAGATAAGAAAACCATAGGCATCTACATTTCCACAACTAATCAAAAAGGTGAGCCCCATCACTTTATAGAGTACTCAAAGAAGTCAAAAGAAGTGTATCATTATACTTCTATTAATTATATAACTTCATAAAACAGGATTCAGACCTGGTATAGATTGTACCGATGGTACAGGACATATAACATATGATCTATTCACTTGAGAATATATAGTAAATCATAATTTTGTCATTTTTAAGGGGATTAGGGGATAAAAAAAAATCCACAACTATCGCTTGCTTTCCTGTGTTATGTTTGATTTATTTTATTCAATTCAACGTTTTGTTAATTTGTACCGAATATAGAATAAACAATCATACGCCTTTCAGGCGTTTAAACACAAAATGAATGCTTTTAAGCAATAATAACAAATTTAAAATGTAACATATAAATATATGAGTGAAATCAACTGATGGATGTATGATATTTATTGAATATCCTGCTATATTTAATATGACAGACAGTAAAGGTTTTCTACACAGTTGTTGGATAGGTTACCATGGAATTTTATGAACTTGGAAGGAATGAGTTCAAGAATATAGGGTATATTCAGATCATTGTGAAGGGTTTTGTTGCTGGCGTAATAAGGGGCATTTACTATTGTTCTTAGGACTTTTGATTGTAAGGATTGTACGGCAGTGGCCTCGTGACCTGCTATAAATAAGTGACAGTGGGAGTCCTGGCAATGGCCAGTTTCTCTAATCATGTCCTGAGCGACTGTGGCTCTCGCGTTCTTGGTCAGCCTCCGCTGGCTCTTATCCAGTGACGCGGCTGACGTAGGTGCGTGGGGGACTCCCCAGGACTCCGCTTCCTCCTTCGCATGCGAGGTAGGTGACAACCATGTGGACTTGGGGGGCCTCTGGGCTGTTTGTAAATATTGTATGAATGAGTGAGTGAATGATGAATTGTAAATATAGTATGAATGATGACACTTATCTCAATTACTCATTGCCTAATAAAAGGCAGATTGTAATTTTATATATAAAAGGATTTCACTAAAGGAACTGTACAGCTGTTGCTACAAGCAGACTAGGTGGTGGCATTTTTATACAACCAGACTCGTCCCGAAACAAAGGAACAGAGGCTTCGGGGTAGGAACCGCTCCGGTTCCCTGGCAGTACCCGTTCAGCGAGCTTACAACAACTGGTCTCACTGGTGAGCGGAAATACTCTAGCATCAGGGCTTGAGCTCCCTGGTGAATAAACTTCAACAATTCTTTTCTGCAGTCTCAAGAGTTCCAGTTTACCTCCAGCTAGAGCGGAGATATCCTTGATTCATCTTATGTCTTCTGTAACCTTTCCACGCCGAAAATTCATGAAATTTATGCTAATATAAGATTTATGTATTCATGGGCTCTGCATTCAAACTATTGTGTGTAGTATCTTATTAACATTGGTTTTATCTATTAATAAATCATTCCACTGTACACAGATGTACTGGTTAGTGCATATTATTTAACCAGGTAACCCTCCAAGTATATAAATATAACGTTATAATAATATAAAAAAATACATGTTTAATTGATGTTGGCCTCTCGGCGTAAATACGAAATTCACCCATGCGGTAAATACATACGTTTTCCTCGTCTCTTTGTTCTTTGACTTCGTTGAAGCCGACTTTCCGTTCACGGTATTTCCTAAATAGTAGTTTTTGATCATCTTGTGATTAACCAAGAGTCGAAACATGTCAGCGTTACATTCTTTTGTCGCACATACTGCGGGTACCTTCATTTTCGTCTGGCATCAGTTAAAAGAATTTCAATTACCAGGAAAGGGCCGTTTTATGGCCTCTTCCAGATATGGTTAGGTGCCTTTTATCCTAGAATATCTATGTAGCGACCGCTAACTACATAAGTTAAATCACCCTATACTCTGGTGCATATATAATGTAAATCACTGTAAAAGTTTTAAGCAATAAAAAATGCGCGGAAGATGGCAGTCATAAACAAGTCACAAAACTAAAAAAGGGTCGTCAGAGGGCAGCCATAAATAAACAGCAGGCCTAAAAGCCAGGCCATAAACAGTCCTTTAGGGGACGAGGAGTCACGTACCTCGACGCAAGTGTGCGCATTTCCTCACGCCGGCCTAGGCTCCCCCCCCCCCCCAAGCAGGAACAATATTTAAACCAGGGCTCCTGGCACTGCTAGCTAGTCTAGTCTCCTCATCAGCCTCTGAGTCTCCTCATCCGCTTTTACTCGGTGACGCTTTACGCCAGGGCCACTGGCCCTGGAAGTCAGTCTCTTAGGCTCCTCGTCAGTCTCCACTCTCTCCTCATCGCCTCTGAGTCTGTCACCCTGTCTTTTAGTCTCCTTGCAGACCCTCTGACGACTTGTACCTGTGACGCTGCTGGGCTCCCGCTCGAACTCTGAAAACTCGCCTTATTCTTTATGAAACCTCTGTACCTCTTCTCTTGAACATAGTACATTGTCGGGGCACATACCTATCATAAATGGAGTCAGATATGTTATTAACTCGAACAACCCGCACTTGTCACCAGGGCCAGGTGCTCAGGCACCTCCTAGTGACAACCCGACAATCTAAGTTTACTATTTTATCTACTGCCGATTTTATTTATTGTTACAGTATACATTCTCTACTGGGTTGACAAAATATCAACGGGGTTGAAGCACATTTTAATTAACATGAAACAAAATAGCATTCATGTAGAACAACGATGATTTACTTCAAGACAAACTCAGTGAAGTTAAACAGACCTTTTACGACAAATTAAGGTTATTGATACAAATTAATTATACTATTTTATTTTACGTAGCAGTTCTCTCATATCGAAATTCAAAACTGACGCTAAAATTATTTTAGATAAATATAAATTGGGTTCTAGGCATATTCCATCTTAAAGACATGGTACCCCTGGTATATTCCTTTAATCAATTTAAAATTACGGATGTGTAACAGAGTATGACAAAAATAAATTCTTTCCAATGGTAAATAACTCACGACCGTGTTGGAATTCCTCTAAATATTCTTGGTGATGGGATTAATATTTCAAATATTCGGTGCATGTCAGTTCACGTCATACGACTGCGAAGGTCTCTCTGCTTTTGAATGACAATCAATCATTGCTTCTATTGTACATCACACAGGAACGGTCAAATTTCAAACTCGATTCTAGACGTGACCTCCACCGGGGCTATTATGCTATCTGAACCATGTGTTTGCTTTTATCCATCTAGTTGAAGGTGATATTCATTCTTCATACAAAACCAGGAGTAAAGATTCAGTTTTATAGAATTGTATTCTTTAACTGATTGTCACGGTTGAATCGGATAGTCACTTGGCCACTGTACAGTAAAGGGGAAAAATTGTAACTTGTAATGCGAAACTGAGAAAAATATGTTATATTGATAGGGAATAACAGTTAACATGGCTAATAACAATTAAAATGGCTGATAAAAGTTTAAAATATCAGTTTTTTTTATATAAGAATTTATGTTTAAACTAGTGAATTGCAACCCTTGCAAGTAAGTTACAAACTAATCTTTCAATCTTATAATCTTCAAGTTATAATCTAATCTTTCAAGAACATTTTTTTGTCTATCACAAACAAGTTCTCCGAATGCGCTAAAACCTAGATTCTTCCCTAAAAAATCCCCTAGATTTTTTATAAATATTTTGTATATTAATAATTTTTCATTCAATTATTAATAAAAAAAACTCAAAAAAACAACCTAAAAATAGATTTCCAGACCACTTTTAAACTGCTATTACCGTTGACAATTGCCCGGAAGGTAGTGCTAACACTTAATGAAGATGGACAGAAAGGACATTGGCACTCTAGAGGGTGAATTAACAAGTAAATTTGGCCCTGTTGCCTTTCTTAACCTTCTCTGATTCTCAACAATGCGATTAAATTGACACTATCATCAATCATACTACAGCCGTAATTCATACGTAGATATTGCAATCATTAATAAAATCTACGTGGTTAAAACTAGTTGCCAATTCAAGAGTATAGGTAAATAAACAACATTTCGTCTGATAATGACCAACTATTGGAAATAATTTATAATAATAACATCTTTTATTATTACTAAGTATAATTTCCTCTTTTTTTTTGGTGGGGATCAATCAGAGTAACAGAAAAATTAATTAAAAGTAATCACACAAAATTAATACCTTCAACATATTTTTTTTTTTCATATGAATATAACTTAAGGTATGGACGGAGAAAACTATTTCTTCAAAATAGTCTGATTTCTGAGCGCCTGACTAGATATACTCTAAATCATGAATTATAATGATAACGTATAATAAATTAAGGCACGTACCATTGCTAAAGATAATGATAATATAAGCTCCATGCTAAGCTTAGGTAGAAAAGGCTGTCCCTTTAAGCAATAGGCAATAAAGCTCAGAAGCATCTATTCACTAAAATATTTGCAGCAATTAGAAAAAAACATATAAAGATGTCTTAGGTTATGTAAATACAACTCAATACTAAAATTGAAGGGAATATGAACTAAATATAATGGCAAGCAAATACTATTACACCTAAACCTAATGCACTAATATCAGGGCAGACAATTGTTACCAGTTGTTGCCAACAGTTTGGTCACAATATTTATTCTTTTATATAAATATATTGCTAGTTTTATATTATGCTGTTATTAATTTTAATTCACCACCATAGATACACAGGTGTTTGTTTTGTATTGTCTGTTTTTAGATAAATGTTTCATTATTCTACATTGAAGTGAACCTTTATAGTCGTTTCTTTGTTGTTGAATAGAAATTAAATTTTTCTCTTTTATATGTCCTATTCGTTACGCCAAACTAAACTATTTCAACGACTTTATGCACATCCACATCCATTAAAATCCCAACGCATGGTGCGATTTATTGACCAGGACGTCGAGATCTTTAATTTGACCTAATTGATTAATGGGCGATGATTAATAGTACAAAATTTATTTTTAGCATCGCCGGGACATGGAAAAAATCATGTCTATAAAAATTACTCTGCTGTAAATTGTAGCACTATGTTAATGATAGTATTTATTGTCAATTAATTACACGCAATTAATCAGGATTCCAATAGCATTTAGCATATACCATACACAAAGTTTATGACAACATATGAATATCAGGTTATGAGGAAACCAACAGAGCCTTAAAAAAATAACTAATTTTTTTTCTTTTTTTTTTCAAAACTTTATTTTGATAAAATTACAATCTGCCTTATTGGGCAATAATTAATTGTGATAAATGTTCTCAACAAACTAATAAAATAACATAGGGACTACATACATATTTGGTCGATTAAACTAAACACTATAACATAAATAAATAAATATTTAAGTGAAAACAATGTCTCAATAGGAGCATGACATTTGTGATTTTACTTTTTCTGCTACTCTGCTTACCCCCCCCCCCCCCAAAATACAATAAGAACTAAGTAAGTAATAGATAGTAATAAAAGATGTATTAAAAAATATGTCTATAATTTCTACGAGTTTATCGGAAGCTAAGAAGAAACCCTATACTCTATTGCATATATATTGTAAGCAAAAGTATAACAACATGAACTAAATGTATTATAGACAAATGTAAATTACATGAACAAATATAAATCATTGTAAATGTGTTAAGAAATAAAAGGCGGAAGCCAAGTCACACGAGAAACAGCTGTCAGTCAGGTACCCGCAGGGGCCTAAGAGCCAGGTCATAAGCATAACAACCCTTTTGGGGCCTCTCTACCTCCAGGGCTTGTCCCCTGGCCGGGTAATTAGGCGTCGGTCGCGGCATCACCACATGTGTGAAAACCAACCGCCGGCCTAGGCAATCTTGCAGCCCTCCCGGTAGGCAACGGGAGAGTGTACTTAAGTCCGGCTCCTGGCCCTGCTACTTAGTTTCTCTCGCGACCTTTACTCGGTAACGCTTGGTTTCCACTCGAATTCTGAAAACTTGACTAATTCTTTATGAAACCACTGTACCTCTTCTCTTGAACATAGTGCAATGTCGGGGCACATACCTATCAAAAATGGAGTCAGATAGTTACGCCGTCATGAAACGATTGTCCAGGTTATATACTCGAACAATCCGCACTTGTCACCAGGGCTAGGGTGATCAGGCACTCCCCTAGTGACGACCCGACAGGAAATATTAACCATTGTGTAGGTGCTGGGAAACGTAAAGCCAGGGTATGTATAATGTGACTGGCAATTTTCTGGGAACCTGGTAGGCCTTTCATTGTCAGTTAAATTCTCTAATCAACAATTAGACCTTTTAAAAGCATTTTATCAATAGAACCTACAAAAAGTACAACAGTAATATATATATACTTTACAACCTTAACAGGTATAATATTAACAGTACTTTAAGTTGTATGTTCTAACTTGATGAGGATATTTATATATATGCAATGAAAGTATTCTCTCTTTAATTTGAATTTGCCGCGCTGCTTTCACTTGCTGCCACCAGATGGAGGAGGTATCAGATAGAGAAGGTTATGTTAGGTAACAGAATATGTAAATATAGTGTGAATAGAGAAGTGATAGTTATAAACTGTATAGTATTATATATAGTATTCTATAGATAGGTTCAGTATTCTTGTATACCATAAGGTAAAGCTATTATTGCTTAGCCTAATAATGTTTATATTAGTATATAATTTATGGAATTTATAATCTACCACATATCTACGAATTACAGGAGGTTTAGTTATACAATCTTCAGATGATACATTAATAATAAGTGCAGTAGTTAGAAGGAAAATTTTATGGCTTGGATTACATTGGCGCAGCAGGGTTTTGATAAAACTAATATGCACATCCGGAGTTTTAATGTAGTTACATAAGAATCGTTTTTGACGTTTGTAATTTTACAACCCGTACGATAAGTAGGGTAAATGTGGTTTTGCAGTTAGTAAAAAGCCACTATTCACCAGTGAGTATGCCAAGTGCCATCACTAGAGGTTTCGTTCTGCTTGTGTTAATTTATTTGTGACAATTGTTTTACGCACTCGTCGTTTTTTTTATGGCTTATTATCATGAACAGCGCGCAGCAGTGAAGTTTTCCTTCCTGCTAGGGAAAACTAGCACAGAAAATCATGAAATGTTAAAATTGGCCTACACGGATGACGCAATGGGGGAAAATCGTACAATTTGTGCAACAAAAATCCATTGGAAAAGTACATTTATTTTTTTTTGGTGACGGGAACTAAATTTTCAGTCAGTTAGTAAAAATCCAATTTTATAAGAATTATAAAAGCATGAGAATTATTATATTTTTATAAGAGAGGTTTTCAAAAGTGAATATCACCCATGTCTTGTTCAAAGTATGTATGAAATTCAAGCAGGAAATCGAGGTGGCAGACGATACGGAATACATTGAATTTCAAAGGCACAAATACAATCAGCCAAACAATAACAGATGACACGTTATTTTTAACTATCTACAAGCAAAAAATAATTTAACATATAGAATATTTAAACATATATGCAAATTATATACAAATTGTATTATAAATTATAAAAAAACGTACATTTAAAACAAATCGCATGTGCATTTGCCTTTGTTGACGGTCTTAAAACGTACCCCCTCTTATTTACACGTAAAGATAGAATCAGCATTCGAGAATTCGACATTCTAGCGATTACCCTGGAACATAACCTTCGTGAATTTGTCATTCGCCCGGTTTTCCTAGAACATAAGCTTTGCGAATGTTGAAGGATCACTGTATTTATAATTAAGAATGGCACCAAGCCAGGATTTCAACAAGAACCCTTCCCCTGTTTATAAAACTTTACTTCACTTTTCAAAGGTGCTTGCCGGTCTGACATATAATATAACAGCGAGAATGAATACCCTAAGAAGACCCCACCATGGAAGACCTCAGGCGGTGGTGGGGCAGAGGTGGAGGGAGGCCCTGAGGCCGGCTTGCTTGCTCAGTCGCTGCCAGACCTCCACACAGACGAGTGTATACGAACACTTTTCCCCGTACGCCCTTGAGAAATGTTCGCGTGAGTCTCGACTGTGTATAATTGTGGAACTGACATACTTGTGTGCATGAGTGTCTTGTGCTCGAGATGCGGATTGTCTGGGTCGTCACTTTTTGCGCTTTTGCCGCTTCAAGGAATGCAGGTAAAACCCATTGATTCTCAATAATTCATCAGTTAAACCAAAAAAAAATCCCTAATTAAAAGTTTAAACTTCTTCTAGTGTCTTGAGTTAATGATGTATACTCCATTGTAAATGAAACTACTGTTTATCTATTTTGTGCACATGCACATAAATATACACACAAAAAAAAAAAATATTGACCGAAACCAAAAAAGAGTACCATTACATTTATTTTACCAGGCCAGAGAAAATTAGGGTTCATAAGCAGATGTCTTAAGAACGCAACCACCTGTTCACTGCCGGCTTCTCAATATTGTTTACTGAAACGTTTTGTGTTCTCCGCTTGTATTTACACTTCGACGTTTGCATGTTTCCTTGGGGTCAAAACTGAACTAACGGTAACTCTATAGAATCTACTGTGGGTTATTTTGTAAAAAAAAAAATGAACTATTTATCACTATTTTATCATGTATATTATATAATAAAAGAATTATAAATCGGTCTCATAATTTAGATGATCTACGAATCTTTGTTGGGTTTTTACATAGACTTTGAACTAAATTGCAATTTTTTAATAAATACATTGTAACAAAATAAAGGTCAATTAAATAATAAATTTTGATATTTCATTATACCCTTCCACGCCCGGCACTAACCATATAACATGAAAGAAAGGTGCAATATCTGGAGATATATTTTGGGTCTGCGCATGGTTTTCTTGAAAATTTCTAAGCGATCTTGAAAAACGCTACTGTGTATTTTTAAACACAATTAATTTATTTTTATGTAAGTTGAACCATACCGTTCACTGGAAATCGTCTTCCAAACGACAAAAGTGAAAAAACTAAATTATTGGCAAAAACAAAGAAGCTATTTGAATTGGTGGAAACAACATTGAACAAGCGATTAGTATTGTTGGCTCACCAAACTTTTTCACATCTTAGAAATTTTTTCATTGCCATTATTAAGTTGGCTTTACAAAGGAAAAAACCAGAACATTATATTTGGATAGTTCAAAACGAACAAAAAACACCAATAGTTATAGACCAGTCAATAGTTATAATATAATAAACGGAAGAAATGTGTACTATCGTTCGTCACAGACGTCTTCTAAGACTGATTTATGTGAATCTTTGCAACGACATATAATTATGCTCCCAGAGAGATTCAATAGATAATATCTCTCGGAATTGATCAAATAATTATAACAGTCATACCAGCAATTTTAATCAACAGAAACGAAATAAAATATAATAGTGAATAACAACAAAATATATAAATATAAAGTGAACCTTTCACAGTCGACTGAAACAGCGATGAGGAAAACTCATTTTGATCCCATTAGCATAAAAAAAAAACCCGTCTGATGCGGGTTTAATCTAAAAGTAGTCTAATACGTTGTTTTTTTTTGTTTAGTGAGTGTGTTTTTATGTTCATTTTGACTTGGGAGTGTCCAGTAACAAAACAGTTTTAGTTTCAGTCTGTTTTAAGAGGAAACCGAATTACTTTTTACAGCACACATTCAGCTGTGTTTTTTTTTTCCACATATTATTTAAAACAGTGCACAAATATTAAGAAGTTCCTAAATATTAGGAAGTTAGTGAGTTCATAATGGTCTGGAAATTCCTTAATCAACTTCTCTTATAGAAAGTGTTGCAGTCAGTCCTAGGTACTGCTAACCAGCTACTTCTTACCTTTCTTATTTCACAACCAGAAAAACAAACTCTTTGAGTATCTTAATTATGTTGATAAACAATATATGTATATGAATAATTTTAAAAATACGAATATGTATTCCCCAGTCTACGTATCGTATATAATACTCTGGGCGTGGAATATTTAAGGAAGTTTTGGAAGTCATTGTTCATATTTGAGAAAGATAAACAAACAGGTGACATTTATCAGTTATGCCAGCAGATTTTTATTGCAATACCTGATCAGGATAGGGTTTACCTTAACCACTGATCACATTTCAAAATCTAATTGTTCATTTTATTTTAAATAAAAATTTATATTAAATGATTTCTCATTGTTTCTATTTTTCATAATAATAATTAATTTAAGCTGAACCATTCCGTTCACCGAAAATTGCCTTCTAAACAACAAAAAAAACTAAAATATTGGCAAAAAAAAACATTGACTTTAGTTGAAACAACACTAAATAGGTGATTAGTATTGTTGGCTTTCAAAATTGTTTCACATTATTGAAATTATTTTTTCATTATCATTTCTATGTTGTCTTTATATAGCACTATTGGATAGAAAGTTGTAATGTTGTACTGTAGGATAAAAAAGAGAAAGAACCTTTGATATATTTTAATATTCAATTTGTAATAACTATTTTTAGTTCCGTAAAATTATTTAATAGATTACCGGCAATGAACCACGAGACCCCTTGCTTGATGTGTGTCTAAATGTATCGAAATATCGTCAGTTCACTTATGCATGAATTAAAACGACCATTAGCTCCCTAAAGCATTCCTAGAGTTTGTGTTTTTTAATTATAACTTCTTTGAAAAGTATGCTAATCATTTTTTATGATGTAATTGTGCCTGAAAGAAACATTCATTGAAATATGAAAATATTAGCTTACTGAAAATCATTTTTTGTAAACTGATCCGACAATTTTACTATGATTTGCATTAAATAAATTATGCATCTGAATAAATATGTCTATTTAGAAAAAAACTCAAGATGATAAGCTATAAACTCCCAGCTATTGTAGTGAATTTGATTCCAGGATGGTGTTATAAGGCATACAATTGATAAAAACAATGACCACATTGTACGTGTTTTAGTCTTACATGTTTCAATTATGTATTGCCGTTCAGTCAGTCTGGATTATACGACTCCGTATTGTTAAAAAATAATAATGTAAAATGTAATGGTCACACAATGGCATATAATTGACCAGCTCACGAATAAGGATGGTGGTTCAACAAATTAGAATTTGTGAACTCAAATTAAAGTTCTTCATAATGCCATGTATCACTTTCAGGCGATATATAATAAGTTGATGGTTTTCCACATTATATCATGTTTTATAATCTTGAAATATGATTGACGATTGAAGAAAAATAAAAGAAATGATATATTGAACTGCTGGTTATGTATTATTTATCATAAATATTCTATATGTAATCTATTTTTTTTTAATATGAATTAATTATATCTAAGGATGTTGGTTTCAGTGTTAGACCTGATATTAGATATTTGCTAACATTTTGAGATTGTAGCCTTGCAGGCTACCGAAAATCATCATCATTAAAAAAAAAAAGTGTCAATGCCCGAGCTTGGATTGAATCATTTTATTAAATTGGTGAATTTATCATAAAGGTGAAATATGATACATGCTGTTAAAAAGCTAAATAGAAAAATGAAAATTATTTTACAACACCGAGTAATTGGGGTGTTTGTAAAGCCGGCACAGGCTGTATTGGTTATCCGAGTTTAACATTTTACTTGACAACGTTTATGCCACCCTTTTTGTATATATTTGCACTATTATCTATTATATTTATTTATGTATATATGTTAATTGTTTTACGTATGTTAATGAGAACGATTAATTAAAGGATGAGGTCATTGGGGTAGGATTTTCAACCGGTGGGTTAAAGGAATGGCAATAATAGTTCTGAATTGTATTCTTGCGCGTAAACCCCATTACATGGTAAATACCTGCACGGTAATTTTATAGGCCAGTAAAGTATTTAAGGTTGGGGTGGACGTCATTTTCGTGAATTTTCACAGTTTTGAGAGACACCTACTGCTAGCTCGACGAATCCTACCTTATCATTCGCTGGGTTAGTGAAACAATCGGTTTGTTGCAGTGGGAAATTCCACTCGTTACATCCTTATTATATATTTGTTGATCAAGATAAGCGACCACCCTCATCTATTTAGTATGCATCTTTTGATCCCTATATTTTTGTACTGCACTCTTAAGTTCGAGCAAATCAGAAATTATTACAATTATTCTGACAAGAAAAAACTGCCATTAAAGATTTGAATCTTTCCTTTGTTACTGCGAATATTTACTTGTTCTAAATTGTCTAAGGTGTTAAAATTTCCACGTAATTAATTAGTGGGTTAACCTTGAGCAGTCATAATTGTTAGTCTCTCAGGAGCACAATTGAATCACCATGTAAAATATCAACTATGTATTGGATTGTTTGGAAAATACAGTATAATCATCCATATTACGAACTGTTTATGTTGGGCGAATTATTCTTATAAATGAGCTAAGTACTAATTGATCCTCTTTCGAGCAATAAGGTTGTTTACATCGTGGCAGATTTTTGCTATCTTCGTTTGGTTTCCTTTCATGAGTTCAAAGTCGGCCAGATGCCAACCAGATGACAAAGTGCAAGTAAGTGCACCATTTATCATTGGTTCAAAATATTTCGTTTGAGGAACTTCTTCCCTCGTTGACCACAATCTGCGAACCTTGGTTGAAGAAAACTCTAGAACAACTGTTCCAAAACTAGGGGTAATTTCCATGAATTCTAAAGTTATTAATATCTGCATTGATTTTTATGGGACCTAATGCTATTGATTAAATCTATTTAAAGACTCTAAACCTGCACTTGTTTGCAACACTTAAAAATAAAGGCTGTGGCAAAACTACAAGCACAATGTTATTGGCAGTTTTATGGAATTAAAACCTTCCAACCTAATAATAATAATAATAACATATACTTAAACCCTCATATAATACGTTAAATAGATAATAAATAGAAATAACGTACAGACCTTTTATTTGATGCTCAGCTCACCCCAGTAGAGTTTTTTACTCATCAGTTAATTGCTACTTCAATTGGGAACTATGCGTTCTGCATAGTTGATCACTGTGTAGCACCCGATGTTCAAAGACGTGGGATGTTGAAAACGCTAGCCAATTAAAGACAATTTAATGACGTGAAACATTGGAGTTATTTAAAACCTAATTTATACTATCTCTTCTAATCTAGTTCATCCGTGTATTCAAATTTAACTACCATTATTTATTTTTGAAGAGATTATTTCATGGTTGTATCATATCCATTGTGCCGTCTTAGAGCTAAACCTTCACGAACTGAGGCCTATTTGGGGAAATCGGATTGTTGAAAAGTAATATATATTTTTTCGTATCTTTAATTAAAAACAGGAAGGGCTTGTATATTCTGATTTTCGCAGTGTTCGTTGAAAACATTTTACATTTAACCCCTTTTAAGTGTATACAAATAATTATAATTTGGATTTAGGGTGGAAAATTATGTGGGAATAATTCAAATTTTAGTAAGCAAGCTTTTATTCGGAAATGAATAATGACAGCAAGAAGGGGGGGCATGTGTAAAAACCACACAGCATACCTAATAGGATTAGTTTAACTACCCTTTTCACCGGTAGACCATTTTTTTTTATAAGAAGACCATTTGTCAGTATTAAAGTAAAGTTTTATTATATTGACTGGTAATTTTTAAAGTTTCTTATTTTTTGGGATTATTTTTTTAAAAAATAATAAGCTATGGACTATACTTCTGGTTAAATTTTTTCTTTGAGATGATTTCTTCTTGAAATGTGTCCCATAACATTTCTGTAAATGATTTCATTTCTATCCGAACACCGTCTTTTGAAGAACTTTTGTTCTTTGATTGAAAAGAAGGGGTCGAAAAGGGGCATGATCATCCACTTCTTCCATTACAGTCCATGAGCTCTCTCTTCTTATAAGCTTATGTAAATGAGCTGAAATTGCGTAATGTGTTATCCAACATAGGTAACAACCAACTATTCCTCCTTCCTATTCTGTAAGAATTTTTGTTTCTTTTTTCTCGTTATGGTTGTGAACAATTTTTGGGATTTCACTGGGTTTTATCTCCATTGAACTAAAATAAGCTCATCGAAGGCTACGAAGCTCCACGAGCCTTCTCACAAACTCCAGGAATTTGAAGGAGAAACACTGGCTGCTAAAAATTAGACAGCGTTTCCTCTGATCAGGGCTCCTGCCATGATCGGTAAAAACAAGGGCTGTATAGTGCTGTTGAAAAATTATTTGAAAATACCTCTTCTAAAATATCACTGTTTTATTTACCAAGAAGCGCTTTCTGCCAAGGAACTGGAATTGTCTTTAGCTCAAAAACCAGTGGTCGAGGCACCTAAATCGCAGGAACTTCCCGGAAATGTTCGAAAAAAAACAAAAACATTTAGGAACATGTTCTCCATTGCTCTCAAATGGACAGATCTTTCTGAAAACCGAAGCTCTCATTTCACTCGAGTTTGTGGAACCTCGGCCGTAAAAGGTCAGCCTTACTGTTCACCCAAAGTAGCGTATCACATTAAAGATCTTTTGCTCTGAGTAATAATACGTAATTATTGCTATTCATTTTTGAACTATAGTTTGACTAAATCATTAAAATACTGTAACTCATTCCATTTATAACAAAGAGAGATGCTAATTTTCATGTTATTTTTGTGTAATGGCACGATGGTAATACAAATAAAAAAAGTATTCCTATGAAAAATAATATAAAACTCACAAGTGGGAATATTACGGTTTCAAGGGGGAAAAGGGTATAAAATAATAAGGTTTAGCCCAGGTTACTGTCGATTTCTTGACAATAACGGAAATAACCAGTTAAAGAAAAGTAATGAAAGAAAACAACGTTTCGAGCTACATACTACGATTTAGTGCCGAATATATGAACTCGACCTGCTGTTTCAGAATATACATACATATGCTGGGGCTTCAGTAGTCTATAAATCCACAAAAAAAAAAAAAGAAGAATATAATGGAAAGTTTATTTTCAAATATTTATATAGAACAGCTGCGGCCCCGGTTAGCTAATGGTGCGTAAAAGCTGCTTTCAAATGTGTATGGTAACATAAATAATTCAATATTACTTTATCGAAGCCTTCATTGTGTGATACTGTACGCTTGACTAAAAATTGTCTGATAACTATAGTCCATTCAACACACAACACACGATACATGTTATTTGTCAGGGTGTCAAAATATTCAATTTGATTTCCTAATCAACACGATGGGAAACTATTCATTTTCCAATTTCCAAGCATGTAATTTATTTACTGACCTTTACTATTTTGGACGGGTTAGCGTATATTTTTTTCTTCGGTTGATCAAACCGTGAAAGAATGGTGCATAGAGCAACCGTGGAAAGCACCATTCTTCTGAAAGAATTGAGAGGCTGAATTTCAGGCGGGGGTAAAGCCAATCCGATAAGTTATGAGTTATTTTCTCTTTGAAAACCTAGAAAATTAACTTGATTCAAAGCGGAAGGGCGCGTGTTCTATCTGCCTGGGAAATCTACATATTCAATTTCTGACGGTCCTATGAAACCAACTCAGCTTTTCCGCTTTGTCTAGAAATGGACATTAACCGACGGGTAAACCGTATTTTTTCAAACCCCTTTCCCCATTCAAAGCATTTTCAATGCTGCGTTTTTCCGGTCTTGGTATTGGGTAAACTGTTCACAGAAAGTTCTATAAAAGTTGAGTAACTTTACTACTTACACTTATCAAGTGACACACACATGGATGGATTTGAATCAGTTGATTTCACTGCAATGTCTCTTTGACTTGAAATCAAGAAGCAAAGCATGATATATCTTTAATATTCGTAATTTTATTAGTGGACATATTGAATAGTATTTGCGTTTTAGTATTACTTGAAGAGGAATACGGAATATAGAATGACGGTGAAAATATTTCTAGCCTGAACTTTTAAAATCCTAGACTAATGATTCTTTGTTATATACTCGCCGTTATGGTTCAAATACGCTACAGTGCAACGGTTGGCTAACCAACCAAGGGAATAACAGTTGATTGTTGTGGTATTAAAGTTTATTTTAATGAACCATTTATATATTTACTACCATTGGAAAGTTTTAATGGTATTATTAATGACAATTTAGATGTATTGTTATGTTTGAAAGAATAAATAAATGTGTTTGCGCTCGAATTTTCCATCATAGAATCTAGGCTAGCATCATTTAATTTCATTTTTGAAGCATTGCCCATCTATAATTGTTGCTTTGTTCTTTTGTCTGAGTTGAAATAGCAGACATGTTATTTCTGTCGGGATATTTAAACCTCCTCTAAGCTAAAAGAAAGGTATAAAAAGCTTAGATAGCATTTAAAGCTCATAAGTACTCCAGTGATCCTGATATAGTGTTCTCTAGAACAGTTTATTTTTACGGTCTAGGTGCTTCGGCTCTGAGCCCACAAACTTTTTATAACCTCGGTTCAATTTAATAGTTTCACTTCGGCAAATAGGACATCAGAAACCGATTAATATATATTCAATTATCTTATAAACGATACAACAATTAGCAGGTAATCTTAAGTTTATTGATGTGAAACGTTATACAAATATATGTTCTTGAAAAAAAGATAGCGAGTGGCTGTGTTTTACAGGAAGCTATCAACAACAACAAAATATTGTTAGGCACTGTTGCAGCTGAATTATATCAGTCAAAACGTCCATTCATTTAAAAACTCCTCCCCACGCGGATCGTGGGGAAATACATTATTTCCGAATTTGATTTCATGTCGTCATTATACATATAAAAATATAAAAACATATTTAATAGATCACAACATTTCACGATATGTGATGTTAGCCTTCATGACTATTTTCTTGTTGTTTTTTCATGTCGCTTGTATTTTATCCTACACGCAATCAGCATAATCCGAGGTATTTTGGAACACCTGACACCTATAAAATTTATGACCAAACTTTGAGCTCACAGTTTGCCGTTAATATATGAATGTTGTATTTGTTGGGTTATCGACTTAAGTTAATGAAAGAAACATGTTACATTTCCTTAAATTTACCAATGGACGATGTTTCAACATCGTATGCATGGATGCGTATTCCTAGCCTTAGAGGGTGAAAGTAACATACCTGCTTACTGTCTATTGTAGGACTCCAATTTTGGCATGTTCTTAGTACGTTAAAATGTCGCCCATTAACTAATTTCGTTTAAAATCTAACAACTTTCTTTCATCAACCTAACCGGATGTCCCAACAACATTTCATATCGGGTATTAGAATCATATTTACAACTGCTAATGTAGCACATAGATGCTGGTAAGCAGACAAACGAATGGTACTTGATCTGTACCTGTTTAAAAGTAAAGCCTCTCCATTCGACCCTTATGATAAATTTATTACATTTATTTCTAATGTTTGCTATATAGGTAGTAAAAATAAGGGATTTCAGATCAACCTTCGTTATTTTCATGCAATTACTTTTTATGCGAAGAACAACACCAAGGACTAAATGTTTTCCATGTAATGTTTTGATAGGCGTTTTCTATCTTCGTACTATGTTATTGTAGTTTTAATGCATCCCTTTTAGAATAACATTACATGTAACACATTGCTTGCCATGCAGCCGGAACAGGATAAATTCAGTTTTGAGGTCACTGTGCGGTAGCCAAACATACATTTTTGGCAAGTCAGTTTTTAGTTTCTTGTAATCTCGAAGATTTTTTCGTTTGCAGTTTTTTTTTTTTTTATCCTGCCTTTAAAAATCAATTTAAGTAGAGTTTACAATTCTCTTTAACATTAATGGTATTCTGATTATCATTAATCTGAGGATGACTCCTCACAAGGGGTTCCTAGCAAGTGAAATCTTTTTTTTTTAACCCTACCATAGGATCCGTGTCCCAGACGGGGTAAATTAAAACAATTTAAACCATAAAATATAGTGTGTCGATTCTTTGTCCATTGACAAATTGGATGAACACCTAACCACTATCATTCATCAACATAAGCCAATCTCCTGACAAACTCTTCTACTCATTTGTAAAAGTAATAAGGTTAGCAGGTGAGCAAAAGTGAAGCTCACTCTCCATAAAGCGGGGTCGATTCTTTCCTAAGAGTTTGAGATTCCTCCCTAAGACATGAATGCTCCTCTCAAACTGGGGGTATAGTCTTTATGAAGGAACCGGGAGAAAGTATTGAAGAAAGTGCTTCCCTCCCTAGGAGGTAATTTCCATGTCCTTGTTCTCCATCCCGGGCTCTAATTGAACCCGAGAGCCATTCAGCGTTGGAATGGAAGATCCCGAAAAGTTCTTTTTATCGCTTTTGAGGTCACTAATGACCCCGTTCTACCACTTACGAAAGCGTTAACTTAAATTACATCTTAAATAAGGCCAGAATTAAAGAGCGGGCAATGAAAGTGTAGTGGCGTGTCAGGGAGACGGCACTTCTTTCGTTCGATAGGGAAAAAAAATTAATTGCTAAATTTCAGAGATCTTGTCACATTGATACTGCCTAATCACCTACGTAAAAATATATTGCCAACTATTGATTTGAAGGTCTCGTCTTTAATAAGATCAAAACTGCAGGGGGGGGGGGCATTGAATAATTATTGTTCGCCGTCGCGGAAATTCCTTGCCAGAGCAAACTTTTCCAGTGACATTACTATCAGCGTAGCGCTCACCAGGCCTTCGGTAAACTCTCACCCGTCCATCTGGCGTATAAAGAGATAAGCGTGATTCATCTGAAAACAGCACGTTGCTCCATGGATAAATTCAGTTTTGATAAAGTCCTGTTTTGTCTTCCCACAAGTTTTTTGTTTCTATTTCACAAGCGCTTTCAGTAGTCTATACTGCCATTCCCAAGCGCTCAGAATGTTATTAATGATAACAGTGACTGATTCACTACTCAAATAGGTATTAGGAACAACAAACCCAATGCATGGGCTGCATATCTTTGGCTTCGACTGCCATCTACTAAAGCAACAATACAGGCTACTTGCTTGACCTTTAAAACCATTTCAATTTAATTTTAAATTAAAAAAAGCCTTTTGTTAAAGATCAGTTACACAAGAAATCAAAATTCATTTTTTAAAAATATTTATTGGGTTTTTCCTCCATATTTATATCCCCTTATCACTAAACTTGTTTAATATTAATTAAAAAATAATTAATAAGTAGAAGTAGAGTTATACCTAACAAAATGCAAATAATTCTGAAAAAAAATAGAAACCCAAAATTTAATCTTTAATATAATAGGAAATGAAATGATCAAATACTAATATATATATATATATATATATATATATATATATATATATAGAGAGAGAGAGAGAGAGAGAGAGAGAGAGAGAGAGGGAGAGAGAGAGAGAGAAAATATATTCCCTGATTTATTTTTCGAATTTTTTAATTTGTATGTGTTACTTCAATTTCAATTACTCAATTAATTTAATTTTCTTTACAAATTGTTATTAAATCATACGGATGGCACATGTATTCAGCAACATTTTACATTTGCATAAATTTTTTAATGATATATAAATTATTTGAATGATTTTATATTATATTTGATATAACAAGACAGCGATTTGGATTTAGGACATATTTTAAACCATTAAAAAATGCAATTTTAGAAAGTTTAATTAGTTTGTAAATGATGTATGAAAATTGATAGAAAAGAAGAGGGGGGGGGGAGAATAAAGTGAATCTTAGATTAAATGGAACATTTGTATAAATAATTTAGAATGATATCAAGATGATAAATTTATAAGTGTTGATGAAGAACGACCACCTACCTGCGTAAATAAGTAATGTTTCTGTGGGGATAGTTCATGATTTACGCAACAGGTGAACCTTCAATGTAATTTTTAATATGCACCTCTACCCTTCATATAGATTTGACCTTATACAATGGGTTAATATCTTTCAAAATGATGTTTATCCTAAGAAAATGCCAAATGTCTTTGAATTGTATGCTACTTTACTATTCACTTTAGCAGTTGTGGAAAATAGTCGATGACGCTAACTTGACAAGTTGACAAGAGTGAATCGTTGCTTTGTTGAGTGAAGGCAAACGCCTTGATGGGCACTACAAAAACCGGTTGTCTCCTAGTGCGCCTCCCACCTACCTCCGGCACGCCAAATCTGACTTAAAGGCAATCGTTCTTTAACAAAACGTTCCAGGCCGTAGCAGCTTCTTACCACCCCCCCCTCCACACTCACTCGCAGACAGAGTGGTAATCAGTGGGCAAAATTCTTAAATTTAACCGGATTTCTAACTTTATTATAAGATAATATAAATAATCACCAATTCACTGAGACCATCACTGAATTAGATAAGCTGAAGGAGCTTAAATGAGACTGAGGCAGAACCAATACAGCTTTCCTCTGCAACATTCAACCGTTTTATACAATCTATACAACAACAAGCATATAATACAAATTTAACTGAAGACAGTCTGTTAGGTTGTTATTTAAGTAAGTATTAACAAATTCGTTGTCCAAAAAGAGAGGGGTTTGGCATTGAATATTACACATTCAAATATCATTTCGGTTTAAGTTCCTACGGACTTGCTGCAGTAGCTACTTCGTTAGGTTTTGTGTTTGCCAGGTTATGTCGGAGGGCATTACAAGATAAGAGCAGGGGTTCCCCAAGGCTTACAAACCAACATGGCGCAAAACACCCTTCGCAGCTTTAAGTCCTCGTCCCAAGTCAAGAAAATGTACTATCCTACGAAAACACTACTAGGGTTGTAGAATACAAAGTAGTTCTGATTAAAAAATCACATAACTAATAAATAACATGTTATGGTTCAGTAATAGATAATAGGTAACGCACAGTTATGATAAATTAGCTTAATAAATAGATTTTCTACAATCATATTTACAGAAAAAGATGGATCAAAAATAATAATACAACACACTATACAACATTTCTAGTGAAATCCAAAATTTTTAATGACAACAACCAGCCATCGGGACGCTCATTCCACCCAAAACAGGATAGAGCCAATTTCCTGGCATCCCTTAGTCCACTGAGCTTCATAGCCACTGATCGCCATCTTTACGTTTTCAAAATGGTTCTCTTTGCTGAAAATGATCATCATAGTATATTTATTATATGTGCTTATGTCAAACTATATCATATTAAATGTTTAATGTAAAATAAATCATTTTATTTACCAAAATGTGTCATTAATTAATACAAATATTTTCGATCTTAAATGGACCTATTGGTTTTAAAATTGAGACACTTGTAATCGGGATCAAAAAAATCTCACTCTTGAATAACACCATTTTATTTACGAATCTATTACTTATTTTTTTAATGGTTATTTTATCTAATATTTTTCTAATTGATGATTGATTGATGACGGATTATTGTTATTATTACCCAGCAATTAAATTTGTGGTTGAAATTAAACTAACTTTACCCGAGATCCCAACTTGAAATAAAAATCCCATTGTAGATGTTACGTTACGGATTCGTGTTTTAACAAACTCTCTCAAACAACAAAATAACCGCGATGAAAGTTTTGTAAAGTTATTAGGCAATAATTTGAGTTCGATCAAAGTTTGCCTGTGGGCAAGCTACAAAATATTGCCGTAAAAACTTTTACCTTCATTAAAACGAGAAAGAAAACTTTATACACAGTTTAGAGAAAATATCCATCTCGACAAATTATTGATTATCCTTATTCTTAAACACCAAAATTAAACATTGATTATTTATTACTATTTGAAATTTTCCGTGAAATAATAATGTATTAATTTATATTTATTATCTCGCATTAACTCTAAATGAACTGCGTGAATTATTCAGCTTCGTCACATTTTCAGCTATGATTAACTATAGATATGTTAATGTCAAATTAAGATGGTGTTTTTTGCTACAACGCCATAAAAGGTGGAAGGTGTAGAAAGGAATGTGAAATCTGATAGTAGTTGAAAGCATTTTTATTGCATCGTTTTTGAGTTACTGTTTTGTTTTTTTTCGAAGAGATTGTGAGTGCAGAATACTTTCAGGTGTGAATTATATTACATTTTTTTTAAACATCCTCGTATAATGTTATAATCCTGTCTTTCACGTTTACGACATGATGTTTGCTACATCTGAGGATTCTATAACTAAAACGAGCCTGGATGTGAAATATATGAAAAGAATGCGCGCTAAAGCACACATTGGTATTTATCAGCTGATTAGAGGATCATTATTGGTTTATGGGACTTGATTACAAATCATCTTAGCTGATCAAGAACGAGAAAACCTATTACAGCCAGGGTGAAACGACCAAACCAATAATGGATCTGTTGAAAAATGGCTCAACAGCCGCAAGCACAAGGAAGCAACTAGTAAGCTGTATATCACACCCTCCCTTGAAACTTCATCAGCTCGACACGCAAACTGCCTATCTTTGCACAAAAGAACAGCGATTAATTCTCGGAAAACTGGGAATTTTAATGAAACTTCCAAACAACGCGCCATAAAAGTTACTTGTTTTGTTATCATTACTCCAGTTTTTCAAAATTTGCTTAGTTTGAGAGGGTAATTATTAATTAATTTTCATTTAATTTAATTTTAAAGATGGGCTCTATAAACTTCTAGCAGTCATAGAAGATTAATTTTCACTTGACTCTCAAGATAAGTATCACAAGTTAATTTTTAAAAAACGACAACAATTAACAACAAAGGTTTTACTTTTATTTAGGGCTGGCGATCTTCTACTAACTGTACCGATAGTTACGTGAAAAAAATTATGCGATCAAGTAAAATATTATAAATATCACAAGTTCGAGAAAATCAGAACGATTTAAAGTCTGATTTAAGATTTAAATTTCTGTATTTTTCCAAATGGTTAATAAAACATTAAAAATGGCATAAGATATTACAAAAATAATGTTCTGAGAGCCAACAGTAAACACGGATCTAGTGTCGTTCCAGCCGATATTTAACAGGCTTAATTCCACTATTCGTTGCTTGTTCGAGAACACACTGGAAATGCATTCGATTGAAAAGGAATAAACACAACATGGTAGACAAAATATAGTGTATCTAAAACCAGTATAAAGGGTGCAGAGGGTGAAGGAACACCATCGAAAAATGGCCAATAAGCAGGCATAGGATTCTTGAGTACTTTTTAAATTATAAATTGATAGCATTTATTTAAAAATTGTGATGTATAAGAACACGTCAAGAGTTTCACTGAATGAGTTTAAATTATATAACATGACTTCTTTTAAAAAATACTATCGGTCAAAAATACAGATTTTACATTGATTTGTTTAAGTATTCAAGAAACTGGTGCGAAGAAATTGAGAAACTTAGTTGTTTTTTTTTATTTAAAACACTCATGTTACGCCACAGGAACAATTTATGTTTGCCATAATTTTCTGTAGACAAATAAATAAATAAATAAAGTCGAATTTACATTGTTTTCGTATATTTCACATATGTGTTAAGTAACAAACTTACAACAATGGACCATCGATATGTTGAAAAAGGTAATTATTAGATTCCGAGGGAGTTTAACAAATTGGATAGGTATTGTTAAAGTACTTTCCTCGTTCGCAATTTTTGTAAAACCTGTTTCCTTCGTAACCTGTTCGAGAACACACTGGAAATGCATTCGATTGAAAAGGAATAAACACAACATGGTAGACAAAATATAGTGTATCTAAAACCAGTATAAAGGACGTAGAGGGTGAAGGAACACCATCGAAAAATGGCCAAGAAGCAGGCATAGGATTCTTGAGTACTTTTTAAATTATATATAATAAGCTAAGGCTCAGAACAGAAGAAAGAGTGGTGTTGACAATCGATGGACCCAAAAATAATTTTTAATGTTTAATTATAATAATTTTATTATTAGTATTTTAGGTGTCCTAAGACAATTGGATTAAATTAGAACTTATATACTAAATGAAAATCTTCCAAACTATGAATTTTCACCTCTTATGATTAAATCTTAAGGAAGCCAGACGCACTTTAACGGTGCCATTAAATATACCTTATTTTGAGATAGATTGAATCATTTTTACGAAGAGCACACATACAGACAATTGCCGCGTACCTGTTTGACCTTAGAGCCTCTCGTTCGGGCTCCGGAACATAAGAGCAAAATGTTTATCTTCTGTCTACTTCAAGTGGATAACGCTTACAGGTAAGAGGGACTGCAAACAACAGTCACTCATCGCAGCTACGCTCGGATTTGATATTTGAAGAGCTCTTGTGATATACTTACAAGTATATCGGAACATTGTTTAAATACCAACATCACAGCTCGGTAGTTGGGCGCAATGGACTTTATGATATTGGACTCTACCCTCAATAGACATAAAATGTCCCCTTCGACTCTACAAGCTCTACTTCGTCTATCTTGGGACAAGATGTGAGTCATCGAATCTAAATCAACCATTTAGAGTTAATAATGGTTGTTATTCAAAAGATTTCTCACCCTTTCTGAATAGTGTAGGAATGCTTAGTATCTTTTACGTTGTAAATAATATAACCAGATGCCTCCAAGTCGAGAAGCTAACTCATGATGTATCATGATCTCTTCAGAATCCACCATTCTGTACATCGTCATTCCTAACATGCTACCTAAGACTAAGACTACTAAGGCGTAAAGTAGTCTTTCAAAATGTGGAGAGACTGTAAATCCTTTCTGTGAAACGAATTGTGAATTTTTTGCATACAATTGTCGTTTTGGCATACAAGTGCCTCTTATTGGCTTGTTTAATCGTTAGAATATAATTATTTACTTTTTTAATATTATCTTTTATATTTTTTAATGACCAGCCAACCACCATGGACCACCATCAGGAACATGTCATTTATTTCACTAATTTTCTACAACGTTTTATGGTTTATTATTAGTTAGTTTGTTTCTTCTTCGTTGTTTCCATTGCTTAATTAAATGTTTAAATAGTTGAGGTTAAATCCATAGGTAGTTAAATACATTGAGGTTCCTTACTTTGTTGTGATCGGTAACTCCATTGTTTTCTTTTTAATACCTATGATGTGTAGACCACTTGCACGTTTTCCTGTCGTTTAATCTCAACCGGTATGCCATGTTGTAATGCATCATCCAGACCTTCCAATATCTTACTTCAAACCCTCTCTGCTGAAAGCAACGTAAGGATATTTTGTAAGTGGACAGTGCTATTTCTTGTTAGCTCCACCTGGGTGTTTTTATTTATTTTTTTATTATATTGTTTTCTAGCAAACCCCCAAATACGTTGCGTCTCTCATAACACCTCATTTTGTATGAAGTTCAGTAATGGGTTAAAAAAAATTTTTGGTAACTTATAATTCCTCTTATATATAACTTATAATAATAAGTATGTATATTACCTAATTAATTGCATTTATAGTTCGCATTGATATAATTATTGTCGCCTAATGATTGCATACTAGTCTAGCTGGCATATTGACAATGGTAACTGAAAAGCTAAGTTTAACGACCCCGTTCTAATCTGTTCCGGTTCACGATCGGATAGCATACAGACACGCAACCGTTCTAACATGTTCCCTTTTTGATATAATCGATAATATAAGCCAGTAGGCGGAATTATTACTATTCATTCGTTTTTGTTGTATATTACGCCGATTTTTACATATATATATACATTACACACATGCAGATATATTAACATGCAAACTAAATACCGAGGTGGGTACCCTAGTTCGAATTCAGGAAATCTGTGCTGATTTTAATGACCCGAGTACCGATTGGTGGATGTAGGTGGAAATAATGTTGCCTACATTACTGATGTAAATAGCAGTCAGTCCTTCTACATGTTTGTTCATTGAAAGGCCATATCTTCCTCCAAGTCCTTCTACATGTTTGTTCATTGAAAGAACATATCTTCCTCCAAGTCCTTCTACATGTTTGTTCATTGAAAGAACATATCTTCCTCCAAGTCCTTCTACAGGTTTGTTCATTGAAAGAACATATCTTCCTCCAAGTCCTTCTACATGTTTGTTCATTGAAAGAACATATCTTCCTCCAAGTCCTTCTACATGTTTGTTCATTGAAAGAACATATCTTCTTCCAAGTCCTTCTACATGTTTGTTCATTGAAAGAACATATCTTCCTCCAAGTCCTTCTACATGTTTGTTCATTGAAAGAACATATCTTCCTCCAAGTCCTTCTACATGTTTGTTCATTGAAAGAACATATCTTCCTCCAAGTCCTTCTACATGTTTGTTCATTGAAAGAACATATCTTCCTCCAAGTCCTTCTACATGTTTGTTCATTGAAAGAACATATCTTCTTCCAAGTCCTTCTACATGTTTGTTCATTGAAAGAACATATCTTCTTCCAAGTCCTTCTACATGTTTGTTCATTGAAAGAACATATCTTCCTCCAAGTCCTTCTACATGTTTGTTCATTGAAAGAACATGTCTTCCTCCAAGTCCTTCTACATGTTTGTTCATTGAAAGAACATATCTTCCTCCAAGTCCTTCTACATGTTTGTTCATTGAAAGAACATATCTTCCTCCAAGTCCTCCTGTGACACCTGAAATGCCACCCAAAGCCCGTGGTAGCGGACCCTGACCCACATTTATATTTGATAGTAGTAACTCTCTGACCTATAAAATGAGATAAAACTAGTATTTTGTTTTTAAAATAAAAACGAGGAAAACATATAATAATAAAAAGTAGCACATAAAACTTTGAAATGACTAAGAAAAATATTCCTGTACATCAATAAAACGAAGAGAAAAATAAAATTGTATTGACTAACTATTGAGATGAATAGCTTGAATGAACATATATATATATATATATATATATATATGTTGAAGTATTTTTCAGAAGTCTTAAAAGTTGAGTACTGCAGATATTATTTCTTGTAGATGGGCGAGGGCTTCTGAAAGAATGGAAGAAATACTACTTGATCTCTGCTACTCCGCACTCTTAGGACAATAAACCATGTTATGCTTGTCTGCTATTTATTAGCTAATTGGTCAGTCAAGCCAACACGACTTCTTGTTTTATAATGGGCCTGTAGAATATATCTCGAGCTTTTACAAGAAGTTCAATCTCGCTGAGCGTAATATTGATGACTAAACAGCATTCCTCTTGCCAGAAATACCACGTTTGCCAATTTGAAATTACTTTGAGCATCTCGGTTAAATACGAAATGGAATCAGTCCGAAGGTGTTCGGAAAAAGCTATTTGGTCAACTTCTTCATTCTTTGCTATTCCACGATATTAATTGTTCAATCTTCCGCCGGAGGATTAAGAATATCTTTAAACTTTAATCCAAAAAGTGTTGACAGCCAATTACCGTCACCGCATATTTGATATGTTTACAATAGTGTAGCTATTTACATTTTTTGGAAATACGCTTTTTAAAAAAACTGACAGATAGCCTACACACATCTGAATATTGTTCCTGCTTATTTTACCCATCAATTAAAAAATAAACTAATCTAATATGTAAAATAATCACGAGGCTACTGATCCTTGGATCAACTATTTTTCTAAGCTCATATGCTAAAATCTACATTTAATTTTTTTTTTTTCCCCGGATATTTCCGATAACGGTGGATATTTTTACACCAGATCCTCCTAAGTGGGATACTTCCTGCACCCCGGGGATCGGATGGAGGTCAAGGTGCCAGAGTCACCGTTACAGCCAACGGTACACCTCCCCTCCAGCTACCGGCTGCCCGAGTCTGCTTTACTTCCAACAGGAGGACCGGGCTTAATTGGCTATTGCTATCTGGTCCACGAAAGTATTTAAGCGGCTCAATTTTGTTTTTTTCTCTCTCTATTCTAATTGCTCCTAAACGCCCTGGCCGTCTTAGCCTCTCTGTGGTCTGTCCTAATGACATAATTGTCTAAGGGCTCTATTAAGATCTCTTGACAGTTCGTGGGGCTTGTGATTAGTCTCAATACATTCAAAGGGTTCATGTAGTTGTTACTATCTAAGTTCAAGGTTGAAACCCCTTCAGAGGTCATAGTTGGAATAAGGTTGTAAAATTCTACTAACAATTATTTAGCTAATCGAAAGATCAGATACCTCGCCATTTTCCCCACATCAGAATATTTGATCTAATGGAGAAAATGATAAAAATTAAGGATGAGGGTATCAAAGTTACTACGATATAGTATAGTCAGTTTCTTAAAAAGTTATAAAATGATTGCTGCTTAATATGTCTTTAACCGTGGGAAAAAATCAGAACTCACGCGTTAAACAAATGATAAACAATCCACATAGTGGAATCATGTTTAAGTGATTCTGTTAGGACATGCCGTACAAACAGAAAATTCTTTCATTTAAAGGATCCGAGCTTATTCGAAAATATTTTCTGTGAGTGCACTTTTCTATATTTATTTTTCGGTTATCGAAAAATATATATTTCTCTCAGCCTATAATAATTAAAATATATTATTATTTATAGCTAATAGGCTCAAAGAGAGACGGTTCTGATTCCCCTCCCGTTTTCTAAGTAATGAGACCATGTTTGAATCACTGCTGCCTCAGGCAGGCGACTGTTTGATTTAAGCCCCCCGGGCCAAGTTGGTCGCTGCACCACAGTGCGTAATGCTTCTTCCCTCTTCCCTAGGGATCAATGGGCCTATGATCCCAAGTTTAGCAAGAGACTTAACGTTGGCCGACTGTTAGCCAACTCTCTCGGGCTTAGGGGCTTTATATCATTGCGATCGGCTTAGTATCAATTGGCTACTTGGAGCTTATTACGAGGTTAAACTGAAGCATGTTTCTGTAAAACAAGTGTTTGACCTGTGACCAAAGCCAAATCTAAAATTTATGGATTGAACCTAGTCATTCATAATTTTATGGAACATAAAGTGTTTAATGGGCGTATATTCCGCTTTATTAGTCCCTATTTGGGGTCTTAACGATATTTTTAAAAACCTTAAACCCTCCTTTCCTCACGTTACTGTATGTCTGTCTTCGCTCTGACGTTGGACCTAATTTCTTTGAAATTGTAAATACTTTTTTCCATGATTTCTATTGGCAGCTGCTCTGAACGATCAATCAGAATTTGAATCAGGAGCATCAGAATTCGTTGTGAAAATTCTGGTTTATAAATTTTCTTTTATGCAGAAGTTTCTACCAATAATTCACATTTATAAAATATAATTCCTATTAAATTTGAATCGGTTTCTATGTAAGCCAGCAATCGGGGTGGACTCCAAGATTTTAGTGCTCTTCAGACGGGCACCAGTCGATGTCGTTTCCTTTTATATTGAATAGAGTGGAGTTAATGGAGCGTCTTAACCCAGATATTTTCACTTGCCGGGATTCCAATGAGCTAAGCTGTCGCGATAATTACATGTTCGATTTGCGAAAATTTGTGACCCAATCGTCATGTATATAATATTTTACAGCAAATTTCTCTAATTAATTATTAAATATATTGTCATAAAACTACTCAGCACTTTTGACTTCTTGGTCACTAAACATCGCTCATTCGCCATTAAAAAAAATTGTTTACTAGCTAAAACATTTATAATAAATAAACCCTACATAAACCTAGAATATAAGAGTAAGTATAGAACGTGTTTACTATTGCTGGCACTCAAAACTTTTTTTGAGGAATATATATTTGCAATGTAGCTTATATTTGTTAACCTGAACATTTTTTTTTGCATAAAAAAGTGTTAAATGCGATGAATGAAATTTATTATAAAATTTACTTTACTTATTCCTGAAATGGAAGGGTCCTTAGAACCTACACAGAGCCTTTCTAACAAATTCTACCTTTCTTCAATGGTTGCTTTAAGCCTTGATATTTAATTTCTTCTTTCTATTTTTGCACTTTCTACCTTATCTTCCTTGCGAACCTTTAAAACCCTCCTAATCCAACATCTCATCACCACCTATCTTAGACAGACACTTGCTAGTTTGGCAAAGATTTATTCATATTATATTGTATTCATAATTTTATTCTTTCATTTTTACTATCATATTTACTGACTTTTTTTTTTAATTGGTTCATCTGTTATTTGATTGACTGAGTGCCCCTAAACCATCTTTTAATTTTTTTTCCTCTAATAGAGGATTTATTTTACATGGTATTTTTCTTTTCTTTTGTTTTGGATAATTTTCTGCTTATGACGTTCTTTTTCTTTCGCAGAAGTGAATTTGTTGTTTGGACTATTTTTGTTATTCACAAGGGATTTAGTTCCGAAATAAGAAATGCTTTCTCTCGACCTATCTCTATCAATCTTCTTCAGGAGTTAAATAGTTATAAGAACCTATGTAGGTACTATTTGTTTTATAAAGACTAAGACGAAAGCTGCTCTAAAAGACCAAAACTACGTGGGGGTAGAGTTTAAGTAGTAAAACCTTTGACTGCCTTTTTCTCTGGTTCGGTCCCACTAAGGCGCCAGACACACATGTATTTGTAAACAACCCTGCCCATCTTAAACGTAATAGATCTTTTGTGGCTCACCCGCAACAGTTTCTAAAAAACTTATTAAATAATTGTGAACAAACTAACTAAACCTTCTGTTTGAACACAATAGCTAAAATAATGGCTTAACAGAAACTGTACATATAAACAGATCAAAGAATATAAACCTGCGCTTCCACCAGTTATGATTCTCAATTCGACTATTTGTAGTCACTGTAACACGTCTTGCGTATTCACCGAACTTACTGATTGAACAATCAATAACACTCCATAAAGCAAACTGTCTTTCCAGGTCGGATGTTTCCTTCGTTCCACGAGGCCCAATACCTGCTCTATGTTCACAGAACTACAATACAGGCCATCTATTATGTGTTCTGTGTCTATGTTCCAATAGAGCACTTCTACCTGTTACCTGGCACATACCTGAGTGCCTTCAGTAGAAAGTGTTAAGGGTTTTTTCAGGTATCCGAACTCCTGCAAAGGTATTTCGTCACCTCACTGCTGCGACATACCATTCAAAGATGTCTTTGAAATTTACAAACTGTAGTGTGTAATTAGCCATTGTAACGTTCTGTCATTTTAGCGATTCCTTCCTCATTGCTTCTCACAATAAGGAAATTAAAACCTGATGACTTTTTACTAGACTAAATACTTGTCCGAAGACTTTCTTATCCCAAACCCGCAGCTCTCTCTTGCTCTGTTTAGTTAGGAACCCCTGCTTCACTATTAAAGGTTATTATTGAGCTTACTATTGTTCTAGAAAGTAATACCGTTTCGTTCCTAGATATGCTTTTAAACTTTCGGAGCCTCCAGCAATCCAAAGTAAAATCTATTCCCAGCAGCACACCTTGCCTTGTAATAAGTCGTTTCTTGTATTCTTCTCAACTGTTTTGACTTTCTTGGGTATTCTTCTATTTCCACCAGTTGCTCTTTATTCTGCTCCTGATTTTTCGCCTTGAAATAAGAGGTTTCATCTACATTCCACGAGGCTTTATCTGGCCAATTCCGTTGCTGACTTTAAAAATTCCTCCAGGGCACCTCTTCATTTTACCTCTAGAAGAGCTCATTTCTTCTAGATCCTCTAGATGAACTTTAGGACCAGGGTAGAGAGCAGTAATGCTCTATCACTGCGTCTCAAGCTGTTGATCTATCTACAAGAGCATACTCAGGCCTAATCTGCAGTATGGTGTACCGCTTTTTCGTTATCTGACGTATACAACAGCTAAGAAACTCCAACAATTCCAAAACGGTATACTGATGAAAGTGGTCAGAGGTACTTCGTTCGAGCTGCGGAGCAACAGTGAGCTTCACGATATCTTTGAGCTGCCTACGGTGGACGAATTCATCCAACTTTTTCGACTCCTTGCAATACTTAACAGACCCGGTGTTTAACACGATAACACCCGCTCCGTTCCCCCATCGATGGCAGGACGCTGAAGCGGCTGGAACGCTTTAGTCTTAGGTTCTAGGTATAAGTTTTAGTTTTTCAGTGTTTTAGTGTTTAGTGTTTTCACGATAATAAGCTGAAGGTGAGCCTCATCACCTAGTGTGTGTATGTGACTATGAACTTTTAACCACAAAAAGAAAGTATTATATTTATGCACTCCTTCAAATGCCTGTGAATGCAGGAAGAGGAGAAATATGTATATCATAAATTATTTATTTTGTTCTTTGTATTCTAAAAAACTGTAAAAAAAAAAAAAAAAAAAAAAAAAGAAGTAATGCAAATGGGACCTCTAATTCTTTTATAAATTTTAAACCTATGGTGGATACATCTCAACACCTTGTCTGTTGTAGATTTCTTTGAATGTAATTTTATTCGGTGAATGTAGGACTTGTAGTCTTGTACATTTTCTCTCGCTATGCTGTCAATACATTACATTTATAAAAAAATACCAGCAAAACCACGATGAAAGGGTTGTTTGCGTTGGGGTTTGTTTGCCATATTTTTTTTCGATAATTTTCACAGATTTTGGTGTGTCAAATTTGTTTATTGGCTGACCAATCGTTTCGTCGCCTGAGCGATAGATCTTTGAACCCTCCCTGGTTCTAAAGGTATCTTTTACCGTTAACAATTGAAGACTCCTGAGTTTTTTGAGTTTTTTAATCCGTCAGTTCTTATGAATCTTAGGAAAAGAAAAAATATTTTAACCGGACCACGTTAAGAAGGAAGATTTAAACCCAGGACCGCCTGATCTTAGGTCATGAGCTCTGGACCCTTGGCCTTGTCGATTTCTAATCTCGTTAGCTGATTTAGACTAATAAAAAATCAGACGTCAGAGCGAAACTCTTTCAAAGGAGACTGAGGCATTTTAGGGGTAAATAGGAGACTTCAAGAGTAAAAGACTACGGTGTCATATCACTTGACCTTATATCATTTTTCTTGTGCTAACGATTACTAAATCATTTATTTGTTAAATCCTCAACAAGCAGAACTATACTTCCCTCCTCAAAAGTAGAAATTTATCTTCCCAGGTGTCAGTAATACATCATCTGTAACTACATTGTATATTCGTGAAAGCGGATATTACAGTAAGCAATATGATATTGTTATATCCAAAATCACAAGCTCTATATAAGGTATAATAAATAGCTGAAAAACATAAAAACATAATTGGCTGACACAGCTATTGGACCCAGCTATTGGACCCAGCTATTGGGCCCAGCTTTGGACCCAGCTATGCGCCACGTTTCGACTCTTTCTATTTCTGATTAGCAATTGCAAAAGTCGTTGTGTCTTACTGGCGTCTATTAAATAAAACAGAAAATTGAACTAGTCTATAAACGGTTAATGTTATTCGGAGCATTATACATCCAATATAATTAATGTTGCATTCTTCCTCATTAGCTATTATAACTTCGCATAGGTATAAGTGCTATCGAAATTAAAAACAATAAAACCTATATTATAGGCATACCACTGGCAAGAGTTGCGGTTTACTCTAATATTATGTCTATCTGGAGAATAATCTTTAATTCAATTCTTTAACCACACTTCTAAGCTCTTTACATAAAATATGGAACATGAAAAAATAATTTTCATGGTACCAATTGTTGAAATTTTTTCCATTGCTATAAAATACTTCTTTATTTGTTACATTAACCTCTTCCAGGTATGTATTTATGGCTGCTGGTTTTTTTTTTAACTGAAATCAGTTCGATTTACATTGTTCCTTTAATTTACTGTCATATTCTAGTGCTTTTTTGCCATAATTTTTTTTTTTTTTTACTCAGAGAGAACAACAAATCCTAACTGACTTTTTAAAGGACATATTTTAAGGACTGAATTTTTTTACAATATAAACTGCAGCATTGCATATTGACTATGAACTGAAGGCAGTGTTACATGTTGCAAATATAAAAATAGAAATTTAAATGCTATTTTTAGGCGACGTAATGAGTTAGTCATTTATTTGATTACACGAGAAAGATAAATAACTAAAAAAAACAAAAAACTATCAATATCGGACTAAAGTGAAGATGCTAAAAAATAGATTTCGTTTATCAACACTTCCAAGATACGGTGGTTACGCAAAACAGATGACGATGTGATGGCTTTTCATTTCATTACAGAAAGTGGTGTAATTTATTTTATTTTTGTTAAGATTTAAACTATATGAATAATTGCTAAGCGTATTGTATTGCAGAGATTTTTACCTACGTACATAGGTGCTCGTAATTTCTTAGTTAATGTATGGAAATTTAACTCTGGTAATTATTTGACATTAATTCAATTATTGACCTTGCTCTGCAGTTCTTTGTTTTTTTTTTGTCCATAGAAACAAATTAAACTTTTTAATAAGCATTACACAAGGGGTGGAGTATATTTTATTAACCGAAGATATATTAAAAGATTTAATTTGGTTAATATGATTATATGTTATTTGCAGAGGGAAGGTGTGTCTGTTCAATTAGTCTCTAACTTTGCAGTAAGTGTAAAGGTAAAGTAAACACTGTTTGCTTTAGTGATTTTGTTCCTTCTGCCTGGGATAATTTAGTTTTCGCATTGCCGTGGAACAGAAGTGGGGATTTGCATACAAACATAATAGCGCGGTTTTAAAATTTAGTTTAGTTTCGTGTTTTAATTCATTTTCTGTTTATTATTAAAAGGAAAAACACAAACATGCCGTGCTGAATACATTTAAACATCTTCACATTAATTCTTTAGATTAATAATTATTTTTTGAAGGAAAATACATTGAACCTATCGCAAACCTATTTAGATCCTATATTTTTCGGATCTCTGTTCGGATTTTACTGGATCTGGTCACTCTGTAATTTAATGGTAGATAATCACTTTAATTTTTTTCAGGTAGGTAAAATATGAATTTGAAGTGATATAGTCGAGCCGTGCAATTCCAAAATACCATAAGGCCCAAACCCGTAACATATTTATAGAAAACGACATTACTCTTATCTCCACAATATTAAACGATGTTGTTTTCGACAGCTCTAAGCTGCCATTCTTAGTCAGGCCAGTTAGTCAATTAAAGAACTATACAAGGGGACAGGGGGAAAAAGTTGATTAATGTTCGTGGAAATTTCCCTGTTTATTCATTGGTAGTCAGCTCCTGACTTTACATCACTTTTCCGAATGTCTTTTCCATTGTCATTATCTACTATAACGTCTAATTGAAGAGTCCAAATTCAAATATGCATTCAAACTATCGGTTTTCACAGGCTGGTATTATGTTGACTTTACTTGTCTTTCATAATTAATAATCTTAAGTGTCCTTGGTAGGGAAGTTCCTTTCTGATCTTCAATGACGACGAAGGTATTTATATAGAAGACTTCTTTGTAAAAGTTTAATTTAGCTAACTAATTGATATTCAAGCAGTTCATGGTAAAAAGTTGTGGAATGTTTGGCAATTGATAAACAAATTCAAGAGGTGTAAATTAAATAAGAGCTATTTGCTGATTTCAAACATTCCTCCAAGTTCAAGTGTGCATTGTTTATTTTTTTCTGGCCGGTAGTTAGTTAAGACGAGTGAGCTGTAGAAGCATCTAAAATGCATTTGAAGGTATAAAAAGTTTCCTGTTTTTGAAAAAAAAAAAATCAGGCGTGATGCAGCGTACAGTTAATAATTATATAACTTGGGGTTGCTTTTTTCTTCTGTGCAAAATATCATCCCTCTGCTCATAAATTAAAGTTGAGTTAAAAAAATAAAAATTACATTTTAAAAGCGACACATCTTTAAATCGATTGACGACACCTAGGGAGTAGTCCTCAATACAAAAAAATTATAAATTTAAACACGAAAATGATAAATACCAATATGCTGACGACATAGCTGCGTATATTTCCCCGTACCCTATTGATACAACAGCAAACCGGTTAAAACAAAGTTTCAAAAAAATAAACAAGTTCTGCCGAAACTATAAATTAAAAATCAACCTCTTCACACATCTGTGGTGACAAAACATAAACTGACATAGCAAAACAATTCACATACCAAATCTCAGTTAAGTACTAAAAAAAACAAACTTATAATCAACAAACTAGCCATAATACAAAACCAAAGCCAAGGAGACAAAACCTAGGAATGCGTACCGTCAACAACTACGCTCACTACACAAAAATAACCAGGATGCTCAACGGCTTTCAACTCCGTACAATGCAAGAATTTGGCCTTTCTCAAACTTAATCATATTTCAACCAAACAATAAAATTACTTATGATAAGTGGTAGAATCCTTCAAAACTACTGTAAATTCCACGATGAAAATACTTTCGGTCTCTCGCCATTCTAAAACTCGACTCGGTCACATACATATACACCCTGCAAGCGAGGTATCCAGCATCGGAACTGGCCAACAAATGCTGCAATGTTTAAAGGGATTCGTCAGACTAACTAGTGTTTGTACTGTGTGCGATTTAAATGAGCCAGTTTGGCTAGGCTGTGGTGCGCTGTACGGCAAAGTTAATTATCATACTCAACTCAGACCACATACTTGATATACATCAGACTTTCCATGTCAACAAAATTAGTCTGAATCCCGAGTAAACAAATTCTAGCAGTCCCCTAAAGCAAGTCCTAAAATGAACCCGGATCCGGCCTATGTAAAACAAACCTCGTGAATAATCCAACTGGAGGGGGAGGGGGTAGAATTGTTCCCCTTTCATCGATCCCAAAATCTAAGTATTCATGTACTTCTCATAAAAAAAAAAAAATAATAACTTTGGCGGGTAACTTATAGTTCACAAAACTTTTCTAATCTTGTACGAAGGAGAATATTTCGTGCAGGTAATAACCACGTACTTTTTCTAGTCATTTGCTTATTCATTAAGTTAAAATGTTAAGAATGACACAGTTTAGGCGTATTTACGAAAATGGGTGTAATTAATAAGTTCAAAAATAGATGTGACCTAAAAGCATAGTTACAGTAGCGTTTCAATATATTATCGATAGCATTTGCATGCATTGCTGCTTGCGTGCATCCTGTACATGTTCGTAAAACTAAATCATTTCATTTGATATTTCTTATTAAATCTTAATATAAAAGAGCTTTCAAGATATTGCAACGTTAAGGTTTTTTTTATATGCTGCGCTAAAGTTGTCCACAAACTTTTGTTCAGTTTTGAAATATTTCTGTTTCTGTAGTCCATGCAGAGTTGCCAAAAAATAACACATTGTCATACATCTATCTATCAGGTGAAATCTTCAATTTGATTCTAAATTATTAATTTTACTACTTGATTAATGCGTTTATGTTTTATAATTATTGGGTCATCAAAGGGAATAGCTGGAAGATACCAAGCCTCTGAGTCCAAATCGGTTTGAGTTAATGTCCTGAGTATGGTTACAATGACAGCATGATTTTTAATTACTATAAATTCAATGACGTTTTGTAGTTATAATTGAAAAAGTTAGAATATAAATTTAATTATTATAACTCCGAGATCTTCAATTTAACACCAGTAGTGGAATGTCAGGATGCTTAGCTAAATGTTATCTTAGATTTAATTTATTATATATATAAATAGTTGCATTATTTCTGTGATTTTCGTTTTTGGTTTTTTTTTTTAAAGTGAACTGCCACCTGTATTTGCATTTTCATTACACCCCCTTTTCCTATTGGCGCTGAAGTAGTTGAAAGACTGTTATTGTTGGTTATAACTTCTTGGAAATAATTGGATGTCGTTATCGGTAGTTTGGAGTTGATCGGTGGATGTTATCGGTTCCTTCTCAAACAACTACGCACAAGATAAAATAAATGTTTACTCACTGGAACTTTTTGAGCATAATGATCTCTGAAGGAGTTTATCTATAAAAAAAATATCTTAATGTTTTTCGTCATAATTTTGATATTTTTTTTTACCTTCTTTTTTTCTCAAATACCAAGATTCCAAGAATTGTAAATACGCTACAGTTTAAATAAATCCTATTTAATGTTTACCAATGATCTCTTGTTCAACACTATCTAAGCTTGTTGATAAATATTCGGCAGCCTCAATTCCTTAGTTCAGTTATTTTGGTCCAGAAATAAAGATGGTTTTTTTTTATTCTAAATGTATCTCATTTTAAGGCATTATGAAAAAAATGTTCAGCCATTGCTTGAAAAATTATTCAAACTGAAGGGAAGTAGTTTTGACCCACGAAGTTGTCCAATGTTTTGGAAAATTTAACAAGCCTTGATGAAGACAGCAAGCTGCAGAATCTAATGATTAAAATATCGAGTATTGGGTGTAGAGAAAAACGGTCTGTTGATAGGTGAATGCGAAAAAGAGCAGTAGACCCCATGACATTACGCCACAGCAGTCCGTAGAGAGGGTGGAAATTTGCGAAAATCTTTTTAAAAACCTGATACGAGATATTTACGAAAGAACGCCTCTTACGATTACAAATAATCACCTGGTTTTGTGACAAAGAGTCTACTTCATGAAAGCAACGAAATTTCTCTGAGAAGGAAGTAATGTGATATGGGTACACGTTTTGTTTTTATAATAACTTTACTACTACAGATCACTATCCGCATTGTTTTTCTCTAAGGCAACATTTGCTTTCGTTAGAAAAATCTGCTACATGTTTGCATCTAAACTTTCATCAATAAATGTGTACCGGAAATGTTAAGCTTAAAACCCATTTTTAACCTCACCCCAACGCCGATAAAAACCTGTTATGTCACATAGGTAGTAGTTTAGACCTTCGGGCAGAAATCCATGAGTGGAAAAAGTTTCCTCTAGGTTTAATAATATGCATTGCTATAACGTCCCTGTTTGGGAAAATACTTTTGAATTAGAACGAGCTAAACAGCCTGCCGTTGAGTTTGTTTGTCCATTCCAACCTCGTCAGGTCTTGTATATTGCTGAGTGGACGATTATAAGCTGATAACAATCCGAAAACAGATTTTTGAAACATCTTTAGAATTCTGGATATTAACATCTTAATTTTTTTTTTTAGAACTAGCCAGTAATTGAAACGTGGGATCCTCAACAAAAGATACCGTGACTGTGAAAAGTGTAATTGGTTCATTTTTTTCCCTTATGTAAACCATAGTAAACTATGTGAAAATATTATATTACGTCAGAACATTTCTCAGGGAAGGTATTATATGTGATATCTCACAACAATTTTGCAAACAGCGCTGACCCACTATCTGCACTACACAATAATATTAAACATTATACATATTTTTTATATACGTAATATGTTATAATTTTAATTAATGATATAACATTTATTCGCCCTCATGAAGACACCATGTCTTAAATATTTATACATTTCCTTTGTCTTATTAAGAAGATAAATTAATTCATTGACTTTTGAACTAAGTTGGTGGTTTATTCGAGACTCTGGTCTATACTGTTAAAATGTTAAAAAATCGGTGATTTTTCTATTGTCGACTTTTTGTGAGGGTTGTAATTGTAACGCTAACATGACCAATAATCAGTTCACGAAAACACACGCAGTTAATGTCACGATACTTATTTTCCTCAATGCTAATTTCCGACTAGTTAATGTTGTTATTGCATATTGGTAATAATGATAATTTTATTTTTATTACCTACCACCTCATAATACATTTACAATAACATTTTCATAGCATTGCAAGATAGCATCAAATCATCACACAATTATTTTCTCGCTTATATAATATCTGCTGATACAAAACATATTTTACTTGATGGACATTGGACGTTAAAAGCTGTTGTGTTGTACATTAACGATGTTCTTATTCACAGAGAAGTGAACCCTTCCTATACCTGAAGGTGGAACCCTCTGTAGATTTTTTTTATTTATTTCATCCCCAGAGGAGGGCTTGAATAACTCACGCAAGTTACTCAGACTTTTATTCGTTTTCTATCTGATGAGTATAGCTGTTATTTGTCTGTTGTTGTTTTAATTCATCTATCACAGAATTCTCTAGTTGATTTAAGTTACTGATTGATTTCAGAAAAAAAAATTGGTTTATTCAGGTAAACAGCGAGTTTCTCTTTTAAACTAAACTTTAACAATTATTGTCGCTATCTGTAATCAGTACATAATGGTTGTGAGGCCCACAATATTTCGATTTTTATTCAAGCAAGTTTATGAATAATACAAAATCTTACGATTTAATTACTGGTTTTGTGTTTAGATTAAGGAAATAACGTTCCATTTTCTAATTTCCAAATGTTATTTATTCCTTATTCACAAGCGATTTCAGGAGTCTATGCAACCATTCTCAAGTGTTCCGAACGTCTGACCTGCTGTTGGAATAAACAACTTCAGGAAAAAGAAAATTCGTTAGTTATTTACTTAATAGGAAATTTATTTACTAATTCTTAACATTCTATAACGGCCTGCTTTCACTATTTTTAGCAGTTAGAAATATCTGCTATTTTTTTCTAATTAAATTATCCATGATTGACTTTGAGCTATTTCTTTACCTGGCCTAATTATTACCAAGTACTATGCTTTACCATGTAATGCAAACGACAATTTTTTTTTTGTATTTACTTGTATAACTTTGATATCTCTCTAAAAAAAAAGGAAAGACTCGGTCGCCTTGCAGTCAGGATGCTTCCCTCTTATTCTTCTTTGTGAGTTCGATGACCCCGAATGAAGTGTTGTGTGTAGGTGGATCATATTTTCCTCTATTTATGTTGAAGCTTACTTACACATGTGCCGTAGTTGACACCAATTCATATTCATATTATTTTTTTATGTGCACTGTTTAATCTTCACAGCAAATAATTCATACAAGGAATGCTGAACAATGAATAAGGTTTTTAAACTAAAATCAGGGTAGGGATGAACATAAACTATTAACTTTTATTTTGAAAAAAAAATTGTTAGAACTTATATTCATTTTCAAAACTTATAAATATACGTTTTCTTTTACAGGCATTTGAATATTGGGCACAAAAAAGTTTTTTTTTTTTATACAATCACTTAAAAGTGATAACAAAAAGCACCCTTGTACATCCCACAATGGAACATTAAAATTATGAAAAAAGAAAACATACACATTTTCAATTCTAATTCAAGCGGACTTAAGGGATAAGCCTTAACAAGATCCAAATTTAATTTCAACATTAATAATAATATTACCATGACGTAAGCATTAGCTAATTTAGTTATTAATTATTCTTCCGAAATGCGAGATACCAAGATTTGCATTTGTTTCAGTAGGCAATTTCACTAGGTTGTCACCAGTTATGTTCAAAACTTTCACACAAAAACTACTAAAGTAAAACTTTTTTTAACATACCCTTTTGTTTAAAAAATAATTGTTTCGAGGCTGTTAAATCCGAACTTTTTGCTCTTCCTTGAAGAAGCGTTGTTAATTTTTTCTAAAAGTGTAGAAAATTTATTCAGTAAGAATCCCGAAGAGACAAAAGTTATACCCATGTGTGTTGGTCCTAAAAATAGAACAACAATTGATGACCAGTGGTTTTAAAAAGAATTTCTGTTATGCTTATGCAGTGACAGGTTTCTTCTATTCATTCAACTGATTTTTTTTTTGTTTAGAAAGGTACGCCTCAGGAGATTCATAGAATCAGCTCTCCTCTTAATGAACCCTACCAGGGTTTACTACCCATTTTTATTATCTTGGTATCAATATTTCTTAGAACATTTTTGTTATTATTTCTAGTCTAAAAATAGATATCGCAAAAGTTGAATACTCACCATGTTCCAGTTTGTGTTTAATCGCGTATGTGACGGGACATGTCGTAAGGGTTATAAACATGCCAATAACTAATGCAGGTGAACAACTTGGGATATTTTTAACACGACGAGAAAATAAATATATAAATAACATTATTAGAGACAATCACGATTTTATAGTTAAAATAGATCATATCTTTAGATAAATCGTTATTGAGTTTTGTACGAGGGGATAATTTAAACAGTGATTTTCATTATTTATATGTGCGAATATTTTTTGTTTATATTTATAATCTCTTCACATTGTATTCATGAAAAGAATTGTCACCAAAACTTATCCAATCCTCCTAATCCCCTAGCACAGGCATTATCCTGCTTCACACAACCCTACAATCCTTCTCAAAGATTACAGTGGCAGTGGCCTCGTGAACTTTCAATCCTTTCAATCAAAAGTCCTGTGAACAATAGTTAATGCCCTTTATAAAGTTAGCAACCAGAAAATCAAACTATCCACACCCCCTAATCCCCTAGAACAATCATTGCACTGTGCTACGCATCCCAATAATCCTTCTTGGAGACTAAAGCCCCGTGACCTACTATAAATTCATGATAGTGGTAGCCAATGGCCATATCCTGAGTGTATGTGACTCTCGCTCTTAACTAGTCTCATCTGGCCCGAATCCGATGACGTTGTTGATGGATGAGCGTGAAGGATCTCCCAAACCCTCCGCTTTCTCTTTCGCATCATCACGCGGGACCGGCTGTTCCCGGGGTCGTGTCTATTTATATGATTGTGTTTGTGTGCATTTTAATGTGTGAATTATGGTTGAGCTGTAAATAGGAGGTAATGGGATAAATAATCACAATTACTTATTGCCCAAACAGGGTAGATTGTAATCTTATTTTAATAAAATGTATTTTCTAATCAATAAAGTCGAAAGATCAAGGGTTGTAAATCTTTCTCTTTTTTTTTGTGCACCGTGACATTTAGAAATTGCATTTAAGTGACTCGTGTGAGTTGCATTTGGCAGGTATGGTACCTGCACTGTTCCGTACAGTCGGAGACGGCCGTACCAGGTAGCCGATGCCGCTCGTCCTTGGGTGCTCGCCGCTGGCGCACGCAGCGTTGCCGGTTCTGCGCTCTACCGGTTCCAACATCCCATTTACCTGGCTCACTGTCATTGCTCGTACTTATCATGGAAATCGTACGCGACCCAAATGTTTTCACTCCGTTCTCCGACTCCGGCATGCGTTCAATAGACGACTTCCCAACTGTACGCTTCTACCTTACATACTCGAAGAAAGGCATGATGAGAATTTCCTGCGATTTGTATTTATAGTCGTACAAATAATAAAAAAGAAAAGGTTGTGGGTGATACTTGGGGCTACCCCGTAAAAAAAGTGTGTACCTTGAATGTGTTCAATGATGATGGGAGCTGATCCTGCGAATCTCCCCGATGAGACGTACCTTGGTCTAAAAAAACTCGCAGGGAAAGATCAAATCTGCCACGGGTTAAGTGTCCTTCCAATTTCTATTGGTCATCCATTGATTGCTCCCTTTTTCATGTAGGACCAACACGTATGAGTACTTTTGTCGATTCAGAATCCTTACAGAATAAAGTATGAACATTTATTTTAGAGAGAAATGAAAAGTTTCGTTTCGACTGTCACCAGAAACAATTTTTTTTTAGTGGTTGTTAAAAGGATGCCATAAATGTCTGTTCAGTCTGCTGACGTGCGGCGGCCAAGTGGCACCGACTGGCTCCAGCAGTGAGCAGACAAACCGCCGGACCTGAAAGCTACTGTCAACTTCTTGTATATTACCTGTAAATAACTCGTATATCACCGGTCAACAGTTCTGTCCGTTTTTCTCCGAAGAAACTGGCCGATTTTTTATATACACACGTAAACGACGCTCAGTCCGAACCTTAGTCTCGGGTCAGTGTTTTTTAAAAACTTCTTACATGATCTTAGACACGATTGCAATTGTCGCTCATCAGAAGTTTGCTTTAGGGAATACCTTCGAAATTTAACCCATTTTACGCTACTTAATTATGAGGATAGAATCAGAATTTTAAATCTTAAATCATTTCTGAGCTTTGAGACGAGAGCTATTGAAAGTTAGCGAAACGGGCCTGATTATTCAAAGTTTTATTTTATTTTTTTTAATTCTCTTTACTTTACCAAAATCTAATCTGCACTTTTCAAGGTGTTGGGTACGATTTTTAATTTTCAGATCCAATGAATACATTTTATGGCCAATATTTGTAAAAACGAGTAAAGTACATCGCCCATACGTAAATGGAATTAGAGGATCTCCTTTGAAGCTCGACAGAAGGTGATACTTAGCTATCAAAACAAAATATACTTTTTGACAAATTTAGAAAAGAACTAACCACATTTTGGATAACTTTTTGAGCGGTTTTTAATTATTTTCATGTCGTTTGGGTACGTAATGTTTTGAATTTCAGTGCAAAATTGTTTATTATGAGGGCTAACAGGGGCGCTATAAGAAACTGCAAATACGATATAACTGAAATAATAACATGATTTCAAATTGTACTAATGTAAAAATATTACTCTCTATTTATCAGGACATCATGACATTTTATTTGATGAACTATTTAAAATTAAAATATTTCTTAATAATATAAATTATTTTATTTGTTTGAGTCGTCAGTACTTTACCATAATCGGGGTAAAAGTACTAGCCTGACCGCTTTCAGCAATAAAATGACGTTCTCAGAGACTGAGGAGTGCGGAGATCAAGACGGAGGGTCGGTGATGATTTCCGTCCTAATGTGGTCCGATGACAATGAACCTCTGAGAATGACAATTTATTGTTCGCTCAAGGCAATGAAAAAACATCACTTTAGACGAAAGTATATTATCCATTAAATATACTCAATAATAGGCTCACCATCAGAATTTGTTTTATTAAGTAATGGTTTCATTAGGAATTCATTAAGAACAAAATTAAATGTGATTTTGGCTATATCCTCTTCTAAGCGTGAAGCAAAATACAACTCCGTAATACTTTTAAACGAACCCTAGAGTTTTAGAATGAAACAAAAATTTACAAAACTGAGTTCATGGCTTTTGTATTTTTTTTTTTACTTTACTGATGTCATAGAGTTTTTCTTTATTCTGAGGGTCTAGTTCAAATTTCATAACGTATTTAAATATTTACGTTTCATATGCATAGGGAATTTCGAAAAAAAGTGTTACTACACAACTGCTTAGTGAATCTCGATGTTTTTCGGACTTTCTTTCGAAACAATGATGATGGAACAGCTTTTCAGAATCATTACCTAGCAGCGACCTGTATTCAGAAGATCATCTGCTCTTAGACCTCTCTCTGGAAAAACCACTGTTCGTGGAAATATCTCCTTTTCAAATCTGGGGCGGCTATTGTGGAAAATAGTCTGGGTTAGCTTTCCCTTCATCACAGTCATTGTCTTCCCGGGTTTTTTTTCTCATCTCTTTTAAACTCACAGTCCCTTTTCTTTTTCTTTTTTTACAAGACAAAAGCTGGAAAATTGCCGCTCGGTTTAATATTTAGATGTAACCGGATAGATTATTATCTCACTAAATTCTCTTTAATAAATTATTTCGTGCAATTTAGATAGAAAAACTTCAAATTGATTTCCTGAAATGAAAATTATGTTTTGGTTTGGTGAAACAAAGAACTCATTTCTCACATATAAAACAGTGGTTAAGAGAAAACATTTCCCATGCTTATATTAAAAGGATTATTTCCCTACGAACACTAGGAGCTAGTTTTCAACATTCATAATGCTTTCTAATCCATGTTTTGTAAACAAGTAACCCATACTATAATAGCCTACTCAAAATATTTATCTAAACCTTGACAAAACAATTTTAACAAAGTCTATGCAAAACTTGGATTGGTAATAAATTTTGGAATACAATATTATGGACAGTTTTAATGATTTTACGTAATTATTGTTCACAATAACCAAACACACTTATATATTATTAATCACAACCCAAAGTTCTTTTTTCGATACCCTTCTCGAATTAATAGAAAAATATTTATTTTTTTTATTGCTAATAAATTTCCTAATTACCCTTCATTATATTTCAAAGGAATGTTTTATTTTTAGTATCATCAGGTCATCAAATAAATGGAACTACCACGCAAAGTATAATATCCCTAAAATTGCGTAATCGACCTTCTTCGCAGTCTTAATGACTTTTAGTTATAATATATAATATAATATGAAAAAACAGAATAATAATTACATATTGTATTATTACTATATAAATTCAATTGTCGATTTGCTATTTTTTTTAAATACCAATTGATTTATGACACTTACTGACACTAATGGAGATGTCTTCCAATGATGATTAGCTGTCTTCCTGCTGTAACATGTCTCTAACTTAAACATGGAACATGGAAGGAGTGCAGACAGGCAGTGAAACACGGGTGAAACCATAATGGTTTCTGATTTAGAAAAAATCAATAAAACCCTAAATATTGCATACGATTAACGATGTGTCATACGGTGGAGTAGTTACCCTTACTGCTATAATGAAGGATTAGCCATTAAATTTACATGAAATGGACAATAAATTAGTTTTTACCTCCGTGGATTAAAGTGGTTAGTGACCTGACAGCATGGTTTTCCTTTCTGCTCCAATTTGAGGCACATCAAGATGCACGTAAATAAACAAACGAATAATGGTGTAACAAGTAAAGAAAGATAATTATTAACCAACTGAGTAAGTTTTAAATAAACTATTCCTTTAACGTAGGTCACCAAAAGTGTTATTGGATTGACGAGATTGAACTGTAATAGATAGCAATCCTGCCTGCTTTTTCAATACCAATTTTTTTTTTTTTTTCAAATCGTCGTTCCTAAGGCTAAACCATGAATGTACTAATTCCTAATTTTGAGATAACGTGATTAGAAGTTGCCTTTGGCTTTCAAAAATCAGGTTGCATACGCACCCAATCAAACCCAATACCATCGTTGTTCATCTATGATGTTGTTTCATGACTCTAATATAATTATCAAATACAATAATAAAAAGTTTTACTTTTGAAGAGCTCTTGCATGTTAAGCTTGGAGACATAGGATCATAATATAGACCGAATATTATAATATGCCTATTAATTTTTGTGAATATTTATTGTATATCAGAACTATTTTATATATATATATTTGTAAGGAACCTGTCTAGTGGATCTTAATCTGATGCGTGCCATTGAAAGCATCTCCTTATACATTAGTACATTAGCATGTAAATCCGTCCTTAAACGTACCCTTGCGGTGGTAACGCTTAACATACTGAGTGAGGAGAATTAATCTAAATTCCATTTACGATTGTGCCAGTAGGAAACCTCGAAGCTACATCCGTGTCGATGTAAATGGCTGCTGCCTACTTCAATTTCTGGGTCGTACTTTTCCGTTCGCGATGACTCAACCAAATCAAATCAATAAAGAAAGTAACAGATATCTTACCTTGCTTTGTCTTGTGGTTTGTGGACGGATATATATATATATACGGCATTTATTTTGAGTTTTCCCAGGCAGAAAACATATTTCCCAAGAAAACGCCAAAATTTTGCCAGTTGTTCAGAGTATAACTGATCACTATAAACGTCAAGAATTTGCTACTATAGTGAAAGTTGTTACAAGACCACCATCCAGTTTTAGTTCTTCAGACAGACTCCAATTGTAAAAAATAAAGTGCTCAAAATTTATAAATTAGAATGATATTCGGGATCGCCAACAGCAACTGACCGGCTGGACAGTTTCTTGGAAGTTAGAACAGTTAGACTTTCGGAGCAACAACTGTTCATATATTAAAGAGTTCAATGCCCGTTTAGTTTATTATGAGTGGTTTTGGGGTTCCCTTTTGTTTACTTTTAAATCGTTAATTGTTTTACTAGATACGTAGAAAGGTGCGTAAGTCGTGTACAGTTGGACTATAGATTGTATCGTCTGTCAATGTTGCTTTTCACTACTGAGCCCCACCCTTAACCTCATAAGAAGGACTGTCAATTAAAAATATTAATTGTATTTTTACGAAAATCCTTTAGACTCCTCGGTTGATTTGTGAAATATTCGACACTCACGTCTCTTGTTTTTTGTATCCTAAGAGAAAGTTTTATTGTCACTTTCCCGTTCACGTCAACAAGAAAAAAAAAATCACTAATTACAGTTTAAGAGTTAGTAAGTGGTTGGGTTAAAGATAATGGTACCAGGATCTCTTACCCTTCCTTGTTTAATAGGAAAAGCTACAAAAAATAATAAACCTATTCAAAAAGGGTGAGGGGAAATTGTTGATGTTTTACTTGTCCTCATCTCTAATTTTGGACTACAGGTCAGGTCACGGTTGTGTTATGAGGGTAAATTGTTACTTTAAGTAAAGAAGTTATTTATTTTGTTATTTGTTGTGAATACATACCAACTTTGAGGATCGGGTCTGAATGCCAACCAATCTTAGTATATTTCACGAGTTGCTCCAATGATGAGAAATTAAGGAAGATGTAAATCCTAGTGAGCTCTAACATTTTTGCACTTAGGAAGAGTTCCTTTAAATACTGCACTGCAATCGTGGTTATTTTTTCCAGGCCCTATTTTCGTCCAGAGCCCTCGACACCACGAGCCATCTCCTATTTTTATATTGGACACAATACCGCTACCGAACATAGACTGAGAAATACCTTCTTAAAAAAATTTGGACTATCTTGCAATAAAAATGCATATGTGAACTTTTATATAAAACTTTTAACGTGTTCTGTACCACTGCTCTTAACATCAAAAGCGACCTATCCATACTTGAACAATATTACTAATGTGTGATGCTTATCTAACAGGATATGGAATATCCAAAAGATTAATCAAATTCACTTGGGTCTCTTACTACTTAACAGTTGAACATAAGGAAGACATATAATATGACTCCTAACAAGAACTAACTATCGTTATTGTGAGATTGGTTTATTTTTCTTTTGATTTTCTCAGCTAATTTGCCTTATGTGGGAACCTTATAATATAATACAGTCCATAAAATGTTAATTCGATATCTGTAGAAAGCGGAGCATGTACGGTTAGTGCATGAAGCATGTACAATTCATAAATAAACGCTCTATTTATAACGCTGCTTATACAGAAGGGGAAAAAAGGCCTCTCTCCTGAAATCTTCTTGTTTTCCAAATTGAGTAAGGAAGATTTTCTACTCAAAGTTTAGGTCGAAGGCGCCCTTGTTAAAGACCAATGGAGGCTCCGAGAACAAACTGCACATAACAACAAGTTCCTTTTTAGTGCTACAAATCATTCGTCTCAAACTTACTAGGCTACTTACTCTCTCCAACAACAGGTTTATGGTACAAGGTTCTGGTATTATAACTGGTATTATAACATATAATCCAGTATTACAAACTTTCTTAATTTAAGCATCATGTTGTGATTTGTCACAGTTTCGTTGCCAGAACAGTTGATAACTAAGACCCAAACTATTTTTCGTGTGTATTTATATATTTAACACAAAACATTTTTATACATTTACATTTTTTTTTTTTCAGGTATGTCACTCAATCCCTATCACTTTTACCTCAGAAAAGTAAGTCTAGTTTATTGCCTTTATTAATGTATACATTTTTTTGCATACAATGTTGCAAAAGTATTGAATTCAAACCATCGTAAGTACTGAAGTACTGTCTCCCTTTATTTGCAAAAACTCTGAAAAATTTAGGGTTCTGGTTTTATTACAATGGTTATGGGCACAATGGTGGTTTTAGTAAACTAGAAGGTAAATAAATAAAAGGAAGTATTTTTAGTCAAAAAATACGAAGCTTTTTTTTCGTAATCATTTAATGAATAGTCCAGCTAATTTAGGAAACTGCCTAACTTGAACACCTCATGAAATCGTCCCTTTTCTTTCGACGCCCTTTTCGTTTATATATATTTAAAATGATATAATTTAGTTGATTAATTGATGTAAACAAAAAATGGATTCATTAAAATAAAAATGTATGCTCGAATCAAGTAATAATAATTAAATATACTGACGAAATCCCGATCGCATGTTTTATATACTAGTGTAATTGGTGCTACTTGGTGCTACGCTTCTCAACCAAATTCTCTACTTCTTTATTCAAGCAGTTAGTCATTTGTTTTTACGAGGATGAGAGAACCCCCTGCTACATTCATCCTTAAAAGAAAATCTTCAGGGAAGCCGGCGTTTGAACCCGGGAATCTTCGCAATTAAAATTTATCATGATGTCAAAGGCTATTTTTTATAATTTACTATTATTTTATGCTGTATAAAATCCGTGACACGTCTTATATAAGACCCCGACCTACTGAAGCTGTTGTGAGCTACTTGCTAGCAATAGTTGTTTTGGACTCGCACACTAGGAAAACATTGTTAACTTTCTCTTCCGAAGGATGCACATTTAGTGAAATCGCGTTAATGAAGCATCAATAGTGTGCATTATTATTGCTAGGAAAATCCTAAACATAATTGTAAATACATATACTGAATTCTGAAGTAATAAACGATAGTGTGTCGTCTGTGAAACCGAATTCTCAATTGCAAGTTTTAATATCAATTCTAGTCTTAGAGGTTTGAAAATTAAGTTCATATATTGTTTGTTGCGATTCCTTCCGATGTAGGGATATGGATAACCCTACAACTATAAATTTGAGGTAGGTGGCATGTGTCTTGTAAAATTTGACTGTATATAAAAAAAAGGTAAGATATGGATAGTGGGAGTTTTCATGAGATAGGAACATTAAAATATAATTTAATGATTAAATAAGTTTTTTGAAAAAATAAGAAGATTGAACTGGAAATAATTTTTGATGAGAGAGACCAAAAGAAATTATAGTTTGGATGAGTAAGTAAAATTTTGTTTCTCGTGATTTAATTAAGCTAAAAACAAAAATAAGAAAATAAAACCTAAAGCTTCTACGTTGTCTCTGGTGTGAGAGGGGTTTTATTAAAAATGCTTGTACCTTCATCTCGACTGGTCAGCTGTGTTCTCCTGGGCCCCTGTCCCCGGCTACATTCTTCCTCTACTCCATAGTTGCGATATGGATTGATGGTGAGGGAAAAAATAAGTTGGTGGTTGACCACGTTGCTCTCGAGAGATATGTCGGAGTTTTCTCTGTCGAACCTTACCCTTGGCGAAAATAAAGGCCGATCGAGTGTTCCCAACTCGGTGGGGCGAGCCCTTGCAATTTCAACCTGCCGTGTTATTTTTACATTGAACATATTTGATATAATCTACCTCTTCCATTGTTACCATTAGTCTCAGCCAAAACTCGCTCGAATGAGAAGAAAGGAAAATCTACCTTTCTTAGGTGGGTCATTTTGAGTGCTAAAAGCAGCTATGAATAAGCAATGGAGGATCATCTTTGTAATGCACTGGAAGTCACGTTTTGCATCTAGAATGTTTTCTTTATTCTGTAATTTTGAATTAAAATGTAGATTAATTTTATGCTGCAATTTCCTTAGCGAAATCCATTCAGTTAACATTTCTATTATTAATATGTTTCCTCATGTGGAGGTCTGCTCGGGCCTCTTTTTACCGAGGAGAATGTGTTGTACTAGGAGCTCCCTCTTCATTGCTTGTCGGCTCAAAAATGCTTAAGGGCCAACAATTAAAAAAATACTTTTCCTACCACGTTAGTTTGATAAAAAGACGCAGGCTGCTGAAACTTTAGTGTGTCTTAATAATGCATATCATGAACTACTTTATTTTTATATTCTATGTCAGAACTCATTCGTTGCTATGTTACATAACATCTGAAACTCTCTCAGGAATTTGTGCTTTTTAGGTTCACTTTCGAAATAGCTTTTTTATACTATGAAACTGCATGTGGCCTAATCATGGTAATAAATGTGTCTTCTGTCTGGTCTACCCACAATTAATTTTATACTAATGAATGTGCCTCCTATTCCTTAGATCTCACTGCGGAAGAACAGGAGAGATTGTTTCAACTTTTCTATCAAATTAATTGTATAATACTTGGAAATAATGATGTAATCTATTGAATCAATCGAAAATCAATTGTGGGCATGCCGGAGCATTTATTAAGATACTTTAAGGTATCTGCGTTTTATTTACCAAGATGTCTGTATGATTTTGTTCTATAAATATGTATGTAGAATATTCCTCCTATATGTAGAGGTGGTAGGACGGAGCTGGTGTCACATTAAACCTTTCCATTAAAACGTTCCATTAGGCCTTGTTCCTCAAATTGAGTTTGTTACCCCAAAGACGATCTACACAGGCGTCCCGCTACAGCTTCTACGCTTAATATGTGTACTAATGAAATTTGGTAAAAGTAGTATAAGTATCAGTGTTTACAACTTCTCCCCGTCATTTCTCCTTCTCCATGCTTTTAGCAATGGTAAATGAATTTTTAAACCAGTTGTTTTGAGTTGTGTACACTGGCTAATGGCGAAGTTGCAGCGGCGCTAAGTTGGGTTCGAGTTTTCTTAACCAATTTTCCCCGACGCTAATGAGACCGGAACTCATTCTCCGTCGCCCCCAAACCCCTTCCCTCGCAGCGCAGTTCCAGAGCTACATCTTCCTCCCTATAATTACCCGGCCTTTGTTTGACACAATGGTCTCCTCCTGCCATTGTGGATATTCTTAAGGGCCAGCAGCCTCTTTTGATTATACAGCTTCCTTTACCACAATCTGCTCCATCCTCTTATGCGTGAAGGCCGTCCTTTTATTTTTCACCCCGACGAAGGCGTTACACGGTTCAATAGCTTGGCATTCCTCAGCAGCCGCTCTCACCACGTGTTTATTTACCCTTGGTTATAGCTACACTGAGCCTTGAAGAACGGTGGAATTCTCATAACTTTGAGGAATTTTGGGCACGCGGGACTCATTTTTTAATAAAGCTTTCTTTGAGAAAATTATCTTAGAAAAAATGTCTTAGAAGTGCAATAGATAATTTTGATTAAAAGATTGCATTCATACGAAATTTACATTTAATCTCACATTAATTCTGTATTTACAATATACATTCATACAGTTAATGCATAGATTTGAATTGTCATCTTCCAGGCCATGTAGAACGAAGATTTTGAAGATCCCACACTACGTTCTACATACTAATCTCCACTACATAGAGGTGGGGGGCTGAAGGAGAGCCATAGACGATCAGGACATGAGGATAGAAAACTGACCAGTAATACATCTCCCAGTGACTAATTATTTGCGAAAAATCGTAGGCTCTCTTCCGCTTCAATCTCTAAGGAAAGTTGTTGGGACAGGTGATACTTTTGAAGAACTATGAGGAAATGTGATCTTGGATAATAGACAATTTAAGGTCATTATGGAGGGTTTTAGTCCTGACATATAAAGGTGCATCATCTGTTGTTCTTAGGATTTTTATTTTTTTTAAATTCCTTTATTGTGCTAAAATTACAATCTGCCTTATTAGGCAATAAGTAATTAGGATAAATGCTCTCATTCATACCATATTCATTCATAATTGTAAATAATTTATCATTCACTCGCTCATTCATACAATATTTACAGAGAGCCAGGAGGCCTCCCAAATCCACATGTATTTAAGCTTATTGTTTGAGATGTTTACCAAATCATTCAGTTTTCATTATGATTGATAGCTGCTTTGTCACGGAGAATTTTTATTTCAAATTTTTGACAGTAATTTCCTATTTAAAAGAATGTCACTTGTGATGGTGTCAGCACTAGCGCGCACATGCAATTGTTGTAAATGAGATAAATAGTCTATTTTCTAAAAGGTTTATTAACTCTCTCAACCTGTACTTCCTCCCTTGAACAAATGTGACTTGAAAGTGGTAGTTTATTTGAGGGGTTATTTCCAATTATACGTGACGACTGTTTGGACTGAGAAAGTGGAAACACAAGAAAACCTTCTGTCTGTTATTTGTTCCAGTGACGGAACTCTTAAAAAACCATATAACGTGTAAACAACCGTAACAAGTCTATTTATTCGGCTGGTTCCGTTAAATTTTGTTCGACATTTTAGAAGTCGATAATAAGTGCTTTTTCAAATTTTACTTTTTAACCAAACCAATGTTGAATAAAAATTCATTCCTAAACTCTTATTGGAGCGATGTTATTTTCTAGCTTTTCAAACTTATTACATAAATTATTCTCATGTATAATTAGTTTGTTCGCCGTATATCTTCAGTCAACAAAATATGGAATTTTTACTCTCAAAAATTATGCTTTATCTGCCGTTATAAATACCTGATAAACAGACAGTACAGTTATGGAATGTTTGTTGAGACATAAAGTATATTAATGTTGCATAGATCAACTTAACTCCCCAACCGCTGGTAGTCCGACATGCTCTGAGCCTGCAGCATAAATACTTTCATTTCACATGAACTAACAGTAAACAGGTGAAGAACTATTATTAATAATTCAATAATCAACAATAATTTCATTAATAGGATACCCTTTTTGAATATCAAATTTATTTTCTCAAACATCAATCCCGTTAAAATTAGCAATCACAACTGATCCACCTTTCATCATACAAGGATATAGCTTTTTGGTTGATGATAGCTCATAATGTTATTACAGCACAGGCTATGTATGTATGGCCTTCTCGCCGGGCGACTTTTTGTGGCAAAAGGTTAACCTGGAACCACAAAAAAACAAAACACAGAGCGTGAAAGAGAAAATGTAATTTAATGGTTCACCGGTGCAGCATCATCGTCAACTTTGCAGCAAGGCGGCAGAATTATTCATGAAAGAGAAAAAAGTGATGCCAGCAGAAAGGAAGTAGATGTTCTTCCCCTAAACGCTCGTATGCCCGTCATTTTCCGCTATCTGCCAACGTTAACCACGCTTTCTTTTGATTTTTTGTGGTTTTTTTTTTCATGGAAGAAAGGTGCGAGATTATAATGTAACACGGGAATATTGTTGTTTGTTTTATAAACGGAAACCGTATTTAACTAATGAGGCTATTAATTGAATCATCAAAATTTGTCGTCGGATAGTTGTCGTGTTTTTGTGGGATTTGAAGGGAGGGAGTATTTAGTACCCATTATACAAAGAAAATAAGAAGAACACTGCCAAACCGAGCACATTGGAAAAAGCCACCCATCCCTCAGTGATCGTCAAGCATGTGCCACGCTGAACATTTTTGAGATAAAGGATGGTATAACATAATTGAACCATTAAAATTAAATAATCAAGATACGCCCATAAACCAACAGATATTGGCATTAAGAAATATAAAATAAAACTAAATTAATGACAAAAAGCAATAATAAAACAATGAAACAAAAACAAGAAAAGATCCGAAAGTAATAATATTCGCGTGGTCTTTAAGGCCTTTCCGTGACAAAAAAAACAACAAAACAATGAAAACTTTAATGAGATTATATGAATTATTATTAACCTGCTGCGTATCAACAATCGACGGTTGGAGTAAACTACAAACTCGAAATTTGTAAACGTGAAACACTGAAGAGCCCATTTGTGTTTCTGAAAAAGATTATTTTTCACATAAACTAAAACACAAAAATTGTATTTCATGTATCGCAATAAGGGCATTATTCCATTAAATAAAATGCATTTATTATTAATTTTTCGCATAATAACCCTCTCAACTTTCAAGCACGCACAGTTGTCTTGTTCCATTGCCTAAAACAAACAGTTGACTTACCTACTTAAGTCGTGTTTGTGTCAAAACATATTTTAAGTATGATGCACTTAACATTCTGAAAAACTTGCCTTATATAATATTTTTAAAAACGATAATGGTTATCGACATATGATACTAGCTTATGACATGTATTTATGTATATTTTGTAAGACGCAGTGATTCCACAACTTTTTTAGATTCACCATGTGGTCACCTATTAGTTATCCAGCTTCAAAAATTTACTTTTGCTTTGGCAATAATACAAATAACCTTATCAAATAACTTGTAAGCAAATTTTAACTCAAAATTGTCACTAAGACGTTACTGGTGAAAATATGGCGTCCTGTTGCGACACTTATCAACCATGAAAGGGCCAGGAAATCGAATGTTATGGCATAAATTAGAATATTCCCTTTAAAACACATTTAAATAATTAAATACAAATTTTATGCATAGTCATATCAATAAATTCTATTTATAGCAGTTCACGAGGCCACTGCCATAAATTTAATAAGTCATATATGTCTCCGAGGAGGATTATAGGGGGTGCAGTGCAAAGACTGTGCTAGGGGATTTGGGTTGTGTGATAGGTTACTATGGAATTTTATGAACTTGGAAGGGATGAGTTCAAGAATGTAGGGTATATTAAGATCATTATGAAGGGTTTTGTTGTAAAAGGGGCATTTACTATTGTTCTCTGACTTTTAATTGAAAGGATTAGATACGCTTGATGTTCGACTTTTTTGCTGTCCCCAATAGCTCTATTCCGTATGTCCAGATTGGCTTAAGTATAACTTTGAAAATTAGTAATTTATTTCCTATTGAGGGACGGGATGATAAATTCTACGACCTATAACCTTGAATAATTATATAAAAAGTGCAATGCATAAAGTATACATTACATTTCAAAGACCAAAAAAAAAAGTAAGGCGTGACGTTATAGGAGGATACTATGGGACGAGATCGTAAAGTGACTACGTAAGCAATTATCTGTCTATATTATGAAACCGTTAATTTTGGATGCATTAGTTAAAAAAATAACGACGTTCCCGAAATATATAATAATATTTTAATAGTTTTAACCGGTGATAATTTCTAATTGTTATATAAGGGTTTTTAAACTATTTTTTGTTTTTATCTTGCTATAGGCCTCATTATGTTCCAGTTGTCTGTGACATCTAAGTAAGGTGTAAGTTAAAAAATATTAGAGTGGCTTTATTAATACTGTTCACTTTCTAGCTTCACTAGAGCTTACTAGATATTTCATTTCATTTACAGATATGTGTTTTATTTTACGTTACTTGATTTGTTGTATGCAGTTAATTAATGTATCAGTTGTCGTTCATCTTGTCGATTTTTAGTTCGTCGCAGGAACATTCACTCAAGAGAGGGTCTCTATTGTGTGTTCGAATAAATATTCGGCATATACCGGAAGTATTAATACCTTTAATACTTGCACGCATATCGCGAATAGAAAATGAAAAGCTATCTGTCTTATTCGGCCCAAGAACGGCCAGGAGCTGAGAAAGCAAGCTTACGCCGTAATATGAGAAGCAAGCTCCTTTCATGGGTCCTTAGCGAAACACGAACTTCTTATTTGAAGGAGAGCAAGAGCCAATATACGGGAGCCTGTCCGGCCCCCTGGGAAAACAGATAGCGGGAAATTGTTTCCTCGGCCTCTTTCCGAATATAAACTAGTATATAACGGTCCACCCGACGTCGCAGGCCCTGAATACAAATGGCGTCGAAATAAATGTCTCGCCATGAGGACTATCTTAGTTTTCAGTCTGCACCGACTCTGCCTACAAAGCAGTACCGGACTATAAAGGAAAATGACAAAAAACAAAAACGGTAAGTAACACGTATCCAGCCCGTACGGTGTTTTCTCAACAGGTTAAACAAAGTGTGGTAGATAATGAGCAACAGTAGGACGGTGAGTCCCATTCACTCGTTCCCATGAAAATTGTCTTTTTCCAAGTCACCAGACAAAAAAGAAAAAAATATCTCTAACATTTTCAATAAAGTCTGCCAATTCTTATTGAAGGAACAGTTGTGCCTAATATGAAATTCAATAAGCTTGGGGAACATTTTTTTGCTCCGGAAAAATATGTGTTTGATGCAAATTAACTCTTTATGTTTTGTTATAATACAAGTTTGCTTCTGAAATGATATAATGTTCATGTAAAACATCATAAAGTTATTTTGTGGTAACAGTATACTATTTAAGCTGAATTTAAAATTTTACTTATACATCCATGAAAAATTGTGTTTCCACTTGGGGTGCTATTTTTGTACACATAATCTATTTGTTTCGTGGCAAAGATGTAGTGAAAACCACCCTAGTGTCCGTTACTGCCAACATATCAGCCACTCATATAAAATATTTTTCGTTACTTGTAAAACGGTTCCTACTTTTGTCCACAATATTCGAAATCTGGTTCTTCTACAACAAGAATCTTCATTGCGATAAAATTACAATCTGTCTTTTATTGGGCAATAAGCAATTGTGATAAATGTTCTCATTCATACCATATTTACAATTTTTCATTCACTACCTCGTTCGTACAGTATTTACAAACAGCCCAGAGACCTCCCTAACATACGAAAGAGGAAGCGGACTCTTGGGAAGTCCCACACGCTCCTCCATAAACCGCGTTTTCGGATACGAAACTGTGGGGGCTGATTAAGAGACCCACAGACGCTCAGGATATTAGAGAAACTGGTCATTATCAGGACTCCCACTGTGACGTACTTATGCCAGGTCACGAGGCAGTGGCTTTAGTTTCCCAGAAGGATTACAGGGATGTGTGGCGCAATGTAATGAATGGGGATTAGGGTGGTTGTATAGATTTCAATGGAACTTGGAAGGGATGAGTTCAAGAATGTAGGGTATATTAAGATCGTTATGAAGGGGTTTGTTGCTGACGTAATAAGGGGCATTAACTATTGTTGTCTGGAGTTTTGATTGAAAGGATTGGATAACCTTGATGTTCCACTTTTTTTTTTGCCCCCCCCCCTAAATCTTCACAAATTCGCCCTAAATTCCGTTTGTCCAGATTGGCTTAGGTAACACTTGGAGATTAGTAATTTATTTTCTATTGAGAGATGGGATGTCCTTTGAAGTATTCTGAACAGTTGTCCAAAGCGTCCGTGGTTCTAATGTGATTCAAACACGAAGCCTTTACCCCAAGCAAAACACCATATGGGAGAACCATTCCAGTTCGTAAACAAACAGAAGACCTAAGCAGCTGTGTTTATAAAATATTACCGAACAGCTCTTAATATCGCCGTGTTAGGGTATGATTTTATTTTCCTGATCTGGATGTTCTGAACGGTCTTTTGTTCAACTCGACATTGTCAACCAGGTTCCCCTGCAAGTTTTTATACACAGTTTCAATTTGCTCCGGCAGATGCCCTTCTTTTCTCCCTAGACCGAATTGTTTGCAAGGGTCGGCGTGCGAAATCGTAGGATGCCAGGGGGCACTTCAGAATTCATTCTGTAGTATAGTGTTATCACTGAGAAAAAAAGCAACCTTTGTTGTTGTTTGCTTATTTGTGTTCAGCAGCACTCATCTTTTCACTTTTAAACTTCTTTTTATTGTATTTTTAATTTTCTCTCGGCTATAAGGCTTATAATATATTTTTAATTAATCGGGTGCTTTCCCCTCCTTCATGTGCCGGTTTAATGAGATTCAGGATATTATATCGAGTTCGGTAGGCAGCTGTTATGGATAAAGTTTCCTTACATTGTACGGGGCATGGCATAATGTATAGATAATATCAAAGTTTTTAGAAAGTCTTATGATTTATTAGACGGGTGGGGATTTTGGTAAAACTTTCAGGGCGTCGTGCTCTACATTTAATGTGAAATCTTGAAATCTTTGTTGGTGTCTAAATTCTTGAAACAACACCTCATGAAGATACTATAACCGTTTAATTTATCGCCTAATAAATATAAAAAAGATATGCATTACTAAAATATTACTTATTGACCTATCAAAAAACATTAAATCAACTGGAATGACGTGGAGTGCTTTCTATTGTTGGTTCCCAAAAAACGTACTTTTGAAAAAATCCGGTGGGAGAGTACCAGAATTGTATATCTTAAAAAGATAGCAGTGAATTGAAAATACTTTTCAATTAGAGAGAACTGGTGCCGCTTTGTTTTATGTTTAATTTTTGTTCACATACTTTTCGTTATTATAAGTTGATCAAAATATATATATCGTTTAATGGGTTATTTGTTGATCGATTGAATAATTTTATAGGCCACTACCGTAGATGAATGACTAGTGTCACGTACTTCTTTGAAAGTAGGACCTCTCCGTTTAGGTTTCATAGTAAATTTCATGTTACGTTATGTGAGAATAAATATTTCCGAAATAAATGGTCTGGGATCTTTTTATATTCTTTTCAATCATTTTTATGGCAGTAGTCATAAATTATTTTTCCTGATTAAAAACAGAGTTGCTGTATTACTATGTGAATAATAGATATGAAATAAATATTTACCTATTTGATTATAATAAAATAGACTTTCTTGTAGGATTGACTACTATTTTGGAATTTTAATAGGGCAGGCTAACCTAGGGAATTGTAAGTGCTCTTACTTACATTGTAAGTTCAAGGTGGGTAAACAAGCTGCTGAACAGAATCGTCTGTCCCAGAGAACTTAGCTGCACAGAAGCAGGTAACTCGCCCTTTGTCTGTGGCCAAGTGCTGGGAATAGTCAAGAGTACCCACTCAACACTATGAGCAATTAAACTTCCTCCGGTCGAGAGATTTGTCTTGGGCGGTTCAAGGGCTTTCTTGAGAGGACTTGCAGAGCAACTTGGAAGGGTGACCCTGTTTCATTGAAGATTGTCGATCGTTTCTGAGTGTTCCATATATATATTTTATTGCGAAGAACACATCTTTAAAGTATCTTTATTAAATTATCATGAAAGTGCAGCAAATGTGTTTCTCTCTTAGTAATTATCTAATGTTTATTTTGAGATATGTCTTATTTGCAATATATGTACAGTATGATATGGTTTTCATTTGTCTCCTTAAGAAAAATCCATAAGCTTCTCATATCCAGCAATCCATATTACATTTTAATGCGCAGTATCGTTCAATTACCGTCACCATCGATACTGATCGTTTCAAAATTAACTGTGCTGCAATGAGAATACATATATTTTTTAAAAAGCTTTTTTTTGAGGGGGAGGGGTGTGAATTGGTCTTACAAACACTAAGAACATACAATAAAATTATATCACTATAGAATATAAATATTTTTATAGTAATTATCACTGATGCTACGTATATTAGAATTTTAAAATATTCATTCCCGTTAAACACTCTTTTAGTTTAAACTTAGAATGCTTATACCATGTTAAGCTTATTACTTTTTATGCGATATCATGTTCATAAGTCAGTAACTATGTCTTGTTTGATCCCTGGCATACAGAAGCCGTCGTAAAGTTGTCTAACAAAATACGATCTGAATTTAAAGGTTTTTTCAAAGAATTTGTAATATGCAGGTTCATTTTCAATTTCATCGTTTGTGTATCTGCATGATACATTTTCAGTGCTGCTGCAGGTGTGGATTTAGTAGCTGTTCGAATACTGAAGTCAATGAAGTTTGATTGTATTTGTCTTTGTCGGCTTTGAAATCTAATATTGTTTTCTGTGTAGGAGTGAATGCCCTTGCATGATGTGGCCATTCTCTTTACGTCACACTGTTTTAAGAGACCTGTTAAATCTGACTATTAAAGAGATCTGAAATGAAGTAATGCTCTTTGGCAGTGTCGACTTGGTGCATGTTTAATGACAGCCTGTGAGAACTTATGCCCATAATCCTAGTAGCTGTTTCTAACTCAGTTTAGTAATGTTTCCCCGATAAGATCGGAACAGACTTAAGGTTACATTACAGTCAGTTCAATCGTCTTCGTATGCGTAATTCAACTAGTACTATTTATTTTTATATATTATATTTAGTATATTTTATTATATTATATATTTTTTTCAGAAATTAAATCTTTATAATGATAAAATTACAATCTGCCTTATTGGACAATAAGTAAAAATTTACAATTCTTCATTCACTCTTTCATTCATACAGTATTTACAAACAGGCCGAAGAAATCCACATGCGAAAGAGGAAAGTCTTGGGAAGCGTACATAATGTTTAAGAATATGATATTGTATTGGTATTATAATATGTGATCTATAATAAATACTCCGTGCGATGTATATCTAAGAACCAGCGCGGAATCGGAGAAATTGGACACTAACCGCAGATGGATTAAGACCGGTTTGCCTGGTCAAGGTGATCAGACAACTGCCTGGTAATTACATAGCCTCTTGGTTTTCCCAGATCTCTTCCTACCTATTTGCAAACTAGTTGTAAAAATAAACCAAAATCTTGAAGGTCTGGTCTCTCCAGAGCCGGTTTTAGGCTAATCACCGTGTCTTCTTTCCTCTACCAACGACATGTGCCTGTTACATAAGTATGGGCCTGTGGGGGGATTATAATTAAACTCCCTATCAAATTTGCCTGCACTCTTCAATTGATATGAAGGACGTAACTTCGGTTCTGCTTGTTGATCAAAGAATCATGGCCCGTCATATCTTTTTTTTTTTTTTTAATTTTATTTATTACAATGTTGTTTAAGGTTCCCCAATTATGAGCAAAATTATGATGTTTAATAAAGTATTATGTATACAAGCGATATAATTGAGGTGGGAAATGAAGGGACAAAATACAGAGTTGAAATCTAATATTAAGAGTTTGCGAAAAAATTATGGTTATTTTGGTCCAACCAGCTCGGTTACTTAAAATCACTGTTCAGCAAGTTCCAACAGTTATTTTCAGTAGGCTCTTCGATGGGCACTAATACTTACAAGACATTAAAAGATTAAAATGAAATTGTATTAAATAACGAAATGCCCCCTCCCCAAAAAAACAGGGATTCGCCTGTGTTAAAATTTTCAAACGAATTATATCAATCTATCGACCGGTAAATGAACGCCGTTAGTCTGTTTTTTTCTTTCCCATAAAATCTGCTTGTATTAATTACTATTCCGTTTTATGAGGTCTTGGGAAACTTTCCCGATACGCCTGCCATTTCATTACATTTTTATTTGAGAGAATCTTTAACTAATGATGGGAAACCGACCTGCTCTACTATACAACTGCTTCTCTGAGATCTGGAAATATTTATTGTATTTTTTTTTAGAATTCTCCGGAATTTCGGCTTACTTGACAACTTTTTAGGCCTTTATACAGCACCCCCCCCCCCAAGTAGCCGTTATAATTTCACAGCTATTGTATAGTGGAGCCCTTGTTTGCCAACTTGACTGTTTCCAATCCTGGTGGAATCCTTTAAATTTCAAATATAAATAATAGTACTGTACAAATTAAAAATGATCAACTAGTGTACGCCCGCTAGACCGTACCATCTTCGAAATTAGTATTAAAATAGGATATTGGATTTCACGTAGAGCTATTTTGATCTTAGCACTTGATCTGACCTGGTTTGATGTGATCCGTGCTTTATTGGAAATCACCTGTTTCAAGTGAAAAAAAACCAAGCGAGATGTAGTGCAGTAATTAAGTGTGATATTCCGTTTAATAGCCACATTTAATTCTATTTCTTCAATGTGTATGCTGTAATGCCTACTGAGTTTACTTTAGCTGCATTTGTACTAAGCACGTGATAAAGATTCAGGAATGAATACATATATATATTTTCATGCCACTGATATAATTACTAGTTCATTGACTTTATTAATAGGATACATTAATGTGTTTTTTCTTTTTAAACTTCGTTTTGGGTTTTCTCTGCCCGATTTGTCTGCGTTAGATAGTGGCGTTAGCTAGGCGAATAAACAGTTGTTAGGCTCAAGAGATGAGTGAGGATACAGCAGACTACGTGGTCAGGGTGGTAACGAGAGGGCCTATACCTGCCTCGATGAAGTGCCCACGGCCAGCTCACATATTAACGGATCCGCTTCCGAGGCCTCTCATGCATTTTGATACAGGTGTACCTCCTTCGTACTTTTTCCGTGTCGAGTCGTGACCGTCGACGGTTTCTCCGAGAGCGGAAGAATATTTTGGGATATTTCCGGACTACATCTTGACATCCTGCAAGTGAGTTGATCTGGAGCAACACTGATGGTTATGTTTAATGAGCTTCAAGGAACACTCCAATCTATCACCAAGGGATCAGTAACAACACTTGGCAGAATCTGGAGTTGTGGTGTAATGATGGGGGAACGTCATCGAAAATACTGGCAAGCGTATTAGTGACCCCATCACTACCCTAAACCACCAATACATAACAAATACATCTATCTATATATTTAAAACTTTAAACATGGAGTATTTCTGGCATTCAGCTTTCACCTTGATTTTTGTTACATTTTGAGATATGGAAAGTATGAACAAAAAAATCCTTAGTATTATCTTCCTCATTTCTTCTACTAAATTTCATTTGAGGGTGTCGTATTGTGTAGTGTGATCGCTTCACGATATGTATGTTCTTGGTTCAAATCCTAAAACGGAAAGTGATTACTTCACATACGTTAATAGAATCTGATTTCCAGCATGATATCATTGAAGATAAAAATAAAATATAGTTTACATATTTACCACAGCTTAGTAGGAATAAGCTAAAATTGGAAGAAAGATTTTTTTTTATTATTCGTTTTGTTATAAATTCTTAATCGATATGAAATAGACGCATACCTACGTCCCAAATTGAAGACATCGATTTAACATATTTTTAACACTTATATCTCTGGATAACGAATAAGTTGTACAACATTCTTTCCCTCATATCTCCACTGACATCCACCATGAAACACGAGATCTACCAAGCGTTTAGGAAGATGATAATGCTTATTCTGTCGTTATCTAACTATTAATAGAATCTACCTAACTAACTAGGTTTTTTCCCTGATGTAATCTTTGATGACTCATTCAAAACTATTGTGTTGTCATATCTAATGACTATGAATGTCATTCCAGCTATAAATTAAAAATCATTTACACTTTATTGATTGTAAGTATTTTTAAAATACATTTTCGTAAATTTAAACTTATAATTCGGTTTTTTATTTTGATTACGTACCCATTAACTATGATTTTTTATATTTGCAATCCGTTCTCCCAATGTTAATCCTGCGGTCAAAGGGTTTTCCCTTTACACACTCTTTTGGATTTCTGTTTCTTCTCTATCCACAACAAATCATTACCTACCCTAGCAGGAAATACCCCAATAGCATTAAGTTGTTTTTTTGAGTGTTTTTTATATTTTACTTTATTTAAACATAAATAGATTTTATTATGATGTTTATCCGTAGGTCATAGTGTAACCCCATGTAAGCATAATACCTGTTATACATATGGGAACTTATCTCCCTGAATAAAGTTTATTTTTCATTTCAGTTCTTTCATGTATACTTTCATTCATTTAAAAATGGACTTTTATTCGGGAAATAGTTTTTTATTGAGTACCTAAATATTTTTGAAGGTTACTGCTTCTCCTGATCATTTGGTGATTCTGACCAGTTTTACAGATATAAGTCTCGTGTGTGGCAGTGAACCCCAATTGGTATATTGGTAGTATATTTATTCTCATCACTAAGATTTTGATATTTGACTGCAGCTTCAGATTTTTTTTTCTTATCGGTGCACTTACATCAAGATTGTTGGTACACTTATATCAAGAGTTTGTTAGTGTATTGAAGTAAAGTGTAGTGGTGCCCTCTTAGAACCTTAATTTGAAATATCAGATATCTCTCTCCATTCCCTTAATCTACCAGGACCTCTAGAAGGTTAATTGATGGGAGCCGTGACAGATTACCCTGCCCGTCTAAAATGGATGCCAGCCAGCTATTGGCCCTAGAGTCAGCCAAATCTTGATGTTCATTCCGTCTGATTGGCCGAGAACAACGGCCGGTTAATTCCATTGGTTGATTACTTTCCCACCACCACGTCTTTTATAGAAGATTCACGATCTCAATGAAATATCGCTATTTTCAACGATTGCCTTATATTCTGCTTTTTTTTTAGACTATCTACAACAAAGTAGGTATTTGGAGCTATTTGACTCAACATTGATGGCATATTGCAATAATTTTGCTAACTTACAACAAGGATAGTACATAGTATTTTACCCTGGGTAAAATATGCTGGTTACATTATGTACGAATATGTAATAACACCAATTGTACAACGATAAAAAAATTATGAAGAAAAATAAAACTTATATACTAAAAAGACAGAAAAAATAAAACTTCTATACTAGATTCGTGCTTATGATGTATGTAAAACGCCCCGATAAAGTTTAAATTTCGTGTGTAGTTCTAATATTAGCAATAGCTCTGTTAAGTGATGTGGAGTTGGGAGGGCTGTAATCATGTGCAGTCAGTTAGTGTTTTTCAGTCATCGTTACGTTGCAATGGCCATTGAAAGATGGTGACTCATGTAAGCTGGTTTTCGTTAGTTAGTTAAGTATCCTGTCCTAAGCCTGTTCTGAGTAGATAACGTCCATGGCAGTTGGTCTATTAAATTTCACTGAGCTTGTCAAATATTCTGATTTTTATTTTACTATTGGAACATGTAATATCAAGTGAGTAATTCAAGGTGAATTGTTTATTAAATTGTGTATAAAGATTTCTTAGTTGTATATTTCTTGCACTTAGTAAAAATAATATGATTGCCAACAAATTGACAGCAAGTTTTTGATTGTCCAACTAGCGGTATCGAGAGTTAAATTACCTTCCCTGTAACTTTAGAAGACAGGTAAAACTTTAAAATTTCAGAATTGGCTGAGGTAGCGATCCCAAGTCAACCCGACGGATGACTCGGCTCCTAGATGAACTTTGGCGGTCGGTTTGGAGGACGGCGGAAGGCCCTCGTTGGAGGCTACAATTAGAGTCGGCCGGAGACGTCTCCAAGGCCCTTTGTCCCCTCGTTATCGCCTAATCCCACTCCCAGTCCTGCCAGGCACTAGGATCCCTACTAGATCAATTACTCCAGGAATTGATGTCCTAGCCGGGAACCTGCATCAGGCGGCCCTTATCAGGAGAAAGGAGAAGCAGGAAATAGGCCGGCAGTGGAGTTACTGGTGAGATTACAGCGATAGCCGCAAAGGAGATAGGGAACCGTTCCGTTGCCAAAATGATTACCTCTTCCTTGCTCCAATCTATAAGACAGGCCAATTTTCTAAACGTCATGTGGACTTTGATCCAGACACAATGGCCATGGAGCCTAAATTTTTCGCCTGAAGGGAGAGGCTCTACTTCTTAACAGTTTTCAAAGCAATCGTTTGTATGTTTTACGATGGTGGTTGAAAAAATTATTCGAACCCATCAGAATTGTTTGTTGTTTGCCTGTAATGTTATGCTGTATGCTTATAATCAAATAATTCGCGATGAAAACAGTAAAAAGAGTCGTAACTGAAGACTACGAAAGAGAGTGTTGACCTCATCTTTAGGAACACGTTTGTCTATAGATTGTATTTGACCTTTTTTAACGTGTATGTTTGAGTAGATAAAAGCGTTTTTTTTATGGCATTACTGTCGAATCGAAATTTCGAAAACAAAATTCAGGAAAAGATACATATGTTAAAGATTTCAAATACCGCTCGATAACGCATTACCGTCGATATGATATTTGCATTTAGTCCCTTTATTTCAAATAAGTTTAATATATTGATTAATAGCATCTCGAATATGATAAAGGTCCTTTTAAAATAGCTTATTGATCGAAATATTGGTTAACGATCAATGACGCGTACCATTCGCCCCCGCAATTGTCACGCAGGCATATTCTACAGCAGATTGGATCTGTTGGCCTCCATCAATATTGCGTGAGATGATTATCGCTAATATATTGTCAACAAATCATCATTGACGTTTGACAACCTAATGGAATTGACACTAAACTGCTGAATTGACACGCATATACTCGTATATTTGTTCGTTAATAGCTTTTGGAATCTGGTATTCATGCCTCTTAAAATTTAGCAATTTGGTGATTACTGACCAATAGGTACTCACTGCATGTTTATTATATTTTTTATTTACATTTGTGCCTAGCATGTGTCCTCCTAGGGTGTTTGATCTAGGGACACTAATTTTACATGTTCCTACTTAATGATCTAATGACATGGAAAAATCATTTGATAAAAAGTATTTCAGGGATAATAATTATGTTAAAGATTTCAAATACCGCTCGATAACGCATTACCGTCGATATGATATTTGCATTTAGTCCCTTTATTTCAAATAAGTTTAATATATTGATTAATAGCATCTCGAATATGATAAAGGTCCTTTTAAAATAGCATCCAAAATTTTTGTCCATTTTCTGTGTTCTCCAATATGTCCAAAGAAGTGCACATCTTGATGTCATCCTTCATCTAATATAAACATACGCATTATGTTAAAACGACGTCAATAAATAAATTGGGTGAAAATCTATCTATATGTGTTTAGTCCACTTACACATTATCCCAAGAAATCAACTACATCGACTCATGGTCAAAAAAAAACAAACGATTAAGCATAACTTTTTAATCACTTGGACGTTTGAACGAATTGAGGCAAATACGTATTTGATCAGGGTTTATCCAGTTAATTCGACCAATGAGATGATGCGCACAAGACCCGCAGTCTCCTAGGGCGCATCTGTGACCTCCCACAACCCCACATTGTTCCCTCGCCCAACAGCCCCTCCCTACTTGTTAGATTATCGCAGAGCGTCGTTCAATTTCTTAAGCTGATAAAGACACTTCATCAAGGATCTGAGTTAATCTTCTTCCAAGGTTCTGTTTGGCCCTTGGCCAGTTACTCGTCTTCTCTGTCATGTCTTCCTGTTTGCAACCACTTCCAGTAGTCAGTGCCTCTGGGCTGCATTTCAATGAGGCTAGGATTTCCTTGAATCTGCTGGATCTTCTTATGCCATTCGCTTTTACTTCATTACTTGGTGTTTTTTCATTGTGATGGATCACACAGTTTTTCGTAAGGATTGGGAAATCGATTTTATTGATAGTCCGCTAAATCTCCAATGAATAATACTTATGCATTAATTGTGACGTGTAGATCATTAATTGTATGCCTTATTTATTATGGTGTTAAAAAATAGATATTTTGTTTTTACTTCTAGAAGTTACCTTTCATAATTTTTCAGAATACTGTAATGTTTTAGTTTTTTTGGCTTTCGTGTAGAATATCACATGTCTCATGGGATTGCATAAATTCTGGTTATACTTTCATTTACCAAATTTAATACAATTTCAGCCCCGCTTTAATTTTATATCCTTCTCCAAATGATTGAAAAATATGTATTTGTTTTTATTATTAATTAATTTGTTATTGACCACGGAGCATAAACTAAAATTACCCTACAAAAAAAATCACTTTTTAAAGAAAGTGAGAACAACCCTGGTTGAGTTAAAAACGCCTACAAAATGTTAATCACTTTTTGTACTTAATTATAGTTTGAAAAAATGCAACTGATACAACTGAAGAATCACAAAAATTACAAATTGTCGTCATGATGATCTATTTGATACCCTATAAAAGTGTATTTTTTGTTAATTAATTATTTAAATCAGATATTTTGTGTCTCTAATTTCAACAGAGAACTCGCATTTATTGATGAAGATGAAAATACATCTTGCACATCTAAGAAAATACATATTTCTGGCATAAGGCTTTTAATGGCAAACCGAAGGTATTGTGATGTTGTCTGTACTTTTTTGGTTTTTATTTCCAAACATCACATAAAATAAATATTGCACGGGCTATTATGGTTATGCAAGTTATGGTTATTTCCATTCGAGTTCCGGTATAAAAAAGTTTAGGTTTTGAACCTTTTATAATATACCAACTTGGTGCGGGATTTGCTGGTTCTCCATAGGCAATAATCCTCTGTATGCGGAATGGGGTTATAACTTTATAATATGCATAATTTGACCACTCCCGTTACTCAGAGGTACTGTAGAGTTATCGTTATATACAACTGAAGAATCACCGGTTTTAATAAAACGAGGTTCGCTGACTGGTGATAAAATGTGAACTAGGTTAAGAGGGCAAGCATTGAAAACCGTTACTTTTGCCGGCGTTGAGACAAACGCTGCCGAAGGACAGTAAACCTGCGACCTTACACAATACAATATTCGTCTTATATTTTAAATATATTTGTTATGCAACACCCGAAGTAATTTCCTTTTGTTTATGTTGTTGTACGTTTGTTTATGTTCCAGCTTGACCTATAACTTTTAGAGATTATCGCCTACTTGAAGTAGAAAATTTGCATGTTTTTATAGTTTGCTTCTAGAATTATTTTAATATATTTCTTAAATAGGCTGAAATAAAACCTTGGGTGTTTTTATACCTCACGGATTTCCTCGCTTCTCGTATTGTTAATAGAAGGTTTATACTTACGACTCCCGAAGATAAATCTATATTTTTATGTCGGAAACATAAAAGTTTTTCAAAGTTTTAATCTTGGTAAAGTTTTAATCCGGCAACGGACCCGGGGCTTTATTATTATTCTCCGGGCTGATGAAGTAATTTGAAAGATATTAGAGACCCTTCCACAAAACTTTTTGGAGATGGAAAAAAAAGGAAGAATTAAAAAGAAAATTGATTTCAACATCCCTATGCTCAATGTAACTGTTTGCCGAGCCCGTTAGATGGCAATTAATTTTTTAATAGATTTTTAAGCTATAAATAAGCCTTTTAAAATAAATGAACAGATTTTTAAAAATACAGCATACTAATCGTCACAATTTTCTGATGTTTTTTAATATTAACTAATTACACATCTGGTGTTTTAAAAAATAGCGTACCCAAAAGTCAAACCAATATTTTTTTTTTTTTTCAATCAAAAGGAAATCGGAGACAGTAAACATTGTAGTAAGCTAGATTTCAAAGTTAGGTAAAATATTGTGAAAAATGTGTGCAATATACAACACTGACAAAGGTCAGAAAACTTTTTCATCCATGACTAACCAAGATTTATCAATCAAGACTAAATATTTATTGCTGAGTCCGAAGGAAGTGGTGGTTCCGCTTTAAAACAGATGTGATCTTTTTTTGTAAGTCTTATCTCTCTATATGTCTGCAAGTACGCGCTGAAATCAAAGCAGTAAAAATGATCCACTCCATATTATTATTATAGCTCTCTTTATGGAATTATAAATTAGTGGAAATATAATATTAATGAATTATATTATTAGTTATAATATAATCAAGTGGCCTTGTCAATGGAATTATTCTTGAAATTTTTTGAAAAACATATGAAAAAAAGTTTGGACAGAAGATCTTCATTAGAAAATTACAATTAGCTGATACACCATTATTAATAGTGATGTAACAATTAAATTCATACCGACATTCATACAGTATATAGATAAATATTCTGCCCAGGAGCCTCCACCCCTAAGGCAATTCCCCCAGGAAGCTGACGGAAGGGCTGGATCAACGGAGCTCCATCCACCTCCCTCTCAAACCGTTTCGCCATCTGATGAAGACCAGAAAAGGGAAAAAGAGCCACAGACGCTCATCACAAAACTGGGAATGATTGCGAGTACCAGGACCCCATGACTTACATATTTATTTATAATAGATCGCGAGGCCACCGCCGTTCTAAGTAACGACGAGAATTTGGATAAGCCGGAAGGATTTTGAGGATTTTCGAAAATCTTGAAGGTATAAGGTCGAGGACAGTCGGGACATGGAGGTTAGATGGGAATCAATGTAATGTAAAAGCGTGCGTTGACTGCTGTTCGGAGGACTTTGGATCGGAATGCCAGAAATCGTTTGACGGCTGTCCCTCATGTGAAAAAACGTAAATTATAAATGTGAATCTGATAATTTCTTTCTCTATTATAACCACTTCTTCAAATTAAAGTAATATTTATATAATTATCAATAATAATTTTTTTTTTTTATAAATATGCAACAATTTTGACACTAAACAAATAAATCGTTGATATGTTGAGAAAGAAAACGTCTTCTCCACTTACCCTTGGATCTAAGAGCAGTTTTAATGACTGTTCAAGATTTAATCATGATGATGTTGACAGTACTAACCTTCGCATAAGGATAAATACTGTTCTGCTTGTCTCCTTGCAATTAGTTCTCGTGCTAATCCAGCAGGTTCAAGCCGGCAACAAAACAGCTTTAATTGTCTCCTTTGTTGCCATCTAACAATTTTCCTTGCTGATTGCTCCTTTGTAGCGCTAATAAACCCTCCAATGGCACGTCTAGTGTCGTTCCAGTGAGGGGATATTCTGTCCAAGTAATGCCTCTATCTCTTCACTGAGCTTGCTCGTCTTTAGGACTTAATGGAACATTTTTTGATTATTCTCCGATAAAGTGCTCATTAATTCAAATAAGTTATAAGATAACTAGTGAAATCGTTTTGTTGCTGTAACGTTAGCGTTTTACGATTCATATTAGGGCTCTGATTTTAGTTATTGTTAGATAGTGGTAAGGATCCACATTAGCTCTGCGATAAGATCGTGCATCGAACTATGAGGACCTGAATCTATTATTTATAAGGACGTAATACCACGTACATAATGCGACTTGGTAACTTTCCTATACCGCTCAAATTTTAGCTACGTGACAAGGTGTTTACTTCCTCGTTCAAGGGCGTACGGTTTGTGTGTTGGTACGACTTAATACGTTTTTATGAATTTAAACCAACTTATTAAACTTTCTTTATATAAAATATTCTGCAAATACTACAAAAACCATAAGCTCCATGAGCTGGGCCATATCAAGCTAATTACAAAAAATATTTGCTTGCCATCGCAACGTTACCTAAGAAGTTTTGCCATTGGACTGTGTGAAAGTTAATTTTTCAAAAAGTCTTTCTAAATATTTCTGATTTATGACATTATATCAGATTGTTGATATACCTTTTCTTCCTTCCACTTCAGGCACCCTTACGACCAAAATTCAAACAAATTACATACAAAACATCAATTCTTTATTTGTAAATAAAATAGAATTGGTCCACTATCCAATACATTCATCATTACATGCCTAATTAGTTACCTTTTTACAAAAATTTAAAAATGGAAAATCAATGTAGCATTAAAAAGTAACTCCCGTAAATATAGAACTATTTACAAACCTATGAAGTATAAAAAAATTTATAAAAAAAATTGGTATAGAAAACATTTTTGGTCTGGGTTATGGGAAAACAAGCGTTAATGTGTCGGGTGAAGTTGTGTAGAAAAATTAACACACTCAGTGTAAACAAAATTGTAGATGAAGTTAATTAGAATAAAAGAACAAGACAAAATTGAAACTGAAAAAAAACATGAAAACATGGATTCTAAAAGTTAAACAACCCTCTAATATATATACAATATAAAGTATAAAGAAATAAATTCAATTAAAAAAAAAACCAAAAATAGTTAAATATGGTGCATGGACTGTAGGTGAAATTTGTAGTTTTATATGTGCACTTTGATTTCAGATTTGAGTATTGAATCGTTACTAATTAAATGACGTATTACTTGTTTAGTTATGCTCAGCTAAAGTTCAAAGATGGCCAGTGAAAATATTCAGCAATTATGACTTGCTTAGAAAATAACTTTCCAGACATCCCAGTTCCCAGAAGACAATATTCCGTTACGTTTCTTTGTTTCTTCACACAGCTTTCTCCCGCTGACGAAGTAGGTTCCATGAACCCTTCTCCCTCAAGCCTAGATATGAGCTTAGAATATAAACTGCATTTAGATGTGTCTATTGTGCGGATGCACAGATAGATACAGTGGTATCTATACAACCGTTTAAATCGTTCTATTTTCCGTCTTTTTAATCTGTGGGCTATTCATTGTTTCATTGAGATGTCGACCTCAACAGGAAATAACGGCAGTTGTAGATGGCGGATAAATGATCTGAATAATGAATCGAATGATTAAATATTAAATTGAATGATCTGTATTATTTTCAAAATTATAAAATTTTAATTGCCATATTTCGAATTATACATTTCTGAGAGCAGCTAATCTTGTACAGAATAATTCTTCTAAATAAGTACAAAAATGAGGCAAAAATATGAACGCTTTACTATCATAGAAATTGTGCTCTATTAATTGATTTTTTCCTGTTCGTTCTGTAATGTTTACATTCCTTCAAAAAACTAAATCCTTACATTAATGATATTAATAATAAGTTTCTTTTTATTTTTTTGGTTGTAGATGTTGCCTTAGGTTGCTGAAACGTCGCAACAAACTAATAATGGATCAATAATAATCAAAGGATGTTGTGCACATCATTTAATCATAATCAGCCTTTTCATCCTTCGTAATATCATATATTACTAAAACTAAATTCACTTAATGACCAAATGTTTGATTTCAGTTTTTTTTCAAAAACTTTTTATTCTTCAAAATAGTTAAACAATTAATACCAAATTTTTTATTGCCTTTATTATATTCTTTATTTTATATACTCTTACAAAAATAATAAATCTATTATTTGTGTAAGGAACAATTGATGAATTTATCTGATGAATCATGGATGACTCAAGAATCACAGACAAAAAATCATTCCTTCACTCTTCTTGTACTTCGTACTTTCCAGTTTCAATGAAGTACTTCTAGATTCAATAGACTGCTGATCATTCAAAAGGTTAGCAACGGTTACTTCAAGAAAAATATATATTGTAAACTTTTTCTTACTTTTCTTGAAGATTTCGAGTTAGCTTTAAGTGTGGCCTTTTTCTTTTTTTGTCACGAATCGCTATAAGAAACGTAAGGTAACTCAGCACTCAGTGTTCTAACTTCCTGAGTGGATACCGCGATGATCTCTTGACTGTTATGCCACAAGCAAGGGTTACATATTAGAAAATGGAGGCGGGTTGAGAAACCTGGGGCCGTGTAATGAGGAAACTGCTACGGAATAGCAAGCACCACTCTAAACACATTGTAAAAGGAGACGTTGGAAGTCAGCCACTTGGGGCTCTACGCATCTCGTTAGAGCTCTGGGCCAAATGCAGGAACCTGCGTCTTCCCGGTGAGTGGTGAGCTTTTAACCTCTTAGCATACTAACTAAGGGTTGGCCCTCCACTTTATTGCCTCTGGGAAAATCTCTTTTTTTGTTTGTTTTGCCATTCCTATACCTTCGGTCTCAACGAGTCTTCTCCTGCTAGGTCCATTTTCTCTTGTACAAAGTCTTGGGAGAAGTCTGAGATTTGTGACAACATATATGTCATGGTATATACAAAGAACAATCATCTTATATTCAACGACACCAATTTTGTGGATTTCACTTGCTCACGCCGTCTTTAGCAAGTATTACACAGTATATATAATGTTACAATAACAAAGAAAACATCATTAGAAATACTTAAAACTGGTAAAAATACTAAAAGGTATCAAAAATGTCACTAAATTATATTGTAATTTTATCGCTTTAATGGTTGTTGCATATATTTAAAAAAATAAATAATATTATCAAAATAAAGATAGTAAAACTGTGCTAATCAATAATATCATGAATTTTCAATAAATCTTTCTACATAAACGCAACGAATAACAGCATGCGAATCAATAAAATTTTATTAATAATTATAAAAAATAAAATGTCTATATATAACAACTTTAAAACAAGTCATTATTTTATGTCTCCTATGTGATATAATGATACGCTATGCGCGATTTTATAGCTAAGCTAACGTAATGTACCGAAATTGCTGTACTAATAGTACACTAAGAAGTGGGGAAAGAATGGTTTTTTTTTTTCAATCGAGAGTTTAGGCATTCTATTCTTATAATAAGCATTACAAACCTCGATAATTAGGAACTCTGTTTGAAAGTAAGTTAAGAAATAGTTTAAAAAATATTATTATAATTTAAAAAAATATAGTATTTGTCGAAAGAGGGATTCGTGAAATGAGTTAGCGGTTTTTCGTTGTTGCTTTACATCACCAAGTAGATCAATGTAGAGCGAAGAAATTGATTTATTGCTCCAATAAAAACTGTTGACTTGAATATTGACCATAATCTAAGCAAGTCAATTTGATTCTACCTATGACGAAGTAATTTGCCAGTCAAAGTGACCACACTTATAATGATATCTATTTATTATAAGTAATGTAATACGAGATGCGATTTCAAAAAAAACTTTCAAATTAAATTTTTGAGAGCCAATAATTGCCAAGCCAGAAGGTATAGGCTCGCTATACTTTAATCCAGGTACTTGGTCAAGATCGAATGTATAACTAATGATATTCGGTAGTCAAAATCTCATAGTCGATTTGAAACTGGTTCATTCCGCATCAAGTCGAAATATGTTGATTAGTTCTTGTTTTATACAATTGCAGGTAGTATTGTTAGGTTTTTCCTCTAGTTAAGCACCCGTTAATTATCAGTTTCAGAAATGATTTAAAAAAAAAAAAAAAATTCGAAAAATTTCGAGAACATAGAAGTGAAGAATATCCCGAACTCTTGTATCTCTTTACATTGTTCCTTTACCTTCTGCATCTACAATTCATATATGTTTTATTAAATACAATTTAGTTCGTAATAAATATTTTATCTTAAGAGAAAAACCCGTTGAGGTGACTTATCCTCGGAGCTAATTGTAATATATTTAATTACCCTGAGCCTATGTACCTTAAGGACTAACATTTATATAACACAGTGGGTTGTTTGACGGTATCAATCCTATTAACAATATACATAGAAGATGAAGGAAAATGAATTAACTATGAATCAAAACAATATAAAGAAAATAAAACAAGAGCATGAAGAAGAGAAAAGAATATAATAACTCAAGTACGTAAAGTAACGTAAAAAAAATATGCAAATACATATATACCTTTACTTACACAATAAAAAATAAATTCGCTTACATGTTCCATTTCACAAATGACCCTCGGATCTATCATTTGTATATGATGTTCTGACCTCTATCGATAATTAAAGGTGATTTGGGTATCAACTCGATTGTATTGCCCTTGCGCGCGCACTTAGGTGAGCCTGCATAATCGCTTTGGCGTAATTACTCCCCGCTGATTGAAAACAAGCTCTTTGAAGCGGAGTCTTTTCAGCTGACGAGCAGACTGACATTGAATGAAAGGCTAGAAGATAGAGCAGGAAGGGAGGAACGGGGTAATAGGCAAGTCCAGATAGGCGAGATTAGGTCCTGCCTCGGTGGGCCATGAATGGGGCCTTTTCTGGCCCAGATTGCCCGCACCTCAACATCAATATATATCTTGTAGGTTAATTCTACAGTTTATTAACCTCTTATCCCTACCTCCACGTATATGCTGTTTGGTTTATGTACATATGTACGCTCGATAAGGATAAGTGGATTAAAGATATTTAGCCCTGTGGTGATATGATAATGGTGAAGATTTATTCACAAAAAAAAAAAAGGTTAACTAAAAACAGACTCAAGATAAAAACTGCAAAGAGCAAGCACATTGACGATAAAACTCATGACCATGTGATGCAATTTAGACTAGTAGCATAACATGAAACAAAGTACATGAGAAATATCTGCTGTTATTTTACCATAATAATCTCTTACCTTAATAACTGCAGAGTGTAAACGCGCAGATGTAATACGGTAGAAATAGAATTGGATGATTTGGGAGTATGATTAATGGAATCGTCTTGTGGGAACGCCTTGACGTGATGTGTATTAACAACTCATCGGGGGTGGTCCTTAACAAATCTTCAAAAGTGAGCCTTCATAACAAGGACTAATTCATGAAAAGGTCCCTGACTACAATGTTGATGAGTTATCACGGCACTGCGTGCAAAGTGTCAACCAGACCCTCTGAACCCCAGACTGCCTGACTGAAGACAGTTGCCGACAAAGGGTCCAAAAAAAGGGCGTCTTCTAATGGGATTACAATCCATTCAAGTGATCTGTATTAGAATTAGAATGTACTATCAGACACTCCTTATGAAATAAAAAATCAAGTGACGTTAAAAAGTAGCTGGATTCAAAATGATCAATCACCACAGAAACATGTAAAAGAAATAATATTAGAAAATCAAATAAATACCGTATATCTTAACACTATTATTATTTAGCTTAAGCTTATAACAATAAACTAAAAACTACTCTTGTCATTATATAAAAGAAAATCGAGGAAGCGGAAGAATTAAACATTCACAAGAATATTTTTTGTACATACAGCATAAAATTTCCAACATAAATAACATTTTTCACTAATTAATGACTCACTGTACATAAATATATAATGCATAAACGTAGTAATGTCTCAAAACAAATTACTTTTGACAATAGCTTAGTATAAAAAATCATTCCATGTTTTGGAAATCCAAACATTCAACAGAGATCCCCTCGTCTAGTAGGATAACCTACCTTTCAGCTCTAAGTAGGAGTTGAACAGAGCCACTTTTTTCAAAATTTCCCAGGTGGATTGTAAGTATGTTTGAAAGTTATGTGATCTTCCTACATTGTTAGTCAGATAATAATTTAAAAAAAAATGTGATCTTGAATAGTTAATTTTGAATGTCATTCTAGAGGGTTCTGTTTGTGACATACAAAGGTGGAGTAAGAATCAACTAGCAAGAACACAGGAGGCACACTTGATATGCTGACCCAGTTGATAAGCTCAGGGACGAGTCTGACCATTACAGTGAGCTTTTCAACGTCGGCGTGGAGGGTTATTCAGATACGGTAGGGGGACTTTCGCGGAGGAATCGCCAGCTTACAAAACGACACTTGATGCACTGCTATGAATAATTCCCGAAATGTCATGCATTATGTAGAAAGGTAATCCGTGGCTGAATACCTTTCATCTTAGTGTGTGTATTAATATCATTTTCTAAGCCAGGCAGTGAAGAAATGGGTTGTCATACCTGAGCTCTGGGAAGAATAAAATTATTCTGATGTACTTAAAAACAACGATCATATATTGCTTTGAGTAAGTGAATCTAAAACCTTGAAATTGTTGAGCATTATATTCAAACAGATCGATTTCTAAGGCATCCAGTTTCCCAAGGGTGTCGTGCTTATAAACCTTTATATTTATTTCGCGTGTTTAAAGTAAATCACCATTTACCTCAATTGATTCTGGGTAAGCAGTACCTTTGTTTGCTGGAATCGAAACACAACTTCAATTTATATTTTGCAATAGTGTACAAGTGGTTACAAGTAAAAACTTCACTCGTTGAGGCGTAAATACATTAAAATATAGCGGGCACGTTAACTATTTCCTTGGCGTACTCCCGCTAATGCATAAAACTTCATTTCTCTGAGTAAGCACAGGGAATTTTATATTACTATTAAATGCTTAACTAAAAATAAAACTAATTTAAATTTGGTTGGACTTCAAAATCCAATCATACGTTTTTTTTATAAATGGGTTTTTGTGCTTATTTTATTGTAGAGTTAAATTGTATATACATTTTTTTAAATAGGAGTTAAAGTTATTTACAATTGTTTGACAACAGTACAGCAAAGTAATACCACAAGTAATAACACTGCGGTATTTCTTAGACCAGTGTACGCAGTCGTGGGAGTGCTAACAGAGTGAATGGGGGTCCCTAGATTACCAAGGCTCCGGGCAATTAAGAAAGGGGGACTTTTATAGTCCCCTCTGGAAGCAGGGTCTTAGCCCATAAAAGCAATACTGCTGCTTAATGCCTGGCCCATGAGCGAGTCTCATTGTTATTTAGAATAAAGTCAATTAAGAATTATTTTAATATTCTATTGTGCATCTATGATACATGTTTAATAATACATGGGCTTATTAACTTCATAGTATTCAATTACCTTCCGAGAGCGTGCTTTGTTATCCGCACTTTTATCCACAAACTCCACCACTATCTCTACATCATACTCTTGCCAATTGACCTGCAGATACCTATCAAATCCCGACATCCTTGACTTCTTCAACCGCCATGAAGTCGTCCACTACACGGCTCGATTGTCTGTTGTCCGACCTTTACTGCTCACCCTTTCGATACTCACATTCTCCTAACTACCTGATCCTTCGTTGATCAGGGGCCCAACCGAAAAGAACCTCTTCCGTGAACTTTTAACTGGTTCCATTGACCACAGAGCTACCCTAAAAAAACCTCAGGACAATGCCGTACATTATTTTACTACCTCAATCCAACAATGAAGTGCTTCAAAGCCACAACCCTATTCGAATGCCCATAACAAAACTACTTTACCACTCAATACCTACTCGACCTTATCCGCCGATCCAAAGCCTTATGCCAAAGAACCTGCTGATCGCCACTGTTTCAATCAAAACTGTAAATTCCTAAAGCGATAATTGGCAACCTTCTGATCCTAAACGTTTAATGATTACCTCTCCTCATTATCCACTCAGGGCAATTCTCTTCGGAGAGCTACCCGAAATATCCTAAAATACCATTATTTATCGCATCTACTCCGTCATTTCGACGGGACCTGGGCTGTGTCTGACGGTGAAAGGTCTGAAGCATTCGAACAGCACATTTCCCGTACTTTTTTTTAATCCTCATCCTAACCAGTGAAATCCACCCCATGCAACTGATTTGAAGATCTCCTTATTTCTTCGATTCTTCTTTCATTTCCTCCAAAGACAGTCAATCCCTCTTAAGGAACCTGTAATATAATAACGTAAATGGGTTTTTGCTAGTTTTTACATTGCAAATCCGATCTCTATCTGGGGGTTAACATACAACAATATATATGTCAGTCATGATGTCATGACACAAACCATCTTCCCCACTCATGTTCTGAGCGTCTGTGGCTCTCTTGCCCTCACTCTGGTCTTCTGCTCTGCTGCTTTCAGCCCTTCCGTCAACTTGATTGGGGAATAGCCTTAGGAGTGGGAGAGGGGCGCTCCTTGTCAGAATTTTTAACTATATATCGTATGAATGGAATTGTACATAGGTATGAGTGAATTCTTACATCACAATCAATAATTCAGTATGAGGAAATTGTAATTTTCAAACAAAAATCTACTCTAGTTAAAAAAAAATCAAAAAACTCAATTAATTATCAATAATAAATTTCCCGTATATATATTTAGTATATAAAATACAGTGTTGATAGTTCTACGCCAAAGAAAATGTTAAAAGATTATTTAACAATAGTCAAGATATTTTTTTTTAATTCTGGATGTTTCTGGCTAAAGTTAAATAATTTTATTTTTATATTTTCAATGTATCGGTATTTGGTAGTTGAGGAGTTAATTTTGCAATATAAAAACAAAATAAAAATAATGTAACAATAAAACAGCCTGACGTCATAAAATTAATTTGATTACCACTGTGTTTGAAGCTTTAACTCAATCTTCTACCTGTGGTAATCAATTGGTAGAAAGGGATGTTTTGGAAGTAAGAAGAGTGAGTATTAGGGGAGGATTAGAAGTTTCTGATCTCTGAAAACTTCTCTCCAATAGCACAACAATGTAACTATCACTGAGAGTACACCATGTATTGCTTGATCGAGGTTCTGAAAAGCTCTGTCTTTGTTTACCTGTCTGTGTTACAACCGAAAAATCAACTTTCTTAAAATCAATATATTAAGTAAATGTAATTTGATCATATAAATATCATTGCAACATACATATATATTTATTTAGTGTAGGTATTTATATTCTGAGGGTATTTATTTATTTATTTTTGTGGGTATATATAAACAGTCTTCGTTATTTTATAACTTTATGGAATTGTGTGGATTCTGCTACGAATAAATTAGAAGCGGGAGATGCTGGAACTCATATTATCTCCCAGCATCATTTTAGAGAATGACTGTCATCAAAAGCCAATAGAATCCGTCTGTGACTGAAAACTGGCTATCTAATCTATGTGGCCCAACTTGGTTCGTCAACGATGATTACGTTGTGAGGCTGTACCATCAGACCGCCTCTTAAGGTGACCAGCTAACTACTGAGCCTAACCATCTATTTCCAACCAATCATGCACAGTGGGACCTGGAAGTTTATGTACGAATCGGGTAGCTTTATCTGGGGAATGCATCTCGTAAATACTATTGCTTCATGATAGTTCATACCAAACGTGAACCCTCATCTGGTTTTCGCCAGTCTCAATGGTCATTCACTAAATCTTAAGTTTAGATGTAATTTTTAGTAGGTATCTACTGTATTATATTGAGTACTGAAACCACGAGTAGAATTTTTTTGAACGTTATTACTTTTGTTATATGGATCAGCTCAGTCAGTTTCGACGTCTCGTCCAACGCTTTCATTATTTGTGCCTGATAAATGCATAGATATCAAATATTGCGAACAAAGCAATCCCGTATAAATCGTTGGCATTAGAAAGAGATGGGAATGGGAGTGGTTTCGCTGGCCAGGATGGGGAATAAACGTACCAATTTGGTGCGCCTCTTCCAGCCTTATTATTTTAATGAAACCCTGTCTAAGTCCTGCCCTGCTCAGGTTAGCGCAGTTTACCCTGAAACGACCTCGTCAGCTCAATTTTACTAACAAAATCTAGCCCTTATATAGCCATACTAATATTAATATTAATCATGTAATATTCTTGTACAAACCAATGACCAATATAGGATTTACAGTTCATTTAATTACATGCGAAATATCGATTTATAGGAAAGTATAGGTATCAGAGCATATTATGAACCATTTGCCATATCCATTTTACCAGATCACATCGTCCAAGTAATAACACTGGTACAAACAATTTGAATTGGATATTTGCATGGTTACTTGTAAGAGTGATCTACGCAACTTAAAGTTTTCGGTTTTATTTATTTTTTAAATAATCAACGTTTTCTTGAACATTAAAAGAGTCTTGAAATAAAAATAAACCATCAATCATTTATTTATACTTTTGAATACACGTAGACATTGTCAATGATGTAGTAAATAACATATTCTTCCGCAGTCAGTTCTTTTGCACAACCACACCACTAAAAAGCTCCCTAAAAAAACTACAACTTATTCTGTGATTAAAACCTGTCATAAATAATTATGATTTTGTATTAGTTGTTCGGAAATTTCGCGCCGAAAGATTCTATTTTTGGCTTCATAACAATTACCGATTTCTTTATTCAGTTTATGAACTGAACTTTACTGCTTCTGAGAATTGTGCTTCTTTTCACGTCAAATACATTAAGGCTGCAAGTAACTGGACTTACATGTTAACTTCACTTAATGGGTTTGGTTTTTCCCGGGAGGAACCGTCGTACAACATCCTCACTAATCGTAAGACCGTTGCGCTTGCAAATGGAAAAAACGCTTGACCTTGCTGCAATCAATTACCTGGTAAATTTTGCGTGGTATGTTATGTCTCGGGTGGTTATTCTAGAGAAAAACATATTGGATACGTATATAGAAAAAGCAAGATAACTGGCTAAAAACTTGACTTGTATAATAATATATAAATAGATAAAGAAGATGATATTTAAATTACCACGGGTATCCTATTATTTGACAACCAACAGGAACATCAAAGTAAAATTATGACTTTTCGTCACAAATGAAGATGATTATGTTTAAAATTTATAAATTGGTTGATTTCAATTACTATTTTTATAGATACGACTACTTATGTAAATATAAACATAAGTAGACGTTATTTTATGACTAGAATTTTTAAAAAATACCAAAGGGCGTAAACCGTATCGGTGCGTTGGCTTTTCCATTTCCTGTGCAAACATCCAGTCGGCCGAGAAAGAGCCTTGCTTTCATCTAGCAAACACACCCGCATCGCTTTTGGCTCAGGGGGCTAGTTCAAGCGGGTATATTTCTTTGCCATTGCTAACGCAACCACTATTCTTTTACGAATAAATGATTTTCTAAAACTAATTCTTTATTTTTGATAGCTGATAATAAGAATGGTTCTCTGGCCTCACATAAGTAAAACACCTTAGTTTTTTTAATTAAATTTAGGAGTCAAAAATCTTTATAGGATCATAATTCACCTTTAACATAAAAAAAATCCCTCCTTAAGTTTTTGAGCACAAAACTCCTTCTTATCAGACCAAGCATATATTTTTTCTTTTCTGACTTAGGCTAAACATTAGCTTAGACTGTACACTCTAAGTTATTTTGTTCGGTGTAAAGACCAAAGAAAAAATGATTAGAAACGGCTAATTCTTCCGGACGCATGACTAAACGCTCGACCAGCTAGCTACCACTAAAAACGTTCCATTGAATTCCGTCGAAGATAGCCTACAACCCCCTCCATTTTAGGGAATTGACGCTTTGTCAATGAAATGAAGCCTATTATCCCCTCCTTGAATATTTATCCTGATATATTTGACACATGTAATGATGAAAAAATCTGCTAACTGTAGAAAAAATTTAAAACAAAATTTCAGTCATCTAAAGATTTTGCTCTGGTGATGTTTTACTGTATGAGATCTTTGAATTTTGAACTGGCTTGTGTTGAAAAATATTGCTCAGCTAGAAGGGATAAGGATTAGGAGTTCCCGGGTTAAAGCCACAGCGATGTCACTTCTTTTTGTATTTGGCTAATAACTGCTTTATAACCTAAGTTATTGGCAGGGAATATAATTTTTAAGATAATCTGGTTGTTAAGCTTAGTGCTAAAATGGAAAGGGAATATGAACTAAATGTGCAACCCTTATCTGCTAATATCAGGTAAGCTATTTTCCTGGATACTCAAACTTGCCAACAGTGCGGTCACAATATTAAAATAAGTAGTGCTAATTATCTAATAAGCATAATATTCTAACATTGAGACATTAACAAAACAAGAATATTCGTATAAACCGATTACGTTTAAGGAGATTGAGAACACCCCTCTTATCACGTTGTAAAGGGCAGAAAATTTGTAACGATGGTTCATTCAAAGGCCTTTATGTGGCTCCCTTTGATTTTCTTCCACTCGTGAAATTACAATTTGCAAATTCAAACGTTTCCCGGCCGTTGAGAGGACGTCCCAGTCAGGTCGACTGAACGTCAGGTGCCCCCGGCAGGCCGAACAACTCCGTCTCCGGACCGCAGAGCAGATGAGGGTCCTCTGTTTAAAACTGGCACTTTGTCCCCGAGCTAACTGCCCGTGAAATTGACCCCCCCCCCCCGGTTCTACTTATCATGGATAAGCCCAGGTCGTTGGAGACCAGGACTCGCAGTGACGTCTCGATAGGGGAAACAATTTGGCCCAATCCTGGGTCTTATTTTTGAAACTTCTACTTAGTCCTATACTCATTTCTAAATTTCAAGATTTTCGTTAAATTCGGTACTTCCTTATTGTACAGCACTTGTATTGGGTATACACAGGGGCTAATGAACAAACCCTTTACTAAAAAGGTTTTGGTAGATGAGAGTGGTTGTCCAATACGAGAAACGACTAGAGTTAGTGAAAAAAAAGTTTTAGATGTAGATTTAGATACAGCTGACTGATGGATACAACCATTGCTAAAAAATATTTAATTTTGATATTTATAGGCAATTTGAACAAGACCCTGCTATTCTATGGATTGCTTGATGATGAACTGAATGAATCCAAAACGTGTTAGCTCCGAGGCACTGGCAGGAGGATTTAGACTTTTCCATGCATCTGAAAATGTAATCATTGGTAGATTATATAAATTAGGTTAAGACATGGTTTTTATCCTTCGATCAGACCTCGTATTCTACAAAACAATATCTACAACCACCTCCTGAAATGAAGGACTGGGGTACCGCCTGAGCTCACCCCTCGTCCTTGAACTATTTCAGACCCCTATCGATGGGCTCCCCAAAATTATGATCTGAGGGTTTTACGCCGAAATAAATCCCAAAGAAACAATGATTTTTGGGCTAATGACTATATAAAAAGGAAATACTATAAAGATTAAAAAGGCTTGACTATAAATATATAACAGCTGCGAAAAGCAAAAAATATACTTTAAATCCGTTAAAATGATTAAAGTTTTGTCTTTTTATCAGGGCTTGTTAACAGTTGCCCACATAATTTTATTAAACAAATTGTAAACTTAATAACAGGATAATTTTTTTTTCGTTTTTCTACACACTATTAGACATTTATTTATATCCTATTCATAATTTAGCTTAATTTATATTTCTACTTTTATAACATTTATATTAATTATTTTCTTGTTAACAATACCAGAACCATGCGTATTTTCGTAGAATTTTATGCAAAATCTCCCATAAATATATATTATCAACATCTTTTTTTTAAACAACCTGACTTTTCAGAACAATTTATTTAATTACTTTAAGAATTATGTGAATAAAGAATAATTAGTAATAAGTATTATATTTTCTTTATTGTAAAATTTTTATTTATAAATCATTTATATTTATGACGAATATATACTCACTCGATAGTATTTCCTTTGGTGCGTCAAATTATGGAGAAAACATTAAAACTTTTTAATTTACAAAATAAAAATGTCTAGGTTATTATTCTGAGAGGTTCTATGTCCATCAAACGAATGAGATTCTTTTATGAGGAGCAGTGCCCAGGAGCTATGCTATAAAAAATTTAATAAAGGTAATGGGAAAGTTATTAACATGCGTGGCCAATATCTATTTTACTTCATACAAGTAGACCGCCTCAGTGTAAAAAAATATAATAACAGTATTTTAATTAAGATATTTTATTTATACGAGAAGCCTTTCGTTTTAATTAGAAAACTACAAAAAATCATTTTCAGTTAAACAGGCTTGAGATCTCTCTTTTTTTTTTAAATCTTTTGCTAATAAACGTATTGATTTTATATTCAAATTCGGTATTAGCTTAAATTTGGTAGGAAAATAGTTTTTTGTTTAAGAATTGTGTTTGTTCAAATTCATATTGTCTCTGCTATATCAAGGATAGCTGGATTTAGTTAATGTTCAATAAGCCTAAATTATTTTTGCAACTTATTTAATATACTTGCTATTGTGGAGAGACGGATGATTGGTTACTTCAGTTTATTCAATGTATGCTTTCATATTTTTAATGTAAACCAATTGAAGATATCTAAGAACTGATTAAAGAAAGAAGAATTTTATCTTGAGTTAAAGTGGGAATAATTTTTCCTAATTCTATCATAATATTATAATATAAATATTATATTTATGGGCGAAGAATTCATAACATTTTTCTGATATGTCAACATCGATGTGCCTAAATGGTCATATTCATTGAGAAAATACTGTGATGACGTTTCTTAAGTACTTCAGATGGACCTCTTTTTTCTCTTCACTCCCTATTGCACGCTTATCTCCTTTTGCGTATTGATCACTCTACTTCAATTGAATGCAAGGGCAATCGCGATAATGTATACAATGCATCTCCATATCCTATAAGCATTGATAATAAATGCATAGATATAAGGCAATTAATCGGTATTTCTATAGAAGTAGATAAGTGCTCAAGAAAGAAATTACAAAAAAAAACTGTTACATTTCTTTAATATTAAATTAAATTGTGTACTGTCAGTCTATGTCTAAATTGCAATTGTAATAATGTGTTTATAAAACTTTTTTTGGGCAATGGTCCATCAGGGCAGTGGGCTGGAATCAAGCAGAAAAATGAGTTTATTAAATTTTTTTTTTCAATTTTCAGGTAATGAGGAGCTGTGTTAATTGGTTTTTATTAGTCCTACTGCGCTCAGCGTAAGGTATTTATTATTCATTATATTGTAAATATAATCTCTGTTTTTTTAGGGACAGTTCTAACGTGGTAATATTGGTCATCTAGTATGTAGTATGTAAGGGATTTTTGAGCAGGTGTAAATATATCAAATGTCTCAAAATAGAAGGGTTTGGAGAAAAACAAAATTGTGGGTTGGATCCTCTTGATTGGCATTCCACAGAACAAATAGTAAGAAAATTTCAATTCACAATGTAATGCAATATTTACCATGGATAAGAATAAACATAAATAATCAAAGAATAAATGAACATGATAAAACTACTAAAGAGTTTCAAAAAAGGTCTTGTCGGGCTACATATGCACATGATTGCTGAGCCCGAAGGGAGAGGCTCTACTTCAAACAGGAATGTTATAATTGACTTTCTTCTGTTGGTCTATCTAAATATAAGTACTCCGGGAAGGGTCCCGAGATCAAATTATGTGACGATAATAGTATAATAATGTAGTAAAAGGCATTTCAGTTTTACTGAACTAAACTTACTCTGCAATTGTGCTTTTTTTATAGCGCTCGTAAAATAATATAATAATATAATAAATGCGTATCTCACGACACGCTGGATTACATATCGAATAGTTTTGTTTGCTTCAGACCTAATAAGGGGAATTGTATAAATAATTCAACATCACAAAAAATCTTAACTGAACTGCTTCTGACCATGAGTTCTGATTATTCCTCGTAATCATTCACAATGTATACTCAGTAACTTATAGTTTCATTAATAATACCTTGTACCTTTTTACGATTGTTTGACAAATATGTAACAAATATTATATCTGGAGTCCGTCATCTATCCAGCTATTTCTTCCTAACCATATTTATCATATTATGTGTATTTCAAAATACATGTAAAAATAATGTGATCAGTTCATAATTGAAATTATTTTTTGTAATGCTGTCAGCTATAAGACACCACTACGCAGCAACATACTATGTCTCGTCAATGTTCGTGTCATTAAAATGAGAATAAATGTCCTGCCTACCAGACAGGTGGGCCTGCCTGCACCCCTGGGCCATAAGGTATGCATTGTGTTTAATAGTGTACTAATTACTACCCAAGTCCAGTAAAATATTATTAAAAGCTAAAATAATTGAAAAATCACTGTTGCAAAACAAAAATCAAGAAAAAGGAACAATGTAGGCATCAATAATGACCCTTGTGGATGACATACACCGAAACAAACAAACAAAAACACTATGTCTCTGATTTCAAATTTCCAAAAAAAAATAGTTGTTATCATGCAGGACTAATATTCCTGCATTTCTAAGTTTTACTTAAAATTTGAGTACCGATGATCCGTCGGCTCAGCGAACGACTTGGATGAAATGTGTAAAGTCTATCTGGCCTAAGAAATCACTTGGATTTGTTTATTTAGATGAAGAAAAAAATCATTTAAATTATTAAATTAAACAATTTCTCAAGAGATTAAAGGATTAAATGTATCACGAGGACACCCTTAAAGGCGAAGGAGGTGAGGATTGAGGTAAAAAGAGAGCTCTTGGTTTCGGCTCGAGCCTTCCCCTCTCCCTGATTTCCCGCCTGCTCAGCTGTCGTAAGGTTTGCATTAGGGAAATTGAATCGAGGCCTACGGCAAACAAACAGAAATAGTCAACATCGTTATCGCCGAATTAGGGCTTCTTCTGTGCGGCCTAGGGCGGTCGACTCGCGGTCCCTTTTGCCTCCAAAGGGTCTTTGCTCTTGGTCACATCAATCCAATCCAATTATAGGACTTTCCAAATCTCTGGCCTTTTCAAAGCTAACTGCTGAAATTGCTGTACTCTCAGTTTGTCAAATTGAGACGCTTAGTGTTTTGTTAGAATGTTTGAAAATAAGCAAACGTTATTTATTTAATAACGACGTCTATAAATAGTATTTCCGGCATCAACATGTCCTGTCAGAGGGAAAAGAAATAAGATATTATGTAAATATTGTTCTCAATAGAGCTCTTATCATTTCTACAGGGACTTATCTAAAGATTTCTGATATTAAATTCACACTATACAATCGTATTTTCAAATATACATGAATTGAATGCATCAATAATAAAACATCAACATTTGTATATTTCTTACTTTTCACAATAAGTAGATGATTGTAACAAAAAAATTTGAAATTTGCGAATTGAACGCTTCTAGGAGGGTGTTAGGTTTGAAGGGGCTACAAACATTGTTTAAGAAATAGGATCTGGTCGAGAAATGTTTGGTAACGAAATCAATGAAATTGCTGATAATTTCTAGGGATTAAGGAGCTACCCGCTCTAAGAAGTCTTATTTTGATGTAGCATACTTTAATCAAATTAATTGAGCCAAAAATAAAATCTTTTTTGTCTAACAGTCCTCAATCGAGCTGTTGTTGCAAGTATGAAATGGCACCCGAACAGGGACATTCCATAATATTATTTCATATTACATTAAAGTTATTATATAAAATTATTATTTCATTACATTAAAGTAATTATATAAAAGTATGCTACAGTATATATATACAATGCTCTTGCAGTTTAGCTCATATTCAGCATCTAACTGACAGGCTAATAGAGTTCATGCTGTACACATAACCAACCGCACACACGCGATAGCCTATTACCAACATGGTCGAAGAGCCTGGCTTTATTGAATCGGGGCCAAGTACAGGTACGGGTTAGGAGCTCGGTATAAATTTACCCACCGGCGCGGCCAGCCGAGTTTTTTTTTAATTTGTATTTAACACTAGAATAGCTATTCAGACTTTCATCGATTCGGCGTTGGCGTTCGTCCACTCAATTCACGCTAACTGTTATTTATAACCATTGATAGTGATAGTTTCTGAAGCTAACATCTTCTGAAAATCCTAGTAAAATTTAGTTTAGATCATTCAGTAGTTAATATTTATTTAAGTTTACCGTTTGTTCTATATTTTTAAACGTTACGAGTACTTTTGGTAAACAAGAAATTGTATTTTAGAGTGGCAATCCGAGGTAACAGCGTTATGATATGTAGGTTCAGGGTTCAAAACCCTGTATAGTGAGCAAGTGAAAGGTCACTTGCGGATTCTTGCAAACCAGGTTGTTGAAAGATCACGGGACTGACTTGTGAATCAACACCTAAACTGGGACTCAACAGGGTATGGGCTGTAGTTTACGAAATAAATTTGTTGATTAAATATGAAATGGTCCAGTCACTTGGGATGATCATCAAGGGACTACTTACCAGCGCTAATTAAATTTTCTACAAAGAGTTGCCTTTTTTATGTTGATAAATGACGTTTTTTCAATAATAAGTCGTTATTTGAAGAAAATTACAATCTGCTCTAGAAGGGTAGTAGATAACTATGATAAAATGTCGCATTCATACCAAATTTAAAAATTTACATTTACTCTTACATTCATAGCGTATTTACAATATGCATTCATAGAATATATGCAGCACAGAGATCACACAACTCGCCCTTTCACCTTCGTATTTTCACCTTCGACGAAATGATAAAACTGAAATGACTCATAATCATTCTTTTTAGGCTGTTATGGCCATTTGCACCGTGGTGATATCAGATTGAATGCCCATTTGAAAATCATATAGTTGACAAGCTAAATGTTTTTTTAAAGCAACAATTTCTCAACAATCGATCCTTAATTATTGTTTATGGGATAGAGAGCATTTTTCCTGTGAATTCCTGAATTGTTACGCGACAGATGGCCACGTGGATGTAATGACACAAAAACAAGGGTTTCCTGTTTTGAAAAGAATATAAAAAGGCCCTGATAAAGATCTTTCTTTGATTATTTTTTTTATTTCATGACGAGGAGCAGCAGACTCGTCGTGTTTAAATAAAAAACTTTTTGAGCGGTGAAGATCAAAATAACTTGAAACTTCTTGAATATAATTATTTAGTGGTTTTATCTGCATAATGTTGGCTTTTCCCACTACTTTGGTTCTTTTGTTTGAAAGAAAATGTACTGTGTGTTTAACATAACTTAAATACTTCCGAGGGAGTAAAATTCTTAAGTTGAGCTGTAAAATTTGGTGCGTAAACTTTCGGCCTTATGTTGTTCTTTGAAAATATTCTTCCTCTTTGAACAATTTATCATATTTTCCTTCGCCATTTTGCTATCCTTGTGGTACTATTTCACTTGTTACTTAAATATGCAATCAGAACTTGACATGATAATTTACCCTCAATGCTCTAGCCATGAAATGAAAAAAAACCTCCAATTTTTTAGACAGGAAAATAATTTTAATTTATAAAAGGTTTTTACCCCCATCACTATAAAGTTTGCCCATGCTTATTTTTTTTACGCAGCCACCACGGCTGAAAAACACCCCCCTAGAATAAAAAAAACCCAGTAGATTTATAGGGCGTCCGTGTTGGACGGTCATTGTAAAAATCTGAAGAGCTCTCTTGTTTACCGCTGACAAGTTCCTTGATGAAATTCATTCTCCTCTTTCCTGTTCGCAGGCAGATTCGGATGAATAAATCTACATAGCGATCTTTGCTGAGCCTTTTGCTTCTGTCATTTCCTCCGGCAAAGCGTTGGTTCTCTTATTAGTTGAATCGTTTTACGGTCCTACGGTCGAATGGTGATAGGCGATCAGAAACGCTAGATGCCGTTATGGACAGGTGTAATCTTGTTTTCCGCTCCGATGTTTTATCATTTAGGAAAATTTATAATTCGCTCTAGTGGTTGAAAGAATCTTATGATATTATAAAAGAGAAAAACCTGTTTTCTTTCACTCAATTTTGGAAAGTTTTCATAATTGGTGTTGTAACACAATGATTTACTCTTAAAAACAAGTACAATCAATCTGTCTAATTACACAATGTAATTGAAGTTTTGACTGTATTCCTCAATACTTTAGATAGCGCTGTTGATAATGGCCTACCATTTGCGCATTCGCCACGTCTAGAGGTCCCCAATTGTCCGCCCTTTCTAAGCCAATCAAAATAAATAGTGCTTATTAACAATTACTGAACATTAATGAATAAAAAAAAATATTTCTCTTGTTATTGAGATTGTGTACATAATGATGAAATGTAAGCGTGTTTGTAAAAACCTTTTAAAATGTATTTTCTTTAGAAGTTTTAATTTTTGTGAGCAGGTGACGTATTTTAATGTGGTCATCGTAAATTCAAAATTTATGGCGCTCGTGTTTCCTTTTTTCACTTACTAAACGTCAATATGACGTCGAGTCGGGCATCCGGGGTCAGTGCTCATTTTTGAAATCGCATACTTTGTATAGTCCTTGACTTTGTTGACTACCACATTATTATATTATTTATTCTTATTTTTATAATTTAGGCCAAAATATTTTCATCCCGGAGTGGACCAACCCCAAGTAAGCACTGTTTCGACAACTTAGGCTTTAGGCTAAAATATAATTTTGGGTGTCGAATCAGGATACGAATTATAAATCGTTTTGTAAGTTTTCAAGGCCAAAACTGCATTTAATTAAACTGAGTATCTTTTTTCTCTCATTCTGCCCTGAAATTTTAATATGCATCGTATTTCCTCTGTGACCTATTGAAAGAAACACCCGGAAAGAATACCACTAAAAAAGTTTCATTAAAATCCGTTACGGAAAACTTCCGTGGGAGACGTCTCTTGAGAAGTAGTTCCTTCATTCATTTCATTATTCAATAAATTTACGAAACTTTTCAGACCACCCGTATACTGTTCCTTCAATAGCACGTACAGTTTCAGTTGCTCCGACTAAATTACTAACCAAATTGTTTTTGTAAAACAGTCACTCCATTAAAATTGACAAACGAATTTGTTACAGAAAAAATATTTTGGTCTTGACAACTTTACTATGATAAAATTAATATTGGGCAATAAGTAATTGTGATAAATGATCTCATTCATACCATATTTACAATTTTCATTTAACTCGCTCATTCATACAGTAGGTTACAGAAAAATAAGAATTTTTAATGTGAATTAGTATTTATTTGAGTTATGATTTTAGACCTCTTGACAGAATATTAATTTAATTTTATTTGCTTGTTTTAGAGCATGTCAACCACAAGGGTCATTGACTATATTACAATATAAACACATTCAGCATAACTCGAATATATCTATGAAATTTCGGACACATTGTATTATTTTGACGACCACTGTACAAACTAACAGACAGAACTCAAGTGACCCGAATTCGCTTGAAAATGTTCTTTGGACTTGGAAATGATTTACAATTTCCGTAATGAATGAGTCTGTATCATAAAACAGCTTTATTGTCTTTTCACGACTATTTCTTCTTCATAAAAAAAAAAATGCTTTCGAAAGCTCTAAGCTGTTGTCTTCAGTTATCTCTAGTCGGATGTGTGGGATATTTCACTTCTCTAAAACACTAGTACGTTTTTTATCTTTCAACCAGGACTCGTGTCATAGAGTGAGGAGCGTGGATGTAGCAGCCCCGGTTAAAATATAAAACGAGATGCTGTTGTTTTACATAGACGTAAATATCACAAATAACCAATTGGAGATAACTGAAGATGACAGCTTAGAGCTGTCGAAAGAGGTTTTTCAATAAAGAAAAATTATCATTTGTGGAAAGACAACAAAACAGTATTATAACTATACCATTTCACAAACCGGCAGTAATTTTTTTTTACATTTTTGTAATGAATGGATATTTTGCGCCCTCACTCCGAAGATAGGAACAGGATATTGCGCAGTGAGCTAGCTATTCAATAATTTGTTATGTAACGGTCATAACTATGTCGGGTGCGAAATAATAGCCTTGGCGGCCGAACCTAGATCGCCTTCTACCTTTCTTGCCAATGAGTCAGCTTCATTCATTTAAAGTAACATAGGAATGAATAGGATCATTTATCAGGACTAAGTTCTTGGAAGGCCATTCACGTGCTTCAAGAGGAGATCCGCCATCTTTTCTGATCAAATTTTACTCCCGGCTTATAAAACTTTTATAAAAAAAAGATTTGATTTTTGCATAAAAAAATCTCTCTCTGTTCCTACTTTCAGACTGAAAAACAAATTCTACTACGTAAAAATTGTATAAATGACATATGAATATTTAGTACTCAAAACGGATTTTTCAGAGGAGCCTTGAAGTAAAATAACACGTTTTAATTACGCTTTAAAAACACATCAACACTTATATTTAACCTTGCGTGGATCTGGAAGCTTATTAGCAATCACAATGAATATTACTACCGTTTATTTAAAGAAGAGGAAAAAGAGAATTTTCAGAATGGCGCCGATAAATAGCTCATCAATGATGAAGGTAAGGTTGAGTAGTACAACCTGAATTTAGTATTTATCATGAATATTTTTAAATAAATTGCAAGCGCTTTGATTTATCGTGCAATTTAACCCTCGAGAGAATGTGTATGCCTCATACTCTTAGGTGAAATAAGAATTATTTTACGCACCGTACTTACACGAGGGTTAGTGATATTTAAGCGTTTTTGTAATCATGTATATTTAATTCACAAACATAAAATAAGAGAGCCTCTATTAATCTGTACGTAAACTATATGTTCGTGAATTAAAATATAAACAAAACATAATGTCAGTATAAATATAAAAGCAACAATAACCACATTAACTATCAACATACCACAAATCCTACAATATATAAACAAATTAAATATACATAAATGGGAAATATCTGGTCAACCGTACTCGTATTAAAATAAGGTTTAGCTTGTACCTTTTACAGTGTCAAAAAACCTTAAAGGCATTATATAATGGGACTAAAATCCATCATACAGGATCCCTGTTAAATAATAAAGCAGCATCTTCAAGTAATTTATGAATGCTAATTATAATAAATAAATAATTTAAGTTGGCCTTTTCTTTTCTTTTTTTTATGTTTGTCGTTATTAAATATTAAGAAGTTTAAACCTCCATGTCTATACTAATATAAATCCATTCTGGATGTGAGCTGGTGCTGAAATATTATTACTTTTTTTTAGGGAAAACTACTACTACAATTACAATGAAAAAAACCTTCAATTATCAGAACTATTAGTGAATCTAACCTATTAAAAAGGTTTCCTTTTTGCCTCTCAGTTTTTTTGCGTATCTTTCAATTTTTTTGTGTGGGACAGCCTTTGTTTGTAGGAGACATTTAAAAAAAAAAAAATCATGAGCACGATTTGAACATGTTGATGTTATTAATTAATAATGACGATTTTAATGATATGCCTACTTGAATTCTCGTACGTTGTAGACTCTGAATTTATGTTCAAAGTTGCTCTGTTTGGGTTCGCCAATTAAGCTATATATATTCTAAATATACATATATATATTTGTTTTTTTCGAGAGTCGCTTGGAGGGTAGATAAGAAAACGATTTATGTCTGCTGTAACGGTAAGTTGTATAGGCTTCTATAAAATACAGGCTGGTTCGGAACACGTCACGACTTTTGAGAAGCGGCTGGTCTCCCTGGGCCCGTTACCGCAGGTTTGCGGTCATTGGCTCCCGGCGGACATCATTATCTGTCATTGTTCTTTTAGAGGGCAATCATTCGCCAGAGAGCTCCTCTAATACCTCATCTCATTTCGAGTCCTCCACTCATCAATATTTTAAAAAAAAAATAAAGAAAGAAAGAAAGGAAAAAAAACTAGAGCCTTGTCAGCTAATGGGATCCGCGAGGATTATAATAAGAAGGTCCATAAGCACCGCATTTCTCCACTATTGAATGATAAAAGTAGCTAATTGCTTAAAAATTGAATTTTCTTTACTAAAAAACAAAACAAAAATAACGATACTATGTAGGAGAACCAAAAATAACATCCACTTCAAATGGTTAGTTAGTTGGTTTTCGATTCGAGTTACAATTGTATACAATTATTTTTAGGATAAAGAAATAGGGAGAAGAAATTGAATCGACCATTGCTCGTTAACCATCCATTAATATGAGACCTATGGCGACCTGCCTCTGCTGTAATGAAGCATTACCTATGAAGCTGGAACCTATTGGATCCTGGAACTGTAGGGGTATTAGACTGTTTCAATTCCGACTAAGATCTAATCTAAGTTGAGTAAGTGATTTGTGGAGTTGAGCAGGGATCGATTGAACGGTATATCAAGGATGCCGTAAGGAACTGCGGGATATTGCAGGACGGTCAGGGAAGTACCTGCTGAAAGCGCCACTCAGAACTTTCTGAGTGCGTTAAACTTTATCATCCATTACCAACCCTAACTGCGTTATATATGTTGGTTGTGTATATTTCCTGTTTGTACGCACTTTTGTTTTGTTTAGTTTTTGCTGGTAGCTTATTCCGGGTTCAATTGAGGGGAACCGAACTCGTAAGTTATTCAAAAAGAATAAAAAATAAATAGTTTGAAAGTTATTATTAAGTGTCAGTTTGAGTATAATAACTTGTATTCCACCATAAATATATAAGTATACAATGGCGAAGTACATTTTAATTTTTTTTTTTTTTTCACTCTACCCTAAGAAAAAACAGTATATTCCCCCGAAAACCAATTCGTAGTACTGTACTTTTCTCTATTGCGAAGTAACTGGATTTGTTATAATTGGGTACAAAATAAACATTATAAAGAAGGTGTGATTAGTTCTATATTTCAAAATATCACATTATTATCTGTCAGTCATTTGGCTATTGGTAAATCCTAGGTGGATTCACAAACAAAGTAATCTTAAATGTCAATTGTTTCTTCTTTTACCGTTAGTAACCCTCGATGTTACCTACGGGATCGTTGACTGCTTTGGGATATGGTATTCGCATGAATGAAACAATTAATCGCTGGATTTGTGGTTGATTCGGCGCATTGTAGTGACCAGACAGGTCGTCCATTCACTGTAGGCTTCCGCAATGGATAAAGTTAAAGTAGTCTCAAGTTAACAGAACCCCGCTATGATTCTCTCAATTAATTTCATTCTTGTATGGATACGAAAATGTATAACATACTCTATTATAAGAAGAACGTCAGAAAGAAAACCCTATAGGATGCAACAGATTCTAATAAGTTATACTTGTTAGGTAACTGTTTCAATATGCGACAGTTCTTGGTTCAAATCACTTACATTTACAATAGACAACCATTAGAATGTCGCCAGCCTTCCCTGCTTTTAACGTTAATGTCACGTTATATTTATAATGTGAAATACTGTGCGTGAAATTTGTGCTGCTTGGAAATCTTACAGTTTAAAGAGAGGTTGAAATAGCTCGTTTACTTGTTTACTGCAACGATACACTTATTGCGACACGAACCGTTCGTGAACATTCTAAAGATCTGCGCACACTTTAATCCGTAACTGATGTGTCGTACTTTGTTGTGGATTTTCCCGGTCTTGTTTACTGATGCACGGTTTGTCAACAACATTCCATATCCATGATCATTTATTTGTCGTTTCACGGCTTAGTTTGGTTTTATGCAGGTAGAGGCATGATGTGCGATTTAGTGAAGTAGATTATTTCAATATAACAATTAAAATTGCACAGATATGTTGTAAGTGTAAATATTTCTGGCTGGCCTTATCACTGATGTGATCATATGAAAACTTTTCCAAACTATAAATCTTTCGATTGAAGGAATGTAGGCTCCAATAATCTGTCGAAAAGATGAATGTGCCTAAATGACCTTATTTTGACCAAACTATGTGCCCTAAAATCATGGAAAAACAAATATTTATTCTGAAATAACTACTATTGTGCTGTACTCAGATGAGATAACGTTAGAGGCATAAGGATTAACTGTAAGACTTTTTATTTTGATAAATAAAATTGATTTAATTTTAAACATTTATTTCCATTCATTGTAGTTTTAGCCTTTTAAATATAAATTTATCTTGGTGCATCGTGGAACGTTTGTGTAATATAACGGTGTTATTTATTCACCACAAGTGATTGGGCTAATCATTTTGCCAGTAATCCGAGTCATCTACATCATGTGACGTAAGCCAACACCAGCTATAAATAACGGAACAGCGTGTGAAATAATAACTGTAACGTTGACAAAGTGAACCTAGAGGCGGCAATTTAATACGGAGCAAGCTGACCGTTGGGACCTTCCAATATGGCGGACGAAGGAAGAATAAATCTTCGCCCTCAGTTAGAGCCCATGAAGGATATATTAAAGCCCTTCGGGCCACTCCGTTCCCAACGTGGGTGAGTCAGCTTCAATTGACACCGCTCTTTCCGTTCTTTATCCTTGTTAAATTTCTCCGTTACAACATGTTCTCCTCTCAATAGAAAATAAATTACTAATCTACAAAGTTATACTCAAGCCAAGCTGGACATACGGATTAGAGTAATGGGGGACTGCAAAAAGTCGAACATTAAGCGTATCCAATCCTTTCAATCAAAAGTCATAGAACAATAGTAAATGCCCCTTATTACGTCAGCAACAAAACCCTTCATAACGATCATAATATACCCTACATTCTTGAACTCATCCCTTCCAAGTTTATGAAATTCCAAAGTAGCCTTTCCAACCACCCTAATTCCCTAGCACAGTCATTGCACTGCAACACTCATCCTTATAATCCTCCTCGGAGACTTAAACGGTAGTGGCCTCGTGACCTGCTACAAACGCGTGACAGTGGGAATGCTGGCAATGGCCAGTTTCTCCAATCATGTCCCGAGCGTCTGTGGCTCTTGGTTAGCCTCCTCTGGCTCGTATCCGGTGACGTGGCTGACGGAGGACTGTGGGGGACTTCCCAAGACTCCGCTTTCTCTTTCGTATGCGAGGAAGGTGACAAACATGTGGATTTGGGAGGCCTCTGGGCTGTCTGTAAATATTGTATGAATGAGCGAGTGAATGATGAATTGTAAATATCGTATGAATGAGAGCATTTATCTTAATTACTTATTGCCTAATAAGGCAGATTGTAATTTTAGCACAATAAAGGATTAATTTAAAAAAACAACAACATGTTCTTAGCTGCAGTTGAATCTCTACGGTCATTCAAGCACTTGCCTCTATCATATTTCTCTTTGCTATTGAATAATGTTTTATGGTCTAGCAGCAGCTATATACACCGCATAAAGAAGACATACCTCGAAAACGGCAATGCTAAACCATATACGTAATAAGTCGATGCCAAACAGATGATATTACATCCGAGCTTACGGTGTATATGAACTGCTGAGAACAGTAAAAACGGTTTGAGAATGCTCAGAATAGGTAGAGAAACAACTAGATAAAACCACCCCAAAAGATGTTATTTCCTTATAGACATTTAAGAAGAATTTAATTTCTGTTTTTCCCTAGACAATTGTCATTGATTTCATGTTTATCACACTTAACTACTTACTACGGTGACCCGGTGTATCCATAATGATTATGGTTGGGCCAACTACACTCAATTCTGTGAGGTAGCTACTTGGAGAGGTAAGTTCTTAATTCCCTCGTTGGGCTCGATCACATTCTATATTGAATTTTATGGATAGTGCTGGCATTAAAAAAAATTGGTTTGAGGAATCTTTATTTTATTATGACCCATTGTGAAACGACAGGTAAAGGATTCCGAAGTTTTCGTCAGTGAATGGTGAGGTTGTAGATCGAGAATCGGCAACGCCGCAATTCTCAGAGCCGCCTAATTTGGTGTCCTATCTTATATCCTCATATAACTAATTAATAACTACGATCTACCCCTTAAGAATGTGACTGAGCCATCTGTATTTGATGACGGAGGAAATGAATAAATCTTGAGAGGATGGATACATCATTTTATTCTAAAATGAATAAATCCTTAGAGTTTTTATTTCAAACCTACAAGTCTGCATCCGCAAAGTTTAATGACCATATATCGCAATCGGAAGCCTTTATATGAAAGTCTCAGGGTTTCCATCGCGGCTTTATCAGCTGCCTCATTTCCTGTGAAACCTATATGTGTGAAGGCTATATAAAATAAATTGTTTTATTTACTTCTTTTAACATGCTGGTGTATTCCTGGTTTTGTTGTACTACAGCGTTCTCGGAGTACAAATTGGTTTATAACCATCGTGTACATTGATATTATCATTATAAGAATAGCTTTTTATGACGTGAAATAATCTAATGGATTTACAATTAGACTTAGCTCTGGAGTGTAGTCTGCACTTCATTGGTGGTGTAGTTATAATTTTTGAATTCAGTCAAGGGCTTAGGCTGTTGAAATGTATGATTTGTTTACCAGCTGTTCGAAGGCTGGCTTAGTGAAAGAGTACAGGTTCAGCAGAATTCTTAACTCCTACATTCTGATGTAAGACTTGCGGTCAATTTTACTTATGCTCTGAAGTTCAAAGGATGGTTGGTATCCAAGTTATTTTACGGCGTTCTTTTATTTTCTCACACTCTTGTCTAGAGCAAAGAATTTAACCTATCGTTGAACTTTTATGATGAAAACCACACTGGTAATGACAAACTTATTCTCTTCAGAAAGTTTCCACGTCCAATTTCATTTTATCATGGACATATATTATTTACGTTCATCTACGGGTCAAATTGTTCTGCTCTTGAGCTCTAATGGTTTCCAGCTCAGGTCGAGCTGTGCTATTGTGAGCTATCCATTAGACCCGAAATAATTCACAACAAGGTATTATCTCTTGAATAGTAGTCGGCTGAAATGCAGTGGCGATTGATGATGTTACGAAGTTGTATACTCAGGGTACACGCATGTTGTTTTAGCAACCCCTCCTGGAAGCGTTGATTGGTTGAGGCTTGAGGGCTCACCATTAATACGCCGTACTCGGCTAATTGAAGCCCGTATGTCTGTTCCACCTCATGCAATGTTACAGATCCCGCTCTTTTAATTTCACTCCAGGTCTGTATCAATAGGGCAAATCAGCTTGGAATTGTTTTTTTTAATTTAGTTTATTGTTTATGTTTTCAAATCTGTTGTGAGTCCCTGGCCTATAAACATAAAATTTTATATCCATTTAAACAGTCGCAGACAAATATAACAGCTGATAGTTAATTAATTACTAAGCAATATACCGTTTATACCCCAGCAGGGTGTAATATTTATCAACTCCTTGTTTAAAAATCTGTCGAGAATTGCAACATGAGCTGCTGCAAGCTCTCTTGAACATATGTACATAAATATACTTGTTTTTGAGTGGTTAATGCATAATTGTTCCTCTCAACCAGTCCACGGAAAAATCCTTAGGATATATTTTATTTCACAATTTTAAGTGCTGTGTAATTTGAGGAAATCAACTGATTTCTGGCACTTTTATTGATTTTCTGACTGGATTTCTTTAGTGATTCTGATCAGACGATAAATCCTTTTTAATAAGCGAAATGGATGCACTGCTCAACGACAACTAAAACCCACCAAATAAGGTAACATGCCCCTTTCAACAAACACCACCTGCTCATGCCTCTAATAGTATTCTTTATGACAGTTTTCCTCCCAATATCCTACAGATAAAACGTGTATCCTCTTTTACCCGCAGAATTGTCACCTTTCCGGTTATGGAGAAAGAGAAATAATGATTACAGTCGGAACCTGCAGACTCAGAATTTATTCCCACCCTTGGCATTGGGGTAAGAAGGGGAACAAACCTCGGTAACAAGAAAGATAAATTCAAAAAGGGAAGTTTGTTCTCGGTACAAGCTAAACAGGCAGAGGTGGGTGCCGCTTGAGACAAAGCCGGCTTATCGCTTGAGACTGCTCCTCGTCAATGCTCCCTGAGGCTGAGCCCTTGTTCTACGTGCACCTCCTTTAGTCGCCTCGTTAGGTCCCTCCCTTCGTTTGTATTTTCTTTTTCTGTAATCCGTTTAACAAGGAGGCTATTATTTCCCACTACTGCCTGCAGACACTGAGGATGTCAACAGGCGCCACGAAGGAAGAGAACGTTCGTCATACATCCATCCATTCACACACAAACAAACACACGGTGTATCGACTCAAAAGTTGAAAATTAAGAGATTCGTTATAGCTCCAAAAGGGCGAGCACATATTTTCGATTATACCTCATTAAAGTCTGAATATATTTTACATAATATTAATTATATAATGATTTCATCTCTTACTCAACGTGATTGCAAACTGTTAATCTGTAATCACTCCATTATTGATTAATATTCTTTCAATTTTTTTATAGGACGCCATCGGTACCATACAATGTATCACGCATCCAAAAAGAGCAAATTGAGCTAAAATAGAAAACAAGATGCTCATGACTTTTTATAAGCATGATTTTAACAGACTAATCGCCAAGTGCATATTATCAGGACGTATAGATCTTTAATTTGATTCCCGTTAGAGAATAGAAGGTTATAAATTTTCTATTTATCAATATGTCTTAAGGAGACGGCTTTCGTCAGTTGATTGTGCTAATGTTTTTGGAAAATTAGGTTAAGATTTCGCTTGTTAGATGTAAGGTAGGGCCCATCACCTTTGTACTCTTGTGCAATACCAGAACACATTCAATGAGCATTGCATTGCAAAATATTATTAATATTTGATAATAAAAATTATATAAAATGTAGGGTACATATAAATACGATGTATAATATAAATAGGTCCATTGTTTTGAATCTATATTTGAATTGTCTAATTAAGTTTGTAACAAGAGGATATGGCGAAAAAATAAAATATTTCTTAGTGCATCAAACATGAAACAGGGGTATCATTCATTAATTGCTTGGCAGTAAAATAATAAAAAAAATTTTATCAAAATTAGTGAGGTATCAATGTCGGGTATATAATATGTATTATGTTGAGTCTCGTTGCAACACGTCATCAGAAATGATATTTCAATCGTTTTGGAAACGTTACAAAACCATTGATAGTGTTCTACGGCATCCTTAGGTTTAGTTTTAATTGTGAATTGACCCTATCTCAACCAAAAATAATTCATGAAATTTTCGTAAATCGTGGAATGAATCATACACTTTTATCATGAAATCATCGCTGTACTCCAAGGCACAATGAGCCGAGAGATAAACTATTGCAGAAGAGGCTTTCCGGCTAATATGTAGAAACAGTTCATTCGGATGAGAACATACGTCTAGAGAATAACGCAGACGATAGAAAAAAAAGTAACACCCGTGATGATAAAGAGACGCATGAGAATGTCCTGAGAAAAGTGGCCTTTTGGAAGGCTTTACAATGGGTTCCTGAAGGAAATAGAAGAGGGCGATCACGGACTAGGTGGATTCAAGGAGTGTTAAGATGGGAGATAAGGAGTAAATCGAAAGGGATTGGTAGGACAGGACGTCTGGAGATCTGATGTCGATTGAAAAGGCAACCCTTCGCTTATGCATGTAATAAATAAACAATGCAATTATTACAAACAATAAATTATGTTTGTTAATTTTTGATAAATAAAAACGGTTTTAAGACATGGATTATTCTTTTTTTATCCTGTTCTCTAAAAGTTATTATTTCGATTTTTTTAATCTTCTTGTGTTACTTAGAGGTACTGAGAGCTACTACCACCTACCATAGAACATACAATAATATCTTCATTATTCTTGGAGAATGTAGCTTTATTTATTACGCATTTAGTTCGTGGATGTACTGCAAAACGTTACCAAGCCAAAAATAAACAGACATTTAATGTGGGTTCTCCCCGAAACAACCATGTGGGTTGGGTTCTCTACCGAAACAACCAACCTCCACCGAGGATTCCCTTACTCTCCTTACTCCTCTCACACCACCTTCAAGCAGGTACTCCTAGTGCAAGGATCCGATCACCCTAAATATTTTTCCCTCATCCTGAATTTCTAACTAAAGAGCTTAGGGGGAAAAAAAAAATGTGGGTTCTTCTCCCATTTTGTAAATTGAAGGTGAGCCCCATCACCTAGCATTATATTCATTTCATTGTATTTTTAACCACAACCTGTATTGTTAAGATTATTAAGTAACCCAACCTCCTTCAAATGCATCTGGGCATAGCAGAATGAGGAGAAACATTTGTCAATTCTTTGTTCATACTTTTACATATTGTATACAAATTAAAGGAGTTAAGAAAAAAAAGGGAAGAAAAAAAAATGTTGGTTCTTTGAGTCACCACTAAAATTGCAAATAATAACAAAATGAAATAAGAAAATATATTATAAAAAATGTATATGTGCACTTAAAAGAGAAATGTTTATCAGTAATTAAAAATATAAAATGTAAACCGAACCGATACGATAAAATAAAATAATTTATTCAAAAATAAAATATCTATAAAAATGTACACACTCTCACTAATTCACAATCGAGTACTTACACATGAATTTGCAAATACTTACACACCTAGATTTGCTCATTAAAAATAAATCACTCTAAATAGATATTTAATAATGCGTATCAGTATCCTAAACAATGTAATAAGGCACAGCTACAAAATATACCCTTTTGTTAAAACTTTATGGAACTACTCATTTAGTTCTTGGGTGTAACGCAAAAAGTTACCAAGTCAAAAATTTAAAAAAATGAGTTTAAAGCTCTTTATGAAGGCCAACTCTATATAGAAAATAATGCTAATTGGAACATTAAAATCTGATTTTACACAAACTATTTTTTTTGACTGGGTCACTTTTGGCAGTAAACCCACGATCTATTTATGATACCAATTAACAAACACTTTCATCATTGTTTTGAACACATTCAATGATATATATATACACTTTACTGACAAAAACGTACCTGAAAACATTGCACTCGGCACTTACATGAATCTATACCTTACATCTATAGATAATAAAATATAGAGGCTGGTGCTCATGAATAAAATATCGTCTCACTTAAATTTGTTTTATATTTAGGTTCTTGAATAACATTATATCCCACGTGTATTTCAAGTAGAATCACTGGGCTTCATTGAAACCATCTGTTAGTATAATATCTGATTTACGAAACGTGAGCCATGCACTATATGTCTTAAATCTCCATCCAATACTAAAAGGGTATATATCGGAATCAATGAAGAATCACATACATGTGTGTTGTAAATTATTGCCAATTACATTTCGTTTTATCTCGCCTGTGATTTCTCCAGTTTCCGACAACTTCCTTACATTTTACATAGTAGTAAGTTTCTCATTTAAAAAATTAAAATTTTATTAGTGTGAGCTGCTTATTGACATTGATGTATTAGTGTTGGTCCTGTTGTCTCTTTGTGACGTCATTTTATACAAGTGGTCGGGTCGTCCCAAGGTGGGAGGCACCCGCTGCGGGCTACGGTCTCTACGACCCGGCCGAAGCCGGTAAGACCTGTGTCGTACTTTTTCTATTTTGTTACTAAAATGAGTCGAGAAATAGATATGCCTATCCAGTTTTATACCTAGATAGTACATTGAGAAAGCTGGATGGGAAAAAGCCCCTAATCTCGGCCTTATATAGCCAGGTCAGAAGCGGTCAGATGCACCCGCCGCGCCCCCCACTTCAGCAGTGTGATGCAATAGTTTCCCCCTCTCTTAACTGAAGCCTAAGGTTTTTATTATTAAAATATGGAAACATAGGCGCGTATTTTCTGGGCCGAGAAGAGGAGAACTTCTATTTATTCGTGGTGAAGAAGTTGGTACAACAGTAAGTAAATGCTACTGACAACATTAAAAAAGCTCTTTATTCTGAGACAATTCTAAGGTGATGAGGAGGTAGATGTTATTCGCCAGCTAAGAACATAATGAAAATACATCAATTATTACTAGGGGAAAAAGAGCGTGAAAGGTTAATGGAAAGTATTAAAATAAAAAATTGATTTAGAGATAGGGAGAATTGAGGATTAGACGAAATAGAGGATTGACGAATATCGATTGGAATAGAGTTCTAAAGGTTTGTGGCACTGATATGAAAAGGAAGCAGATTTTCGAAATTGGGTATACTGATGGAAAGGGTTGGATCAAGTATTGTGTGAAAGCTGATGGTTATTTTCAAAATTTCCAAAAATTATGCCATTAGTTAAGGCTGCCAGAGGGAGGCTATAGTATTCTGCGTGAAAATGAAATGCGAAAAAGCAGCATCTTTGAACGTATAAAAAAAGGAATTCATGTTCTCAAAATTAAAACGCCGCACCACTGACCAAAGCCAGTAACTATTTTTTCTCCCCTTAATCCGGTAATAGTTTGAGGTTGTGGTTTCTCGTCACGCGTCAGTGAAAGAGTGCAGCACGTAGGAGTTCCCTTAAGACTCTACTCCTGCTCTTCGGCGTTAGCGAAGCCTAGGAATGTATTTTGACCACCACAGCCAAACGTCCAAACGATTGAACCAAACTTCTGTTTCAATCAATATCTTATTATTCCATTAGAAATAGTCAAAACTGATGGTACTAGTAATGTAGTAAATAATTATTCCATGGATGAGTGGATGGATTCACTTTGAAAATTTATTTTATTCTACTGTAATCTTCCCACATCAATTGTAAGTCAGTTATCAAATAAATCCAAGACAGTCCAGCTGCGCACCGAGTCGTTTCGTGAGTTTTTGTTTTTCAAAAAAAACAACTGTATTTCAGAAAAATTACATTCTTCCGTAAAAAGGAAATAGATAATTGTAATAAAAGATCGCATTCACACTATGTTAACGAATTTACATCCGCATTTCATTCCAACCGTATTTACAATTCTGACATATACATAGCCCACAGTTCCCCCAAGTCGCCTACATTATTGTCACCTTTCCTGCCAAGGAGAAGGAGGCGATGATAGGTCACCTGAAAAATTGCTATAAAAAACTAGTATGTATTTTTTAGCAAAAATACTGAATTATATTCGTTTTACATGACTTGGTCATTAAAAATCACTTCAATAAAAGTTGAAAATTTCTAAAATACTGACCAAAAAAATACCTAGTGGCTTGGAATGTATTAAATACGTGATTTCTGTTGTTTGCTCTCGTTTGCTCCTCGTTGTTTTCAAAAAGTTTTAATGTCTTGTTTTGTTTCCGTCTTTGATGTGACTTTGCTTTGGAGAATAAAACTGAACTTCAGATGAGCCGAAAGAAGATTGCCTCGCATCTGTTCGGAAGTTGAGATGTCCCATCCGACAAATACCTGTATAAAGCATTCGACGAAGTTATCTTTTGCCTCTAGATCAAAAGTGAGAGCTGAAGTGCTACACTGTCGCCCTAAAGGTTAGGAACGTGACTGTTAAAGGTTAGCGCTTACCAGCTAACACGCCAGGACCCAAGTGCTATGAACCGATACAAATGATTCTCACTCGCCTGCGACCTCCGCCTAACCAAACAACGTGGATCTGACGTTTAATGCCGAAGGCCGGAAAAAGCATTACCCCTCCCCCCCCTTGAATGGTGAAATCTATTTCTGTCACTAGTGTCTATGATCATAATAATATTAGGCGAAAATACACACCTCTAAGTGACCATACGCTCTGACATTCAATAAGAGTAGTTTTCAAGAACAGGATATACTAGTTTATGAAAGGATGTAACCTTTGTTGGAAGGATGTCTGAATTTCTACTTTAAATTTTTAATTATCAACTATTAACTAAATAACAAATTAAGAATCTTTTAAATGCATTTATGAAAACAAAGTATAATAGGAAGTGAAAAAATAATACCAATCAATACTTATTAAGGGATGGTAAGAAAACTACCCTAATTTTATTATTTCAAATGCTACATTGTATCTGCTAAACGAGCTAGGTTGCTAAAACTCGCCTTTTCAGAACACTTTTTTTTTAATAATGAAAAATTCTTATTATTTGTTCATAAAAGTTTTGTAATATGTTTGAATTGTTGCACTGAGGAGTTAAATATGCCCGGAATAACAAATCAAAAAAAAAATAGAGAAGTTTACACACAATAGCTTCTGAGCTTGGGCGAGACATTTTAAACTCCACAAAAACTAAACCGCCTCTCCCCAAAAGTTAATTGTTTTTTACACTGTTCCCGTTATTATCTAAAAGATACACAATGTTGTCTTCTGATTATTCGTTTTCAATTTCAAATATATTGGCCCATTTTTACGGCCGCCATCGTTAAACACACTGACAGACGAACAGACAAAACATCCCTTCGTACTTGGGAATTAAATTGATATAAATGATGAAATAAATTGTTCTTATTTGATAAAGTGTATTAATTGAATAGATTTCTCTCGAGATATTTCTGAATACACTCATTATAGCTTTTAGGCCGTAGGATACTTTTGTATACCATCACTTTGAGACGTGGTGACAAGTTGGGGGAAGTCAATAAATAAACTCGATAGCCACCGAGACTTCAGGTTTTTTTTTTCTATTTTGTCCCTTAGGTGGGGGGTAGAGAAATGGAAACGCCATTTGTATGATAAAGAATGACGAAATCTGAAGAGTTCTCATGCCCTCATACTAAATTATACTCTTGAGGCATTAACATATCTGCTCATGTTATTTAATTTTGAAAGCTATCACATTATCGGATCTCGACCCTACAGTATCGAGTTCCTGTTGGACGAAGGCCCTTTAGTTCTGTGAGCCTTTTATAGATTAGGCCGTTCTATACGGTTATATTTCATAGCCGTTATGCAGAGATATCGGAAACATATTTATTTTTCATCTCGAGTCGGGGGGACGAATTTATACGGGGCCGTGGCCCTTCTACGCCGAGATACATTTTTTCAGCCTGACGGAGCGGAGCGTTCCTCCATCATGTTATGGCCAATAGGAGGAATATTAAATATGATGGAGGCAATATCCTGCTTTATTTTCTTTTTTTTTTTGTGTATTTCCTGTGCCAGTTTTTTTGGCTGTTAAATATTTTGCCACCATGAGAACGTAATACATTATCTTTCGAATTTACGATGTAATAGCTGAGCCCAAAGGGAGAGGATCTACTTTTAAACATGCACGGAGCAATCGTTTTCCCTTTGTCTATATTTTATAACGATAGCAGTCGTAAAAATTATCTGAAATTTACATGAAATCTGAAGTCTACAAAAACACCTCTAAAAATTAAAAATGCTGATTATATGATAAATAAATCACATACTAAGTACATCAAATGTTTTCGAAAAAACAAGGTTTTCAGAGCAAAAAAATTTTTTTTAAACTCGTGTAAAACGTGTGTATTAAATACGTTTCTGTCGATTTCAGTTACATTGTATTAATATCTTATTTATTTTTTATTTTAATGCTAGCTATTAATGGCTGATGTGGTTTGATAAATAATAGGGAAAAGATAACTAATAAACTTAACTCATTTAAATTAAACATGGTTACTTATAAATAAAATATAGTTCCCAATAGACGTAAAAAAGATTGTTAGTAAGAATTAACTTAAATTTTTTAAAAACTATACCCTAGGTATTAGGTAATGTTTTATGCCATTGGTGGTTTAGGCTATTGCCTTAATCTATTATACGAAGCACACGGTAATAAGTGAATAAAACACTCTGTAAAGAGAAAGAATATACACACACATTTAAATCTTAGACTATAATGTGTTATTGAGAAAAAAAATGTCCACAGTTCTTATTGACTGATCATAATTTTTCACTCTAATCACTATTTTTCTTTTCTCAATAGTTGTTCAATGATAGTTGTGCCAATTAACTGTACTTTGATGAGGTTAATTAATTATTGTTTACAAGGCTTAGTTTAAATAATAAAAGTATTAAAAATATCGTAAATTTAAAATTTTTATAACAGTATGAATCAAATCAGGTATTTTCTTCATTTAGAAGATATTGTTGTAATATATTTTTATCACTCTTACATAATTACCATATGCCTCTACGACAACGAAACACACTGTAAAAATGATTTCACTGTAAAAAATTGTATTATAATTAAATATTCCCTGAGAAAATTAAAATGCTCATTTCCTCATTACGTAAATGTGAAAGTGATAAAAGAGATCTTTCATTTTTTTTTTTTTTTTTTTTTTTTTTATGTTACCTGCCTAATATAATTACCTGGTTTCTCGTTAAAATATACGCATCTGATTTCGCTCTTAGCAGTTTCCTGCTCGATGCACTGAATTACTGCATTCATTTTATGGTGTTCACTTTGGACATGTCCAAGAGGCTGATTTGAATTCATGTAAATTATAACCTATTTACCCGTTCACGATTTCTTCATTAACTGGCTTGAAGTGAATCGAGAGTGAATTATGACTTAAAAGTGCAAAATCGGTGAGGCTTTTTTATTTAAATACTTATTCAACCGGTACAATAACACTGATAAACCGCAGATTTAAAAATATTGTGTAATAGTGCTGATTCTGATTATAAAATCATATTTTTATGGCTTTAAATTAGCAAGGAATGAATTGAAATTAAAATGATACCGTAGACCTAGAAATTTTATGCTTGAATCCAATTGCCTTTGTAAAAATGAGCTATCTCCCACAGAGCCATTGCTCAGTTTTTTAGTGGGACAGCCATAAAGAGTGAAAAATCCTCGCCAATAAAGATTCCGAATAATTGAAAATAAATAAAAATGATATAATATAGTTTACCTAAGCCCAGTAGCTGTAAAATATTTTAAATTTAATTGTAAATATCACTGACGTAAGTGTATATGTTATATTATTACAATTATATTATTGTTTTTTACATTGATTACTCCCAAAAATACACATCCCCCGAACAAATTCATGGATAATATGGGTTTATGGATAAACCCATGTCGTACGGTTTTGAGTCCGAGCTCAGAAACTATTATATAATGTGAATAGCTTTAGACACTGAAATACGGTAATACAAACATAAATTCAATTATTATATATGAAAAAAAATAAACTTTAAGTTTTTTTAATGTTATGTGTTATGTAAACTTATACAAAGTGCTAGTTTATCCGTCTTAACAGTAATAACACCTGTGAAATGATATAAATAATAAATGTGAGCACCACATATATAAAAATTAAATAAATAACATAAATTAGGCAGAATGTTATTTTTTTTTACATTGGATGTTTGAGGGATGAACCATCTATGCTTTTACTATATACTTTATGAAGTTGTTACTGAGCAAAATTAGTACCACTAAACAATATGCCATAAAAACATGTTTTTTCCCCCTCCATTTTCCTTGATTAAACCTTAAAACCATCTAATCTACAATACTTTAGATTTGTAAAAAAAGAAAACAATCTGTGGCATTGAAAAAAATTATTGATTCCCCATCCTAAGGTTGCCAAAACTAATATCTTTTTGAATGATTTTCGAGGAAACTATTATGTATTGTGAAAAAGACGGGAGAAAAAAGGATGGCGATACTACGCATCTTCTTCATTTTACTATGAGATTTTTTTTTCCATTCTGAGCGAGACTGACGAGATTAACTTTTGAAGCGTGTTGGGGACATTCAAGGCCTCCATCATTTCCTTGACGTCTTTTTGCTTTTAATATTTGATCGCTAGGAAATTGTTTTCTCTATTGCAATTCTCGCAAAGATTCACAAAGGATATAATAAAGTTTGAAACCTAAGCTTTCGAAATTTATTAAAATGTGAAATTTTAACGTGTTTTCGTACGGTGCTATACGTTTAAAGCTTAATATTTTTCTTCTTCATTCTAAATATTGAAACTCAAATGAGATGTAGCTCATTTTGAGAACTCGATTTAACGGATATCTCAAGTCACCTTCTTATAATAAGTAACTTTACGACTATGCATTTGCGGATCGCAATTTTTAATGTATTTATTTATTATAAAGTTTCTTCCACTGTAACCCATTTGGACATATGAAGCCCAAATTTACAGATGCACTAAGGCGCTTAAAATCAAAACCATACACTTATTTCAATAGTTATCACAGGTACAGCATTTTCCGTAAGAAATAATACCATTCACACTAAACATTCCTTACGTTCTGACTGTCTACACTTGACTTACTTGCTAATATTCAACTGAGGAGATGTCGGAATAAAGATATTACAAATTAATAACAATGAAATAAAAAAAAAACTTAGCTTCAACAATATAGGGGTGGATGTGCCATTCATTGGGCGTCCTCTGCCTTCAAGCCAGACGTCATTTTGTCATGTTTAAATCACATGCGCTGGTTTTGACGCTAGTCCCAATTGTGTCATAAAATAAACTCCAGAAAAAAAAGGATTAAAGAGTTTCATAGAAAAAATAGCATTACAAAAATGAAATTTAATAAAAGTCACTGACTCCTAGATAATATTGGGAAAAAGCTAGTTAGCCTAAAATGATCTTTTATGCAGGTTAACATTCGTTGCCATTATTCCTGCTTCTATCGTTGAAGAATGATTGAAAGACCACTTTTCTATGTATTGCAATCAGAAATGTGATACTTTTTAAAGTTCTTTTGGTTTTTTTATCACAATAGACAGTGATCAGGTAGGAAATTTATTCCCTACTCGACTCTGCATTAACTAAAGTGCTTATGAGGTGGAGGGCTCTCTTGGACGGCACGATAACCCCCGCTCCGTTCCCCATCGAGGCAGGAACGCTTTAGCCTTACAGGTTACAGGTTACAGGTTTTGGTTTGTAGTTCCCTAATTGTAAGCTGAAGGTGAGCCCCATCACCCTGTCCTGTACACATTGCATTGTTATTTCAACTTCAAATAGAATATTATTATTGTAATTCTACCCTCCTTCGAATGCATCTACGTATGCAGTAAGAGGAGAAATTTGTAAATTGAATTTCGTTCACATATTGTATAAATGATAAATAAAAAAAGGGTTATGGAAAAAAAAAAATCTTGGACAAAATTATTTATGCTCGCAATAAAAATAAATTATGTTTATTTACTTTATCGTTCTTCCCAAAATAAAATTTTGTGCCAGACAAGTCGTTGGAAACACCGAATTAAAAGTGATTGGTGGTGGAAGTGTTCATCATTTGGAACAAACTTCAAACTGCTACAAAAGGCTTGGAAGTTTCTTTTGAAGGGCTCTTGAGGATCCGATTTGTCACTAGAATTGGAAAAAGGCCCAACTGGACAGTTGTTAAGACCAGTTGCAGCGTCGTTCGGAATTGGAACATTTGTCGTGATTGAACACTGCAACCCCTTGGATTTTTGGGGTCCAAATAGTAAAGAAATCAAAGAGTAAAAAACCAGTTCATGTTGAAGTAAAAAGGGTGAGATTTGACTAGGGTAACGTTATTCTCCCATAAGGTTGGTATTTATGAGTTTTTTTTAAAAAGAGTTTAACTAATTGCCTCTTGTATAATACCTCATGATCAAAAATGAATATCTTGGTATTTCAGTCGCGTTCTCTCAAAGCTATATTTTTTAAACACCTTAAAATTGACATCATGGTGAGCAAGTATAAAATCATAGCTTAATTATGTTAATATTAACATAAATAAAAAAAAACTGATAGATTTATGTTTTTCTGTGATGTTTACTGATGATGCCATTAATCGCTTGAGCAGTTGTTACTTGAAAATACTTAGTGCTTACTGGGCCCTAATTGGACTTTTGAGGCAAGCAATAAAAGTTTTCCCTTCGGACTTGCTCGAACCGCCATGTTAAGCTTGTAATTTTCCAAAGCACACTTAAACGTTTGACCAAATGGAACCCCTTTCAAATGATTTCCTTGCTCATTTTATGTAGTCACCGATAAGTTCTGGTTATGTTAGATCAGGTGAAATCGAAACTGGCCCAACGATGACTATAGGAGAAGAGTACTTACTGTAGATCAGGTATGTATGATATAAAACCTACACTCCAAAAATTCTTAAAACTGCGAAACTGAGAAAAGTAGTCTTACGATAAAATAATAATATTTTCATAAAATCAGGGCCCTGACGAAACCTGGTTGAGAAGTTAAAGCAATATAACTTGTTTACTATTAATAAATTTAAACAGTCTTTGCATTATTTTTAAGAACCATTTCTTTTGCTTAATTCTATGTAAAATATGTAAATATGGGTTGATTTTTAATTTATAGTACATACCTTTCTAACTGGTGGCTGCAAATGTGCCGGATAACAAGAAAATATTTTGATTTGTAGTCCGTCTCAAACAAAATAAAGCTGTTTAAGGTTCTTGGTTATTGCCTTGCTGAATTATTTAAAAAAAATAATACATATGAAAATTCCAATTGCTCCTGAGATGTCCTGTTTACTTTGTAATAGGTAAAAACCCCTCCTTAAAACCGAACGAATTAGGTGGATGGTCCAATAGCCTCTCAGGATAGATCATTATTATTATTTGGGCTTGAAAAATTCCTTTAGCACTGAATTGAAAAAAATGAAAAATAAATAAATTACTTACTTGTGAATGAAACTACGATCTGTCATATTAGAACATCCATTAGCAGAACAAATGGGCATTGTTATAAACCAAGGGCTAAAATGTAACAAATGAAAATAGTTCGAACAATTGGGATTTTAATAAGCACTAGAAAGGGGGGGGGTTATAAGGGATATAAACACTACTCGGGTCGGCGGTGCTATTGCATATGGCTGCCTACCGGAATTACCATTCCCGAAGTAGTTTCCCTTATGCCCTCTCCGTTACTCTTCCATCCTCCTAGGTATGGATGTATCCAATAACATCTATTTCCTTCGCTATTGTGCGTTTTATAACAGCGGTAAGCAAAAATGACAGGTTTTCTCTGGTAGACATGCATCGCAATCCCAACGTCACCGTTCGTTTAACGAACAAGCGTCCATTGAAATGCTTCGGCATTGTCCGAACACGAAGCCACAACTATCCGAACTTTTTTCCTAGTCTTAACCAACGACTGCCCCTTGATGTTGGGCTCTTCAAATATGGACGTGACTGACTAGTTTTTTTGTATTCTACGGGCAACTTGCAATCAACTTTGAAAGAGCATTTAGCACAAGCGGAAACTAAGTAAGACCAGTGACCTCGGTCATAGAAATTGGGGCCCTGGCCCGTATGAGGATTAGGGGCCTATTGTTATGCTAACTGCCTAGCCGGCTCAAATACCATCAGGTCATTTGGGAGGTCTGCCCTTTCATCAGCCACAAGGAGAGAAAACCAACCTTCTTTTGAGGCATCATCTTCTCTACCCTAACGCTTCACACATAACATATCCTTTCTGCATTAATCCTGCCGAAGTAAACTACTCACAATATGTACAGAATTCGTATACTTAATAGTTTAATGGGATTAAAGTGGAAAGTAGAAACGTTGATTATAGAAGTTGTTTTGTTAATAAAAGTATAAATTAGAGAGACTGAATCTTACGGCTTAAAATTAAAAAATACCTCAGTTAAATAGGTTGTACTAAAATGATTACTAGAGTTTTTAATTTTTTGAGTACCATGTTTGAACTTTAAACATCAAAGTTTTATATAAATGTTACAATTTGTGACTCGACGCCATGAAAAATATTTTCATCTCTATGAATGACGATTAAGGATTATTATGTAAACAACAACTTTATAAAATTACAATCTGCCTTATTGGGCAATAAGTAATTGTGAAAAATGTTTTCATTCATACCATATTTACAATTTTCATTTACTAGCTCATTCATACACTATTTACAAACAGCCCAGAGACCTCCCAAATCCACATGGTTGTCACCTCCCTCGCGTGCGAACGAGGAAGCGGAGTCTTGGGAAGTCCCCCATGCTCCTCCGTCAGCCGCGTCACCGGATACGAGCCAGCGGAGGCTTCACAAGAGCGCGAAAATCAAGGATTATTAATTAAACTGTTATTTACTAATAATAAAAAAATAAACTTTGACAACCTTGCCATATTATTAATATTTTTTATATTAATTCCATTTGAGTACAACCATAAAATAAATGTAACCACATCAAAAACAACGTGCATGCTTGGGCATTAAAAATTAAATGTTGTCCTTATTGAATACTAATATTTTTTTGTTCTTTTGCAGGTAAATTGATTATTTCATCTGGGAATTGGAATGTCTGGGTTCTTCCAACGAGTAAGTAATACCTTTATCAAGAATACGTCCCGTGCTTACTAGTGAAAAATTAATCAAAAGTAAATTCGATGTACGTTTGAAGATTAAACCAAGATATCTCAGCACCTACGAGTTATCCAACTGCTCAAGCCGAAAGGTTGATAAAATTGTTTCATGGTTCAGCCTCCAATTTCTTTTTAATTAATTTATTTACCGAATGAATTTATTTTAATTTGTGAAATTTCAATATACATAAACGATATAAAGGGCATAATGTGTTCCTAAAATAATTAAAAAAAGTTCAACTATTCCTTATTTTTTATCAATAATCTCATAATTTTTTTTAATGATCTAGATCATATAAAATTACCTTTTTAAAAATAAAAATAATTCTAAAACGGGATAATGGTGGGAACAACATTATATGCATAACTTGGTGACTCACAAAACTTACATTTTCTAACATCTTAAGAAAGTCAAAGGTAATAAAAGGCCCGATGTTTTAATGCCTTAATAAAAAAACACAGAGAGTATCCTGAAATATTTTGAAATTTAACAGCAAAAAATCAGTTGATCGATTATATCATTTTTATTACAGAATTTTTGGACATGCCGATGATATGGAAGATAATGGTCACATACCTGTTTGAAAGTTGAATTGACCAATGAATGAAACTAGACTATCTCTGAACCAAATGTTGTTGAGGTATTAATCCTGGTTGTTAGTGGCTCACTTATGCCAAAGTAAGGAGTAGACTTTGGCGCATTGTAAGGGTTGTGGGTTGCAGCGTTATATTATGAAAGGGGAAGGGAATTCATCAGATCCGCTGTAACAGGGACCTCGCTCTCACTCCTTGTTATCTAAAGTTATTACATTCTTTCGTCTCAGCCGGTTCCTCTCCTCCTCTCCTAGCTTTAAACTTTCAAATCGTCTGGTAACATAATTTTTTTGGATTCTTTAAAATAATGGGATGAGTCATAAATAGTTTATTTCTAATTATAACCGTTTAATAATTATAAAGTAAAAACCGTTGTGTTCTATGGTTTGTTGCCATCTTGAGCCTAGGTGTCAGATTCCTTCACAATATCACTCTTTGGGTTTTGAACGGTAGAATTCTGCAACTCCATTTTGAACCACGTCCACAGAATTGAAGGTTTATCCTTGAAGATAGTAAGCCATTGATCAGAACAGATGGTATTCGGAAGGCGCTAGGCGCGGACAGTAAGCAGGGTGACCCAATACAAATGACGCCGATCAGTGGATTAGAATACCCAAGAAAACGAATTTGGTCATTTTTTTTTTGCTCACTCCACTATTAGTTGATGTGTGAGTGAGGCTGTAATGTTAGCTTCTCGTTGTAATTTTGCTCTGCACTCCGAAACTCTCAGTGGATTTGGATGTTTACCAATTTGTTATCAGGGAGTCAAATTGGTGTTTCTGGTAACGTTCTAGTGACTACAGTTGAAGTTTTATCATTTGTTGCGACGGGACTTGAAACAATTATTCAAATTAGATAACAAATAGTGTATTCACTAGTTAAGAAGTTAATTTTTCAAAACCAATTAAAACGACGCTAAACTATTAGGTATTGTAAAACTAATTGTAAAATTTACCTCAGTAGATTTATATCCTGTTTGTGATAATCATTGGATGGAAAGGATTGTCTAGGAACCTTGGACTGTGGGTACAGCGTGTGTTACTTTAACGTGGGTCTGAACTAACTCTGCTTTGTTTCGTCAATTTGCTTTTCACTGCTAACATGATAAAAGTGGTTTTTCCAAAAGGTCTAAAGGGTAGAATAGTAAGTACCTGCCGCACCACGCCTAAAACACTTAAAGCAGATGGTTTCAATCGAAAACTCACTTCCTTAAAATCAAACCTAATCCTAATAAATAAATTCAATTTGATCATATAAATATTATTAAAATGTATACAACGTTGGCTAGGATGCAATAATAGCTTATATGTCAACATATAACTTTGAAGGAATTTCACTTTTAAAATAAAGATTCGTTATTAGGTAAAATGCGATTTCCAGTGTTTGGATTGGTTTAAAACATAAAATGAACGTCAGTCACACGTAATAGGTAGGTTGGCCATACATGGCCTAATGTTTAGAAAATTTAGTAACTAAACTAAACAATTCCGATTGTTTCCTCTCAGCCAAATCGTGGTTAATGATTTATTTATGGGCAATTTATAACGTGCAAACTCAAAGTTAACTGGCCGCCGAAAACCTTCAGGAAGATCATCATGGTAGTCGACGCCTAGAAGCGATGCCTATTGAATCGTAAGTTCTAACAAACAATTCCAAGAACAAATTAATTTATTACTGTATGGCAAAAAAGAAGCCAGTTCTACCAACATCTCATGAGAAAGTGCGATCAGGGGATACATTTTAATACTGAATACAAAAAATAATCACCTGCCTGAAAAGCATAGAAATTATATCGGACTGTATTAATAGCAAAGAGAACACAAGAATGTTAAGAAATCAATCCCCTCCACACCTCAAAAATGAAGCCAGCCGTAGAGTGAAGTCAGTACCAATAACAAGCCTACTTTCACCAATCTGTTTCTTGCCTAAATTTACTTCATTTAAGTTATAGACCATTCATTGGGAAAGTAGCCAAAAATGAATAACTGAGAAATTATTGTTTTTATTTATTTGTCGTTATTTTTATGTTATTCAAAAAACAGAGGACCCATTATAGACCTAATAAATGTGATGTGCGGCTCAGAATTTTCAAATTGTTTATATAATAGTTTTGTTTATTGTGCTTGTACTGACTCATTTTGTTTGCCCCATATGCACGATCGTTATTTTTTATCACATGAGTTTCATTTTAGCAAATGTTGATGAGCTTAGAGCTGTATAAAACTATATTTTTTAATAAATTATGTCGTGGAAACACTGAGCAGTATTTACTTGAACACATTAATTAGTAACATGAACTTTTCATAAATAACCAGAAACTTTTGAAAACATCTATGACTTTTCCTTTTGATAAATACAGCTTAGACATCTGAGTGACAGAAATGTTTTTTATAGCCTTACAGAGAGAGGATTCTCCGATTTCAGTATGCCACGTTGTTCGTGGATATTCCTTTTAACCCTTTGTAACAAATGTGATTAAACACAAAGGGAAAAAAAGAAGAAAAAAATATACAAAAAACAACCCCTCTGACATGAACAAATTGGATCGAGTGCCACATTGAATCTCAAAAGGAATCTTAATAAAAGCCAAGGTGCTCTTAATATTTCACTCCACCTTTTTGAGAGAATCGACAAGCGATGTCTTCATGATTGATAACTCCTGAACTAAATTCGGCCGTATTCTCAATTCGGTATTCATACGAGACGGACGGCAAATCTTTTATAAGCCTTTCTTGCTTAAGATTTTTTTCCCTTCTTATTCCGTCACAGACTGTGCTTATAAAGATTGATGGTCCCTATAGAAAGTAACTAAGCGAACAGATGGATTGTTCATTTAGGCATTAAAACTTCCATTTCCCGAGAAATAAATTGTTCTTTAAGGGAAGAAGCTTGCTTATCGTAAACCTGTCCATTCAGTGCCACGGGGGTGGAACGACAATAGACAGCAAGCAAAATGAAAAAGTAAGAAAGCATCTAGAAAATGGATGGTCCTCTCTGGGGATATTGCTTTTCTACAATTTTTTAAAAATAATTTCGTCTAGGTATTTCTATTGTCATCTATAAATATATTGTTATTAACAGTGATTAATGAGTTGATTTTCGTTATTATTACAAATTAAAAAGAAAAGAAAAACTAAATTATATTCATATCCATTAACAGGAAAGAAAGGTTACATTCTCCAATATGCAAGAAATGAACTACAAAACATTTTCGGCTCTATGCTATTGAAATGTGGCGATTTTCCGAAATCAAGGGTATTCGGGTTTTAAAGAAGGCTTAGTTGAATATGGGGGAGAGATAGTGCAGTTCTAGTGTTCTGTTTAACTGAGAAACTTGGCAACGTCAATTCCATCAAAGTGAAATTTTGTTATACAGAGTAGTTAAGTTGATACGATAAATTTAAACAGGATTTTGTTTAGAGTTTTTGATACTAGATCGTATCAAGTGACGCCGTTGACGGAGGAGAGTGGAAGGGGGGGCTTCCCCGGGGTCCGCTTCCTCTTTGGCATGCGAGGGAGGCAACAGCCATTTTGATTTGGGAGGGCTCTGGGCTGTTTGTAAATACTGTGTGAGTGAGCGAGTGAGAAATTTTAAATAAGGTACGAATGAGAACATTTATCACAATTACTATTAAGCCCATTGTAATTTTATCACAATAAAGCAGTTTGTATAGATAGGCACTCAAAGCGTAGGTCCCAAAAGCGCCGGTGAAATGCCTATTTCACATTATTTTCTTATTATATTAACCCACAACCAGCAATCAACCATAATAGTTGCTCATTAACTTAAGCGTTGTTTTTAAAAAGGTTACAGAAGGAAAAGTCCGTTCCGTTTTTTTAATTTGTGTTCCCATTCCATTATAAAATCTGGTTTGTCGGAAACAAAAATTCTGTTATCACTTTGGTTGTTAATATTAATTTTTTTTTAATTTTTAATCCCTTTGTAAGCTCCGTTGTACTTTTTATCCGTAGGCTTTATTGTTTAACTTAGGCAGTTTGTTGTGTTAAGTCATGAGCCCCTTCCTGAGTTTCTTGCTCATGGGACCCAGTAACTGGAAATACAGCACGTGCTTAGAGAGGCCTGGTTCAGCTTGAAATTATGGCTGCGACGTCGCAGTTAAGGCACAAGTGCAGACGGAACTCACGGTCGCAGGCATCTTTCTTCGCCCTAATCACCGAGCTAACTAACTTCCTCTGGAGCCTTCTTTAATGGTCACATCCAGAGCTGCTGTTGTCCTTGTCTGAGCGGCTTCAGGACAATTCTCTGATCCCTCACCATCCCCCAAATCCTCACCTATTCTAGTGGTTCTGCTTTATCAACCTAAAGTGCTCCCTACAGTCCTTAAGGCAGTTAACGTTTTAGCTGGAAATTGTATATTCAAGCCACTGGTAGTTCATGGACTAGATAAGTGGTTGGTGTGTGCTGCTTGGGGTTTTTGGCGCTTTCAACAGATCACGCTGCTATTCTTAAGTGATAATGAAGCTGCCAATCCTCTTGCTCTTGGGCAAAGCTCATGAGAATGGCACCGTAACCAGTTGAAATCACTGGTGCTTAAAATAACAGGATTTGTCTTATTGGTGCTGATTTGTGGGCTCACATGTTGTTGAGGAATAAGTGTTTATGATCTGAGACTTGAGTATAACTGTGAGTATTCAGGAAGCACTCCGTTAGAAGAAAAAAACAATTAGGACAAAAATGGATATTCTTTGACCAGAGCACGATAATTGGCAAGCAAGAAATTAGTATATTACTGTAAATATTAGTGTTCTTTGGCAATGCTTCGAAATGTATTCACAAAGAGCACGATTTAACCCAAATCAAATTATATTATCACCATTATTTGAAAGCTGGATTACTCTTAAATGACTTTTCAGTAGAATCATTGTAGTCCATGTGATCTCTCGTGATAAAATTGCTCCCTTAAACTAGAAGATATTTTGTGAGAGATTTTAGAAAACAGTTAGGAGTGAAGGAAGTATTATAAAAACTACAATGGTTCGGCTGTTTGGGTGATGGCTTGAAATTGGATATTCAAATCCACAAAAAAGAGAAAAATGGCACTGCATGAAAACCGCATAATGTATACATGGGCAATAGAAGCTCTATGTCGAAAATAGTTTGCCTGGAAATGGCACAGAAAAATAGAAGAGTTGGAAACTGTTAATGGTTATGTTGAATTCATTATCTCGTTCTTTACTTTACTTACTTTCTTTCGAAGTGCCTTGCTCTATAATCTGATTCATTTCAGCAGCGTTTTTAGTGACAACAATAATCGTATGCGATAAGATCAAGTGTTTAAAAGACTTTTTAGATTCTCTCTCTCAAAAAAAAGGACCTTTTTACCCTCGAGTAATATCATACTGAGACGAATCCCTGCCGGAATGTCTACAAAGGATCACTGCCCTAAAGGTAAATGATACAGAGGACCAACCAACCCTCCGTTCTTTGACTATCTGCTTTCTTCAGTGGACCATCACAAAAAAATCCGTACTCTTTTCCTTTGGAAACTCTTATAGTGGTCTCTTATTGGATGAATAATAAATATATATCTCTGTTATATCGCGAGTCCCTACATTTATATATAGTTCCAAATTTTGTCTAAGTGCTCCATTCTTACAATAGAGAAACCGTTAACTATTTTATCTCCGTCGTAAATAATGTAAAAAAATTCAGTACTCGAAGCCAACGAGAACACCGTGCTTATTTGCCTCAGGTATGCCAGGAAGGAAGAGCTTAGGCTCCCTGGGTTTGGCAAGTACGAGGCTCGTATATGTAAATGTAACAATTGGTCGATTGCACTTATATATACAAGTTAGATGTAAGTCGTTTTTACCTATATCTTCCAATATATATCTCAAAAAACCCTGAGTCCCAAAAAACACTGCATATAAACACCGCCTAAAATGTGGGACTGGGATGTCTCCTGGGGCCCGGGAACCCTTAGCTCTGCTCTCGTCTTTGTAACATCGTGGGCTCGCATCGGTGTTTTCCCCGAATGGGTTTGAATATTCACATGACCGTGTTGACGGCCCGAGGACTTTACGCCAAAATAAATCCCAAAAAACAAACAAACTTGCAAAACCGAATCTTAGGATCCACAAGATAGTATACATCTGTGATAACGGCAAATAAGCAAGGTGTTCCCGTTTGCTTCGAGTACAACCTTCTGTTAAACTATTTACGATAAACATAAAATAGTCGATATTATTTTTATTATTGCTCCATGGGTAAATTACGTTTCCCGCTTGTGATTTCCATGACGCTTTGTGTAAAGGTTAGGTGAAAATAGAATGCAATCGGGTCCTGATGTTCAGCATGGCCTGAAAATAAATCGATGGCGATAATAATTTACATGGAGGCTTTAAACGTCGAGCTGCCAATTAGTGGCTGGGTGACACCTCGCTGTCGTATAAAATAAATCAGTAATCCTTTCGTAGGCGAGCCAGATCCTATATCCCGACCCCGGTCGTATTTATATAGGTGAAATAATAAAGTTCGTATTCACCCCTACCTTAATACGACCACATTTTTCATATTCAACATTATACAAATAAGGTCATTTTTAAAGTTCCTTTTTCTCGTAAATCGTCCAATAAAACAAGATGAAGTTTTTTCCTGAACATCAAATGATTTAGCCCAAGGAGGGAAATCTACCGGATTCAAATAAATTTATTTTGCCTTAAAGATCTTGTCAATTTTCAAAATAAACTTAGCTAGTAAAATATCTATTACTCCTAATGTGTTGTCATAGTGTTGACCCAGGAAAGAACAGACCTTTCTGGTCAGTCCTTTACAAATAACTCTTAAAACTGTTGTAACAATTTGTACGCTGAAGAATCCCTTTACGTGTGTATAAAAAATACTAGAAATTTTCTTGTTCTATTCTATCAATTACCACTTTGGTTATTCAATTGAGGAATGCGCACGTTTCCAGGCATGAATCATTAGTATGAATGTTATCCCGTTCGCTTTTTCCTGTTGGCATAGGATGTATATTTTCTAATGGGTCGGTCTACCCGTTGGATGAATACTTGTGCTATGCCTTGAGTTCCCACTTGATGTCGGACGTCAATCACAAGGACGAATACTCGATATCCTTGAAAAAGAAGCTACTTAATTTATACAAGGTGGGAATTTATGCCCGATAATCTCTATCAAAACAGATAACCAAATTGAACATTTTGTCGTCCCTCCTCTGCTGTAGTCCCCTACCCATGATTCGCAACCCAGCCTACGATACGTTAGCCTAATTCATTTACCCAGAATTTCTTTTTATATGTATATCTTCCAACGTTTTTTCCTTTAGAAGTGCGAATGTCTGTTGAGGTCTCTAGTGTACCCGCAATCACATTGATAAAGTAAGGATATCAAATTCCATTTTTAACTTTTCACATAAATCCCGTCATTATATCGTAACCGCTCTTATACTCAGAATTTCAGATCAAATCTACCATTTTTACTGAAACTAGCGCAGAACGAAGATACGGGCAGATCGAAGAAAGATTACCATTGAAAGTAGAACCACCCGCTTTAGCCTCAGCAATTAGAAGTAAAGTGAGCTGGAGGACTTTATTTACTACAAAGAGGCAACAATTCTTTACTGGAACTACTTTGAAAGGTACGGGTTGAATGAAAGCAACCTTATCATATGCACGGATCTCAAACTTTGGGACGTAGTGTCTATGTAATCGGACAAAGGTAATTAATGGGCTGGAATTGAGAGCAGGAAGGGTGATTAGCCTATTTTTGATTGGTTGAAACATTTTTCTAGCCAGGAACTTTTATTAGCTTTCCACTAAAGAGTTCCTGGCTGGAACGCCTTTAAAATTTTGAATTGTTTAGTTTGTTTTCGAGATCTACAGTCTGGTTGTGATTTTAAATTAATTCTTCCTTAATTATTTAGTGATTTTTAATAATAAATACCGGCTACTAGTGTCTGATAGTACTGGTAATTAAGGTCAAATCCAGGTTGGATTGATCCTTGAAATCCATGGCTAACCGCGTCTTACTGATTGCGGAGTTTCCTCAAGGATTATTTAGCCATTTGTAGCTATGATAAATAGTCTTCATTCACTTCGTCAACGTTAAGAATCTTCACCTTTGATATTTTATCATAACAAGCTAAAGATCAATCATGTTGTACCAAAACTTGAAATACTATTAGTAACCCTAGTTATTAGCATTGTTACTTAGAGCAGTAATCCGTCCCACAGTCACAATGCTTCACAGGCAATGTACCTGTTTATACCTGTTTGAAGGTGGAGTGAGGGAATTAAGGAGTGTGGGAAGCCTCGGTAGAGGTGGAATTGTTGCGGTGCAGTGGTGAGAGTCCACTGAAGGCTGAGCCTAGAGTCTCTCTAGGCATGTAGTGGAAGCTCATTCAGTTGGAAAGCAGTGATGGGTGCCCGTCAGAGGCTTGTTGTTGGTTGGCCAAGGGCCGTAATGTCCACCATTTGGTCTGCTTTCCCAGATCTAGAGTTTTGCCATCTTTTGCCGGTAGTGGTGGGGGTGTCAGGTCTTGGAATAGGGGGTTTTGGCAATGTTTCATTGAGTCGAAGAATTTAATGTGTCTTCACCTGATGGCTTCGGTGATGGTGGGGACCTTGAACTTTTCGTGGATGTCAGGAGCCTTCATTTTACGAAAAGGGGTATGCCATAGTGCCGTGCGCAGGATATTGTTCTGGAAGTTCTGGAGTCTATTTATGGTGCTCGTGTGGAGAAAACGGAAAAGCGGAGTTCGAAAAAGTAGTGCTGGCCTCAGGACGCTCTGATATATGAGCAGTTTCAGCCTCAAGGATATAGCCGGGCTTGTGATGAGATGCTGGAGAGAGTAGTAAGGCCTACGTACTCTTTTCAGCTTCTTCTGCAGGTGTGTGCCGAACGTCATGTGTCTGCCTAGGTAGCATATGCTATTGGCAAGTTTGCAATCAGTCCCGTCTATGTTGAAGCTGGGTGTAAGCTTTCTTTTCCCGTGCTGGAACGAGAAAACGATCCCTTGCGTCTTGGCTGGGTTTACCTGAATGTGGACAGCTCGTAGCCTGTCGGTGATTAACTGACTGGCGCCCTCTGCAGCCTTTAGTGCTTTCGCCGGGTTGAGGCTAGTATAGTAGCCCCTATATCGTCCGCATACGCCCCTACCTCACAGTTGGAGTATGATGCTCCTACTATGTGCGCGGTGTAGATGTTGAAGAGTAGAGGTCCCAGTGTGCAACAGATGCTCCTCATCAAATTTAGGAAAAATTGAAAATTGTACAGAATGCAACTATCCTCGATACACCATGGTAACAGGCTCACAACTAACCAAATAATTACTTCTTTCTAACTTCCATAGCCGAAAATCTTCCAATAAGAGAAATATGCAATCGGTGTAAACAAAACCTCAAAAGCCTCACACATATAACAATAAAGCAAACTTAATTAAATTTACTATTAAACAATTCAATTTTTTATCATATAACTAAGTTGGTTTTGGTTATTTTTTTCCTACTGTTATCTCCATCATTTGTAAATTACATCACCGGTACATTTAGGTGGACTCAGTAACCAAGCATATGTATATTTTTTACTGTGTTTTTATGATGAATAGATAGTTTTACCTAGTTGTTTTCTCTCTCTCAAAAAAAAGGTTGTTCTCATTAATTAGTACTTAGGTTTTAGAAAATAATTTTACGACATAAAAATGGATATACATGCAATCTAATCACAATGTGATAAAAAATTTGTCAAGGGAATCCTGTGGTTCATTAATTTAAATGTGTGTTCCAAATTAAAACGAAATAACATGGTTTGTTAGTTAATTATAATCTAAACGGGAATTCTGCTGAAAATACTAATGAGAGAAAGCTCACAAAGAGATGTCTGTGACATCTTTGACTGACAATTAATTCGAAGTTTTCCTCCGATTTTGTTTGAACAAAGTTCTTTTTGACGATACAATTAACAATGTGCTAAAATGATCACGAACGGCAAGAAGTTTGTCAGAAGTAAGTTTTAGACTGATGAAAAACGACATTACAGACTTTGAAAATTATGTCATTCGAACACTAACTGTATACGCTACAATGAATATTGATTAACAATTTCAATATAATCGTTTAAACACACTTTAATAATAATGTATATGTATCAATTTAGGTAAAATACTAGACCACAATATTTTTAAAGGTTCTACAGAGTTCTATGCGTTCCTAAAAATGTCCAGAAGATTCTAAAGAGTTCTATATGACTTAACTTGTAGTTAAATGGGATGGAGACTGTCATTAATCACCTCTACCACCCCAAAAATTATGGCTTTGATAATAATGTCGGTTATTTTAGAAAACAATTTTTCCTCTCTTCTTACTCTCAATTACATGAATTTGGACTGAGGTGATGAATGGGGCTGAATATGGACTAATGTGGATTTGGCATCGGGAATAAGAGTATAGATCACAGCAACCCCAAAAACCATGGATTTGACCCTAATATCTGTCGTTATATTTACATGTCACCCCCTTCCCATTCTATCTCTGGGTGGCGGTGTCTTACCCCCACAATATATTTTTTCCAGATTGTAGGTCATGTGCAAACCAAGCAATAATATAACCTATATTGCTCCAGGCATTCCAGATTAAGGTTATTATGGTTACATTATAGACCTTTAACTAGGTAAGGTATTGTTGTGCTGGTTCTTAGGTGTATTGATTTTGTCTCTATTTTTTAGTTGGTCAATTATAGCTCATTTGAGGTTTTCGAATGGTGGTAAATGGAACGAAACCTCAGCAGTGGTCCTCATTTATCATATTCACCACCTGCCTCCATGGCCATTTACGGTGTGATCCATCGTAGATCCATCTTAGATGTGAAAGCCAACTTAATTGTATTTGGGCATTCTCCTTGGTGATTAAGAAAAGAAACCGCAAGAAAATTTCGTCGAGGACTGCACTACTCCAAACATACACCATGCACATATCATATAATTCACTGCATATCGGTGGTCCCCAGATGCCATACGAATAATCCGTACCAATGAAATCTTTATTGTGATAAAATTACATCCTGCCTTATTGATAAGTAATTGTGTTCAATGTTCTCATTCATACTATATTTACAATTCTTCATTCACTCGCTCATTCATACAGTATTTACGTATAAAATATTTTGTTCTATGATTACGATAGATGACGAATCCGTTCATCACAAACCAGACTTATTACGCATTCATGAGCCATTCTAATCTGGAGACTTGGGAGCTTATTTCTCTCGCCCGTCCTGACTCGCGCAGAAAAACTCATTTCTATGAATTTAATTAGAAAAGTTAGATTAAACGTTTTTTTGAAAAAAAAAAATCCTGGGGAACTTTTAACTTCAGCCATGGGACTGGCGTAGAAGACGGTATAAACGATACTGAGGTGAGGTACAACTTTAGCCTGATCCCTAGCTCGTACTGGCCAGCGGGTTTGTAGCTTAGAGAATAATCTGGTCTATAAATCCCAATTCTCCTCTACGAAGGGGGTTTATCCTTCTAGTCCTCAGCCCTTTATTTTAACATCCCCTTCGGGAGAATTAAGGATTAATAGTTTCATCTTCATTAATGGTGATTTACCACAAGGGACCTTGGATTTGTTCTAACCTATCGAAGGGTTTTTTTCAAACTAAAGGTATTAACGTTTAATGTATTAGTCAGACAGCAATATTGTGTAAAATTTACGTTGGCTTACGCTTAAATTTGAAAATATTCCGTTAGCTACTTTTATATGTTGAGGATGCTAATTTATTCAAGATTTAGAAATGTTTTAGGCTAGTGAAGTTTTTTTTTTATACACTTGTTTCATACATGTAGATGGTTGTGCTGTCAATAAAAAAAATAATTGTGTCTTGATAGTGTTGAAGAAGAGCACCCAGTGATTTTCAGTCGTGTCATAGAGAAATTCTGAAGAGAGAAAAAAATCCATCTCTTCTAGTTTAGTGATACTTAAAAAAATGTGTTCGAAATTTGTGCATATTTTCTTAACTAAAAATCTTACACGCATTTCGTAAATTTTGTGTAAATCCAGCAATTTGAGCTGCCAATTTCAAGTACCTGTTCTCTCAACTCACTTGAGGTTACCGAAGGTTGTCACTGTAGTTGCTAGGTGGCACAGAGGTCTAATGTGGTTAGCGCTAGGCGTTGCGTCTCAACCTTCAATTCTGTTTTCTGAAAATGGATTCATTACTTCTTTGTGCATACATTGCTCCTCATTTATCCTCACGAAGCTGAGTTAACCCAGTTCAGACTGCAGACATGCAAACCACTAGGCTGTGGGTACGGTGATAGTCTATTGTCAATTAATAATGATAGCATATCTTTTTCATCAACCGAGCCGACATCTTACCACTTTCATTCATTCTAAAGCTATTTTTCAACTCCATGCGATATTTTATAAAAAAAGTGAACACCAATACGAAGAGCATTATTTTTTTTCAAATATAGAAACGTCACAAATTACTGATTAGAGATGTGTGAATAATAAAAATGAACCTTGTAATTACTCACTTTAATTTGAATATTGCAATACGTGTATGTAATCTATAACGTGACCTAATTACATTTCAGGATACCAGATTATTTTCGAGTTTCATCGTTAAGTATATTAAAATAATAATCGTTATTAATAGTACAACAATACATCGAATGAATGCGTACTTGGTAAGAAAAAAAGAAAGCAATTGTGCTAGAAGTAGGCGATGACAAAATTATTAAGTATCTAGAGTTTTGCTTGGTAGTAACCCAACTTTGTAGGTTAAAGTATGCTATAGACACACCAGTCAAACGAAGTTCCTCTTTGAAATATTTGGCAGAAGATCCTCTTTATATTTTCTTTGGAAATATCCGATGAACAGACGCTTGATTACATTGTTTGTAAGTGCGTATATGTGACGTGCAGTCCGTTCATAAGATAATGGTGACTATGACGGTTTTAAGAATATTAATTAATATTCGAAGAAGGTTTTGTGCTACGTCTGTGGCATGGCAATGTGATTTCCGGTGAGGAGCCTTGATCAATACCTGTAATGTGTCCTAGTTAATGTCTAGGGGCAGTCAACTCAAACAATACACACAAAGTGAGACAGGTAGGTAAATACATGTGTATAGTGTGAAAATTACCTGTTTTTTTCAAAAGAAAAGCTTTAGCTTGAAGTCTCTCGCGGAATATATTTTATTATTGATTTTAGATCAACAGTCGACGTTTCGCCTTTTCAGGCATTCTCAGACATAAAACAGTTTACAACTTACAAACGCAGAAAACGATTACGTACAAAACACTTCAAATAATAAATATATAACTATAATATATATAATTGTTATTATTATATTAGGAAATAATTTTATTTTCACATTTAAAATAATATAAAGGAGGTAGGACGTAAAAGTAAAAGACCTTCATCGTAACTGATAGTCAAATGACGTCTAGCTCAATGAGAGCAGAGTTCATGTAACGTTTAATAGTATTATAAATAGCAAGCCCTCCAAAAAGAGGTACCTGTGTTTTAATAATTTCACTATGAATCATGAATCAAAATTTTGTTAATTTTTACACCAACTGTCAACGTTTCGCCATATTCTGGCACCCTCAGGACTAAAATACAACGCATTGCATGTTAAACAGTATCTAAATGATCATTTATAAAATTGGTAACAATTCAAATAATAAAACAACTTCCCTATGAATGATATTATCTTTTATCCATATTGTCATTTTCCCACTCATCCATTATTGCATACCGAATAGGTAAATTAAATTTTTTTTTTTTTCATAGCTCTTAAACTTATAGAAATAGGATGTGGGAAAATTATTTTGGATTGATGGGTGCCTTTCACTAAGGGGAGCCTCATTTGAAGGAAGTATGAGAAGGATATGGGGTGTGGGATGCCTAAAAGAGGCGGGTGGATTCGGGAAGGTAGTGAGAGTCTACGTATGGTGGAGCCTAGGGGTACCTAGGCATTGGTTTGAAGTCGGCCAGGACATACCTTGCCCCGGCCCCCGTAGGGGGCTGCAATGAGTTGGCCTATCGGCCGGAAGATGATAACTTATATTGCGTTAAATAGTCGCTTGGTTAAATATAATCATCGTTTACAAGCCCAAGATGCATAAAGTTCTTTAAAAACTTTTGATGGAAAGTAATATTTTTTCTAGTTCATACTGATCAATTTGAGGGTTATAGAATCAGTATTCATCGATCCGAACGGAGTTGACGATGTGCTGTGAAGAAGGGTCGGCCAAAAGTCGAGAAGATCTAGGCGTGGCAGGAAGCGAGGAAAAAGACAGTGGAGCTAATCTGTCTCTTTGTCTCAGTCTGGGAGTGCCGGTACAGCCTTCACAGTTGTGGGAGGGTTCAAGTCGACCTGCAATCAGGATTGTTCTAGTACCTTTTTTTCTATTTTTCAAACAACATACACAGAATAAGTAAACTTTGCTTAGTTTTTAATATGTTATGTTTTGTTTAAAGAGAGTCGAGAATAGATTTTGTTCGTGAAACTCTTTTACCCTAACGTGTAAATATTCAGTAAAAGATACTTTTTGAAAAACCATGTCAGTTCTGTGGATAAAGTCGTTACGCTTTTACTAGCATATTTTCAAAATAATAGTTTTTTCGTAGTTTTATTTCTATGAAATTTGCTTAATATGGTACATATTAATAGTTGATAGTTATGGTAATATATTAATAGTTATGGTACATGTAAATATTTTAATTACATATTTAGTGATATGTTATAGTTTTGTTTAAGTGAAACACTCGGGCTAATTAAAAATATATATTATAAATATACTTTATTATCCTCACAGTTGGCTAATGAGAAACTTTTTCCACCTAACAGACAATTATGAAATACTTTTTACAATTAGCTAATAGGGTATTTGTCCTACCAGAACCCCCACTTTCTCAATCCACGTCTACCCTACGTTATACTGTCATCCAATCAATACTTCGGTATAAACATCAGTTCTTTCACCATCATCAATCTTTTCCTACAAGGTCCATGTTTTCCTATTCCTTTTACTTACCATTTTTAGCCTTATGCAGCTCAAACGATCTCGCCACCTACTATGCATCATTACTGATCGTTATTCACATTGACTAAGGTTTTATTGTTGTGGCCGAGTTACACTAGAGACCAAGGTACAGTCAGATCAGATCTGCTCATGACCCAGGACTTAGCCAGTACCATTTACACTCGGTGTCAGGTCAGGTAAAGTCATAGACGACGCCGTTTTCATTTAGTTTCTAACACGATAATGAACGATCTCAGAGCTAACTTCAATTAGGAAAAGTTTTGAATAAATGAATAAAAAATGTTTTGCCCTTGTACTTAACCGCTAGAGTAAATCGGCAATCGACAAAAACAGGACAGAAATCAACATGACAGAGGTTTGTATAAAAGGCCAATTCAGTTGCGAAATACATTGATAAAATTGTTAATTGTTAAAAAGCCTACAAATAAAATCTATTTTCAAGATTTCATCAAGAAAAAATCTAACTTTAAGAAATACTTGTCAGGCGTTAAAGTAGCAGTTTTATTTAGTAGGTACACCTACATCTCCAAGGCTAAGCCCCAGACTTTAAAGGACTTTTAAGGTCGGCAACTGTTATTTACTGTGTGTATTTAAGTTATATGTTTTATAAATATTTGTTATACTCTCGAGTGCCACCTAGAATGACTATCCCCACACAGTTCCTTGTTAAAAATGCTATGTTTTTGTGTAAATAAGCCGAACCAGTAAATAAAAAAAATTATAAAATATTCAGTACATAAAGTGGTATGGTGTGTTGATTTTAAGTGAAATTCATAACAGCCAGCCCAAAAGCAAGAGGCTTCAATTTTAAGCAGTTACGGAGAATGTTTCTTCTACATTCTACATCAGTAATCGTCAAAATAAAATAATCTTTCAGAAATTTCGAAAGTATATTGTTTATTCTTTGGGGGCTATTTAACACATGAAGATCTGTATTTCTTTCGCATGGCCAAGAGCAAGCTACAGGAATTAAAAATATATTTCCAAAAGAATAATCTTTTGATTGCTACATAAAAACCTCTCTCGATCCCCCCCCCCCTGAACTAGATAGACTACTATTTACTACTATTGTTTCCATTCGTCTGTGATTGATCACTCATCCAATCAACAACAATCTTTATTGTGCAATAATTACAATCTGCCTTTTATAAGGCAATAATAATACAGATAAATGATCTCATTCATACCATATTTACAGTCATCATTCACTCGCTCATTCATACAATAGGACATGATTGGAGAAACTGGGCATTGCCAGGACTCCCACTGTCACATATTTATAGCAGGTCACGAGGCAACTGCCGTTTCAGTCTCCGAGGAGGATTATAGGGATGAGTGGTGCAGTGCAAAGACTGTGCTACAGGATTAGGGTGGTTGGAAAGGAATCACTCATCCATCTCTCTACATCGTCACTTTATATGTCCATTATTTCGATTATACACATTTAAAAAAATGTTGTTCTTGTTCTATGGACAACAGAAGTTTTTTAAAATGTTTCTATATGTCTTGGAAAAGTTACCAGTAGTGGTATACTGGGTATGCAATAATGTAATTTATAATGAATGGAATAAATTATAATAATGGAATGAATTTAAAGATAAAATCATTCATAGTGTTGAAGAGAAGAATAGGTGTATTATAGACAGTTGATGCAACGCTAAATAAGAGATCGGGAGAGGCTCAAAAGCTTTTTTTTAAACTTTTAGTGTTAGCTGTTTAGAATATTATTATTTTATTTGGTAAAAATTAATCATTGATTTATAAATGTATATTTTTTTTTGTAGAAAGTTTTTCTTTGTAAAATTACAATTTGCTTATTCAGTTAACCCCATTCATACTTTACATATTCTTTTGATACATTGAAACAAAAACAGAATGGCCCGGTCACTGATTCTTGGAACAACTTGTTTAATTAAAGGTTAAAACTTTCTCCTTTTATATGTGAAAGTTAAAAATTTATAACAAACATTAAACCTTTTATGTTTACTAGCTAGTAATAAAATGAAAAAAACATATTTCGAAATCTAAATATCCACAGAAGAACGACTCGAGGTCTTCATTGAGATGGAGCTGTAGACAAACCTACGGGGGACTGATGAAACGATGATTGTTAAATGGGTTGTGAGATTGGATCGATGTCGCTAGATAGACATAATTTATCTTATGAATGATTTCACTGGCTCAATGATGGGCACTATTTTCTTATCTTAGTTTGTTATCGGAGACTACACGGCGCCTTACTCACATAAGATGGGCAATGTGAGCCTCTAGTTGCATTTTAAGTTTATTTAAATTTGATTCTCGTAACTTCCACGTCAAATAATATTCTGTAGTAAATTATCACATTGAGGCGAAAACTAAGGAATATACTTCCTGGCGATATGAGCCTCCTTTACTGAACGCTTTCCCATGCTATAATACCATTCCAAGGTAACCATAACTATTGCATTTGTATCAAGGCCGGATTCACTCTGTAGATCGAGGCACAGTCAAGTCAGATCAATTTATGAACCAGGATTTCGCCGGTAGAATTTAGACTCGTGGATAGGTTCGTAGATGGCGCCATTTCATTTCTCTACACACCACTTTTTGAATTTGATTTTGAACTTGCCTCACCCTTGCAGTGCTAATGCTCTCATTGAATTACGTGTGTAGTATTTTTGTTTTTGCTCTTGATCTCGGCCACAAGTGTGAATCGGAATTTACTTTATGTTCAGTCTTGAAGCACCAGCAATGGTCGCTTCTCGTAATTAAACTCTGGGTATTTTTATAGCTCTGTATTGTATCGTTTCAAGTATTGGTTCTTAGTATTATGTTTCAATATTAATAGCCCGACATAAAAATCTATTTTCATTATTATTACTGATTTGCAATACACTAGAATAGTTTACTATGTCGTATATATCCCATAGAAATTTTATTCAAATTTAAATTAAGTACTGATTATTTGTCTATTACACAGGCCTAAAAGGGAAAAAAATTTGTTTGGTTCCTAGGATTTTAGAACTGGTTTAGAAAAGATATTTGGGGGATGAATCTAAGTATCAAATAAGTTTTTTTTTATCTGCTCTACTTTTTTAGTTCAGAGATTTTTTCAGCAGTTCTACACAAAATGTGTTCTACACCTGAAAAAAATGGGTCTTCCTGACTATTTTTTAGATGATTGGCGCCTATTTGTTGACAGCTCAAAGTGAAGTTCGAAATGCGCCCTGCTACACAATGGGAATAAATATGGTTCAATACCAATTGTTCACTCAACAAAAATGAAAGATCAAGAATACCATAGCTTTGGCCTTGGAGAAGATAAAGTATCATAAACATCAATGGGTGATTTGAGTGAACATATCCACATATCCATGTTTCTTTGCACTTACATCATACTTACTTCTATACCTCAGGGATAGCAGAGACAAAACACACCACTGGGTAAGAGTGGCCTGAGAGACAAACCATAGACGTTGGAGAAAAGAAGATCATTAACCACCCCTTAGTTGAACAAGAGAAAATAATCTTTCCTCCACTGCATATAAAGCTAAGCCTTATAAAGCAGTTTGTAAAGACTCTTGATGGACCATTTGCATATAGAGGGGGTAAAATGCCCCAGTAGAGAACGGAAAAAATTAAAGCAGGAATATTTAACGGTCCACAAATAAGACTAACCTGCCTCGTAAATTCAAATAATGAATGATGCTTAGAGAAAAGGACTTGTTGCAGTAGTCGAAATTTTCTTGGCAAATGCAAAGCTGAAAACTATGCTGAACTGGTAAACGACATGCTTAACAGTTTCAAATTGAAGTCATTTTGGTGTAACATGAGTATTAAGGTGCACTATGTACATAGCCACATAACCGTTTTCCTGAATATTTAGGATACACCAGTGAGGAACAAGGTGAAATATTTCATCTGGATATTAAAACTATGGAGGCCTGCTACCAAGAAAAATGGGATACGCACATGATGGCAGATTACTGCTGTAGTTTAAAAAGTGACTGTTTCAAAAAGCATTAAAGAATGTCACGGAAAAGAAGCTTCGGAAGTGTTTAGTTTCATCGATGACTTTTTTATTTATCTTTGTATATCATAATATTTGTATAATATAATAATACAAATTCCGTGTTTAGTTTTTTATTTGATCCATGGATTTAATTTAAAATAGTGTAAAGTATATTTCACTAAAATGTTATGCCTTAGAAATGTGAGCTCCTAGTCAAAAACTAATGCTATATTTGAATTCAGGGCATCAGATCCTCACATCAGCTCCAAATACTCCGCCACCAAAACACCTGTTGGCCTGTGTTATTTATTCATTCTTCAGCTAGGTAAACGAGGGTATAGTTTCATTGAAATTCGTCCCCACTTAATCCAAGATATTTTTATTAATCAATTAAAAAAAAGTATTCATAAACTCAATTGATTTTCTTTGTAAATTTACGAACGAAATTACGAGCGTAGACATTGAACAAACAATATTGAGTCCGAATTTGACACGAAGTCACTGAATTCCTTTTAAAGCTTACTATATGATTGTGAAAAATCAGTATTTTTGTCCAAAAAATCTTTTGCTACTCTTCCGTCCCAGTTTCTTCTTTACTCATTATCTGTTAATTACCTATCTATACATTATTAAACCTTCTATCATCCTCGAGCTTTCTTCTCTCTAATTCAGTTACCTGTCATTTCATAAGACTACGTCTTTCATCGACAATACTTATCACAACATTATAAAGTTTTGTTGCTAAAAATTATTCATTTTAAATGTAATAATATTCCGGACAATGAGACCCAATTTCACTTAACTTTTATTTTTTTTAGACCTGCCATTCTTCTGGCGTTCATTGACATTTATGGCGCAGCAGTCCACTCCCCGACTTTTGATTGGTCCCTTTGAACGTTTATAAGGGGTTTGCCAGGGACAGACCACAGCGTCGCGGTTTACCCCGGGAAGAATCCCGCCAGGTAGTTGGCCAGCAAACCCCATTAGAACCAAAAGGAGTTAGAACTTTGCCAAGGGAAAATGGTAGAAGCTATAACTTCTAGCAGGGGGCTTTAAGGGATCCTGAAGTTACTTTATCTTTAACACTGATTAAATTATTAGCCTTTTGTGGCTTTTCTCTTTAAAAAAACAAAAGAAAAATATATGGAAATATCCATATTTCTTGAGTTCTTAGAAGTAATTGTACTCACCATCCGAATTCCCTGGTACTGTTTTTCATTGAAAGTTACATACTTTATCCTGAGAACTCTCGTTTTTAATATTTTAGAATGCATTTCTAAGAGACGTGTCATAATTGAGCATTATCAATTGAAAGCGGAATTTTATTACTTGATGTAGATATATATAAACATGACTCGAAATGTATATAATTTATAACACAATTTCCACGATTGCTACGTACCTGTTTGAAAGTATAGCGTCATCGCTCGTCAGCAATAAAATAAGTAATCTGACTAATACAGTAGAATCCTGATAATTCGTATTGTCCAAAATAAAAAAACGTATTAATGCAAACATGTATGTATTAAGAAGTATGTACAATGTAGTTAGGATAAAACTATGCAATAAACACTGCTTAGTACCAAAATAAACAATAAGCAATACATGCAATAAAAAATATGTACATACTTATGTTCTAGATTAAATAAACACCAATCATTTGTATGAAAAAAATCCGTAATTTTTTTTTGACGCAATCCTTACAGACGAGTATTGTCAATTCCTTTGTATATTTCCTCCAACTGGTACATTTGAATTCCTTGCCTGCTCGAACCATTTTTTTTTAAGTTCTCTTCAGGTTGTGGGTAATCACCAGTCTTGAAGCGTTATACTTTGCTGCTTGATGTCTGGGAAGTGATTTTGTCCTTGTTCTTCAGGATTAATGGGATCGTGGAACGAGGGACGTTAAAACGCTTGGTTACGTCAATTTGCCTAAAGCCACTGGCCACGGTGTTTATGATTTGTTGTTTCTCTTTAATAGAGAGGCTAACTTTTTTCGGAGGCATGGTAACGTGTCTCAATGATGACGAAAACGGAGACTGAACTGAAGAAACGAAAGAAGAGCTTGTTACAATTTCTAAAACTTTCCCTCTCTCCTCTCCTTATTTCCTTTGAGTAAAAAGAGTACGAATTACATATGGGATTTCATAAAAAACCTGTCTCTCTCACTCGCTCTCGCGTTTGCTTCTGTAGAAGGGATTACTTGATTTACGAAAAAACATTTATCTCGCACTCATTCTGCTCTCTGGTCTCTTACTGTCCTCTTTCCCTTTCTTGAAACAGTACGAATGAACGAGGTTTTTAAGCTGAAAATAAGTAATATAAGACGTTTTAAGTGACCTCGAGCATAAAAATAATACGAATTACCGAGGGTACTGAAATGCATTGTTTTTCTAGCACTTACCAGGATTTTCTCTAGGGACCGGCAAATTTGCACGAATTAGCCGGAAATGCGAATAATCGCGATACGAAATATCGTGATTCCACTGTATTACTATGTGTTTGTCCATTTTCTTCTACTTAATATTGCAGGAATATTACCGCCAGACTATTTTGTGCAACACTATTCCTCCAGTGAACGGTATTTTCTCACGGCTTTAACGATAGTTACTTCGTGGTCCTGACGTTAGATATATTGCAGTAGTTAAAAGGAAAGGTCAAGGAATGAAAATTTTTTTCAAGAGTCCGAACCAGAAAAATACTGCAACGCGCAATAATTGGGAATCTTTATCAGTATTATCTTTTTTCTTTTTCTTTTTTTTATCTTCATCAATCAAGCCTTTACAATGTAAATGCTGGAGTACTTGTATCATTGTGAATCGAAGGATTAAGCTGCCAGGTAGTATAAGTAGTCAGGCAAAAACAAATGTTTTTCTTTATATTCGTTTTATAAGGATACTGTGGCTGTTAATAAAACTAAAGAAAAACATGTAAATCCGAGGGGGAGGGGGAGGTAGGCCAACCAACGATATAAGTAATATCTCTCTCACTAGGGTTCTCTTAACCTTTGTTTTCTGAAGAAATATATTCACCTTGATTTACGAATAAAATTCTGAATATTTTTTAGTATTCTTTATTTATTATTTAATGACACTATATAATTCTAATTTATAGTCTTAGGACTGTTTGATTTATTAACTGTTGCTATTCCCGAACTCATTGAAAATATCCCCTTGTTAGACATTTTCCTCCAGATGCGAAGATGGAAAAGGAAATAGAAAATCGTGTGTGATTGGCTTAGGAACATGGAAAACATTTTTTCCCCATACTGTGATTAGTTCTCATCTTCAATTATTTATATATTTTATCTTCTTCACAAAAACTGGTAGATTTTTATTATATCCATTACTATATTAATTTTTAATCTTCACTTTTCATTGTTTTGTGTAATGAAAATCCAGCATCTTTTTTTTCATCAACGTAATTTCGTCACTAACAAAATCACACACTTAGTTTACCTCGGTTAAATATGAATTCACAGATTAATGCACTACCAAATATGAAACTTACGGACCAAGTTGAGTCAATTCACGGCTCTAAAAGACTTTGTGATAAAAATGTACTCGGTGGGGGGGGGGGCATTAGCCCTAACGTAGTTCTTTCTTTATCGGAAGTTGTGTTTAAAGGCGGCGAGTAGTAGCCGGATATTGTGGAAAATGCAACCGCTAATGGTCTACAGAAAGTTAGCGCCGACCGGACCTGATGGAGCCAGCGGCTTTTATCTTTCGACCTCTCTACGCTGGGTCCTCTTTGTTGTCTGTCCCCTGATGACCGAGATGGTTTTGTAACCATAGTTTGGTAGTGGTTCTTAGTAGTAGGTTTTTGTAACCATAGTTTGACCAGGTCTACTTGAGACCGGTACAGTATACAGTACCTGTACCTTGTACCGCACCCAGGTAGATGGTCTCTCTTCTCAGCAAACTTCTAACAACATGGACTCAGCCATCTAACCTGAAATATGCTTATGTTTTTCAAGCAGGCAGATGTGAAAGAGAAAGCACCTGTGTACTGACTGTTCACCAAATAGCAGTCCAAGATTATTACCGCGGTGTATACTAGTCCTGGTTGAGCTTCTACCTTACATTTCTAATAGCATAAATATTCCGTAATCATTTGAAATATGCTGATTAGTTTTTGGTTAAGGGTGTCGGTCTATTTTCGTTAACTATCGATTTTTCGAGTAACTGCTCTGAATCTAAGATTCAACGTTCTAATTAAAAAAATCAGATATATTCCAAAGTTTCGGAGCCAACAATAGAAATCATTCATTTATCTTATTCCTGTCGATGTCAATTGGATTTTTTTTACTTAAGGAACTTGTGAAGTTCGGTAGGTATCTCTCGATATATTACGATCTTTTTAATTCGTTTATATGCATTCTTAACAATTTATTTTAACCAATTGTAAAAAAAAAAATGATAAAAAAGGAACTTCAATGTTTACCGTGATTGTTCAATATTTCCAAGCAGCTAGCAATCGGGGAACGTGCATGGAAGGAAATTTCCTTTACAGTAATAAATAGGGCAGTCAATAAGGGTAACTTGGGCATCCCACAGTTCACATATCGGTGTTTCCAAATAATTGAACTTTGGATTAACAGCCCCTGATTTGACTTTCTTATTCACCAATATTGTATACCTTAGCCTTCGGGCTTGGCAATTAATGTTTAGTTTAAAAGCGTGAGGGGGGGGTAGAGGAAATGATGTAAAACTATTTGTGCAGCACCCCAAAAGAAAACGGAATATTTTTATTTGCTTGCGCCTATGTGGGTGTGAAAGGCTTTCCTGTTGAGAGCCCATTACAAGGGATTATTTGAATGCAAAAAATTGTAAACCGCGGCTGAACCGCAAATATTACGTAAAACGAGAAACTAACAAGTTGTCGTTTTTTTTTTTAAAGTTTCCGTGAACTCACGTTTTTGTTAGATTTCCTTATTTTTTGTCTGCGTCTTGGAATCGTGAAGATGAAAGATATTTGCTAAGTCTGAAGAGAGAGGAATTGAAAAAAATATTGAACTTTCGTAAAAGGGCAACGCAGAAATGTCGGCAACATATATGAGGGCCTCGTTAACTAAAATCTTCTAAATACATATTTTGATATTTTACTGCAATGTTTTAGAATATTGTTATTTCAAAACCTTGTCTGCTTTTAACAGAATCATATGTATCTTAGTAATATAATCCAATTATTTGGTGTTAGTGTTAAGTAAAGTTCGAAACTGATTTTCGTTCAGAATTAAGAATTACTAAATTATAATAAACTTTTAGTAAATACCATAATTGACTATGTTTTCAGAGCTAACAATACTCATTACATGTTATAACTTGGATAGAGATGGATATGCGAAATATTGTTACAGAGCCTTTTGAGGCCCGAGTTAGAATTGCGGGCTCTCATTATTTTTCTCATTCCCCAATATATCTAGTCTAATACCTCATTAACGTGTACCAAACTATATTTGTAATGAATTGAACTTATTGAAAAAAAAACAGTTTTTTTTTTTATGTTTGTTCGATAATCCAAACATGGAAAAAAAAAAGTGATAATGTTTCGTTTAAGGAGATGAAGTAGGCTCTTTTTTATTTTCTAGGCATCACCATTTGTTAGGTAAGGAGTTTAATTGTTTTATAATTAAAATGAAGGAATTCGGGAGAGTGCTTGTTGGTCCTATGGAACCCCTTTAATTAAAAGGATGCCTTTATAATTATGGTGTGTCAATTTTAAAGCTTTGAGTTAACATTCTGTAATTAGTAGCAAAAGAAACAAAAACGTACACTTTTTTTTTTTAAGTGTCTGTGTTGTCACTTCACATCCTGTTGTCTTTAACACTTGAAATATTTCTAAGATATTTTGAAATATAGATGAGTAAATGTCTGCATGTTATTTCTACGAAAATACAACTGAAACATATCATGGCAAATATTTGTATTAAGATATGGCATTTATTGTATTATTTTATTAGATGATTTTCCAATGCTTAAGCTAATCCTAGAAAGGATAAATTTGTGTTTGTCCAAAATCTTAGGATACATTTGCATGTAACCCCTAATTAAACTATAGATTAGTGTTTGTGCTTTGTGTTTTCCGGATACGCGAGTTTGGATTCCTACTGTTTGAAGAAAGGTGGCTTTAATTTAACCTAAAAAAGATCAGATAGGTTTAATCAATATTTATTAGCCTAAGAAATTAAAATACTGGTGCGATCTGGACTAAAATCCTGAAACTCCTTAATACTTAGTAGGTCTTCCAATCAACTAAGTTCTCTTTGTCCAAATGTTCGCAAATACTGTGTGAGCACTTAATTAAACTTATCGAGGGATATTTTGTCTATGTTAAAGTAATGAAAATATCTTATATTTTTATATATTCGTTTTTGTGCTGTCAATTTCTGTTGTACTGTGATTTATAAAAGTACCACAACGAAAATCGTTAAATGACAAGTTTCTAATAAAATATTTCTGACTGTGATGTGGCATAGTTTTGAGATTATTACATCAGGTCACAAAGCGACAGGCCTAACCCACTTAAATATATACATAGTTAATATTCGGCTCTATTTTACGAAGTATTCGCATTCGTAAAAGAATTTGATTACGATATTTTCATGGCATCTCTATAAGAAACAATAAAAAAAAAAAACAACAAGATAAATTTTGAGAGGTGATTTAACAGTGGGGATTTCCCATTAATTCCCTTTTCCAAGGAGCTATTTAGGATACGCGCTAGTTGTTTTTGCCTAAATGAGTAGATACGTTGTTTACAGCAATGTCCGTCGCACTGGAAAGTGTTCGATTCCTTTCCAGAACCGTTTATTTTGGTTGATGAATGGGATTCGTGGAAGGTCGGAATTCTTTGAATGGAGCGGCGAGCAGACGTCTGGATCCTCATCCATTATCCCATTCACCCTTTTCATTACAGCAACCTTTGTACCCGTTATTGATTAGATTAATTGGAACAGAATTTTGATTGGTTGCACTATGTTTTCATATTATTTCTTTTTGTATTATGTTATTCAATTATTCGCCAGAGAAACAAGAAGCGGGCGCTCAAAGAGAAAGGTGTGGGGCTCAAGCAAAGGAAGTTTGGATCTCCATTTGGGTTTTCTATCCACTGAACTATTCCTATTGAGCACGAAATTAAAAAAAAAATATTAATTATATTTTTGGCGCCAATGGAACATACACATATTTAGTTCGATCGATACTAGGGTTTTTTTTTTTTTTTTAATTTATCGTTAGGGGTGTTTTTGTAGGGCACAAGAAGCATTTGCCAGAAATTGCTTATTTTTCAGTTTTTCAAAATATATCTGAACGTATTAATCACTTTAGTGGGTTATTTATGAATATTTTTGTTTAAAAGTACTTTTTTTTTTTTTTGGACTACAACCTTAAGCGAGTTTGAATCCAGAAAATTTTTCTATGGTATTTTGATTAGTGTGTATAATATGATGGTTTTAAATCAAATCCCTAGGTTTTATTTCACTTTGAGGTCCGTGTCATAAAAAAATAATTGAAATTCCAAGATGGATTACGAAATCGGGGATTTTGCTGGTACTTGTATTTAAATGTTGGGGTACAATGACTAACTTCATCACATAACATGTTTCTTAGTTAACGCAGCATAAATTATATTGCATTCATATACATTCATTTAACTTCGTAATTTGTTTTACTTCAGGTGATATATATTTTTTTTTATGACAATATCATTTATTGCATAAATTGTTGTGTCAGTTCTAATAATAACCTCGAACAGATAGGGTGACTTCCCCGCCGGTATATAAGCCAAAAGGGTGAAATACTTTAATACAATTTATTAATGAAAAGCTTCTATAAATAATCAATCCAATTTGTGAAGAATTACATTAATCGGAGCTGGATATCGGTTTAGTAACATCAATGCGTCTCCATGCTTACATTTTTGTGATATTATACTAAATTGCCTCGCTGTTGAATAATTCATTGTATCTCTGTTTTAGGTATAAATCACTCTCTGTATTATCTTCATTCCGTTTTCTCCGCTATAAGGTAACTAACCGCTCGTATACATCTTCCCTACCTGGGATAAAACAGGTGAGATAAGATTTTTATTCCTCTTCGGTAAGTCGTATGAGTGATATCGTCTATTATAAACGTCAAAATCTAATGTGTTTCTTTTCACGAATTGATTAATATGCTTAGTTTTTTTTTTTGGAGAGTTCAAACCCTACTTTATCGGTTGTAACTGTGAACCTGTTTTTTTTTTTTTTATCTGAACATTAAATACGATGCGTTGATTGGAGCTCTGTCTGTTGAGTGTGTTGAAAAGATTACTGACTGTTTAGTTTGGCTTGAATCAGTCTCTCCACATCTGTTGGTCATTCAAGTTCAAAGTGGAATAAATACTTAACTCTTGCTCATAAGGAATCGAAACCGTTCAATAACTCATTGTAAAATTGGTAGATTATTTCAGATAAATTGTATTATTATTGTTTATGAAATTATTACGAAAATAAAACTAATTTATTAAGTTTTGGGCTGGGACTTACTTACATTTAGTGACATGTTCAGTACTTTTTACTAGTTTAATTTTATTAAGTTGCATACTTATTTTCGTTTTTTGATCTTAATCAATACTTAAAGTCATTATATATTTGGAGGCCTTGTCAGTGAGGACAGTACTTGTTTGAAATTAGAGCACCTCTCATCGGACTGTGGAGTAACTAGTTTTACAATTTTCTTTTTGTTTTATAATGATAGACAATAATTTTAATTATAACGCTGATTTTTAGTTAGCTCCAAAAAATTAAGGTAAAACGTAAATGGAGGATCGGTAAATATTATATGGAAATAAGTCATATTTTATTCCCTATGAAAGATTTATGCTAAAACCATTAGGAGTGATTAAGTTATACATTAGTTATAACAACACATTTTCATTCGAGTTGCATTTATTCAAATTGAGATGAGTTATTAACTGCTTTTGTGAAATTATTAATTTGTGACTAAGAGTTATTGGGGCTTAAATATACAAAAATTATTATTATAAAGTTTTAATGGAGGGAGGCGGCTGTGTTGACCCCTATGAAGAGAATAAAGATCAACTGTCAAATTATATTAGCTTAATGGATCAAACCTTTTAAATGTTTTTTTTTTTTTGTTCCATTAAACAAAACTATGATGTATCCTCAATCGGTATGAAATTAATGGTATATTCCACAGTATCTATAAACAGGCTAAATAGAATCAAAAGTTCGTTTATATCAGAAAATATACTCATAGAATACTCATTGAAAATAGTAACAGAAAAATAATTCCAATGATGTTTTGTGAGCAAACAATCCCAGATATACAACTCACATACTTAGGCTGTTTAATAGTTTTTTTATCTCAATACTTTAGTTGTTTGAATTTTTTTTTAATTATTTTTTTAGTGACCAAGACGGTTTAACAAATAAAATATTTGGTCAAAAATATCAAGAAGTGTTAAAGAAACCCACGGAGAGACTCCGACCCATCACTCGAGTTTCCTTCTTCCTTAATTTCAATTCTGAGAGCTTTGGCTTGAGAGATGACCTGGACCTGAGAAAATAAGAAAAATATTATTTAGGGTACCCTATTCCAGGAGAGAGCAGAAGAGATTGGAAGAGTTAGAATTTTACCCAGAACGGGAAGCTGTCAGGAAACATGGAGGTGACATGGGCGAGAAAAAAACGGCGATCTCCTGATGTAGGAAGCTTGGCTATCTCCAACACCAGGTGGTGGGGTAACACTAAGAGCAACAGACAATATTATTTTATGGATTTATGTGGATGATGTAGAGAGTAAATATTATATAAGTAACATTATTCAACTTTTTATAAAAGGATAATATAATGAGTGTGGATGTAGAGTGATATTTTTGGAGGCTTTTCTGGCATAAGCATGTTGGTTCGGTTTTTAATATTTGCTTATTTAGATAACGAGGGAAGGACTAGTGTGAATCATTACAGTCTGTATAAAATTGTTTTTAATCGAAGTAAAAAAATGTTGGGCTCAAGTTGAGTACACAAGTATTCTTTTAAATTCAACACCTTTATCTAAGGGTAGATTCTCTTAAGCGCGAACGAACGAGAATTTTTTTAAATTTCAACAGTGGGCTAATGTCTTACCAATAAAAAAAGTGACGACCAGCGAGATGGAAACTTGCAGTGAATCGGAAAAGTTTACTGTAAAGCTCCCAGCTGAGTGGCTTAGTTATGCAGGCCAGGTCGGCAAACTTAATTTGTCCCCCAAGCCCACCCCCGTTGGGGACTATCTGCCTGTTTGGTCTCCGGAGGACCCTAGTCATCGTGCTGAATATGATTACTGATAAGACTTAGTATTAACTGAACCCAATCCGAACGGCATTCAATCACGTAACAGGTCAGATACCTCGGGCATACTGATAAGGCCAGCCTGTTATTATTGAGGCTTCAAAGTGGCAATCAACCCATTAAATGTTCCTCATTAACGAAAGGAGAAAAAGGCTTGGTAAATGCTGAAGGTTGATTTGAAAAGTCTTGTGTCCATCTTAAGATCTTTTCAGACTACGTATAGAGTTGGGATACGGGAAAGGGGTAGAGCAAAAAAACTGATAGTCGTGTGGAAATGTTTATATTTATGTTTGCTTATTGAATGATTGCAGACTAATCGATATTTTTATAGAAATTACTTTATTTTACTCTAGCGATCTTGATCGCTGAAAATTACCTTTAAAAAAAGGTAATCATCCACTGATCCTCAGTGTTCCGATTGATCGCTATATCCGTCTACGCTCCTTAAGCACTGCTGATGAAACCTGGAATAACCATAAGAATAGTTCAAATCTACCTAGATTAGTATAGGTGCATAACATGGTTAGCAAACGTGTTGATTTTTTCGTGCCAGTAGCTAACGCAGATGTCGGGTCGTCACGAGGAGGCTTAGTTGTCCATATCTGATACGTATGTGCCCCGACAGTACACTATGCGCAAGAGAAGAGGGTAGTCTACCTGGTCTTGAAATGATCACGAGTCCACACTCTACATCTGAGGGTAGGCGGAAACCGTCCGGAACCTATAGGCCAGCGTGAACTGGAAAGAGCAGACTGGATTGCTAGAGGATACGCGACAAAGAGGTACATTTGTAGGGCCCCAGAGACCGTCCTCTATATGGAAGTGATTCCCTTCCTAGGAAGCGCTGTTTTTAGCGAGACAAAGCCAGAGTATCCCACCAGGAAGATGTGGGGTCAACACCGGACTAAAGATAACAAGGTTAAGGATATAGGGTTTCATGAGTGATAAGGCAATATTTCGAAACATTAGTGCAGCTGCAATTACCAATTCATAGGGGAGCCGTAGCTTAAATGAATCGGCGTTTTTTTTCTTTAACCCCTTTTTAATATTTTTTAAAATGATAAATTTGTAAGCAGCAATATAAATTAGCTGTGGGTGGCTTCTTCTACTGCATAACTTACGCATTTTAAGGAGTTTGTGACTTAAAACTAACATGATCTTTTTATTGTTAAAATTGTATAAACTGAAAACAGGACAAGTTGATGGGGCTCACCTTCGGGCGGCTAAAACCGGGGGGGGGGATACCCGGTATATATAGCGGGGGGATATATATAATATAACCCAAAACAGCCAATGAGCATGGGTTTTATTTTGGCCTATCGGCTTGCATGAGGTACCTGCTGTTGGCCAGGTGTCTCTAGGGGATGCCTGTGAACTCGTTGCAGCTACGTCATTTATTGTTTACAATATTTACACTGATATGACTTTGTGAATTAGTAATATTATTTAAATTTGTTTATTTAACTAATTTAAATATACACATGGCAAACTCGCTCACTTCAGTGGAGTAGAGGGTAATTTATCTTATGTATTTAGCGGTCACTACAGTAGACATAATGTTTTTAGACGAATTAAGTTTTGGATGGTGATGTCTGTGCCGAAGATCAAAGCCTCTTCCAGAAATACGATAGCTGTAAAATGTTCCTAATACAGTAACTAATATCGTAATTTCCTTAAGAACCGTGTGGTTATTATAAAAAACCTGTGTAACTACTGGAAATGTCCTGCCGAGGTTAATCTATGTTTCTGTGGAAGTTTGAGTCGTTGAGGGAATCCCCTAGCGTTATAGGAAGGAATGATCTCACGGACCAAAGGGATAATCAGAACAGACCAATTGTCAAAAGAGGTTTCTAATAGAGGCAACTAGCCCCATCACCATGAGGCAGGAAATCATTCATTCCTACTTCCTCTGGTCCTCCTTGCACTTGTGACGGCTCAAGTGGATGTCGGAGTCCCTTTTCCGATTATCATCATCCTAGTCTTTGGGTACTCTTATTTTTGTTTGCTATCGTTTTCGAGAGACATTCGCATCAACTTTCTACTCTAGTTCTGGACATCAAACCCATACAAGTTGTGCTAACCATATATATATATATGATATAGGAGCCTGTTGAAACTCTTCCTTCAGTTAATAATAATTACTGAAGAAAGAGTTTCAACAGGCTAAGCCGTCGTACTCTAATGGTGAATATGATCTTGAGCTATCTTAAACGTTCTATCAATATAAATACGAACGTATTAGTTTGTGATTGAGAAACTGTTCTTGAATGACTCTTTGATAAAATGTTACTGGTAATGATTGGTGGGGGATAGGGATGTGAAGAAGGAGAGGATGATGGTGCAATAGATCAACTATGACGCAACCGTTTAACGATTGGAGTTAGTTATCTTATATTATGTATATTGTAGACCATGTTTTGTGTTTAAATTTACTAGAGGGTTCTTAGTTCACTACATTAAACCGACAGAAAATGATGGTTATCTAACTGTGCAAGGACTCTTTTCTAACCTGTATGTTAATGCGAAATTTATTCACAGATTTTTATGCCATACTCTCTTTGCAATGAGCCTATAATGTGTTTCAGCATTCAATACCAGACGTTGCATATTTATCCAAGTTTAATTTGTTTTGTTACTCATTTCAGTTGGCAATCACGTCTCCAGGCATATATGATGAGACTACATGCAATATGCAATGGAAATATTAATCTCGAAACGACGTAATAATAAAAGTAAACTGTGTCCTGTCAATCTTTCTTTAGAATGCATTTTAGCTTTCATTTAGATTGTTAATTAAGTTTTACCATTTTCGGTTGGAAAACAGGACGACTGTGAAAGTTCAATTTAATTATTTTACCTTTGTTTTCTGCATTCTGACATTGAACATTGAACCGAACGGATTTGTTCCTTTCACCGTTCATTACACAACATCGCTTGGTAGTCTACATTTCAATCACTCAGTTTGATTAGGAATATCTGACTGTTCTCACTCATACGAGGAAAACAAAATAAATAAAACCGGGAAAGGCAATGAAGTGTAAACACTTATACACGCAGTAAATTTTCGGGAATAAATAAAAAAGTCCTTTAAATCTCCAAGATGTGTTTTATGTTGTTGTTTTTTAATCATTAACTTAACAAAAAATGAAAAATAGATATTGGATTGAATGTTTTCACGATTAATTTTTTTTCCTCATCCATCCCGTTTGTTATTTCTGAAACAAACCATAATAGTTCACGACTGCTTTCGTAGAAAACACAGGAAGGCCATAACCCTATCCTGGTTGAAAGAAAAGCTCCCTTTCGAGCCTGGGAACAATCTGAAAAAAAAATTGGGAATTCCCGTTGAAACAAATTAGGTGGAGTACGTTTAATTATAATTATTTGTTATTGCAGACTGGTGGGGAAAATTAGGTTAAGAAGTAGTATGTAAGTTAGTTTTAAGTTTGATCAAGAAGGTGAGCCCCATCACCTTTATTGGTCAGCTCAGTCCAGTCATAATGTGTATCATTATATGTGTTGATTCCATTATATAATTTTTATAAAATAACAAAACCTGCAAATCATATAGCGATGCTACAGAAAATACAAAAATAATTTGTAAATAGATTCTCCTGAGGATCTATTAATGTATATAATTATCTGTAAATTTAAAGAGGCTATGAAAAAAAAAATGCTATTACAATTTTTATTATTTGTTATTTTATTAGTTTAATTATTATCATTTGTTATTGAGATATAGGCTGTATAGGACCCGTTTTAGTAACAAAGTAGAAACAGTACGACATAAGTCTTACCGGTTTTCGCACTTGTCGCTTCGTCTCAAATGGATGATTTAGAAAATGTGTCGTCCGACCAGCTCTGCTGTATGATGCCCCACTATTTAATCACTACACTGACAATACTGCTAAAATTCTCCAATGGGATCATGAGAAAAGTTGTCAGACTTTTGCTTGGTGTGGCGTGGGTGGGCGAGTTCATTTTTTTAACAAGTTTTAACAGGTTTTTTTTAAGTTTTAACACTATGACCCCACCACCTCTCCCGTATCGATGGCAACAGACAACAGTCTGGGAAAAATTAGGTAAGGTTAAGATTTAGTATGTAAGTTGGTTTAGGGGCTTTTTCCCATCCAGCTTTCTCAATGTACTATCTAGGTATAAAAATGGATAGGCATATCTATTTCTCTACTCATTTTGGTAATAAAATTGAAAAAATACGACACAGGTCTTACAGGCTTCGGCACTTGCTAACTTCACCCAACCTGTCGCTGCGTCTTAAACTGGTGATATATAAATGCGTCCACCGGTCAGCTCTGCTGTACGGTGCCCCGCTATGTAACCACTTGACTAACAATACAGCCAAATTTCTCCTACAATTCTAGAATGGGATCATGAGAAAAGTGGTCCCACATACCTCTCTCGAGAGGTTGAAGAACGCCGACTTGCACCCGTTGCTTGGTGTGCCGTCGGTGGGTGAGTTCATCCGCCGGAGACACATCAAGTTTTTTGACTCGTTGCAGCACAGCAAAGTACAGCACAGTGTTTAACATTATGGCCCCACCGCTCTTCCCACATCGATGACAACATACTGTCGAAGGAAATTAGGTTAATATTTTTTTGTTAGATGTAACTTAGTTTTGAGTCTATGGTTCATAAGGTGAGCCCTATCACTTTTAAATGTGTTTAAATTATATAAAATTATTACAAATTGTTTAAAATGTAGCCAAGGTAGAGGACATGCAATGTCCTACTATTATTAGATTCATTTTTGTAGAATCTATACTGATTTCCATAATTTATAATAACAAGGGGATATGAAGGGAAAAAAATGATGTATAATTTAAGGAATATTAAGTAAAGTGAGAGAACTAAAACAATTGTTGCCACCTAGTTTCTTTCACATTCATCCTGATCTCACGGAACTGATGTACTGAAAGGTTATATGATATGACATCTCAAGAAACACCGTTTGTTCATTATTCATGATGTTCTCGCAACCCACTACCCTTCCCATAAAATGGATTATATGTTGGAATAATTATTAAGCAAATAATCTTCATAGGGACAAGTATCATGATGGTTTAGATTGGTTAGGAACTCGGACTAGAGGGTAGGGGTGTGGCCCGCATTGTACGTCTATTAGGGCGACAGGCCAGGGCCTGCTACAGTCTCCTTCCGTATATTTAGGGGAGGCACGTAGCGGCAATCCCAGCTGCTACTCCCCCCCTCACCAACGTGCCGTATTTACTTCTTGGCCTTTTTCCTTTCCTCTTCAGTAACGTATATTACCGAGGACAGTCGCGGAGCAGCGGGGACTACATAAAAATATGTGACAGCTACGTGATCTGAGCCAATGGCCCACGGCTTGTGGACTGAAGGCCAGTGAACTTACAAGACAGCGGCTCTCAGTGAAACGTCACTGAAGGGTTAAAAGGATCCGATATATCATCATAACGAAGCACTTTTTATAAGTTCAACGATGTGTCATTATTAATTGTCAAAAGCATTATCATAAATGCCTTCATCATACTCCAGTCCTCTTACACCTCTACTTTGGCATTTACACCTCTACTCTACCAGTCCTCTAATTTGGCATTCGAGTATGCTCTCCCCCGTGTTTACTTTTCCCTTGAGGCAATCAGGTCCAATGTCTCTTGAAGTCCTTACCATGTCGTTTTGTCTACAACTTCTTGTAAACCTTCATGACGATTGTTTCAATCCATTCGGATTTGGTAGCCAAACCACTCATCGGTTTAAGATGGATTTTTAGAATGATGACAGTATTATTTATGATGTTCCTTGTAGTATTATCATCCTGTTTCCTCTAGTGCCGCACATCTATAGTACTATTCGTCCAAGATCCCGATTAGAACTGGAATGTCTGATTAGCAAAATCTCATTTTGGTATCATTGCCTATCCCACTCCCGAACGAAATACTTAATTAGTGTCCTTTGTAGTAATACCAACCAACCACTTGTGGGCCAATGAAAAAATGATGCTACTTATAAGTAATAATAAACTAATCCATTCCAGGACATCTCGGGCAAATGACTCTCAGAAGTTCCTGCAATCGGTTCTCTAAACCAGATATCCTATTATTAGCTCGTTATTTCCCCTCGTGTGGTCGAGAAGACCTAAGTAAAGAGTACCTTCATTTACTCTGGGACAACAGGGGGGGGGGGTCTAGAGATTAAAGTCCAAATGCTTTCATTTTTGGGATTATATAAATTAATAGATTTCTCTTGTTGATAAATACCTGAAATCTTTCAATATCAATTGAGTTTATTGGCTTGGTTACTGAAATATCCAGACAATTGAATTGGAAGGATTAGCCGATTTCAATCGGACTGAACCTAGTGCACCTGGTGAACCGTTTCGTGAAGTTAAAGCACTGTAATGATTACATTAGTAATTGCTGGTGAGGCCTACCGTATCACCAAAGCCCCTGAAGCTAATTATTCCTGTTCTGTTTGCTTTTGCGGCCTGTTGTTTCCCCTCTACCACCCCCTCACTTCTAATTATAATCATCTATTCGTTCCGATCACTGGGCTAAGCAGATAAGTATTAATGAGTTCATTTCCATGATTGCCGTTTTTGCATTCATTAATTGCACTGCGTCAATTGAAACATTATGAATTCAACGTCGTCGTTCGAAAAAAAACACATGCTAGTCGAGTATTTCCTAGGTTTCTTTTATAGTTAAAAAAAAAAACAAATTGCGGAAACCCTTTTCCTGCCCGCATTTAACATTTTTTTGTGGCTTTGTACAGTTTAGACCTTTCAGTCATTCTTGGATAATGGGTGAGTGTGTTGTCATTGTGAACGGTTTTATTAAGACAGGACGTTCCCTATCCCCCTTAGTTCAAATCATTAATACAGATTGTTAACAGAATGGCTTTCTATATAGATATCCTGTTTTTTATTGAGTCCGATGTGGTATTCATGCTCTTTCTATCGATATTGGTATGTAGTTTCCAGTCTATTCTTTCACAGAAGTGGAAACAATGATGTCATATTGTGTCAGATATTGGAAGATCTTGTGATGACTGATCGACGAAATGTGCGTAAAATAACATCAGAAAATAACACCGTGCCACCTGCATATGTAAAAATGTCAGTACGTTCACATCGGTAAGTTCAGAAACAATTAATAATTTCAAAGAGGTTATTCTCTAAGTAGCTCATCTTCTGTAAAAAAAAACTTGATTCTAGATGTACCTTCAGAAGAGAGCTAACAGAGATAAATTCCGCGTATTAATTTTTAAATAAATAATATTCTTGTGGTTGTAATGATATTCACTGGTTTTGATATACATGTACTCATCTAAAACTTTCTTATTATTTCAGTCTGCTTGAAAATAATTCTTACGTGAGGAGATTGTGCGGTAGAATAAAAGGGTGAATTATTGAGTAACTCGGGAGTAGTAAGAGACCAATTTCGTGTTTATAAACCTGTTGCTGAAATAATTCACCTTTCTATTCAACCACACAATCTCCTCTATTTTAGCAACTTCCCAAAAGGAAATTATTTTTCGAAAGTGCTAGACTTGAGCACTCATTAGAATTGAGCCCTCATATGTTAGGGGGGGGGGGAATGCTCTCAAAATAAGCTTTCAGTGTAAAATATCATTAATGTAAAACTGTGCTGTGACAAAATTGTAGGCACAATTTTTATGAGTCTTATGCCTCGGACGTTTTAGTGTGTATCAATATTTTCGTTTAAATTATTTTGAGTATAATATTCAATTTTAATATAAATATTTTCTTTTATTAAATTTCAATCGTTGCATGTACCCTTGAAAAGGGAAATAATTAGCTTGCAAACTAAGTATATACATACAGTACTAACGCCAACACAAAAGTGGCTGATGACTGTCCGTCACGCTACCTTTCGTGTTAGACCAGCTGGTTCAACGCCAGTAGCAATCCTCTTGTCGAATAGAATTGACATTGGTGTGGATGGAACATTTTGGGAATCGGTGAAAGTATTTTGTCTTATTTTATTGTGCCACTCATTCACATGCCTTTTGCCAAATTGATTTAATTTCACCTATTTAATGAATTTACAAAATATTTTTGTTAAAAGATTTTTAAACCAAATATTATAATCCTTACCCACTGAATAATACAATAGGTACAGACATAAAAGTGGTATAACGGAAAAACGATTCTTGGCGGAGTAGCAGGTGGTTTTTAACCCAGATCCCCGGAGTCTTTGTTCTCGAGTTTATCCCTTCAAGTTATAGGAATATTATATAATCCCTTCCACATCTATACGCCATTTTTAATTTAATTTCCCACTCCTTTTGCATAATAGTAAACGGTGTCTATGGTTGCTGTCTATTTTTCTGTCAAAAGTTTTTTTTATTAATTTTTTTGGGACTCTACCAGGCTTAATGGGTTTTCTGGGATACGACCCACTGTCATTGCAAAAGTACTTTTCCATTGTTGATACCGCCTTCGACTCGTGCTTTTGATCCAAAATTATTATTTAATTTTATCACGCACATCGAGATGAATGCGAGTGTGAAGATGGCGACAGCTAGTTCTTCGTGCGAGTCCATGGTAGAAGTAACGGAATCACATTTCTAAGGTGCTAATGATTAGTAAATAATTTGTAAATGGCGAGCCATATGATGATCTGTGCTTTCAATTTCCATTCTTGCATAGCATAAAATTTGATCACATAACGGTAAAGGGTTAATATTGTTTTGTAATTATAGTCCATATTTCACACCATTAATTGTAATTATACATGGTTCTCATCATTAATTAGAGCGTTAATTAATGTTCAATTTGATACTTTACTCAATTTGATAGAAAGCATTATACCTTTTGACATGCATGACTGTGTCGACAGGTCTTTGTGTGAGATGGAAGAAGGTGAGGGCTCTTTTTGAGAAACAAATTCCAAAATTTTACAAGACAGTCATCTAAAATGTCTTAAGCAGTCAGAATCCTCCTCCATCTCACACAAGGGCCTGTCGCAGGCATGCTTAGTATGTCCGTTTGACGAAAACCCAACAATTCACTTTTATTGACCCAAGCCGATTTCCCAACAAACTTTCCTACTCATTTATATACACGCAGCTAACAGTATAATAATAAAGTTGGGTTATCAGGGGTTAGCTAAACCGATCCGCGAATCTTCATCCACTAAATGGACGAGGGTTAGACGATGGCCAGTTAGGATCCCGGGTAAAAGTAAAGTATATTGCTAATTGATGGGCAAATTTCCGTGTTGATTCCAATTAAAAGACGAACCGAAACCAAGTGGGCGAACCAAGGAGGTAGTGAGATCTCATTAGCTGCCTTAAGGGAGAGGCTCTACTTTTTTTTCTTAATGGTCTTTCGTATGTCTGTCTGCCTGTCTGTATGTTTACCAGTAATCCTCTATCTGGGATTTCAATCATACAAGCCAAAATATCTCTTTGACTTGGGTTAGGTCGTTATACAATTTCAGAAAGTATGGAAAACTCAAATTTGAAAAAGACGTGGGACAGCTAACTTCTTTTTTTTTTTTAGCTCCAAACTTAGAAACCATTTAACATTTGACGTTATGTTTTTTCCCCCTTCTGATTCAGCACGAGTTATTACATGAGGCACTATTAAAGAGCTTCTGCAGAATATCACAAATTAAATACGATAAAAAACATTTATGTCAAAAACTCTTAAACCTTAATTGTGGTAAAAACATTAATGTTACGCAACTCCGATAACAGAAATCTTTAGAAATATACATTATATAGTCTATTTGAATGATATCATTTACGATATTAAATCAAATAAGTAGTCTCAAGGGAAAGTTATTTTTTTTCATCCAACTTCTCGTTAAATCTATTTACGAATCCTTTTTCCTCGTCGAAACGGCCCAAGCGAAAGGGTTTTAAAGTTGCCGCGCTTTGAATTGGGTAGGTAGGAATTTAATTGTTCGTTATCTTGTGAATCTGCTGAATGTTAGCAATCCAATTTGTAACTCGGAAAGTCGCGAGCTAGTTCCGCTCCAATTCCCCGCTCACAGCGAGTTGTATGATTTAACTCAGTATCGAATAAATTTCGTGTCCAAGGATACCTACCTACCGCCTTCCACCTAAACTTCTGAACTTTTGGGATTCGTTCTTATCGGATAGATGGCCGGACAATCGTTTCTGATAAGGGCTATAATCGTGTTTAAGAAAATATAAACGACGCGTATTTATATTGACATGTAAAAATCTTATCATTAGCCTTTATTAAGTGTAATTTTAATCATTATAAAGTTTATTTCGACTTTAAACTTTCATATTCGTATTAAAAATTTTTTTATTCTACACTTTAAAAAGTGTTTATGTACACTTGCCTTTGCCTTTTACGGGGCAGGTTATTGTTTTTAGTTAAAAAATAGTCACTTAATGTTAATGTCAAGAAATCATCATAAGCCAATAGTGATATTTTGTATGTCTGAAATAAGTTACTTCGAACAAAAGCCTGTACCCGGATAAACTATCGGGTGTAATGACTAACGATTATTGTGTAATTCATTAGACATCCCTGAGTAGAATGGATTTATGTAAAACTTAACATCGAGTGAATATTTCCTGAAATCTCATATGTCTGCCGTTTCTCCATTCTTGAACTCATCCCTTCCAAGTTCATGAAATTCCATAGTAGCCTATCCAACCACCCTAATCCCGTAGCACAGTCATTGAACTGCACCACTCATCCCTATAATCCTCCTCGGAGACTGAAACGGCTGTGGCCTCGTGAAAACCATGATAGGACCTCAATTAAATGCTGAGCCGTTCAGTCCTTTCACACTTACTTATTTCTTTATCAATGAAGTTTCCTCTCATTTTCTTCGAAGTCACTTGTGAATAATTATCCGGTTTCAACCCTACTTGGGTAAACAATTTAAAAAGAGTCTAGAATTTGCATCAGTGTAGCCTTTAGGGTGGTCGTATTTAATCAATATTATGGATTTCCTCTGAAAGGAAGCACTTGTGTTTCATATGTTTTGTCTCCCTATTGATTGAACTCTGTGGAGGTAAAATATTAGTAATTTAAAACAATTTTCGGATGTCTACTGAAACATGATTCTTTTGTTTATCTCTAATTTTTGTTCTAAATGATACTATTTATTTTTATTTACTTATTATTTTCATATCATGAAAAATTTATACACTCAAAATATTTTTTTTTTTTAAGAATATGTTAAATATTTCCTTTCCGTTTTTCCTTATTTAGGCCACAATCATATATACTGTAATGAGATTTTATAATCAAACTAAATTTGTCTAATAGAAGATTCAACCTTATAGAGTGAACTCGATTTTCTGTGTAAGCTTCAAAATGAAATTCACCCTTTGATAAGCCCTAATGAAAGTCTTATGAGACAAAATAGTTGTGATTGGTTAGCTTCAGCAACGAGGAGCGCCCTTCTAATAGGCACTACCTTCACAATATCTCTTGCATTACGTACATCAAAGGACTACTAAATGGAATTAAGCCATTGAAATTTTGTTCAAGGATCAAAGAGGTTTTACGGCTAAATTACTCGTGAGAAGTAAATATCAACATTAATCAAGCAAAGTTTGTTGAGGTGGAGGGTCACTTGTTAATAACTTAAAAGGGCTGATGTTAAGAAACTTCGTAGTAGATATTGTTGGTATAGAATCAACATATTTCCTAGATGTTATGATATTGTTATCTGATTATTTCGTTCGACGATATATTTTGACAAAACACCGTGAACAAACCCATTTGGCAAATTAACAATGCATATGCTACTTTATAAATACAAAACAATGTCTCTTAAATATTTACAAAGTGTTTCATCGGTAAAATATAATATTTAATCGTATACCCTACTCGATATCATTTGAATCTTTACTAATTAAAATTAATGAGCCTTAAATATTTCTTATCGGGCTAATGTTTATGGGATTCATGTTATCAGGTCGTGAAGTTGAACGTCCGTATAAGATTTCTTGCCTACGGAAGAATTATCATTGCATGAAAGTTTCCTTTTTTGTGATCTTTCTAATATCATTCGTCTTACGAAAATTCAATTAATATTCTATTTATTGTTTGAGGGATCATATTTTCAACATCCGTGAAATTGCGTCTACCCATAAAAGAATGTTTTGACATCAACCATGAACTAATGGTAGTTTTTTAATTTATTTTTTATTGGTATGGTAATTGTTGAAATATATATTATAAAACCTATATCGAACAATTGTAATTTTAGTTAAAACCAATTCATTTTATTTCCTGGACTATCTTGGTTTCTTAAAATTCGCCTTTTCATAAATTTAATGAAGCCTGGATTAAACGGCATTAAACTCAAATTAACATAGTTCACTATTAGTGATATTTGTTGAATTTTTTTCAAAACTTTTGTCTTACCTTCAATTTTGTGTCATATATTACAGAGGAAAATCAGGATTAATGGCTTTTTTTTTACTTTTTTCAGGTTTGATTGTAACATGTTTTTTATTAATTTGTGAACCCTAAGGCATACAGTCTAATCATGATACTGTTCAATTTAGGTTTTTAAATAACATCGCCTCTTAGTGTTATTTTCTTTGATTGGCAAGCGCTGCCAACATCTCGCGTCTGTCATCATCAGGCTGTAATAATTACTCAACATGAAAAAAACATTAAAAATGTAAAAACAGTTAAAATATAGAAAATATTATATTTTGATGTTTTTTTATGTATTTTTGTATAATTGACATAGTTTGAGAATAAATGCTCATAAAGAGTAAGAAACATTGGTTTTATTTAAAACCTTAATTATACCATCTTTTCCAATTTAATGCAGGTGTTTAGATTCCGGGCAAAGTTCCTGTCTGGAGAGGCCATAATGTTATAGTTCTATCGCATGAGGGCGCAGTGGCATCCGAGGACATATCGATCTTGCGACCTCCTGCCCTGAAGAGAGGCGATGGACAGATCAGGCCGTGGATGATGGAGGACTTGAGGACAAATCGGCTCCTCCGCTAATGCAGTCTCGATCCTGGGACGTTGAGCGATGGCCTTTCCCCGACCATATTTTATGTTAAACCCCGCACCGGATTGACAAATCCACTTGTCCGTCGCATTGCGACTGCGGTATATTGTAGCCGCTTTGCGATTATTACGTTGCTCTAATCGCCATGTCACAATTAACAATGACTATACCTTCATTTTCTGTGTTAGGAGTGCTAAAAATTATTCTAACGATAACAATAATATTACGATCTATATCACCCTTGGAATATGTCCCTTAAGAACAAACAAAAACAGGTATCTTTGACAGTATAAGTCTCTGGTAATATTCAAATTGTACAGAGAAATAAAATATATCATATATAAAAAATCAAACAAGCAATAAGGAAAGATAAAATACGAAATGTATTATACAAATAAAAATAAAACGCACAAATTCTTCAAGAATTAAAAATATAATCTGTAATAAATATAAACAAGAACAATACGAAAAAAATATTGCCATAAACATATCTACGAATTACAACAGTTTTAACTTTGAAAAGCCGGCTTCAGGGGTGCTTGAGGCTTTGTTTTCTCTATAGTGCATCGGATCCACAAGATGGTTGCTGTGTTCAATAGTATTAAAACCCCACAACACGTAACGAATTTCTTTCTAAGCACTGTAAAGAAGTTAAAATAATTGCTGTTTTAAAACCAAAATCAAGAAAATTATGTTATACATGCGGACATGTATGGCCCTTGTGGTTGAAATGCCTAAAGGCAAACAGCAACTCATACTGTTTCAGATTGGCTAATGAATTGAACTACTTTTAATTGGCGTATGAATCGAATCTCTCTAATTGCGCTTAGAAATCCGTACGCAGATATCTGTAAGGTTTTTATCATGAAATAAAATTGTATCAACCATCTTGTTAGGAGATGCATTGAACCTTTAATAGATATCCTCGTCCGGGCAACTCGCACCAAGCCATTATGCGGTCTTCTCTTCATTGTTTCCTATTTATAATTTCATCATGGTTCGTCCAATAATTCATATTGCTGGCTAAATATTGTAACTATATGTCTTTCTTTACAATGCACAACCGTCCCTGCATTTTATGGAGTTTCCTCTTTGATGTAGTTCTTGTCTGAATTAAAATAACCCAAGTGCGCTGACCGGTGCCATAATCCCGATTGTATTGGAATAGGCGCACCACAGTCTTCTTAACAGCCTTCGGAGTCGGCCTCCGAGGGGACACCTCGAATTATGATGGTTTTGAGAACCAATCCCTGGGCCTGCAAATCAGGCTCGCTGGAAAACCCCGTCCGTTCAACAAATCTCATTAATTTTATTTTATTCCAACGCGTTTCTTATATTTATACCATTTCATCCACCCCGCCCCCCCCCCAAAGCCTCCACATGCCTTATCTTCAACAAATAACTTCCATTCAATACTCCAGCATTTCCACCGGAATTCCTGAATGGGATCTGAGGATTATTCTTGCATTCACTGCGCATATTGTTCAAGTCTAATTGAATCCGTTTGAATGAAAGTAATCTCAGTTTTATCTGCGCTCTAGTACGGACGGCTGCTATTATCCTCTTTTCCCTATTCCATCCTGCGGGGTATATACAGGTGATACTGATACCCTGACTTCTTTCCCAATAACCCTTCTAGACTAATTGTATGGTAATAATAGTATAAAATAATGAAGCCTTACATAGTTTATACCAATTAAATGCATACATTTATCCACCCCGCAGTTTAGTGTCCAGCAGGATGATTTCTAACTACGGAGACCCGGGTTCCAAGCCGGTTTGCCTCAGGAATTTTTTTAGATGGATCTTTTTTTGGTGAGCTCAACAGCCTCGTGAGGATGAATGAATAGTTTCTTAAATAAAGAAGTAGCGAATACGATTAAGAAAACTGAATTTAAGGCTGAGAGGTAACAAGGCCTAGTGGTGATTACACAGCTCTTCAGTGTCACCTACCAACTACGTCGACAGTGAGTGTTATAAGAGGCCTTATATAAGGCCATTTTTTATAATATAGAAGTCAAGTCAAAACGCAGTGCCTTTTTTCCTAATGTTTTAGGAATATAAAATTTCAGATCGTTGTACCTTTTACGTCTGCTGATATTGAAAAATTTTATTAATAAAAGGAGCCCAAGAATTTTACCAGACGACTCTTCCACATTTGTTAAAATTGAAACCTCCCATCGGCCCTAACCGCTAAGTAACCCCAGGAGAACTTAGCGTGAATAAATAATTAATATGGGTTCATGAAATGTGATTCTTTTCAATAAATTTTAGTTCTATTATCAACATTTTCAACTTTATGGTATTTGACATCTCTCCAAATCAATTACTGACCCAAATCAACGGTTGAGTGCTGCAACTGACAGTTGAAATGAGCTTGCTGATAGCTAATCTAAAATTTAAATTTAGTACTAAACGTTGTACATTGTAGTTCACTGATGCATACCAAATACTATTTTTTGTACATTAGAAGGAAGAACGAGAAAGAAAATGAATTCTAAACACAATAATACAACCCTTGCTGTTAAAAAAAAAAGGTATGACTGTGCTAGTCAAGTATTTATTGATATCTAAAATAGTCTACTTAAATTAGATATATTATGGCATTCTTTTATTATGACATGGTATTCTTATGTTCTACGGTAGTGTCCTTGAAAATGTAATTAGATTGATTTGAAATTTTAACGGTTTCTACAAAATGAGCATATGTCGATTAGGTTTTAGCTAAAATAAAATAACGGAAAGTAAGTAAAAAGTATTAATAATTAAAACATTTTTTTTCATTCATCGGTTTTATTAGGATTTTTTTCAGTATTTTATCTATCTACAATTTTTTTTTTTTTTTTTTAAACAGCCGTTTATCAGTCAGCGGATAATTTTAGCCAGAAATTCCAATTATTTTTTCTTGATTATTTGATAGGTGTTGATAAAACTTTCTCGTAGACTCCGGTTATCACTCGTAAATATTTTAATATAGCTCTTTTACTTTCTACGCATTTAGTTTCTTAAAAACGAAACTATTTGTGTGAAAGCATTTGTAAAAAAAAATTAGTTTTAATATTTCTTAAATTTTAAAAATAATATCTATTAAGTAACGTAGTAGAAATACTTGCTCTACTGATGCATGAAGGGAGGTATGTACTCGTATGTTAAGAAAACGTCTAATTTTGTTTATTTATTCTTTTTTACAAGCTCTTTGACCAGCTGATCCTGCCTGTTCTCAAAAACAGAGACATTCTCAAAATAATATATGTATAGTAGTTAGACTGACTGAAGTATTAGATTTACAATTTTTTCCATCTTCACAATTTAATTATAAATCAATTAATAGATTGCTTAAAATTAAATACTTAAAACTCCTTCCCTCCCATTAAAATACTAAATAAATGAAAATCGCTAACTAAACCATGCATCAATTTTCTGTAAAAAATAAATAAATAGATACAATTTTCAATGTATAAGGTCAACAATTAAAGTAAAATAAATGAATAAATGAAGGACCGTTTACCTCAGAATGTTGCTAATATTAGCGGTGTATAAGTTGCTACTGGATATATACCGCCTTTGAACTATCTGCGCTTATCTGCACAACATGATACCACTGGTTCGTTACAGGAACGATACCGACAGAACTGCTCACAAATTACAAACGAACTTACAAAAGTTTAATTTTTTTACCAGGATGATTTGAAATTTTTTCCAGTTTATAATAAACTATTTTTACACCTTATCCACATTATTTATTATCTTAATCTCTACTGGGATTTCTGGAAATAAAGACCAATACTGATTCATTTTGTTTATGCAATCGGGCTTTAATCACCTAAACAAATCAATATTTGTCTTTCACCATCAGTAGCCAGTGCTCTACACATCTTTTTAAAATCCCTTTACGAAGACTTACTGTTGAAGAGCAAGGGAGGGCTTTGGCTCTTTTAGAGTAAGGCCATTCTCAGTGTGATGTTGGCTGTAGACTTGGTTGCTCTCACATATTTATTGGAAGAGCCTGGTCACGATACCAGGGAGCAGGTACTGCCCAGTACACTCATGGAGGAGGCCGAGTTCGATAAAGTATCCTTCAGCAGGACCGATATTTGAAAATTTATACCACTAGGATACGAGATTTAACAGTTGGACAACTGCAAAGTGTTTTTGAGGAGGCAACAGCGCGCATTTCAAGTTAAACACTTAGAAACCGCCTCCTTGAAGTCGGTGAGGTCAAGAAGACCTGCGGTTTTCTTTCAATAAGACAAAAGCACGTCTCATATGGGCTTGTCAGCATGTTGATTTGACTAATGAGGCCTGAAACCGTTGTTTATTTACTGATGAATCAAAATGTGTTCTTCATCATCACGGCCAACGTTTTAGAATTTGGAGAGAGAGAGAAAAACAGAAATTTAAGGCAGGTATGACTGAATCAGTACCGTCTTATGTATTAGGTTCTGATGAATGATGGTCTGGACAGGGATATCGAGTAATCGAAAAACTCAGCTGTTGTTGTTCTTAATGAGTACGTGAGAGCACAAACATCCCTGGCCAATGCCATAAGGCCTGTTATTTTCCCTTTATCGCAAGAAATCGGGGAAAACTTCATTCTTGTCTATGTTAATGGTCGACCTCATTGAGCAAAGCTGGTTGAACTTTATTTAGAGGAACAAGAAATGACGCCTATGAACTGGCCCAATTGTTCAGCCGACATGAATCCAATTGAGCAAGTTTGGGATGAACTCTAACGCCATTTACATGCGTTCGCCCTGTTTAGGTAGCTGGCAAGAACTTGCATGTGCACTAATTGAGGAACGGGGTTCTTTCCCCCAACATTGCATTTTGAGCCTAATTACTCTAATGTATATCCTTAATTCAAAGCTGAGGAGGCCCAACATCCTACTAAATATGTTGAAAAATGAATAAACAACAATGCCTTTCATCTTTAAATTATAAAAATTGAATTTGGATTTTTTCATAATTATCAACTAACAATTTTTATAAGTGATCCACTTCAGTTTGTGAGCAATTTATTTGTTTGTTTTTTTGGCTTTTTTAGCAACGATATGTTTTTTGCTTTTTTTTAACGCTGAGATAGGGTTTTGAAGTGTATTTGCAGGCATGACTGGTGCATGGCTGAGCGCCACGTGGAGTGAGTGAGCATCCAAAGCAGAAGTGGCTGGAACCATTGAAGGGTTCAACGAACCTACACCCTGGGTCACTTGGCTTCACCGTTACCTAGTCCAACTTCTTAGCGGACCGGTCCCCCCCCTCCTCTCTTTCCTGCTAGCAGATCCATAATAATCAACCCACGAGCTCTCAGCCTAACAGCCCTGTATAATACAGGCTTAATTAAAGTAAGGATATAGATATCTATACTTACCTTGTGTGCTTGATATGCTAATTAAATCAAATCGCAAATCCCTGTTATAATCGACAGAAAGTATAATAAAATCGTCGATCCAAGGATCAGTGGCCTCATTCTGTTTTATCTTAATTACATCAAACATTATTTCTGAAGCCGAATGGTGAGGTCCATGTATCATTCAGGTACGAAACGTACGCTCACGAATCACTCTGTCTAAAGCTTAAAAGCTTTTTGTATGATCTTAAAAAAAAGCTAAGGGTCTCTCGCAATATATTTATTAATATGCCATCCTCAGTCGTGGTTTCGCCTATTCAGGAATCCTCTGGAACAATTCAGTTCAAGAAACACATTTTCATATTTAGAAGAATAAAACATGAAAACACTTGACTTAACAAATAATTATATTGGGTATAATAAGAATAGTTTAACAGCAATATACTCGTATAAGGGTTAATATTTCTTCCTAATTTACATAACTCAACCTGCTTTGGGCATTCAAGTGATCATATCAAAGTATGGTTTAATTTTTTTTTCTTTAATTTGATTTTTTTATAATAAATGGCCAAATAGCAACTTATTTTCAATTGTGTAGCATTAATCGTGATATTACTTGTTATCAAAACCTGACAAGTTGATATTGTCCGATTCTTTCGTAGATTTTAAAGGTTTAGTCTGGACTTTGCAGTAATGATTTTTGAATACTATATTTTTCCCCTTGCCGGAAATGACGATTTCATATGAAATTAATAATTATATGTTTCATTTTAAGCCTAGTATTAATTCATTTTCAATAATGGATATTTTGTTTTCTTAAAATTCTACAGTTAATAGAAATATTAAAACACAGAAAAAAAGGGGTAGAGCTGAGAAGATACGAGACCATTCAAATGCTGCTTAGTTGGGCTTAATATTTTCTGTACTTAATTTGTATTTAGCAATATTTTAGTTACTTCTTGTGCCATTTTTTTTATAATGTGATTGACATAATAACAGAGTACTTTATTTTGAAAAAGGACTCCTAGATTTTTATATTTTTCTTTGAGCAATACCGAAAGGGCAGTTTATCTTTCATCGGCCAGAAAATACTTCAAAATTTCAAGTATATTATAATGCAATTACTATTTTTTTCTAAGAATGTAAAAAAAAGCAGAAAAAGATAATTTTGAAAGTAAATGCTTATTATTACAAAAAAGTAACTGGTTTCTTCATTTTAAACACCAATAATTACAATAATCTTTACAGGAATTATAGAATATGTCTCTTTGTATTTTTTCAAATTTAATTATGTATAATAATAAATTATGAGTCCACTAATTCAGGAAAAACAATAATCTGAAATAAAACATAGAAAACTGAATTGCCATATTACCCCTTTAAGTGCTCAAAGCCACCACAGTGAATCTAAGTGAACCAGTCCAACACTGCTACACATTGAAAGGGATAGGTTATTTGGCCTAATATTTACATACAATTGTGATAATTATCTAGTTATTAATTATGCTTTACTATCCGTCAATGTTAAAATAGGCGTTAGATTTTTACGGTTCCATTTCTTATTTATCTTTATTTCTATCCTTTAATATAATCAAATATACCTTTATTCAGGTTGTATGGAAAATTTAGTGCCTGTACGTCGATATTGTACGCCTGCGCCCATAAATAATAAATATTGCTGAAACACCATCGGTTGCTTTATCGCAACCACCTGGCTCTTCTTGCCGGCATGATTTCAGGTCCCCTCAAGTCCACCTGGAGATTTATTGCCCGCCCTCCCTGCTACAATCATCCTTTAATTCACACCGTAATCTGGGTTCTCACATGCTCGGCGGACATACTACTAATAGTATGTCCTGACTACTTAATTGTAATAAGATTGCCTTATATGTAGTTAATGGGTCATCTTTACATACTTGCTTAAAAAATTAAGTATTTGAATATTCTAAATGTCTATTGAACTATCGAGAGTGCATGTCCTGCCTATCAGATGTGTGGGGATGGGGTGTGGCCTGAGCCCCGATGGGCGTTGCCCCTTCAGATGATCATGCTTATACGATATACAGCTGATGTGTTCAATTCAATAGTATTACAACCAGAACACACGTAAAAAAAATCTTTACAGGCACTGTGAAATAACAATAAAAGTTAAAATAATTACAGATTCACAGGTGTAGATATAGATCGGCACCAATGAACGTTGTTGTACGTCAATGACATGCGTGTTTGAAGTTAACATACAAAAAAGGAACAAAAAAAAAACCATTCGATTTCCCAATTGATTATTTCATCCGAATGGATCTATACCTCCAAATGCTTTGGATGTTATAAAAGAGTGGCAACCACTAGATAGCCAACACTGGGGGGGGGGCACCTAAACGGTGTGCGAATTATTATAAAATCCATGTTATATATACTAGTCGATTGTTTATTTCAAGGCTCAATCAACAGCTTTACCACATTCTTAACATACGATTGCATTGACCTGAAATGTAAAGCTTTACACTTACTCACAGGAACCACCAAACAATCCAACCTAGCGATGGTTGAGGGATTCAAATCAAAACAACTTCCACCCAACTAGTGCCACAAGTCCCAAAAGCGTAGTATGTACCTACTTAATCGGGGATTCCATCAAATATTATTTTGACGCCCCTATCCACAAGACTTACCCGACGATCCGGTTGGAACTGCAATATTAATTTTATTCTATTAGATCAAAAGGCAAGGCTACCATCTTATTGATGTTTCTATTCCTTTGCAAAACATCAAAATTACTGATAAAATACAAAACATCAGTTTATAAAACGCTCTGTTAACCTATTCATCGCCAGCCTGGTAAGACCTGTAATAATATCTACATGATATAATATACGCTACCAATGACATCGGCTTCAGATGTAACGTAATAAAAGAAAACACTCGAAGGATCCATGAAAATTGTAAGAGTAACAACAATAGTTTAGTAAAAATTAATATGCATAATGTTTATACTTGGAAGAAGACACATTAAGACATTAATTTTATCCTTAAGGACCACTAGAAATTAGTAGTTTAGTTGTATGTTTTTTTGTTTTAGATTTTGTACATACAAATAAATAAGATGTTCTGGCGTATAGCATCAAAGGGGAAAAAATGAATTTTATCAATTTAAATTAAAGGCTGTTAATCTTTATTGTTCGCATGGGAATTCACTAGTTATCCTCTCTCATGCGGCTTGTATCAAATTTACGATCTGGTAAATATAATGTCAAAATTAAAAAAAGAATAAATTATTGGTCCTTTTTATAGCAATATAATTTTTACTCCTACTTTATCCGTAGGATAGAGGCTATTGAATATCGGATAAATTTCAGATTTATTCAAGTTGAGATAAATGCGACCGTACTAGTTGATAACAACGGATGGGACTTGGACCCAGGAATATCCGAAATCATCTGGTTTTGCAGGGAGATAATTCATCCATGGAACTGCAATGCTGAGATATGTTTTTTCCCGATTCATGGATAGTATCAGTGTCATGAATGAAGAGTGAGAGGGGAAAAAAACGTGTCGATTTATCGTGTTGGCTAAGTACTTGATGCTTCGATTGCAATGGTGTATTAATATATTTTTGGAAAACTAAGTTACTTTATTGAGTGCTTATAAGTCAATTAGTCTATATAATTATTTTCATTTCATGATGAGGAAAATATTATATAGTATTAATTTTGAATCAGGATAGCGCCCAAGGTTTTTCAATTTCCATAAAATATTTATAAGCGGAGATGGCTGGTTGTGATATATAACATTATGGAGCTATGTAGTTTCCTAATTTCATGACAACGGTAATTAACTTCTTTATGATGCTAATTTGTTTTTTATTAGAACATCCCTTTGAACCATAGCAAGAAAATTATAATTATTTTGAAACTAAACAACGTAGAGTTTAATATAAACCCTGCTAGGCCTCTGGTACAAAATTTCCTTTCATCTTTCTGTCTTTTGATCCTTGATTGTTCAAACAAGATAAATAGAATTAACCTGCTATTTTTTCGCCATACGTTAAATTTTTTTTGTCCAAATTTAATATTTGTATTTGATTAAAAAATTGTTAGTCTATGTAATCCCCAAGCCTATGCATTAAATGTATAAATGTTTTGAAAATGTCTGTCGTGTGTTATATTATTTTCTGATTCGAAATTTTAAATGTTACTCTTAAAAATTTAATTGCCAGATAAATGGTATTGTTTTCTATTTATAGCGTTGTCATTAAGTGAAGGGTGCACTCCTCATTTCTGAATCGAAAGTAACGCACATGCAACCAGAGCTCTGAATTATACCGCAATGAGTCAGCTTAACAAGGCCATTTTAAAAAGCACTGTCATTCTACTTTCGAAAAGCTACGTAAATCATTGGCGTTGGTGTGGCTTTTATGGTTCCAGTAACCGTTCCAAATTTTACACTCTGGAACCAAATAGTAACTGATCGTAAGCAGATTTGGTATATGCGCTCCTTTTATATCCTTTATTTTTTGTCGAACCGAAGAATCCAATTTCGATCGAAGGGGGATTAAGCTGTGATTATTCTGATAACGCTTTCCACAGTTGAGAAGGCGACAGACGTTCGGACTACTTGGAACAGACGGCAACTTGGCGAAGTGGGGCATTCGATTGTGATTCTCGAGTTTCTCCAAATTAAATATGTATGCTTCTCAATGTTCTGACTTAATTACTTGGCATAATTGGGTCCCGGCTCTCAAGTGTCAGATTAATGCATTCTGATCAGGCAGTTAACCTCCTTGTGCCTATTGGAGAACGTCCTCTGCACCACATGCTATATCTTCCGCCATATTGAAGTTGTACTCAAGATCTCCTGAATCCAATTTAGTGGAGTATTCCTTAGATGGAAATCAGATCTTAACCCTCACGGTACCGAATGGTATAATGTTATAAATATAACGCCTTAAACGGTTGAATTCGTATCAGAAACTCTCTGTGGCTTGTTCCACTAATTGAAAAAAAAACGAAAAAACGGCTGACCTGGAACCAACATACGAGGCTAAAAAGACAAGATCTAAACAGACGCTTTGGACAACTGTACAGTCTACTTCAAAGGACATCCCATATCTCAATAGAAAATAAATTACTAATCTACAAAGTTATACTTAAGCCAATCTGGACATACGGAATAGAGCTACGGGGGAAAGCAAAAAAGTCGAACATCAAGCGTATCCAATCCTTTCAATCAAAAGTCCTGAGAACAATAGTAAATGCCCCTTATTACGTCAACAACAAAACCCTTCATAGCGATCTTAGTATACCTCACATTCTTGAACTCATCCCTTCCAAGTTCATGAAATTCCATAGTAACCTATCCAACCAACGTAATCCCCTAGCACAGTCATTGCACTGCACCACTCATCCATATAATCTTCCTCGGAGACTAAAACGGCAGTAGTCTCGTGACCTGCTATTAATGTGTGACAGTGGAGAGGGAGTCCTAGCAACGACCAGTTCCTCCAATCATCTCCTGAGCGTATGTGGCTCTCACGTTCTTCGTCAGTCTCCACTGGCTCGTACCCGGTGTCGCGGCTGACAGAGGACCCTCGGGGACTTCCCAAGACTCCGCTCCCTCCTTAGCATGTGAGGGAGGTGACAGGTTGTCACATGGTATGTGGATTTGGGAGGTCTCTGGGCTGTTTGTAAATACTGAATGAATGAGCGAGTGAATGAAAATTGTAACTATGGTATGAATGAGAACATTTATCACAATTACTTATTGCCTAGTAAGGCAGATTGTAATTTTAGCTCAAGAAATAAGTTTTAATATAAATATATATTTCCCCCTTACATTTCACAAAGTAATCTTGCATTAACAGTATTGTATTATTGGTTTACTTTTCCTCAGCCTCGACAAATGCTGTCTCTTTTTCTGAAAAAAACTTCATGCTCGTTCTCGTCTTTGTCCGAAATAGCTTAAAAGAACTTTTATGAAATTCACCACAGCCATATAAGTTATAAAAAAATACACCGTTATGAATAGTCCAATTTATGTCAGGTTAGAAATAATTGGAGATGATGTTTGTCGAATTATTTTTTTAAGTAGTCTTCTGTCACCTAGCGTGGTTTCGTCTACCCCTGCCTTCATAAGTTACGGATACTTGTCTATATTAATCATCACTATTTTTTATTTCAAGGAGTACGTTTCAAATGTCATAAATCATAATGAGTGAATTGAATTTGAAATAAAAAAAAAAGCTGAAGTAGCGGAAGATTAGCTCGAGGCAAGGGGTATATCCCTTTTGAATAAGTCATAGACTGCATCATGAATTCAATCTCCTCCCTCCACATCTCACGGAAGGTTGAAAAAAAAACTTATAAATAAGTAACTTTTTTACTTTCGGTAATACCTCAAAAATTTTAACTCCTAGTGTCATGAAAAATTCCTAATACCCCTTTTTAGGAAGTAAGCATATCTGCGAAAACATGGATTTGCACTTACTATGGTATCTCTGGATGTCAGAAGTATGATTATTAATGTTATTATTATTTTTTTTTTTTGTTTCAGGTAAGCACAGTTTCTACAGTATTTCCTATCAGGGTAGTCTTAATTCATCGAGTTCATTTTCTGGTAAATTACAATCTTTAAACTTATGAATTTATACACCATATCGTACCTGTACTAACAACTAACTTAATATAATTTAATACATTTCGTAGTTTAACACTAAACAGAGTAAAGCAATTACAAATGTACGTGCCTACATCGTGAACAGTTTAATATTTGCCGAATGGAAACATTACGACCAGACTTCAGCGGTCACCTGCCATTTGTGTGGTATTAGGGGTAGATAAGAGGACTATTGCGGGGATTGGGTCGGCGAAACCGAATTGGCAAGATGCCCCATTCCCACATCTTCCTTTATGAGCCCTCCCATTGTCATTTTCCCAGGCGGTTTTTCCTGCTCGGATCACTTACAAGGCTGGATGGACTAACATTGCGTCCCGTTTATTGTCTGTGTGTATGCAGATTTCCGTTCAGTTGGGCATTATTTATCTCCCTTTCTTCGAACCTAATTCTTTTGACGCAGGGCCAAAAGTAATTAAGCGTCTCTCACTGCCTAGGCCGATTGGGGAGCTTCAGATTTCATTTGGATGGTAATTGCTTGGAATTAATGTACCCAAATTTCTAGTCCCTGAAAACAAATCTTTGATCTATTATCGCATTATAAAACAATCACTGTTTAACTACGTAAATTATTATGTAAGGCTTTTATGAATTTTAGTTCTAATTAGGACTAGTATTCAAATCCAAAGAATGCAGTAAATACATAGATTCTTTCGACAAGAACTTACATAAATCAATTTTAAAGTTTGGCCTTCTTTAACTCACTTACATTTTATTTTCAATGCTTTTTTTTTATAAAAAATAACTTTAAAATCATAAATTAACAATGTCATCGCACCTAAACAAACAGTTACTCAACAGATGTCCCTAAAATTGAATTTCAACTCAACTATACGTTTCATAGAGAACTAATCCAATGTAATACAGGAATATATTGCAATTATTTTATTTGACTATATTATAAATAGATCACCACTTTTCACCTTAAGGCAGACCAACTAAAATAAAATTGTGTCTGGTAACTGCATTTAAGAGATTGTAAATCAAGTCTCGCTCCTACTTAAAAGATTAATAAAAAAGAAATTAGAAAGTAATTACATTTTGTAATGCAATTTTTCATACCTAGTTTTTTTTATTATTTTTTTCCAAATGAAGATTCACTACCGGCAGTAAACTCGCTTTTTTTTTTAGCCTCAACCTCGCTCACTTACTATGAAAGATTCATTTGAAAATGCATGGAAAATTCTAGAGAATTGCTTTTTAACATAAAAAAATTTAAACTGATGTTTGAAAAATAAAGTAAACCTTTACTGATTGTGAAAAGTAATTATTTTCGTAATGTACAGAGCTCTGTCGTTTTTCATTATTTTCAGTAGTAATTATTGTTTATTACAGTAGTACGTCAACGTTCTTTGCTAGGAGTTAGCGAATGTAAGCTCAATGCGGATATTTAGAACTTCTGTCCAGTTTGTAACATATAACAGGCACTTGCTTTAAGGACAGATGCCATGTGGGACCCATGTCACTCCTGTCAAACTAATTCAAACTAGTTTACTCCGTTTGCATTATCTTGCCAAATTATATGACAGGAAAATCGTAGTGGAAACATGAAATTACATATAACATCATCCGGTAATTTAAGGTTTATTTTTCGTAAAATCGTTGAAAAAATATATTTTTTTGTTTTTAAATAACTTGATGATGTAATTACAAGACATATATATTTTAGAGTGATCACAATCCTGCACATGTCATGGAATTAAAATTCTTTCGATAAAATAATATAATCTATAATAGAAGAGACTACGGATTATTATTTAATAATTAATGTGTTGTGAGCTAAACAAAAAGTAGTTGTATTTTAATATCTTCTATGGCGAAAAATGTGTTGTAACAACAACAATTTTTAACGCAAAATGAGCTTGGAAAATATTTTTGAAACTAGTTGCAGTCTACTGCATTTTGAGGTGTATCGAGTTATAAAAATACGAAGAAGCAATGTAAACATTCTCAAAATTATATAAAATTTAAATTTCTAAACTACTGTATAACTTACTATCTCTTTATATTATCAAGCGTAAATAAAAATCCTTACCAATCGTGGTATTTAAGAACTTTCTTACCACTGGCATCATGCAGATGGAACTGGCTGAGCATTTATGCTGATAACGCTATAGCGTTGGCTCTTAATAAATTTAAAGAGTTGCTGTTACTTCTCATTTGTAAAAATCTGATAATCATTGGTACTTACGATCAGGTGAAAGCCCCACATTCCTCATTACTATAATTAGGCGCCGCCATTGTAATTAAGTCGTAAAGAAGGTCCGATCTTTCATATAACGTTCCTGGACACAGCCCGGCCTTCAGTATTGTCTACTTGGGTTTTAAAATGTTGAGGCACTTCCTTTTTTCCACTCACTTCAGGAAAATACTGAAGAAAGCGTGAAAAATTCACCTAATTTATCAGTGCGTCTCTTGAAGAGAATGAAGATGAGCATCATATTGCCCCCAGCTGTGTTGAAAGTTGAAAAACAACGTGGTGCTCTCTATTCAGTCACTTGACTAAAAATGCACCTAGAACACTCCAACATTGCCAGAATGGGCTACGTAAACATGTTGTCCGGCATAGATTACTCCAAAGAATGTAGGGAGCTACAAGATGTGTCTTGACATGCCTACGGTAGACGAAATGACACATACAAAGTTCTTTGATTATCTGATTAACCTGACGCCCGGTGTCCATGTTCATCCACCCCTTCCTCTACAGATGTCAATCAGTTGAAGGAACCTTGGTATGGTTTTCCATGCATCGCAAACCCTCTGGTGATGTCCTTCGCTCTCTAAATTTTTTTACAGGCTTGGTAACATGAAACAATCAAGTCCATCAGGTTATGGCTGCTTAAAAAGTGGCTTTACCGCAGCACATGTCTGTCATCGGTGGATATGTGTTCATTTAAAAGTAATAGTTTGGGATTTCGAGTCCCCACCAAGGGAAAACTTAAGATATAACGTTAAGATATAGTGCATTACGAATGAGACAAGCTTAATATTATGTATATTAATTCACACCATCGTTGGCTTCTCGAGATGGATTTGCTCTATTTGCAAACACATACCTGGTGCGTTCTTCTAATGTGTGAAGGATGCATCCCTAAATCATCCCGAGTTTTTGAAGTTTTACTCGGCATCTTTCGATTGAATAATTCAGTTAATGTATAATAACGGGAAGGTTTATGAAACGAAAAAAAATCGCACTTTTCTTGGTCTTTGCCAAGGCACTGCACAGAATATATTTAAGATTTAATGTTCATTTGATAAAAATGATGCCAAATATCTATTCTGGTAGGTTGTTTTAATCAATAAGTTACCTTTTTGCATTTTTTTTTTTTTTTTTTTTTTGATGATATTCAAAAACTAACAAGATTTAATAATTAAATTCAGCCTTTTGTCTATAGCATGTTTTATGTTGCCTTTTCATTATCGTGAGCTAATTTAAGCAGTGCTTAAGAGATGTTAGATGGCTGTGCATGTTAGCTGAACCGTCGCCTACCTGACCTCCCCCCCTGCTTGTCATAGCACAGTGACAAAGCTAGCTGATATAAATTCTTCAACGGGGGCACAAAGGCAAAGGGAATCCGACGGTGGAAATGCCACCGCTGTGGTCACCCTCGGTAAACCCCTCCATTATTGTACCCCCGTTTCTAAACAGCAACCTTGTAGGTAGTGCTTATTGTTTGCAACTCTTGTATTAACCTTTTCCTCGTTGTTGTTTGGGGATGAGGTTTTGGCAAATAATCAGAAGTTTATCCTAACATATAAATCGAATATTTTTTTTTCAATTCCTACCCAACTTTTGACAATTAATATAAACAAAAATAAAGTCTTAGACACAGAAGGAAAAATGTCGTGAGTTTTTCAAGTTCCCAACTTAATATTTTCCATTGGGTCCAGCCCTCCAATATTCTTCGTATCCAGTCCCTGAAATCCAGAACCCTTCCCAAGGAAGTCAATGCTCCTTTCTATAATAACATACTACATTAACCCTGCGATCTCAACATTCATTCATTTAAGACCTAGCCAACTCTCACTATTGAACTTATCCTTATCAGTATGATCTATACTCCCATCTCATCCCTGGCAACCTGGAGTGAAGCCTAAAGTGGAAATGGTGTCGTACGCTTATAAAACGTAAAAGGGTACGCTGAAGTTATAAGCACTACTACTTAAGATACCACACTGTAAGTACCACCATTTATACACTGTAAAAAAATAATTTTCCACTAAATATACTTCATTTTACTTTTTTGCTATGGTCGTAAAACCTTTTAAAAAAATGTATATAGCTAAAATATTTACCGGGAAACCGGTATAGCTGGTCTATTGCTGCCTCTCAAATTTTATATTTTGAAATATTGAAATTCTGCGTGTCCTACCGTCCATATGTCATTTTTGTATGAAACTAATCAGCATATTAGATAGCGTTGAGAACAACCATACATTAAAACGTTCAGTGCGATTAAACTATTTTTAAGTTCGCTATCGTAGAATATTCCTGTTGACTAAAAGGCAGATGGTATGCTCTAACTGAATGAATGTAAAGTAACCTTTTGGGGCTTTTTTTTTTTGTTTCTAAATAACTGATTTTTATTTATTGATAAATATGTACAAGCATGTAAATTAGATGGGAAGGGTTCTTTGTTCTGAATTGGAGCTGCATTTGACGGAGTGTTTAAAGCTAATAAAAATTGGATTACTGTAAAAAATAATTAAACAATTTAAAGAGACCAGGTGATTGAGCACAACATCGGGTTACGAATTGAGCTTGGGGTTGTCTTCGGAATGGCGGCCACCTTTGATTGTACCAAACTGTGCACTCTCCTGAAACTGCTGTTTCCAATGATTTCTATACATTTGCGTGGGGCTATTCGAGACTTTTGACTCCAGTTATTCACATCTCAAATCTTGACCTATATCATTTATCCTAGTGTGAAAAAGTCTAGCTCGAAGGCGAAAACAAGCTCTTAACATTGAAAAAATATTTTCAGAACGGTCAAAGTGTATCAACTGTGATTCCGAAGGTGGGCCAAGGTTCAACTTCCAACTTCCTCGCAGTAAGTGGAGATGTAAAACGTAGAAGGTGACAGAGTGAAAGGAAGACAACTGTGACAATGAACTACTCGCACTGGCACTTCTTTCTCCTGACTCCTCGACAATGGCTCAGACCGCCCACGTACTATGAATACTGTTGGTTTTCCCACTTCTTTGCGTTTCCATTTCCTCTCTCTTATTCCGACACAGGTCCGATGACCTTACCACTATTGCTGAGGTCTAACTGTTTTCTATGACGCTCGAGATAACGCGAGATAATACTTATGCTTTGGTCATCATTCCTGATGAATACCAATCCCGTATTCAACACCACCCTTCCCACATCGATGGCAGTAAACGATCGAAGTGGGGACGATCTGCGTTTAAGTAAGTTTTAGGTGCCTCAGTTTTTACCCCGAATCTGAGCCCCATCATCTAGTCCTTTTAAATTTTCTTTAATTTCGTAAACATTAATTCGATTCTCATTAACTTCTAATTCCTCCTTAAAATGCGACTCTGATGCAATAAATAGAGCCAATTTTAAACCTTCACGTATTTTTGTTTGACTACAAATAAACGAGATACAGAAAAAAAGTTAGTCTGCCAAACCTTCATTGTTATGTTTTGAAAATCGCATTATTTGAAACATTCGTTTCCGTTAATATGACGTCCAATGCTTGCCGACCCCGCAGGGAGGCAATCTATCTTCAAACATAGTGGCAACCGTGATACATATTATGGTAAATATGTATTTTCTACCATATTCGTCGATAATTTAATCCCCGAATCCAAAATTTCAATGGTATAATCCACGACATCTCATGGTAAGCTGATTATATGTTAGCTAAAATATAATAACTGTGTGTATGAAAAAATTTCGTCCGATATATCAAGTCATAGCTCATAACTTCTAGTCTATAATAAAACATTAGAGACGGTAGCCAAACAAACTACAAAAATAAACTTTTTATGATAAAAAACTCTTTTTGTAGAATACTAATAGCAGTGCACTGTTTTTTTATGAATGATTGAAATAATTTGTCAACTTCTAATTGCTCCTACCTTACCAATAAAATCCTGTTTTGTTTATTTACCCTGTATCTCGATGTATGCTGAGCTCATTGTCCCTTATATCTGGAGGCATCCCGCTTTGCAGGGAGGTTTCGTCTAATGACGCCATAAAAACGATTTTGAAACGTTAATATAATATATGGATAATTAAAACATCTTGAATTGGTGATGTTGAATGGGCAGTTTTTAAGACCTAAGTGATCATTCATTACAAAAAGCAATTTAAACGAGGATTAAAATCGTGTTCCCATCTTCATTCAACACAGGCAACAGAAACATCATATCTTGCAACGTCTTATTATTCGATGCTCTGATATTAAATAAAAGAGAGACGCCATGAAAAATAATTAGAATAATTCATTAAAACTGGGATTAAAATCTACTTCGCAGTCCCAAAGTCCCGGAAAATAATAATGGTTTGCAGGTTAATTAAAAGGACATTAAAAAAATTAGATTTCCCCATTATATTGGATTATTAAATAAAATATATACGTCCTTGGATCAATAAAATAATATTTATTGTGTTTTTGACTGTGACGAAATCCTTAAATGCGTCATACATCACACACGACTGTTATTTTGACATGCTTAGTTGAGAATTAATATGCTATTTTCACAGGCGATGGCCTAAAACCGCCTGAAGCCACTTCCAAACCTATTCGAGTGTTCGAAGCAAACATTTTCCCGGCGAGTGAGTACTGCAGTTGCAGCTTGTGTGCAGTCGGCGCTAACTGCACCGGCCAGATGGATTGCACCGCATCCATTACCCCCACTCCCCTTCACACCACAGGCACAACTCGCTAATGACACTGTTAACATATTTCCCCTCTAATCTCTATTACTGGCAATCTGTCTCGGCTGGGTCCTAATTTATTTCATTGCCTCGGTGGCTGACACTCCGTTGCACGTTCTCTCTCTGCACTATAAACACCCTTTCAACGGTTAATCAGTGAGCTGGTAAAATTTATAAAACGGTTGATATTGCCATTATCAAGGCCGTAAGAAACTTATTTTTTTTATTCCAGTAAATTTGTGAAAATGATTTCTGTGCCATTATTTAATTTAGCACGAATGTATCACTTTCTAAACGTATGATCTATTTTAGACTAGAATACAAAAACTGAAGACAATACTTAGCTACCCCCAAATACATACCCATTTAATTATATGAGCGGTCCAAACCTAGAGACAGTAGAAAGATTTCAATCAATATTACTTCGACCTATCACTGGTGCTCCTCAGTCAAAAATACGACTCAACACACAGACACAAATTCCAGACGTAGAAACCTACATCAAGACTCTGTACAGACAATTTCATCAAAAAATGGAAACCCTAACCCTCCCACACCACGACACCAGAGGACCTGGTGTAGAGATTTATTAACTAAATCATTTATTAATCTAAATCAACTGCCATAAACATAATTATTAATATAGTGGGGCATCACTGGGATGCTATTCTCCCATCTCACTTGTGCCTATTTGTTGGAATTATCCTATTTGTATCGTTTGTTTTCTGTATACAGTTGTGAAAAAAATAATATAACAAGGGGAAAAAACTCCTAGTGAGGGTGTAATAAAAACTACATATGCTCTAAGATTATCAACAACCTCCACGATATAAAAGCCATGTTTGGCTAATGTAAATATCCTATCAGTAGATGGTAGTAAATAAGAAAATAGTTAATGGTATTGCAACTAAATATTGTAATTGAGCACTGTTAGAGAGGATAGCGGCCGGCGCCCTGCTTATATCCCAAAAAGGCCTTTTATCAAACATGCATATCCGGGCGGTGTTGCGGGTCCGGCTCTAGTTTCACATCATTAAGGCTAGTCATAAATTCTTTTTTATGTTTATGCTTCCGCTATTTTCTTAGTCACTATGTCCGGTAATTTAATTAACATCGTTGATTATATATTTTTATCTATGAACTAACCGCTTTTTTTATCAGTACTGGATACATTTATAAAGTTATATGTGAGCCTATTAAAACAATTTATCGAAATGGAACTCGGTGAAATATAAACTTATAGGTGTAAATGATGTCAATGGTTCGTATCTCTTCAATGCTCTCTTTTATTCGCTAGTGCTCTCGACAGCCCGTGTCTATCATCCTCAGGTGACACAGCGATCAGTCCTGTTGTACCTATAGAGACAGGACCGGACGTATGACCGGCGTTGATGACCAGAGGATTCTTCGCCAAAATAAATAAATCCAAAAACAGCTAACAACTCGTACCATTAAAACTTAAATTACATTGTCTATTACAATGTAACACCTCATTAAAATCAAAATAAACTGTTTGATCCCAGTACTGCCTTCACTAGCTCATTCATTCAATATTTACAAACAGCCCAGAGATCTCCCAAATCCGAATGGGGCTGCCTCCCTCACATGGGAAAGAGGAAGCAGGAGTCTTGGCAAGTCTTCGATGCTTCCCCATGACAAGTCACCGAATACCAGCCAGCGGAGGCTGACCAAGAGTGTGAGAGCCACAGACGACGCTCAGAGCATGATAGGAGAAACTAGACATTGCCAGGACTCCCAATGTCATGCATTAATAGCTATTCCGTATGCCCAAATTGGGTTTAGTATAAAATGTAAATTAGTAATTTTTTTTCGATTGTTCGTTGTTCTAAGTGTCTGTTTAGTTCTTGGCTTTTTAGCCTCCTTTATGAGTTCATGTCCGCCTTCTGTCGGGATGGAAGCCTAAAAGCCTTACTGTGTTGGATGCAGGAAAAGGGATCGAATTAAAAAAAAAAAAAACTAGTGGACAGGGTAAATAAAGGTAACGTGGACACATTTTGCTTCATTAACTTTGATCCCCCATCCCAATATTTAAGGAACTCGGGTTTCTCTTTGATACATTTCGTTGCAGCATTTTTATTTCCAGTTTATACAAACAAAATTCATTGATTCTGTAAGTACAAGTTAACCATAGCATCGAGGTATAATTTTTCGGATCATGGGGTGTACTTTCATATTATCTTTAGTTAATAGTCATGACAAGTTTAACCGAGATTAATATATTATATTTTACTGCTTGAAACGACCTGCGCTATTTTTAATTTTAATGTTATGATGGTATAAACCTGTAATGACAAGTTGCTGGTTTAATCTAGATCATCATAGCCATAAGTTCTTATGGAATTCCAGGATCAGAGCTGAACCTATAGGGAGTAATATTGTGCAGCGTTTGAAGGTATGCTGTTATTTAAGTGCTATGTTTTTTTGTTCTTCTTATTCCCATTCTTTTCTCAGACACATGTTACTCTGAACTTAATCAAATGTTTTTACTTATTGTTATCGGTTCTGATTCCTGAGATGGCTGAACAATCCGCCACATCGAACAAACATCTGCTTCGGTATGCGATTCGTTCCGTTCAGTTCACTTCAGTGACAAATCTTCGCGCTTCACACTTGATATGTCCAAGATTGCCGGCTAGGAAATGCTCCCTCGCCCCGTCGTCCACATCAAAATACTCTGATTATATCAGCTCTACCAGACCGGAATTGTTCTTTTTTATTGTAGAGTTCAACAACCCCTGTAGTTATCAAAAGGTTTTGAAATACGTAAGTAGAGTGCAAAGGTGTAATCTTTACTTCCCACCTCACTCCTTCACTTATCGAATTTACACCTTTTCAACCCCTCTCTTATAAAATGTATAGAAAATCTTTGAATCACTATATTTCCACCGATTCTTCCTTCCCTAAAATGGATAAACTTATAACTTTAAAATATAATTGTTTAAAATAAAAAAACTTCTTTATTGTGATAAAATTACAATCTGTCTTTTATTTGGAATTAAGTAATTGTGATAAATGTTCTCATTCGTACCATATTTACAATTGTCATTCATACCACATTTACAATTGTCATTCATACCATATTTGCAATTTTCATTCACTCGCTCATTCATACATTATTTAAAAACAGTCCAGAGACCTCCCTAATCCTAATCCCTAATTGTTGTGACATCCCCGCATGCAAAAGAGGAAGCGGAGTCCTGGGCAATCCCCCTCGCTCCTCCGTTGAGAGCGAGAGCCAAAGGCGCTTAAGACAAGATTGGGGAAACTGGAAGCCATTGACAGGACACCCATTGTCACGAATTTATATTTTTTTTACTACCCCCATAGCTCTATTCCGTATGTTCAGATTGACTTAAATAATTAAATTAAATAACATTTATTCGGTAAATATAGGTAACTATTAGTTTAAATACTCTAAAATCGTTGAACCTTTTTTTTTGTAAAAATATGTCTTTAAGTTTCAGTTTAGTGGACCACGTATCACGGGCCAGAGGTCGTCTGATAGCTCACCTAGCCAGTAAATAGTTACTATCACTTCGAACCATCGACGAATGGTGGCATAGTCCATCAATATTGTTCGAATAGACATCGATAAAACTGTGGGGTTATTCTGGTTATTCTATTCAAATCTGGTTATTCTTACAGTTTGATCCTCAATCCCTGATTTAAGCCTTTTCCTATGTCCTAGCTTTTTGTATAGTGCCTCGTGGAGTTTCTTAGTCACATTTCTTTTATGTTTCTTGGTTAGCACTCATGTAGTTGGAAATGTCCAGCTGAAGATTTCGTGGTCCCTATTTTAGAAATCTTTTGAGAGCAGAAAACTTTAAAAGATGTCAGTATAACCGCATTTTAGTTCCATAACTGGGAATTCAAGTTATCCGGATAAAATTACATCGATCTAAATTTATTGTAAGAAACTACAGTCAACTCGCACATTCTAGGCAATGTAGTTTAAACAGGACTTTAATTTAACAGATCTCGAAAGTTTTGAAGGTAATCAATCCAGTGGACACTAATTTAGAAAACAGATTAATTATTAGTTCGTCGCAATCACGCTAAAAAAAACACCACTGCAATCCCTTTTTTATTTGTTTGTGTAGGTTCGTCTCAAATCTATTATGTAACAAAAGCAAGACTTCAAACGGATCAATTCAAGTTACTCTGCTCACGGTCGCTAGTTTATCGTCAACTCTGCCGATAAATTATTCAAGCAAACTACAAAGAGACTCGCTAGTCCTTTGACGACGATAATAATATAATTTAAGTTATAGTTGACATCAAAGAACCAGGATTTTGGCCAGAGAATTTTAATGACCACTTCTTTGCTTCATAATGGCAGAATGGATTTGCTATGTCTTAGATTGCTGGGCGCTATTTATTCCGGTTTTCTAGATTGGATTTGATGGTTCACAAACTTCCATCAGAAAAAATCGAACGAAGAGGGCCAAACATACAGATGACTAGTTCGAATCCCCCCCCTCTCCGTGACATCCATATTTCTTATTGATATCACTTTTATTTATTATTTAAAAATGGAATACTATGTACTAAGCTTTTGTAACTGGTATGGTACACGGGAGCATTGCCAGGTGGTTCCTAAGCCCGAAGTAAGCCGAGTCTAAAACTTGTGATATATAGGAGGGACTATGTAGGGAAGGGGGATCATGCAGTAAAATAAATCTACGGTTGGATGATCTAGGTGAACACACAAGACACATAGTCTTAGGGGATAAAAAGGTTGCAATTGGTATAGATTAACAATATTCTAATTACAAACTAATTTTTATTATTGTTCGATCGTGAATTAGGATTAAAATGTGATTACATTTCTAGAGTTTTAATGTCTTTTTTTTCAAAACAGGGAGGAGCGGTATTTTCACCAGCTTGTCCGTCTCCGCCATTCTATGTGATCCCTGTTTAAGCTGGAGCCATGAAATTTTACTGTTATGTGTCAATTAACATAAAAAAATCATGTAGGAAGAGATATATTGCATGAGTAAATGCCATTAATTAATTAGTTATCTATTAAAAAAAATAATCAATCATTTTGTGCAGGTTTATATGTCTTTACACCGCACTTATATAAGGTTTTTCTCTTATTTTGTAACTATAAGTATAAGAATTCATTAAAACAATTATTAACATCATTTTAAATTTAATTTAACAAGAGGTTGTTTCTTTTAAGGCTTTATAGTTAGTATTTCAAAATGTGCATTTCCCTATTGTTTCCTATGAGGAAATTCATTTAGTTCTGAAATTACATTTCGAATTCGTGCTCAAACGCTAATTAAAAACATAATTAGACTAAAACATATCAGGAGGTATACAAAAATAAATTTTAACCAAATAAACTAATCAATAAGTACGTATTTATAACTAATATTACATAAATATTTTAAATTCAGAAGAAATTTAACAAAATATTAATAATAAGATTATGATGATATCCAATCGAATTCCGTTTAGACTATAACGCGTGAACTACCGAATTATAGTTTTGAATAAATTTTGTTATAAGTCCCATAAACTATGTATCTTCTGTTCTGTTAAAACAGTTGTAATAGTGATTTATTTTAGTTAGTATGTATCAAGTATTAAATCAAATGTATTTATGTCTGCACAGACTTACTTTCAAGAGGGACGTTGTTTCGTTTTGTGTTGATAGCCTAAAGCGGTAATATGTATTCAGTCATATAGAAGCCGAATGTTCAGTTGGTTCTCATTTTCACACTGGCCCATTTACTTTGCTATCATTCCATTATTTCTCATTATTTTATTTTTATTATTAGTTTAATCCCTTTACTACATTGTAAATTTTATAAAGTCTCTTTATTCAATCAAAACTTTCTAAAGAAAGCTATCCGAAGTATATATCCGACAAGAAGGCCTATGGAAAATCCATCTAGCTACACCGGGCTCTACAAGGCATAAGTCGATATTCGGTAAATGTTTTTAAAAATTCATTCGCTCCTCGACGGGAATGGGACATGGAAGTTTTACAGTCGCCTCCACATCCCCTGGTAGCCATTAGATACATTGGATTTTATATTAACTCCCCATGGGTCTCTTCAAGCCGAGTCCCACGCCTGAACACTTGTTTTACGCCCGGTTTTTTTACGGTTCGTATCAACTTGCCTGTAAAAATGTAGCAGTAAACCTCTTTAATGCGTTTTTTATGCCAAATACAGAAAAAACAATGGAACCTTAGCTATATCAGATGTCGTGTTTGTGGAAATTTTAATATACTTTCCAATTGTAATATTGCCCGTTTTTGCCTTGATCTGGTGGGTAGTCCCTAAGTAGAGGAAATGGCTTGGTGGCACTCCTTGGGGTACTCCTGGACGTCGACTTATCCGATCCTCAACTTCCGTACAAGGCACATAATAGCAAAATGTTTCTGGTGTGTGACATTTTCTGGAAAGGAAAATACACCGACTGCCTTACCAATGGATGGCTAAATTTAAGAGATAGATAGCCACAGCGCGTAATCTAATCAAGATTCTTTGAGTGTAATTGAATTTGATTGAAGTCCTCTGAAATGTACTCGAGTTTGCACAGAATTCTGCAAATATTATATCAAAGCAAAAACTTTACGCTAACAGTGATTTGTCCAATCAAAAATGTTACTGGCCACTTACAATTGATTTAATTATTTATATCATGTTTTGACGCAAGTAATTTTCATTCTAGGAGCTCAAATTAGGACAAACGTTTCGCGTTTAAATGGAAGTAGGTACCCTTAAAAGTCTCCTTTTTTTATAATATCAACAGTGAATATAGTATATATATTTGGTTTCCTGGATTTCCCAGAAGTTGTCCTCATTCTTCGTGTTTCATACCATTCCACAGCACTTAATTTATTTCAGCATCCAGCTAAGATTGATTAAAAGCATCAGAACGCGCAAGATAGAAGGCAAGACAAAGTATGGCGTGGCGCGCTGAAACTAAGTGTGATTAATTTAGAGAAGAAATGAAAAAGGACTGGAGGAGTCATAGGGATGGAGATATACTGCAATGTCTTCCACGCATGTGGCAAGCTGCTGGGCCGGTGGGCATCTGCCAATTGTTGGTGTGGAAGATTCGACGTTGGTGAATGTACTGTTGGAGTATCATACAATTGTATCAGTGAACTTTTATGCACACTATTTAGCAAATCATTCCCTAGTTTTTCCCTAATGATCATACAATTTCGATCATAAGCACAAAATAATACATGCTTTAGTAACAGCGACTGTATACATGTGTACCCATATATTTTTATGTCACTGTTAATGTTATAAGTGATGGATGTGCTAGCAGAAATAAACATAATAAAACACCAAAATTAAGTAAGTAAAAAAAGAGATGTCAACAAAATTAGTTAAGGAGATATAAATTTAATTATGGATAATGTTATTCTAACAATATGTGGTTTGTGCGTTTGTGAACATTTATGCATATGAACAAGTATGTATGGATGTAGGGTATGCCTACTGTAATGGTCTATTTGTATTATTAATGGGTAATAGGATTTAAACGATACTCCTGTATTGTAGGTATGTTAACGTGTTGGTTATTCTGATGTATCGATAGAAGATGATAATTATCATTATGCTGGTATTCTCTACGACTTCCAATTTCCTTGTATTTAGGTTTAATAACCCTTAACAGATGTTTCATTTATGGCAGTATGAATTATGCAGTGCATAAAGTTTGAATTTTATTATGGTTTCAATTAGTAGATGGCTCCCAAATCGTTCTCGCCCTTAAATTGGGCGTTAAAATGGTTTTGTAATTTTGTTTTTACAGACAAAGTAAATCGTCCTCAATTGGTAAAATTATCACATATCAGAACCGACGAAGCGATTGTGATTTTGTCTAATAAATATTTATCAAATGCATTTTTTGGATTTATATATATATAATGCCGTATTCGTAAACACCAATTTAAAAAACTACTTGATATTTTCGATCGAAAATACTTTATATTTTTTTTTAAATATCTTGGTCACTAAAAATGTTTGACTTTTAAAAACCTATCTAATGATTTTATCTTTAATTTTCTAGGTAAATTGATTGTTTCTACTGGGAACTAGATTGTTCAGATTCTCGCCTGTGAGTAAGTAATTCCATTAGGAACGAGTAAACCTTCCTTATTTCTTTAAGTACGTTCCACGTGAACATGAATTAACGTGAATGAACTAACCCAATTTCTCAAGTTGAAAGTTCATAAAATTGTTTCAGAGGTCAGCCTCGGATATTTTTTTTATTACTTAAAGGTTGTTTTAGCCGCTTGATTTTGTTCTTAATTAAGAACTATTTTATATAACGATTGTAAAAAAGAACTATACCGTATGTCTAATCGAAAATACTTTTATTTTTTAAATCATTTGCTCACTAAAAATTCATATTCTAGTAAATACGGAATTCGTACTGTTGACTACTAATTTTTTGTAACATATTTGAAAAAAATCTTAAGAACTTTGTTTGCATACTTCCTGTGATCAAAATTTTAACCAATTACTAAGCACATGTCGAGTCGAATTGAGTTGTTTTTATGGGCACTAATCACAAAAATATACAACAGACAAAGCACAATCGCCCGGTACCTAAATGAAAGTAGAGCACGTTCAGGCCCAGCAAGGATAATAGTTCGACGAATTGCTATGAATAACGCGTCAGGGAAACCTAAGCGTTAATTTTGACATGAGGCAATGACGTTTAGAATGAAAAGGTTTGGTGGCTATTCAGGAAGCCGTGAGTGGTCCAATATGGCAGGAAGCAGAAGTCACTCAGTATTCTGCCTTGGGATTCGGAGAAGGCAATGAAATGGCCCAACTTGAGTGCTGTTGGTGGCTCACCTGCTAGCGGATTTCCTTTGTTTGTTCCAAGGTTCCTAAAAACATAATTACTATTCATTAACTAAACGAGTACTGCAGGAATTTAGGAATCATAATCTGACTCTTACTTTAGTCTCAAACTACTTTTTCAGGGCACATGTGTGAAGGAAGGGTCTGCAAAACATGGGAGATATAACATGCATTTCCCCACTTGTGAATATAATCCAAGTTTAATTCTAATCAGTATTAAGTGGCAAAAGTTGAATTTGTGGGGTTACCAGATACTCCTCAGCTGTTTCTAAAGTTCTGCTCTTCTGAACAACACTTAACGCCAGGCATTGTTTTAGCCCTTGAGTTATTTTAATACGTGTCAGGGGACAGTCCAATGCCTTGCTAACTTCTTGCTAAGCTCATGTGTACTTTGTAGGGGCAACTGGATTGCTAAGTTCTGAAGGAACAAAGTACTTATCACCGAGATGATACTCATATTTATTTAACAGATTAAACTATTATGACATTATGAAAAAGTCTGGCATAAAAGTGGTGCTGCGGTACACATTTTTCGTCCTCCGAGGCGCTTCGGGATCTGTTTTTGGCCTCTTAATGTGTGCGTTCTAGTTAAAAAGCTTTGAAGTTAAATTTTCAAAAATATTGAATCGCTAGATTAATCGTGCAGAATTATTTAACGCTGCATCAATCTAATATCAAATATAATGCCATTAATTAGTAATAATGAATGTTTATTGGTTTTACCTTAAGGGAATACCTAGTTGTGAAGTACTAGCGATAAGCCATAAATTTGGTTTGTTAGTTTTTAACAACATTGTTGGGTGATTATAACAAAGTTATCCCCAACTTTTTCGGGGATCGTGCTGGTTCATCTAACTATTTATGCCTTCATGTCTTTCCCAGAAAATCCCCGAGTACTGAATTTCAGCGGTGTGTCAAGTGGTTAATGGTGTCACTATCCCCCCATCAGCGTACCCTCCTCCTCGCTATTGTCTCCGTGTCGCTCAACCGAGACGTTCCTGTTTTTTCCCAATTGGTGTAAACCGACCCCTTGGCCTTTTACGTTTTTCGTATTTGTAGTAGTATACTTCCTTTATTGTGCAATAATTACAATCTGCCTTTTATAAGGCAATAAGTAATTAAGATATATGCTCTCATTCATACAATATTTACAGTTCATCATTCACTCGCTCATTCATACAATATTTACAGTTCATCATTCACTCGCTCATTCATACAATATTTACAGTTCATCATTCACTCGCTCATTCATACAATATTTACAGTTCATCATTCACTCGCTCATTCATACAATATTTACAGTTCATCATTCACTCGCTCACTCATACAATATTTACAGTTCATCATTCACTCGCTCATTCATACAATATTTACAGACAGCCCAGAGACCCCCCAAATCCACCGCAAAGAGAAAGCGGAGTCTTGGGAAGTCCCCCACGCTCCTCCGCCAGCCGCGTCACCGGATACTAGCCAGTGGAGGCTGACCAAGAGCGCGAGAGCCACAGACGCTCAGGACATGATTGGAGAGACTGGCCATTGCCAGGACTCCCACTGTCACGCGTTTATAGCAGGTCACGAGGCCACTGCCGTTTCAGTCTCCGAGGAGGATTATAGGGATGAGTGGCGCAGTGCATTGACTGTGCTATAGGATTAGGGTGGTTGGAAAGGCTACTGTGGAATTTACTTCTTTATATGGATTTTTTTTTTCTTTCATAGCCCCTTTAAATTTACAGATAACTATATATATTTATAGATCCTCAAGCGAATCTATTTACAAATTATTTTTGTATTTCCTGTAGCATCGCTACATTATATACAGGTTTTGTTATTTTATAAAAATTATATAATGAATAAACAAGTATAATGATATACATTATACGTGACTGGACTAATAAAAGTGATGGGGCTCACCTTTTTGATCAATCTTAAAACTAACTTACATACTAATTCTTAACCTAATTTTTCCCCGACAGTCTGTTGCCATCGATGCGGGAGGGGTGGTGGGGTTGTAGCGTTAAACACTGGCTTTGTCAGGTGCTGCAACGAGTCAAAAAACTTAATGTGTCTGCGGCGGATGAACTCACCCACCGACGGCACACTAAACAACGAGTGCAGATCAGTGTTCTTCAACCTCTCGAAAGAGGTATGTCGGACCACTTTTCGCATGATCCCATTATGAAAATCTTGGAGACATTTGGCTGTATTGTCAGTACTTTGTCGTACTTTTTCTATTTTATTACTAAAGTGAGTAGAGAAATGGAGATGCCTATCCATTTTTATACCCAGATAGTGCATTGAGAAAGCTGATGAGTTCTCTTGCCCTCCTATGCCATAGAATCAATCGAATATTCTAAACCATTTGATCAATGTTAAGTGCGAAAAAGCGATTCATAATGGTTTTCGTAATGTTTAACTAATAGGTCTCTTAAAATCTCAAGGAATGTTTTTATACGTTCCCATAATTTACCCTCTCGAAAAGAAAAACAAAAAACAGATTCTAGTAGTGCAGAAAGGATTGAAATTATACCGCTTTGTAGGAGAAGCCTTGCGTAATCGATTCGATGACTTAGAACACGAGTTCATCGACTTAAATTAAAAATTAAAAGTTGAAGGGAAGGTTTAATATCTCGCGTCATTTCTAGTGACTCATTGCACTTTAAAGACTTCTTTTTTTTTAATATTGTTCGCAACATCGGTTATTTAAAATTTATAGCAGGAGCTCGTCCCGGTCGTCGCTCTCGCTGAAAATAGAACCATTAATACAATATTTTCCTCCTCACCAGTTGTGAGATTGCGTAATTCAACGGAGATTGCCCGACATCTGCTCAGGTAATTTGTCAGTCGAGTTACATCTCTCTCGGGACGTACGGAGCCGGTGACACCAAATATGAAAAGTTTTCTAACGAAGAGGTCTCCACTTGGCTCCTATTTCTCCATTCACTGAATAGAACGAGCCGGCTTGAGAAGTATGCTACAGTACAATCTCGACTACCCGGGGCTATGACGGGGACCTTATTCCCGGTTTTTAAAAAAAACACCCGGATAATCGAAAAACATGTTTTACTGTCTCACTTTGATGTCTGTTCTCATTTTCGAAAATTGCATACGCATAGAAAAAAAATACATACGAAACTTGATTTGTTGTAGTCCATTATCAGTTTTTTGACTCTCGGATTTAATTTTTCTAGCCTCTGCTCCATGAAGTTTTATATCTTCAATATTGGCGATAAGCTGATCAACAGCCTCTAGTGCACCTGTAGTCACATTTTCTTTGGTCAGACAAAATAAATAAGCCTAAATAACCAAAATATCGCTTTGGAAAGTGCTTGAATCCCTCCGTCAATGAATGTCAACAGAGAGCTGTTTGAACACTTCTTTGTCACTTTTCATCCACTGAACCGTATCATCTTCACCTAGTTTATTGAAATCAAAAATTGTTTCTACCAAATCAATACATGTTTCGAATTCGTTTTGATTAGTATCATGTTGTCGATTTCGGTCTCCTCTCTCACCGGCTTCTAAAATTGTCTCCATGTTAGTTGCAGTGTTTCTGAAGGCAATATTTTCTTTTCTTGACAAACAGCGAAAATCGCATCTTCTATCGTCCACACTTCAAGACATCCTTCGTGGATTTCGCAAAGTTTTCTTCAATAATAAAATTAATAAAATTCTTTCTGTACCTTCTTTATAAAATAAAAAGCACAACATGATCCATGGGCTAAATTAACGAAGATATATTAGGTGGTAAATAGTAGACGAAATCTAGCCCGTCGTCTGGTTTTATATTGGACTCAGATAGGTGAGATGATGCTTTAGCTAGTAATATTCGTGGATAAATGGAAGTCCTTAAAAACCCTTTGATTCGTCCGCAAAACTACGTATAATCGAGTAACCGGATAATTGAGAATGTACTTTTTTTTGTACTTTACGAAAACTTTTTATAAAGTGTTGTAAAAAATAGTTTCAAAATTATCCTCCGTTGCGCTTGAGTGAATTTATCCTGGAGCCTGACAAAGTTTATGAAAATTGTATTTTGTTTTTAGAAAGTGTAAAGCAATTTGGAAACTTACTCGTAAACCTCGTAAATATTCTAGAAGTACCAGAGAAGAGTAGGATCGTTAAATATGAAGTTTTCTCCGGACTATGGCCAGTTGTTTATCACATTGTGCAAACACATTTAGTAGAAAACAAATTCTCCTAATAAAAAAAGTAGTGATTTTATTTAAAGGCAGGCTATAGGGTCAAAATCATAAAAACTATGTGCAGTAGACAGCTTCGCTATCTACTGCCGGATGATTTAAGCAGTAATAACAAAAGAAGGGGGTAATAAAAACGGATGCTGAATCGTATTTTATATGCCTGACTGCCGTTATAATATATATATTTTAAATATAGGAAGTTTTTATTTTTAAAATTACAAATTACAATTTACTAATCCAGCAAAATGAACATTCGAAATCTCCCCAGTAAGCCCCAAGCTTTGATTTGAATTCACAAAGCACCTTTTTTTTTTTTTTTTGTCATATTCACGTCTATTCATTTTCCGTTTCTATAATTTTTCTAACGGGGTCCAATGTCAAATCATCAATAATTCCATGTCAAATCAACCAATGGTATGGAGCTTGAAGTCTCAGAAATCAATGGATTTATACATATGTAGTACTGTCAGTTTCAGATTTTCCACCTTTCTAATATTCGAGTTATAAATTTTAAAAAACTGTGTTTTTAAACATTCAAAAGCATATAGTTCCAAAACTATTTGCCTTAGAAAGCTGAAAATAGTGCCGAAATTCAGTTATTTTAATTGTATGTTACTTGACTTTACCAAACCAATCTTAAAATGTTTTATAATTACCAAAAAGTTATTTTTTAAAAAACCTGATTTTTTTTTTTTTTTTTTTATGCATGCTATATGAACATGTTATTAAAATAAATGGGCTAAATTTACTGATGGAATTTTTTTTATTTTACTATTGGTTGATTTGGTGTGGCATGAGCCAAACGTATTTGTCCCTTAAAACTATTAAAATTAGTAGCTATTTATATATTGCCGAGACTGAAATATGACCTCCGTATACATTAGACGAAATTTGTTGCTCGTATTATTTATCCTTGATTTATTTCACTCTGATGATTTGATTTGTAAAATGACATCTTAATCATGTTTTATCTTTACACGGAATTAATATTTAAATTGCGTCTTGGCCAAAATATTATTAAGGCAGTGATCTCATGCGACGATCATTGGATACTCCGGCCTGATACAGAGATGTTGGAGAGTGATTGAGAAACCCTGTACAAAAGCAAACAGAATGAGGTCATGAACTTGCCTCACTTAAACGTGGGAAACGTACGAGAAAGCTGCATGTAACGGACCTACTTCCTGTCCCTCACCCGTATCCAGATCCCAGTTTTTCACTCACACTTATTGGGATTATTGGGATTTAAGGGGTATTGACAATATGCTTCTGTGATGTTGTAGAAGACTATAAATAGAAAAGAATAGAAAAAAAATCTTTATTCTAGAACCATGTCTATGAATAATAAGAAATAAATACATACGAGGGTGGTATGAAAAGTTTCCGACCTAACAAAGCTTTTATTTTAGCTTTTATTTCACTAGCTTATATTTATTTTATTATCATCTTCATGTTGAGGTTGGAAACTTTTCAGACCAACTGTGACCAACAAAAAACAACAAATATCACCTAGAAACACATTAGATAAAATAATAATATAAAACTAATTAGTATACATAAAAATAAAAAAAATCATTCTTGAATTTCTTAAAATATAAAACAAGTGTCATCGATATTGTTTCTTCCTTTATTTCGTTTGTTCATCTAAAAACCAGATTTAATTCATGATCCATTTAAAGAAAAAAGGTATTTTAAATATTAATAAATATTTCCGGGTTCAGATCCACTAGTATTGTTAATACACTAGAAAAAAGCACTCGTAACAGGGTGCATCAATACTATTTTTTTTTATCTTCTATGTCATTTGAGTGAATTTAGTTTCCAACTGATACAACACAATTATAAATTTAAGCCTTTTTTTTTTTTTTTTTTAGGATTTTCTTCATTTGTAAAATCACAATTCGTTTAAAAAGTATTAATATTTTTTATTTAACAGCTTATTCGTAAATTATCCACAATTTCACTCTCTCAATTTTTACAGTTCAAATTTGAAAGTGATGACTACTCCTTCCCGAACTACTGTGCAGATCGACCAGGAGGCGACTGCTGTATAGGAGAGGAATGTGCTGTTCAGATGGACACATCTGAAAAGCTCCCGGTGTTTATGTTGTGCGCTAGTCGGCTGTTCAAGTCCTAAACCCGAGCCACTCCGATCCACCCAGCCACCCCTATATCAAATTTCGGTTCCATGCTCTCTTTTTAGATCTAACATTCAGAGCTCAGATAATCTTCTCCTTATTTTTTGTTAACACTAATCGTTTCTGTTTCAAGCAATGAAAATAGTTAAATAATAGTCCCGACCTCAGGAGTCAAACATGTTCTCATAACCCCAAGTGCCCCCCATCCCCCGAATCTCAAGCAGCAACGCCCCCCCCCCCCATACCAATAAATAACATATTTCCCATGGAATAAATAACATCCCAAATATGATAAAGGAGATGGGGATGCCAGAAGAACCTTCCAGTAGAAACCAAAAAGTTCATTTAGAAAATAATTTGAATGAATTTAAGGTTATTTTTATGCCTTTCACTCTATATTTTTGACCAAATATAATTCATTTCAAATGTTAAAATTTATTTGGAATATTTTTATAATAATTTTTGTCGAATTTAAATATTTCCTTAGCACTTTTATTATATTAGTGACCACCATGTTAAAAAAAATCAATAAATCGGCATCTCTTTCCGATTCACTATTTCTTGATTCTACCAACTACTCATTTCCTCAAGTGACCAAGTGGACTACGTCCGTCCATCGGAATGGTTCGCATTAAGGAGCCGGGATCGAATCCGGGACCATCAAGTTAGCAATCTGGTGGTCTCTAACCACTAGGCCACAAAAACGGCCCAAACTCCTCAGCTATGATTACACTACAGCCGATTATCGTGCACTATAGTTGGCAGTGTGATGGAGCCAGTTACCCGATACGATGGGATCAGCTGATGGCAGGCCAGTTAGGAAAACACCGGTAATAACAACAACAGGGGTCCATAGCCCGAAATGCCGGAGTGTGGTAACTGACCGCAACATCTCCATCGAGGTAATTGAATCCTTTCTCTGGCCCGGTCGGTAGCAGTTTCACTTTGGAGTTGTAAACCTTTCCGTTGTGTAACAGCAACACCACGCGATACGGAACATATAAGTTTTTAGTTTAAATCAGCAGAAATTAAAAGAGAGTGAATAATCGAACTCATTCACACCTTTTTTACAGTTCAGCATTCACTCTCTTATTCATAGTTTACATACAAATTCCAAGGACCTCACAGTCCCGTATGATTAGTCACCTCTCTTGGGAAATCCCCCACGATCTTCTATCAGCCGTAACACCGTACCGGGCAAGAACATAAAAAATATACTGATAAAATAGTTCATTTGATTTACTGGGATGCTGACAGCATTCATATGTCTCTGGGTGATTAAATATTCCAATATGGCTGCGGGCGAACGATGATAATCGCCAAGGAAAACGAAGGCACTCGTATAGATAACGAATGGCTAATGAAAATTGATTTCTAGCCCACGCTTTTTTTTTTATCTCTTACTCACATAAGAAAATGGCAGGGGATAAAAATAGCAGAACAATACGCCGCGTGGGAAGGGGATTAACACCCACAAGAGTCACGAAACTATGATGACCAACTTTTAAATTAATGATTTATATTTCAATATTTACGACTGGAAATTTCTCAAATCCGCCCTTGTAAGGAAGTATCACATTTTTATTACATCGTATAATTATGAGGAATTCCGTGAAAGTACAAAGTTGCAGTATTCTTGGGGCATACCCATAGATCATTTAAACGGAAGTAAATAGGAATGTATGGATGTTTATTTCTTAACTCTTATCAAAATCATTTTTGTTCAATAGATACACAAATAAAGTAAGAATGAGTAAAATTACTTTTTTATTATGAGTTTATACATTTTTTGTATTTCCCTTAAATACAGAGAAATGAAGAGTTCTTTCCTCGTAGTCCTGCTATACATTTATTTTTTTGGTTTATCCAGTTCGTTCCTTATACATTTGATTGTTTATTTTCTTTTTGGATGCTACTAATTAACAGAAGACTAGCTTCGCTATGAAATATCTATGTCCACTTGCATTCATTTTAACAGAATATTATTGAGTTAGGTTTGGAATTGAAAGTAACTTTATTCTAAAAAGCAAAAAATACGTTATTGAAAAGGCAGGCATAATCGCTTGATTTTCTGTAAATCATTATAGTATTTGTTCCACTACTTTTTCCTCTAGTTATTTCTTCTTTTTCTCCATTTATATTTTTTTTCACTCTCTGCCTCTTCTAGCTTGACTGAACTTATTCTTCTGATTTAGGTATTTGTGTTTCTCACTCACTCAATAGACGTTCGAAAAATAATTATACAGCCCAAACATTCTAATTAAAATTACTCCTAATTAAAAGTATCGTTATCGTTCTGATCCATAAGGTATATATAAAGTTAAAATAATTTAAAAAACGCTGTTGATGAACCGAAATCATGAAAATGATCGTATATATGCGGGCATCAATGACCCATGTGGTTGACCCGCCCTAAAACAAACAAACAGACAAAAATAAAATTAATCCGACTCCACACTGAAACACCCCGTTACGTCAACAACCCGACATGCAAAATTCAGAGACATACAACTTCTATCAAGACACTGTTCTGACGAATGTATCTTAAGCTATATCACACACAAAGTCTTGAAAACTGTCAAAATACCAGACAACAGTTGACTAAGGCTAGGTGTTTATTACGTTAATATATACATTTATAAAGTAACTTTTGAATTTCCACCCCTATTCACCTGAAATTTAAATTATTCACAACATTATGAAAATGGTCTTCTGCTATCGACAACCGATTAACATTGTATTTACTTAACGGATTCAATTTATAATGTTTGTTGATTTTTGCATTATATTTTCCATAACTACAAACAAATTCTTAATTAGAGATGACCAGACGAGATGCTTACAGGCCATGACGGGTGCGACTTGAGTCGGTGGCCTTCTCGGTCTGACGCTTCTCTGAGAGAAGTTCCAGTAGAAGGTGACATTTAACAGCCAAGCATGAGATTGATATTCCTTCATAGTAAGCCTGCACCAAATCTAAAATACGTGTTAGTATAATTTGAAGTTAATATATGATGTATGTTGATTAGTACGCAAATAGAGCAGTAGGAGAAAAATTAAATAAATTCTATTTAAATGCTCAATTTGATAACTTAATTTTGCAAAAGATACACAATAAAACAGATTATTGGAAATTGGTTATTTTACCTCAGTGTCTGATGTTCTACAATAATCTCCTAGCTGTGGTAATCATTGGTTAGAAACAATGTTATAGGAACTCCTTACCTTGGTAAGTTCTAATGGAGGATTAAACACTCTAAAATCAGAAAGCCCCACTCTAATATCTAAAAGTTACACTGAGAGTATTCCACACTGCTTGGATGAATGTCTGATCAAATCCGAGTTCGCTGAAGCGCCTAGGGGCGAAAACGGGCCGCTAACTCGGAAACCAATTATTCTCGAGTAAAGTTAAGTTTCCTAATATAAATATATTTAGAGTATATAGGGTAAATAAAAAATATATGTCTCGCTGTGCCTTAAACGTGAAAGGTGAATATTATGCATATTTAATATGTAAACTTTGGAAACGTGCGGTTGAATTCTCCTAAATATTCTCTGATTCTACAAATGTTCCGGTAGCGTGGTACCCCCCCCCCCGACTGTCTCATGTGAGGAGCTGCTGCAGGCATACAGAATGTCGAAACGTCCATTAATAAACGTGATATAAACCTAAGATCGTTGTTTCGTTACACGAAGCAATACGCTATAATGTAGTAACGGGCTGGGCCTTGTTTGATTTTAAAATATAATACTTAATAGAAATGAGTAGATAAACCTTGGTTAACACACAACGGCATTATAATCCCTATAGACAATGTAATATTTCGACCACTCCTGCTAGAAGGATGTGCTAGGAAGTCAGTTTCAAATTCCCACCACAACCCGAGCTCATGGCACACTGCTTTTAGAACAAAAAGCACTTAACCTGAACTACTTCTTTCACGACACTCATCTAGTTTAAACTTTGAACGTTCTACCATATCCCGGTGGTAAGATGGACTTCCTACAAGTTACCACTCATTTTCTATATATACGTCAACCAGTAAGAAAGGAAGGTGGTCAAAAATTTATTTTTGATTGTTGCTTTCTTGAGACTTTTTAATCCGAGGATAGTTGTCATTTACCGACGGTACTTTCATATCGAAATTAAGTGCGTAGCAAGTAATTAAAGGAACAAGAAAGCAGTAGAAACCAAATACGGACCAATAAAAGTAACACAAACATTTAAGTACCTGGGCGAGACTATATGTAACAACGGTTCGGAAAAAGAATAGAATAAAGAAGGAATCACCAAACTAGAAAGACTAAGTTTTGCAACCAGTAACGTATATAACAAGAAAAACCTGTCCACTAGAGCGAAAAATAAGACACTACAACATAGTCGTTAAACCGGTAATATTATATAGGACAGAAACAGAAGGACAGCCTCCCCAATCTTTTTTTTTTTTTTTTTTTTTTTTTTGCCCTTCCTGAGGCTGAGCCTCAAACGGGCTGAGCCTCCCCAATCTAGAAAATCTAGAATAGAACGAAGTATCCTAAAAAGGATCTACGGCCCCGAAAAGACACAAGAAGGATGCAGGCTAAGATCCAACCAGCATATCTACAAAGACACAAAAGACCTAGAAACGGATATAAGGATCAGGAGACATATGGTAAGAATGCCCCCGGAAAGACAAAACAAAGAAATATTTCAGAAAATCCGAGGATACAAAAGCTCAAGGGGATACATCAAGCAGATGAAGGAAGAAACGGAAAGACTAGGAATAACGGACCAGGATTGTCAGGACGGAGAAAGATATATAGGATAGATATAGGACTGAAAGAAATCAAGGTTCTTGTGGGAAAGAAAAAATCGAAAAAGGGAGTCGCGTGGACAGAGGAAAGAAAACAAAAGCACGCAGAGATAATGAGGGGAAAAGGGAAGGAAAGGAAGAACCAAAACAAGAAAAGAACCGATGATGACCACCGAAAATGATATTTGCGTGGTCTTTAAGGCCTTTCCGTGACAAAAAAAAAAAAAAAAAAAAAAAAATTCGAGATTCGTTGCCAACACCTTTATTGAGGGAATCCCTGGGTCCATAGAGGGACCTAAACGAAAAAATAAAACATATTTTATGATTGTAACTGTACATATTGAGTGACTGAAGGAAGGTAATAAACTTTTCAACAAATTAAAGAAAATGGTATTTTCTACATCTAAAATATTAGCATGAGAAAACCATCTAAGAACATATTAGATAGGCTTATTTTATAGACTATATTTGATGTTCCTAATGTATCTTTAACCACGGGGATCAACAAGACTTTAAAATCTTGAATAGCTTCCGAGCGTGTTTCTCAGAATCTTAAAATTAGCAAATTGGTTCCGGGTTTCGTAATTTTTGCAGATTTGAAATTACCATTCATTCAAGATCTAGCCACCTCCTGCTACACAACTTCCATTCTTGCTTTCCTGGGCATTCTAACCGGTGTGCTAGTGCTAGTGCTACCATGACTACCAACCTATAAGTTAATGCTTACCGGCTTTAGAATTCAAAAACAAAGGAAAAAAAGGTACAGAGAAACAACACGCATGAAAGTTAGAACTAGACTGTTTATTTCGAGTCTATAACCCTGTATATTTACATTCGGGATGTTTACATCCCGACGTTCGGGGATTAAGGTTGAGTACTGATGCTGCCCGGAGCTTAGCTTATAAGCACTTGTTTATACTTTGTTCTGTAATGATTATCACAGCGGCATGTGAAATGTTTTTAGCTAATGAGCATTTTTCTCCAAAAAAGTAAAAAGACTCTAACTTGAGTCCTAAGCTCTGCTGAAAATTCTATTGTCTTTATTGCATGCAAAACATTCAATAAAGAAATATATACGAACAATAATAAATATTTATTTGATAAAAACTATCTTTTATAAATAATCTTCTCTAAAAGGGCAAGAGAATATATTATTGTAATAAAAGATAACATCCATACCATATTTACATTTAACCTTCCATTCATACCGTATTTACAATATAGGCATATATATCCCCTGGGCTATTGGAGGCTATATATAGATTGGGGGATACCCACCCCCAATCCGCCCACAGTATTGTCACTTACCCGGCTATGGAAAAGACAGCGAGGATCTGGGAGATCTCAAACGCTATTTCAGCTGCAACGTCAACGCTACGTAGCAGTGGATATATATTTTTTAAAAAAATTTCATACTTTTGCTTATTGTTTTATCATGTAATCATTCTGATGTTTTGTGTGCTCGTATCAACCAGAACTAAAAGCACTTATCAGTGAAATTGCAAGACAGTTAAATTAATTTAGTAGTATTCTCTTTTCACTGTGCGCCATTAGTGGTGAAATGTAGTTGGAGTGAGCCAGTTGTCTGGCAAAGGTTGTTCGTCGATCGGAAGGCCACGGAATAGATTGCACCTCGGAGATGAAGCTTTCTCTTTCTCTCTATTTTCTAGCTCTTTAATGGCTCCATTTCTACTTTTTTTAGTCCGTATTTATTTTTCTGCATGGTCACTTTTTCCAATATTGGACGAAACTCTTTTATTCTCAAGTAAGATACTTATTACCATCAAGAGAGATACCACTAAAACCCTAGAAAAATGGTCCTACAGGACACACGAGGTCGAAACGGTTAACAGTTATGTAATATATTTGGAAAAAAAATTATATTTCTTTCATAATCATTGAGAATTAAAAATGCCTATACATGTTTTTTCTTTTCATTGTTATATTCTTAATAGCTTTGGCATAGTTAAATTTACAAACATTTTTTAATAGCAGAAAACACTGATATACATGATAAGATCAATACGTAACACGTTTATAAATTAATCTATTTACAAAATAGAAATAAAGTCATTCTTTAAAACACATATATAAACTCTGTTACAGATAATGTAATTCCCAAAACATATAGTGACAAGCTCAGTAAAATAATATATGTTCAGTTCTCTTGTGGGCGCATCTCCTCAATGAGAGTTAGTAACAATTTCCTATTTCCTAATGTAAAGGATTGTTTGATATAATTTTGTAACTAAAGATTTTTCGCTGTTTGAGTATACATATTCTGTTGTAATGTTGCCAATTGAAGATCAGATAATGTTACAGGTATTCATGTGTAGCGTGGGTATCTATTTATAATCCTCATGCATGTATTTTGGATTGCATGAAGTTTTTTTAGTTTGATTGGAACTCCATACTGAGGAGGCTCGGAACGGAATAAACTTATTTAGGGTTAAAGTTTTTAGTAAAGAAACATTTTGTAAATGAACTTTTTAAAATTATTTATTTTATTGTCTTCTGTAAATTTCAGTATGTTATCGAGTGTTAAACCAAGGTAGTTATAAGTATTTGCCTGTTAACATTACCATGAATCCTTGTTTTCGATCTCATTTGCAGGAATGGGCAACCTTTTTAATTAAAATGATATCATCAGTTCATAACTCTACATTTTTTGTTTTTAGAATGTAAGGGTTAAATTTTTATTAGAGTGATCCCGGGAAAAGCTTTTCAGATTTTCATATTAGGATAAAAATATGTTGTGAGACTCTGACCCCATTTTTTGAGGGGTTTTGTTCCAATCATAACATATTTCTTCTTATTTATTATTTGCAGCTTAAGTTCGCTTAAAATGCATCGACGCTTTTCCTGGGACCACTTTAATCATTAACGTCTTAAAAATTTGAGAGCTAAGGGAGAAAAAAAAAATCATTAACTTGTTTACGAAAAACAGAACTTCATATTCAATTGCTATGTCTGGGAAAAATATATCGGGCATTTCCACAGGCATGTCGCATACATATGCATCAGAAAAGAGTTGCCAGCAGAAGTTTCTACAATAGCAGGAAGCCAAAAAACCACAATTGACAATTGAGGAAACAAATCGTAGGATTGTGTATCCCCTACCCAATACAAGTTAGAAGGTGAATTTTCAGTACAAGGAAAAAATGAAAATTTGACCCGGTAGTTTGTGAGCAGTAGCTAATTGTGATACTTCGAACTGTGGCAGTCTTACAGAATGATGAATAGAAAAAGAAAAGGGTTTTTCAGTTGAGGAAAACATCCTGCTGAAACTGAAGACGGATGGCTTTTCCGCTTCCGGAAGAGATGTACATTTCCTAGATTGTAGGGGGATTTAATCAGAGCACCAATGGCCGAGATACGAACCTTGCCTCTCAAAGTAAACCCCCCCCCCTCCCATTCTCATTGTTGTAAAACATTGTTTATATCTGCCTGTCAAATGTTTTCAATTCTTTGTACCTAGTTTTGTCCATTAAATCCTTTCAAACGTTTTATATTAGTCAAATGAATATATAAGCAAATAAATGCTGAATGAGACCAAACGATAATCTAAAAAATAAAGTTTTAGGATCCAAATATAATCACATAAAAAAATAATTTGAGATACGTGAGACGGTCAAAAGTTTCCTGGCAACGCCGAAAATATGTGCTTAATAAGGTGTTAAATTTTTCAAGTAACTAACTCATTAAATTGAATATAAGAATTTTAAAGTGTTCCAAAAGTGCATTTATATATCTAGGACGTCTTTGGAGATCAGTGTGTTGTATACGGATTATGATGTTACTATGGATTGATAATTAGGTAAAAAGGTTTGTTGTTACTACAACTTGTCATATTACCCTTTTTGTCAGCCTCTTTGTTATACCCATTTCCATGCTACTGTTTCTCCTGGAATGTACCCGAACTTCTGGTGAAGTCTAGGATGGACTTCCGTTTGATTAAATTCAGTTCCTATTGGGAATCTGTCACGGCCCAAGGTATAAAACCTCAGTTTGCTGAACGCATCAAATTCTCCTAGAAAGTGGTGGAAGGTTTCCCCCTCCAATATATTGATATCACTATACTACGATGTATGTTAACTACTTCATAACTATATTATCGGTTTGGGAACCTTATCCTTGCTTCGTTCTACAATACATCGAGAAAACGTCACTTTTCCTTGCTAAACAATTAAGCTAAAAACATTTATGAAATTTTGGAAGTTGTAATGTTATGCACTATTTCTGTGAGAACATTACCGTTTATAATGTATACAGTCTGTTGAAGAAGCGGAGAGTTCCAGTAGAATGCCAGGAAGTGAGCGGTTGGTGAACCCACGAAAAGAACACCCATCCTTTCCGGCAGGTAAAAGCTCATGGGAATTTCATAGCACTTCAGACTTCTCCTGTCTGTCCAGCCCTTGTTGGGGCGAACCTAGTATTCTTTATCATATGAGTATTACTTATTCATTAAATATTTTTTGTGTTCGCTTTTTTGTCATAACTCAACCTTGTTGACGGTTGTTTTGTAATCTGTAATTATATTTGGTCTTTAGACGTCTTGTAAAGTATTTCCATTCCCTGTAAAATTATTTCAAAGTTATCGCTGAAAATTTATTATAATTTTACGAAACAGTAAAGTAAACCCCTTTTAGACCAATTAATAAAACGCTGTCGGATCATTTGTTCGTTTTTTTTTATGACTTAGAAACAACAGCCAATAAAAAATTACGATGTAACTGAATAGTTAGAAGTCAGCACAAATGATCTGGTAAATTCCCTCTTTCTCATGGCCATGAAAAATAATCTATCATTAAGTTTCATTACTGGTATTTCTCGAGTTACAAAGCAGTGACGGGAAATCCCAAGGACAGGAGACCGCCGAATTAAGACAGACCTTGCTCTTGACTCGTGCTGAACTTATTCGTGGTCGAATGGGCCCGTTCTCTGTTGTTATGTTACATGTGCAACTGTTTACTCGACCGATCTCTGCAAAAATATGTATTACCAACCTTTGTTGTTTACACTGCTGCAACCGTAGGACCACCTCATTCAATACTTCAATTCTCTAAATTTTGTTATTTTGTTTCACTTAATTTGTTGAAAGGAGTAGTTTAATAATTTGTAGGCATGCTTCTTATTCCATTTGTATTTTTACTGAATTGTATTGTAATAATATTTCTACTTTTATAGGATGAAATGATGTTGAAATACTATCTTAGAAATATTATAAGTAAAACAAGTGAAAGACCAGGAGGGCCTAGGGATATATTTACTCTATTTACATTGATTCTGAAATTAATGAAACCAAATACATATTTGTTAAATTTAAAATATACCCACCATACTACATTTTATAAAAACGTTACTCGTTTTCTATCCCAAAACTGATTCCAAAATTTCATATCTACATTTCTCAAACGATTTTTTTTCCCCATAATTTTTTACTTGTTGTCGAAACGGTATGAACTCCTACGAAAGCGATTGGATCGAGCGATCTGAATTTTTTTGCCATTTCATATTGTCTCTCAACCGCTTCTCCAGACAAATAAGCCAAGCTATGAATAAAATATACCGGTACAAAGGCAGTAACTAACCCTTTTGAGCCCTTTGCAGCATTTTATATATGATTTTTGTACCAAGGTCATTATAGATTAAAGGAGAAACTCGGAGTTACAATAGATAGGCGAATAGGCCCTTTATTGAGGGAATAGACTTTCGTTCTTGGTGGTTTTACAGGACTGGCGGTTGTTGAAAGCATTTAGGCGGGCGCGCGAGCCCTAATATATAGTACAGCGTTTATATACATAATATATTCATGGAAAGTGCACTTGTGTGGACCTCCCTGTAGCACGCCCACCCGAGCGGCTCACTGCTTAAGTGTATTTTACTGTAGCCCGCGTACAAAACCTTCCACCCTCCCCTCCCAAACTGCCGGCGTGCGGCGGCCCCCCTCTACGATTATTTATTCCGTTCTTTGAGGAGAAACGTTTATAACGCTAACTTGAGTCAACTGTCGTGTTTCACACAATTAAGGTCCCCCTCTTTAAATTCTACGAAGGTTGCACTGCTATTAGGCTTGTATCTAAGCATATGGTTTCGATTTTAAACCCGCACTGAGGGTAAATGCCAACCTGTAGACAAGCGGGTCTTCCATACCCTGATGTAGAATTTTAAACTCGAGCGTTAAACAGCAAAACAGATACGAACATGCAAAGTTATTTAGCAAAATTAGTGGCAACATCAAGTCCATCTGACACCCTTGCCAACGACGCTATCCACGCCTATTTCCAGCAATGGCTCTATCTATTCCTTTGCGGATGTCATTAACTCTGTGAAAAGAATTTCGTTTTGAGGGATGTGATTATTATTTTTTGGGATGACTAATAACAAAATAATAATTAATGTTTGGAATACAATACTTGACGACCTAGGCATGGTTTAGGCTAAATATATATTATAGTTTAAGGTAGGCTTAATTTTAAGTTTCTAAGCTCGTCGGTCCTACTACTACTCATGATTATTAATAGTTATTTTATTGGTTTATTTTAAATGTGTACTTTAGAGATTTGACTTTTGAGTTAATACAAATAGAAATGAGTGGTTAGCTTATAGGATAACCACTTGCAATTTGTAGACGAAGTGGCAGAAGTAAAAAAGAGCTCCTAAACCCCTTCCGCCGATAAAAGGGTTCTTCTTGCCTTTAGTACCCAGTAATGGCGAGGGAGGGGGGTAGTTTTTGTGGGGATACTTACCGTTCTCAAAACGTACGTAACGAACGTTACATAATTGTTTTAGTTTATTTTTAACCTGAATTAGTTTCAGTCGTTCAATTATCAAGTGGAACCTTGAAACTAATTTATTTCAATTTAGATACTACACACAATTCTACATAAGGTTTACATTTTCGGGACAGTTTAAGGTATATAAAAATCAAACCCAGTCTGAAAATGAACAGAAATATTGAAGAATATTTTTGTGAAGAATATGATGAGAGATAATCAACAGATCGCAAAACAGCCAAGACTGCAGCAAAGGTAGTGGCACAGACATTTGGATGTAGTTATGCAATGGTAAACCAAGGTATATAAAGTTTGTTTTGAGTAGTATTCAATATAATACAATATTGTATACAGTATTTAATAAAAGTACTGGGTAGTTTATAACTCCCAATTAAAATTTATTTTTGATCAGTTGAGCCGAGAATTGATAAATCTTACAAGATCTTCATAATCCCATATGTTGCAGAAAGTGCCTTAATAATTTCAGATTGAATCGATCATTTTTTTTTCACATCTGTTAGAAAGTAAATATTTTGGAAGTCAACAATGTAAATCGCGTATTTAATGTTATGGCTATTGTAATGGATTTTTAATCTTATGGCCAAGAACTGATCAAAACTACACAATAATTCAATAAGTGTTAAAACTCACAGGAAATTACAGGATTCCGTAGCTCTCAATATTGCTACTTAGATTTGCACGTCCTGCTCTATCTAGCTAATATGTATAAATACATAACTGAATTTAATTCAGTTTTAAGATTTAAAAAAGTGGTTATCTGTGAAAACCAAATCTTTTTTAGGGATTCAATGCATTTTCATTATTCTCGCTTTCTATGCAGAAAGCACCCACCCCTACCTAGGTCAGCAGTTTGCAAGAAAATCAAAGTGACTCAGGTAGTCGGTGACCGGGGGCCACCTCCTCGTGCCTTATCAGCCTGTTGTGCCATTCGGAAAAGTGATCTTGTTAAGCTCTCGGGTCATAACACCTTCAGCCGAAGGTTCGATGTTTCTCATCGCCAATATCTTCAGGGCTTCCGCGAGGGTTCCTTCGACCTTTCCCTTCAACTACCGTGTTGTTCAACCCTTCAACTACCAAGATTGTAAGGGATCATATGTGGTATATCTAATTATGAAGTTCTAGATACATTAATAGTTATTATACCAGAGACAGAGATCTGAAACGTAATACCAATCGGATGAAAAACATCAGCTTGTTAACATTCGGAATATCTTTCAATCCGCTCGTTCGTATTAGTAGTTAGTAATGAGGCGCGTTTTCAATTTTTTAAACTCAATGAAAATTCACATAAATATGAAGTTTCTAATGAAAGGATGTGGAAATTAAAGTAGTAATATTGAGAGCTATGGAATCCCGTAATTCCGCGTGTTGAAATGGTTGTGGCCAGTCTGTAGTTTTGATCAGAATGACCATCTTGGTCATTAGAATAGTCGACGTGATTTATATAGATGACTTACAAAACATTTACTTTCAAACATATATGGAGAAAAAAAATGTCACATCCAATCTGAAATTATGAAGTCACGTTCCACAACATCTAGAGTTATGCAGATCTTGGCTCAGGAACTAATCAAAAATAAAGTATTTAAATCGAGAATTTAGTCTAATTTTCAAAGTACCTTTAAAATGTTTACTGCATTTCCCCCGGAAATTTTCAGCCATTGCTTACCGAAGATGATAATAAAACAAACTGGAATTTTACGTTTAAGTCATCATTTGATGAGAAAAATTGGGTACCGGTTTGGCCTCGGTCGTTCAAAACTTTTAAAAAAATTATTATTTTTTTTTATGTTTAGCATTATTTTATTTATTTTTTTATTTATTTATTAATCCTTTATTGTGCTAAAATACAATCTGCCTTTTTTTATTAGGCAATAAGTAATTAAGATAAATGCTCTCATTCATACCATATTTACAATTCATCATTCACTCGCTCATTCATACAATATTTACAGACAGCCCAGAGGCCTCCCAAATCCACATGCGAAAGAGAAAGCGGAGTCTTAGAAAGTCCCCCACGCTCCTCCGTCAGCCGCGTCACCGGATACGAGCCAGTGGAGGCTGACCAAGAGCGCGAGAGCCACATACGCTCAGGACTTGATTGGAGAAACTGGCCATTGCCAGGACTCCCACTGTCACGCGTTTATAGCAGGTCACGAGGCCACTGCCGTTTCAGTCTCCGAGGAGGATTATAGGGATGAGTGGTGCAGTGCAATGACGGTGCTACAGGATTAGGGTGGTTGGAAAGGCTACTGTGGAATTTCATAAACTTGGAAGGGATGAGTTCAAGAATGTAGGGTATATTAAGATCGTTATGAAGGGTTTTGTTGCTGACGTAATAAGGGGCATTTACTATTGTTCTCAGGACTTTTTATTGAAAGGATTGGATACACTTGATGTTCGACTTTTTTGCTGTCCCCCATAGCTCTATTCCTTATGTCCAGATTGGCTTAAGTATAACTTTGTAGATTAGTAATTTATTTTCTATTGAGAGATGGGATGTCCTTTGAAGTGGTCTATACAGTTGCCCAAAGCGTCTGTTTAGTTCTTGTCTTTTTAGTCTCGTATGTGGGTTCCAGGGCAGTCGTTTGTCGAGATGGAAGCCTAAGTACCGTACTGTCTCGGATACAGGGAGAGGAATAGAATTAAAATAAACTAGTGGACAAGACTTGCGACAAAGGGTGAAGGTAATGTGGGAACATTTTGCTTCATTAACTTTGATCCGCCATTGGTTTAGCATTATTTAAATTATATTTCCTATACTTTCGTGATACAAGTACTTTCGAACAATTCATTAAAAAATGTTTAAAGTGGTAAAAATTGGTTTTTTAATAATACAATATTCTTTGCATTAAGAAAGATAGTTATATTTTTTTGTTGTCTTCCTAGACAGTTTTATACTGTACTTATCAGGAAGTTAGGTTTAGAATCAGTTGATTGCAGGTTTAATGTATAGCTTGAATCAGTTAAGGCTTATCATGACAAACAATTATAAAACTAATGTTTGATTCAATTAAAAACAAACAAACGTAGCTTCTATTTAATTATGGGACCAATTTCGCTATTTTTCTGAACATTAATAATTTTTGCTTTAATAGTTAGCTGAGTATAAACTATATGGCTTAGGAGGAAAAAAAAATCAAACTTAAAAAAGGGAGATGTCCTGAAAAGTAAGTATGGCCTTTATTCCCGGAGATTGATAGTACTTAAGTTAAGTGGCTCCTATATCGGTTACCGTCCATTAAAGGAAAGAAATACTCTGGCAAAAAGAAAAGTATTTTCCACACTTCCTTACAGAAGTAATGCTGTTGATATTTTAGAAATTGTTCATAAGAGAATCAGCAGATTTCTCCTTGCAAAGCATGACACAAACTTAAAAATTGTTCGTCTTTTTAACTCAACTTACCAGCATACGTTACCGACAGTTTCGCAGCAACATTCCATCAATATAATCTTCTTATAAATAATACAACGTGAGATCTGACTCCTGACAACCGATTAAGCTCATGTTACGTTTGTCCCGTGGTTTCCTATATGACAACTTTCTAACACTAAACGTGTCACGAACCTAAACCCATTTCCATGGTTCGTGATACTTTTTTTCATGTCTGCTTTTTCTAATATTGCCCGTTACGTTTGCTATTCATTCCACGGAAATATGTCACAAGAAGAAAGAAAATAATGCCTTATTGAAAATATTGAATCGAACGTAATTCTAGAATATATTTATGGCCAAATAAAATTCTGCGGCGGCATTCAAAAACTAAAAATCGTACTTAAACCAATAAGAATAAATCTCTTCTTAATCAAACGCTCACATACTACAGGGCTTAACTGCTAATATACAAATTTTATCAATGCTATCTTAATTCTTATGAAATAGAATCAGACTACAATGAAGTTAACTAATAAAATACCCGTGATAGAATACCTAACTATATTATACATACAGAGATTGAGAACATTTATCACAATCACCCATTGCCGTTGGACAGATTATATATAATATTTTTTCAATTTAAAAACAGAAATAAAATTTTGGTTAAATTCTTTACTTTCTTTTTATATATGCCGAGAGAATGTATTCGACACTGTTAAAGGTGTTCGACAGTTCGTAAACTGCGATTAGCACTCAGGATTTAATGAGAACATTATAACGTGTTGTGATCTTTCCCCAGAGTGTGGATGATATATTGGGAGTTTTTTATGCTAAAAAAGTGAAAAAAATTTAATGCTTAATATTGCAAAACTGAGTTTAACATCTAATTTCATTTTCTCCTTATTAGCATCTCATCCAGACATAAATGGTATGCCAAAACGTTGTTTTAATAAATTTTTATCTAATATCCACTCATATTTAAATTCGTGGCTAACAATAAACTCGCATATAAAACGCACACCATGCTGCGAACATTAATTAATTATCACGGGTTGTGAGGGAAAATAACACAAACAGGCGCGTGTTTACGCTGAGAAAGAATGGTTTATTCACGATAAGTTTGACTGTAGTTTTGTTTATATCAGTCCAGGATTGTTAGTGGTGTTTTGAACATGTTCTCGTATCGATTATGATAATGCTAATGATGAACATACATATTTCACAATGTATTGCTCTCTAGTTCACCTTAGCTATATATTTTGCATTTATTACATAGTATATTTAAATATATTTGATAAAGTCTGCCGTACCGTTGGTTAATTTAGCATATTTGAACTTGAGAGCGCTTGGGGTCGTCGTGGGTAGTACCAGTTCATAGCGCTTGCCAACAGAGATCGCTCGGTTCGATATTGACCTTTAGACTTTTTCATCCCCGTGTCTACATCGTGGTATGATTCAGGACTCAGTGTACTGTGCTAATTTTGTTTTCCTAAATTGACGTTTTCCTCTAGAATCGACATAATTCTATAGTTAATTAAGAAAATTAAATTAATTTACAAATTACAATAATAGATAGTTCATATTCCGAAAATTTATTACTTTAGAAATACTTAAGTTCAACCCTTCAAAGCAGTCATGAAAGGCTAAAAGTTGAGAATGCTGGCGTTCCATCCTCTTGGCGTTTTGCTTTAGCAACTGCCAACATATTGCTTATTGCCTCCTCCCTATTCTTCTTCCAATATACAATTATTCGGAGCACTCCCAGTGACAATCCCATCAGGGAGCACAAATCCCTTCCTTCAATAGTCCCTCGGGGACCCGGGCCGCTCCATCATAAACTAGCTTCCTCTTCACAATCCCACTTCTTATCCATCTCCTTATATTTTATTTTCCTCAACAGCTCCGCCGAGTTTTCACCAAATGTCTCCACGACCTTGATATCACACCACTCAGATAATTAGGTTTTCCCTGATGTTGTAGAAGGGGCAAGTGGTTCCTCTCGTGTAATTTTATAGGAAAATTTAAATGTGCTTTCGTGTATAAGAGATGCATACAGGTAAAAGTGCATACAAATAAATTAAAACAAGATAAATTAGAACGTTTCATTAATAGCGCCTCTAAATTTTAAAACAGTAACGAACACAATATATAACGTAATATCTCACCAAAAACTTGGAGTTATTTTTTAGAATGATTTGATTATTTAATGAACAAATAATATTTGTAAATTGGAGAGGTTCTACTTCCTGGTCGTTTTTTGTCTGTCCGCGTGGTTTAGTAAAAATACTATGGTGGGAAGATCAGAAGAAAAAAAATCGTATTAAAGACATCACAGCTTTCTGTGAAATGGATATAATTGAAAAGGATACCAAATAATACAGTTTTGTGAGCCAGCAATATAAATCTTTCATTAAACCTTTCTTATTTGTTAATAACACGATTTTCAGTGACCGAAATAACTAGATTAAGTATTGCCGAGTATTCACAATAATTAATTAAATTATAAGAAACAATTCCATAAATATTTCTCAAAATCTTCTCTTCACATTCGGCGTTCTATTTATATATAAACAAAATTCAACATTGTTTATAATTGAGGTAAAAAAAAATCATAATTAATCCGTGAATCAAGCATTTATCTTAAATTTCAGCTAATTGTTTAGTTGCAATTAATTTTAATCTCGTTTTCGAAATAGCACTATACCTGAAGGTAATGGAATTTACTGCGCAGTTATTTTTAACTCTTTTTTTTCTTTAAAATATATTTTATCCTGCTCCTTTTTTTCTTTTTGTCATTCCCTTTGTACCTCAGGGTAACATGTCAGTCTGGATCCATCGCCTGAAACCATCTCTGCCATTCCCAAGTTTTCTAAATTGATTTATAGTCATCATCTCTCGAGAGAGAGACAGTTGAATAAAGAGATCTTCTTGGTATTTTTCCTTGGTCGCCTTTGGTGTCTTCTCTCTGTTTTAGAATCTTTAGAATTAATATCATCCGATTTTTTTGTGTAATCCGCTTAGTTGGACAAAAGAAATATGCTAAATTTTCATCAAATTTATTTATGGTAGACATTAAATAAATTGATGAAAATCTAACATCTTTCTTTCAGTGACCAACCTGCTATCCTAAAGTCTTCTGCTCGAATCTATATTCCTTACCGATATTTTTGAACTCCACATTAATTCATTAATATAATAATAATAGCAAAATAATACTTGGCTGATGCTGGTTAAATCCGATTTAAATCAAACTGGTCGTTATTTACTTGTTTAATTTTGAGTACGAGGGCATAAACTGCAAAACCTCCATTAGCGCAAAGTATTTATATAATTTTGTAGTGGAATATTTTTGTGGAACAGTGGCGGGAAAAAACTTTTAAAAATATTTCGGGAGTTAATAAATACACTATGCACCATTATTGGCTCCTAAAACAAAATTTTTTTCTATATCGTTGATTTATTGTCTTCTTGATCTAACAAAGGGGTTAAATCGGATTCTTAAATAGCTTCTTAGTTAGTGAATATTTTATACATTTTAACTTTCATGTTGTATTTGAACAAAAGCATAGTCAGCATATTTCGAAGTGTTGAATAGATCTTTCAAATCTTTCAGATCGATTGAACAAATTTTCTTTCTCTTTCTTTGATCTTGGAAATTACTTGAGTGCTTTCATCAAATATATTTGCTCTGGCAAAGAAGGAGGCATTGGTTGGTTTTCTTACCACGTGCCTCTCATGTCGTTATTTATCAGAATAATTTTTATTTACACTGTTGCAAAAGGAAGAAATATTATTTAAAAAAATGATTTTGAACTTTTTAAATTAAGATTCTTCCCTGCCGTGATAGCAATGAATGGTATAACGCTGCAGAATGTCATGCGTGGACCTACGGTCGTGCAATCTTATGGACGCTAAGTGCTGCTCAACGGAAGCTTAATTAAAAAAAATTTCAAGTTGTGTGTGATGCGTCTTTTGAATGAGAAAACAATTTTAATCCAAGTTTTAATTATTTTTCGTAATTACATTCAACTGAAGTCTCAACCTATATTTTTATATTATTGATCAGGAATTCTTTAATTGTATTCCCTACTTAATGTTAGGAGGATTATTATTTTTTAATTACTGATTGAATTAATCAATAATGTAACGACTCTTTAATATTTTCATGCAACATTTATTTTATAGCACCATGCAACGGCTCACGGCATCACGCAAAGTAACATGTCTCTAAATACAAATTGCATATCATTAATCAAGATGACGACATATTTAATTAATTAATAGCTTAAAATAATAATGATTACATTGAGGGTTCTCCTAAATTTCTCAAACACACATAATACCGAAATATTGTCCATTACTAAACCTGATGACAAACTAACAAACATTTTTCATCAACCTAGGGCGATCTCCCAACAAACTTCTATTAATTTATAAACTCACGGTCTAAGGGTTTCTGTTTTTGAAAAAAAGGAAAAACTGTGGCTGCAACACGCCACGTTCTGCGATCGCGTCCTCTCGATAGTACTTTTATTGACTCTACGGTGATAAAGCGAGTCGTTAACGATCATGCCTTAGTGCTTTATCATGAAGAGTTGAAGCGAAATCCACAACGATTAGTAAGATTCATGGCTGGGTAATCCCCAATAACTCCAACGTAATAAAGTCGATACTCCTCGCTGTTAAATTACTTAGCACAGTAATTGCGACTAAATCCGTGGAACTGCGGGCCTAGATTACTCAAAGGTTAGAAGCAGGGATTAGAGGCCGCCGAGGTGGGGAGCACTCTGTAGCCAAGTGTTGAGAATACATTTGCATCTGTAAGTTTGTTTACGGATGGTGGTCACCTCAGCGATCTTCAAGGGCGAATATCTTCAACCAAGTCAGTTTGTCACCTACGGGTTTATATTACTGTTTGAACAGCATACGTCGAGTAACGTATACACCTTTAAAATCTTTCTTTGATCTTGACAATTACTTGAGTGCTTTCATCAAATATAATTAAAGAGCTCCTTCAATTAATTTTTAATATTTGATTTTCAATCTATGACTGGTGAATGCTTTATTATTTCGAATTAGAACGAATCCGTAGCCTAATAAGTAGATAGCCTCACAACTGTGTATGAGCCCAGAGCCTCATGGGGAAAACTGAGTGGATACCTAATTTGTAAATTATATATGGAAAAGCACATGATTAATTTCTAGGATAATTATTATGTATCAATTTACGTAACTGAGCTCATGTCTACCTTCGAGTTGTATAATAACCAGTCACCGGGAGAGTCGCCTCGTTTTCCCATTACAGGCTCAAATATTATTCACCAATTGAAGTTTTTATAAAGTAAAGGAACTATATACACGATAAACGTACGCGGATTAAAGATATTTATGCTTCTGGTAATGGGCAATATTTATTCAAACTGACTAGTAGATACCATTTAGTAGTGTACGTTCGGGTGATGAACTTAAATTAAAATTGGTAAGGTAAACGACAGTTAAGAAATTAACCAACACCATACAAGCACGGGTGATGCTAAAAAATGGACTGTATGAATAAAGTGGCTCTTAATCCACAACTGCAGACAGCAAACACGTATATGTAACAAGGTTATGAGGTGTCTAGCTTATGGGGATTTGATAATTAAAGTTTTGCATCACATGTATATTCGTAACAAAAAGTTCTTTATTTGCGAGCAAGCGCAACGAATGTACTGAGGCCATGTCTACGTAATAGGGACTCCTCAATTTCGAGGTGTATAATAACCAATCACTCATCTAGAAAACGAGACGGTTCTCGTTTTCACAATACAGGCACAAAAAAAAAAATCGGAACCACAAGCTTTTTACAAAATTTGTATAGCTGTGTATCGAAAAGATTCGTTTCGCAACTCTAACATATATGAACTTAGTCACTGACATCATAACAAAGAAAACTGAATGCGTCCTTTCCGAAACAGGGAAAAACGTCCAAAAAGACCTATCAGCCTCAAAAGGTGACACCAAATTCAACTAGAATTCTATTAATAATTACCCTCATAAACGCTTAAAAATGTCGAACAAGAACGATAACGATTAAAAGTTACGGTTGGTACAATTGACACAGTCTTCGAAGTTCCGAATACGACTTCACTTGCAAACACAATACTCGACATTTTTTCACATCGATCAACAGAGAAATAATCAAAATATATTTATAACTTGACTGATGACTAATAACTACTAATTAATAATTCGTCTATAGTCGACAAATTGTTTAAATAAGCTATTTCTTTTTGTTGACAAGTAATGAAAGATAAAGAGCCGATCAGCGTCCACTAAGGTTATCGACAGAAGTGTATTTGCCTAATGGTTTGTGTAAAAGGTTACTATAGTGACGGCGTCATTATATCGATTTATATATTGCTCTTGCTGTCGATGAATGAGTCTATTCATACTCGCTTGATTATTATTTCATTTTCAATCTATGATTGGTGATTGCTTTATTAGTTCGGATTAGAACGAATCCGTGGCCTAATAAGTAGATCGGCTCACAACTGTGTATGAGCCCATAGCCTCATGAGGAAAACTAAGTGGATACTTAATTTGTAAATTATATATGGAAAACCACATGATTAATTTCGAGGATAATTATTATTTATCAGTTTACGTTGTCATTTTTGATATTTGTTTTACAAGTTATTTTTATCCGAAAAACATATTTTATCTCATTCTGACCTACATTATATTCCTAAGGGATTTTAGAAGGTGATCACCGCTCCGAGCATAACTGAGTCATACAACTCATGATAGTCCTGTCTTCGCGTGACAAATTGAACTGTTGCTTCTTATTGACATTTCATTTCTCTTTCCCCATGTGCCCAATATGTTTCGGTTAGGTTATTTACTGTCTTGTCAGTTCGTAGCTTTTTAATTGTCATTACTCGGGGGAAGCAAGTACAATGACAGGTTATTCTATGACAGTTTATAATAATCATCTAAGTATAAACATATTTTACAATTATTTTCGATCTCGAATAGGTTTTAAACATACAATCAATAACACGTTTTATTATGCTGAACTCTTGCTGCTTAAAGCGCAATAGCGGGAAATGTTAAGGAAACAATTTAGTATGATCGGTCACGTCAAGGATCGGTCACGTTTCTCCAACTTACGAGATTTCTTAAAGCAAAAAAGTTCAACATGGTTAAAGAACATTTAAATACGGTAACACAAAATCAAAGATATTCCAAAATATTATGTTTTGAGACCCAAAGGTATACATCGCAAGTACACTCGCCAGAACCAATGAGTTAGTTTCTTGTGAACAGTTCAGTCTTATACAATTTTTTTATTCTTTCGAAAATGTAATTTTAATGATCAAGTTAGTTTAATGTATGGTTACACCTCAGAACACGACTACATTTATTTTAGGTCTATGAAAAATATTAATTATTCGTTTTCATATACATTTTTATGGTGTTTATTTAGACTTTAGTAGGTTTCAGTTGTTTGCTGACTTCAGGTCCAGTTGCTCAGTGACTTCGTTTCTTACATTAGTTTTGTCAGCTCCGATAGTAGAATTGTAATGATGATGATATGTAGATTGTAAGTAATCAATAAATGTGCTATCAACTATTATATTTCCCTTACTTAAGAATATTCTTCAAATTACACAGGTTATAAAATTTAAAAAGGATTACGTATTCTACAAGTTTCCGTGAAAACACCACATTTGTTTTTTGTTCCCTTATCAATTCGTCCCTTTATCTTTAATTATATTGCGCTCAAGTAAATAGAAAAGATAGATAAACTTTTCATCTACCGGCTTGGGGGTACCTACAGTAGGTTTATCAAAATCCGATGAGGTGCAATTGAAGGGGACCAACCGCCACAGTGGCAAAAGCCAGGCGACCCTCCCTTGAGATGTCCCCCTCCAATAACAGCCCCCTTGATTGGTTGAGGACTTCTTTAATGACTTCTCCCGGCGGTCCCTCGGCTATTAGGACTGCTGGGGGGTCTGTTGTCATGGATACTGCTAAACAATAGTTAAGGAGGGGACAAACAGAAAACGTTCCATCACACTTCTTATCTCCTGCCCCGTTTAATAGGGGGAGGCCTTATAGCTGATCAGAAAAAAAAAAATATACTTTTGTTATGATGAAGGACAAAATTTATGTGTGAAGCTAGACAATAAATTGAAGGGAATCTGTGTTCCGAGTTATATTTTTTTAGTTAAACCTAAAACATTCCACCTGAAGACATTCTGGCAGATACAAATACGATCATCCCATACCTGTTCGAAAATAAATTTTAGTTTTCAGGCTTGAAGTGGGTGAGAGTCGCATAGATTGTAAACGATAAGATTATTCAGGTAAAAATAATGCAACAGATATTTTCTTATTGAGAGAAAGTATGATTTTTGTATAAAAAAATTACCTGTGCGACAGTTTATTTATGCAGGTATTTTCCGGTTTGATGATTTATCAAATTCAAATGATCCTTAGTTTTCATAAATTAAACAGCATTCATTAATGTTTCATTAGCATTCGTTACTTAGAAAAAAAATATTACTCCATTTTTCCCTCCCTTCTTTGGATAGATTTTCCATAACGGAATTCCCCCCCCCCCCCCACGAACCCGTGAGGTGTTGTCTTGGGGGAGGGGTGGTTCGTAACTTGTGTTGCGCATATTACACTGCAATTGGGATTGTTGCACCAGTTAGCACCCTTGGTTTATTCCGTCAAACCGTATTTATTCCTAAAAACGAAATTATATAAACTTTTTATACTCTATTTGCAGATTATATGTAGGGATGCTTACTAACTAACTGTGAACTATTTACAAGTAATGCATCCTCTTCTTTTCCTTATCTTATTTAACTAATATTTACCCTTAGTCCTAACTTATCCTATATTTACAACGCCTCTACTCCACCCCGTACAACAATGCTTCCATGATGAGCCGGGGAGGTATTTTAAATAGTGGCTTCACCACGGATGACAATGATATCGGAAAACAAAATGCACCGTTTACATTAAGCCTCCTGTAGAATTTGAGTCATTGTGAGTTGGGACGCTTCCGAATTTGTAATAGCTAAAACAAAAAATGTATTGCAGATTCATCCGAAAGATAAAAGAAAAAAGTAGAACTAATTAAACTGCTGAGACTTGAGGGGTTGGAGTTGATTACGTCGGATAGTTCAGATAAATTTAATTGGTTTATAAAAGGCCGACACTTACTCCGAAGTGGATGTCACCAGCCAACTAAGGACGCTAACGGTTCTTTGACAATCCGGATCCGTCTGAAGAAGAACTTGAACGTGGAGTGCCGAGAGTTTAAAGTCATTTGTAAACCGGATGGTCAAAAACTTCCACAGGGATCTTATCTAAAACTTTCCGGAGAAGAGAGAGGGGGTTGAAGGGATGGAGAATTAAACTTCTTCGAATTATCCTCAAAGAGACGACGGCCTCAAAGGACATTTTCTTTCAGCAGGACAATGCAGCACGGTAATTAACGCTTTATTTCCCTTCAACTTAAAGATTGCGTAATTCATCGGAGTACAGACAACAGATAGCTGGCCAGACAACAGTAGGTAGAGGTTATAACATAACATCCACTTGTTATACCTGTGTTATAATTTAGTGGTTTTCATTTACAGGCTCGATATAAATGCAGTGCGTTGATCATCCAAGATACCGGGACATTAAGCTCTTTATAGAAGATTTAATTGTTTAATTGCTTGTCAGTGGAACAAGCCCATATGAGACAACGTTAGAAGATATGCCAATGACTTATACTTACTTCACTAATCCTAAATACCGTATACTAATAAAACGAATGATGATAACGCAAAAAAAAAAAACATGACTTACATAAAACAAATATATGTCAGTCTAAAGTTTTATTGTGATTGTGTGTGCATCATCATAATAGTTTCCCCAAAAGACAGATATTGGTTTACTTCTTATTTTTGTCACTTAGAAAGTCACTAAATTGCGTTTGTACTTGAACTGTTACTTTGTACTTATGTATATATGTTTTTTAATAATGATTCTGAATCACTATAATAATAACAATAATAATTCACTCACTACAAATTGTATAGAAGAGAAATTTATTCGAAGACTAAATTTTATAGAAGAGTAGCCCTTTAAGCTTAGAAGCTAGTGACATTTTAATTACTTTAAATTAGCAACGATCCCATGTCCTTAAAGCTTATACTTAATGCAAGCCTAACGGATTTACGTTATTGTATTACCGCGTCATTGAAAACCCAATTAGTTTAGTGCGAAGGGGCTCAATTTCACACGTGGTCATTCAATTTCCTTTTAATCATTGCACAGTAAATTACAAACTGGTACTACAATTCCCTAAATGCGAGTGCCCCATATGCAGGAAGCTTAAACATCATTGAAGATCTGAAGTAATAAAATACAGCAATATAGGTTTATGATGATTACAGCACTATTATCAAAATAAAGCAAACCAATATCCAGCTTGTAACACCCACAACGAGGTTATAACAGTGAAGAAAAAGCTATAATGTTTTATGACGAAATTAAATTGAAACTGTCCTTAGAGGACATGCAATAAACAATTTAAAGGTCGGTTTAATGCGGTTGTACATGTAAACTTGAAATGAATTTTCCAACAAAAAAATTGACTTTCAGTGAAAAAACATGTTTCATGTTCAAGTAAAAAAAATGTTTCATGTCATGTTTCAATAAATGTTCAGTAAATTAGACTATTATGTAATGTTTAATTATTATGGCAGATCAACGAAAAAAAATTGTCATTCTTTCTTTTTGTTATGAAGTTTTTCAAGTGCATTTTGTTTTATCTTGAGATGATACGCTGGAAATGACTCAAGGATTGAAAAAATATATCCAGCACCAGTCATTAATTATTAATCACAATTGATATTGTCTTACTATCGTGTACATTTTACTACAAATTACCAACGACAATTACGAAGTATATGTATTTTTCCATTATAGTTACATTATGGTGTAATTTGCTTTTTGAATATATTTATATTGCTTCATTAAAGATTAAAGGAAAATCGGAGATGTTATTTATTATAATTTCATGGTAATTCGATCTACTTGCCTTACATTGTGGATTGAAACTAAAATTAATTGTAAATCTTCGCTGAGGTGTATCTTAAGCCGGAACAGACCCATCTCCCAAAGTTGACGGATATTGCAGAATGTTTGCAGAAAGGTTAGGTAACCTGCCTTAGGTAAACCGGTTATTTGTACAATCTAACTTCTAGGCTATGAGTAGGGTTATTGAAAATATTACTCTACAATTATATTATACACTTCTTGTAAGCTTCACTAATGGATTGCTATGCGGAAACGTTGACATTAGGCATGGAGGGCTTTCCATTCACAAGATGTGACATGTTCATTCCGAGATGAAAAGCTTAATGTTCATGACTTGAAGGTGAAATGAAATTGAAATTGGGTACAAAAGCCCGAGTCTTTCAAGGGAATGAATACAAAATGGTCCGCTCTTTAGATTCAAAACGGAACATACGTGCTCGAACATCTCCTAGTAGATAATTATTCGAGGAGTTTCTACGACATGAAATCGTACAATCGGTACAAAATATCTGAATAGAGACCGTGTTTCCCTGGTGATTTTTTCCAGCTCTGGCCTAATGGAAGATGGCATAGAGCGCCAAGACCTTGTATATTGTCCCGCTACTTTTTATCCATCCCTGCCTTTTGTGCATCACCTTCTTCATATTTAATACGGTCTTTTTAATGCCACGCTCCATTCTCAATCTACTCCCGCTTCCTCTGTTTGTCCTGTATATTCAAAGCCATGTTTATATGCGCTGTCCTTTTTACAATTCAGCGGCTTGATGATATTTTCACAAGGTCTCTCAGTATTCCTGAAGCGTGTTTCTTCAGCCGAGCTCAAGGAAACATCGCCATTAGTAAACATTGACTTATTGAGATTGGTTGTTGCTTTCAAAAGAAGACTCTCTGTTCCTGTTGAGTTGCCCATGGCGTAGCTTATATAAAATTATATTGAACCCTGTAGCGACCGCTAACTACATAAGAGAAATCACCTTATACTTTATTGTATATATATTGTAAAGAAATTTAAATAACATGAACAAAATATAAATCATTTTAAATGTGTTAAACAATAAAAAATGCGGGGTGCCAATTAGTTATATGAGCTGGGACGCCAGCTGGCCCAACCGCCGACCCTTCCAGGCTCTGCCAGGGAACAAAGGAAAGCCACATCATTGGCCTCAACAATAGCGATGCTTATTGGCTGCGGGCAAGCCCAGCTGGGTATTTAAGCCGGTGATTTGGGTCCAGTATATCACTCTCCTGTCAAGTATCGGCTCGTGGCTACCACTGCTTGAAACTCTGAAAACTGACTGCTTCTTTATGAAAAACCTCTACATCTCTTTCTCTCCTCGCCTCGCTACGTTTTAGTCCGGCGTTGTCAGACCCCACACCTTCCTAGTGGGAATCTCTGCCTTCGTCTTGCTAAATCTAGCTTCTCCTTGGAAAAGACCTATCCCTAGTGGACAACGGTTGTCGTGGCCCTGCAAACTTACCAAGCAGTGTCTCCCGCGACAATTCAGTCTGCCTCTCTCAGGTTCACACTCGCCTTTGGGATCCGGACGTATTTCGCCTACCCTTAGATACCGAGTGTGAATTAGTGGTCATTCCAAGACCACACAAACTACCTACCTACCTACCCTATACCTCTTCCCTGAACATAGTGCACTGTCGGGGCACATACCTATCAAATATAAAGTCAGATAATAAAGCCGTCACGAAACGATTGTCCAGGTTGTAAACTCAAACAACCCTCACTTTATCACCAAGGCTAGGGTAACCAGGCACCCCCCTAGTGACGACCCGACAACCCTTCGCAGAAAGAAGTGGTAACCAAATTAATAGCAACAGTGGGACAATGTAAGAACCCGATATTTCATCGGTGGAAAGACAACTTGCACGATCGCTCTGGTATTAGAAGTGAAGAAAGGATAGATGAGGAAGACTTCATATAAGAAGATTAAAGAAGGAGTTACCCTCAGCAAGACTCCGGATCCAACAATAAGCCTGCATCCATGAATACCTGTTGAGAAATCTGGAACCACCACTTAGCGACACGTGTAACATTACAGTTACAGCAAAAAAAACATCATAACACATTACACTCAATACTAAACCCTGGAACAAAACACTACATAAGAATCACATTACGAATCATTACGAAATAATGTAAACGCTACTCAGCACCTATGTTTGTAGCAGATATACAAATCATATTCCAGATATACATAACTATTCCTTGCAAATAGTGAATTCTAAAAATTATACTTGAATTTAACGCCCGCTTAAGACCCTCATGGGTAGATGCGGTAAATAAGTAAATTAATTGAATTTTTGGCAAACACCTAATTCGTAGTTAGTGACGAACTAGAGCGCTGATGGTGCTAAAATGAAACTGTTTGTATCCAGTGGTTGTACTCAGCCACTGAGGGCTGCATTTCCATTCTGATTAGAACATTAAAAATGGAAAAACAAATTTGATTACAATCACATAAATTTACGTAGCTCATGTGATTACATAGCTTGCTATAAAACATTACTAACATAAGTATATATTATATACCTCCTACAAGAAACAAATCTTGGCAACGCCACTTCCCATATTGTCTTGATCTTTATTCAAATCTTTACTCATTTTCCCTTATGAATCTGGGGGACCACGACTCGACCCCTTATATAAACATCCTTTAAGGGAACCAGGAATCTAATTCTTCCGCTGTTTCGAATCAAGTATGTTATGAAAATTCCTATCTTCACTTTAAACATCGCCTAAAAAAGCCTTGGGTATGAATAATTGATAGTTAAATTAAAGAATGTAAGTATAGTTTCTGTCACTGTGAAAACTTGAATTACATACAATAATTTTTTAAATTGAAGAGGATTACAATCTTTGAAACTAAAAAAAATCAATTTTTATATAGCAGTAAATAAAATATTAGCCCAACAGTTCGATTGTAATTTTAATATGAATCGAGATTTAAGTATTCTAGTTCAGCCGTATGTATGTTACTCTGCGCTCCCAGTAATAATAATAATAATTACTATTATTGACTTGAAATTAAATGAAAATAAACTTTATTCTGATATTTGTCTCTTAGTTATAACAATAAGGAACATAATAGGAATGTCCAGCTGACACGAAAGAAAAAAATATATAACAGTAAACAGATTTGATAATCTTATGAATAATAATATGTACAAGTGTATAATACGATGTGCTACAATGGCTATGCACATACGAGATTACTCCAAAGAACCAACAAATAGAAACAAACAACATAGAATCGAGGTGAAAAAAATAAATAAATAAAACAGAAATCATCACGAGGGGGAAAGGGCATGGAACTTTTCTGGGATGAATAAAAGATAAATAAATAAACAGAATAATAGCGGTGAATTATGAATTGTCAGATTTGAGGGAGACAAAAAACTGGCAAAGTCTCGATTTAAAGATTGGTAGAGTTGATGAACGACCAAAATCGATGGGGATTTAGTTCCACAGATAGCAGATTTGTGTGAAGGGAATTACAGGTTGAAAGTTGGGATGAAATATTGTGGGATTTTATTGCCCTCAGCCCACATGATAAACTAAATGGAGAGGTAGATGCGAAATACTGTTATGATTAAAAAAAATCGATGAAAGGAAGTAATCCTGTTTATCTTCCCAACAATGAGCATATTCCCGTTTATCCGCTATCTTCCCACTTTTCGAATCATTTGTATCATGTTTTACCAAACATTACAGAAGTCTGTTTAGAAAAAACTGTATTGAGCAGGTTATCAAGTTATAGATCTTGTTATCCTGATTAACGATATGTATAGGCTTTTAAGAGCGTAATTACAACCGTTTGTTAAAATTGTCATTAAACTATTTAAAATAAAAGCAGTATCATAAAAAGAATAATGAAAAGCCTTTAACTGGTCAATCGCTTGTTAAGTTTATGAACTAATCAAACCTTTATTGTGATAAAATTACAATCAGCCTTATTAGACAATTATTAACTGTGTATAAAGGTAATAAAGAGGAAGCGAAGTCTTAGGAAGTCCCCCTCGCTCCTCCATCAGCCGCATCGCCGAATACGAGGCAGTGGAGGCTGACCAAGAACGCAGGCACTCACTCAGAACATGATTGAAGAAACTGGCCATTGCCGGGACTCCCACTGTCACATATTTATAGCAGATCAGGAGGCCACTGCCACTTTAGTCTCCGAGGAGGGTTATAAGGATGTGTGGTGCATTGTAATGACTTAACACTTTAATGTGCTAGGGGATTAGGGTGGTACGATAGGTTTCGATGGAATTTCATGAACTTGGAAGGGATGAGTTCAAGAATGTGGGGTAAATTAAGATCTTAAGAGTGGTTTTTGTCGCTGAGGTGATAAGAGGCATTGACTATTGTTCTCAGGACTTTTGATTGAAAGTATTGGAAGCGTTTGATGTTTGACTTTTTTGCTATGCCCAGATAGGCTTTAGTATTACTTTATAAAACTTGTTAGCTAAAAACTAAAATCTTCATCTTCTTATTAAGTTGTGAATCAACCCGATAATATTGCACCCCTAATAATAGGAACCATTGGACCTAATTAGTACTGTAATCACAACAAGTCGCAGAGCCGTAACAAAACCCTGTGTGATACTTCACAATTTTAGTTTGATTTTTCCGAAATGTACCCGTGTACCTTCCATACCATGTTCATAGCACTAATTAGATAGTTCTAGTAGAGTCAAGGAAGTTGATGCCAATCAAGAACCGAGCCCGCAGCCGCGGTCAACTGTTTGACAAAACCAAACCAACTAATGAAGTTGGAACCACGCCGACAGAAACCGAGTTACTTTACTTGTTTAATTAGTAGCTTGCTCTTGTCCACTGCCACCTAGGGATCTGGTCACTTATTTATACAAATGCCCTCAACGAGATGTCGGGATTTGGTATTAATATTATCTAGGTTTAGTTTAATTACACTTGTCGATGTAGTGTGATAAATCTACCACTAACCTGATATCACATGGGGAAAGGGATTTGTAACTAAACCAATGACTCTCACACTACCAAATACAACAAATATTTTACTATTGCAGGAGGGAGGAGATGTTTAGTAACAAATGCCTGGAATTATTTTTCATGATTATGACTCTGCCTGCATGTATGAAGAAAATAATCATGAGAATAATCTGTCATAGCTGACATTTTTAAGCATATTTACCACGAATTAAGTTGATTAGATAATCGTTAACATTCATTAACGTGAACTACTAACAAATATAGGATAGCGTGAAAATGAAATGGTAGTTTTTTTTAAATAATGAATAAAATATAGGACAGTAATAGTTGAAAAAAGGTCTACTATCTTTAGCTAGGTCGAAATTAAATGCAGTATTTCAAATATTGCCTTTAAAAACTTTTTTTTTTAGAACATCTTTGAAATTCTTGGCGTAGTTTTATAATGTGTTCTTGCCTAAGCAATTATCAATAATAATCAAACCAACATCACCATATTTCTAGAAGTTTTATAAATCATTTCTAGAAAATAGAAAATTGCTAAATCATTTTTACGATAACTAACATAGAACATGCATTCATATACATTACGTACACGCATACGATTTTGAAAGTCGAGCCTCCTCCTTCGAGCTACACAACAAATATTTTGCCTTTATATACCAATATTACGTTACTAACTATTACAACACGTAATCAAGACGTGAATAGGATTAGAACGTATATTTTGTTTCCGGTTCATCAATCTACCCTTGTATCCTCGCCTCCTCCATAGCCGGTAAAGTGACAATACTGTGAGTGAATTGTGGGATCCCTGGTTTACATATGTATGCCCTTATTGTTTGACTGATTATTGTAAATACGATATGGATGAAAGAGTAAATAGTAAAAAGTTGTAAGTATGGCAAGAATGCGATATTTTATCACAGTTATATATTTCCCTTCTAGGGCAGATTTTAATTTTCTTCAAATAAAGAATTGTTGTTTTTGAAAAATAAAATAACTCCCATTGCTTGTCAACTCGAATTAGGCGATAATGTCTCCTGAGCTGCCCTTTTTTTTTTTTTTCAAATAACAGAATCATTAAATTTTCTGATGAATAGAACCATTTTTACCCTATTGTGTGTCTTTTCATACTTTGACGATTGAAGCAGCGGAACAAAAACGACGGTCTGAAGTAAGGGAAAGGACAGAAGTAATAACCCATGTTTCATGACTGTTGAGTATGGTCCGGACAAGTTTGACGCTTTGTCAGAACCCCGACAAACTTCCAATCTTCCTCTCAGAACTCCATCCCTTGGGAATATATTGCACGGGGTGCTCCTGTTTCCTTTTTTATCCCGCCTTCTGCGCTTGGCATCCAGGGCACGTTCGACCGCTATATGAGCTGTTAACTTGTCCAACTATCGATCCTCCAGTCACCTGTAATCGATGTGACCGCGAGATTGGGTCTACGGAACTCCAGCTGATGGCATTAATCACATTCCTGCTTGTTGTCCGCTCATTGACACCTAGCTTTCAACTGCTTAATTAATTCCCTGACAATGGTGTAGTTCCCAAGTCTGAAGGGAGAGGCTATATTTATTCAGGTGTGGAGTAATTGAATAATCTCATTGGTCCTGTGTGTGTGTGTGTGAGAGAGAGAGAGAGAGAGAGAGAGAGAGAGAGAGAGAGAGAGAGAGAGAGAGAGAGATTTTGTGTAAATGTTGGTAATTTTTATTGACCGTGATGGTTTGAGTTATTTTTTATGAAAAATACAATTATGTTTTTTTCACAATAATTTAATAAATGTTTGAGATATTCTTGCTATTATTTAAATTGCCGATATTATCATTTACTTTTCACTTCTTTTATTACGTTTATATACTTTTGTTTAACACGATTAAGCTTACATTTTTCAATTAAAACAAATCTTTTCAATTATAAAAATAAAGTCGAGCTTCGTTTAAATTTGGGTGAATAAAAAATATATACTGAAAGAACTTTTAATTAGAATTGTATGACCCTCTTTGAATGGGTCATACTATCTGCGAAGCCGAAGTGGCCGTTAAAAAGTTTTACAAGACTTGCGGTGAGTTATGATTCCCAATTAAGTTGATCGGGCAGGAGATAGTGAAAAGGCCTCCCCATTCATTTAGGCTCTAATAGCTAGATAAATCATCTAAGCATCTAATTTCCGAAGGGAAAATCTCTACTTTCAAATGGGTATTGGGTCATAGTCTGTTGTCTTTGTGTTCTACGATAAAAGCCGTAATAATGATACAATAGATTATAAATATATAACGTATATTCAGCAACAACTTATTGTAATTAACGACCATCAAGCTCTTCGCTTCGAATCAGCCGTTTATTTTCTCGGTAGGCAAATATAATGGAAGGCTAATTGGTTTTTAATTAAATATAAGCCAGGTCTAAGCTCTGTTAAATCATGTTGCCTCGTTGGGTAGACAGTTTGAAAGCCGCCTGGCATGGAATTTAACATCCTTAAGTTCATCAAATGAGTTTCACATAGAAACTCATTTTGTAAATGAGAAGATTAAAATCAATTAGAGATACTTAAGCCTCTCTGGTAGACTTTCCCAGTGGAAGAGGAGACAAACTGGTCGCCCACTTGAAGTGACAGCGATCACGCGACAACAGACCATTTGGATTCAACCGACTACGTCCAGTAGGTTTAAGATGCTACATACGTTTTGTATAGTTTTTCAAATCTATGAAAGAAACTACGATTTTCGTACCTTCATTTTTTATAAAATACATACCAACTAAGTTCTACACAATGAAAAACCAAGATATATATGCAATGATGTCAGAGTGCTGAAAACGTGAGTTTCTAACTAATTAATAGTTATATGCTCTTCTTAAATACATAAATAAGAGACAGAGATGTAAGACAACTCTATTTACATTTTAATTCACAATTGATCTTGAATTACAAAATTGTTATTACATGTTACGGTAATCCTACTGTTATTGTATGTGGCTACAGCATAATGATATATATTATTTACAAAAAATGTCAATGGTAGGAGAAAAAACCCATCAGTTAAATAAACCCATTTACAAATTAAATTAAAATGTCTTATAATATGCATATATGTTTTCACTAATTTATTAATGCTCCTTTATTAGTTCTCTCGGCGCTAGTTTTATTTTTAGCACCATTGGGACATAAAATGGAACTACCATGCTGCTGAAAAACACTGCTTTATTTAAAGCTGTGAACATGACAGCCTTAATAATCTTTTATAATTATAGTTTATAAAACATAAACAAAATTACATACTATTACTCCAGGGCACGGAGCCCCTTAATTTGATACCCTACTCAAACAAATTTATATATTTTTTTCTGCTCTACTCCCATATCGCCAATGAGTGAGTAGAAAAATTATAGCAGTTGGAAGGGGAGAGCCCCGGCAGAACAGTATGAAGAAAAGTGCTAGCAAGCCAGAACCAACAAATTAAGCTATTGATGAAACTTTCATTTTTGTACCATCTAGTTTTATTTTTTTTCCCCCAAGGTTTAGTTATGTTTTTGTTTCTTCAAGATTTTCATTTCATATCATTTTAAAGTATAGCTAACTAGTAATCTACATAATCCGACTTCCAGTCTTCATTTATACAGTACATTTCATCTACCATTTCTCGTAGGTCTTTATTGCATGTTTTAGTATTGGTTCTAACCCCTTACGACTGTAAGGTTGGAATGAAACGCACGGGGTGAAAACTGAACGTTTTTTCTGTTGAAGAAAAAAATCATCAAGTGATTTTCCTTAGCGAACCCGCTCTTCCTGCCCATAGCTGGAATAAATGAGGGTGCAGGCCCTCAAATTTAATATCCGTGCAGCCTATAGAGGGAAGTGAACCCTTGTTGTTTGGCCGTTCGCTGCAAACAGGGCGGTAAATCATAGCTGCCGTTGTATGACCATAGACTGCCGTGAACGAGCCACTGTTTGATAGCCCTACCGCCCTTTGTTCCTTCAATGAGCGACCTTTACAACCTCTGGGGGACTTGACTGTTCCTTCGTAGTTACCGTAGTTGGGAACAGCCCGAACGCCGTAGGCTTAATCGTTTATTGTAGAGCTTGTATTATGTTGAAAACTAAAAGGAACTATATTAAAAAGATTTACAAATGAGTAGATGAATTTTTGGTAGGTCGGGTTAGGTATATGGGAGAGAGTTGTTATGTTTTAATAAAAATCTATTAATTGACAGTAGTTCACATATGTCTGCATCAGTTCCTGACAAAAAAAAAAAATATACAGAATATAGGAGTTACATTATTGGTAATAATTAGTAACAACAGTGAGGTACAAAACGATGCAAAAAAAAATATATTATATACATTTATATATTACAATAATTAAAAAAATATTGCAGATATAAGTACAGTAGTATGAGGATCACACACCCCTTATTTACAACATAATTTTTGTTAATAATAAAAAATTTTTTCGTTACAACTCATTTTGTGAATTACTTTGTTTTTCATCAAGTTATTAACTATACTATTACATTATTAACTACTAAGGTATTAATTACTTTATTTGGCATACACATTTTATAACGAACTAGCTGACTCATTACATTTTATCCCATATAATTGCTATGTTGTTTACATATACCGGTTTCATCTATTATTTATGCACATTTCTAATTCAAACCTACTGACTTACATATTCGTTTCAATTCATTATCCCCAAACTGCGCAACCTACCACATTATGTTTTGACTAACTAATAATGTTTAACACCTCTTTCTTTTCTTGTTATCAGGTCCTGATGCAGACATATTATGTTCGTTAACAATTTTGATAAAAACCTAGCAACGTCCTTTTATCAATCCGGAATCGATCTCTAAACAAAGTTTTCTGTTCATTTGTATACTCACGAGTAACAATTAATTCGCCAGTATTTCCAACTTCCTTCACATTCCCAGTCTCTTCATGAAGTGGCGAGGAGCAGATTTAATTGATTTAAATCAACCATTAACTGCAGACTAATCAAACACAATCTAGTCCAGACATAGAGTCTCGCAGACTCAAGTGGTAACAATAATTTCCACCAAACTTCTCAAGTGTGCGCAAATAATATTTTGAACAAAACCCGCAATAATAAAATAACTACATTACTAAGTTTTTCATATTTTTTTTTTAATAGATTGTCATGTCGAATACTATTTGATAAGAGAGTAATTTCGTTTCATTCAATGCTACAATAACTTTTGCTGCACTATTTTGCAACCATATGTAACTAAAACAATGAGAAATAAAATAAAAAATGTTAATTATCAACGAAACGGCAAGGGCTAACAACTCTACCTCCGGTCATTGCGTAAAACATTTAAAATAAAACACTGATTATACTCAGTTTGTTTTGAATAATGATCTGTTTCTAAGAAAATTGCATTAGTCCTTTAAGAAAAGAAAAAGAATTCTCTTGGTAACTCCCTTTGGGGAAACCTCTCCCGTTTCATGTGACGATTAAAATATTTTCAGGGAGAACCGTGAAATACCTTTATTTAGAGAGAATTATTAAATTGGAGGCTATGGAAATGACAACGAAACGGGAAGTTGGGGGAAAAAAACGTCCCACGGCTATGAGGGTAAATTATGGGGCCAGGAAAATCCAGAGCTCTCGCCGATAATTCATCTCCGCCGAGATTACTAAATTAATGTCATTTAGGAACGCTAGCTGAAAATTTCGAATATGGCTTTTAAGGATATTATTTTTTTATTGAAATAAAATTACGGTCGACCCTATTTGTGCATTAAGTAATTGTGATCATTGATCTCATACGTAGAAGAGAAATAGTGGTGGCTCTGGAGGAACCTCCAAGCACCTCTATTAGCCGTTTCACTGGAAAAGGGCCAGCGGAAGCTGATTAAAACCGTAAGAGCCACAGGCGCTCAGGACATGACTGGAGATACTGACCAGCGCCAGGGCATCCACTGTCACGAATTTATAACAGTCCACAATTCAACCACCACTTCAATCATCATGAAGGGTTATAAGTATGTGGGAGGCTGCACAATGACTGTTGGGACTAGGATGATTAGATAAGTTCTCATGAAAATTTGTGAACTTTGAAGGGGTGAGATGAAGGATGTGAGGTATATTAAGATCGTTATAAATGGTTCTGTTTCTGTTATTCTGGTGACTATTGATTGAAAAGATTGTATGCGCTTGGTGTTTGAACGCTTCGTTGGGTCCCATAACTGTAGTTCGTATGCCCGTAATTGGTTTTGGTATAACTTTGTTATTTATTTACTATCGAGAGGTGGATATTTACTATCGTTTCAAGTAGTCCATCGAAATGTCCAAAACGTATCTCGTATTTTTTGAATGTGTGGTTTATTAAATTTTAGTCGGTATATTCCCCAATGCATCTTTATAGCAATAATTTATTACATGAGCCAGAATATAGTTAGATGAAAATGGTTTATTAGCTGATAAGTAAATAACTTGAGAAGCAAGGGTATATTATGTTACCTAGTACGATAATTAACATGCCTTACTATTTAGTGGTTCGATTACGGGTCTCCATAAGTTTATTCTCTGGGTGTGGTTCCCTCAGCCCCATTAAACATAATTAAAAGCTACACAAGTAAAGTATGCGGCCTGAAACAAAATTCTTTTAAAAATAGAGTACACAAATTATGACTTTTCAGGTAGCCTTAGTTGAGGAGACCAAAATGAATTAAAGTAATTAGGCTTACCTTAATGTATCAGAAAAAGTTTAAATGCAGCTATAGGAAAGAAATGAGGAATAGAAAACGAAGGACATCGCTAAGCTGCAAACAAACAGCTATTATAAAATGATAGGGCACCCAAGATAAATGTTGGCATATATGCAAAACAAATATGTCTTCACTCAGTACGTCAAAGAAGAACTTACCTTACCTCGGGTGGTCTACTAATAGAGTTAATGCCATATACATTGTAATGTAATATATGCTATTTGCCTGCCGGCGCGAAACATTAATACTCCTCACATTTCCAAGGAAACGAAAATAAGCTATGTTCCTTGACACTGTCTATATAACATATAATATATATTTACAACCTAGCGCTGACTACGTAGGAACCTTAGTGCCCCATTCGCCGAATCAGCGCATCAACCTGCGTCGTTCTTATATCATTTGCCAGTTTATTGGCACAATTACAAAATGCTAGTTTCTAAACTATTGACAATCTATATTTCTAAACCGAATTCAGTAAAAAGTTAATTCTGTTTTATTTTTTAATTATCTATGTTGTTATGTAGGATAGTTTACTCGTCGACCTCTCAAAAGTAAAGGGGCCGTATATCTTGCGCTCTATGGAAGGAGAGGCTCCATTAGGATCCCTGTTGAAACGCAATCAGCAGCAGGAGGTGAAGAAATCGAAAGGTCTCCTATTTCACACATCCTGCCCATAATAATTTTGCTTTCTGCCAGCCACAAATGTTTCTGCGATTCACTCAAAATGACATATCACGGAATTAATTTGGGACGAGTATTTTTGCCTCGAAAATTTCAAAATCTCTGTTACCAACCAACTTGAGGTGCTACGAACTACGCCTTGGAATTATTATTATGCAAATTTAGTCAAATAATACTACTGTATTGAATATTACTAGACTAGGTAGTTTAGTCTAAACTAAAATATTTGTTAATCTTTGATGTTATTATTAGTTAGTTGCTTAGAAGTACTTTAAGCCGAAAACATTCTATTGTAAAATTTTACTCGCTCGTTTATAACGCGCAATAATTTTCTAAGCAGTATGACCCAATCAGCTGTGCTTGACAGTGGCTTAGCCCTAAAGGCGATAATGGCAGGATTCCTTATGAGTTTGTGGTTATAATCCACATTGTAAAAACGGAGTCTTCATTGCATGATAATCAGTTCCTTCTTTATATTAAAACATTTTACATATTGGGTCAGTAATAATTTGGAAATATCCTTTTGCAAGCGAAACAATAGCATGTGTCGTTAATTTCACAACGGCCTTGTTACCAAGAATGAACTTTTCTAGATTACAAAAACAAAATAGATAAAAGCAAGGCAAATATCGCTGCGAACATTCACATCGGACCACCAAGAATGTATTTTCCTCTCTGGGAAGTTAATAACTGGGATAACTTAATTTCCCGCTTTATGGCACCCTGAAGGGCAGCTAGCAACAAAATGGGAACGAATGTTGTTTTCAAAAAGCCTGGGCGCAATTTGATAGGAACTCAGTGATTAGGGGGCTCAATGAAACGAATCATAATGGAGAGGGGAGATTTTCCGATGTGCGGGAAATCTATCGGCCGCTGGCTTCTCATCAAAACGGGATTTATTGTTCGGTGGAGAGGGTGGGGGATTATAATGGTCTCAACTCCAACACCTTTCTCGACCGAATCAGTTTTTGTATTTGTATAATTCCTTTATTGCAGGCTGGCGGGAACTGGTCCATTTAAAGAGGAAAAACTCGCAGCGCAAAATGTTTTTCGGCATTTAATCTTTTTGTGTGTATCTGTGTCGCGATGGAGTCAATCAGTTTGAACCGAGAAATCGACACTGAAGTTTTTTGAGCAAAAAAGCTTAAGTTTGGGATAGTTGCCGAAACCCAAACGAGGGGATCTATCTATCGAGGGGAAAAGAACGGTCAAGGAAATTGTTGTGTTCCTTACCTTTGGCCTACGATAGAGTTCTTTAAAAAAAACCCAGTTCATATTAAATTTGAAACGAATTATGGAGTTTCTAAGCTCAGAAGCTATTTAAGTTTTAAAAGTTCTGATTTGTTGGCCATGGCTAAAAATACATTGACGCGTTAAATGAAAACCAATTTTTGAAGTAATGCAAAGATTTATGCTAAAAAAAAGTCTAGGCTATATTGTCGAGAAACTGATACTGCGATAAACCAATTTTAATCCATTTGTCAATTTAGAAATAACTTGCTTTTGTGAAAGTTTTTATCGAATTTGAACTTTAAAGAATACAATGAAATTATTGTCAACTCCTAACCCATTTTTAGAACTCCCGCAACGTTTTTCTCAAATAAAATGCATGTTTACGTTTTCCTTTTAGTAGTCATACGATAAGCCATGTGGAAAATATCTTAAACACATAGTTTGTGAATTACACAGCCTTACACATGCATTGAGCACCGAAAACCGAACAAATTAAACTAGTACTTAGTAGTTACGTGAAAACTTAACGTCACTAAGTCTAAAGCTATTCCTTTATCTGTTTGCAGTAGAGAACAAAATGTAACAGACTGAGGGAAGTGTACTATAATGAATACAATGGCATAAAATACTGTCAACGCTAAGTCCATTTTCAGAACTCCCGCAAATTTTTTCTCAAAGAAAATATATGGATGCGTTTTAGTTTTTGGTGGTCATCTGATAATCCAACTGGAAAATATCTTAAACACGTAGTTTGTGAATGACACAGCCTTGGACAAACTTCACTTCACATCTTAATACCAGTCACGTGTATTGAGTAGCGCAAACTGATTCAATAAACTGATAAATTTGTAATGAATGGATACAAAAAAGACACAATACTGGGCAACAAAAAAGAAGAAACCAGTGACAACTTAAAAGCCTTTTCGTGCTAATGGTGAGGGTGAGATTGAACATTGAAAGATCTGCTAAGAAAACATGAATATCTGTACCTGCAATTTTAATTCGATTCCTCTTCAACCATTAAAAAGGTTTTAGGCTTTATCGCGTTGTATAAAGTAGTCCCTCTTTTAAAAGGGCTTTTAAAACTTGAACCAGCCGTCCAACTTCCCTTTAACAACTCCATCGATATAGATTATTCCTGCGAAAAGGTTCCTGAAAAGTAGTTGCTAAAAAATAGCCCATTCCCCTGGGCTTGCATTAATCATCTCCTCCTCTTCCATAAATCTCCTGAGGGGACTGGATGTTCCCTTGCCGTAGCCGGCGCTATCTAGATGTTCCCGGTATCTACTTCACAGCTTGTTTTTACACCCTTCCACAGTGGGAACTTACTGTCGCTCTGGTGAAACACACATGTTACACACTTCTCTACCGTTAAACCAGGGGTGATGGTTTCCCTTTTACACTGCTTCAGATGAAAAAAGTAACAGGAAATGTTATCTTTGCGCAATCCGAAAATATTGAAATTGATAGGGCTTGACACCCTTCTGAGCTTTGCACATTTCCCGAAGATTAATCTACTGGTTGTATAGTCATTTGAAAATAGCATTTTTATGAGTGAATTATAATAAATTTTGGGTACAAATTACACGACACCTTCACGTAATACTAAGTCTAAAGCTATTCCTTTGTCTGATTTGCAGTGAAAAACAGAATGTAACCGACTGAGGGAAGTATACATTCTCGACAACCTTCTGAAACCCCCACAAAGATTAATCTACTGACAGGCTAGGTCATTTGAACCCATCGGAAAATAGCACGTTTATGAGTGAATTATAATAAATTTGTACACACACATATAACAGATTACGCATTTCTCTACCGCTAAACAAGGGGAGATTGTTTCACTTCTATGCTGCAACAAACTAAAAAAAGTGACAGGAAGTATTATCTGTAGGCAATCTAAAAAGATCGAGATTTCTAGTATTTTTTTTAGGGTTTGACACCCTTTTGAACCCCGCACATTTCACTAAGATTAATCTACTGGCCGTATAGTCATTTGAACGCATCGGAAATTAGCATGCTTACAAATACCAGATGTGTCCCGATGTTAATATTCTCTCTTTATGTAATGATAGTTGTTTTGACACTTAAACTCACGGAAAGTAGATCTGCGGTGATGGCCGTTCCCATAGTCTGTAGTTAGCATATTCACTTCAAACCGCGGTGACCCAGGTTATTTCCAATGCTCGCCCTAGGATATCTTCTTTGGGGAATGGTTCTGGTCGAGGTTATAACTCAGCCTCGTGTGGATAAATGAGTAGCTACTTGAATAAAAAAGTACCAAATCCGATTTAAAAAAAACGAATTTAAGGTTATGGGTCATCAATCCTTGTAAATAAGTTCAGCTTGACAGAGAATTCTTTAATTTTCCGAATATACAAATCCTTATAGCAAGATACGGTACCTTTTACAATTGAGTACAAATATCAACAAGATATATAATAATTACATTACTAACCAAGTAACTAAATATAATAGTGTAGTTCTTGTGGCAAAAATCACTTAGGATTGATTTTCTTTTAAAATCAAGCATCAATGTAAGAGAACCATGAGGTTTCTTTATAAGCTGCCACGTGCAGTAGCTGGAAATGACGAAAACACTAGATCTGAAAAAGTGAATGAAAGCTTCTAATAAATAATTCGGTTTCGTTTCGGACTAAAAAGTACCATTGGTAGATTTATATTGTTTGTAGTCGGAGTTCAATAAATAACTCAGTCGATGAATTTGCTAGCATACAGGCTTAGATTGAGTTACTTGTAAGATTTTCATAAAGTTTATTAATGGAGAACGTATCGACTTACTATGGATGTCTGCATCAGGTCCTGGAATGAGGTGCGAATTCTAAGATTGAGAAGATCAGATCTCAGACATGTCTGTCTATCTTACCAAAGCACAATCGCTAGGAGCTGATGCAGATTTTTATCATTCATCTGGAACAACATATGAAAATCCATAAAATATAGCATTTGGATCAACGGGTAAAGAAATATGGTAAATAATAAAACTAAAGATTAGATATTTTATTTAGCCGAAATTTCTGCCTCATATATTTTATTCCGTAACTCCCTTCCTTCAAGGGAAGCGATTGAGAGAAAGGGTTGACTCCCCCGACCAAGCACCCTATTCTCTCCCACGAGCACGTGTATCATAAAAGTACATTCGTATATCTTTATGACTGAAAACAGTCATTATATAGGGAACGTATCGCCTATGAATAATAGTTAAGTACAAACAGTTAAACAAAATGAAGTCTATACCTAGGTATAAATAATAAATATTTACCAGTATTTAAGTAAACATATATATATCGTTATAGAAATATATAAGAAAATATAATACAGGATTAAAATTTAGAAAAAAATGTCTCTGTGCTTCTTAGTTCTTTAAAGGCTGTAGTGAGGTGGTGCAAGTACAAATATATTAGCAATCTTTTATACCTATGAACTCATAATATATAAGTTAATAATATAATAAAGTTAATAATACTTATATTATATAATTAAAATGGCTATTCCGCTAATATATCACCAACTGTTAAAATAAATCGTACCGGAGAATTTAATTACTTAAGTAAAAGAATTGCCGAAGGTGTGATGTCTCTAATTAAGAGTGGGAAGTAACCAATCGTTTGTTTTGTCTTCTTGCTTTTAGTGGAATACTACTATTTCTTTTTGTTGAATATTTGGGAAGAGAGTGTGGTCAAAACAAAATCCTTTTAAACAGGCTAAGGGTGTGCGTGTGTAAAACTGAAAATTACTTTTTCATTTGTTCCTTTATGTATCGTTGAAAACTTCAAAATTCCATAGAATGTCCCCTGTTCTAATTATATTTTCCTCCTAAGAGAATATTCCATTCCGTTGCTAGACATTCCCGAGTGATCACCCAGACCTTCGTCTTGATGCTGTGAAGTGACAGTTATTTTAAGCGTATTATAAAACTAATAAAGAATGTGAATTTAGCGATTATAGTTTTTCTAAAACTAATTATATTTTTTTTTCAGATTTATTGACAACATGTGGGCCAGGAATGTTCACGTGCCCGGAAGGGAAGTGCATTTCCAACCTGTCTGTCTGCAACTACCAAAAAGACTGTGACAAAGGAGAAGATGAATTTCAAAATTGCCGTAAGTAAAATGTGACTCTTTGCTTGTTGATATATAAGGAGAGAATTTATTTAGTTTAGGCGCATGAAACTTGCAAAACATTTTACTAAAATTTTAGTATGAATGAGATCATTTATCACAATTACTGCCCAATAAGGCAGATTGTAATTTTATCATAATAAAGCTGTTTAATAATCAATAAAATTTTGGAATATAAAATTATTACTTATATTGTAAAGCTATTTGTAGTATATTCATATTAATAAATAAACAGTTCATCTGGTCATTCTAAGCAAAGCAATTCCATGATATTCCAAAACGTATTGAATTTTAAGTTCATTTTTCATTTAGACTTTGTATATATTTAAGGGCGTATAGATAGAACGTAAAAAAAAAAGGGGGGCACCGCTTCATGTTATATTAAATCATATACTCGTGTGCGATGCTAATTATATGCAGTTCAAGTGTGAACTGGTTGCGTATGCAGTGGGAGGTGTGCACATACACCGCTGCTTCTCACGTCCCCATTCCCAACTTTCTTCAAAACTTTCATTGCATCCTCCCCTCACATGTGAGATTTCTAATTATTGTCATGCAACTCATACCAAAGGTAAAAAAGGAGATATTTCATACCAGATATTTTCTAGAAAGTGAATTTTTCAGTACGTCGGGGTTCGCATGGTTCAGATTTTCTTTTTTTTACTTCCAATTTAAAGATGGTTGGACACATAACCAAAAGAAATCATCTCTTCCAACTAACAATTAAATTGTATAAATCGAAAAATGTTAATGCAATTACGGCAAAGAGTCCCTTCTTAGGCAGAAAAAATATAACATGTACAGGACGAATTGAGCAAAGAACATTAAAATATTTCTGTACAATGAAAGCCCACTTCAAAAACGTGCAGTTAGAGCGCTGTATACATTACAAAGTTTATGCCCAACTCTAAAGGCTGTACTAATCTATATTATGAATATCGGGTCAGCTCATCATTCCCAACGTGAATTTTCAATAAATAAGTTTCCCAGTAGTAAAAAGTTACTACTCGGGGAAGGGTTCGGCCCACAAGATAAGTCTTGGCTAGATATCTCAATGCCGGTTCAAGACATACTCTGAGTGATATTCGATTCAGATATGATTGGAAAGACAATTGCTCATTCAAAATTAGATGTTTGATTATCGACCTTATAAATGCACTGTATCAATTGCTCCCTTCGTTCGATTTGATTTGCAGATCTTCAATCATAAAACTGATGGAGCTGTAATTGTAGTTGTGGTTTTGTGTACAGTTGTGTTTCCCGAGGAGGTCGATCACAGTTCTGTAATTTAGCCGATCGGATCCAGAATAGACCGCTATTTCTTCGGCAGAACCTTAAAAATTTATTTTGCCATATGTAACACCCTAATTTGTCGGTTATTGTAAGAAACATTCATTGTTTCAAAATTTATACGTACCCTTTACCTATAGCATGTGCACAATATGAATATCCTGATTAGATGTTTGTTAAAAAGTAGATTTCAATGTTTATTAATTATAGTTATGTATTGTAATTAACGAGACCTTACTCCAAAGGCGAGCTATAATAACTCTTTGATTGGTACCTCTGATAATCAATAAAAATAAACATTCCTTGATCGAGTGAGCCTCGTAGTTTAATTTAAAGTAATATGTGGAAACAAATAAGTAGTTAGTACTAGTAATCTTTTTCATTTTTTTTCTTAAGATTTTATTAGATAAAATATGAGTGAGTGTCATTTATTAATAAATTAGCAGTTAAACTACTCCGCCTGGCAACTAAAGTGTCTACCTGTGATGAGGTGTTGCGCCATGGATTTATTATATCCTGATTATCAATATGTAATTAGTGGTTGAAGTTTTTAAACAATAATTACGAAAATTCATTAAAACTGTCACTAACATCGAGTTCGCAACATTAACCCATTTTTTACAAGAGAAATGAGATTTTGTCTGACAATTGACACATCGATAAAAATGAACAGTCCCGTGAAAAATACCGTCACAACCGTAATGAAACCCTCATTAATGTGATGCATCACACTTAAATTTAATGTGGATTTACACAATTACCATTAATATGCAAACACAATTTGACGTGCTGCATTCATTGACATTTGCTGCATCATCAGTCAATACTGCCACGCTGACTTCGTATAAACTTTCTTATTTTAAAATTATTTTTCAATATCCAATTTGTTTTTGAAAATCAAGAAAAAAGATTTCCAAAAACATATTTTAGAATAACGGATTTAAGTATGTTGAATATTAATATTCACATCCAGTCCCTGCAATCCAGAATACTCCGCAATAAAGCCAGTGCTCCCTTATATACCAATAACCGTATCCTTCATGCTAATCTCAACATCCCATTCATTGAAGATCTAGCCATCTCCTGCTACCTGAATTTCCATTCCCACCTCCCTGGCCACCCTAATCTGTAAGGTAATGCTATATACACCCATCTCATCCCCGGTAACCCAGAATGAAGCCTCGCGTCCATCTCCACACCAACTAGCATTTTCAAGTGTCAAGTTAAGTGGTTTTAGCTAATGAACCTTTTCGCCCCAAAAAATTAAAACTCTGAAAACAGAAGTCCTAAGCACTGCTTAAAATATTTTGTATTGATTCCATGGAAAAAAAAAGTCGATAGCCCAAAATGAAAAAATCCTCGGCTGGTTCTGTAAATACAAACAAGTAACGATAACTAAAATGGTGCGATTTATCTGAGGTGAAATGACCGTCAGCAGAGTTGTAGTTCTGGAGAAAGAAAGTAAAAAAGAAACTGTGGGAGGAGAGAAAGTATTCAGCGGTACAAATGAGACAAAAAGAACTGGCGGGTACCGGAACAAGCACCCTTGTAGTGACACTGAGGAGTAGCCGGAGCGAGTTAATTTGGAGAAAAAATTTTTGTCTCCTGGGTCGGTCTCTCTCTCTCCCCTCTCTGCCTGTAGTTGATGATCAAGTAGGCTCTTGATGAACCTTCGTCTTGTCTTTGAGCTTCCTTCACAGCTATTAATAACAGTCACGCTGCTAATTGTCCTGCGGAGTAGCCCCGAAATTTAACAGGTCGTTAAACTCTCCTTATGACATAAAGTATCCCCTATATGGTGTTGATGTTAAGGTGTCTCCTTCCTTAATAGTTCGTATATATCGTTCACTTGAAATCTGTACAGTGGTGAAATTGCGTAAAAGTAGTAAAGTAAATAAATAATAACATTCCATTAATAGTTCATTAATAAAATAAAATCGAAAATAAAAATCCTACCAATCAGCGCGAAAAAGAGGATAGGGGGCTACTTGCTCGTCATCGTGCTCTCTTAGGCTCGCAGTACTTTACCATATTAGACTAATTCCTTTTCCATTTCAACATCAAGTACAATTCCACACCCCCTTCTCTATCAGGTACCACACCCCACAACTAAGTCCGCAGAAGTCGGAGTTAGCTTGACCGGAAGGTGCAATAGTGAAAAAATCCCCTACTTTCCATTACGGCTTGTCTGACCCCAGCCTACCGATCTTGCCGCCAAGCTGGTACAGTGACCTAGAGGACCTCAGGATAACCATCAAATTTCAAATAGACTATAATTACAAAAAGTCTGCATTAGTGAAGCGTACTTATGTATTTAAATTATGGTTTTCATCCACATCCTCCGATCATACCTCGATCTCTGTAAAACACTATCTACGATCTCCGCCTCACATGTGGAACTGGGTTCCTTCCTGTGTTATGCCCTCCTCTCGTGTGAGGGCGGTGACGAGTTCCAATTCATCGAACGTCGGCGTTGAGGCCTGGGGGTTCTTGCCCGAAATAAACACAACCAACCAACGAAAAGTTATTAAAATCATGTTAGATTTGTTTCCCAGTTGTAACGAGAAGCCCTTCACTTCTGTATGAGACATCACTATTGATATATATACGAGTATAAACTAGAGATATAATTTAGTTTATAATTTATATTATTTAACTTTTATTTGGAAAACAGTTTTAAAAAAATTGTAAGGGTATAAACTAGTTATTACTGTAACATTATTTATGGCACAAACACAATGTTTATTTTATCTGTTCTGCGTGAGTTATTAGGTAAAGGCCTGTCATTTCCGAAGCCTATAAACGGGCGAAATAACGGCTGGTTCGATTGGTTCAAACAAGCCCCAACGCTGCTGAAGCCAGGGAACTACCGTTGGGGAAAATTAAACTATCACCGAATCGTCTCTTTATTGCCGTAGTTTTAAACAGTACAGGGCTTTCAACTGCAGAATCCCACCCTATGACTGCATAGTCTATTGTAGTTTGACTCATATACTTCCACCGAATCACACTTTTCAGGTGTTATTTGTTTTTTTTTTCAGAAATAAATCTAACTGGTCCTGTGTTCTACACGGAGAGTTTCAGTCTGTCTTTGGAGTTTTCCACCATTCTGTGTATTCAGAGCATTTTGGGCTTAAGGGGAGAACTGTGTACCATTTATTGCAGAACCCGACGGGTGATGTGCGCTACTTCTATACAGGTTCAGAGCTATCCTCATCTATTGGTCTATCTGCCTATCTGTGTTTTTGAATGGATGTTCTATAAAAAATAATTATTTATTGGATTTTAATTGTTAGAGGTGTATCCGACGACCTGAGCCTACTCAGGACTCAGATCATACAGACAACATCTCGCCCCCTGTAACGTAATGGCATCCTGACTTCGAACTGAGAAAACCTGGGCTAGATCATCGAGTAAAGATTTTTGGGGGGGAGTCAGTTTGTTCGGGATTAACTCACTCATCATTGTGGGGATAAAAATGAGTTGTGAATCTTGTTTTTTTTTTTCCCCTTAACTCGTAAATTATTATTTTTTCAATCTAAATAATTGAGCTGTTGGTAGGTCCTTTTACTGCGAACGTATGCATTTTAAGCAGTTTCTGAAACAAATACTATATTCTGATTAATGTTAAAATTTATATAAATAAAAACGAGACCAGGTGATGGGGCTCACCTTCGGATTACATAAGGTTATCCGAAACTATATTGAAACTAATCTTACATACTAACTTAAAACTTGACCATTCCTGCCTTGAATGCCTTTTGCCATTGATGGGGGGAAATCGGGTTAAACACGGGGTTGGTTATGTATTGCAGTGAATCAAAAAAAATTTTATGTCTACGGCAAATGAATTCATCCATTCAAGGCAGCTCAAAATCTTCGTGTAGCTCACTGTTTCTCATCTGCTGGAATGTTGGATGTCGGACCACTTTCATATGTATCCCTTTTTGAAATTGTTGGAGTCACTGCAGTCAGATGACTAAAAAGCTGACTGTGCTCTTATAAATCATTAGCTTGAGGGGCAGAGATAGATTGGGGGAAGTCAGCAAGTGAGTAAGAATTCGAACGTGTTTGTTTCAACTTCCTCGCGAAATGGCCACTAAAGCAGAGGTGTCGGTCCATATTTATGCCCAAATATACGAGGCTGTTTGCTGGAGAGTGCCAGTTAAGGGGGCCGAATTTGAGCTTGAGAGATAACAAGCCTAATGCCAACCGCATTTGCATCTCAGTGCTACCTACTAACTACGGCAACAAGCCTTCAGTCGGTCCTACCTTCTCCCTCTGAATGTCTGCCCATCACTAATGTAAGTTTTACATAGATGATTCACAGTGACATGGTTGTCGTTCGTGCAGCCCAGTTTGGGTCTAAGAATATAAAACACATATTTAATGTCGTTCCAGTCGATTTCAAAAGGTTTCTTAGTAGTAGCAAATGCTGAATATTTAAAAAAAAATAATTATAATATAGATACAATTTGTCTGGTATAGTGACCCTGGACCTTCTACACCTTTTACATGGCCTTACCAACTAAGCTATATTTGTCGACTACAGAACATTGTATTTCATTTAGTAAAAACTCTTACCCTAGAGCATACGATAAGAGATAGGAAATTAGATCAAGATGTAGTGAGTCGTTACAGGCTTGGAAGGGGCTGTAGGAGTTTTACAATTGGATCAATTAGCAATAAAACGCCGCTGTTTATTAAAAAGTCTCTTAGTGAGTCCAAAATTAACTTGCGATATAACCTCAAATCGCGATATTCTTTCAGAACTCACTGTAAAGTAATTTTCTTCTAAAACCACGTTTGCTTTTGAAAGCGACATAACCTAGAGTAGTAAGGGATAGTCTAGAAAATAAGAATGTTTTTATGAAATTCAAAAGGGTCCCTAGTTTATGTCTTTATCCTATAATTGTTAAAATTACCTGCTACACTTTTTTTATGTAGATGTTTTTATCATATAAAAATCAAGGGAAAATATATTCATAAGTGACAAAGCAAAACAAAATATAAAACACTACGAGCTGGTTGAAAAAATTTTCAATTATAAAAATCTTGCAGCCCCTTCCAAGCCTGTAATGACTATATTACATCTTGTATCTCGTTTCCTATCTCTTATCGTAGGCTCTGGGGTAAGAGTTTTCACTCAATGAAACATAAGCACTGGTTTCAAATTCAGGATGTTATTACTGCACGTTACCTGAAAATTGAGGCTCAATTATAAGTTATCTTTGTTATCAGATGACAAATCGTTTGGTTACAAGTTTACAAAATATTCAATTGTGAGAAAGATTATCACTGCATATATTTTTTAAATTGTTTTAGTTTATTCAGTACCAAACAGAGAAGTAATCCGCTTGTTTTAGATATTTTACAGATTATTCTATATTTAGCTGAGTATCAGTGAATAGTTTAGTATTAAGCTTTACGATTCCCCTTCGATAACTCTCTTTTTTGGGACATTATATTTTCTCGGAAAACTTAACTTTACTGTAGTTTTTACTCATCCTTCAACCTCCCTATATTAATGCGCTGACGACACAGCTATCCTCACTTCCAGTCCTGACCCCATCCTCGCTTCGCAAGCGTTACAGGAACACCTTTCCTCTTTAGAACCGTAGAAACTCCCCAGAAGGAGTTTCTAAGTGAATGCTGATAAGTCCCCTCATGTCACTTTTACCCTGCGTCGCTCATATTGTCTTACAGTGTTGCTTTTCAAACAATCCATTCCTGCTAAATCCGTCCCTGGCCGTCTATCTAGGAGTGATCATCTATCTAGACAAGTGACACGGACGAAGCAAGAAACTATCAGACGATTCAAACTATTTCGTCGCATCATGAGCGAGCGTTCTAAAATAACAATGGGAAACAACAGGCTGATCTACACAATGATACTCCAACCTATCCCGTCCTACAGAATTGAAGTCTGAGAAAGTGCCAAGCCCTTGGCATCCAGTCCCTGCAATCCGGAATCCTCCCCAAGATACCCAATGTTCCCTTCTATGTCATCAACACCCTTCACAATGACCTCAATAACCCATTCATTCAAAATCTATCCCCCTCCAGTTACGAGAACTTCCATGGCCATCCTAATCCGTTCGCTAATGAATGCCCATTCTCGGCAACCCTTAGCGACCCCTAAGAAGTAAGAGGCCACGTGTCCTCCTCCAAACCAACTAACATTTCGTTTATAAAGAGCTCAGTGGGGCCTACTCAAGTAACGAGTAAAGTGGTTTTGGTTAATGAGCCTTTTTCCCCAAGAATGTAACAAGACGGTATAAACTGAAGTTCTAAGCAATGCTTAAGATGCTGCTATATTGATTGCATGTAAACATTTCAATAAAAAAAAATTGCAGGTTAAAAAAAGTGTACGTTATGTTGTATGTTATTGTTTTTTGTTTTTTTTTCCAGCTCCACCGGATTGCGAGCCGGGACAGCAGTCCTGTGGCCAGTACGTGTGGAACAAGACCTACTGCATACCGCCCCATTACAGATGTGACATGACAGTCGACTGTGTCGATGGTACCGACGAAGCTGAATGCAGTAAGTCACTTCTCCATAGTAAAAATATATGATCATATTGTTTTTATTTATTAGTTTATTTATTGCCGATACGGAAACTAAACCAATTGGTTGCATTTTTTTATATTTACATCAATCATAAAATACTTTTCATATCGTGATAATATTTTTTAAAGAATTAGAAATATGAAAGGAATATTTTTAAATAAATTAGAAAAATAACAATGATGATATTTTGATAAAAATTATGATAAAATAATTCATTTACTATGGTTTGCTTCAATTCTTTATTTTCTGCCCATATCGAGATTGAGTATTTTGCCAGTTTTGACGATTGGCATCAGCAAGATGTGGAAGGCTAACTAATGGTTATGTTTACTTTCCGGTACAAGGGTAGCTGATTGGGGCTGCTTGTCTTAAGGCTGCTTTTTCACCCCTGTTTTATTATCAAACGCAATTTATAACCTAGTGAACGAAAGATATAATATATCTAATTGTCTAGTGATGTATTGTTCTAAAATGTTCAACCTAGCGAATACAAACATGGTTTAGGTTTCATTAAGTTCATTGGTTGTCAAATAATGTTTATAAGTATGGTTCGGTGTAGTGCCCTGTTCTACTTGAGATGTGGATGATGAAAGAGACAGGGCACATTTTAAGGAAAAAGTCTTGAATACATGTTAAATAATTGTGAAAAAAAGTACTCTAGTTTTAATAAAAAATACTTCATTATATGTTTTGAACCACATTGGTCAATAAAAATGTTTTTTGACGAATAAAAAAATTGAGTTAAAGATCAGGCTCGAATGACATCTTTAATTTTATTTCCTAGTCACAGTATTTGATATGAGTGCATATTTTGGAGTGTTATTATTAGGTTGGTGCGAATGAAATGTCAGATTCTTTAAGTGAATATATTAAACTGCATATCTTTTATCAAAAGCTGTTTATTTAATCAAAATATGCTCCATTTACTTCAATACACTTTTCCCAGCGAGATTTTAATGCATAGATGCCTGTCTTGAAGAAATTCTGATCTTTAGAATCAATGAACTCTGATATGGCATTTTTCAGACTGTCTTCATTTTCGTACTGTTTAGCCCGTAAAAACAGTTCTAAATGATTAAATAAATAAATGTCGGTTGGCGAAAGATCCGGTGAATAAGGTGGGTGCTACAAAATTTCATATTTTAATTCCAATTCATTTAATTTTATTAAACTTATTACCGAGCTTATTTCGCTCGGTTAGTTCGTGTGGTATCCACTTATCCATTTTTTCACCTTGCCAATTTGAGAAAGATGTCGCAATATTGTTGTATGGTCAACTTCCATTCTGGCAGCAAGTTCCCTTGAAGAAACAGTTGGATTCGTTTCCACCAATGCTTTCAGAGCATCATTTTTCACAGACGTTTCGGGTCTTCCACGCGGTTCATTTTGCAGGAAAAAATCACCAGACCGAAATTTTTCAAACCAACGCTGCACTTTTCGATTGTTCACAGTATTCCCCCCAAACGCCTGGTTTATATTGCGTGCAGCTTTTGCAGCATTATTACAAAGTTTATACTCATATAAGAAAATTACACGAATATCGGTTGAATTCATATCGGTGCAAAATTCAAAGCAAATAACAAAGGGGAACACTTTTGAGAAAATCTTCTTTGCTAAAATGTGACTCTGGCAATAGACTGTACGACTATAAACCAGGTTATGTCAAAAACAAAAGCATGACAAAACAGGGAGACAAACGTTCACATTTAAAGAAAATCCGACATTTCATACGCACCAACCTAATACCTTTCAAAATTTCAATCGTTTTCGACGACAGGGAAAGACGATTGGCCCGCAGGTGTTCAGAAGTAGGACCTCTCCCTTCGGAGTCGGCAACAACTAACATACCGTTATACAAAACTGATACAATCACATGACCTTGCTCTCTATTAAACTGACAGGTGAAGTTTTTGTATCCGGATCATCAATCTACCCTCTCCAAAATCGAGAAATGACCCGCTCAAAAATGAAAGCTAGCCCTTTTTTAAAAAAGCAATATAGGACGGCCCTTTTAAGTGAGAAGGCCGCCTTTGGCCATTATTAATTGCTCCCTTTTGACGGTGGCTGTGAAAAGAGGTGAACTTTTGACATGGATCGGCAAAGACATGGCCGGCATTGATAACAACACTGCCAACAAAACGGCACTAATGGCCATCGCACTGTAATGGCATCAATCATCCCTCTGCGGCGTAGGACCTGATCTTCTCTCGTTACAGTGACTGTTTCAACCAGTCCTTATTGAGTTCTGATTGGCACGCAGCCTAGATATATTGGGGTAGCGGAAATTAATTATCCACAATAATCTAACAGAATCTAATAAACAAAACAACTGTATTGCAGCTGATAAAGTGATGGCAATTCTAGCAAAAAAAAGGAACAGAAGTAATTTGAGTTAACTGCTAAATAGTTTATATAATTTTGCACTATTCAATAAATACGACATAAATATGAAGTTTTTAAACGGAAAATGAACATTTCAAAACCACTAATAATAGTTAGAGACGAATCGTGGATAAAATATTATTGGTACCATTATTATTGTAGGAGAAGCTAAGAAAGCCATAGAGAAAACACCAAAAAAAAACGAAAAAATGAAAAAAATCATGAGAGCACAGAGGCAGGCTTTATTGCAAGCGACAAAACACAGAAGAGTCATTTCCGGTATTGAGTAGCGTATTTCCGACATTTTCTACTCATGGGAAGAAGCTTAATCAACAAAATAAGGATAATTAAACCTTTAGTGTGATCTATATTATACCCACCAACGGGAAAATGAAGCAGATGGCAACAAATCAGAAGAGCTATCGAGAAGGAGAGAATACACTTGTGGCTGACCACGGCCAGTGACCTAGTAACTGTGTCACCGAGATAGCTGTTGTTAGTGAGAAGTCTTGAAGAGAATTGACTTTTGTTTGTTGTGAAAGTGAGGTTTTGTTTAATTTAATTGGGGTTTGTTTTGCATAGTGTTCCGGGATGTAAAGTGCATAGGTCTCAAACTCGTGCAAGTACTTAGAATTCAAATGATTGTTCTTTTATCTGTGACTAACCTGTCATCAGGTTAAGATGGAGTTTGTTTTTATAGTGCCTGTGTTAAAACCTTTGATTAGTAAAATTAGGAACATTGGCGGAACAAGTAAATATGATCATTGAGTTTAAAAAGGTTACTAAATGTTCAATAAAGCTATGTACGTCATATTATATATGTGTAGAGAAATGGTTTAAGCCTGCTGACACATTATACCAACGAATATGTGACTCACAAAAAAAAAAATAAAAAACCAAAAAAAAAAAATGAATTTCTCCTAATGAGCTAATATTAAAAAAAAAATTAAACTGTGAACTGTTTTGAACGAAGATTTTTAAAATCCTAACAGGTTTTCCTGACAAGTAGGAAAGAGTTGGTTTGCGTAATTGACAACTTTTTTTTTTTTTATTACATGACTGAATTTTAATAAAACATACTGACCCAAGAATCAGTCATTCGGTTTATACCGATTTAATTTGTGTTACATTTATAATTTGTTTTCGTAATTATCTCAGCTCTCAAATTTTTAAGATTATGGATAAGGGAAAAATAAAGGAATTTATTTGGGGTGAGTGGATCCTTTTATTAGGAGTACCTGTTTGAACGTGGAGTGCTCGTAATTATTGCGAACTAAATTATATTTATGAAATATACTTCATATATACTTCAACGAAATAAACGGGATAGGAAGAGAAAGAGCACTATCAAGAGGTTACCTGGCCAGCTAGGATTGTTAAAAACGCATTAAATAATTGTAAAAACCTACATTTTCTCGTCGATTATTCATTTTATTTTATTTCCGCTTTATTCACATATAAAAAAAAAATTCTAATTGACTTAAATATTTACCAAAACAAGCATATTAGAATTTCCTGTAATGACGTTAAGTACTTTTTATAAATACTTCTGAATTTATTTTTCCGTCCCGTCTCGTGTTCTAGCCGCGGCGAAAAAAATCAGACCTTAAAATATAAAATGGCTTCTGATCTGTGACTTGTGAAATCTTAAATGCCAGTTAAAATAGATGGAATCTACTTTTTTCACATGTTTCCAGTTAAACAGGCATCTAACCTAAATATATGCAGCTTATCCATGATTTTGTTAAATATAGCATTATATAATACATTTTTACGGTTCCTGCCTTAGAACAGATAGACTGGTAAAAGACTTGCCTGAACGTAGAGCCTCTACTTTCGAAAATCGCCTCTCCTGTACTTATGAGTATAAAAATAAAATGTTTTACAATGTTACTCCTCTGATTAAGCAACAATGAAATATAACATATTTCACTACAAATACACTTTCTTAAGGACAGTACTGTATTTTGGTCGAAAGGAAATAGCAATTTCGCCGAAAATGTGTTCCATCATTGGATAGGGAGTTAACAGAGTTAAGCCAAGAACTGGGCACTAAGTTATCAAAGTTCTATTCTTCTAAAAGTTTCTGCAGTCGACCTAACATAAGTGCTTTATTGTGTTGCTCCCTCAAGATAGTGAATTTTTATGTGAGCTTTAGCAGCAACATTCATTAGTATTCTATTTCTTCTGAATTAATAACTATTCGGATGAAATACCGCAAACAACATGACATTAGTTAGAGTTTATATACTCTTCTGATTTGTATTGTATTACATGAATACATATCACCCTTCTCATCTTCTTCTGCCCTTGAAGTAGGTTCTTACTGAAAAACTATAAAAAATAACATATTCATTGATTTATGCAATGAAAATATAGTCACAGTTATGACACGAAACTGGAGTAGAGATATACTGGGATAACCGGCCAATCCTAAATACAATTATTAGTAATATCTATTACTGGGTGTATTGTCCCTATTTTGTGTTGTTCGCATAAGGCTGGTGGGATTCCATTTCACAATTGCGAATGAATTTAAAAAAAAAAAATTATTTTATTTTTATTATTCTTTTTTATAGTTGATTGAATTTTGAAATGAACTGAAGTAATAAGAATTGGCAAGAAATTAAAATGAAAATGTATAAAAATTGTTTATTATATTTTTAGTGTTTCATTGGTTTTTCTAAACCCTTGATCTTTTCACTCAAGGGTATCATGAAAAATATTACTACCTATAACTAACTACCAGTAACATCTACCTATGTAGGATAGGTGTATTATAATACCTATGTAAAACTAATTACAGGTCGTAAATAAAGAAATATATTTATGTCATATTAAATATGGTATCAAATTAAAGATTATGACTAACTAATTAATGATCTAATTTTGTTTTTCGTTGTTATAATAATGATAGAATGTCATTAAAATCGTGTTTGCCACAGTAACTCTACCCCCCCCCTTTACTTAAAGGTATAATATTACAGTTCCATTTGAATGATGCTGAAATAAAATCAATTTGATGAAAATGAATAAAGTGTCATGAATTTAATGGGTAATTACAAAAAAAGTAAAAAAAAAAAATATTGCGTAGCATATCAAACTTAAGGTCTCAGCTTATTGATAAATGATATTTATTATATGATGGGACGTTGGTGGCTTATATTAAAAAAGTACAAAAAAAAAACACATTAAAACTGGCATTCCCACCGTGTTCACTATTTTAACTTAATGTGTTTATTTTAGAGACATATTTTTTAAATCAATATATTTAATATTTGATACCTCAACAATAGTAAAAATAAAAGCAACCCCATGTAAAGTAATGTGATATCACTAATCAGTTACTTTGTTAATAAAAAATAAATATTTTCCTATCTTATCGAGAAGTGTATCAAATTAAAGATCTCAAAGTCTTTAGTTACTACAATAACATAAAATCATACGCCCAACTTTACCCTATAACCAAGGCATGATGTGTTCCATTGAACCAGTTATGTAGGTCTATTTGTATTGAGTGAACCTTAGTCATTCAGTTATTGTATTATTTATCCTTAAGTAGGGTGCTTCTTTTTTATATGAAATTTTTATGAACCTGTTTTGCCATATTTTGTATCAGGTTTTCTTGATTAGTTTGTTGTAGAATCAGTTGAGTTATTTTAAATTACATCCTTAGAATTATGCCTCTATACCCCCAAATCCATGCCTTGGAGTAAGGCTTTCTTTAACAAGGAGGTTATTTCCCCTCATAAGCATCTCCCTATTAGACATTAACGTGTCCTCATTAAGTACTAATCATAAACTAATTTTTGTTTTATATTTCAGCGTATCGGAAGTGCCAGACAGGTGACTTTCACTGTTCATCAGAAAATAACCACAGCAGTCCACTTTGTATTCCTAAAGAGAAACGTTGTGATGGTTACATAGACTGTCGCAACGGCCGTGATGAGGAGGGCTGCTTCTCGCCACCCACCGTCTCCTGCTCGCTAGACAAATTCCGTTGTGCCAAGGGGCATAGGTGTATTGATGCCTCGGCCAAGTGCAACCATAGAAATGATTGCGGAGACAACAGTGATGAAGAAAATTGCAGTGAGTAAAATCATTCTTGACTAAAAATAATTCAGTATTAACAAAATAAAAAGTTATTTTTAGAAGTGCTGACTGCAAAGTATTCTTTATAAAGAAACAACCACTCATTTCCTCCCACAATTTTTGTGAAAATATGCCAAGTACTTTTGGCAGCTTACATTTCAATCATAAAATATTATATTGTGCAAGAAAAGGAAAATATTCATCAACAACGTCAAACCACAAATCAGTAATTTATTTTACACCCTTGATAGTGACAGAGTGAGCGCTAGTCCATATTATAAATTAATAACTTGTGGGCAGACATTGTTACTAATGAATAGTGACTTAACCCATAACCAGCACACACATTCTAGAAAAAGGAAATAGTTACATAAAAAAAAATTGGTAATATTCAACATTGCTATCCAAAGAAAAATATAAAATTATTTATAATAATAGCATCAGCAAATTGGACTATATTACTTAATTCATATCACCATATTAAAAAAATAGAATTACACCATTTTGATTAATATCACAGTCTACAAGTAATAAAATAAAATTTCAGATAGAAACTAATTTAAAATCAAAGACAGTTTAAAATTTCATAAATGTTTAAATATAAAAGAGAATATAAATCACTGAAATGATTAAATTGCCGCTGGCTTCAATCTGAGAACTATACTTAGATAATTTCTCAGAGCTTTTACAGTCATTTGTTTGGTTTAATTAAAAGGGTCAATTAAAAGGGAAAAGTGATATTTCCGAACTTTTCAAATTCTCTGGTTCTCTTATGGCCCTTACTATGGAGTAGGAGGGACATGGTATGGCCATTACTATGGAGTAGGAGGGACATGGTATGGTCATTACTATGGAGTAGGAGGGACATGGTATGGTCATTACTATGGAGTAGGAGGGAAATGGTATGGCCATTACTATGGAGTAGGAGGTACATGGTATGCCCATTACTAATATTCCTTTCATTGGATTACTCTAATCCTGAGAGCAATTAATCATATATTTCCTAATAATTGTTTTCATTAATTTAACTATTTTCCTTTTCTTTCATATATATAGTATTAGTTTTGGCCAGTCAATATAGTTATTCAAATCATTTTGCATTTTGGAGAGTGTTCCATGATAAGTAAAAGTCATGATATTTCTAAACCAAAATTTAATTGTATTTATCAAATTAAAATTTCTTGATTTCATTTCAGATTTTCCTCCTTGTCACGTTGGACAATTCAGGTGTACAAATGCTATTTGCATACCATTATCTTACCACTGTGATGGATATCGAGACTGCTTAGACGGGAGTGATGAGGCTAACTGTACAGCGATAGCGTGCCCAGAAAACAAATTTCTCTGCCCAAAAGGAGCATCTCAGGGAAGGCCAAAGTGCATTTCTAGATCTCAGCTCTGCGATGGCAAGAAAGATTGTGAAGACTTAGCAGATGAAGAAGCCGCTTGCTGTGATTACTTTGATTTATTATTTTAAATTATCTATAATCGATTCTTCCAAATTAGATACCACATTTAATTTAATTCTTTAAGTACTTTTCTAAAAAAAATTAATGTGAAAATTGGGGTGTGCCTTGTGCTTCTTAAAAAACTATTACCATTAATTTTTTTAATAATTAAAATATGGTTGGGCTGTGTAATAAAATAAGCTCTAGGGTGTTTTTGACCTTTTTTTTTTATATTTTCTTAATAAAAAAGTGTGCGTCTTGTACACATTTATATGGTAATAGTAAATTTGTGTGTGTTGATGCGTATTTTTTTAGGCATTACTCCCCCTCCCCCTGTATATGAGGGGAGCGTTTTTTGAAATGAACTTTTTGGCATTGTTTCAAAAGTCCTTAGTGAATTTTATCATTCAAAATACTCGAAAAACCTTAGTTTCCAAAAACGTTTTAACCAAAAAACCAAAAAAGTTTTAACTTATTCTGTTTCAATCTGCAAAGAAAATGGGTCTAATTTTGAAAATTCCATTGAAACCTTCCATGGCCGAAATTCATTGTAGTGACTTCAAGACTGTCTCCATCCTAATTTTCTAAATTTATGTGTACAATGTTGTTTTTTTGTTGGGCATTTCAAGAACTTTGCTTGCTTAATAAACTGAAAAGAGCTCTATGTACAAAACTTTTGCCCCTGTAAAATAAATGCAGAATTCCCTACAACTAATCACATATATTAATAAACAATTAGTTTTCTTAAGCAAGAGTAATAATGACATTTTTTTTTTTACAGCTACTAGTAATTGTAATACATTAAGCTGTGAATATAAATGCCAAGCATCTTTAAATGGTGGAACATGTTACTGTCCTGAAGGAAAAAAGGTTGCAAATGATTCAAGGACCTGCATAGGTAATAATTTGCCATGCTCATGTCAATAATGTATATTATTAATTTAGTTTTTAATCATTGCATAGCATTTTTGTTCTCATCAACTGTATAAATATTACAATAACAGAAAGAGACAGAACATTAATAATTTAAAAATTAAATCTGTAGTGGTTTTAATATAACTATAAATAATAGTGGTTAACATAACATTACAACAATAAAAATTGCTCATTTTAATCTATAGAACTTTACAAGATGATTTCTAGGTACTTAATCCAGATATATTATTATATACCTACAATAAATACACAAAACCAAATTATTAAATTTGTTTAATGATCTCCAGGAATGTATACACAAATTATGTTTTAGTTTAGGGGTAATAGATTGAATTTAAGCAATCAAATAAAAAGCAAAATTAAGATTTTATTATTATACATTTCATCATAATTAGTTACTGTATACAGGCATGGGCAACATTAAACTATCCATTAAATTTAGGAAATCTAGTGAAATTTTTATTCCGCATTTCAAAATGGTACTCTGTGACTTTACATTCCTCTTTGTCAAATGTCTTTATAGATAGCAACGAATGCGAAGAATGGGGATTCTGCTCTCAAAAATGCACAAACTTGGATGGAAGCTATTCTTGTCAGTGTTTCTCAGGTTATGAGCTAAGTGGGAATGCAAGATGTGTGGCCATTGACAACTCTACACTCCAGGCAAGTATAACCAATTTCTTGCATTTGTAATATTAATTACAATTATTTTTATTCAAAATATCTATCTTAGAATGTTTTTTTAATATTCTGATATAATAGTCAGTTTTAGATTGTTCATAATAGGTAAATAATCTCAATGTTATCTTTCTATTTTAGATATATTTTGCTCACGATAAGTCTATTTTGAGAATAGAAGGCCCCGAGTTATACAACATACAGTTGGTAGCAAATGCCACAGCTGCAAGCGGTCTCGATTTCAATTATGAAAAAAATATTCTTTATTGGACTGACACAAAAACTAAAAAGGTAACATATTATATTAAGTTATTTAATATTTATAAAATTAAACGTTGGATTATGTCTAAACATTTTTCCTTTCACAGATTTATTATCAGACTCTTGTTGAAAGATCATCTGCAATGATGGTCGGTGGACCTCAGGAAATCTCATTGCCGGGGACTTGGTCTCCTGTCTCGATTGCTGTTGATTGGGCTGGAGAGAAGATCTATGTTGTTGATGCTGTAGGCCAGAAGATAGATTTGTTTGAATGGAACGGACTATACCATGTTATTGTACTCTCTTCTAATCTAACTGCACCCACCGATATCGCCCTTGATTCGAAAGTCGGGTAATGATTTTAACAAACTTATTTTAATATCCTTTAACCATCATAAGTTCTGATTCTATGATATAATATATATTGTAAAAACATATCAATCTGTCCATGTAACAGCATCATATTTCTGAAATCATAACTTTTTGATAAAGATATTTAAATTTCATAATTGTATTCTTTTTGGACCATTTTTGTTTATAGCTGACATTATTAAATTGTGGGTTATTTTTATTACAAATTTGGTATAAACAAAGATGGTGTTCAAAGATATGATCAAAAATAATTTAATTAGGTTCAATATTAACATCAAACCTACATCAAATATTCTGGAAAAGTATAAGTTAAGGTGGTTTGCCCACATGCTTCATATTAATGAGGAAAGAACTGCTAGGCAATATAAAGTGGAAGGGAGAAAACCAACAGGAAAGCGACAAATGACGTAGGAAGGTGTGCAAGAACCATTCTGGAAAAGAGGTCTGGATTGGAACAGAAGTATATATTCTAAGCTATTTAAGGATTACATCCTTACGTAGTAGAGAATTGAAATATGTATACATGTAATATTGCGTAAAAAATCTCTAAGACCTAAATATTTGAAATTCAATGTTATTGCTTGGACAAGTTTATAAGCACAATTAGTTTTGTATTTTAATGTAAATTACTTATCCAATAAGTAAAAAATTATGATCTTTTACCATAACTTGCCATTGTCCTAAATTGCTCTACAGTGGCATAAGGAGCCAGATGATGAAAGTTTACTGTTGGAAATTTGTAATTTAATTTACTATAGGAATGAAAAAAAAACTTTTATTAAGCATATTAATTCGACTTCAAAATCTATGAGAATGCTTATAATATTCAATTTCAGGTACATGTTTGTAGCTGATAGTAACCAAGTTGTCCGCGCCAACATGGACGGTTCAAAAGCTAAAGCTATTGTGTATGAAGCAGCATACAAAGCATCAGGAGTAGCTGTAGATATTCTGGCAAGAAGAGTTTTCTGGTGCGATTCCCTTTTAGATTACATTGAGACTGTAGACTACGACGGAAATCACAGATTTTTAGTCTTACGAGGTAATATTCCTTGCTTAGATGATATTTTATTACAATTTTTTACACAACACCGTCCAAGTTTAATAGTTTGATATTAAGGTCTTTATATAGTTTTGATTGCCTTTCTTGTACAATTTAAATTTATTATAAATAACTACACAATTAGAGCTAGACAAAAAAATACAAACTTAGAATAATTTAGAAAAGTAAATTAAACATAACAAGTATAAATTTAAACAATAGCCAATCTTTATCAACACATTCAAACTCACCAGTAAGTTTTATTATTTGTTAAAATAATAAACATTAATTTAATTTTAACCTTGACAAATAGATTTGTTCACCTATTCATAGTAAAACATACCTGTTGGAAGTAACTTACATTAAACTAACAAATCATGCTATTATTATTTCAATTATGAAATATGTATATAATACCTTTTTTTTATGTTATCTCATCAATAGTCAGTTTATTACCCATACATTAAGTCCTTATGTAGGGCTGGTGGAAGGTGGGGTATCCTGTTGGGAGCCACCCACTCCTATTTATGGATATGAAATAAATTTACTCCCCTTCTTATCATGGATCAGTTATGCTGACCACTACAACATAGGAGAACCCAAATTTCATTTATGTTAATATTGAATGTAAATATAATTAATTTTGTTGTGAACTTTTCATTATTTATTAAAATTCAATCTCTTTGTAATAGGAACTTCCGTGCCAGCCCCATCTAGATTAGCGGTCTTCGAGAATCGTGTTTATTGGACTGACAGCACTAAACAAGGAGTTATGTCTGTTGATAAATATGAAGGCCAAAATACCATACGTATGGTTTATAAAAACCGTGAAGTGCGTGAGCCCAAAGCAGTCAAAATTGTTCACCCTTTGATTCAGGGTCAAGGTAATATAATAATTTTATTACATGAGTTAAACAAATAAAAATACAATTAGTTGTCTATATTAATTGATCATTAATTAATTTCTAGTTCATAACCCTTGTGGAAGCATTAATGGAAGATGTCAGCACCTTTGCATAGTGACAGCTGGAAGTCAAGGTATAGGAAGTCTTGGCTATAGATGTGCTTGCAATGTCGGATGGAGGCTGAGGACCAATTTACATGACTGCGAGTGTAAGATGTGATTATGATATTTGTTTTTTTTTTATCTGTTTTATTATTGCAAAGTAAAAAATTTAAATATTCACGATTATAAATTTTGAATATTATATCATATGGTTTGAATAACATTTTAAGGAACCAATCTAAAAATACTTGGTCTTTTATTTTTCAGTAAATTAATCAATTACAAATATGTTTGCAGTGGTTGATGAATTTCTTCTGTATTCACAACAGAGGTTTATCAAGGGAAGAGTATTAGACCCTGTATTGGAAAATTTCAGTGATGCTATTCTCCCATATGCGTCCCGCCGAGCTCGCTTTGTCGGTCTAGATTTTGATGCACGTGATGATCACATTTATTACTCTGATGTATTACAAGATGTTATTTACAGAATACACAGGAATGGAACTGGTAAATGAAAAAATTATTTTTAGATTAATCTGAACATAAATGAATCTAGTTCTCATAATTTCAGCAAACAATTTATTGAAGGATAGCTTGGATTTTTTCATACATTCATGTGGATACTATTCATAAGACATCATCACAACAAAAACAAAATCTGATTTGAACCAAATCTGCTCTTCTTCAATTAATTTTGTGATTTCTATTGTACTGTTTTTTTAAGAAATACTATTGAATTAATTACTGTATTTCCTTTCATGATGGAAGCTCATTAGGAACTGAAAGAGGAGTGGATGATTGATTCTAGTACTAATGGTACAAATGCTTAGAGTGATCCAGAATTGATCGATGAGAAAGGGACATCATATCTCAAAAATAAATATAAGGAGTTTAGAAAACTCTTTATTTAAATTCTATAAAAGTTTCTTCAAAATAAGTTTAATTTTACCAATCATAAAAGTTCAAACTTTTTGTAGAAAAATTTTCAGGATTACTTGGCGTTTTTCTGAAAATAAATGTTTAGATCCTTAGTTTAGCTTTACCTTGTTAGTAAATTTCAATTTTATGTTATTAAGTCAATTGTTGAGCTGTTTAAGCAATTATTTGTTTTTTTAATTACAGGGAAAGAAATTGTTCTGGCTTCACAAAACGAAGGAGTAGAAGGTCTAGCAGTTGATTGGGCAGCTAAAAACCTTTATTATATCGACAGCAGAAAAGGAACTTTAAATGTTTTAAGCACACGGAACACAACATTCAGAAGAACACTCCTAACAAACCTCAAACGTCCGAGAGCTATTGTAGTGCATCCTAACAAAGGGTTTGTAAAACTACGTAATATTTTATTAGAAAACTTATTTCACTAAACAAATTTTAGTCTTTTTTTATACATTTACTTAATTTAATAATTAGTTGAAATAATAATATGAAATCATCCCATTAGTGATACTGTTTTCACAAAATAAGTATGTTTTCAAGCAATTAGTGATTTGTTTTGAAATATTGGATTAATTTTCTGAACTCACTTTTCTTATTAATGATACATATATTTTTTTATGAAGTTTATTTATCTTGTACGTTATAATTTTTTTTAATTTAAATAGACCAGATTGGTAACAAAGAAATGGTACTGACAGTTGTGCCATCTGTTGACAAGATGTGTGAATCTTCTAGAAAAGATGGATGTTTAAAGTTTGGAGAGCTACCAAATTTAAACACCAACCAAAAATTTTCATTTATAAAACATCATTACAATATTTCCTTTATGTTTTAACAGGTATATATTCTTTTCTGAATGGGACCGCCCTGCTAATATAAGCAGAGCTTACACAGATGGTTCCAACTTGATTGTATTCAGGAATGTGACACTAGGTTGGCCCAATGGCCTGTCAGTGGACTTTACTAGGAACCGACTCTACTGGTGTGATGCTCTCCTTGACCATGTACAACACTCAAACCTGGATGGATCAGATGTCATCACAGTTAGCTCACGTCTCATTAGGCACCCATTTTCAATAGTCATTCATAACGGTAAGTACATTTCTCATAAATAACATCATTGAGCATTATCAGATTTATAGCTTGCGGGACTTTCTAAATTAATTGATTTGATCTTCCTAACAGAAAGTTTTAATTTGGAACAGCTGTATGTAAGGTTATTATGAATTGCCAGTTCATTAAAGAACTTGACAACTCAAAAAAAAAAAGTTCAAAGATTTTTTCGAACCATTTATTATTTGAGAACCAATGATCGACCATTCTGTTGTTGATTTTTTGTAAATATTTGTGATATTTGTAGTTGTATCCTTCTTTTTCCTAAAATCAATTTATATTAATTGATAGCTTAGCACATAAAATAGATGAATGATTAATAATTTAATTAATATCTTCAAAAATCACCAGCCTGACTATCATATATGCCATACAGGGTTCATTTCACGGATTATGGATGGTTGGAGTAGATAACAAATTTTTTTTTTTTTAATTCATGTTCACATTGCTTGTGTTATGTCATGTTCATGATTATACAACTTAGTGATTAAGTCTGTGGAGGTCATGAAAAAAGCTACAAAAAATGAATTTTAGTTGGAAAGAATATGGAAAATTTACTAATTTTCCTGATATATTCTAGATTGGATGTATATCACTGACTGGAGGCTGGATGCCATTATTCGTTTGGATAAATTAACTGGAGGGAAGGAAGAAACCATTGTTCGGGAAGGACAGACAAACCGCTTGTACGGAGTAAAGATCTACAGCGAGAAAGAACAAGCGATGCTTCCTTTCCATCCTTGTTCTGTGAACAACGGTGGCTGTCAGAAAATGTGCTTCGCCGTACCTCCTCCTAACAAGATGTCTAATCCTAAAGATGATATTGGTCTAAAGGTAAAATATATATTATAATGATAATCCTTCTTTGCTAAAGTTTTACTTTCTTTTTCATAAGGAGTTAAAGGACATTTTAGAAAGTTCATAAAGAATAATAGTTTATTTTCATGTGATCTCAGGGTTTTATTGTGTATTTATATGATTGTAAAATTTTGTCAATTTCATATCAACACAGGCTATAGAAATATAATTTAAATAATATTTATTTAATGACTTATAATAACATAGATACATTCTTCATTGTTGGGGAATGAGTTGGTTTTTTCAGCTGGGTTCATGCTTCCATGTTGCCTCCCTCCCACTCATGCTTGTCTAACACACAAAGGTTCTGACAAATAACTCTCAAAACATCCCAGACTGTCTTCTGTGAACATGTAACAGTAACTAATTGAACAACTCTCAAAATCTCCCTGATGACTCACTGACCTGTCTAACACCAGCTGCTATTTATTGGCAACCCACTCCCATCACCACCCTACATACTTGGTTTTCACCTCAATTAGTTACCTCTTCTCACACCTAAGATCTTAACAATATATTTTCCTGTTTTTCTAACTAGATATTCATTTAAAAATAAAATTCAATTTCATCATAAAAATATGATTACAATGTAATGAGGTGATAGATAGATTGTTGTTTGAGATGGTATAGTTTAGATTTGAATGGCACCAATTGTTTGTTTCAACAGCCCTTATCTGTCATCTTTAGGTTATAAAAATCATACAATAAAACCATCACAATTTAAAAGAAAAATAATTTTTCCATAATCACAACCAATAGCTGTTTTATGTTAATATTCATACACTTGGAGTGATGAGTTAAATTTTATGAAAAATTTTCTGGTATAATAACAGTGATTTCAAAGGAGCATTTAATGCATATTACCATACATGCTATAAATAAATCATTTATAAAAACAAAATTTTCCATCATTATTTTATTAGGTTCAATGTGGATGCCCGTATGGTGAAAAGCTCGCTGAAGATGAAAAAACCTGCATCAGAGATCCAAACGCCGAACCGCCCGTGACTGCATGTCCCAATAAATGGGATTTCACCTGTAACAACCAGAGATGCGTTCCTAAGGCTTGGGTTTGTGATGGAGATGATGATTGCCTTGACAATTCAGACGAAGAACAGAACTGTACAAGTAAGATTCTGAATAAAATATTATTAGTAAATATTGAATAATATAACTACATAACAATTTGAGATTCTTTACTTTCAGACAGGTACAGAAAATTGTATTTTGTCTGTATGTGAGTTAGTAAGTACTACAATAATGGATGTAAGAATAATCCAATCGATCTGAAATTTTATATTTATTTTTCACAATACCCTGGAGAATAATGAAAGGAAAAAATAGTACTGTGTAATTTGACCAGCTATGGTATCATTTCTAGGATGGTTTGTGGAACAGTAACTGAATTCTCAAGATTGACATAACTGCACCTCTATCATATCAGAATATTAATAATTTTCAAGATCAATATACCAAAATTTCAAATTATACTGCCCTTGATTAGGCATCACTTTTAATATGAACTTTTTGCGATATTAGTCTGGTCATCTTTGTATGTTTTGTTATTCTCAGGGTACAATGTCTCAAAAAAATTTATAGTTTTTCATTACATTGCATTTAAAATTTAGTTCTAGGATGATTCCTACTAATACACCATCAAAGTAGACCAAATAGAACAGGGATTAGCACAACAAAGGGTTTCTTAGGACTGTCTCTTCACAAGTAGAAAATTCTCACAGCAAAATTCTTGAACCTTTGCATGCTGGTTAGGATTATTGGATACGAAAAATCTTATTTCATTGTTTGATGATTGAGATAATAAACTCTCCAGTAATCTAAAAGATAATTTAGATGCCATTCTAATCTATTGTAATATTAAGAATTAGCCAGTTACATGTTAGTGGTTGGCATAAAGGTAGATACAACTCTACAAGACCGTCTTCAAGTTACTCAATTTTATGAACTTCAAAATATATTGTATTTTATGAAAATGTAGCTATTATAATGGTTGTGGATGTACAATTAGATTATTAATTAATGGAATTCTTTCCACATCGCATATTAATAATGAAGAGATAATCTAACACATTAACCATATGATAGTAAATGTTCTGTAAAAGGAGTTTGCCTTTGCTGTTATCTTGGAACTCGGAAGTGTTTAAAATGGAGATGTTTTAACTTTAAAAATTTTGTATACTTATCTTAGTTTTAAAAAAATATTAATATTTGTTTATTTGAATTTAACACCTTTATTTACTTATTCTTATTATAATACCTTTATTATGAAATAAATCTTCTTCCTGATGAGAATTGAACGCCTAATCCAGTCTGCTTGACCATCCCAACACATACATATTTTTGTCTTTATTATTTTTATTCTTTTGACTACTTACTAGCTGTTATCAGTTCTTGTATATGTATATATATGTACAATAGTACAGTATATTTTTTTTTTTTTTAGTAAAGCATGAAAATATGAGAGTCAAGATGCCTGATACAGAAAAAATAAAACTATAGAGTTTTTAATGATTAATATTTCTGTATATAGCGCTAGTAATAATTTATAAGTCCAATTAAAAAATATGGTACAAGCAGTGTTCACCAGTAGTATCAAAAAATGTCCTAATTAAATAGAAATAAACATTTTTTGATGGCCTAATGGTCCCCAGAGTCTAAGAAACAAATAAAACATATAATAAAAATATCTTTATTATTTTGGAACTATGTTCCTGAACACACTGTATTTGAAAAAAAAGTAAATAAATATTATTTGTTATTATGTACTTCATCATTTTACCATAGAAACAAAAGAAAAGTGTCAAACAATTAAACACTTGTAAAACCAAATGCAATCTAACTGTACCTTGGGCCACTTTTCATTTCAAACTATAAACAGGAAATACATTTGAAGTATTTCAGAAAACTCACAAAAAACTATACGATCAAATGAAACACCCCTTTTTTGTCTTATCACAAAAATAGAGTTTATTATCCAAAAGATGAGCATTTTTGGCATCACACACTTAGCATTTTAAAGTGCTGATAATAGCTCCTACCTGGGCAGTGTTGAACCTGTTAAACCAGTATTGTTCAATGGATGAGAAGCTGTTATAATTTTTATCACAAAAGGAAAATTGGAGAATGTGCAAAATGTCGCCCTCTGTCTCATAATTGGTGTAGTAACTGAAGCTATAGAGTGGAATTGAACCTATGAGACTATAAATATTTGCAAGAGAGCTTGAGAATAGGTTTTACAAAAAACAATCACTACTAGCAGAACTACAGACCAAGCAATGGAAGTTATGAAAATAAAAATAAAGTTTTTAAGGAAGTTACGAGCTTCACACATCTAATCTCTTCTTAGAAAATAGAAAAAAATCGGTGCTGACTAGGCCCTTATTGGAAGTGAGGGTTAGTCAAAAAACAATAGGGATAGAACAAACTAAGGGTGGCAAAACCTTTAAACAGATGAAAACAGCATTTAAGAGTAAAAGAGCAGAAATCTATTCTGTCAATTTATCTAAAGCATTAGCACTAGGGAAGAAAATGGACACATCTGAATTTACTAAGATGGAAATCAGCATTAGAGAAGAATTTAATGATCTAATCTTTCTAGACTCTCAGACTGTTGTAGTTGTCATAGCCAAGATTAAAGGAGAAAGACGCAGATCATTAATGCTCAATTAATACATCTGCAGTGTTTACCCAGGTATTTTGCAGGCTTAAATGGACTGAACTTACTAGTTTGTCATCAACGTCTAGATATATGATTACATTCAGAATCAAAAGGTGGCCAGGACAATATTGTTCAGTTATCTGGACAACAAGTCACTTCATGGCTTTTACTGCGATAGGCATAGGATAAATAAACAAAAAAATTGAGTAAATTTTATTCCTTCATAATTAAGCATTTTAGCACAACAGACATGTTTTGAACTAAAGTTCACATATTTGTAGCAAAGAAAATTAAAAAAAAGCAAAATATTTGAATTTCTAAAATTAGGTTCAAAGATATTACCTCCCTATACCTTTAGAGGGGGCCAATTATTTTTCTTAAATACACTGTGGGGAAAAGTAATCTGAAAAGTCAAACAATTTCATTTTGTTTTTGTTGATCAGATCTCTCAATTTCTAACTCATTTCTAGGCATTCCCTGAAACAGGAATCATGTTAACAGTTTAACATTGATTGTTAACACTTTTAACAGTCAATAGATAATTTAAAGAATAAAAATAATGTGAATATGTATATACAGATGTTCAAAAGGCATTACATTATTATTAGGCAAGGTAAATTAAGGAATGGGTGGGTATTAGAGGGAAAAAAATATTTGTCTTGAAATTTATTTTTTCAATGCATCACTTAATTTTATTTTTCAGAACCCACATGTGCTCCATCTGACTTCCAATGTTCCTCAGGAAGATGCATTTCTCAAACCTTCAGATGTGACTCAGAAAATGATTGCGGTGACTATTCTGACGAGACAGGATGTGTTAATGTAACTTGTACTTCATCTCAGTTTCATTGTGATAATGGGAGATGTATACCTGCAACATGGAAATGTGATTCTGAAAATGATTGCGGAGATAGTTCAGATGAGGCTGAGTTCTGCGCTGAGAAAACTTGCGCTTATTTCCAAGTAATCAGAATTAATTATGATGTAAAATTTTAATTTCTTATGTTTAACAACTCGCACAATTTTGAGTCAAATAGGATGTAAAAATAATAATCCTTAAACAGATTTTATTGAAAAGAGAGGTTTGTTGATTTATTTCAGAATAACATATCTATAAAACATGTACATCTTATTTATAAAATCTTCAATCTTCCATTAAATACTTACTTTATAATAAAAATAAACATGCGATCATGCCCTATTATCTTTACTAAATAGTTACACAATAAATACAACCAGTATTGCATTTTTATAGCATTTTCATTAAAATTCAATGAACATTTTTTCCTCTAGAACTAACCCTGTTTGAAATATTAGCCACCATAATATTGAATAAATTGTTTGCAGAAAACTAACTGTATTTATTTTGAATTATTGTTATAAATTAAAATCAATATTTGTTTTCCCCGTGAGATTTCTGTTCCCTGTTTGTATTAAATATTGATAATAATTAATTGACTAAATAAAATAAACATAGTCCAAAACAATAATAAACCCTTAATTCATAGTTTCAAAAACAACCTTTTTTTTGAACAAACATGATTAAACATTTTTTAAATTAATGTATTTAAATTTTAGGGATTCTTTAGTTGTAATCTGTATAATAATAAATTACAATTAATAATTGAATCCAACAATGAGCTGTAACAACTTACGATTGCATGAAATGTTCTTTGATGATTTCTTTCTTCAAAGACCAAATGGTTTCAAATCAAGGGCATCTTCACTGTAGACTGGTAATAGGTATGCATAGTTCCATTAGCTATGAGATCAACAAGGAAAACTGTGTTGGTATTCTAAGAAGGCCTGGCTCCTAGCCTTCAATCTTTTTTTTTTCAATCATTGTAGATTTTTTTCAATTATGTCAGATTTGTTTTTTAGTATTGTTGAAATCATATTTCTTTTGGCCCAAGAGGAAGGTAATAACAGGTAATAAAAGGAGGAAATGCCACTCTGTATTTAACAGCTTTCCTTAATTTAAATCAACTGTCCTATCCCATAATCCCCATCAGAAAGAATTATTATTATATAGAAGAAGATTTATTACCCCTGCTATAATTAGATCCCCATCTGACATTCAACCCCTATCCCATCCTCCTTTTCTAATCCACGCTGCCTGCTAACCTCTGGAATCCCATTTCCATCAATATTTACTCAATTATTAACCAATCAATTATTTACCAATTATTAAAACTAGGCTTTACTAGTTCCAAACCACCTTTCAACTGAACAATTCATAACTTTAGTAATCCATTTTGTTCACTATCACCGTTCCCCCAATTTCATTAACCCATTTAATATTTCTTTGTCATTTTCTCCACATTAATTACAATTCCAAACAAAATTTGTTCAATATTATTTTTTAAATGAGAAATTAATTTATATTGGAGTTGCTATTTGCTTCAAAATTGTGTCTGTAACCTCGGCCTAAATCCAGACTAAAATGAAATATATATTATAATGCATGAATATCAATGTAAGTATATTTAATTTATGAATATTTTCTTAATTTCTCTAGGCAATTACTTAAAATATAGTATCTATCATATTAGATAAATAAATTTTTGCAATTGAAATTTGGTTAGTGAACATTACACATTTAATTTTTGTGTATATTCTTTTATTTTTAATTAATTTCCCTATTTGAGTAAAATTAATTTCTTTGAATTTCATTCAGCCCACTTGTGTCTGCATTTATTTCTAAATTTTCTTTACCTCTTTTTTCATTTATAGCTGTTTCTAATTTAGTTAATCCAATGTGTAATTACATTCAATAAAAATAATATAACTCTGAACTCCTCCCACAATCTTTTGCACTCCAAAAAATAATTACCATATTAATTATTTCACCTATTGTCCAGAAAAAATTGAAATACTTAAATTAAAAAGTTTGATAAGACATCATAGGTCTGTCACCTGTTGACAGATGTTTATACCTTCTCTCCATAATTAAATTATAGGATTCAAACTTCTATTTTAAATGCAATTTCACGCATATTTTTATCTTTTACACTTTAGCGAAAAAGAAAGCATCTCATTGTGTGATGTCCAAAATGTTAGAGGAAAACCATATGTATAGTTAATGCTGCATATTTAGTAATAGATTGCTTATGAAATGAAGATAAAAATAAATAAAAAAAACTTTATTTTTTTAGTTTACTTGTCAAAGATCGGGGCACTGCATTCCCCAGTCTTGGGTCTGTGATGGTGACAATGACTGCTTTGACAATCAAGACGAACACGGGTGTCCACCAATAACTTGTTCAGCAACACAATTCAAATGTGCTGATCTACGGCAGTGCATTCAGGAGACGTATAAATGTGATGGCATTCTTGATTGCAATGATGGAAGTGATGAATTGGGCTGTCGTAAGTATTAATCTCTCCATCTATAGCATTCGATCTTATCTTTTTTATAAAAAAATTATTTATAAGTATAAATTTAAACAATTTTATTTCCATAACTCATTTCATCAATATCTTGATATCTCTCTTCTTACATTCAATTTTTCATTTTAGCCACTCTAGCCCCTAATCAGTGTGATGCAGAGAAACAATTCAAGTGTGAGAAATCAGGAATATGTATTCCCAAGGCTTGGCATTGCGACGGAACCCCAGATTGTGATGATGATTCTGATGAACCACCAACCTGTGGACAGGTATGAAGGAAAACTGAATGGTACCTTCAATAAAATGTATACTTAAGTTTAAAATTACTCAATATCTTTGTTATTTGTTTTTCAAGGTTGCCTGCCAGACCGGTTACTACAAATGCAACAATTCACATTGCATCTTCAAAGCTTTCTTGTGTGATGGTAAAGACGATTGTGGTGACGGATCTGATGAAGATTCAAGGCATGCTTGTGGGCCTCCTCCTTTCAGGTAGCTTATATAAATTTTGTTCAAAAAGCATGGCTTAGGGATGTTCAAATTTCTATCAATTGATTTTTCTTACTTGTAGATGTTCTTTGTAAACCTAGATTAGAGATAGATTTCCTCCCTCATCATGGCAACTTCATTGCTTCAGAATAAGTCTGAAGAATTGTCGACTAGAACTTACAAAAAATATTCCCTCAAAAGAAAACTACAGCTGAATAAAGTCTATCATATATCATTTACAGTTCGTTTGCTAACAGAATTCCATTGAAATATCTCCCAATACTAATCTAACTTGGCCCCTGAAGCCCTTAAGAAGTCATGAGTCAAAAGATCAGTGATGTCGGTAGGTGACACAATGAATTAGTAAGGAGGGTGGCGGTAAGATGTAGGGGAATTAAAAGATGTTGTGCCCCACTACTCGGAGGCATTCTCTTGGCAAACAGACAGTAGTTCATATTTATCAATAAATTATTGGATTACCTATTTTATCACATTTAATTATATCTGTTCATTTATTCATCTATAATCTATCAAATTCATTTATTTTATCAAGAACCATTTAGAAATTCTAGGGTTAGTCGAAAGTCCGCAGTTTTTAAAAATAATATGAAATAAAATTAACAAAATAATACTTTACTGTTCATACATTTATTGCACAATAATATAATACATGGCTCACCGAGAAACTTAAAGATTTGACTCAGGCTAAAGTTCCCGAGTGCTCTTTTGCTTTACCATCTGTTTCCGCACTGATCTGTTTCCACAGCTTCCCCTATAATTTCTGGATCAAGAGATCAGGAATATCTCAAACATTGCTTACTTCCTAGGCTTGTTAAGCCGCTTGAAAATTTTTTAAGCCATGTTTCGGCAACACGTCCTTAAGAGCAGTGTATTAAGAACTTTATTTCATGGAATTCAGCATTATTTGCATTACACCATTTCATTTCTTCCAATAATGGCCCGAAGTCGTCCTAATCTTGAAACTTTACTCTTCAATTCAAAAAATTTGTATTAAAAAACACAAGATCTTTGCCCTTTATTTAAAAAATTTATTTTAACACTGACTCCTAAATTAAACGGTATTGAATGGCAGGTAGCTAACTTTTTTTGTATAATTCCTCTACTGTGATCTAGATGTCTTCTGAGAAACAATAAATTATGTAATATGTATTTTCATTATCTTTGTATGTATTTCAACAAATTAATCTAGCTTGAATCTCTATGTCAAATGTTTCATAAAGGTGTCCATATGGTGAGTGGCAGTGCCCTGGAATCTCAGAGAGATGTGTCAACAACTCTCTAGTCTGCAATGGGCAACCGGATTGTCCAAACAGTGCTGATGAGGGTCCGAACTGTGATGTGAATGAGTGTGACTTTCATACATGTAGTAATGGCTGTATGGAGACTCCAGCCGTAAGTTCTTTTTGTGTTTTATTATATGACTATACAAAATCTGATGCTAACCAAATTTTATGATAATATGATAAAGAAATTAATGGAAGGGGTGTTAAATTTTGAAGTTGTGAATTACATTATTTTTCACTAGGTATTGAAAAGTATATAGTATTTGTATTGGTGTCTGCTTATAACCATTAGCCTGACCCACCCATTAAATGAGAGTTCAAATTAAAAATGGATCACATTTTTTCCCTTCAAAATCCCATAGGCAAAATGTCAAAAAGGTTGGACACTAAAAAAAAGGTATTTGTACTTATTTGGTGTGAATTTGACAATAATAATTGAGGGAGGTTAAATATTGAGGTTGACATTCTATTACGATTTTAGCAAGGTGCTGAACTACATCCCTGTCAAATTTGGTACAAATTTGGCTTAGCGACCTTTCAGAACACACCCACCATGACTTTTTTAGTTTATTTATAAGCTATTTTCATAAACATTCCATTAACTTGCTAATATGCTTTATTATATTATACTTATATTTATGATTGCCAATTATGAATTCTTTTAATCTGCTTAATGTAGGTAACTGTTATTTAAAAGTTTATTGTTTTTAGGGAATGTTGTGTACTTGTCCAAGGGGAGAGGTGCTGTCCAATGATTCTTTGACATGTACCGATCTGGATGAATGCATGCCTCCAGGAATATGTTCTCAGGTATGCACAAATACTAAAGGGAGCTATGATTGCTCATGTGTTGATGGCTACCGCCTTGAACTTGATAACCACACTTGCAAAGCAGTCAGTGAGTAGAAATTATAATGTAAATTAAAACACATTGAGAATGAGGAAATGAAAATTTATATTTTTACCTGTTTACTTCACAGACCACAGCGCTGCATTTTTAATCATATCGAACCGTCATTCAATATTGGTTGCTGATTTGAAAGAACAAGGCTTAGAGAGAGTACCTATAATTGTTGAAAATGTGGTGGCTACGGCAAGTAACATGCATAATGGCACAATATTTTGGTCTGATATGAAGTTGAAGAAAATTTCTCGTTTAGACAGAGGGAGTGAACCTCAAGATGTAAGTGCTAATGTTATAATATATTCTAATAGTTGGTTTAGTTTTATATGTGCACTCAATTCTAATTTTTATTTACAGGTGATTTATTCTGGTTTGGACCTCGTGGAAGGCCTAGCGTATGATTGGATAGGAGGTAATATCTACTGGTTGGACTCCAGGCTTAACACAATAGAAGTAGCGACAGAAAATGGAACTAACAGAGTTGTGCTTCTGAAAGAGAACATCACCCAGCCAAGGGGAATGATGTTAGACCCAAGTCCTGGGTAAGTTATTGGTTAATAATGATAGTTCTGTTTTCTTATTCATATATTTCACTTCTTAATCATAAGGATTCACAGGACATTATAAAAAGTTCACATAGAATAATAGTTTATTTTTTAAAATTTTATTTAATATGGTGTCAGGGTTTTATGTTTCTATTGCATAATTTTGTCTGCTGCAAATGTTTCATACTAATATTCTTGCCTATAGAAATTTATACAATAGTTACCTAATACAAACAAAGATTTATAATAACATGGATACCCTTTACACCTGATTTCTTGCTGGCTCCCACTCTCTTGTTTAATACGTTGCTCTGGCTTATAACATGCAGGTCTGTCTCCTTGAAAATGTTTCAGTAATTCTAACTAAATCTAACACATGACTGACTGACTAGTTAGTCCAGTTATTTATTGGTAACCCCAGTTCCATCCCCCACCCTATCTATTTGGTTTTCCTCTCAATTAACACTTGATGACCTTTTCTCACCCCTAGAATCTTAACAGCACATATCCCAGCTTTTCTATCTAACTCAACGTTCATTTTAAAATAAAATTCAATTGCATCATAAAAACATCATTATAGTATTTCACAACCATTTACTTCTCAATAATGTTTCAGGAATATTACATATATTTTTTGCTTGTTTTAGTGCACGATGGCTGTTTTGGACTGATTGGGGCGAGAATCCCAGAATAGAACGTGTTGGTATGGATGGTACCAACAGAAGTACAATTATTAGCACAAAAATTTATTGGCCAAATGGATTGACTCTTGATGTAGCTACCAGGCGGGTCTATTTTGCTGATTCAAAACTAGATTTTATCGATTTCTGTAATTATGATGGGTCTGGAAGGCAACAAGTTGTTGCGGGAAGTCATTACCTTTTGCATCCACACTCTATTACTCTTTTTGAAGACACCATCTACTGGACTGATCGTCAGCTCAATAGAGTAAGTTATGAATTAGTTATTACAATGTAAATTTATTTAAGAATGATTAAATTCAATTTAAACTAAATTGAAAAAACGATATATATATTCTGTTAATCTAAATCCTAAAGCTACACTGAAATCACTGATAGATTTTCAGGATAGATGCCTAGCGTGGATTTGAAAGAAGATTGTAATACATACACAGTGACTTACTTATATTTACTTCAACAGCTCATATCATTTGAATGATTTAAAATTTTAAAGATATAATCTGAATCAGCTCTTATTGTGCTGATTATATATTGGTTAAAATACAATAACAGTAACTATGAAAAAAAAGTTAAACTTGAAAAAAGTCAGTCAGTGTAACAGGACTGACTTTTTAAATTTCTGATCATTACTCTGAAGCTAATTAAAAGTTAAAATTTGGATTTTTTTACCACAGTCAATGGCCTATTCCTTGATAGATGAATAATTTCAAAGATATTCCTTAAAATGATGTTTTGAAAGCCTACAATAGAAATTTTGTATTTAATATTATCCGAGCTGATTTGAACAGATTTTTTGTGATCAATATTTTAGCTATATTTATATTGTAATGTTATTTTAAAGAAGGATTGTTTTATGATATAAAATATCCAAAACAAGTGAATGTAACAGCAAGAAGTATGTCAGTAATTGGAACATTGAAAGGAATGTTGGGCCTGCAGTTGTTTATAGTTACTCGGGAGGGGCAGTTGTTTCTAGTTACTCAGGAGGGGCAGTTGTTTCTAGTTACTTGAGAGAGAAGTTGTTTAGAGATGCTATAAAGGAGAGGTGGTCAGTTTTTGGTATTGTTCTGAGATGAGAGATGTTGATGACGATTTGGTGCAGTTTGCAGATGGTCAAATATATTTGGCTCCAGCAGACTCGTTATGAGGGCCCTTCACGCATTGTCTAAACTCATACTTCATATTTCCTCGTACTTTTTATTTCTACGTATAACCTCATACCTCTTATTTCTTTGTGTTACCTCATAGCAATGCATACATCATATTTGTATATTGGCAGAGTCTGCAGGAGCCCATTGAGGCAGCATTATATTTAGAACATCAGGATCACTCAATAATTGGATAGAGCAAGGCAAGCATTCGATGGAAAAGTTGCAAACAATTTAAATGTATTAATAAATTTTTATTTCTTTCATGTATATGTTTGGTTGTCAATGTCAAGGACCCCTGAGATTTAATAAATTAAGTTTAAATTACATTTTTTTTATTAGTAAATGAAAGATACATTAGAAAATGGCATGCCACCAACAAGGGCTTATTCATATTTTTTTTTTAAGGTAATAATAGAATATTAATATATATATTAAACATATATAATATATATAAAGGAAGTGAGTTTTTTACTGAAATAATATGTATAGAAGTAGTATTTTGAACCTTAAATATAAAACCCGGTATCAAGGTTACCTTTTGGAAAAATTAGATGCATATGGTGGGGGATGGTGATGGTGACCTATAAAGAGTCCGGGTATTTATGGTTCTAATGTATAATTTTGTCTGAAGGTTAATGACATAATTAGCTGAAGGACTTTATATTTGATTTAAATAATAGTTACATAATATAAACAATGGTTTATAATTACATGGATATTTTCTTCGCTGCTGAGGGATGTGTGTCCTCTTCAGTTCTTCATGTTCTCTTTTACTCATCTGAACTGACTGAATAAATGCATAACTCGATTGTAAACTCCTTTGTCTCACACCCTACTACTTATTAGTCACACTACTCCCACCATATCTATGTGGATTTTCTCAGAGGTAATCCTTAGCTTAGCTCCTTGGCTTTATACTGCAGGTCCTAACAATACGTATTCCAGCTTTTCTACCTAACCAGACATTAATTTTAAAATAAAACTCAGCTTGACCATAAAAGTATTATAATATATATAAAATAAAACCATTTATTTATTATTATTTTATATGTATATATATATAATCTAGTTCATAAAGTATGTAAAATAAATTTTAGTCAGTAAAAACTAATAAAAATATTTTACATTCTGAAAAAAATGGCAAGGCCATTGATTGGCAGATCAACTCGTTTATTTCCATGTAATTAATAATTAATCCGGCCAGAGTGACTTTAACCAAACTGATTTTACTGTATTATGTTAATTCTTGCTGCACTGTTTATTATAATTTTTTTCATGATTTTTTATCTACTCTAGGTTTTATCAGCCCACAAATACCGAGGAAAAAATCAAACTGTTGTTTCACACTTGATTTCTCAACCACTCAGCATTCATGTTCACCATCCATCTCTTCAGCCACTCTACCCCAACCCTTGTGTCGCCTCTACCTGTGCACAGCTGTGCCTGCTTTCTCCTTCTAGACCCAATGGCTATCGTTGCCTCTGCAAGCCAGGGAACAAGCTCGTCAATGATGACAAATGTGTAGAAGGTATGAAATATTAAACTGGTAACTATTCCTTTGAGACTAGTCAACAGAACATAGCAAAATTTCATTCAATTTAAGTTAAATTAAAGGGCTTCTCGAGAAAAACCCAATAGAGTCGCTATAGTAGTCAGTCAGACCATTTCAGTTATTCCGGTACCATAATATTTGTTTGCAATAATTACAATCTACAAAGTAGAGGTATCTTTGTGTATAAAAAATATAATGTTTTGAAATAAGAAAAAATTACTTAAATTTGACACGTTTTTTACTTGTGCTCCTTGTAAGCATACCTTTTTCAGGACATTCAAATGCTCTCTCTTTATGAATTTTTCATTAATTAATTCAATTGCGTTTATATTATTTATGTGGATTTTTCATTCTCATATTTAAACAGAAGGGATTAAATTTTAATTTTAATTAAATGAGAAGAATGAACCTATATCTCAAATAACACATAAACATTAAGATTTTGAATACACTTTAAAATTAAAAAAAAAATTTATACTATTAAATAATTTTTCAATATTTTTTATGTGTTTTGCAGAAGAAACAGCTGTACTCTTTGTGATGAAAGGGGCACAGATCATTGATGTATCCCTTACACCAGGAGACAGAACTAGTGGATTCTTAGTCCCAGTAGTTGGCATTAATGCAGGCTTACAGGTCGAATACGACAGAAAATCCGAAATTATATTTTGGGTTGAAGCTAAAGACGGAGAGAATGAAAATGTATGGGATGTTTTAAAATATTCTATGAAATCCACAAGCTATTTTAGTCAATATTGATTTAAGTTTTACTTTTCAGTGTACAATCTACACAACGCCGGTTCGAGGAGGAAACAAAACCGAATTTTTAACCCCTGACAGTGGCATTGTAGGAGCTCCTTATGTAATAGCTTTCGACTGGCTCGGGCGAAATCTCTATATGGGAAATCGCCTTGCTTCCAATTTCGAAGTTGTTAAAGTGGATGGTAAAGTGAAGCATAGAGCGGTTATTCTTGCTAACAATGGCAACGACACATCTGTCGCTAAACCTCAATCTATGTGTCTAGATCCCAGCCAAGGGTATTCATGTTTAATTCATTATATTTTTTAGGATAAAGTAAAGGATATTGAAAGAATATGTCAAAGTTTTTCATATTTCAGTCATTATATTGTTTGTTTTTTGTCTATTCTGTATAGTAAGCTCTTCTGGGTAGATGAAGGAGGTTATGGAGTCCCACAGAAAATTGGAAGAGTTAACATGGATGGTTCAAATCCTATGATTCTCTTAAAAAATATAGAACGGCCAGTTGCAATCACAGTAGACCTGGATACTAAACTTTTGTATTATTCAACTGAATATCCTTCAATGGTAACTATATTCTACTCCATCTCTGAGTTATTATTTTTTTAATCTATTTAAAATTTCAAGAACATTTTTTTAATTATAGGTACTTAGTCTATTTATTACTTTCAGAAATTAATAGAAATACTTGTAGATTATTAATATTATGAGATTAACATTTTTTTCTAAAAGAAAAGTGATTTTTCTTAAATGATTAAAGATATCTTATTTTGAAGTGCAAGTATTTTTGTGAGAAGACTGAACCTATATCTTAAATAACATAGAAACATTAAGATTTTTAATACACTTTGTATCAGTAAACTGTATGTGTTAAACGCACTACCTTTTTAAGTATTAGACCTTAAATGTAGAGGCAAAAGAGAAACATCATTTTACAAAACTGAGAAAGAATCTAACTCTAAAAATATGATTTTAAATGTATGACTTTTTTCTTTTAAGTATACATAACTTATCACATAGACATTTTTCAAGGCAGTATTTCTCTAGAAAAATATTTGAAGTACATAAAACTCCTCATCTTCAATATTTCTGTAGCATTCCTTTATCAAATTTAACCTTTAATCTGTTAATTATCAATTGTTTTCTGCAATTTAATTTTTTATTTTTTTAGATCGGAATAATTGATTATGACGGAGGAAGGCAGAAGGTGTTAGTCAGTGAAGATATGCACACAATATCCCTTCCAAAAGCCCTGGCGGTTCACAATAAGATGCTATATGTGATGGATCCAAGGTACGACAAACTAGAAAGATTGGACCTGGAAACCGGTAAAAATCCTCAAACGATCATGGATAATGAACCTGACCTAAAAACATTCACAATTTTCAAGAAGAGGTTAAGTAAGTAAAAAATACAAATTTGGTAATCTTATTTTATCTAAAATACTTTTTTCTTATAATATTCGCAGTAATAATAAGATTATAGAAAATTTTAGATGGGTTTAAGCTTACAGTAACTATACACTTCGATTTGATTTATAATCTGATATTCCTATTCCTCCGTGGCCTCTAAGGAATGTTTCATTTATAAATAAATATTTCATTGAATACAGTTAAAACAAAAAAGAGTACACGGTGCCTTACAGACTGCATTAAGAGAAGTACTCAGATGCTGAACAAACTACCTACATGGCCTTAAATCATTCCTAGAATTTTCCAAATAATCTTAACTTACATTGTTTTTCTCTTACCCCTATTTGTTCCTAAGCCTGTTGCTTGCAATTTAATAATTGACTTCTTTTGATTAAATGGCTACTTGTACATAACTAACATCATTCAAAATGTTTATTACTGGATAAAAGAGTGTTGAAAAGAATAATAGGTTTAAATAATTAACTGTTTCCTAAGTAATAATATCTTTTTTTTATGTACCCATTATTTTTATTTTCAGTTACACCCCACCCCTGTCTTATAAACAACGGAGGATGTGACCAAATTTGTATACCTGCTGATAGCAATATGAGAGTCTGTCAGTGTTCAATCGGCTACAAGAAAGATGAAAATGATGCCTGCATCAGCTACAAGACATTTGCTGTTGTGTCTCAGCTCGATATTATCCGTGGCTACAGCCTGGATGACTCCAGTGAGGCTATTGTTCCTATTTCAGGACTAGGTAAGATGACTGTAATTATTAATTGCATATTTACCTATAGTTGCCGAAATGAGAAGCGTGAGAACCCGCAATACATGGCAAGCTCTGTTGCCACTCTGTAGACTGCTTCTCTTCTATCCACATGATCCCTGTACTTCGATAATGTCAATCATTAACAATAAGCAAATTATTGATCAATCACCCACTTACCCGCTTGAGGCAACACTGCCAAGTAGCGCCTTCATCACATTTGTCAAATTTCATGACGGGGGCAATAGGTTCTTAATGGTCAGTCAATTATTAGCTTTTTTGTTATTTTGCAGTAAAGATATTTCACTCTTTATGTCATATCATTCATCAAAATCTTGTAACAGAATCATCAATGATTGTTTACGGCTCAGTTTAGAATTTACTTAATCAAGTAAACCTTAAATTATTAAAAATGCTACTATTGGGCAGATCACTATAGGAGCTACAGGAACTCTTTTATTCAGTCACAAATACAAAATCCACAAAACGTGGGATACAAATAAAATTACATACATTACTTTTTAAGTTTATATTAACTAAGAGAAAAGGAAATAATCATACAACTTAAAAAAACAAAAATACACAAATTAAATCGCAAACAAAACCTAAATATTTACATTAACTTCTCTCCTTTTTAAATACTACCACAAAAAATTACTTTAACCTTGGATTCAAAAAAATTAGGCCATAATTTAAATTATACCAGTTGTAGATCAAAAATTACCCTATAAAATATCATTCTAAAATATAAAAACCTAAGTACTAATTGAGTATTTTATTTAATACTTTACACAATGAAAAATAGTTGTTTGTCCTCCTCATTGATAAAGTATTTAATGAAATTGTTTGAATAATAATGTCAGTAATTTTTTTTTTTTTCCCCCCCATGATTTGTTTCTTTTTTGTTTTAGGTCACCACATCTTACACGTTGATATTCACTACGCTGAGAAATGGATATATTGGGTTGATTTCAACCGAGGACCATGGAACGGAATATTCCGTATTCAACCAAACGGTACAAGACTTGAGCACATTGTAAAAGATGGCATTGGTTCCAATGGTATACGTGGTCTTGCTATAGATTGGATAGCCGGAAACCTTTATTTTGCAAATGTTTTCCCTCATGAAAATTTCATTGAAGTTTGTTGGCTGGACGGATCGAATAGGAAAGTTTTACAAAAAGGACTTATTGATGCACCGAAAGAACTTGCAGTAAATCCTATCAAAAGGTACTGAATTCTAATTTTAAATTTTAAAATCACTCTACTATCATTATGTTAATTATAATACAAATGTCAAGTTGGCTCTATGATACTTATGCTTCTTATTGATGGAATCGCTAGGCTTCTCCTATAGCCATTACTACGTTTTGGTTTATTTTTATTTAAATTGATTAGCATCATGCAAATTGATGATTTTTTTCAAAACATCTTTACACTTCAATCCACCGTACAAGGCTGCTCAAGAATATTATAACAATCCTCCATGTTTGTTTCAGTTTTATTTGCTTATGTATAAGGATTAAATGGACATCTATAAACAGTTATAATGAATAGTTTATTTGACAATGTTTCATTAATGTGATCTCTAGAGCATAATTTTTGCTATTTCAAATATTTCATATTAACACAACATAATTGGGTATAGAAATTTATATATAATTTAAATAAAAGTTATCTAATCAGAATTACATACATTGATCTAAAATTATACGTAGGTACATTCTTCATTGTTGGGGCATTTCATTCTAGGCTTCTCACTCCAATGTTTGGTTTCAGTAACTATTGCTCCTAACTTATGGCTGGTCTAACTATAACACTGCTGGGCTGTGGTCTAGAACAAAGTTTCTGTACCTGGTATTTCAACTTACCCCACCAAAAATCCTTGGTTTTCCCAGGTCAATTAATCCCTAAATACCATGATTTGTAACCTGCAATCCAAAAACTGAGGATTCTGCATGAAATTTCTTTTTAGCTATTTATTGATCTATTGATTTTAAACAAGAAAAATATCCCACATTTTTTAAACCCTGACATTTTATTTCAGGTTGTTGTATTGGATTGATTATGGACAATATCCTAGAATTGTGAAAGCTTACTTAGACGGCACTAATTCTTCGCCAATTGTATCATCTGGAATAAGCACTCCAAGGGATCTGACTATTGACATGATGACACATGATGTGTATTGGGTAGATGCAAGATTGGACATGATCCAGAAGATTTCGTCCAGTGGGGGAAACAGACAGGTATTTTTACATTTCTTTTAATAAGTTATACTCAAGAAGTTTTAGATATCATTTATCCTCTGATTTTACTGAGGACTACAGTGACAAAGAAACTAATATTTTGTGAAACATAATTTTAGATCATTCGTCGTAACCTTCCTAACCCGATGGGTATTGCTGTGTATATGGGATCTGTTTATTGGGTGGACAGAAATCTGCAAACAGTATTCAAAGCTTCCAAAATACCTGGGGATACATCACAGCCAATCCCTGTGAGGAAAGGGCTTCACCGACTGCGAGACATTGCTATTTACGATGTTAATAACCAGCCCACAGATGAAACTAACCCATGCAGAAAACTTGGTATGTTGCATCTGCCATATTTTAAACAAATTATTTTACTTCATTGATGATATCAGAATCCTTAACTAAAATAATAATATGCAGCTTTTTCCAACAAGGCTATAGCAACAACTGACTGTTCCTTCAATTAGTTGTTTTTTTTCATCTTCTCGACTATATTTAAGGTGATAGAATGCAAATTAGGGGCATCGTAACATCCTTGAAATCCTACTCCAAAAACATCAGATAGAACAAAGAAAGTAGTAATGCTTTAAAATGTTATCTCTTCATTGTACAACATCATCATTAGTGGAGAAAGTATCCTATCTAGGGGCTTCCATGCTCTTGTAATTTACATTAGATAATAAGCGTTATTTGTACCGAATTTGATGTTAATATAAACAATATTTAAGGAGCTAAGAGGAGAGAGGAACAATTTCGTTGATTCTGCCCCCTGTCATCACAGGTTTTTTTCTACGGACTTGTATAAATACGGAATTTGCTGCTAATAATCATAACAAATGTCAATTAAGGATATGAAAAAGGAAATTGTCAAGGTTACCGACCCTCCAGTATTTTTTGAAAAGTAATAAACAATACTTTTGTGATTATGTGCCAAATTTTGTGACATTCTGATTAATAATATTCAGATTAGAACTTAAGGGGAGTTAGGGGGCAAAATTGGTGGATGGGTTAAAATGGCAATAATTGCAATCCCGCTTACATTTTGTGTAAGGTGCTGAACCGTGTTCATCCTATATTTGGTTCAAATATCTCTCTTTACTTAGAAGCCTTTGCTGAACACTCAGGCCCTTATACTGCTTATTCTTTTACTTTATATTATATTACATTAGATTGATTTTTAGGAAACGGTGGATGCCGTCAGTTGTGTTTCTCATACCCAGCCGACTACTCTATCAGTACATTTAGATACCGTTGTGATTGCTCTACCGGAATACTTGTGGATGGAACAAAATGTGAAAATATGTTGGACTATGTAGTCTTTTCAACAAGAACTGAAATAAGGTCCATTTATCTGGATCCCAAGTCTACTAATGTGCCTTTTAAACCAGTTGTAAGATATTTTATTCATGTTAAATATCAAATTGAGTTTTTCAGAAGAGTTCATCCTATTTTAATTTTATCATTGGTTTATTTTGCAGGGAAACTTGACAAATGTGGTCGGAGTTGAATTTGATCGTGTCGACAAGAAACTGTTCTATACACAAATTAGACCTTTTGCCAAAATAGCTTCAGTGCCTTCTGATAACCCTGGGGCCCCCAGCACAACTCTTATAGCAAGAGGTATCAATCCTGAAGGTATTGCTTATGACTGGACCCAGAAAAAGATTTATTGGACCGATTCATCAAACAATTCCATTTACGCTATGAATTTAGATGGGGGTGATTTAGTCATGATCACAAGAGTTGAAAGGCCGAGAGCAATTGTTGTTGATCCTTGCAATGGGTTAGTATCACAATAATGATTAAAAAAAAAGTAATGTAAGAATTATATATAAATATTTTAAGACGTTTCTGGTAAAATATGACAAAGAATGGTTAGTATTTAGTAACTATTAAGTTATATCCTCATACCTATTAAAACATGACATTCCCAATAGTCATTATCAATTTAATAACAGATTTTGTCATTTTTAGGGTTTTTCCTAAACCAGAAACCTTTATGTTTCACTTTATATCTTTCTCTCTGTTTGAGTCCTCTTTTACTGAAATTTTACTTGGAGGTTCCCTAAATGAAATTTTATATGAAGTTTCAGTAATTGAAATTTATATGGATGTTCCACAACTAAAATTTAAATGGATGTTCCATAACTAACATTTACATGGGTGTTCCATAACTGAAATTTTATATCTAGGTTCAATTTGATGACTCAATGGCATAAAAAATATTTTCAATTCCACAGAAAAACACTAAAAGTTATTAAATAATCAATTACTCATTTATAAAAAAAATCCATATTTTTCTATCTAAAGTACTACCTAACAATCAAGTTACAACAAACAAATTACTTAAAAATTTAGTGAATTCAATTAAACCTTTAACTGTGTGGCACAGCAGACTTCACTTAAAAGTTTCCATTCTATAGATTTTGTAATTTTTTTCCAGAACACTATACTATACTGACTGGGGAAGGTTCGGCACATCTGGAAAAATATTCAGAACTACAATGGCAGGTTCGTTGAAGCGGGCTATAATTGATCGAGATCTATCTCAGCCAAGTGGACTTGCAATCGATTATGATGATAAGAAACTGTACTGGACCGATGCTGTTAGAGAAAAAATTGAAAGGATTAATTTAGATGGGCCTCCGAGAAGAGAAGTTCTCATTTCGGCAACCATTTACCCATTTGCTATAACTGTTCTCGATGATTATATTTACTGGACTGATCTTCAGCTGAGAGGGGTCTACAGAGCTGAGAAACATACTGGTATGAATTGTTTATATTTGTAGAGTATAAACATTAATGTAGTTTTTATAGGACAATATATCTGTCTTGCCAGTTTAATGTCTACAAATGTATTTATTAACAATCAAGAATTACTAACTCATTTTCAATGATAATAGCAAAGGATTTAGTTGATGCTGACTTCATAAAAAAATCATGTGTTCAGTATTAGGCCTCATTATTAATCTAATAATTAAGCCTTGCTTGGACTTTATATTGTATCTTTTGTCTTTTGCTCTCAAAGTATTCATGATAAAATTCTATGTAATTATAAAGTTTTATATGTTTTTTCAACCTTTTAGGGACCATTTATTCTCACTCATCAAATCAATAAGTATGATTTAGTAGATGTGCATTGTGATTTGGTAACAGTTTAGTCATACGTAGATATACGCCAAGGTAGCGAAATCTCTGATCTGTAGTGTTCCAATTGATTGGCATACCATAAAATGTCCAACCTTCTTAAACTATATTACCTTCATGATACCTGAATAGTTTGAAAGTTTTTTTTCACTCTTTGAAGGACTAAGTGGTAGCTTCCATTTTTTTAACCAGGAGGATACTTGGTTGACTGATTACTAAAGGTTTGTGAGAGCAGCTTCAATAGTTTCTATATGGCACAGAATTAGGACAATGTTGTAGGTATAAATAGAGTTAAAAAGTAGAGTACTCATTATAGCTCCTTGAGGAATACCTGCATTAATTCTTCTCAATGTGCTAAATTACTTGGAGGGTTAGTAGCAAACAACTTACATAACTGGTCATCATGCCAACTATTTTTGAATCCCATGTAAATAGATTCAGCCTGGTGAATCAAGTTGGTGGCAGAGAGACTACTTTTAAAGCCAAACCAGTAAAATGGAATAATATAATAATAATATTATTGTTATTGAGGCATGTCTCCAAACAAGTTTAATAGATTTTTTTGAGGCTGTTTTGAATTAGCTGATCGATCGGTAGCTTGAAGGATTGTCTGTAAGTTCCCCCAGTTTATGAAAACAATAACCGTGCCATTTTCCCATTTATTTGGAAATAATCCCTTTTAATTCTTCCTCAGTTATATTTGTCGGTATGTTGTACTAGGTTCAAATCCCTTTAGTGAACTTTATTTTACTTCCGTTGATAGAAATGGTTAGCTCAAATATGTCATTCTTGGCTTTCTTCATTATTAAAAATGTTAAAATTATTTTTATTACACAGGTGCAAACATGGTTGAGCTAGTGAAACGACTAGATGATTCTCCAAGAGATATTCAGGTATTTTCACCTAAAAGACAAACTTGTAGTGTCAACCCATGCCATATTAACAACGGGGGTTGTGCTAAGAGCTGTCACCCTGGTCTTCTTGGCAAGGTATTTTCCTTTTCTTTTTAAACTACTTCATTTTGTACCTAATTTAATAGATTTTTATTAATCATCAGTGTATTTCAATAAGTGAAAAAAATACTTTCTCATATGTTTCATTTTGGCCAATTTTGTTTAATATAGGCCGAGTGTAAATGTGACGATAACACTAAGTTGGTAAATGACAATCGCATGTGTGTTCCTAAAAACCTTACTTGCGAAGGAAATAAATTTGTTTGCGCCAACGGTAAATGTATTTCAAGAATGTGGGCTTGTGATGGTGACGATGACTGTGGTGACAACACCGATGAAGACACTAGATTCTGTGGTAACTACAATGCTCATTTATAATCATATGTTTTTTATTTTTATAAATTCTTTCAAAATTTATTGTTTTGCAGCTTTCCATTCTTGTAATACAAATGAGTTCAGGTGTGCTAATGGGCGTTGTATTTTCAAATCTTGGAAATGTGACCATGAAAATGATTGTAAAGATGGATCAGATGAAATCGATTGCAACTACCCACAGTGTGCTGATGGAGAGTTCACTTGTGCTAATCAGCGTTGTATCCCAATGGCACAGGTTTGTAAAATTATTTTTATAGCAAAATAAGTAAAATGTACATGTTTACTTGAGCAAGTATTGTAAGTTTACTGCCAGTATTTTTTTTTTTTTTTAATAACTTTTACAAATATGCCCTTTTCATTATTGATAGTAAGGTATTACAAGCTTAGTTTTTTTTAAGGAAAATAGCTGTCTATCACAATGACTTCCTCTGTGGCATATATTTTTTTTCAAGACTAATCTGCAAAGAATAGCTGCACAATTGTTTGCCCCCAAGAATTAAGCATTTTTGTATATGCTTAAAACATTCTTATATTCTAATATTATTATTTCTTAAAAGTGACCACTTTGAGTATTCAACTGGAATATAATTTGTAGGTATGCAATGGTGTGAATGACTGCAAAGACTATGGCACCACTGATGAATCTCATGACAGGTGTCCAAACAACACAACATGCCCACCCGGCCACCTTAAGTGTCTAGAGACAAATATATGCGTTGAACCATATTGGCTTTGTGATGGTGACAATGATTGTGGAGACAACAGCGATGAAGATTCAATCCATTGTGCCAAAACTACATGCCCACAAAACAGTTTCAGGTATATTCATTTGTTATACTTTATCTTCTATGGTTAAAATTATGAGTTCTGTTAAGAGTAGATATATAATGTATCAATAAAATAATTATGCCTACTTTTGATGTAATACAAATAGATTTTAGCACATGCCATCGAGTATATAATGCCAAATATTAAAAAATAAGTGGTTACACTTCTCCCCCCCTCTCTCTCTCTCTCTCTCTCTCTCTCTCTCTCTTTCTCTCTCTCTATATATATAATATATATATATATTTATATACATATTGATAACATTATTCCTAATAATATATGCTGGTTCATATTTGTAGATGTCCAAACCACCGTTGTATTCCTGCCACTTGGTATTGCGATGGAGATGATGATTGTGGTGATGGCTCAGACGAACCTCCAGAATACTGTAAAAGTGAAGGGCGTACTTGCTTTGGAGATTTATTCACATGCGACAACGGCAATTGCATTCCAAGGATATATATTTGTGATGGGGACAATGACTGTCTGGACAATTCTGATGAAGATTCGAGACATCAGTGTCGTAAGTTTAACATACCATACTGTATGATATTATTCAATGTATTTTTGTTTAATTTTACTTGGATAGGTACTTCTATAAACGTTTGCAGAGATAGTGTTCTAGTTCCACATTTATCTGTGTACTGAGTTTTAATTAGCAAAACCTCATATATGGTGTGTTTAATTTTTTCTGGGGGGGGATTTTTATATTAATTCAACAGAAAAAATTGTAGTTATAACAAATATGAATTTTGTATCATTATCTTTTGATATTTAACATTACTAATATAAATTTGAGGCTGGGCACACATAGTGAATTACAAGATAGATTAATAATGGTTCTATGGCTATGTAGACTTGGGTCAGGCCACCTGCTATTAGCCCTCCTGTTATCTATGTCAGTGATCCCTTCATTCATTGGTACATAACTTTTGCATAAGATTCGGATAGGTAGACTCACTATGATTGATAATAACCTTAGTTATGTGTTTTAAATTTAAAATAGGTGCACTTCCCTCAAATACTTAAATAAACTTTAACATAATGGTGTCTTACCAGTGATATTATAACCTGGCTCATGCATGCACATGCCTAGAACTCAATAGAACCTAAATAATAATAATGGTTCTTGAAAAAAAGTCATAGCACTTTGTTTTTTATACTTTTTTCTCATACTCAATGTAAATAATTACTGTTCCCAGACGATAGGAAATGTGATGAGGAAACAGAATTCACTTGCCAGAGTAACAAGGCCTGGGGTCGAGCTCAGTGCATCCCGAGAAAATGGCTCTGTGATGGAGATCCTGATTGTGTGGATGGTGCAGATGAAAATGCAACAGTTCTCCACTGCCCGCCTCAGCCATCCTGTGAGCCTGATCAATTCACCTGTGGTAACGGAAGATGTATCAATAAGGTGAGTACTTTACAAACTGCAATGATGATTTGTAGTTACCTTTGATGAAAATTTCAAGAGAAATTTCCTGTGGAAATACTAGGGCGAGTCAAAAGTATGTGACAATTTGTTTAAAACTAATTATCAGAATAACATAAATACTTTGAAGCTCTCTTTCTTCTGGATCAAAAGAACATTGTTTACTTTTGGGGTCTGTGTCACTTATTACACATTCTAAACCATGATTGGGTAGAATTTATTATTATTGTATTAATTTCAATTTCCAAATTGAAAATCACTAAAATTTTAACGCAACAACTATGAATTAAGTTGTATTTTTTTTAAACTGAATTAATGTATGTAGAAAGCAATAGACTATATTGAGAGGCATTTATGGGATTCCTCATGGGTTTATTTTATACTTATTAAAGTATTCTAAAACAACCATCTCAGTCACTTAAAATTTCAAAAGAAAAAAAAATTTAAATAACTTAAATGTTCACCAAACAGAAATATTCATATTGGCTTGGAGGCAAAAGTCTATTGCCCCTGTCTTTTAAAGTAGAGCCTTCCTTTGAAAGTAGGACTCAGCAATCAGCCATATAATTCTTTCTTTTTTGTATGACAACAAATCACCCTAATTTCAATTTTTAATAATATTAAAATCAATGTACACTACCACATCAGTACCACTTCCTTATTATGACAATCTCAGTCAGCTCTGCCGCTTTATGAGGTATTGTGCCATGGACTTCATCTAGTATTTCTGATGTTAACTGCTTAGGGAACATGTAATATAGTTTATGCTCATGAAAATATTTACTTAGGTTAGGGAATATTTTACATTTTTCAATAGTGGAAGAAAGCTTTAGTAGTCTCCATTGTCTTTTATTACTGAATTGTATGAAGTTGTATGTTAATGCCTAAACTGAGTTTCTATTGTTAGGGTTGGACTTGTGATCATGACAATGATTGCGGTGATGGTTCTGATGAAGGAAAAGAATGTCATTCAGTGTATAAAACATGTTCACCACTGGAATTTTCTTGTCAAAACTTCAAATGTGTACGCAAGACATACAGGTGTGATGGGGAAGATGATTGCGGGGACAACTCGGACGAATTTGATTGCAGTAAGTTTTAGTCTATTACTGATGTTGTTTTATTTGTTTTACTGATGCTGATGTTTTTTTAAAAACATGTTATACCTATTAAATTAGTGGCAATTATTTATGTTATTTTATAAAATATTTTATTTTGTTTTGTCATTTATAGAGAAAGAGCAAACAACGTGCCCTACTGGGCAATTCAGGTGCAATAATGGTCAGTGTATCGACTACCAAAGAGTGTGCAACAAAGTTGCAGACTGCTCCGATGAGTCAGATGAACCACTCCACTGCAACGTTGATGAATGTGCAAAGGTCGAAGTGAACCAGTGTGGTCATAAGTGTGTCAACACGCTCACTAGCTATTACTGTGAATGTAATCCAGGATACAAGTAAGTATTTCAATTTAATTTTCCTTATTGCTTGGTATTTAAAGAAACTTTCATTCTACGATAGATAGGGGGGTGCATTTGATTGGCAGGTTATTTAAACTATTAAAATTTCAGCATTATATCAGTGACACTCATGATAAACTGGACTTACATGGTCTTTCACAACTGCTATAAACATGACACATCACATAAGGTTGCCTTCCTTAGTTCAACTACATCAAAACAGTTATACGATTATATTAAGCCATTTTCATACAACCTAACATCTAGTAAACATGAGGATAAGGAACGTATCATAAATTGAAAGGCCAAATTACCAATGTGCAAACAATTAGAAAGTTTTTGAATGAGATCATTTTTTCCAGTGTAACAGATTTTTTTGTAATATAATCAAAAATTTATATTTTTTTTAATTTACTGTATGCCAAATTTTGTATTTCAAATCTGACTAACCCATTCATACCCAGCTTGCCCTCCGTGATTTCTAAACTATCTGAAAAATACTTCATCAAAGACTTCAGTTGTCATATTTGACAGTACTCAACTTGATTACTGACCACCCATTCGGATTCATAAAATTTCATTCAACAATGCAGTAATGTCATAGAATTGTTAATAATATTGCCACATGTTTTCATGAAAAAGAATATTGCATTGGTATATTCTTGGGGGTCCAGAAAGAATTTGAAACAGTTTGGCATCAATAATTCCCTATCTACGTTTAGATTAAAAACTTTTCTATCGATCACATTTGTATATAAATTTAAGATCATACAACTAACACTTAACTCAAAAATTAGGACATAAAGCATATAACTATATCCCAACAATATATATGGTGTTGAAATAAGGATAGTGCGGCTAAATCTATGATATTATTTGGCATAACAACATAAAAAATGTAATCAGATGGGGTACAGACCATTCCATGATGAACTAGTGATCTTTTAACTATGATACTAATAATGAACCAACAGTAATTGTTTATGATGGGGAAGCAGAATTATTTGCAGGAGGTTTGACCTGATCCCTGTGTGACTTAATGCTAAATTGCTTGTGTAGCCAATACTGCTGTTTTTGTGTTTCAATAAATAAATTATTGATTAATCCACAACTTTCTAGTTATATGTTTTACCTCTAATGATTTATTTTTATATTTCTATCTGTAAATCTAAAATATTTATTTGTAGACTCCTTGATGATGGTAAAGCTTGTGCTGACATCGATGAGTGCACTGAACAATTAGGAGTATGTTCTCAATATTGCTCGAACACCCCTGGCTCTTATTACTGCAAATGTGATGAAACATACTATGACAGGTAAATAATTGAAAATTAACAAGTTCTTTAAAATAAAAAGTGATGTTATGAAATAGATTATTTTAAAAAATGTATTTTTTTTTTCTTAGAGCTTCCGATGAGCACACTTGCAAGAGAAGAGACAGAAACACACCATGGCTTGTTTTTACAAACAAATACTACATAAGAAACATGTCATTGGATGCGTCATTATACTCACTTATACACCAAGATTTGACAAATGTTGTGGCTCTTGATTATGACTACAAAGGAAACACAATATATTTTTGTGATGTCACTGCCAAGACTATATTTAGGTGATTTTGTTTTTTAACACTGATTTAAATTACAATATTAATTCTTATCCGAGAGTATAATTATTACAAAACTGAAAAAAAAAGCACATCGGTAAATGTATTTATTCGGACCAACAAATTAGTATTTTACACAAATTTTTCCTAAAGGATTTAAAAAAAAAATTAAAGGTCTTGATACATCCTTGGCTTGATTATCTTATGGGTAGGTTGGCCTTGATAGAAAGAGATTGCACCTGATAATAATTGCAGACAGTCCAAAATTCTCAAAATTCTCTGTAAGTTCTTCTATACATTGAGTATTGGGTGCATTCCCAATTCTAAGTGTTAGCCAAAATTTTAAAAAAATAAATACAAATTTTTCAAAGAGATCCCTCTGATTTTACTGTATGATTTAAATATGATTGATGCATACTTAATCTGCAATATTAGAAACTAAAAGACAAATAATTATTTTTTTCATAATTTTACTTTGAAATCCTTACTGCTAATTATGATTAATTAAGTCACAGTTTAGAAACTATCAAAGATTTAAAGCTCTGAGTGCTGTGAAGTACCCCCATGGTTAAGGGTACATTGAAGCTAATTTCAAAGATATTCTGAAAAATAAAGTTTTAGGAGCCAACAATACATTGCATTCATTTAATGTTGTTTGAGCCAATTTTATGTTTTTTTCTTTATATTTTACCTATTTACATTTTTTGATGTATATTGAAAAGGTGATTTTCACTGACAGAATATTTGACATATAAAAAGAAGTTTTTTTTGATTTGAGCAAAAATAGCAAGTATTTTTCCAGGATCATTTATTTAGATTTTAAGATACCCATTTGGAGTTTGATTGTCACCTACTGTTTTTTTTTCAACTTTCAATGACCTATGCATTTAATTCATAATTCTTTTTAAAAAAATTAATTTATTAAAAATTTTTTTTTTAATTCTGAAATGAAAATGGAGAGAATACTACTAATCCATGGACCAAATGTAGAAGTTTTATTCATGGGATACTTAAGAGTTTTTTTCTTATTTATTATGAACCATAAATTAAATATTTGTTTTGAATTTTCTTGTAGAGCTGAGATTGGCAAGAATGAAAAGGAGCCAATAATTCGTCATGACAGCCACGGTTTAGAAGGGCTATCTGTTGATTGGGTTGGAAGAAAGATTTATTGGTTGGATCGTCATAGCAAACACTTGGATGTGGCAGAGCTTGATGGTACAAACAGGAAGACTTTGAAAGCGGGAATCCAAGACCCAAGGGCCATCTCTGTACATCCTGGCATAGGATACCTATTCTTCACTAGTTGGTATTTACAGGTAAGAATTTACAATGTATTTATGAAATTGCAGATATTTGTATATTTATTGTATTTAAAACTATTCCGGGTGAAATATCTATCAGTTGTTTGTAAAATTAAATTAAATCTATGACCCAAAATCTTATAAAGAGACAATGCTTACAATGGTAGCTGCTGTAGTTGATGGCTGGGGATAGGGTGGAGCAAGCTTTTTTTTATGTTCTATCTAGGCTGGAATCATCCTGATTTTATTCAAGTAACCGTTATGAAGTTGAGTGAACCCAACCATTCCCTTTCCCTAAAAAATAAATCCCATGGGAAACTGGGAATCCAAACTCTAAGGTCGCTGTAGTCAGTAATCAGGTATACTAACCACTTTACTACTAAATATCAATATATACAATGAGGTGTTAGATTGGAAGATATGGTGTAATTTAAGTTTTAAATAACACCAATCTTCTTTCTTTTCTTTAATTATTACAGCCCATGTTTGTAATCCTGTGTAGATGATGATGGATTATGTCAAATGAATAGATAATAACAGTCTCAGACCACCCTAAGGGTCTCAGATTTCAATTTTATCTAAAAAGTCGCTTGTGGTTTCGGGAATGGTTCCTCTACATTCAAAGAGCAGTCTTTCATTTAGAACTTACATTTGTCTGACCTCCCAGAATTGTTCCTTCAAATAAGGGATGTATTTTTTGTAAATTCCTCTCTTCCACTCGATTTTGACTGCACTCCTTGCTCCGGAATATTGGCTCCAATCCAATATTCATGGTAGGTCAAATGAATAGGCCTACCATGCTTTATTTCATAATTTCCTCAATGAAGTAATTGCTTCAAAAATTTAGTAAAGGTTTGTGACCTTCTGAAGAAATAAACCAATCATTTTTTTTTTTAAAGTTGTCTTTTTTATTTTCAGGCATTTATTGGAAAAATGGGAATGGATGGATCCAATATGACTCGCATTTTGACCCATGAAGATGGCTTAGCCTGGCCAAACGCTCTCACTATAGACTTCTTCTCCGACCGTATCTATTTTGCTGATGCTCATTTAGATTATATCGCCTCAGTTGACTTTGAAGGAAGACACAAACACATTGTTTTGTCAGGAGAGAAAGTTCCACATATTTTTGCTCTAACCTTATTCGAAGACTTTGTCTATTGGACTGACTGGAACCTAAAGGGAATCTCAAGAGCTAACAAATTTAATGGTAAGTTATATTTTAGCTTATGAAAACGTCATGGACATAAACATTATCCAAACTATCTAAAATTTTGAAGGTTTGATTAATATAACAACAGAAAGTGGGAGGTGGCCGGTTTTCGTGGTTGTCTCAACAATAGCTCTATTCTCTTGATTAATAAAATTGGTTTTTAGTGAGTTTTTTAAAGAAAAAATAGTGTGATTAGTTGATATTAATATCACACCGAATGTGTAGTTAATGTTGAGGCTGATTGTCAAATTTAAGAGATGTCGATAAAATTGATAAACTCTGTAAATTATATCACCGCATTAAGTGCAGGTTCCAGAGGCTGCTCTGGTGTACTCAGTGAGTCATCAGCGTTATCTATACATCAGCTGACATAAACTCATTTATAATAGAAAAAATACAAAATCTTAATTAATTTAAGATGGATGCTTTATGACCACAAATTAAGAAGGTATAGGAGAAATGGGATACATTTCAACCCGAAAAGAGAAATTTATATAAGGAGATGAGGGAAGAGAATGTTGGTACCCATTCAAAAATTGAAGAAGTGAAGAAGATAATAGCAAGCATTAATTCGGAAATCAAGGCATGCAAAAAAAAAACAACATTCGCCTGAAAAATTTGCCTGATGGATAAACTTGACCAAGAATTCAATGTTTATTTCTTTTATTGAATGAAAAATTTATTAGAATTAATCTAAATTAGTACTTTGATGTAATAAATCAAAATGTGGAAGAAAAAGTAATGTATCTTTTAAATAACAAATTACAAATTTATATTAAGATATAATTGCACAAATATAATTAATATGCTAAACATAGAGTAAATATATAAATAGAATTGGAAGAAAAAATCTGGAGAACAAACCAATAATAATTATGTTAGAGCTAAACAGATTATAATAAAAAATTCAAACAAATTAAAAGGCATGATAATATGCATTTTACTGGTCTGGACAGCAGAGATAAATTTTACTTTTGTATATTACTGCACTGAAAAAATAGAAAATATCAGCAAAGTTATCAACACACTTACTGTTGCAAGCTAGAACTTACATACACAGTAAAATACTTAAATGAGATCGATCCTGAAATATCAAAGAAATTTGCAAAACAGAATGTAGATAACCGAATGATGAAGAAAAACAAAAGGCAACCCTCAAATCTCTCCCCCCCCCCCAAAAAACCCTCCAGTCCGTGCAAATGTTTCTAATGGAAAAAAAAATCAGGTACATCTGAGCTATTTTCATTCCTCATGATATACAATATTAATCAACCCGCAATAAACAAGTCTTGAGCCAAGACATCTCTTATTATTGTTTCTAATGTTCCTATACTTTAATTTTGTTTACACATACTTAAAAAAAAAAGAGAAATTAATGAAAAAAAAAAATGTCTTTGATATAATTAGGAAAAAATGGCAATGCTACTGATCCTTGTAAAAAGTATGTGATTTGGTGGAAGTGATGTGATATTGGAATGCATCCTATACATTAGCTATAATGTCATAGGCGACTTTCTCTATTGAACTATAATTACTATTTTTGCATATTTTTTTCAGGGCATGATTACAAAGTACTTCGAAACACAACCCATAGGCCTTATGACATTCATGTATATCATCCTTTAAGGCAGCAAGCTTATCCTAATCCATGTGGTGGTGATAATGGTAAGTGCACATTTTAAATGCAACTAATTATAGTTAGAAAAATTATGTTGTTTTGTTTTATTATGTGGTGAAATTCATTATGTTTTAATTTATAATTTTTTTTTATATGAATATCTATGATCTGTAGTCATGATGAATTATTTATTTTCCCTTATGAATTATTGAAAATGTGTAGTTTGGTGTCAGTAAATATAGTGTAGAGGCCATTTAAAAGTATCATCTTTATAATAAAAATAAAATTTCTTTAGATATAATAATTTTTTGGATATATTTACTTTTAATTTTTGACTAAAATGTTCCAAACAGTTATTTTGATTAGTTTCAGGATTTTTTATATGTTATTTTGTTTGGTCAATAGAATTATAAATTTGTCTTTCAATCACCAGGTGGCTGTTCCCATCTATGCCTTCTGTCTCCTGTGCCAGGAGTGGATGCCTCACCAGATGGATATGGAGATGCAAAAAGTCCAGTGGACTTCAAATGTGCCTGTCCCAATCAATTTATTCTTGGTCCAGATAAAAAAACTTGTATAGCCAACTGCACTAACGGGCAACATAGGTGCGGAGGCAATGACGATAGATGCATCCCATGGTTCTGGAAGTAAGAAAATGTTTTTAAATTATACTGCTAGAGTTCAAAATAATATTACTTATTTTTTAAAATGTGTTGGGTTGATTTTTCTCACTTATTATACATTCAAAGACTTCAATACAATGGGAAACAGGATACAAACTGAAAGCCCCTACGCTACAAAAACCGCCAGACCATTTTCTTCTATTGCATTACTCAATAATTGGAAGAATAACTGGTACAGAACAAGGAATCGTCAAGCCAAGAAAGTAGTTAACTCTCTCACAAACTCACAACCCGAATTTGTGGCTGAGGAATTGGAAGATGGCAATTTGGCACGACCGGCTTTGTGGCTTACACGGCGATCACTGTAAGTTTTGGAAGCTCCTTAAGACCACTACCAAGAAGGACTCAAGTGTCTGTCTTCATAACGACAACACCTTTTACACAGTAGAAGAAAAGTAAAAAATACTGGCTGATCACCACATTGCAGACAACAAACACCGTTAGGACAGGTTTCTCTTTACTGGCCAAGTCAGTTTGTAATGTAATCAGTGATAGACTGGGTAAGTTAATTGTCAGTCTGAATGTCGGGAAGACCAACTGCATAATCTTTTCCCTCCAAAAGGGAAAAAAAAGTCTTCCCAAAATCCTATAATATAGGAGAGCAAGAGAACTCATGGGCTTTCTCAATGATATAAAAATGGATAGGCATCTCCATTTCTCTACCCATTTTAGTAAAAAAAATAGAAAAAGTACGACACAGGTCTTATTGGCTTTTTCCCACTTGCCAACTTCACTCAACTTGTCGCTAAATCTCAAATTGATGACATATAAATGTGTCCTCCAGCCAACTCTGCTGTACGGTGCCCCGCTATATACTCATTTGACTGATAATACAGCTCAGTCTCCAGCAATTTCAGAATGGCATCATGATAAAAGTGATCAGACATACCTCTCTCAAGAGATTAAAGAACACTGACCTGCAACTTGCTTCGTGTGCCGTTGGTGGGTGAGATCATCCACTGGAGACACATCAAGTATTTTGACTTGTTGCAGCACCTAACAAACCCAGTGTTAAACACTATGACCTCACAACCCTTCCCGCATCGATTGCATTGTCTGGGAAAATTAGATTAAGATTTTGTTTGTTAGATATATATTTGTTTTAAGTTTTATGATTCATAAAGTGAGCCCCATCAATTTTTTGCAAACTTTTTCATAAAGTGCTCAGATTTTTCCCTTGAATAAATATCTGAAGTTTGATTTCAAAAAATGTCTCTATTTCTAAGCCACTGGAAGATTTGTCTAGACCCTTTCATTTTTCAAATTCATTCACTATTAAAGCCTAGTTATTTTATTGCATTAGTAACATTTAATATTAAAGACAAACTATTATTAACTTTTTTTATTATTTTTATAATTCTTGATAGTAATAATAAATATTTTTAGTTTAGAAGATTTTACTTGCTTCAGCAATTCTGATTCATGTTTTATGCTCTCAATAAATCAATATATTTCTTGAAGAAACATTGTTTGGGTTAATTCATTCTTATTACGTAAACACACATTTAGCTTTGTTCCATTAACTTTATAAATATTTGTTTGTATTGAGTATTTATGCTCTATATAAATATTTTTGTAAAAGCCTTTAATTCTGTTTAGATATTATTTGTTTAGCTGTAGAATTGAAGTGATGTTATATATGATTGAAATTTCAGATGTGATGGTGAAAAGGACTGTAAGGATGGTTCAGATGAACCCCCAGAATGCCCAAAACGAACCTGCAGAGCAGGGATGTACCAATGTGACAATGGCATTTGTACCGCATCAGCAACAATATGCGATGGCAATAACGACTGTTCCGATTGGTCAGACGAGAAATACTGCAACTTGACCTGCCCCGACCTGGAGTTCAAGTGTCGTTCAAATGGAAGATGCATTCTCAATGCTTGGGTGTGTGACGGAGACCCAGACTGCAAGGATGCTTCAGATGAGGACCCTGCTCACTGTCGTAAGTGCACCTCACATCAATGATAATTAACGTCTGTACACTTTACAATTGCAGTCAGTAAAATTATTCAGTCTGTCTAAAATTTTAAAAGTATATTCCACCATACCAATAAACGTAACCATGGAAACAAAAATTAAACATGAAAAAAAGTTAAGTCCATTTTGCTAACTTTTAAGATCTTTAGGACCAGCTCAAAAGGTGTTTAAGATTTACAGCTCTGATTTTCCCCATGGTAAAGGGTACATTTATGATAATATATAAATAAAATTAAAAATAATCCAAAAACTATTGTTTTCAATGTCAACAAAAGAAATGTATTTAGTGTTCTCCAGTCTAGTTTTTTTTTTTTTTTAAACTCAATACTTCGGCTAATAACATGTTTTTTGAAATGGCGATGTTAATTAACGATGATGGTTTGACAAATAAGATGAATTATTTTTAGTCAACAATATTGATTATTTTTTTCATATTCAGTAATAGCTTTATACTATTTACAACAGCAATATTCTCTGTTACAGACAATAGGAAATGTGATAATGAAACTGAATTCACGTGTAAGAATGGCAGGTGCATTCCTAAACTATGGACTTGTGATTTTGACAATGATTGCGGTGATGATTCCGATGAACCTGCCTATATTTGCAGGTATATATAGCCTATGTTTTTGTTATATTGTATCTGTTTTTATTTGATGATCATTAAAACATTTATAGTATTATAAAGTCAGTGTTGACCATCCACATAGCCTAGAGGTTAGCATGCACCTGGGTTTAAGCCCAGCTCCCATGAGAATTTTTTCTTTGGGAGGTGGGTATGGCTGAGATTGACTCAGCCCTGAGAGGATAACTCAATAGCTGCTTGAATAAAGAAGCAGAGAATCTGTTTAAGAAAATTCGAATTTAAGGTTGAGAGGTAATGCTTAGTGCTAACCGCCCCTGCACCTCAGCCCCAACTAAGGCAACTACCTGCAGTCGGTTTTATCTCTTTATAAGGTCTTTGATGCTATGGTTTTATTTTTTTATTTGTAAAGTTGATGAAATAAAAAAAAGTAGCCTTTAGTAATAAATTAACTTTCTCTTTGTTGGTTCTTAGTAATTATGCTTCTTTATTCTTTTTAGACAGAAAAACTGTACTGCCGGCTGGCAGCGGTGCCCTGGTCGAAGTAATTACAGGTGCATTCCAAAATGGTTGCTTTGTGATGGAAAAGATGATTGCCGAGATAACAGTGATGAAGACCCAGCCAACTGTCTCAAATGTAATGCAACTACTGAATTCCAATGTGCTAATAGTCGTTGTATTCCAAAGTGAGTGAAGAACCCCAACTAATTTTTATTCTGATTTTATCTGACAACAATGTTATTTCAAAACACATTTAAGTATATTAAATATACTGTAAAGAAACAATCAGTGGTTGATTGTTTTTATATAAAAATGAACTCTTGTATCAAAGACAGGGATGGGTACGTCTCCCCCTCAAATTTGATTATGTAACACTGGTCAGTAGGCTCTGGGGAGTGGAGCCATCTTGTCTAAGATACTTTATCTATTAATTATCATTAACGTAACAACCTGAGTCCTGGGTTCTACCTTTTAACTAGTAAACATAGTAATTATTATTATGATGAATTATTTACAACATTTTAGGCGTTGGATGTGCGATTTTGAGAATGACTGTGGTGACAACTCTGATGAAACTGAAGCTATATGCAAAGGTTCCTACAGGCCGTGTTCTGAGTCAGAGTTCAAGTGTGCCAATGGTCGTTGCATTCCTCAACACTATCGATGCGACCATGACGATGACTGTGTTGATGGTTCCGATGAAGTAGGATGTTCCAACTTCCAATGCAAGGTAAGCAGTGATTATTTTGGCTCAGAAGTTAAAAAGTTCTTATTATTTCTCAAAGATTTAATGTAATAAAAAATTAGTTTAACTTAAATTAATCTAAAATCGTTTTGCTGCGCTTCCTTTCTTTTTAATGATCTATAATAAACTGACCAATTAACATACTATTTATTAAGTGTGTGATTCTTCAAACTGTACTGTGCTCCTCGAGTCCTCTTGCTTCTCTCACCTTCTTATCTGATTCAGGATTTTTTTAAACTTTTGTAACTAGCCTGATAGACAACTTTCTCCATTCGGTTCACTTCAAAAACAGCAAAAAAATGGATTCAACTTTTGATTTATATTACAATTATAATTAATTTTTATTTAAAATTACCATACAAAATATGAGTAAAAAAACTAATGTACTTCTGTTATTAGATTCTATGTACTAAGGAACTGTGTGTGAAGCTAATATTTGTATAATACTGTTTTAAGGATTAATGGAACTTCTTAAATAAATCACTTCTTTTTTTTTTTTTAATATTTATTGTTATTTATTATTTAGAATGGAACATTTCAATGCAACAGTGGTCACTGTATCGCTTCTTATTTCCGCTGTGATGGTGACATTGACTGCAGGGATATGAGTGATGAAATGGGTTGTCCGCCTCTGCCCAACGGGCGCTACTGCCGAGAGACAATGTTTGAGTGTGACAATCATATTTGCATATCACATCAAGACAAGTGTGATGGAATGGATGATTGTGGTGATAAATCTGATGAATCACCTGAGCTCTGTTGTAAGCTATTAAATTTAAGACACGTAATCTAATCATAAATTTTATCTATTTCAAATGAATAAAATGATTCAACAACTTTTTTTGCCCCAGCTCATATGCAGTCCTGCTTTGGTCGAGGGCGTTACCAATGTGAAAATGGCCGTTGCATTACATTTGATGTTATGTGTGATGGCCACGATGACTGTGGGGATGCTTCTGATGAGAATAACCATTCTTTATGTTATTCACCGCCACGCAGACCTCACTGTACTCCTCAAGAATTTGCCTGTGACAATGGAAAATGTATTCCGGAAGATGCTGTTTGTGATTATTCTGACACCTGCGGGGATAATTCTGATGAGATTAGCTGCCGTGAGTATCAATAAATATAGAATATGAGTTACAGTATTCACCTGTGTGCAAGACATATCTTTCTTATTTAAAAAATCAGCTTGTAATTTTGGGCATGTCATAGACATCAATATTTCTTTTCGTGGACGATTCTCATAATACAGTGGCTGGGACACCTTAGACATTAACAACAATTTATCTAGTTATTCTAACTCTACAGAGTAAGATTTTGGATGGATTCAAGTTTCAAAGTTTGGAAAAATCAACGTTTTTTTGGCTGATTAAATACATGAAGCAAAATGTAAATAATCCACCAATCCATTTTTATTTCTGTATGAGTCCAAAGAATCTCCTATCCATAAAATTTTCAATGAACAGTGGTATAACCACTAAAGTGACAGCAACTGTTGTGTCTGTGTAACAAAATTCAGCCCACCACAAATAAAAAATAACAATACCTGATGTGAACAAAAATAACTTGTCATTTGTGATTAACACTAACGAAGCATAGTCAACCGATTATAATAGTCAGAATTAGGAAATACACATTTTTTTTGTTTGTTATTTTTGATATTTCTATTTCTTTAAACTTTCATTCATACAATTATTTCTAAGGACAATGTTTTTTGGGAAAAAGGGATGTATTTTATACACCAATAAATACTGTAATAATTTGTAGCCTAATACCAAAATTTCATGTTATTATATCAATATAATGTTGTAGATCATGGAACTTTATGCCCTGGAGATGGTACAATGGGTGGTTGTGAACAGTTCTGTAAAAACCTTACAAAACAAGCGTTTATCTGTGGTTGCCACAGAGGGTATACGATTGACACCGAAAACAGGAAAAAATGCAAAGGTGTTTATATATTTTATTTGTTAAGAAATTTTCAACTATGCATGCTATATGTTCATAACTTTTTAATATATGTTTGTATTAGACGTGGACGAATGTGCAACTGGAGCCCACCAATGCTCTCACATATGTATGAATCTGAATGGCACCTATGCTTGCTCTTGCAGTCCAGGTTTTACCCTACTCGATACTATAAGTGGCGTCTGCAAAGCTGATGATCCTAGGGTAAATGATTTTTTTTAATATAGTTTGTACTTTACTGCGAGTTTATTTTTAGCCATGAGTATATAAATGATTTGAAAGTTTTTGTTGGGAGATAAGCTTGGGTTGTTTAAAAAGAGTTTTTATGTTTAAATTATAAAAGAGTTTATTAATGGACAATGTTTCACATCAAAACCTTCACTTCATTTATAAATTTAGTACTTTATCGTAGTTTATTATTCTTGTTTCAATTGCCAAGCATAAAAGGAGGCCCCCACATCTCAAAATATATTATTTATGTGTTGGACATAAAATAATGGGAAGTATGTAAAAAAAAATTAAACATGTAAACAGTTAGTCTGATTTTGCTTACTTTCAATATTTCTCAAAACACAACTCAGGAGCTAATTAAAATTTAATAGTTTTATCTCTCCATTGTAGGTGATAACTCAAAAAGAATTTCAAAAATTTTCCAAAAAACAAAATCTTGGGTGCCCTCAACAGAAATAGCGTATTTTATTGAAGCCTTCATCAATACTTTGTTTTCTGACAATATTTTAACTAACTGGAATTTCATTTATTTATTGAAAAAGTGATGTTTAGTGACCGAGCTAGTTTAACTAATAAAATAAAGAATTTCATTGGAAATCGGGGTTGTTTTTATCAAAATTGTTTAGTATGTATTTAGAGAAGATTCACGTGCCTGCCATTTCACCAAGAAACTCGTGTGGAGTCATTTAAGTATCTCTAGATATTGTTTATTTTGTCTTAAATACAATTTAGTTTGTAATTGATGTAAAAAAAGTTCAGTTATTAGTAAAAATTAAATGATTGTTAAAGATATTTTGGCAAAATAATATTTTTTTTATAGTCTTATTGAATAAATTCACCATTCTCCCTCTGGTTAGAATCCTTTATATCATAGTTACTAAGAATATTTCATTCCAGTTTATGAAAGGTTGTAGTTTATCAATTTACCATTTTATGTATAAATGGTGATTTAAAACTGATTAATTTGTCATAAATATTATAATAGTAGTGACTGTTTTTGTTTTAATAGATTTCAATCATATTTTCAAACGGGGAAGACATACGAGCTTACCAAGTGCATATGCGGCACGAGATGGATGTGATACGCAACGAAAAGCGGATAGAAGCCATAGACTATAATCTCAAAACAGAAATGATATTTTGGGTCGACAGTTATGAAAAGAAGATCAAAAGGAGTTACATGGTTGATGCATTAGAAGGAGAAGTGAAAGTTGGATATGCCCAAGATCTAACAGTGAAAGGTAAAAGCTGTGGAAACTGAATAAAAATAGTTTTAATCAATGTTATATTGCTTAATTTTTACCAAAACTAATAAGGCAAATATAAGTTAGTTATCATTAGCTTATTTAATAATTTAGCTTCAATTTGCAAGTACAATATGATAGGAGAGGGGCTAGGTTTTTTCTCGAATTTTTTTTCCTAATTAAAAATTAGATTTTATTATGCAAAATGTAATTCAATTTGGTGGCAGAGGATATAGTTTATTGTAACTGTACCTTCTGCTTTGTCATTCATTGTACATAATTTTGTAAATAAAATCTATTTTATTTTCTATCTATCTAAAAGATATTAAATTTTGCAATAATATGTTTTCATGTGACTTCTGTTTGACTTGAAGTCATGAAATTGTGCATAGAAGTTCCAACTAATGTCCAACATTGCAAGAAATAGCAACAAATCCATAAACCACAATTAAGGCTCATTTGTTAAATATTAAATTATGAATTCCAAAACCTTAAAGTCCCTTCAATTGTATGGTTATAAGTGATTTAACTGTGTTTATTGAGGTTGATTTCTGTGTGGTAGAATACTTAGATGTTAAAATTGAACTGCTCAATCATTGTCATTTAAAATGAATTTTTGCTGAAGATCAGTGTTGTGAAAGCAAACAGTTTCGTAAATTTCTTTATATTTTCTTAAAAACTAAGTTATACTTAAATAAAAATGTATTATTGCTGCACTTATGGAAAAATGTTTTTAAAAAAGAATCTTTGGTTTATAATAATGTTTTCTGAAGTGGATTAATAATAAGGAAGATTTAGCTAATGCTAATTAAAAATTATTGTTTCAGGTAATGCCAAGCCTACTAGCATCGCTGTAGATTGGGTAGCAGGAAATCTTTATTCAACTGAGACGGACAGATCTGGTACTAAACCTAAAGGCCGCATTATTGTTACAAAACAAGATGGAAGATACAGAAGATCTCTTATTGATAGTGGTAATTCTTTGAGCATTATAAAAATTACTAATTGATCTGAAGACCAGATGCCTCACCATTTTTTCCAAATTATACTGCAGATTTTTTTATGACTAAAATTATTTTATAACAATTGGGGACTAAATTTTTTTTTTTGCTAAACAAAATAATGGATGTAGAAGTGAAAAAATAAAGTCAAAAGATACCTATTGAACTCCATGATAGTATCTAAAATACTTACTTTTAATGATCGTGAAAAAAAGGAATCTGTGTCCTTAACCAAGAGGATAACATCAGAACTTAAAATCTGAAACAGCTCTTTAGCTGTGACTTGAGAACACTTAAAAGTAAGCGAAATGGAACCTACTTTTTCTCTTTCATCCTCAACGAATACACACCGTCAGTATATTTTGAGATATTGTGGAATCTACCTAAAACAGTAAGATTGGACCATTTTTAAGCCTGATTTTATAGAATATATATAGACCTGACAGATGTGAAAAAATTATTTGTACCTATATTTTTTTGGGGGGTGGAGGGTCCTCGACAAGTACAATGAATGGATTATAGATCTATATCAAAATTTCTTTGTGAGCATTTACCTGGAGTACATAGTTCTGAATAGAAAGCATACGTGGAAAACCTGCAACTTTGAAGGTCTTTCTCTCCTATGTCCTTTCCCCCCCCCCTAAAAACTTCAATGGTCATCCTTCTGGAAGTCCCTTCCCCCTCCTCACCCATTCCCCATTATCCTTTAACATTTTTAAATCCAAATTGTTTAGTTATTTGTTGAAACAAAGTGATGAGTAGTTACAACTCCAAGAAGTTAATGAATTTGCTCTTATTTTTAGTTATTTTCTTTTCTTTGTTACATGGCTAATAATAACCTAACTAATTTTAGACTGTCCATTTTGATTTTCTTCTTTATTTCAATTTATTTATGAATTTGTAAATGCATGGTTTTATTTTTTTAATTCTGTGTACATACATTTTCTTCATTTCTTATCTCTTTTTTATAGTTCTGATCTTTTTTCTATATTTATTATAAAATTGTCAAGGAGTAATACTGTTAATGATTAATTTATTTTAATTATCAACAATTTTTGTTCTTACTACATTCCCAAGCTAATAATACAATTATTATTAATAAACTTTATTATCCATTATCTTTTTTGACATAGCAATTTTTCTTATTTTAGGCCTTGACTACCCAACTTCAGTAGCACTTGATCCACAGCATGGAGAAATGTTCTGGTCAGATGCAGGAGAGGACCCAAAGATAGAAGTTGCCCTAATGGATGGTCGTAGGAGAAAGGCACTCGTAACTGAGGGGATAAGGCACCCGACAGGGCTCACCATTGACTATGCCAGTGACCACCATCCTCTTTACTGGGTCGATACTAAACTCAACCTCATTGAGACTATTCACAGAGACGGAACAAACAGAGAAATCATCCTGAGAGGAGGTAGGTCTTATTCATTGATTCAAATAAATTATTGTTATAGCATTAAATTTATCACTGATTTGGTATTTTCAATATAGATACACTGCAACATCCGTTATCTTTGGATGTTTTTGAAAATAATCTGTATTGGATAGCCAAAGACTCAGGAGAGCTAGTGAAACAAGACAAATTCGGCCGTGGCATACCAGTAGTAATCTCTAAAAATCTTGCCAATCCAACTGATGTTAAAGGTGAGCATATATGTTTAATAGAAATATATTTAGAAATTAAAATGCAAAAAGCACAGTTATAGCGTTCTGAAATTTATCGAGAATTCACTTGATATTTTTACAGATAATGTTGTCACCATATGATGAAAAAAGCACTGATCTCACCATTTCCTCACTCATTTTACTGGAGGCATTAAAAAAAAATCATGTTAAATGTTTAATTTATTTACTAAATGGTAGATCCAAAAATCACTGCCCTCACTCTTTTTTCCCACCTTGCACCAATGATTTTTAAATATAAATAAATAATTTATTATAAAAATATATCATACATATACAGAAAAAATCAAGAGCTGAAGAGTGGATTCCTTTGGTTCAAACATGCTATTTATTAAGCCATGTACTTCTTTAAAGTGTCCTGAGCTATCTCTTCCTAAACAGGCCTGCCACCTTTCGGTGAGCCAACCGGAATGAAAGAATGCCTACCCCCCCTCTTACTTCCTTCTTGACAATGCCTCAAACTGAATTTTTACCTGATTTTGGATTTACCAGGTTGCTATGAAAATACCTTGCTTGCTGGCTTATGATTTATATTATCCAATTTCTAAAAATTACCCAAAAATACTTTCAACCTAGGCTTCAATTCAAAATAAAATTTAAAATGACTTCATAAAACATTGTTTTTTTTTACCCTCTATATACTACATTAATAGCCCTTCTATATTTTTAGTTTACCACAAGGCCAAATACAACCTATCAATACCGAATCCGTGTGAGAAAAAACCATGTCAATATCTCTGCCTACTCAGGCCTGGAGGAGATTACTTTTGTACATGCCCTGACAACACTAAAACGATTACATCTGGAAGTGACATAATATGCGATTCAGGTGAGACATTATTCATTTCGTGTTTAAAATAAGAAACAATTAAACTGATTTGATCTGTTCTAATACTGAATTTATTTTCTTTATGTTAGCTAAGGAAGAGCCACTCCCACTACCCAGAGTGTGCCACTGCCAGAATGGAGGGTTCTGTGAGGAAGACGCCAATGGAGCCCTGGTGTGCCTGTGCCCAGATCAATATAGCGGTGGTGCATGTGAAGCTTTGGTGATTTGGGCGAGATCACCAGGCTCTTCAATAGCCCTCATCATTCCTCTTATAGTGCTTCTTGTTCTCGCTTCTGCTGGAGCTATTTACTATGTCATTAGGAAACGTCCTTTGTGAGTATCCTTCCTTGATATTTAGCTATATGTTTTGCTAATTCATAGTTGTTTTTGCATGTGTGTGTATGTTTGCCATTTGCAGGGAAAATTTAAATAGTAATTTGTAGATGTATTTGCCCAGGGTTTATTTTGTTTTAATTTATAATTTTTTACAATCATACTAGTTGATATAAAAATCTACTAGTAAATCTTAAAATATACCCTAAAGCATTGAAATTAAAAGGGGCTAAAATGTCAAAAAATACATTTAGTTGTAGTAGCACTCGGTTAAAGTTTTTTTTTATGGCTGTTTTCACAGCTTTAATGACCGCTGTCAGTTCATTGCCATGAGTTTGTATATGAGTTCAAGGTTATTGTTGGAAGATCGGCTGGGGTTGATGAAAAAGAGTGGTTGTTTTCATCAAGTTTATTCATGGAAATATTTCAACATATTATATATTTCTGTATCAGGTCCTAATAACAAGAAAAGAGGTTGGGTGTTAAACATAATTGGTAAGAATTAGTGTCAATAATCAGGGGCAAAAGAAAACAGAACAAAAAAGAGTTGGATATAAGAGCAAAGTGGTGTGGGTAGTCAATGAATTGATGTAAATATTTAACAGTTGATAAAATATAAAAATAAGTAGATAGTAGATGAAACAGGTATATGTAACAGAAATGGATACAACAAAATATAAGATGCAACATAAAATGTAATGAAATTATATGAGATTATGATCAAAATTACAGAAATAAATTTACAAAATTGTATTTTTCTGATGATGTTATTTGGATGACTCTTCATAAAGTTGCATAGTTTACCCAAAACAATTATTTATTTGAAATCCACCTGTGGGTTGAAATTATTAAATATTTCATTATCTATTTATTTTATTTTATTCATTATCAATGCTCTCTATTTATTAGTAATTTTTATTTTGGTGATTCCACTATGTATGAGTCTAAGTTGTGTGCTTTTCTGTGGTTTTTAGGAGTTATATTTTGGCAAAACAGACTTTTCTGTCGAAACATATGTTTTCTCCGCCTAACCTTAAAATTTCTGCAGGTCTTGCAGAAATATATTGACCACCACATTTGATTGCTCATTTTTTATTTTCAGTGGAAAAGGGCCAGTTTTGAGTGGTTTGACAAATTCCCAGAGTGTTTCTTTTAGACAAGGAACAAATGTTGAATTTGGATCACCTGCATTCAGTAGTAACGGTCCTTCAATACAGGTAAGAATAAAAACTGTTTCTAAATTTGTCAATAGTGTTGAAATAAGGAGTTTACTGCTCAAATGGCCAACAGATCTTTTCAACCTGTTGAAACCTTAATATTGAAACAGTTGATAAACAGTTATAACAATTTTATAATACAATTTACAGTACTTTGCAAATAAACCCATACCTCTATAAAGGAAAGGTATCTCAGCTAGTGTAAATTAAATTTCACCGATAATTTTACTATTATTATAAAGTTTTTGTTTGATGACATATTTTAAAAAGAATTGAAAAACAAAACAGTATGATGGTTTCCTTTTGATTTTATTTTTGATAAATTTTTCATTTAAATATGTCTCTTTGACCATTGGACATTTATATTATTTTATTTTGATTCAGGAACCAATGGACATAGAGTACAACTTATCAGATATCAGTGCTAAGAATCGAGACTTCAGTAACCCAATGTATGATGCACTTGGGAACATAGAGGCCGCTCCAGCAGAAACCAATGGGACTGGAGGCCTTTATGATGTAAGCGATATCAACATAAAATATTTATAGCTATTGAAAAAAATAATAATTTGCTAAATAGCTACTGGTAGGTAGAAAGAAATAGCAAGTCTGTATTTCACCAAGGTTATGAACAGTAGCTACCCATTACCCACCCCCAAAATACTTAATTTTGTTTGTTGAACCAAATCGGTCACAAAAAATTGTCTTTTCAAAAAAAAAACAAATAAATAAATTACCCGGCAATGCCGAGGATAATTTATTTGAGTATTTCATAGTTTTCTTCTTATGTTTTTAATTTTAACTTATCATTCGGTAAAACTACAGTGTGTGTTTATCTAATAATAATAATAATAATTTTAAAAATAATAGAACTCCAAGTGTTTCTACTGCTTATAGTAAATTTCTAACAGTTCTAACAAAAAAAAAAAAACGATGAATTTTTCTTTAAAAAAAATAAAATAATTTTGAGGCTTTAGCTCCCATTTGTGTTGACCAAATTGCCTAATTTCATCCTGATCCATCAGTTGATGAGGGCATAGTGGACACAACAAACAAACTGTTCTACTGCTTAGTTAAGTCTTTTCTTTTAACCCCTGCCAAAAAATGTTTTCTTCGTTCAAAAAATTTATATTAAAGTTGGCTCAGTTCGTTCATTCCTAGTGGCAGTTAGCTCATTTCTAACTCATTCTCAAATAATTGTATTTATTCTAAATCGCCTACCATGAGAGTAGTTTTTGTAGTTTGTTAGCAGCTATTTTCAAGGATGAAGCATATAAAGAATAAAACTAGAGCCAAACATCTGATGAGCACTCACTGAAAATTGCAATATTTTATATAATAAAATTATCCTTATTAAAATTATCAGTACAATTATGTTTTAGGAAATGAAGAGTGGTAGGGCAGTGATAGAACCTTCTTCAGCTATTTTAGCCCCATCAGTAGTCATGAGTCGGTCTCCTGGGAAAGGGCGAGGGCGGCACAGAGACTTGGATCCATCCGCAGACACAGGAAAGGACACCCAAAAGTTGGTGGAAGAAGACAAGTCAGACTGTTGACACTCAAAGGCTGCAATATGAGGCTTATATGCCTCCAACAAGCGCCTTGTGCTCTGTGATAATGTACACTGTGCGCAATAACTGACAGTCTTAGAGAAGACATATCATTTTTATTGAATACGAAAAAAATAAAGAAGTCTAAAAAAAGTTTTAAATGATTCGAACATTAACTAGTATTGTAAATACTGGAACTTACAGATGAAGGACTTCATAAACCTTGAAAATATGTACATTTTTTTTAATTTAGGTATTATAATTGTCACAAAGAGCTGTACAATTTCACAACAGAAATTTAATGAGTGTGAGCAAATTCCATATATACATATATATATTTTTTTTTCAAATGTATGTATGTATATATATTTTGTATAGTATATGGTGCTCTTTTTAATTTTAAGTTGTACAAAATGAGATAATGGGGCTCCAAATAATTTCAAGGCACTCATCCGTCCAGGCTTGAATATTATTTTTTAACTTTTCCTTTGTTCCTAATTTAAATAACATTCCCTTTGTTGTGTATTGTATATTTGTTATCTGTTCATTGTGTTATGTTGTTCTCTTAAAATTAAACTTGCAAGTGCTTGTAATTTTGTAAGGAGTGTATTTATCATTATTAGCAGCTTTCCCCACCAGGAGAAATGTAAGAGTAATTTATAATTAAGAAAAATAAAACTGTTTATTCTGAGTCAACGTTTCAAAAAACAAATCTTATTTTTATATGATATTTAGGTTCTGGTGTGGAGCTGGCAATTTGTGAGGAGGCCCGAATCAGTGTTTTTATATCGTGAGAAAAAAATATAAATTTTAGTGTACAGTATAATATAGTTATTTTAATGTATGATAGTTTGTTTATTTATAAACCTTATCTTTGAAACTAAAGTTATACAGCCTTCTGCTTTGAATAAGAGTAAACAGAGTTTTATATATATATATATATATATATATATATATATATATATATATATATTGAAACCTACCTCATTTTCTACCATTCTATTTTTCTAATTTAATAGATCAATTGACCTTAACTAATTTGGTAGGTCCGTCATGAGATCTTTAATTCAATTTGTTTTTATGTCTTCGACATAGGAAATTATCCCGATTGAATCGCCCGATCTCAAGGCTAATGTTATAGTTATTAATAAATTGAGAAACTGGGAATTGTGAAATATATACAAGTAAAATGGTTATAACAAATAATTATAATTATAAATAGTGCTGACATTATTTATATAAAAAAATATTCAATTCCTTTTGAACAAGGATAGTTACTACTAATTAGTTATATAAAAAAAATGATAATTGAGCTCAATCTCTTTTTAATGGATCCATAATAAAAAAACAATATCTATATCACCCAATCGATGATATCCGTGTAATCTTCTTCTTCTTCTTCTCCTCTGCTTGTGTTGATGACCGTCAACGGAACGGGAGCTTGCTCTGCTTTGCTCTCTGGCTCTTGGCTAAGACTGACTTTATCTTATCCCCACTCCTAAGAGCATAAGGGCTGATGCTGGACAAAGTGGGAGGGTGGCTGGTCATGATATTCTCAAATATCATGAATGTTACAATTGCCTTCCCTTATAAATAAAAAAAAAATGTATGAAAAATTTTTTTTTTTTTTTTTTTTTTTTAAGTGGATCCACAATATTATGTTGCTGTGTTCGGCTTGTTGAATTGGTTGTTTATAACGGGTGTTGAAATTTTACAAAGTTTATAGTAATAATAGTTCAAATTTTGCAAGGTTTTAATTTGCTTGAAAAGCGTACAAGTTGTTTTAATTTTTTTTTTTTTTTTTTACTTAAGTAAATTATTATGCTAATTAGTATGGATTAGTTCGAAGGTACATTGTTTTATGGATCATAACGCGATTTGGAAAACATTTGTTGAAAAGACGGTTGAGTGTGATTAGTAATACATATTGGTTTTTAATTAAAATACTAGACAATTCTACTGGTAATTAGTAACAATAGAGAAAAATTGTTGAGTGTGTGTGTGTGATTTGAATATTTTACCTGAGTGAAAAGATAGTGTTTATAAAAAAATTATAAATGTTACGAAAAGATAGGGAGGTCGTTGTCGTGTATAAAATTGTATGAGCTCATTTTATTTCCTTGCTATAAAATTAATTATAATGGACTTAAGCATTCAAAGAATATTTATGATCTGTTTTATAGATTAAGTGATAATGAAAGCAAAAGCTTCACTTGCTGATAATTCCATAGACTTTACTAGGGTCAATACTTCTAATAATAGTTTGTTTTTGTTTGTATAAACTTCTAAAGTTTATGTGTCATCCGATCAGTATTATTTTCATTTAGTAATGAAAATAATAAAAGAAAACTATAAATTTTTTTTCTTTTTTTGAAGTCATATTGTATCGAACAAAAAACATCCCTGTAATTATTTTTAAATGCCTTCCATTCATTAATTTTAATGTTGTTCAAATCAAACACGCAAAAAGGAATTACATCAAGATGAGTTGGAATTTGAGATTCCAATTTCTTCATATCCAAAACTTTATTTTGAATTATTTTTAAATTTTTCATGTTGTCGCTGGTTGTCTGCTGATGCTCTGTAATTTGATCTTTCAATGAAATCACTTCTCCTTTCTTAATATTCGCTGTATCTTCTAACTCTGAAAATTTATTTTCCAACAAACTCATATTATTCTCGTAGTCAAGCTTTATTAGATCATGTTGACGTGAGGTACACTCATCATTGTTATCTGCAATCTTCTGTTCATCCTCCAATGAAGTCATTTTCTCTTCATTATCCTTAATTGAATATAAGCTAAGATCTGTCTGACAATCAGCATCAACTAGTTGTGACTTTGTTAAATTTATTTTTTCATGATCTGTCGTATTTTTCAATAGAATGATTTCTTCTTTTAATTTTGAATTTACATTATTATTTACTTGGAGTGTTCTCTCCTCACAAATTCGTAATTGTCTATCTAATTTATAGTTTACATCCGTGTAACCTTGTTCGAATTTAGCCGATCTTCCCGACTTTATTTCTTCCCTTAATTGATCAAACTTCCCGCTCAACTCTTTATTATTTTCTTTAATTGCGTTAAATTGACTGTTTATTTGGGCAAGGATTAGTTGTAACATCTTGGCATGATTTATCGTGGGTTCGGGGTCGGGGGCTGAGGGGTCTCCTTTAGGGGCTGGGTTTGACCCAACCCCAGTACCTGAGTCTGACCCACACATGTTTGTGTTCGTCATTGTGTAACAAATGTTAAATTAGAAGAAAATATAATATGTTAGTAAATAGTTCTAGTTATTATTCTAACATGCAATACCTCACAATTCCTTTGGTTTCTTTAGAATTTTTGAAGTTCATCCCGGAGCGGCCCCCATTGAAACCTACCTCATTTTCTACCATTCTATTTTTCTAATTTAATAGATCAATTGACCTTAACTAATTTGGTAGGTCCGTCATGAGATCTTTAATTCAATTTGTTTTTATGTCTTCGACATAGGAAATTATCCCGATTGAATCGCCCGATCTCAAGGCTAATGTTATAGTTATTAATAAATTGAGAAACTGGGAATTGTGAAATATATACAAGTAAAATGGTTATAACAAATAATTATAATTATAAATAGTGCTGACATTATTTATATAAAAAAATATTCAATTCCTTTTGAACAAGGATAGTTACTACTAATTAGTTATATAAAAAAAATGATAATTGAGCTCAATCTCTTTTTAATGGATCCATAATAAAAAAACAATATCTATATCACCCAATCGATGATATCCGTGTAATCTTCTTCTTCTTCTTCTCCTCTGCTTGTGTTGATGACCGTCAACGGAACGGGAGCTTGCTCTGCTTTGCTCTCTGGCTCTTGGCTAAGACTGACTTTATCTCATCCCCACTCCTAAGAGCATAAGGGCTGATGCTGGACAAAGTGGGAGGGTGGCTGGTCATGATATTCTCAAATATCATGAATGTTACAATATATATAGCATAAATATATTAAATTAGAAATGAAGAATCACATTTCTACCTATATAACTGAACTTACAAGTTATGTAAAAAAATCATGTCAAAATAGCAAATTGTGAATGGGCCCCACTACTTTCCTTGAAAAGTCTACGGAGAAATACAAAAAAAGGTTAGATATTAAATAAAAACAATGTCTAAATAGCAAATATATAGTTATATTTTCCTACAATTTTCTAATTTTTAGTCGTTAGTAATGTTATAGTAGGATCTGGACGATTGATTACTGAAGATGATCAACTGCTTGTGTTATTTAAGTCCTTGAAATATTGATTTATTTTACTAAATTAACTCCCCAGCATGACTATTAAAAACAAAAAATTTAAACTTTTAACTAACTAACAGCCAATGAAAAACTAAATTGGCAGGATTGGTACCTGGGGGTTCACCAATCGATTCTGCCTGTATCTTTTTCCTTAATTACCAATTTTATTAACTATGATTAATAGTGGACCAATACCATAAAAACAATTGCTCATAAAAATAATTTCTATTCTGCAAATCCCCTCTTGTCTAGTAGGCTGGTCATGGATTCTGATGTTAGGAAGAACTAGCCTAGCCCTGCTACTATTACAGATTCCAGGATTGCTAAGGATTACCAATTCCAGGCTTTGAATTTTTTTGAACGAAAAAAAAATGTTAAATGAAAAAAAGTCGGCAGAACGGCCTAGACCTGCCACAAGTAGAGTAAGTTAATGGCATCTATTGTAAAAACGATAAACCTACACTAGAGATTTTAGTTGTGGTAAATGTCCCTCCCTATCCTTACATTATATTTTCTTTTGTTGTTGATAATAAACCTTGAAACGTTTTGGTTTATTAAACCATTTTTATTATACCAGCCTTTAATGTATATACACTATGTAATAAGTACAAAAATAATGGGCATATTGATGTGATCATATTTTAATACCATGATCATCAGATATGGAAGTGAACACAAAAGCATCTGAATAAATAGCCAAGTGCATTGCTCGGATAAAGAGGATGTTAAGTATAAATACAGTTAAGCAATCACAAACTGATTGAATCTTTATTTATTAACATAATCTGGACACTTCAATGATTTATTTACATGAATGTAACTTATTCTTGGGTAAAGAACTTATAAATAAAACTTTTATAGATAATATAATTCATCACCACACTAAACTAAGTCTACTAACTTGAATAAGAAGTTAAACCATTTTTAAAATATTAGATATTTATGAAATTTCATAAAGATGTTATATAGATTAACCATTACTAATTGTATATTCACTCATACACATATAGTGTCATTTAAGTAAATAGAAAGAGCTAAAAACATCTCTGATTTAAATAGGCAACTGTAGTAAGTTTCAAACTCAGGTAAATGATCCATGACCTCAAATATGCCAGATAAGTTAATACAACCTGGTATCATTATTTAATTTATATTTCGTAAAAAGTTACAGGTAAGATCAGCTTCCAATTATTAAGGGGTAAATCACATAAACGATCAATACACACAAAGGTATATATGTATTTCAATTTATAATACTTCATCCTACAGATTACAAACCTATTAGATAATCCATATAAAATAAAACCGTTAACTGATAAATAAGTTATTTGCTGATTGAGTTATGAGCTGACTGATTTTTAATTTTGCAGTCTTAAGGGATTAGAGAGAGATTATTTTATGTAAATAATTGGAACTAACATTGGCACAATCTATTGGTTACCTTTTGAACTAACTTGAAAAAAAAAAAAAAATCTGGTGCATTGCAATTTTATCTGTTGAGTGAAAAGAGAACTAGCAACAACATAAGTTATGGAGGGAGTCATCTTGTGGTCTACAGAGAAGGGGAAAAAAGGAAGAGATGTGCTGGAGAGAATTGTAAGTCCTCAGGAAATGTAGGGTTGTGGAACCAGTTTAAAAAAATGTTGTAAGCAATACTTTTACCTTTTATAGTTAGAAAGTATTTCTATAGCAATAATTAATAAAAAGCATAATAATAAAAATAGATAAATTTACCCTTTTGTACCTAAATATTTTACATTTCACTGAAAAAAAAATAAAAATAGCAACAATATTCAATTCAATGTGTTATAGCAGAAGACTTAGAAAAAAATGCAAGGTGCATTCATGGCAATATAGTAACAGGTGAAACCAAAATTTTATTTTTATTATTCTGTTGAATCAAAATAGAAGTAATAAATCCAAAAATTTTAAACAAAATTAACCTTATAATTAATTTTTTTTAAATAACTTAAATTAGTTATTAGAGCTAATGGGTTAAGGTTAAAGTTCTTATCAGTAATAAGGGTCTAAAGTAAGGTACTGAAATGCACTCGATAAAATTCAAATAAAAGAAAATCTATCCTATCCTAGGCTAGAAAACTAAAAACAGAACACTCGATTCATTTTATATATATCTCAATCGATCTCTCAAGACTGTCAATCTTATGAAGAGGAGTAAGAAGGGGGGGGGGGACAACAAAAAAGAAGAAATAAGATATGCTCCAAAAAAAACACAGGAATTAATTTTAATTAAGATTTAATTTTTGTTAAAACTTAAGAATAGGTTACTCATAAAAATTTATTGGAATAAATTAAATAGTAGGATTAACTTTAAATAACAATCAAATCGTTTCAATTTGACATCTGTTAGTAAACTTAGGAACTATATCGGCTATAGAAATTATTCTTAGTGCTCTCCTTATATGGCTTTTGGACCTATTACTTTTTTCAGAACAGGTTTCCAAACAAGAATGGAACTGGTGAACACATTCTGAGGTTTGGCTGGAATTGTGCATCCCTGGTAAGAACACTAGTTGTGATCAGATGATAAAAACCCAGTTTCTTACCAAAATTACTATACTAATAAACATCATGTTAAAGTAACAATAAATTATTGCTTAAATAATTTTCACTATCGTAAGAAAAACCTTTGTACCTAAAAATATATTTCTACCATCCCATGTCAATATTTTAACTTTCTTTAAATATTCTAATAAAAATTATACACGTGAGTCATAGAGGGAAAAACTGAATTAAATAGCCATTGCATATGGGTTAAATTCAATGTTTTTGGAATAGATTTCTTAGTTAAAACCTTAATTTTGATATAGTTGGTGTTCAGTCCAGGGCATTTTTTTGTACAATATTTTAATACATAGTGTTTGTTGACTTTTTTTAATCTGTATTATTTTCTTATGGTTTTATGTTGAATTGACAGTAAGCATAAACATATTCACTTAAGATTTTAAAACAGTTGGGTAAAATTTGTAAGTAATCTTTGGTGGTTTCACTTGTGTGTCTTTGTAGCACAAGAAATAATGGAGAGACCATTTGTTAGTCAAACAACAAATCTACAACCAGCCAAAATACTAGACAATCCTTTTGGTTTGATACAATATTATAAAATATACAACTAGGAACTTGGTTAGCCTGCACTGTTACAGGTGGGGGAGGGAGCTAAAAAGCTTCTAGTAGCAACAAAGTTATCAATACATGCTCATGTACACAAAGTAATTAAGATAGTTCATAGGATATTAACAAAAACTATATGCCATGATATAACTTTATTATAAACTTAGTAAATTTACTTTTTTTCCAACGCTATGATACTTCCAACTGAATTACAAGTATTAATTGCCCAATCTTGCACTTATAATTAAAAATAACATAATTAGCAATGAGAAAACACAATTACTTTACAAGTATTTTATTTTGTTTTTTCCTGATATCGAAGTTAAATAAGTAATATTTCTGAATCGTAGTTACAAAAAAACAGAAACAATAACTTAAATAAATATTGAGAAATGAAACTACTTTAACTAAAAAAAAAAAAAAAAAATGTGGTAACTTAACTTAAGGAAAATTCCTTTGGCCTGCGAGTAAAAGAAGTTCATTAAATGAAAAAATACTAAGAGCAGTATTTAAATAAAATGAAAACATTAATTATGGCTTCAATAATTGAATTATATTGAAAAATGTAAATAATCTACAAATATAAAACCTATTTAAGAATGTTACATCATATGAATTTCAGGGTTTCATCAAACCTTGTGATGAATTTAAAAAGTATTTTAAAATAGAATAAAACTGTTTTCAAGTAGTTCATTTAGGCAAATGCACTATTCTCATTTAAGAATGAACTAAACCAACAGCTGTTAAATTTTAAATTAATATATACAACTCATATGAAAACAACAGCTGTCAACCCTTAATACATTGTATTTTTTGAAACAATAAAATGTATTTAAATGTTAACATAGTTTGAATGACGGATACATAGAATATTCATTCAGCTTGAAGAAGTAATAAGAACCCAGAATACAGTTAAATTTTTTCATTAAAAAATCCATTAAGGAACAATAGACCAGTCATCGGGAAAAAATTAGCACGTATCAAGCGAAACTGAATAGGTACGAGCAAATGTAGCATTGAAAATTGTTGGAGCTGGTAACATTATTTTATTTCTAGTGGTTCTCAAAAAATTGTCTAATGCTCTCTTTGTCCCTCTCCAACCAAGCAGCGTTTAGACGCACGGATTCTACCGCTTGGGAAATACTTCGGTCAATGCAGCTTGTGTCTTTGCCTTCAAAAAACCTCTCTATTTGGTCTGCCATTTCAAATGTAGAGAAATTTTCCACTGTGTTCTTCACTAGACGAGCCATAAGGAAACCACCCTGGAAAAAAACAAAGCTAACATTATTTCTTCATATCCATCTGTATCTATAATTCCATACTACCTTACAAAGAAAACTTATTATATATTGTATTATAAATATTTAAGTTTATGAGTATGTCGGACAAGTGTTGCTACACATTTAGGCAGAATTCCCTTTATTATTTATACACTAGCTATATAGAAACAATTAAGTAGCAAAAATGCAAAAATTGCGGGCATTTCTCATAAACCTATCTCTATAGAAATGGTTCAATTTTCTTAACAAAGCAACAAAATTATACAATATTAACTTATAAATTAAATCACGAGATAATATTTAACAATACATAACATCAAATTTATTATGTACATATTTTAGACGCTTACCTAATTTAACGATCTTGAAATATTCTTGCACATTGTTGTTTTATAATGCACAGACTAATAACTAAAACTTCAAAAACATCTTCACACTACCACTGCGATTCGCAAAATAAGTTTAGTTTTTTTCTTCTAAAAAGTATCCCTTTTTTGCATAGGGTTTAAAATGTAAATACTTAGAACATTAACATTTATTCTGTGTCAGCTACTTGAGATGAGAGCTGCTGCATTGTTTATATTTACTTTTGATGTTCAATTTTTAGAAGATTTAATTTTTTTTTTACGTTTATTATTGCAGCAATGCTTGCAAGAGTAAAGCCAATTTTTTATCATTATTGCTTACTTTATAATCCCCTTTAAGTTAACACATATTCGTAAAGATAGGTATACCAAAAATTGAGAAATTCTAAATAAGACAGCTTTGAAGAAAATTAATTTTGGTATCTATTTGTATCATTAAATGAGTACAAGTCAATTTAACAAGTGGCACAAAAACAATGTGAACAACTTCTGTAATTTTTCTCATGAGATTAACAAATTAATCAAACTGACATGTCCTGTAAACCAAGTGATCAAAAGAATAGAAATTTCATAGTTTAACCAACTGATAGAGCTATATTTTCATAAATTACTAAGAGATAGATTGGACACAGTAGGTTTGTTCCAGCCTGAGTCCAAATTATCATGAAACTGGCAGGAGCATGTGCAGCAGTACAGTTCCAACACGTCCAAAACCAAAACTTAAACTGTTCAGGCATCAGTTCCAACATGCTTTAAAAACTAGTTTCAGTTACAGGAACAGAAGAAAGATGAAAAAATGAAAATGTAAATTATAACTTAATAAAGTAAAACCCACCTTCCACAGCTTTCCAAGAACAAACAAAGCCTTCAAATAGTTGATCGATCCATGGATCAGTATCCCCATGATTGTTTTATTTATAATCTGAGGTTTTGTTTTAAATTTTTACAGACTTACAGACATTGATTATGAATTTATCAATCGATTTGGTTTAATATTGTAATGTTATTTTTTAAGAAGTTTAAATTCAAATAAGTGTGGGAAAATATAGGCAGAGCCAGTTGGCCATTAAAAGGAAGTGAGTGATGATGCAAGGAGATTTAAGTGTCTCTTGATATTGTTTCTTTACTATTTACATCCTTAACATATATTTCAAACAATACAATGTGGCTAATAGTTGATATAGACAAACTTTGGCCGGTAGAGATTTAAAAAAAAAAAGTAGCCAAAATTACTGACCCTTGGATCAACTATTTGAAGGCTTTGTTTGTTCTTGGAAAGCTGTGGAAGGTGGGTGTTTTGTATACATTTGTTACAATAGCTCATAACTTGAAATTAATGTATAATAAATCATGTTTTATAAGTAGATGAGTGGGGTGCGTAAAGCTGTTGCCCGACAAAAAAAACAAACTAATATTCACAAGCGAACCTCGTATCGGTTTAGGAGATCAGTCCAATTTTCTTTCAAAAATTCCCATGCTAATTCTCGGCCACCTTTGTCCAGTGCTACTGATATTATCACAAACACTTTGTCTTGAGGGCGAACATCATCCTGAAATAAATAAATGAAGTGAACAAATTGATGTTTAACATATCAACTGAGATAGCACAGCTGTGATAAAATTATCTATATGAATATTATAGTTAACTAGCAGAATCAACTGGCACTAACCAGGATATAAACTAAGGAACTTTTACATGTAAGACAAATGACCACTAACACTAAAATAGACTTCTTACACTATTTATAACTTTCCTAAATTATATTTATAAAAATCATAGATCATTACACCATTTAGTAAAAACAAATTTGAAACATATTTTACTAACCGACATTGCAAAGTCCAATATTTTAGAGAGTATTCTTGTATCTTTAAAGGCACCCAATGATCTTGAAATTCTTTCTTTCTCTTCTTGCAAGGTTTCTTCTTGGTACATCTAAAACAACAATACAATTATAATATAAGCACCTTTACTTTCTTGATCAAATAGCATAATCAACAAAAATAATTATGATGAAAAAATGAAATTTAAACTAATAAGTGATTGAAACCAGTTTTTAAATCTAATCATAAAACTGTGTAATATTAATTTTTATATATAATGTAATGTTTATAAATATTTATAATTACGGACATAACAAAGAAAATCAGATTTATAATTACTAATAAAACAACCTGTCGAGAAATTAGATTTATTATAAATTTACTTTAAATTTATTATTCTTTTATAATCTCAGGTTGGATTACAGAAGCTTAACACTCACATTACATTATTCCTAATTTTACTATAACTATCTTTACATATTAAAACCTAACAATCTAAAACTACAATGGAAACTTGTGTTGTGTGTATAACTGCTTCTATCTGCGAGGAAATGTAATTATTTTTGACACTCAAAACTGTCTTCTTGAATTACATAAATGTTCCTGGATAAGCTTGACGTACTCTGTATGAGTTTCGTCCTCAGGAAGGGTAAAAAAACAAAAAACAAAACCTTGACGAGATTAACTTCTCCTATCAGTTTCCTCTTCAACACACATAGCTCAACATTCTTCAGGAAAGAAGTAATACGAAATCTTTTCACAACTTGTCTCTCAATCCTTCAGCCATGCCCTGCATGTGTGTTTCTACTTCACGACTTCTTCAGCAATGTTTCCCGTCTTCTCTAGGATCCAGTACCCCTCCTCGCTCAGACCCTGTGCCAGATAGAGTGGCTCTATGTCACGGGTATTTTCTCTCACCTCTGACCATGAGCCTTATCCTTCCCAAGGCAATATGGCCTTTCCTCTAAATCACGGGTTTTTCTGTCGTGTGTATGAAACTAACTAAACGACTGTCTAATCTTACTTTATCCAACTAAATAAAACCAACAATTCAAATTTAATAAACTAAACAAATTTATCATATTTTGATCTTTAAAATAACATTACAATATAAATGCCTACCCTTATCATTGTATTGTAGGTGGATTCATCACCAGATGAGAGTACTGCTCGGTACACAGAAGCCCGCAAGTCTGCAGGGATAATCTGTTTTTTACTGATATGGTTTTCGAATCTCCTTTTTGCCTCTTCGATGGTTTCTACATCATCATAACTTCCCAATTTAGCTAGTACTAGAGATCTGAGCAACTTGTCAAGGTGACCTACAGGATAAAATAAAAACATTGTGAACATAATATGCGTTTTGCAAAAAAAAAAGAAGTTCCAATTAGGGAAGACCTGACAACTGTTTTTTCATGAAGAATCACAATAAATAGCTTTCCTAAAACTTCATACCGACTAAAGCCCCATAACATGCAATAGATAGTGATTTTTTTTTTTTAATTTTGACAAAAACTATAGAATTCATGAGCTTTAAATAAACCCATTACATAGACAAATTAATAATAGCTCTTACTTTCATCTGGTCTAGGGTCCCAGCCAAGCCTCTGAGCAACAGGTTTAAACAAATTTCTTCCAAATTTCTTGAAGCTGTCTGTGAAATCTGTATTTGAAATTAGCACTCTAAGTTTCGAAAGACAATTTCCGATGCTGAACCACACAGTATAGTTGTCTTCGTCCTTCATAGCTGAAATCACCTTCAAAACTTGAGTTGTGCTACAGTGACCCGCTTGAACCTGAATTAAAAATAATATATGTGATTTACAAATCCATTAATGCATCAACAATTATGAGTTATAGGCTTTGAAAATAGTTACAAGAGCAAACAAATCATCCACGATCCCCAGTCTGTCAAGAGGAGGTAGAGACTTGTCCTGTATCGCAGGGATCAATTGATCTAATAAGTCTAGCGGGTACTGAGTACGGTAAACCCCAACAGTTCCAGGATTTATCTGTAATCATAAACAATTAGTAGCAGTCAAATTAATAATAGATGAATAATTAAATCAACAAAATAGGATAAGTAATGAAAAATAAAGGATATATTATATAATAACTACTTGCCTGGGTATATTACAGAATTTAACTAATATAATAATTAGTTGGATATTTTCAAATTCATTGCATTACTGGCAATTCTGTTTAAAATTTTATAAGTGCACAAGCCTTCAGCAAACTTGTTATAAATTGTGTTATAATGTGAAATTTTAATTGCCATCAGTTATGATATTAAATAACTGAAGAGAGAAGATAATTCATTGAATTGAAGGTATTGGCATAAAGAAAACAGTGAGGGCTTTCGAAACTGAAAGCTTAATTCACCGTGCATCAGTAAAATATTTGCTGGTTGCAACAATATATAAATAAATAACAATTCTATGTGTGATTTAATTAATGAAAATGTTAATCTTAATATTAATAACGAAGTGGCTTAGAATGAACAAGGAAGGAAAGAAAAATCTATAAATAATTATTAAAGTGACAACAAAGAAATATATATTTGTACTATACATAACTAACAAATGAAGGCTATGAGGCAAAACTGTTTATAAATTGCCCATGTTCAAAATATTAAGTCCAGAGTTTACTAGTCACAAGTTTAACGAAGCAGGCTACTGCCGCTTATGGCGACTGTCTTGGTTTCACACTCTCATCAGTAAGAAGATCCAATAATGAGAGAGCAAGGTTACTAACTGGAAGTAGACTGTGATGGTAACCTTGAATGGATTGATGAGGTTGCTCAATTGGAGACACTGGCACTTGGTGCCACTTCACATATACACCCCTGGGGTGATGAGAACAGCGATAAGCCAATGTAAGGGTATAGAGCTAAAAATCTTTAGAGATGGGTAACTAGATGCGTCTCACATGAGAATTGCTTCACGTCTGAGGTGAAAGAATTGAAAGTAAGATTATTTACTGGAAATGACCTTCTCAAAGTGAACCTTAGGCACCTGGTGCCACTTCATACAACATCCCTAGGGGCAATGAGAACAGTGATGAGCTGATGAAAATGGATGTAACTGAAAGACTTCGGATCTGGTGACTGGATGCATCTCACAAGAGAATTGCACCCCCCCAGGGGGCTAGGTTAAACAGACAAAAGACTCCAGGTTGCTAGGTTAAAAACTGTGTCCTGACACTTGTTTGTATATATGTAACATGTGGTTGGTGTAGTTGTGAGAAAAAGGCACACACATTATAAAAATACAAACTAGCACTGTTCACTAAAAATACTCACTATCTGACTAAGGAAATGGGACCGGAACAGGCATATACTTTAGAAAATAAAAAATAAATGACAAAAAACACTACCTTAACCCAATCTTCAGGAGTTGCAGGTACTTGGACTGTGGTTGTCTTAGATTCTAAGACACACGAATGAACTATGTCGTTTGGCTTGGATTTCGATGAAAAAGTTAAGGGAACCATCCATAAACTCGAGTCACCTGCAAGAATAATTATTAAGTGTTATAAATTTCATGACAAATGAAATTTTACATAAGTCCTTGAAAAGCAAACAGGTAATGATATTTTTATTACAAAATTAAATTTATTTATTAGGATTAAATTTAGATAGAAAAGAGTTTTCTGTTGAAATAATTTGATAAAGGTATCCTGCCGCCTGAAGGAGAAGAAACCATCTTCTTTTTCATCCAAGCATTCAGCGAGTTAAATTGACCAGTAGCCATGAGATTGGGGGTTGAAGAGAGGGCACATGTGTTATTGTGTTAGAGAGTGTACTTGTGTTATTTAAACCATTCTTTATATAGGTAGATATTATTTTTATTAGATTAAATTTTCAAACCATGATTATATGAAACAATTGAAATAAGCATTGAATCCTGAGATAATTTAACTTTAAACTTTGAAATAAACTATTATTCTTATTTATTTTTTTCAAAAAGAATAAAATTATTACAATACATTCCCTAAGAAAAGAACTGTATAGTTTGGTTGACACCCTTGCTATCTCAAAAGGGTTGATGCGTCAATTCAATAAATAATAAAAAAACACCACAAATGGTGCTTTAAAACTTACTAGTACAATTTGAATTGAAGAAAAAACCAGATCACACATACCTGCGGTGTCGGCATCAGCACAGAATCTCTCTTGTTTTAGAGTTAGTTCTCTCATGTCACCAATTTGTTTAGAACCGGTCACCCTTATTACGGGGAAGCCAGTCTGCTTTGTCCAAGTAGACATGACAGCTTTTACAGGTTTATTAGAGGCTTCTTCAAGTGCAGCCCAGAGATCTTCGGTAAAAGTATTATTGTACTGATGGCGAGTCAAATAAATATTCATACCTTTTCTAAAATCCTGAAAAAAAAATATTAAAATATGTGATATAGCTCAAACAATAATGGATTATTTAATTCGAAAGTACAATATACAAATGAAGAATTGAAAAAAGTTCACATTTTTTATTTCAATGCACTCAAGGTAACAATAAATTATAAATTGATCAATAATTGGTTTTTATGGATTAAGTTGTTAAGAGGGCAGTATTTATTGTTCACATATATACTATTTTATGACCCCAGCCTTTTTATTCATAGTAACTATTAAGAAGGTTATATCACACTAACTAGCACACATGGTGATTCAAAATAATAAAAACAAACAATTGGTATATAAATTGGGTATAAATAAAAATTAAATGAGACACTATTCTTCTGAACTTCTATTAAGTCTCTTATAGCACTCTCAAGGTTCCAACAACAAACATCCTGGATAAGGTCATAAAAGGTAACAAATGCAAGAGAAGACAGATTTTTAAGACTCCAGGCCTTGTGGAACCGATTTTCAACTGCTAGTAACCTTCTTAATGATCTATCTCGTTCTATCTATTGCTAATGTGGTACACGTTTCGGATCAGAAGGTGAGAAATAGATTACGGGAGGTGCTGTTAATTTCATGAGTTCCTAAAATAGCTTTATCTTCAACTGGGTGTCACAAAATTGCCAGAAATTTATTTACAAGAAATCTTATTCATAGATGACTCCAAAATTAATTTTCACGCAAATGATGGACAGAGTTGAGTATGGAGGAGAAAAAACGAACGCTAGACAAATGAAAGCATGCAAGTTCGATTCCCTTTTTATTTTTTTATTGCTATTACTACAGGGAATACTTACTACATCTCCCAGGTATCTATGTAGCATCCTAATGATAGAAGCACCCTTACTGTAAGATATATCATCAAAGATTTCGTCTACTTCTGATGGGTGGCCTACTGGAATCTGAATAAGCAAGTACTTAGAAAAAGGAAATAGCAATAAATCTCATAAAACAATTATTAGAAAATAAACTTGGTAAGGAACATCAAGAAAAACATTTCATATATTTAAGTTACAGTTAACTTAGGTAAAGAAAACTCGTATAGATTAATGTGTTTCCATTTGAGATGTGAATCAAAATAAACCATAAAATTATTTTTAAAATGTATACAATTAAAATAAATACTTCAATAGGATGACTTGATTTCAGGCAATCTAATTCCAAAGCTCTGGTGTATATATCAGAAACAAACTGTGTCCATATGTCATACTCCGGGAAAAGGTGCGCCACACAGAGATTTTCAACAAAAGTGGCATATCCTTCATTTAACCACAAATGAGTCCACCATTCCTTGATTAGAAAAATACAAAACATTAAGTTTACAACAGACACTATTAAAAAATTTAAAGGCATTATTAAATCAATTTGAAGTTTTGTTTTAATGTGCTCTCTCTTTTGTTTCAGTGGTTTCACAGAAGTTTTAAATATCATTTTTACACAACTTTTTAATAAACTAAAAGTCTAAGCGATGAATAAATAATAGTCCATACAATTAATTCTCTCTCATGATTAATATTAATGTCCAGAACTAATCTCTATAATCAAATCATTTTGATCAGACATTTATTTTTTCAACTGAATGAAATAAACAAACATTTAGAATATAAGCTAAAACGAAATTGGAACTTTTTTGAAACTTTCTGCAAAGTTGGAATCAACATCAATACTTTTCCATTTATGGAATAATAATAAATGGTTATTTAAAAATAATTAGGCATAACACACTTGACTCACAAATAAACTCCCCCCATTTCTAAAAAATCAATTCTCCAACAAATAAGAATACTTTGACAAGGTTAAAAAAAAAAATATATGAATAAAATAGCTACCATTGTGACGAGATTGCCAAACCATTGGTGGGCCAGTTCATGGCCAACAACAACAGCCACCCACTGTTTCCGAGAAGCAGATGTATTTTCACTGTCTACTAACAGGGCTGACTGCCTGTAAGTGACCAAGCCCCAATTTTCCATAGCTCCTAGAACAAAACAAAAACAAAAAACATATTATTTAGATTAAAAAAGATGAATTATTGTTCACGTTAAAGTGAAGTTTTTCATATGAAAAAAATCTTAAATTTATACTTCAGGAGTTATCGTACCTATCTCCAAATAAAAGCAGTCAACTTAATTGTTGATAGTAGTTAATTTAGCATTTTAACATTTATAACAATACAGTTAAAATATTAATCAACCTACAAACTATATCTGTATCTACAAACTATATATTGAAATGTAAGTAATAATAATAAAAAGAACATTAGGTATGTTTTATTAGTAGAGTATTTTATAAGTTAAATATGGTTATATATAAAATATTATTTTTTAACTTCACCAGTCTACAGGCCTTGATATAAAAGGATGATAACTCTAACCACTAAGTCAGATTGTTAAAATTACTTAGCTTCATTGATTATTAACTCGCCATGTAACAGCAAATGAGCTCCTCCCTAACACTTCAAAAACATTTTTTATAATCAGTCATTTAAACTGGGGAGCATGGGGGGGGGGGGGGGGAAATTAAATACCAGCACAGATGCCACACAAGATTTCAAGTTCTGATTTTTCCCTATGATTAAGGCCTCAATAATAAGACTAAGTTTAAAAACCCTACATTTTATAAGCCCCAAAACGGTATTAATTTATTTAAATGTTCATTTTTTTTTTTATTTGTTACAAAGGCAATTATCAGAGCCCCAAATGATCCAATAAATAAAATAAAGTATTTATAGTCAAAAATAATGAATAGTTTTTTCACTATCGTTTAATAACTTCCCTTGTCAAGCCGGAGACAGTATATTTTAGAACTACCGGGCAGACCTCAAGGCAAAACATACATTCTCTTAGTTATAAGTTAGATATTAGTGTTCTTGTAAAAAGTGGTTTCATTTCAGGCACCAGAAGCGTCTCTGTCCTATCTTCCTTGATACTCACCACTTTTTTTTATTCTAAAAATCCATATATCCAAGATTGGAGATACATTAGATTGGCAGATATTAAGATAAGCCACTTAATTTACAGTGTCTTGTTTTATTGTTTCATGCTGCAAAATTACTCTTCGAACTAGCATTACACAAGTATAGTGCTTCTCCAACTTTTGAGTCCTTACTTTTAATAAATTGTGAATTAAAATAATGCAGCTTACCTCATAATAGAGGTAAAAACAATTTTACAATAAAAATTTGAACAAAAATAATTTTAAATTCTAAAATACAAAAGGAGACACTACTGATCTCTGGATCAACTAGCGAAATTCGCATACCTGCCGAGAAATCTCCGATAGCGACCAAATCCATTTTAGGCAATGGATAAGCAACCTGGAAATATTCTTTGTAGTATGGCAAAACTTTTGTAGCAACATGAAGAGCAAAACGCCCTTGGTCTCTGACTGCGGGTGGGGTGTAAACCCTGACCAAAACACCATCAGAAGAGGTGTCTTCAACATAAGCGAAATCTCCAACTACTACTGCTACTAAGTAGGTAGACATAATTGGAGTAGGAGCAAACTTGACTACTCTACAATCTCCATCCTCTGATTCACTAACAACCGGCTGTGGAAAAGAAAAGAACAACAGTTTAATTTGCTGAAAATTTACTGAACGAAATATTTATGCATATTTTAATACTTTAATTATGAATTCATGAGTGAATGGTATAATTGCTAAATATTTTCAAACAGTTTTTTCACATGGAAAAGCAAGCTCATTAATCATTCTAACTTAAATACCTACTTATGGTCATGTGTGTCAACACAAACTATGATCTGCCATAATGAATTGAAGACCTTCACTTCAAATTTTCAGATATTGATTAATATTTCTTTAGTCTAACTAACAAATAAATAAGAATTGAACCAGATACTCTATTTTTTATGTAAAGTTTACTGATAACGAAGATCCGTAAAAAATGATACAGCTGTGGGTAAAAGTGATAAAATCATAAACATAACATTTAAATCTTAATTATATCAGTGTCTGTAATAAAAAGTTAAGTTAAAAATGTAATTGTCACAATATTAGCCGATACTTGTTTGAATATTCATAGGTACAATCAGTTAAACAACCTGAAATATTATACAATGAATATAATATTTATCTAAAATATAATAAATACATCATTACAATAATAAGGAACCAATCATTCATTATGAATATAATTAATGTTTTATAGTATGTTATAAAAACAATATATTTTAAAAATAATCAACAGTTCTACTAAATTATTATTTTCTTTTATTTATTCTGGATTGGATGATATACACTCTCAGTGTTTTAATTACAAACATTATTCAATGTACTGCATTGATTTAATAATTTCAATCTTCATCCAAAGGTTGGGCCCAAACACTGTTATCTTTGAGTAAGTAAATACTTTTTATCAATATGATAACAGCCAGCTACTCAAGGAGATACTCTAATGTAAATAAAAAGAGCCTTTCTAAGGGACTTCAATGTGACATGCTGATTCTTTAAATAATATTGCTAAGCATAAACAGAATTAAATATTGAAAAATAGTTGCTATACATTGTAGATAAAACTTCTGAACAGTTCAAAATTTATAAATAATAGTAATCAGAGACTAAAATGTTATATTATTTCAGGAAAACCTGTGTAAATTCGTTTATCAAGAATTTCATGATAAAGACAAAAGATTGATGTGCTGTTGACTAAAGAATGCATTAGCACCAAACTTAGTTATTATTTCATGATTTATACCTCTTTAAATTAAAATTTCTTATTATATATAAGCTACCAAATGGTTGTAATGAAAGAACACATAAATTGATCAAACAAAATAAGTTAGCTAAGAATTCTGAAGATGTATCAAAATGTGAATCATTATCAAGAAGTTATGATCAGCTTTGGTAATTTTCCTCACACAGTTTCTAGTAAATTCTTTATAAAAACTACTAATATACTTGGGCCATCCCACAGACTGAAACAGTATTTCGAAAAGAGGAGAGTAACTGGCACATCCTAAAATAGATTGTATTCCAGAAATTCAATATAAATAAGTCGCAAATGTTAGAATTAACTTACTTGTAATTCTTAACAAACTCTAATAAATAAGTTCCATACCATGTTAGAAAGAGCAACATTTCCTTTTGGAGCAATAAGAGTTACTTCAAAGACAGATTTTATTGCTGGCTCATCCCAACAAGGGAAACATCTTCTAGCATCTGTAGCCTCAAACTGTGTCACAGCACAATAGCACTTTTCTCCTTCAAGACTACGACAAAAGCATAACAACATTTATCATCACAACCCATTTCTAGCACTGCATTAAATTAAACAAAATTTTTTTGCATACTTTGAGTGATTACTGCGGTAGAACCCTTTCATTTTATCGTTCAACTCTCCATTGAATTCCAGCTTGAGATGAGCAATGCCCGGAGGGATCTGTTCATCGAAAGTAAGTGAAGCTGTTTCTGTCTCGATAGACAACTCCACATTTGGTGTGAGCTCCTTCCCATTTTCCAGACGCAACACACAAGATTTAACTTCAAGCTCGAGAGAATTGAGAATAATAATAGCTGTTGGTTCATTCACCTAAATAATAACACATTGTAGTACTTGACACTATCAGTGGCTAATTGTTTATTAATACTATTGGAATATTTATTATTTAATTACCTGGAGCTTGACTGCAACACTACCCTCAAACACAAAAGTCTCCAAATTTGGCTTCAGGAGAAGCTCATAATGCAGAGGCTTGACGTTTTTCGGTAATCTTTCAAAAGGTTTTTTCTCAGGGAGTTGCACTAAGTCAGCTTTTCCCATGATATCTGCAGAGATATTACTGTAACAGTTGGCGCCAGATGCTAGATAATATTTATAATGAAAAAGGGAGAAATATCTATTATAAAAGTGATGTTTATCACGAGTAGCAGTAATAGAACCGTTTATCGCCCTAAACAACGGTGTACTACTGACACGTATTCGGGACCCAAGCCGGACAGAGTAACGGTACCTGTATAACCCGTCTAGAAACCAAACCGGTTTTCTACAGACATAATAATACCGACATAAATTCCAAGTCATGTGAATACCGTAATATTACGCCTTATGTATAACAAAACAAAAAAAGTTTACGAAAAATTTAATATTGAGGCGTCATTTATATCAATGAAATATAAGAATATTACATTAAATTACGAAGTAAAATATTTTTTTTTTTAAATAACCCTTTGTTTCATAACCTATTTTCAAAGTTTTCAAAGCCTGATAAAAGTATAATTTTAAAGGCACGAGCGTCTATAGTTATGTAGTTGTGTGATATAAATCATAGAAACTGTTCCTGATTTGAACGTTCTGAGTTACAAAAAAAAAACAACACTAGATATAAAGTGATTTCATTTCACTTCCATAAATAGAAGTGGGTGGATCCAGATAGGATAGTTCTTTCTGTTGGATAGCTCTTAGTAGAAGTATACAGCGACGCAAAAAATATATAAAAATTCTAGAAATTGTTTATAAAATAAATAAATACGGAAATGACCTACTTAACTGCATGCTCATTTTTAAGAATGACGATCCTATGACATGAAAGTTAAATTTGTCAACACATTAAAATTTAACCATTGAATAATATTTCAATATGTCTTAAAGCTTGAATTATTTACTTATTTGTTCTAATTGTTGATTATTGCCAAAGAAAAAAACTGGCAGCTGGGTCACACCAGTGGCCTCCTGACCTCATGGCTCTTCCACTGAGCAATCCCTGCAGTTTTAACTGTTAATGTATGATAGTATTATCCAATGTAATGTATTTGGGGTTAAGAAATTTAAATTTGAAATGTCCACTTTAAGAACAACACTCTCACTTGTTTATTTGGGGTTAACGCCTCCCAGGATAGCTTGGAGAAGGGGTAAGTACTATCTAGGTACATCCCTGTTGTTTAAAAAATGCGACAAAAACATATTATGAATATGTTGAGCCATCATTGAGGGGGTCTCAATGACCTAAACCTGGTGGTGGAGAAAGAGATAAACTTAGTTCTTACCTTGCTGATTGCCTGGAGATCAGCATTGGTTCAGCTACATGACTTCATATCGAAGGTATCCCCCGACAGTGCATAATGATCAGGAGAAGAGGTAGAGGTAGCTTATGTGGTCTTGGAATGATCACGAATTCACACTTGGAATCTAAGAATAGGTAAAACCCGTCTGGATCCCAAAGGCGAGTGTGAACCAGAGAGAACTGGACTGGACTGAGGTTAGAGTACCCCTAAGAAAGGCTGTGGTGCCACCAAAGCCATTGAATGATGGAGGGGACCTTCCCAATAAATGCCAGTTTAACAGGCATACAACTGCAACCATCCACTAGGAGAGGTGTGGAGGCCTTCAGAACTGAGGATAGACCTAATGGGTAAGAAAGAAGAAAAGTGGAGAGGTGTAAGTCAATAACAAGGAAGTAGTTAGAAACATCGAAAAGAGGATCAGTGCAGCACAAATTCAAAGGCAAGCCAATGAGCAAATATTCTTTATTTTTTTTCGGAACTCCTGTTCCTTTATTTATTTAAAACAAACAAATTTATGCAAAGTATATAAATATTACAATTGGCTCCCTGAACTGGATCAGAGCTGCATTTTAAGGAGTTCTTACAAGCTAACAAATATCGGACTACGGTGAAAACAACTATACAGTGTAAACAGGACCAGGTGATGTATGGGGCTATCCTTTGGGTTACAAGCTGAGGGACCTAAAACTAATTTATGAATAACTTACAAAGAAACATAAGCCTAGATTGTCCCCGCTTCGAATGCCTGCTGCCATCAATGAAGGAAAAATGGTCAGATGACTAAAACGTGTTCCACCGTACAGCAGAGCCAGCCTGAGTGTGCTTTTGTATATCATCTGTTTGAGATGCAGTGATAAATTAGGTGATGCCAGGGGGAAGTTTGAGAGTCGGTAAGACTTAGTGCTAACCTCTTTTAACTTTCTCGCTAAATGGCCACAGAAGGAGAGGTCCATTTTTATGTCCAAGTATATAATGGTGTTGGCAGGAGAATCTTTCTGCATTCTTACAGTGTAGGAAGTAGACAACTTCTTTCCCTTCTAGGATGAGAATATTACGGTCAGTCTTTCCAGTGTTCATTGTTATGTTGAGCTTCCCCTATCCCATTCCAAGCTGAGCCAACCTGTAGAAGAGCACTCTTGCCTTACATGCTGCTACTGTTAACTGTGATGTCATCAGTAAATGCAGCTACTGTAGTGTTTTTGCACCGGGCTCCAACGATTTCAGATGTGTACACATTGAAAAGCACGGGGGACAGCACAGCTTCTTGAGGTCACAGGCACAGGTTCAGAGATGCTATCCCCTTTGGACCTGCAGCGCTTGATTGTTCAAGAAGTAAACCAGCATTGTGTAGATCTGCTCCAGGCATTCCCTGTAACAAATCAGTGTTCTGTGGGCCATGGTGTACCTTTCGCAGGAGATCGATTTTCACACTTTCCCCTTCTAGCGTGGAGTAGTTGGTGTCGCCCTCCTTCAGCACTCTCCTCTTCAAACTGTTCTTTGTTCACTCAAGTCAATTCATCCCATTCTTCTCCTGAATTATACCTGAGGTGGTAAAAGTATAAATTCTTACACTGATATATTTTAACAACAAATTCACTTCCTTAAACAAAACCAAAATCAACTTATTTCCAATAAATAAATTTAATCTTTCATTAAAATATCATTGTAATCTATATTATATTCAAGCCTAATTAGCTAAAATCTCTGGGAGTGTTGGTGTTAATATGTAGGAAACCCTTAGTACATTTCATTTCATCAATGTCTCTGGTATTTTTATAGAATATAAAAAAAAAAACACAAGTCTAGTATGATACATCACACAATTAATGGCTTTTTTTTGGGCCAAGTAAACAAGTTTAACAACTGTTTTAACATCTTTTGGTAAGTTTAGTCCGTTAAAGTCATAACACATTATACATATTATTGATCAGGACATCGAGATCTTTACTTTGATTCCATACTTAATAAGATTTGTAATACAATTAATGATCATTTATTAGTATTCATGGTGTTACTTTCAGTTTTAGCATCTCGGTGGCATTAAGTAAACCTTCCTTGCAAAATATCATCCCTCTTTGAGAAATTGGGCGTGCTAAAAAGTTTTGAACACAATTTTTATGGCAGTTTAAATGACTTTTTATAAATAAGTATAGTACATCAAATACTCATTACATGTTACATATTATGAATCAAGGTGTCAAAATATTTGATTTCATGGCTTATTTAGTGCGATAGGATATTTTTGAAGACATTTAACCATGTATTATGTAGATGGATATATTTTTCATGTCTTACCTATATTGGGATCTTGCTTATATCATGTCAGAACAGACAACACAGTTGAAGGTTTTTTGAACACTATATCTAGCTCAACATGCTTATTTGATTCTTGCCATAACTGGATTTTGTTTGAAATAAACCCTTGGAATAAAATTGTCTTGTACTATAAATAACTTTTCCTTCCTAACTTAAGTCAGATAAAGAAAATTAGTTAATTTTTCTGCACTACACAATCAAGGATTTCGCCAAATTTATCATAAAAACCCTGATAAATCGCCCTCAATATCTCCAGCCATACCATAATATATGAATTAAAATTATATCGTACATTACATAAAAGCTAAAATGTTCAAAAGAATGTTATACCAATGGATCAAACTGTTAAATATTGCTAGTAATAGGCTACTAAAACAATGCTTTCGAAGATTAAATCTTCAAAAAGAGGAAATCTTGAGTATTGAAATAAAGTAGTCTGTCAAAGAAGAGGTCAGACCACTTTTAGAGCCTGGATAAAAAAAGACTGCAAATTCAAAAAATACATTCACTGTCAATACAATAGAATGCTCAGCCATATTAGGACCAGGAATAGGAATAGGAATAAGAGAAACCTATTTCTGGTATGAAGTGGATTCAGCAAAAAGAGATACAAAAAAAGATGGGTACAAAATAACCATTCCCCAATCATGAACTATGCTAATTCTCATGGACACATTCCAATGTATGTTTAAGGAATGAATGGAACACACAGAAATTAATAAATAATCAACAATACCCCAAAATAATCCAAAGTACTATAGACTATAGTTACTTTAAAATTAAACATATTTTATACTTAACTACACTTTACACTTTTGTTTAAAATCATTAATTTGATTAATTTAGAACCACAATATCACTTTTTAGATTTATTGTAGTTGTGTAAGGCAATAAATTGACACTTTTTTTTTTCTGTTTATTTATTGTATCTGCTGTGAATTTTATCGACTTTGTAATACTACCTTTGAATATCCTACCATATTTTCTTGTAATTATTTTTTTTCAGATATTTAAAAAAATTCACTCGCTTATTAATACAATATTTACAAAAAGCCCAGAGGCCTCCTAAATCCACATGATAGTAACCTCCCTTGCATGCAAAAGAGGAAGCAGAGTCTTGGGAAGTCCCCCACCCTCCTCCATCAACCACATCACCGGGTATAAGCCAGTGGAGGCTGACAAAGAGCGCGAGACCACAGACGCTCAGGACATGATTGGAGAAACTGGCCATTGCCAGGACTCCCACTGTCACCCAATAATAGTAGGTCACTGCCGTTTTAGTCTCCGAGGATTATAGGGATGAGTGGCACAGTGCAATGACTGTGCTAGGGTATTAAGGGTGGTTGGAGAGGCTACTATGGAATTTATGGAATACTTAAGTATTCATATATTTGGAAGGGATAAGCTCAAGAATGTAGGGTATGTTAAGATCATTATGAAGGGTTTTGTTGCTGACATAATAAGGGGCATTTACTATTGTTCTCAGGACTTTTGATTGAAAGGATTGGATGCGCTTGATGTTCGACTTTTTTGCTGCCCCCCATAGCTCTATTCCGTATGTCCAGATTTGCTTAAGCATAACTTTGTAGATAAGTAATTTATTTTCTATTGAGAGATGGGATGTCCTTTGCAGTAGTCTGTACAGTTGTCCAAAGCGTCTGTTTAGTTCTTGTCTTTTTAGCCTCGTATGTGGTTCCAGGTCAGTTGTTTGTCGAGATGAAAGCCTAAGTACCGTACTGTCTCAGGTACAGGGAGAGGAATACAATTAAAATAAACTAATGGACAAGACTTCCGACAGAGGGTGAAGGTAATGTGAGAACATTTTACTTCATTAACTTTGATCCACCATTGGTTGCACCAATACTCGATCTCATCAAGGTGTTTTTGAAGGTTATGGGATGCTATATCAGGATCTGGTTGGGATGACAAGACTGCAGTGTCATCTGCAAATGTGGCCAAGAAGGTATTGGGGGAAGAGGAAACATCAGCGGTGTATAGGTGGGGCCCAGGACACTGCCCTGTGGAACTCCTGCGTTTATGGGATAGTAGTTAGAATATTCTAAGCCACAGCGAACTTGGAAGAAGCGGTTTGAAAGTTAGGACTGTAGGATTAGGAAAAGGGTATGTGGTAAATATCTTTTGAGCTTGTAGAGCAAACCTGCGTGCCAAACCCTGTCAAAAGCTTGAGCTATATCAAGAAAGGCAGCAGTGTGATACTGTTTGGTTTCAAGGGCTGAAGAGATATGATCAACAATGCGAAGGCCTTGTTGAGCAGTGAAATGTCGTTGACGAAAACCAAACTGGTGTGTAGGAAAAAGGTTTTTGAATTCAACAATTGGGAGTAGACGTTTTCATATGAGTCTCTCATATATTTTTGAGAGGATAGGGAGTAGGCTAATTGGATGGTAAGAAGAGGCGTCATTGGGTGGTTTACCGGGTTTGGCGAATAGGACAAGAATGGAATGTTTCCAGAGTAGAGGAAAGTGCGTCGTTCGGATAATGCAATTATATATGTAGGTTAGGAAGATTATGGCTTCAGGAGGAATTTGTTTGAGAATTTGAGGAGTAAGGAGTTCATATCTAGGGGATTTTCGGTAAGGTAAGTTTTTCAGAAGGTATTTGACCTCAGAGGGGTTAACGGCTTTTGGTGGAAGTGAGAGAAGTATAGCTGAAATGAGGACATCTTCAACAGTTGTGCTGTGAGTATGGTTTTGATGAGATAGGTGAGGTGTGAAAGTATGGGTAAGATGCAGAGCGAATTCCTCCGACCATCCGAAGCCGCACAGGACCCATCATCACGACGGATTGGATGTGAAACAGGATGATACTTTAGGATTTTTTTAGTTACATTCCACAGGGAGTGTTATCCCTGGTAGACAGAGAGGAGAGGTGGGAATTGAAAGAATTGGAACGAAAGGATGCCAATAGCCGCTTTACCAATCTGCAGCACTAATTTTACGAGCGGTGATCAGAAGGATGACGGGATCTTTGCCACACTGTTCTAGAGTGACGTTTGGATTGGATTAGATCTTTGAGATGCTGAGGTAAACGATTATGATTGTGAATTTTTGGATGACGATGGGGCGACGATGCTTCCCAAGCCGACCTTTGGATCAGAGTAGTGAAAGAATGCACTGCATCGTCTAGGTCTTGGGAAGTTTTCAGGAAAACTTTGAGGTCGATGGAGTCTGTAAGAAGCTGGCGGAAGTGGTCCCAGTCAACTGGGCCCCTAATAAATGAAGGAGGAGGCAGTTTCTTAATTGGTCTTAGGGAAATGGTTAATAATAAAGGACTATGATCAGAGGAAAGGTCATCGAGGTGTGTGAGTGAATAGTTTAGTGTTCCTAAACTATTGTAGAAAAAAAGTCAAGGAGATCTGGATTTTGGTTGGGATCTGTGCCAGGAGAGATAGTGGAGTAATGTTTCCATGCGAGTGCAGACAGCAAAGCGTGTATTCGTGGATCTTGACCCCCAATGTTGGTGCTTCGTAGTCAAGTCCCCACTCACAAGGAAACGATGTCCGATTTTTTTTTTTTTTTTTTTTTCTAAGCTCTTAAATTTATAAAAATAGGAATGTGGGAAAAATAAGGAAAATTATTTTTGGCTGGAAAGTGCCTTTCACTAAGGGGAGACCCCTATTTGAAGGGTGTATGAGAAGGATATGGGGTGTGGAATGCCTAGAAAGGCGGATGGAGTCAGGAAGGTAGTGAGAGTCTAACAAGGATTGAGCCTAGGGGTGCCTAGGCGATGGTTTGTTGTAGGCCGGCCGCCCCGCCAGGGGCCTGAATGAGTCGGCCTAATCGGCCGGAAGATCAACCCTGCTTACACAGATAGATGGGGTAATGTGGTGTCGGTTGAATCGGCCGGGAGATCGGCCTCGATCTCTCGGCTGGGTGTAGGTCCGTCAGTCCTCTGGTTCTATGATGTCTTTCATTCGCCAAGCTTCGGCGGTCCAGCAGTGCTTCCATCTGACGGGCATTGGTGGTGGCTGAAGGTTGGAGAATAGTGGGTTATGGCTATGTCTTAGGGAGTCAAAAAATTTGATGTGCCTTCTCTTGATAAAATCTTGGATAGTGAGCACTTCGAATTTTTTGTGGATTTCGTCGGCCTTCATTCGGTCGAAAGGGGTGTGTTTGAGGGAGGTGCGGAGAACCCTATTCTGAAATTGCTGGAGTGTTAGGAGAGTGTTGGGAGTCAAATACTTGTAGAGAGGGGTTCCATACAGCAATGCAGGTCTTAGGACGCTCTGATATATTAGCAGCTTGAGGCGTACTGATAGAGCCGGGCTGTGAATTAGGTGTCCGAGGCTGAAGAATTTCTTCCCAACACTTTTTAATTTCCTGCCGAGGTGCGTTGTGAACGACAAGTGCCTACCGAGGGTAATTCCGAGGTAGCACAGCTTGTTGCTTACAGAGCATTCTTTGCCGTCTAACGCGAAGGATTTCGGGAGCTTCTTTTTTCCGGATTTGTAACTAAATATTATTCCTTGCGTCTTGGCCGGATTGACTTTAATGTAGACGGCATCGAGTTTCTCGGCGATTTGTTGACTGGCACTCTCGCTTGTTGATGCTAGTGCTGTAGACACCTATATCGTCCGCGTACGCGGATACCTCGCAGTTGGAGTACGAAGCTCCTACGATGTGGGCGGTGTAAATGTTGAACAGCAACGGGCCTAGCACCGATCCTTGGGGGACACCGGCAGAATAGTTTCTTCGGGTCGTGGTCGTAGTGCCTATACGAACCGAAAATGTTCTGCCTGTAAGGTAGGATCTCATCAGGTTCTGCAGCTGATCCGAGAATTCGTATTCCCTCAGACGTTGGAGTAGGATGTAGTGATCCACAGAGTCGAAGGCTTTCGAACAGTCCAGAGAAATCATTGCGGTAGCTCTGTTGCTTCGGACGTTCGATGCGACGTGGTGTTGCAATTTCACCAGGTTGTTATTCGCGCTTAAGCCTGTGCTGAAACCAGTCTGCTCTGGTGGGATGACTTCCTGTGACTCGCAGTGCCCGGAGAGATGTATGTGGATAATTCTCTCGAACAGCTTCGAGAGTTGAGTCAGCAGACTGATGGGGCGGTAATGAGATGGCTCATATCCGCTCTTCGCTGGTTTCAGAAGAGGGATCACTACTGCATGTTTCCAGTTCTGAGGGAAATAATGAAGCCTGAAGCAGGAGTCCGATGGAGCCTAGAAAGGAGATGGATTGGGAATCGGAAATGGATTTATTGGGAGGGTAGTACACTGATGCTAGGGTGAGGGGGAAAGTGAAGGTGCTGATTGACACTGCAGTGGACTGAAGGAAATGCTACCATGCATGTGCTACCAAAGGAACTACGTGATGGGATATGGAGTTATGGACAATGACAGCGGTACCTGCAAGAGCTCTTCCATCTGGGTGATCAGTTCGATAAGTCTGGTACTGTCGAACGGTAAATGGTCTTTTACTCTTAAGTCTTGTTTCAGTAATAAGAGCTACGTCGATGTTCTTGTCGTGGAGTAGTGCTGTCAGTTCGTTAGTGTGGGTGTGAACACCATTCGCATTCCAAAGGAGAATTGATGAGGAGTCGGAAGGATCCACTTATGGATTTTGTTCAACGGGGATAAGGTAGGAGACAAGATTTGTAAGGAGGGAAATGAGAGGGGTAATTAGGGTTCTGAACTGTGTAAGGAATGATGTTAATAGTCTAGTGAGATCTGAGGAGCTTGAAGGTGGAGGAATATGCGAGATGTGTGGTTGAGGATGGGATTTGGTTTGCTGGTTGACGGGATGAACGGAATGCTGGGGAAGAGGAACTTGGGAACGAGCCCTGGGCAGTGCCTGTGACTGCTCTCTGTTCCGAACCACATCGTAAAAGAGACTGAAGGCCTCAAATTTCTGGTTGGGGCGCTTCTTGGGCTACCTGTGGCTGACTTATCTTCTTCTGGCCTACGACGTTGATCGCTCCTGGACTTGAGGATTCTATAAGTCTGGCAGCCTTTATAGTTGGCCGGGTGGCCTTGCTGGAAGAGCACGCATACTGCATGTGATTTTAGAGGCTTTTTGCACAATTTGGTTTTGTGCTGCCCACTGCACTTTACACACCTGGGAGGGTGGTGACAGTATGATTTCGTGTGCCCATATGCCTGGTAATTATGGCATTGGACTATGTCACGTTAGGGATAAGGTTTTTCAACCTGTATCTTGTGCAATACAGGTGGGCCAGTTCGCATTATTTTCTAAGAAAAAATATTCAGCTCCTTCTCCTTCTAAAACTTAATTTGATTTTAAGTATGATTGGTACAAGAGGTGATCTCTTCAAAGAATTCTTTACTTCTTTCGTGTTTTTTAAAGGGTTTCCTTGCGTTTTTATAATCAGGGCCCCCTTTTATTTTCAACCCTATGTCTGCATGTTCTAGTGAATATTTGCATACTAGAATTGCATATACTAGAAGTATGAAATTTTACAAAGACGAGATGAAAAATAGTGCCGACCTCATAAAACACTATTGCCATTAATTAATTACTTTCAAATAAATCACTTTGTACAAAAATAATTTGTTTTCTTTTCGGTTTGCCCTCGTACTGATGTGTGTGCATACTGAGTTGATTATGAATATTAATTTAGCCACAATTAGCATACTCATTCCACAATGTATACCATGTTCTTTTGTAATATTTTTGTGAAAGATACTCAACAGAAACTAAGGTGAACAAGTTAATTTATGAAATTAACGCGGTCCCACCATTTAAAAAAAAAGTCAATTATGAATTAAATGGTGTATATAAAATATATGTGAACGAAATATACCTACTTTTTTACGAAAATTACCTAAAAAGTAAAGGGGAAATATCAAATGGGAGGTGGAGTGACCTGTTTTTCTTAAATACATATTAAAGGATTGTTTAAAAAATTCATTTTATTTTTAAAGCCGGTCACGGAAAATCTCGTTGTAAGCAAATCAATGGAATTAGCAGTTGTAGAATAATGAAAACAACAACAACAAGCGAAATAGACGAAACGTCAATATCGACGTGATATATATTTTTTTTAGAAAATCTTTTATTCACTTTCCACCTTGGCCCCTTTTATGTGCCCTCAACCTTGGGGAAATCATGACAGAACTTCTGCTCTTAAATATCTCCTGAGCAGAGGATTGGGGAAGAAAGGACGACAAAAGACGATCACTCCTACTTGTTTGAAATCAGAGCCTCTTCTTTCGGGCTTGGCAATTATTTCTGTCACTCTCATCTTATGAAATAAGACATCTTCTGTGTCTTCACAGCCATACCTGAAAACGGTCTATAAACTAAACGTTCTGTTATAAATTAATAAAGATATGGAGACACAGGAGGTGTTTTATACATAATGTATACTCTCCAATTGCACCACACCATCAATAACTTTCATCTTAAGATACTATAAATTGAAAATTTACGAGCTGCAGATCGTTTTACAGTTATAATAAATACAACAATTTGGGAATGACACTAAAATTAGGCTATTTTCTATCGTTTTTTGAGACATTATAGTAAACCGATTACTCAACCTTTTATTTGTATAATTGCGTTCAAGAGTCCGTCAATGCGCTCGAAAAACTTTTATGAAAACATTAGTAAGTGAAAATTACCGTCACGGGATATGCAAAGATTGTCGTTATCTTAGCATGACATGTTTGCTTTTGTATTTGGTGAGAAACACGCATGAGTCTAACACAAAGGCAACAGCATAGAAATTAACCTAATAAGTTAAGTCGTGAAACAGTCATTAATTATGGTTGTGTAGATGAGTTTGTAAGCCTGTTCGTCTTATGAGAACATAAAAGTAAAAACAGTTTTGCATTTGAATTTTTCCAGCTATATGGGGTGGCAATATCAATCAAAACAATCAAATCCATATTGTGCGACTAAGTAAATTCAGACTAATTGACGTTACCGCGGTAGTTGGTATATCGAGCTATTATTAAGTTATCCATCTGCTTACTTAAATATAACAGGAACCATCAGTGATTTTCATGAAGTCACAAGGCAGGTATAAAGTTCTGCTCAAGCCCCTTCTAATTGTTCTTAGCATTATAATACTGATGATAAAATAAATAATTGGGTGCGATGTTCCTTTGCTACCATTACTTCACGATGGAGGGAACATGGTTTAGGCGAGAGAGCTGGTGAGTTCTGATAGATGTGAGGATGTTAACAATATAAGGAGAGGTGAGACATTCTTATTTCCTAATATATCTTCCTCCCTCCAATCCCTCAACCAAATGGTAGATATTACCTCTTTAGTGGTAATAATACTATGACGTCATAAGGTATGTTCACTAAATAAATAATACGTATATTTTTTTCACAAAACATTTATTAACCTTTTTAAACTCTATAAACATATTTACTTGGCATGCTACTTCTTCTAATTCTACTAATCACAATATTTTACATAATCTCTATGAAAACAAACTCCATCTTAAACTATTAAATGGTTAATCACAAATATAAGAACAATAACTTGAACAAGTAGTTGGACGAGTTTGAGATGTGTGCACTTCACAGCTTGGAGCAATATACAAAACAAAACGCAATTATCTGATACAAGAACTCACTACCATTCATTACAAAAGTTTCTTCCCTTGTAGTCCTCTCATTAGCACCAGTTCTTATCCGCGTGACGCAGTTGTTACGTCACTTGCCCTAGTCCGCCACAGTGGAGATAAATCCGCTTAGTATTATCTCCACAAAGGGCACACTGAAGAATCTAATAGTAGAGATCTATACATTTCCATGAACCAGGAGGCAATATCCCAAACCATCGTCTTGACCCCCAAAGGCTAAAGAAATCAGGGAGGAACCAATGCTTTATGTGGCTGACAATATAAACAGAGTTCATCGTAATTTTGATCTCGATCACAATAGAGCACGAGGAACTCAACGCTGTTTCAGCTACCGCTAGAAAGTGAAACAACGAACAGCTCAAAACTGGGTAGCATGTTCAATTTAAAAATCATCGTTATTTTAATATTTGTAATTAGATAGAAACATTGATGAAGTATTTTTTTTCTTCCTTGGAAGTTGCAAATGCACAATACAATTGCACACATTTAAATTAAATTTATGAGAAGTAGGAAAACATGTCATTGTGTGTTGTGCACAATGTAAGTGAATGCAAATTGAAAGGAAGACAACCAGTAGATTAGTTAGGTCATAGGAATTCATGAAGTTTATTGTTCTTTTTTAAATTCCATGAAATAGGGGTTTCATGATAGGGATTTCAGAATGGACTGTAGAGCGTTAAGCGTTACATAAACGAGTTATGTAAGTTTTTAATATTGCTGTAAAACTGTATCTTTTGTCGGGATGGATCTTGCAGCAAACTCTTCTTGAAGAAGCCTATTATAGAGGATAAATCGTTTAACCCTCCCTACAAGAGTAGCAGAACTCACTGGTCCAGAGGTGGCAGCAGCCCCTCCGCCGGTGGAGGCTTCCTGTAGGGAGGTTCCAAGAAAATAATTGAGATCTGGTATCCAGGATGGCGCCGTATAAGAGTTATGATCGTAAGCGGGGTTGGAAGAGGGAGACTTCCGGGATGAGCAGTCCAATCTAGAATTAGCCAATAAAGACATGCCCTCCGAAGTAAAAACGAGCGTACTAAAACCAATATTCAGGTAAGAGGCAACCAGGGACCAAGTTTAGAGAGCAACGGACGAGCACGACGCCGTGGTCTTTTGGTATAGTGCCCTGTAACTAGGGAGGGGTATCTGACTATCATGAACGAGTACCTGAACCCCAGTACTAGCTAAAAGATTCAAGGGGGTCTGAGCTGCGACTAATACCAAATGGCGTGGATAGAGACTTGTACCTGGTTTACCCTAGGTGATTGTATTAAACCAGTTTTATTATTCTCAAACTTACAACTATTTATGATGATATCTTAGCTAAACTATTTAAATTTTTCTCTACTCTTACTACTAAATAAAAAGGGTTGCCGTACTCTCCATCTTAATTATAACGAAATTTCCTTATTCTTAATACTACATACAAAACATATTCTCTATCTTAAAACTATTTAAAAAAGTTAATTTATCCCCTTCTCTTTTATAACTTACTAACTTGTGCATATCAAACTAAAACGATGTATTCGTTCATTTCTAGCATCTTCAAATGAGAGTCCCGAACAGAGGTCATCAGAAAGGTGTGTGCCAGCGCCAATCTTGTGGGGGAATGGTGCCCCGTGGTCCCCATCATCCTGGTGAGATGGAAGATAGCCAGGTCCCACCCAATAGGACTCAACACAGGGTGACGATTCATAAGGTGGAATTGTAAGAATGGAATTATAAAAAGAGCCATGAAGGTAGAAAGTTTACCTTAACGACTTGTAAATGGACAATGTCCACAGCATTCCAATGCTCACCCGTCATGCCATGGAACAGACAATTTTTTGTTTTTAATAATGAAGTACCGTTTCTTTTTATTAGTCCCATATCCTACTAATCCCACAATAAACTTGAAAATGAGTAAAGGGGATACTGTTTTGAAATCATCTTCACTTATCATCAAAAAAATATTTTCTTCTTTTATAGCGAAGGCATTTTGGGAGAGCGGGGAGCATGACTATCGAGTCTTGTCATCGATTTCATATGGGCTTGAAGGAGTACCTTTTTCCACTTATTTATTATATTATCATATTATAATGCGTGCAAAAACTGGTGGACACGCCCAACCTGCCGTGACGGACCTTGGTGTGACGTCCATCCTCCACTTCCCAGTTATAAGAACACGCAGTCACAAGAGTTCTTTAATAGTCACGGAGTTTGCTTAGATATAGTAAAACCTGATTGTTTAAATTGGACTTTTGATTGTGCAAGATACAAGTGAGTAAGATTTTATGTTCATAGTTGTTATTAACGGTTAAAGGATGATTATTATTACTTTGACTAATTATAGTTAGTGGATTGTATTCACATAGAATTTTTCTCTTTGAAAAAGAAAAAAGGTTTCTTTTGAGGTTGTGTTAGAAAACTAACACTTTATCTTCCAATCTAGATAATCCCACCAAAAATTGATTTATCCTCAGTTGTTATAATTATTCTTACTTTTTGATTGCTTTGATAGACTTGTATGTTTTTATTGTAACGATAGTTGAAGTAATTTGTTTTTTGTTGGGCTATCCTAGTGAGCGAACGGCATCTATTTTTAGGAAATGAAATTCATAATTAAATAAATGTCACTTTTGAGCGTGTCCCCTGTTTTTTCTGTCCATTTTCGACTTTGAAATTCTGCATGGAAGTTCTACTTCATAAGTTAACGATACACAAATCAATTGGAAGAATCCTCATAAATAATTCAATGGAAATATCACCCCTTTGAAAGAGTTCCTGCCAGTCACAGTTTTTGTTGAAGACCTATTTTTTTATTTCGTAAGTTTTCATACAGAATAAACGGCTGTAACAATAATTGCCTTAAGTGGTACGTCTCAATATTAAGTTAATGAAACAACAGTTTTCTTATATTTATTATTTTAAGTCTGTTGAAGATAACAATTTTTTTTTTCGTGTTCTTGTATTTAGGATAATTGAAATCTACTTAATGAAGTTATTTTATTGCTGCTCTAAACTCAATTTTGAGTTAAAAGATTGATGCCGGATTGTGCAATGGTACAGTACAATTATTAAACACATAAATTTAGAGTATCTAGAAAAGATACATTGACGGATGTAGCGATACGTAAGGATTTTTCGCACCACCACAGTCACAAGATGGCCATGTTACAGCTACTCATCGATAAATTAGTACACTTACCACTAGACAGGGATGATTATTTTAAAGAAATAAGACAAATGCACCAGGTAGCGATAGTCAACGGAAAAATTAATGAAGTTAGATAAAAATAATTTGGATATCAAAAAATGGTTCACTATCCTAAACATAAGAAATGTACCAGACAAATTAAAGTAAAGTAACTTTATACAACTTAATTTACCACATTAAAGACCCGATTCACTCAACAACGTCCAAATGGGAGTGTTTATGATAGAGTGTAGGGAATGCAATAAATCATATATTGGTAGAACAAATAGAAAATTATCAAAAGCAAAGAACAACTGAAACGAAAAACAAGCCAATTCTACCAACACGTACAGGAATAAGAATACCATGAGGTGCCTCATAAAGTTGCATTAATATAAGACGTTGATATGATAGCATGATGATATAATGAAATGATAGCAAATTAATTAGTAGACTGGAAAATATTTAAATAAAATTAGATTCACTAATGTCGGATAATATAAATAAAAGGGACGAAATAGCAAACACGCGTATGCTAAGAAACCCACCCTTTCACCATATCTTCTGGACAAAGCCAGTCGTCGAGAGAAGAGAGTGGATGTATCAATAGTAGGCATCGTTAAAAGTTTCAAAAGGTATTATTGTGTTAGATGATTTCAATACCATGAGCCATGAGATTGATGTATAGTTGTTTAGGAAGTATTACAACTTGTTGTTAATATAGTTTGTTTTTTGAATTTAAAAATAATTTTTAGGAAATAATTGGAAGAAATGTTAAGATTTTATAATTTTAGTAGAACAGAAAGACAATTTCAAATTAAGTTCAGTTCCAGTTGGAATATATATATATATATTTTTTTTTAATCATTTGACTTTTTATTTCATTTTAGAGATAGCTGAAGGTGGCAGCTTGGATCGAAAGCGCTTTTTTACAAAAATAAAGATAAATTATCAGTTTTGGAAAGACAAAAAAAGCTAGTTTTATAATTTTATTTTGAGAGTTGTGCAGAAAAATACACATTTTGCCTTCTGTTCGACCTCTATCAAAGAATGCCAACTGTCTATAATGTTTAGGGTTTCATTGTTTTTCTCTAAACCAAAAATCCTTGTCTGTTCTTGTCTTTCAAGCTGGAAACATAAAATTTTACATTATGATTCCTTTTGATAATGAAATATAACAATGCCTTTAAAATGTCATTAATTAACCGATTTTTTTTTCTTTCATAGCCCCTTTAAATTCACATACAATCATATATCCTCAGGCGAATCTATTCAACAATTATTTTTGTATTTCCTGTAGCATCGCTACATTATATACAGGTTTTGTTATTTTATAAAAATTATATAATGAATAAACAAGTATAATGATATACATTATACGTGACTGGACTAAACTGACTAATAAAGGTGATGGGGCTCACCTTTTTGATCAAACTTAAAACGAACTTACATAATAATTCTTAACCTAAGTTTTCTCTGACAGTCTGTTGCCATCGATGCGGGAGGGGTGGTGGGGTCATAGTGTTAAACACTGGGTTGGTTAGGTGATGCAACGAGTCAAAAAACTTGATGTGTCTCCGGCGGATGAACTCACCCACCGATGGCACCCAGGAAGCAATGTGTGCAGGTCAGCGTTCTCCGACCTCTCAAGAGGGGTATGTCGGACCACTTTTCGCATGATCCCATTCTGGAAATATTGGAGACATTTGGCTGTATTGTCAGTCAAGTGGGTGAATAGCGGGGCACCGTACAGCAGAGCTGGCCGGAGGACACATTTATATATCATGAGTTTAAGACGAAGAGACTCGTTGATTAACAATATGTGTCTTTTTAAAAGCTATTGTTACAATAAATCGCTGAAGCTGCTAGTAACGTAGTATTAAGGAAGTCAAATAAGGCAGGATTTTTTTTTATGATATTTTTATTTGATTCCCCTTGTATAACCACATTTTTTTCAGTCCAATTCCCATATAGAGGGATGGGTGTTTTTTTCGCTTGATCTAGGTTTTTGTATAGAAATTTTCACTTGATGTCACAGAGATCCTAAAAATAAAAAGGATCCCAAAATATATTATGGAATAATTTGTTAGGCACTTTTAATTAAAAAATAAATATATTCAGTTTATATTAAGTAGGTAATATAGTTATAGAACTCACCTTCCCGCAGTGAGCGGAATCGCAAATTTAGGCAGACAAAAGTCACACCTCGTTTGAAAATTGTACGATTGATACCAAAATTGTTTTATGGGGTTTATATTACGAATTTTAAGTAAAAAATTATTCAAGACATAGCAATGCGTAGGATTAACAATTTATTTTATTCAATAGGCAAATGATTGGTTTTTCACACTTCGAACTCGTAATCTAAGACCAAAACAAAAGTAGTAACTTATTTAGGAAAAGAAAAAAAAGACTATCTTGTATTAAAAAATAACACTTTTATTTGCTTACGGAACTTTATGTAAGATGTGTCGTCATTTGGTGAGTTATAATTAAAATTAATCGTCCAATTCTAATCAAAATTTAACTCGGAATCAGAGGACTCGCACAGGCTGAGTAGATTTACAACTTCAGGAGATAAAAGACCAATTATGTTTTGCGCAAGATCTCGATGAGCAGTGATGACGAGGATAGAAGATATCAACTCCATGTGAAATAAGTCGGCCAGTGCTGCAACTCTTCTAGTCCTTATTCCTGGCTTCTTGGGCCTCTTCTGACAGTCAACCGACCTGTAACAAGGCGCCTTTTATGATTGCATAAACACGAATTAAGAGTTTATGGCTGCTGGCTGGCATATAATACCATTTAGACAAAACAATGTGCTATTTCACAATGGCAAATGAGAATTACTTTAACTTCCCTGCATCAATTAGATAACCAGATGACGGAGTCGTTCGTCCAGGTTTATGCATCTGATCTTCATTCTGAGATATTAGGGGATATTTCTGAGCAAATTTCATCTACAATCAGCTACAATCCTACTTGCCTGGTAAATTCGCCTGGGGATCTATAATTATATATGTAATTATCTGTAAATTTAAAGGGGCTATGAAGGAAAAAAAAAAAAAAAAAAGCTGAGAATTTTCGTTATATAAATTTAATATTAACAAGGAAATTATAAATTGGGGGATACATGTTACCGGGCTTGAGATTCCATTATTTGAAACACGTGCGAATCAGTCAGCAAATAGCTCATCAATTTTACTCCTACGACATTTGGAATAGTTGCTTATTAAGATGATTTTTATTCACTTCTGAGCTATTATTGATTTTAAATTAATTTATTTTTATTCACTGGTCCTGATTTGTATTTTTTATTTTTTTATTATTTTTCAAAATATTTTTAGATCGTGATGGAACAGTCTCCTGTGGAAAAGTCTGAAATATGTGAGTACTACAGAGGCAAACACGTAATGCTGACTGGGGCTACTGGTTTAATGGGAAAACTTATTATTGAAAAACTACTAAGATCATGTAAGCCAGCAATGATTTATCTATTAGTGCGAACTAAGAACTCAAAGAATCCACAGGACCGGTTTGACGGATTAACGGAAACTCAAGTAAGGATGATTTTTTTTCTCACATACAAATATATTATTTTGAAGTGTATGCTTCAAAAACTGCATGAAACTAATCGTCCTGATTATTACTAGTGTTGATATAATAATGAACTTCCTATAATTTTTCATTTTTAAATTAGAATCTATAAATCGTTCTAGACTTACAAGCTTTATTAGTAGGCAGGTAACAATGTAACTGATAATTATAGTAACGGTTATAAATCGCAGAGATTTTTTTATTTTTCATCAAATGTTTACTATAAATACATATTGAAATAGTCTCTACCGGGATTGGATAACTGTAATTCGTAATGCATTACTGCGATAAGCAAATTTTCAATTTTATATTCAGTATCGTTAACGTGAGGGGAGCTTCTGCAGTTCACGTGTGATTCAGCTGGAGGAATTGGTTTACGATGTTTGTTTTTAATAATTTGTATTCATTTAGGGTAAGTTCTTGACGAATTTTCATACCGGCGTTCCTAAGGATTGCTTGATTCCTTTTTGACGATGGGAATTTTTCAATTGCGTCTATTTTTGCAGAATTTAAACAGATACCTTCAGGTGTTATTATATTACCTAAGGTATGGGGGTTCCTTTATTAAGAACTACCGACCTGTATGGGACAGGTGATTTTTACACAATTTCTGGAACACTACTTCGAGATGTTAGAGGTGTGCGACAATCCAGGATAAGAAGATAATAATCTTTAATTTAACAAAATTTTGTTAGTTTAGCACAGCATCACATTTGTATTACGTTGGAAGGTTCGCGGCACAATACATAATTCAAAACGAATTATAGGAAATTCATAATGTGCCGTTCCTATAGATTACGTCCTTTTCACAATAAAGTTAATCCATTTCAATGCGTTTTTTGCGCAACTTCCGTAGTTTCTAACATTCCAAGTGCTACTAAATAATAGTAAAAGCATGTCTATTATAAAATGACAAAGATAATTATTTAAATGTGGGTTTGGCTTACCCTTGTGGCTGAAGTGCCCTAAAACAAACAAGTCGTTAATAATAATAAAGTTTATTTTAAATTCAAACATATACCTCAAAAATTACAATAAATATAATATTTCTAAACGGCAACCCTTATTTATGTAATGGGTCACTAGTGGGGTTGAGGGTGACTTGAATTTACTAAAATGATGCAAACCAACACTGCAGCCTCAACCATTGAATAGTTGCAATGATAAACATATATATATCTCGGGCACCAGAGGGTAGTTTTAGTAGTTTCGTAAATGTAAATAATTAAAAAAAGAGAAAAATAGTTTATGATTGATATAAACAATTTTAGCCGGAAAAAAATATGTTTTTTATAGAATAGGAAAAATATGATCCTTTACCTCTACGTCTTATTTCAGCAGGTTTTTGAATATGCCTCTTAGATATGTAAGCACGCTGCTTTTTCTGTTTTTTTTTTTGTTTCATTATCCCCTTGTTACAAAATAGAGATTCTATTATACAAACGAATCTATTTACAATTGCTTCATTATATTTCCTGTAGCTTGGCTACATTTTATACAAATTCTGTTTTCTACTAATAGTGATCTGCATTGTACAAAAGTATAATAATGTACATTATACAATAATGGATTGAATTTATTACAAGTGATGAGGCTCGCCTTATTTATCATAGACCTAAAACTAACTTACATCTTACAATAACTATCTAACTTACAATACAAACTTGTATTGTAAACCTAATTTTCCCCGACAGTTTGTTGCCATCGATGTGAGAAGGATGGTAGGGTCATAGTGTTAAATACTGGGTTTGTGAGGTGCTGCAACGAGTCAAAAAACTTAATGTGTCTCCGGTGGATGAACTCACCCATCAACGGCACACCAAGCAACGGGTGCAGGACGGCGTTCTTTAACCTCTCAAGAGAGGTATGTCGGACCACTTTTTTCAATATCCCATTCTGGAATGGTTGGAGACTTTTAGCTGTATTGTCAGTCATGTGGGTAAAGATCGGGGCACGGGACAGCAGAGATGGGCGGAGCTACATTTATACATCATCAGTTTGAGACGCAGCGACAGGTTGGGTGAAGTTAGCAAGTAAGCCGGTAAGACCTGTGTCGTATTTTTTCTATTTTGTTACTAAAATGGGTAGAGAAATGGAGATGCCATACATTGAGAATGTAACTATTTTTTTTTTCATACCCCCTTGTTACAAAATTATTACAGAATTCAATATAGATTCTACAAATGAATGGTACTTTGTTTATTTATACAGTCCATTCATTTGCTTTCCCATTGTTCACCAGATTCTATTTCACCAGATGATATTTTTATGACCAATTTAATTTAATTTTAAACTTAATAAATATTTAGAAAGTGCAAAGAGGTTCAGGGTCTTCACAGGTAGTAATGGTTAATTGACCTAGGCCTACAGTATAGGTAGTTGTAGGAGTGGGTGAGTGTGCAATGGCAGGTAGTTCCATTTGTTCTAGACCAGCCCATTAGTTATGACCAGAAGTTGCTTCTAGGACAGCTATGAGTTAGATGAAAGAATTAGTGTGAAACCTGTGGAAAAGAATCAACCCATCCAGCACCGGACAAGATGTGACGGCAGCGAGATCTTTCAAAACTGAAAGCTTATGTCACCATGTGTCTGTAAAATATTTGCCGGTTGCAACAAGGTGTTAATGAATAAAAATTTTATGTGTGACAGTAATTTCAATTCGCTTTATAGCGACGCCATTGCATTGAGCTTTATTGTTACAGTTGTTCAACAGACTGCGGGAGGAAGACCCAGCAGCCATCAACAGACTGACGATGATTTCTGGAGATGTTTCCGCATCTGGACTTGGTCTGTCACCTGCTGATGTTCAACTTTTGGTCAATAAAGTGCAAATAGTAATCCACGGTGCTGCCACGGTCAAGTTCAACGAATCTCTGTCTTTGGCAACCAAAATCAACGTTTTGGGAACCAAGACCGTGCTTGAGCTATGCACCAAGATGAGCAATTTAGAAGTATCATGATTTTTATTATTTAAAATATTTTAATTTTACATCGAAGACAACTTAATTTAATTCCTCTAAATATAGTTACAAGAAGAAAATAATGAATAATAATAATTGAAAGATGCTTGAGGGAGTCAACCTAAGTTTGTTAAAAGCTTATTAAATATTTTTGATAAAAAATAACTTGGTATTTCGATGAAAAATACATCATTTTATTATATCTCCTCTAACCATCTTGGTAAAAAACAAAACAATTAATAGAAAAAGAAACTTTTTCAAATAGACTGGAACGATATTCATTACGTGATTTATGTTGTCAGCGTTTTTAATCTTTGAGATTCTGAAAGAAATCACCATAATTACAAAACAAATTATTTTTCTGCCGATTAGGGGCTATTTTTAATTGTCACAATATTTTAAAGAAACTTTTCTCCGCCAACATGGAATTATATATTTTATATCTGATAAAAAACAAATGTAAACAACTACAAAAGAAACTTTTCTAAAAAGACTGGAACGATATTCATTACGTGATTTATGTTGTCTACGTTTTTAATCTTTGAGATTCTGAAAGAAATCACCACAAGCAATACAACAACGGTCGAAATGGGATAAACACAAATGTGGAAGGAAGAATTATTTGGTGGTTTCGTTGAGGCATGAGATGTTGTGAATGGTTAATTTTGTTGGACATATAGTATGATTTATTATTGGCAAGTGAGATTTGGAGTTGATAGCATCGAAAGTTCTAGGGGGAGGGGTCACAAATACTAAGAAATGAATAGGATGTTTAGCGATCGGAACGACTTCCATCTAAATTTGAAATTATTTGTTAATATTTCAGGCAGTTGTTCATATTTCAACAGCTTACAGCCATTGCCCCAAAAAAGAGATAAAAGAAGAGTTCTACGAAACGCCGATGTCTCCAGAAAACCTCATCGAGCTGACCGAATGCTGCAGTCCTGAGGTAATCGACATGCTATGCACTCGGTAAGAAGTGGCTATCATCCTAACCAATATGATGTAGGATATTAGTTAAGTGTCGTCATCGCCTGTACCTTGTGGCCTAGGTTCAACGCCTGATCCCTACTCCTTTATTTGTTATTTTCTAGTAAATATAAATCTGTAGGCCTTAAAAGAATAAACCGACGTTGTAAGTATGCAACTAACACTCGCGCCGTTAGTAAAACCTGGATTTCCTCAGTGTCGTGCACGATTGCCTAACGGTAGACCGACTGAGTCTTGAATTGAACAGAGGACGGGTAGTTCCGCCGATCATAAGGTAAAAGCATGTCTTGAGAAAATTACTGTTTATTTTTATTTTACTCACGCTGTTTCTGTATTACTACTTGCGACCATAAATATAATAATAATAAAACATTAAAACTCGTTATCACTTCGATAAAGTACATTTTTGAAAAATACTGCAGTGGCTCATTCCCATGAATGTTTTATGTCCAATTCTCCGGAATTAAGTGAGATTTTTTAATTTGGCTGGTTAAAATCCTTTGAAAAACAAATATATCTAAAGAAATAGCTCAATAAAAACGAAAACAAGAGAACTCCTGTTGCCTAATATCCTTCAAACAGTTAAAAAAATAAGAAACTTATGAATTAGTCAAAATTCTTGATATGACAGCAATCCAATACTTTCTTGAAGTTTTTGAATGCGTACATCCATCTACTTCAATCCCACAGAGGTTATCTCTTATAATACACAAGTACTGATATATTTATGAAATAGTTCAAATTGTATCCCCTTATGGAATTATTAATAAATAATAGACCTCTTTATTTTCTAATTCCATCAGTGAGTTTTCTTATGAAGTAACTCTTTCTTTCTAAAAAAGGTTGGATTTTATAACAAATCACAACCTGTGTAATTTAAATGCTGTACAGTAACTCCTTTAATAACCACAATATATTTGTTTACAGTAAAAACATTGGGCAGAACAATGACATAATAATAATGAATCTATTAAGCATCGTTCGACTTTTAAATGGAACTACCATACAAGTCTTAAACATAAAATGTTATGTTTATAAGTCAAACAGATAAACCATAATCTCCAAGGTAAAGACATGGTTAAAAAAAAAAGGGTTTTTGTTTTCAGAAAAAACCAATGAAACTTCTAAAAAATTATTTCAAAGTACATTTTTGTTTCTAATGTTGTTTAAATAAATACACATTTTAAATACATGGTCATTAAAATTATCCTATGGATTTTTATAGTTCATATATGTACATTGACAAGTTATTTCAAAATAAACATCTTTGAATTATGGAGGTTGATGAGAGAAGTTGGTAGTAAATTGTTTAATGTAGTAGATTTATAAGTTTTTTTTATTGATTATGATTATTGACTAATCATAACTAAGATAATTTTTTTCCAGATTAATAGGCAAGTGGGCAAATACTTACGTATTTACTAAAGCAGTAGCTGAACAAATTGTGAGAGAAAATATTAGATGTTTGCCCATAGCCATCTTTAGGCCTGGAATAAGTGAGTGTTTTACTGAGTTTCAATCAAATTTTTGCTACAGTAAATAAATTACCTTTTGTATCTAAGATATAAAAATTTTGTAAATGGAATATGTTTTTGGGGAATTTACTTAGTATAAATCATGAAATAGACCCACCCATCACATATGAAAAAACAGTTTCAGGTAATATTTTTTTTAGAGCTTCACATTTATTGTTTTAATTTATCACATAATTATAATTATTGAGCAATATTATTTATTCGATGTTTGTTTTTCGAATTACAATGAATGTCCAAGAAGGTCAAATAATTTAACAAACAAGGGGTCTTCGCTCATGTCATGGTCTCACAGGAGTGGAATTGTTTTCCAAATTGAAAGAGTTGTGTGATAAAATCTTTAAAAAAGAATAAAACAACAAAAAAAAAGACAAATTTAAAAATCTTCCTTTTTTATGTAAGTACTTACAACGAGAAGTGATCCTGTGCCTAACTGGATAGACCAACTATATGGACCAATAGGAATTGCATATGGATGCTCTTTAGGGGTAGTACATGTGATTAGGCTGAACAAAGAGGACAGAGGAGAGTTTTTGCCTGCTGATATGGCAGTCAACTGCCTTCTCGCCATTGGGTACAAAACAGCAACTTTGAGGTGAGTAGTATTTTTTAATCACCAATAACTAAAAAGATAATTTTTATTTTAAGCTGTCTCAATGGTGATTAACATATGCAACTAATAGCTAAAAGCATGTGTGTTTAATTCTTAATCCCACCCATGATGATTTTTCAGTGGGGGATCGGTCCAGTAGCGGTTTCTATCGGTTTAAAAAGAGGAAATGAGTAGCCAAATTAAATAAATAAGTAGCCAATCTAGTGTAGAAAACTGAAATAAAAGAATACAGAAAATATCCTAGCAATGATCTTGGTAGTTTTTCAGCATTATTTAGTAATTACAGTGGTAGCCTCAGTTAGCCTCATTTCTTTATGAGGATTTTTTTTATTTTTAAATTTATTGTTTCAAATATTTACATGTTTTCTCTGAAACACAATTCTGTAAATATGTGTACACTACATATTTGTTATAATATTAGTGTGTTGCATTGTAAGTGCTTAAATGAAAATTAGGAAAAATATTTAAAAAATTGAGTTTTTACTAAATTTAATAAACTTAAAACTGTTGAACCATCTATATTAATATTAAGCATTTAGAATAGTATCATTATGCTCTAGAACCACATATTAATCCAGAGATATATTAAATTAATTATTATAAAATAAACCTCTATTTGTTATAAAATTTTATGAATGTCCTTTTACTTTACATCTGAGTTATAATAATGGTAATTAAGTATAGAAAAACATTAAAAAAAAAGTAGATACGTTGTAGTATAGAATAGAATAAAAAAAAAGTATTCTGTGTACAACTCCCCTATGAATAATAATAAAGTACACTTAATGAATTAATTTCTGGTAAACAAAAAGAAATATCATTATAAATAAAAAGGACAAAGTAAAATAAAGTGTAAACCTGCATCAGCAATAAAAACAATGTAATAATAGATTGTTTAACAGCATTCAGTAAATAAAGTTATAGATGGATCATTATATATTAAAAAATAAAACAAAAACAATATGAAGAAGTCAGTAAAATACGAGATTGAATTAAAATAATTCATAAAAAATGAAATTAAATAATGCTTTTAAATTATGTAATATAACATATACATAAAAGCTAAATATACAACAGTAAAAACCCAGGAAGGTGCCAGTCAAACATTTTAAAAACCTTTTTACCTTCTTATTTATGAAGAATAAAAGTACATTCATAAACATTTCTTAAAGAATAATAGTTCATATTATAATGTTTCAATTAGTATTAGCTCAGGGTTGGTACTGTATGGTGCATTTTAAATGTTTCATATTCACAAAAATGGCTAGAGAGTTTTATCTAATTACATAATATAAATAAATAATAATTAATAATATCAACACTAAAAGATGGATGTTAGGAATCTTCGATGTTAGGGAATGAGTTGGTTTCCTAGCTCATGGTGGTTTCTATCTCTCTGGTCTCAAACATGTGGCCTCTGTTCAACACATAGACCAGTATCATGACTCCTGGACAACATAACTCACTCACCATGACAAAAGACTAAAAGCCTAAACCTCTTTCTCCCTGTATTCCTCACCCAAAATATCTGGAAATCCCAGAAGGTAGCCTTGGTATCTGGGCCTTGGTGGCCAAGCACTATCCAAATTATTATATTACAGCTATGAGGTACAAGGTATTAAAACTTTGAGTTTGATATTACCTTAACAGCTATTTGGTCATGACCAGTGGCATCAGTGCATGTTCAAAGAGGTTATAAGGTCAGTGAGAGAGACATAGGTGAAATAATATCATTGCCATTAAATGAGGGCTCACAAGAAATATAAAGGATAAGGGAGGTGGTGAAATGATTGATGAAACCGATCCAAAATTATAGTTTAGTTCAGCAGGTGAAATTGGGAATACCTCTAACGAGGAAGCACCAGAGGAGTCTGGGAGTTTTTGGAGGAGTTGCTATTTGGATTTGGGATAACGAGCAGCGGAGAGGGTTTCAACCACTGGACTGTCACCTGGGTCAAGTTGCAAAGTACCTTGAACACCTGATAGTCATCTACAAGCGTATGAGCAGCCTCACACCTTCCTAGCATAACCACAGAGCAGGCCGGCTACAAAAGGTAGTGGTTTTCAGGGATGCATGGGCATCAAAGATATTAAGGAGGATGCCCGGCGATAAGGATGTCCACCATGGAGGCAATTGTGGAGGGGGAGTAAAGGGGCTTCAAGATCAGGTAGAATGTTTTTGGAGGTAAGGGCGTCCAGATTGTGGAAGTTTACGTTTTAGGAGGAAAAAATGGGGTATGGATATTATAGGAAATTTGGGTTAGGATATGAGAGGAGAGAAACACATTCCATAATGTATTATATTATAATTAAATATAATTAAAATTCACTTCCTGTCTAGTATAATGTAATGAGAATGAAAATATCACTAGCTAGCTTATTTTGTTGATCAGGCAACAAGATAAAGTGTCTATCTACAACTTTACAAGCCATCCTGAGAACCCAGCCACATGGGGTCAGATGTTCCGTTGTATGAGAGAGAGAGCGAGTGAAATACCATCTTCCCAGACATTTTGGTACTACTCAATTGTCATAATAAGAAATAAGATCGTCTATTACTTTGTGGCATTTTTTCTTCACACAGTGCCAGCACTCTTTGTCGATATATGTTTTATTTTGCTGTTTAAAAAACCAAGGTAATCCTGCAATATCTTTTACCTTTTAATGTAGTTCTATAGTGTTTTTTTTGTTCTTATTTCTTTTAATTAAAATTTATTAGTACAAATAAACATTAAGTTATAAACTTTTGATAAGCTAATGCCATCAGACTACTTCCTTTTCTTCTGATCATAGATACTCTTTATATTTCATTCCTAAGAAGTACACTACAAAAGAAGGTAAAAAATAAGCCGGATCAGTCAGAGTTGCCATTATTGCAGTCACCCATCCAAGTACAGAACACACTTGGCATTGCTTAACTTCACTAACGGAATGGCTCCCCTCTCTAGCCCACAGACTTCTCAATTTCCAATAATTTATCAAAGCATATTTTTCAGAAGTTTTTATTTATGCCAAATAAGTTTTGTTTCTAGAGGAAACAAGTCCCAAAATAAAATACACTATTATATTTTATTCTAAATTTAGTGTTTTCAACCACCTTAGTAGTTTTTGTACATAAAATACAACCAGTGTTATATCATAAGATAAAATATTGATGAGGAAAGCAACATTCAATTTTATTTTTATGTACAGATTAGGTATGTATTTTTATTTAGTATTTGGCATAATTTATCTTGCAATATCATACAAACAACATAATCCAAATTGACAGTAACAGTTGTTATATAATGATTTCTTATGAAGTTACAAATAGATAATTTTTCTTTTTAGTTAATCAGGTATACAAGGATGACAAATCAATGATAGCATAGCAGTTTAATTATTAAGTTCCATTAGTGTTATTATTCACTTCATTTCACCCTTCAATAAGATTTAAATAGTCAACATCACACTTCAACCATCTCATACTAGGACCTGATTCAGACATTCATAGTAGGACAAAAAGTCTTCTATCAATAAAGTTGATAAAAATCTAACAACTCTTACTTTTACTTTCATCTTAAATTTTTATAAGTCTATCTATGCTGATTTCCTAAAAAATCCATCTCATTTATAAATTTACAGCTAACTATGAACTTAAATTACTTTCAGGGCCTTAAAAACATATAAAAAAATTCACAATGCGATGGATCTAGTTGGGTATTTTTCCACAAATACTTGGAAATTCTCAATAGACAACACAATTGATCTCTGGAAAAGTCTTAATAGTAAAGACCGAAAACTGTTTGATTTTGACATGTCATCCCTTGACTATGAATCTTTCTTACGAGGAACTATTGATGGTGTAATGGTGAATTTTCTGAAGGAGGATGAAAAGAAAATTTCCTACAGAAAGAGAAGATATTTCATGCAAGTATCCAAATTACTTCAAAAATTATCAAGGAAAGTTATTATGGACATCATAAACAATGATTTTTTAATGAAAATTTTTACTTTTCTGTTGCATTACAATAATTTTGAACATATTAGTTGAAATACATATTATGTTTTTGAAATGTCAATTATTAGTAAAATTAGAACTATTGACTAATTGTGGCAGCATTTTCCAACAGATTTTCCAAATTATTCATCTTTGTAGTGTTTTTCTTGATATATTATCATCACTTCAGATTCATTATAGACAGTTCATACATACTTGTCTATTGTGAGTCTTGTCTGAATCTGGTTACTCTCTACTTCTTTAAGAATTCAACAAAAGAGAATATTTTTTATCAGGAGAAGCATATTCACTTGCTTTTACTATTTCCATTGGTTCTAAGACACAAGGAATGAAAGGGTATATTTTGGTCTTTTGTGGCAAAAGATTAAATCTTAGCCCGTAATATTCTGATGACTTTGAAATTGAGTCTTCCTGTAAGACCTGCTTACATCACTGCCTGGTGTAGGTAAATTATATTATTGTATATCGTACTGCATTAATGATTAATTAAAAGGAATTAAACTTAAAAATCATGGGGTGAAGGCTACAATATAAATGTAAGATAAATATTATTTAAATTAATTAAGTCCTCACAGGCTTTTAGGCTCTAATTTGTGTTGTTTTCATAAATTAATATGCCAAATTAAATATTAACATGCTTACAAATAATAATCCAGCTATAAAATTATATGATATGTAATATTCTTTCAAAACCTCTTTCTTTGAGTACCAATTACTTCTCATGATGTATGGATATTTATTTTTTATTTATATTATTGTGCTGCTTATTGGTCAAAATAAACTCTCCCATTAAAACAGCATATATTTTAATGCAAAAATAGTTTATTTATTTGTGTTTGATCTTTATGATAAATTTCCTTTATGATTCTATAATCTTGGTTGGAGTATAGAAGTAAGTTTAAAAAGTGGGATAAATTTTAAAGGTGTTTTTATTTCTATTTAATGCAATAGACTGAAGTTAAGTTAGAAGTGACTTTAATTTCCCTAAAATTATAACCATTTTTATTTATGGAGATTGACCTAGTTAAAACAAGGGGACTCGTATATTTCAATTGTGCCATTTTTTCCCACCCTCTCTTATTAACTGTTATCACTTGGCCAACTGAACGGCCTTTGTATTTCTAAAAAATCCTGATCTAATAAAAGTTAATTAATCTTTTTATTTTTTAGGCTATATCTAGTCCATCAGCTAGCTCAGTTGGCCATCTGTATAGCACCATGTTGGTACATATGGAGGATAGTGATTGATCAGCTAACACTAGAAAAATGATTGAAATCTATAATATGATACCATAAATGACAGGATTTCCCAATATAATTGCTATAATATATCCCTTATATAAATAAATATATTTAGGTTTTAAGACAAATACTGATGATGTGTTAAAAAAACAACAACAGGATTAATATTATAATTATCCAATTATTGTTCTTTTTAATGTAAATATATTTGTTAATTATTAGTTTTATTTTTGCTTCTTAATAAATATGTCACCCTTAAGGTATTTTAATAGAAATCCAATGAAAGGCTTGGTTATCACCAGCAAAATTTATTCATAAACTTTTCATTGTTTCGCCATGTAAAAACGTCTTCAGGTCTATAAAAAATAGTTAACAACAAATATTTTATACAGTTATCAGTAACAAAGAAAATGTTAATATAACCAAATTTAAATGAAAATTTTTTATCTAGTTTTGCGTGGACACTTACTTATTTATCCCAATTTTATATTAGACAGAAAAAAAATGAATTCATTCATAATGTAAAGACAAAGTAATTTTGTTTACTGGTAATTATGAATATACGTAAAGTATAAAAATTGTCAAGTAAAATCTTATACAAAATTCACTATAATATTAATTCAACTCAAAACTTGATTATAAACAACTTTTTTAGGTTCACCTGCTGAAGCAAGAATAGATAAATGTTTGGGTGAACCACTTTTGAGCTAACAACATAAAATTCTCCTTGGGAGAAAAATGGTGTCCTCAAACCTATTCTGCTCTACATAATAAGTTCCCCTCTCATGTTTAAGAATTTATTTCCCATTGAAAATTGAAATCTTTTAAAGTTAAAAGGGAGATCAGTCACAATGAGTGGGATCTGTGGGATAAAAACTGTTTCACCCACTCGTTTTCTTAAGATAGTCACTTCAATTACATTACCCACCATATTATTAACCAACAGCCTTATGCCGTTACAAAGTTTTGTTTGCATGTTCTCAGAGAATCTACCAGATCTACTAAAATAATAGATAGTCAGATAGGCCTTAATACATATGCCTGTAATACATATATTTTGTAGAGTTTGAAAAAAAAAACCCTTATGTTTTTTAAGAAAACAATTGTATCTAATCCCAAAATATAGATGATGGAAGTGAAGTAAAATTCTTATGTGACAAATATTCTTAGAATAATAATTGGAAAAAATTTAGATCTTCTATATACTAAATGCATAGCAAATAAAATCATCAGAAAAAAAATTAATTATCCTAATCTTATTTTTCATTTATTCTATTTTATTTTTCAAAAATGAGCACCTAGTCATATAACACATTAAACAAAATATATGAATCTCTGATTTTACTTTGGTTAAGTAATATAGATGATAAATTTTATTATAAAGTGTTATTGACAGATTCAGGATTGTTAAAATACATTGCAGTTTAAAATTTATATTTATAAAATACTTTCTTACATCATAATAATTAAAAACAAGTTTATAACATAATAATAAAAATTATACCTATATCATCCCTTCATATATTATTTTATATACAATTATAGGTCTAAAGTATCGGTTCATATACCAGCCTTTCGACAAAAAAAACCCAGAATTTTTTCAGAAATAGAAAACCAAATTGGTATTTTTTACAAACATAATTGTCAATAAATAATATATCAACTGTAATAACTGGAAAATATCAACACTCTAAAGTGTTTGAAAACAAGTCCTTAACAATACTTCATAATTTCTGGAAAATATTGGTATTGTGTTCGACCGATTTCTTCCATTCCTCAATGATGACCACCACCTACATGTATTGTAAATTTGAAACATTGCATTTTCTTACTGGTTTCCTTGAATGATCCCAAACATATGCTATGGAGTTCATGTCTTAGTGATCAAGGGGTGTGCCATAATTTATTTGACACAATACACAGAACCCACATTTTTATTTTTAAGTGTTATGATTTGAGTAGGTAGAAGATGCATTACATTTTCCAGTACTGCTCTCAAGTTTTCCCCGGAGTATGTGAACATACATTTCTTAGTTCATATGTCTTTAAATAAATTCACGAGAACATGCACCCTTGGCATTGATACACCACACCAAATCATGAGAGACTTCAATAAAGGTTTAGATAAAAAATGAAGATTTTATGAATATTAATAATTTAATTCCAATTGTATGTTAGTATCTTGGTCATAGTTCAGTAATGCTAACAGCTAGTGTATTTATAAATTTATTGAAGGACTAATGAACCACTTAATGTATGCCAGCATGCTCTGAAGTAAACTTGCAAACAGTACTGGAAAAGTAGGGATTAAGAAATAATACATATTCTCTAAAATATTTTTTCCAAATAAAAATTTTAGGTTCTGAATATTGTGCCGAAATGATTGGTGGTCCCTCCTCCATCCCTCTAACATGAATAGCATTGTCCATATTATGCTGTTTGCCTGAGATTATTTTAATAAAACAGTAAGAACTACCCATGTTTTGAATTTACTTCTAGGCAGACATGGCGGTATGAAATAAATACTTGCTTCTTGCACCTGCAAATTGATGACCTCTATAGATGGATGTATTAAAATTAAATTTTTTATAGAGACGGTATATGGTCGAACAATGTACTAATATTTCAAAGAAATTGAGAATATCTATTGTTAAGGAAGTGTGCCCCAACATTTTTAACTGTTGATAATCTGTTGATTTTTTGACATGTTATCTTTTCGCTGGACTTTATAACTATTATATAATTTTTTCTCAAATACAAATTTTGTTCACTTTTTATTTTTTTTACAAAATATTTTCTGTTTTTTATTGTCGAAAGACAGCTGCCTGAATATTTATGACTTTGACTGTATATATGTTTAGCTAAGTTGTTTCCAGATAATAAATATACACATTTAATATTTAGGAAACTTCTATTTTAAAATACAGGTATTTATATTGAAAAAACTTATAATAGTCCAATAATTGAAACTAATTTATGATTAACATAACTAACATATTTCATTATCATCTATGCATATTTAAGATGAATTATAAGGAAACAATCTTTAACAACTTACTTTAAAATTAAATGTTTTTTTATGATAAATACCAAATTAAACTAGGTCACAGATAGGTCTCCAGTATAACTTTTTGTTTTTCATGACATAATGTTGCTATAATACATAAAAACATACATTAAAAGTCACTGACTTGCACTGACCTACTAATTAAGGTGGTTCAGGTGTCCTGTTACAGCTTCAATTTCATTAAGTTATTAATTATACAAATGCCATGAATAAAAAAACCTCAAACATAAACTCAAAAATATTTATAAACTCAACAAATCAGGAATGATGATAGGCTCCTCTATATGTTTAAAAAAGGACCACCTGGTCTCTGTAAGACTCTTTAAAAGAATAATAATATACTATAAATATTTTTAATACTTATTAGATTATAAAAAGAATGAATAACCAACGTAAACACCAAACTACACATGCAAAAAATACCATCTGAACTATCCGATGTGCAGCTAGTAGACTGAAAAAATTTTTATAATTAAATTATGGTCTATAGACAGATGAAGTATACAAATGTTAAAAAAGTTAAATAAGCTTACAGAATCCTTTTTCTTCTAGCATAGGGTATTGTAGTCCGATCCTCTTTGACCATATATAATCTTATCCCATCAACATAATCCGTGAGGTATGATTTGAAATCAAGAGAGGCCATATCAAAATCGAATAATTTTTTATCTGTTTCTGAAAGACTTTTCCAGAGGTTTTCAGTGTTTCTTATGGAGAAATTCCAGTCAGTAGTTGAAAAAAAAGATAGTAATGCAGAAACTTTATGTATTTTCTTGTAAGTTTCAAGGGCCCTAAAAGTTATTGTACATTAGGACATATGTATGTCATAATTAACAGAAATATTCCTTAATGAAATAACTAAAACAAGTTAAATTATTTTATCTCTTACATAGGCTTCCTGAAAGCAACAAGTAGGCCCATGTCTACAATTAAAGCTGGAAGAGTGTGTAAAAGAAACGTCAGGAAAAAGAATGCAAGCTGGCTCTTGACAAGTGTACAACTGCAATACCATACTCCCTTGGAAGGGGGAACTTCTGCAGCTCTATTGAAACATATATTCATGTATTCTCCCCATGTTATTGGATTATCGGGACTTGTGCAAAAATTGTAAATAGGATTATCTTGACAGTGCCTGAAAATACACAAAAATCTTATGAAAAGTCTTTCATCAAGTATCATAAATGAATGAATGGAAGTGAAATAAAAAATACCCTATGACTTCATATTTCTGTCATCAATAAAATTTAAAAAAAGACCTAATAATATAATTAATATTGCTTACAGCATGAAATACAATCTTTCAATCATTTTGATAAATAGGAATTAGTTTCACAGCCAGGATTTAACGGGACCTTTAAAATGGAGGAAATGGCTCCATACTTCTTATATATTTCGTACATACATACATAATACTAAAATATAAAAAATACACATAAATTTAATATTAATCAAATTACATTGTAAAATATTTCATATTTCTTATATTTTCTTTTAAAAAATTGAGTCCTTTTACAATCAATTTTTGTAACTTTTCATTAAGCGATCCTCATTTCATAAAATTAGGCATATTCTTGTTTCATATTCAATTTAAGCAAACAAATTGGATGATGTATATATTCTTATTTTACATGCAGAACAGTGACAGAAAGGGTGATAAAAAATTAACTTTTTACAAATTTTTTTTGTCTCCTATTTACGCATTTGTAAGAACTATTGGACACATGTTGAATATTTTGTGATCTAGTATCACTCAAAGTTCCATTGAAATCAGTGGCCTATATCCTCCCCTTGTTAGCGCCTGCCTGCTGGTCTCTAGTTTATGATCATAGGACAGGAATGATCTGGTCTCGACCAAGTGATCACCAATTCCTTCATCTCATTTACATTAAGCTCATTACTTTTCAAACATTGTGTTCACACTATTTGTACTCATTATTGATTTTGATGCGTTATAACATATGCGGTTGCTTATCAGAGATCAATTCCTTGAAGTCACTACAAAATTGTACATAGAGTTTAGGGAGAATGAGCAAGCCCTATGATATACATTACAAACTGCTAAAGATTCTGATTCAATCGCAATAAAAGCTTTAATTTAATAAATGGTGAGTATCACATCATTTGTTAATAAGCAAAGCTCTTAAATAATTTAAATTGCTCTAAAATAATAGATATTAGTAATGTAATAGAGCTCTCAAGTCTCCTAGGCTTTTTCAAACCCATTAGGAGAAAATATTTTATTTGTGGTGAATGTTAACCAAAACAGTGAAAGCGAATAGCCATTCAGTGTACAACAATGTAAAATGTGAGTCTCCTGAGAACCCATAGATGAGTGAAGAGATGGCCAAGAAGGAAGTTGGTTCATTACTTTCTTAATGTGCCCCTACTTTGATTGTGGTCGCACTGAGCATGGTGATATCTCTGGTGATCTTGGATTCAGACTAAAATGATTTGTCCCGAGGAATGTTTGCCTTTCTCTGTTCTACACTCAGGTAAAGTGACTCTATCCTACTTATTACCATCATTATTTCTTATGATTTTTCTTCTACCATGTTATTTGACCTCATCATCCTTCATATATTTCTGAACATCTTCACTTTAAATCATCCATCCACCCACATTTCACTTGTTCACACTCCTTGGGTTTCTATATTCTGTCAAATATCAATGAAATAGCCCATACTTTAAACTTTAAAGCCCGAATTCACCCCTTGTTTAATTATAAGTGACAGAAGTCCCAGAATGAAAAAAAATGAATTATTTTGTGCTGGGGCCATATCTCTTAAGAATAGTAATAAGGTACAGATAAATAATTTCAGTTCTGGCAACAAAAAATTAATAATAATAAGAATACCAAAAAATTTTAAATGAGCCTCGTTTAAAACGGAAATATGTATGACTATGCATAGTTATGAAACATAAAATCAGTGTAATATAAGATTAAATTTATAATAAAGCTACACAAAATATTGTGATTGGCTACTTTCTAAAAAAGTTGTACCTGAAAAATATACATACACAAACACACGTTTCATTATAATAAAATATTCAATTAGATTGTTTACTCACTCTAATTTGCTAGTGTTGTAGGCGACTGCAAGGAGACAATTGACAGTTAAGTCCGCCGGGACAATATCAGCTTTGCAGTCAGGATCACACAGGATCACACGTATTACACCAAGTCCTGAACCCAGACTAAGACCTTGAGGGCCATATAAGTTATCCGACCAGCCAGCCACAGGCTCACTTTTAGTTGCCAGAACTGCCAACAGTTAAGGACAAAATATTCAATCCTTTGAAGGATTATGAAATATTGAAAAGATTAAAGGAAGGACATAGTTAACAGTAAAATTATTAATCATAAAACTTCACTAACATACTAAACAATTGCAGAGAAAAGGTCACGTAAAAACATTGCTGATAAAAAATATTTTTCTTACAATAAAATAATTAGACCTTAGGTCTTGGGTAATAATGTTGTGAAATGTGATTACTTAAAACAATGATATAAGCTAATTTATGACATTATAAATCAATTCATCTAACATTAATTGGTTTTCTATTTTGTATTGAATAGCTGCTAAATAATGGAACTGTTCTGTAAAAAATCAAATATTAATAATTAGTTCAATAATTGGAAGTGATTAAAATATATATATCTGACAGAACCCCTACAGGTAAAGTGTATTTGCCCTAGACACATAGGGTCCATAGGGTTTTAGTTTTTGATATGTGTAAATAAGTAATTATTATATATTTTAATTTTACTTATAGCTTTAGTTTAGAGGCACTCTGGTGTCAGATAACTTTATAAAAACATTTCACTCAATATAATGAAATTTATTCTAATGATTTTTTTTATCAAACTCTATTAGAATTAGATTGATTTTAAAAAAGGAGTTTAGTGTTCAAATAATTTGAATAAAGGTAGAGCTTTTGATCTGGCCACAAAGGCCCAAGTATCCTTTTGTACCATTGTTTTTCCAGGAGTTTTGGATGGCAGGTTGCCAAAAATAGCAGGGTTGTCTTTTCCTTTTATTTAAGCAGTTCAGAGAGTCAATGAGTTAAGTTATTCAGCAAACATAAGGTCGGGTGTAGAAGACATGTTGAGACCAGAGGATAAGCACCAAAAGGAATGGAGACCACCCACCACCCAACATTAAAGAATATCCTTGTTGTCCAAAAACAATTTGATGCTGTTTTGAAAACGTTAAAATTATATTTTTTAGAAGAAAATGTTCATCATGCTTATTACATTATATTTATATAATCAATAGTAGGCTGTTTGATATCATTCAAATTTACTTTAAAAAAAAATGCTATTTTTTCTGAAAAACAATCAAATGAAGTACTTTAGGTTAAAATAATCTACTTACTAATAGCTGGCCTAAACACAGCTATAGGAAGACCTCTCCCAATTCTTCTCACAACCTCTTCACCAAATGCTTTTGTGAAAACATAAGTATTTGGCCATTTACTCATTATACTGAAACAAAAATGATATCTCAAAGCTTTTCAATTCAGAACATCAACCTTGATATCAGTTGGAAATCATTTGCTAGGTCCCTTTTAAGTCTTCAGGATAGCCAGGCCTGGCTCAAGGATAAAAGATAAGGCTAGATAACTGATGGCAAAAACCTCCTCCATATACTAATAACAGAAAGATGAAAAATATAAGGGAAATTAAATAAATAGCCAAACCGGCTGTAAATATGTTATAATAACATCTAATGTCAAGACATTGTTCTTGGGAGATCTCATCACAAATGGGCGGTGATAAACAAAATACAACAGCCTTAGGAACAATGACACCCACATTATAACACAAGTGATAGACCTTCAGCTGAAGAGTTAGCAGGACCAAAGCAAAACGTTTGTTGAAAAAAATGAAGAATTTTCCACATAAACATTCATTAAACTTCTGGTTTTATACTAGTGAAAGAAATTCATGTTTTTCTGCTATTGAAAATATAAACCCCTCTCCTATAAAATATTATTATAGGGAATATGGCTGAAAAAAACAAACAGGTAATATCTTGGCTATTTTTGTCTAATGATAACATATTTAGATGACTACTGCAAATAGAAGCATTTCATTCCATCTTAACACATTACAAATGTAAAAGAGGTTTGACAGCCGAATTCTAAGGAATACATACCTTTATTTCAATCATACTGTCATACTTAATTTAATTTTTAAAAAGTTATTGATAACTCACTGAGGAATTACTGCTTCAAGGTGTTTCTCTTCGCTTAGAGCTATAGCAGTATCTAAAAGCATAGGGCTACCATAAAAAACTTCATCGATATTTTTCCGAGTACAGTTGCTAAAAGCTGTTGAGACACAGACCACAGACTGTAAATAAAATAAAATGTAAATATAACTTTTTTCAGGGACTGTTTCCCGTTAGAATAACAAAACCAAAAATAAAATTGTTTGGCTGATAAGCATAATGATATACTATGTTTTATTATTTTATATTAATGAAATTACATTTTTTTACTAATCCTTTATCTCCGTCTATTTGTCTTCCTCAACTCTTTCCCCTATTTACCTCCTCTTCAATCGTCGAATACTGAGCTTCTCTTCTCCTGGTAAATACCCTTTACTATTTTTATACATGCCAACATTTTTAATCTTGTATAACAGTATCCATGAGTTGCACCCAACCACTCTATTCATAGATATTTTTTGTAATTTTCTTTTGGATTTTTGTTCATTTTTTTTGTGCTTTCTTCGAGGTGAATTCTTTCAGGGGGGAATTCAGAGATGGAAGGAGAATGTTAGATATTGATGGGATTGGAGTTCCAGAGGATAGGGAATGATTAGTTAAAAAAGGTGGATCTATGAGATATAGGGTAGAGGTCGGAAATGAAACACAAGCAGTGAAAAAATATTGTTCATTAAAATATTATATCTTATATGAAAGATCTAACCAGTAATCTAATAAACCAGTAGCATTCCAAAATTTAAGGGGTAATTAAATGGAAAATACACTTGAATACTTACCTGAAGTTTTTTCATCTTAAAGCACAGTTCAATAACTGATTTGGTTCCACAGATATTTATTTGGGCAGCAAGAGCAAACTTTTCATCGAATTTAACAGTAGCAGCTGCGTGTAAGACAATCTGAATTTCTTGAATAAGTAATGTTTCGTAAGAATCCTCTAAGCCAAGGCCTGCTTGAGACACATCGCCAGGAACAATAGTTATCCTGCTTATGAAGTTTGGGTCCTCCTTCTTTAGGCGATCAAATATCTAAATTACATTTAGAACAATAAAACCATAAAATAAGTCTTAAATGTAAATATAAATAATTATACTACATTCAAATCAACATGCCAACAACCAAAACTCTCCTACCAGACATTCGGTCAGCTCCTTGAGCCGTTCCAGTGGCCCAACTGATTTCTTCTCCCTGATAAGTAAATAAACCATTTTGGGTTTACAGACTCTCAATAACTTTTCGAGGACCAATTTACCCATAAAACCTGTTGCACCGGTAAGAAATATGTGCTTATCTCGGTAAAAGTTACAAATCTTAGATTCTTCCATCTTTATTGTAAACCTGAAACTAAAAGCATGAAAGGATAGTATTATAAACTAAAATTTTAAATGCCTTCTTAGGCTAGTGTGCTTTTATTTTTTGGATGTAACCAGTAGTGCAGTTGCACCTCGATCTTTATTAACTTTGGCAAATTAAAATGTCTTAAAAACTTTAAACGTTAATAACTTTTTCCAAAAAAAATAATGACGAATCCCCTCATATACCAGAGAAAACTATCAAAATACCCCAAAAACTTTCTTTACTAAGACTCGGGGACTCCACCTCCCGTTTGCTTCGCTCGCCAACTCCCACGGGGACTCGCTGCTTCAGTGCCATTCCTGTCAGCCATTCCCTGTGATGCCAAGGCCGAGGACTCTGATGAAGTGTATTTATTAACCCTGTTCCTCAAGCATTATTAATTACTCACTTATTGCTATGATGACAAGCTAATCCCTATACATATTATCCAGAGCTTGGAGTGCACTATGTGGTTCATATGACTGACTCTTAAGAAGCGGTTGCTCTCACATTAGCCTCTCCGACGATTCGCATTAAATATGGCCCTTCACGTCCTTTCACGTCAATGTTCTGTGCAATTAAAGAAGCGAAAGCAAAAAGAGATTGTTGTACAATCTGGTATTTTTACGAAAATGACAATTGATTTCCTCGTTTTCCAATATAACCTGTTTTATTTCTTCGTGGTAAGTCTTCTCATGATAAATCATTGGGAACAAGAGATTCCTTTCATTGAAACAACTGTGCTTGGATCTTGAAATTTCGGAAACGTATGTCAAACACAGCAAAAACTACATTTCTTTTCCAAGTCACCAGAGCATTAATAATCGATGTAAAAACTTATTATTATAAATTATTTTTTATTTTTATCTTTCTTTTTCTGCACTAAATTTTTCGTTTTATTCTCGTTATCGTGCCGGTATCCGGCTCTATTGCTACATTGTGTATAATCTTTATCATAGATATCTAGTGGGAAGTTATGTAATCTGCCAATGAGGAAGTGGAACATGGCCATCTTGTGACTGTGATGGTGCGAAGAAGTCTTATGTATCGCTACATCAGTCATTGTGTTTTTCCCGTATATTCTCAATTCATGCGTATTCCCATTTCTGCACACTGTCAGATCTAGAAAATTGATTCTTTGACTTTCGCTGTAAATTTAATGATTTTATTTATTCAGTTTTAATAATTAGATAGATTATTTCATTCTTTATGACTCACCACGAAGCACGACAGTACCTCGTCCACGTATCTCAACCAATATTTGATTTTGCGTTTGTATGGATTTTTGTTAGACAATATATGTAGTTTTTCTAATTCATCTAGATATATTTCCGCGAGTAACGGGCTCAAAGAGCTCCCCACTGCCAACCCTTTAGTTTGTGTGAAGAACTCATTATTGAATCTGTAGTATTCTTTGAGGCACGTTTTCACTAGCGCTCACTACCGGGTTACATTTCTTGCATTGCAGGTATTTTACTAACGAGTGGAATGCCTCCTCGAACGAAACCATGACGCAGTCTTCCGTTAAATTTTCTTTTAATAACATCACTACTTCTGTGGAGTTATGTATTGAAGGCTTCACTTTAAAATTCGTTACAGCTGAAATTCTCATTCTCTTACTTCATCGTGAAATCGAAAACAGGTCTTAATTAATGTCATCCCGTCTTTGTACACTTTTGGTACGCAGTAGTCTCGGAGATGAGGTGAAGTTGGATCAGGCTTTGTGCTACGCACGGTTCGAATAAGTATTACTTAATGCTATGGTAAGAGTGTCTCTAACTGATTTATTATATTTGATAGCTGGGTATTCCTCTAGTAATTGCCCGCCGAGCTCTATGATTACAGGCATAGTTTTATCGGTGTATTAATTTTTTTCACAATTATCATAGATTTGCCTTTTTCTGATTTCAATCTTATTAAATTATTCTCCCCTATTTTGTTATTTGTGTTTTTTATCTGGGAAATTTCTAGATTTATCCCGTTATGTCTGGCTGGATTATTTCTGTTTATCGATTGCTACTCTACATTTGTTAAATACTCTACCGTTGTCAGTAGTGTATTTACGCTAGCCCATTGATTTTGGGATACTTTGTCAGTATCCGGCAATTTTTTAGAAACATTTGTTAATGTTTAAAGTTTTCATAAAATTTGAGGGTCTTAATTGTAAAATAAAAATACACTAGTCTTATAGGGAGTTTAACGTTGAATACGAAAATTTGACCAAAAGTTCATTTAATGAGGATAAATTCGGGGGGGGGGGGGTCATGACAACAAATTGTTTTCTCAAAAAAAACTTTGTAAAATTCTATTCCGGCAACGGATTGAGATAAAAAAAAATTGTGGTTGGCGCTATTTGTCTACATTTTCAAGCCACTCTTTATAAGGTTAGGGAGCATTACTGCAAGGTATTTAGTATTTAAAGAACTATTTAAAAAAGGATTATTAATGGTGTGTTTTCAGTAATGCAATGAAAAGCTAGACGCATGGCATGTGGAAGTATTATATCCACATATTATATTATACCCACTTACTATACTTTCACACTCATCAGTGTATATAGCGTGCATGATCAATAACATAATAAAATAAAAAAATAGAGTCAGCATTTTTCAAACTAATGTACTTAGACAAGCCTGAACCTCTGTCATTCACCTGTTTGTATTTAACTAACATTTATGAATATTTATTATATTAAAACCTAAAGAATTAAGATATATAGTTGGTACGAAGATTTTTTCTTACTATTTAAAATATTTTTTAGTTTAGGATTAGCATAGTTGTTAATCAATAAACATTTTTAATTAATAAGGTGGCTTTTCAGGATATTGACCCATCGGTCTACACAGTTATTATGCTTTTCATAACAATATATTAAATGTATATTGCTTCATTATTTGTATACCTTTCCTTAATACATCCACAATTATATTATTTTTCTACTTATTTGTTTTACTAAGGCAATATTTGCTTTAGCGATAAAAAGTAATTTTTGATATCGGTCTAATTTCATTTAATTTATCCATTTATTTACAAAAGTATGCCTTTCATGATTATTTTAAGCTTTAGAGAAACACCAGCCATATAGCGTCAAGATGGAAGGATTGGAGGTACGTCGTAGAGGAGCCCAAATGCTGTCCCTGGGCTGCATTGCGGAATGATGATAACTTCATAGTTCGTTAATTTTGTTTCACATTACTTCCCGTTATTTTATCTTAAACAAAACATATCAGCATAGTTCGTGGTGATGATAAATATAAGTTTAATTTTTTTAATAGTGAGTGATAGACAAACAAGCGAGTCAAATGTGATGCATATTACAATTAGGGATTACTTTACGACTTTAATAGTCAATAGTTAATAGTCGGTAGTCAAAACGACTTTAATGTGTAGATATATTACACTAAAATAATAACAGATGGTACATAATCCTTATTTTGTATTATAGTTTGAAAAAAACAAAATACAGAATTAAATAGTATTATTCAAGACACGCCACATAGGGGTAAAAGCATAAGGGTTTCTGGGTTCAACAAAAAAACAAAACAAAACAAGGAAACCCTAAAAAACAATTGTCTTTAATCTCTCTGAAAGTAAAGAATCTTCCTTTGGGATCGAATAATATTTATTATAAATACATAGTAACACAAGAAATGGGGACTTTGGACCTACTAATTGTTATTTGTGGATTTTGCTTTTATGGTGTTTGAATCAAGGTAGAGAACAGTCTAACTATAATTTATTCATGTAAGGCAAATTCACAGCAGACTAGCCATTTGAGCGTAGTAGATTCATAGTACGAGACGATTACCTTACCACACCAGAGCCATAATACTACAATATACTAACTATAAAATAGCACTGGTTAAACTAATCGTAAACTATAATGGAGAATTAAAAAAATAATACGCTACTTGTACGTACCTTCTTTGAGCTAACGGCTGTACTGGATTACAAGTTAACGCTTTTGTTATCACTGCATAATAACAATATTGCAGCAGATAGTTAATCCCTTTTATTCGTTGTGATTGCCAAGCCTGAGACTTGAGGCTCTACTGCCATTAAAGTACAGTACGATCGTATTTCATCAGTTTGTTTATGTTTTACTGCGGCGGTGGTGAAAATTAATAAATCAATTGGAATTTTTTCACTTCTCAAAATAATTTGAGTCGGGAAAAATCAAATTAAATTTTATATTTTAAGAAAGAAAGGTTATCATATGTCTATATTGAATGAAAATGTATATTGTAAATACTGTGTGACTGGGAGAGTGAATGCAATATTGTAAATATGGTCTGGTACAGCCCCAGTTTCATATATAGGATGTGTTCAAAAAGTAATACAAGTGTTGTAAAAAAAATACTTATTCAAGACATAGTTACAAACGTTTGGAAATCTTCTTAAGTACTCCTCCCCTCGGTAGATATTTTTCCAGCAATTTTCCCACGCACGATACGTGCCCTGGAACGCCACGATGGGAATCTCGTTCAGAGCGGTTGTCGCGGTGGCTTTGATTGTCATGATGAGGGAGATCTTGATTCTCGGAAACAAGAAGAAGTCTGTCGGAGCAAGAGCCGGAATGTAAGGGGGCTGGAGCAGCGTTGACAAGTTGTGCTTCGCCAGGAATTCATGGACGCGCACAGTAGTTTGCCCGGGAGCGTTGTCATAATGAAGCACGTAGGTAGGTAGCGGCGATCTCTTTTCGCACGAGTAGAACCCTTTTTCTCAATCTTGAAAGATAGTTTTTAACACACTCTAGATTGAATATTTTGTATGAAAGTTTTACTTGATGAAAATTCTTATGCAAAATAATAAAGGGTCAATTATTAATCAATATCTTGTAATTAAACAAGAAAATTTTTCTAAAATCTGATAAAGACCTCCAGGAAACTATTGAAGATCTGCAATCAAATGGTCAATACTCACCTTTCACAGTACACTGTGTAGTAATTAAAAAAACTTCAAGGAATTAAAAAAAACTTGAGGGTCAATGGTGAAACAGAGCCACTCCTCTTTCCTGAGATGGCAACACATAAACTCACAACCTGACATTTAACTTAAACTTGCCCATATACTCTGTGGCTGAGCAACTAGACAGAGTTCTCTTCTCCAAGTGAGGTGACACCATCGCACAACTACCTACAGTCCGAAGAAACGTCATGTCCAACTGCTGAGCTACCAGAAAATGCTGAACCCCAGCAGTTAGCTGGTTATGTTGTCACTTCTTGAGAAACCATTCTTCTTCTTCTTTAGGGGTGGAGGGAGCGGATATCTACTCTAACTTTTAATAATTTGGTTGGCACTGTGGTCCCACTCTGCGGTCAGAATTGTAGTATGGGTGTTTTTTTTTTACATTGTGACTTTCTAATAAACATTATATTTCAACCAGAATGCAATTGTCTGTTTATTTCAATAATCTCATGGTAGAACAGGTATCAAATTAAACGACTTGACATCATGATTAATATTTTGTGTTGGGGTTTAGTGGTTATTATTAAGTAAAGGGATCCCAACTGGAACACAAACCTTAATTGATTCAGTGGCCAGTGTTAACATAAAAATCTTACAATGGATTTTATTGATGACAAACTGGGACCAATGGCAGCTGTTGCAAAAGATTAAGGATTATTAAGAGATAATACAAGTTTTAAATTTGTATTTATAAAATTATTTTTTACATTACATTACATTAAAATCAAGTATTTATCACATAATAATAAAATTATATCTATATCATTGTTCCTACAAATATTTCATATTTGGTGTGAAAATTCCATGTATATACAATTTTTGGTGATACATGCATGATTATCTTTTCATTTGATACCACATAATTAATATTAACATTTTATGTTTCATAAAGTTATATTAGTTTGCTGCAAAAATCTTTCAAAGATTTGAAATATACAAGTTATTATTTGTATTTTTTTGAGTCAGAAACAAAAAAATACAATATATGTAATGAGGTTTTAGATCAGAAGAGATGGTATAATTTAGGTTTAAATGACACCAATTGTTTTTTTCTCCTCAATGCTTTATTTGCTAGTGGTTTTAACAGCCTATGCCTGTCATCCTCAGATACCACACAACCATTGTACATTGGCCTCTATATCAATACTTGACAAGATTATATGAGATTTTATTAACATTTAAAACTTTTCCTAACAAGGAAATAATCATTTATTTATTGGTTTCAAACATGAGCTTCCAGCATTAAAGTGATTCAAAGAAACAGACAATTTTTTGAAATGCATGTGATGAAAAGACATAAGATTGAAAGATTAAAAAGGATTTGAGAATTCCTTAAATAACTAAAAATCCTAATACTGATCCTGCTTGACCTGGCTGACTAAGGCAGTTTGAGCAATGTCCTGCTGCAGATTCAATTTCATTTAGTTAGTAATTGTAAAAATACCATAAATTAAAAATCACACATATAAAATAAATTTATGAATACTCAACCCATCAGAAATTATGACAGGGTTTCCTAAATAAAATAGATTTATCTACTTTTCTGTAGCTCTAGAGTTTGCTAATGCATATACTTACAACAACAAAATTACATGGACAACAGTTATATTATATACAATCACTTCTAAGTATACTTACAGCTATTATACTCAAAATTTGTGAATGCCAGGAATTAAATTGACCACTCAGACCCTGTAAATGTCTTTGAAATAATGTAAAAATACATGTTCCATTGCTGTTACATTATTACCAGAGTGGTTGTCCTCCATAAGCACCAACCTAAACTTGTAAAAAATACAATCTGAACAAGCCGATGTACAGCAAGTAGTCTGAAAAAAAATGTTTAAATAATTTAGTGAACTCAAGATGAAAAAAGAAGTTAATCTTACATATAAAAAGTTAATCAAGCTTACAGGACCCTCTTCTTTTTAGCGTAGGGCAATGTTGTTAACTCTTCTTTGGCCATATATAATCTTATTCCATCAACATAGTTAGAGAGGTATGTTTTGAAATCAAGAGAGGCCATATCAAAATCAAATAACTTCTTATCTGTTTCTGAAAGACTTTTCCAGAGGTTATGAGTGTTTTCCATCGAGAAATTCCAGTCAGCAGTTGAAAAAAAAGATAGTAATGCAGAAACTTTAGTTATTTTCTTGTATATGTTGAGGGCCCTAAAAAATATAGTACATTAGGAAATTATATATAACAGCAATACTGCAAAAGTCAGTAACCATAATAAATTAAGTCATTGAACTCTTGATCATAATAATGTTGCTTCTTACCAAGGCCGCCTTTTAGTTACAATTAATCCAATATCAATAAATAATGCTGGAAGAGTATGCAATAGAAACGACAGCAAAAAGAACGCCAACTGGCCCTTGACAAGAGTGCAACTGCAATACCATACTCCCTTGGAAGGGGGAACTTCTGCTGCTCTCTTGGAACATATATTCATGTATTCACCCCATTTTATTGGGTTGTTGTTACTTGTGCAAAAATTGTACACTGGAATGTCAAGACTGGGTCTGAAAATACACAAGAAAACAGGTTTTATTTTATTGTTATCAATTGAATGAGTGAAAGCAAAACGCTATAGTTTAGCACAAAGTATTTCTACCCAACTGTAATGGGTAGCTAAAATACAGCATTCTGATCAATCCAGAGGCAAAAGTTGGTAAAATCATTGTTAAAAATTAAAATGTTACATTCCCAACTGTTATCAATGTAACAAAAAAAATATAAGCCGATTGCATTGCGGTGCCCCACAATATAGTCACTTGACACACAAAAAAACTAAAATTTTCCAGCCATTTCAGAATGGAATCATGGGAAAAGTGGTCAGAAATACCTCTCTCAAGAGGTTAAAGAACGCCGACTGGCACCCGTTGCTTGGTGTGCCATTGGTGGGTGTGTTCATCCACTGGAGACACATCAAGTTTTTTTGACTCGTTGTAGTAATAACTAGTTACAGTAACAAAACCAGTGTTTATGTTTAAGAGTATGGCCCCATCATCCTTCCTGCATCAATGGTGACAGACTGTCAAGGAAAATTAGGTTAAGATTTTGCTTAATAGATGTAAGTTAGTTTTAGGTTTTATAATTCATAAGGTGAGCCCCATCACTTTTTAAACATATATAGACAATGAATGTACAATGTAACAATGGCAAATCACAGTGTAAAGTTGTTAAAAATTATATAAAATGTAGCGATACTACAGGACATACAATATTGACCTATTGTAGGTTAATTTAAACAGAATCTATAATGAATTCCATCATTTTTAATATCTAGAGATATGGGATATGAAGGGGGAAAAAAGTTTACTGAAGGAATGGGGATAACTTTGTAAGACAAAAGACGACTTTTTCCTGGGAGATAAATGGTTCTGTCAATTCCTGTACCTGATAATAAAAAAGGTTTTTTTTTCAACATTGGTTCTTCCATTCTGCTGGAGCTGACTCTGCTGAAAACCAATTGGTTCCTAAAACCACGTGGTTCCTAAAGAGTGGCATGTAAAAAAGGGTCTGACCACCCAGAAATAACAAATATAAAAGTGGCAGAGGTTTCAAGATAGGAGTCAGGACCTGCTTTCTTTTATGAATAAATTTCTTTTTTTTATTTTCTTATTTATAAAACAGGTGACTGGGTCAGGTACAGAGGTTGATGAGCAGAGCACCTAGTATAAATATACATACATATATCATATATTGTTGTGATTTTTTATGGTGTTTTTGAGATAAACTCGAAATTAGCGAGCGTACATGAACAATATACGACCCGTGGATCACGATTCATGAATGTTTAAACCCTATTCGTTGCGTTGTATCTACTATTAATATGTATAACATAAATAATTAAATATAAATATTTAATTTACTAACTTAAAAAACAAGAAAAGTATAAATATCCAAAACAACTGGTTGTCCAATGCCAGTTAAAAAAGGATCAAGAAGGCAGCGGAAAGGACGAGGAGAGAGAACAACGATAAGAGCAGGTCAATCTTTCATCGGAGACCCGGGAGACGAGACCAAGGAAGAAGCCGGCTCCCTTTTCACTTTCACCCGGCACGACAACAAATGAAGCGCCAGGGTAGCAACCCACGCTACGACAAAGAATACGCTATCCGGACCACGCTACGCCACAAGGACGCTACGCACCAAACAAAGGAAGAATGCACCAAAGGACGCAACACAAAGAAAAGCTGGCCAGCCGCGATAGTTATAAGGTACAAATTTAACTTTAGTTTTAATAATGTTATTTTATTCAATTTTTAAATCAATTTGTGTAAATAATGATATTTATATGCTGTAAGTTTGTGATGTTGCCTTTGATATAAACTCGAAATTAGCGAGCGTAAAAGAACGGTAAAACGACCCGTAGGTCATGGCTATGAAATAATGAACATTTTTGTTGCCGTTATGTCTAATATTAATAGTTATAAAATAAATAATATCAAGAATTAAGTATAAATAATTTAATATTGGATTTTTTAACTTTGAAACAAGAAAAGTTAATAATATCTGAGACAACGGGCAGTGGAAATCCAAAGAAGTTAAAAAATCCAAGATGGCAACAGAGGGTATAAAAACGAGGAGAGCCGAGGGATCGGCCTTACCAGCCACCAGTGGACTCCAGCCACCAGTGGACTCTCACCACTGTACGGCAACAACCAACCTCTACCGAGGCTTCCCACACTCCTTACTTCTCTCACACCACCTTCAAGCAGGTACTCCGAGCACAAGGATCCGCTCAACCCGAATATTCCTTTATTTTTCCCTCATCCTTAATCTACTAATTAGAGAGCTAAGAAAAAAAAAAAAAAAAGAAAAAAAAAGGATCGGCCTTGTTCATTTTGACCTGCCCACGAGATAAGGTGAGTCTTATCCGTTACGATCGTCGTGGGAGACACGAGGCACGCTCTTGGACCACGATCGGCTACAAAGAAGAAAGGAAGAATGAAACGAACAGCAAAGGACTCACAACTTAGTAAAACTGGCCAGACGCGATTATATTAAGGTAAATCATAAGTTAAGTGCTAACAGTGTAATTTTATCACGTACGTGTTTATATGTAAATTAAATCCATGAACCAGCTTGTAATTAAACAATTTTCCTTTTGCCAGAATTCTTTTTTATATTAACAGAACCTCTAAAAACCTCAGATTAAATAAAAAATATAAACAATAAAGATAAAAAACGTAATAATATTTAATTGTCTTAATATTTTTATGATCAATTGAATTTTCTTTTAGTCAATAAATAGCAAGAAAGTGTAGAGAGGTCACTTTCTAACTATTTATTCATTTTAAAATAAAATTCAATTGATCATAAAAATAAGGTTAGAATATACTCCAATCGTGAAAATGTTTTAAATTAAATTAGACTTGGTAACTAAATTTGTTTAAATTTTCTATGAGATTACTCACTCTGATCTACTAGTGTTGTAGCCGACAGCAAGTAGACAATTAACAGCTAAGTCTGCTGGGACGATATCAGCTTTACAGTCAGGATCACACCTGATAACTCGTATTAAACCAACTCCTGAACCCAAGCTAAGACCTTGAGGACCATATAAATTGTCTGACCAGCCGACGATAGGCTCACTTTTTGTTGTCAGTACTGTCAACAGGTAAGAATAAAATATTCAGTGCATTAAAGTGTTAGAAAATATTAAAGGAAGAACCTTGGTAACTTTCAACATATAAATCATGTTATCATAAATTTTTTTTTCTAAGAGAGTGAGTGATATACCCTCGAAACTAATGGTCCATTGCGTAAAAAAACATGTTTAATAGTGTACTTAGTTCATAGGTCTTATATAATAATGTTGTAAAGTATGATTAGTATAAAAAAAGAATGTGCACTGATTTATGACATTATATAAATCATTCTGGAACAATTTATCATTTAAATAGCTGCTAATAAAATTGGATCGTAAAAAATCAGTTCATGTAAGTGGTTGTAACAATAAGCCATTTTTCAACATAATAACTTTATTTTGCTAGCAAAATAACTTCACTAAGGAGGCTTAGCACCATCTGAGGTTTTTATTGTTGTGAATATTGATTGGTCTTATGCATGAATAATTTCAAAAATGTTCATTATCCTTATCACATTAGATTTACACATTGATTTGAAATAAATTGTGTGCTGTTGTGTAATCATTCATGTTTAATTTAAAAAAAAACTGCAATATTTTTTAGTAACATAATCTAATGAAGTTCTTAAGGTTAAAATAATCTTCTTACTGATTGCTGGCCTAAATACAGCTATAGGAAGGCCTTTGCCATATGTTCTGATAGCATCTTCACCCACTGCTTTTGTGAAAACATAAGTATTTGGCCACTTATCCATTACTCTGAAATAAAAAAATATATCATTATTTGGAGAAGTATTAAAAAAGAAACACATTCAATAGTAAAATAGTAAGTTAGACCTGAGGCATATTTTCGCAGTTCCAGAGGAAAGAGAAAAATGCTCGTTTTAAAGGAAATTAAAAAAAAAAAATATAATAATAATACTCAAATATTTTACAGCAGTACCACTCAACCATAATGACAGTAAAAAAGAATTCTTAAGACACTTTTAAACGCTTGTCATTAAACATCTCAGTCCCAGATCTTTCAGACCATCATAAGATCAAGCCAAGCAAATTAGGACTTGTACGAATTGATTCTTCCCCTAAATTAAGTGAATGAAAGACAATGATGTAACATAAACAAATAATACACCATTGGAACTAAAATATTAGTATGATATAGTAAAAGATAGAGAGTGGAATAAAATTTGGAGGAAGTGGTCAAAGAGATCTGCAGAGAAAAGATACTTGAAAAGGATATAAGCTTCAATAATGGTAACTTCAATATGCCATTAATGTATATAATAATATGATATATATAAATAATCAAATATAATTGGAGTGTATATAATGATATAACATTATCATTCTGAGATATTATGGCTGTAGGAACATGAATAACAAAAGGCAAAGAAGTGCCTTAGCAAAGATGACACCCAGCATAACAGTAGACAGAATAGACATATAAATGAGCAGGTATTACAAGCAATGTAAAGCCTATGAACACCTATGAGTTAATCAAAGTGTTGTTTTTTTGCCTGTATTGAGCACTTTAACAATTCACCAGACAAAGGGTTGACAGAAAAAGTTAGTTTCAGGTGTCTACCCACAAAACCTTATATATATTTAACATACAAGCTTCTTGGGGGTTCACTGCCGTCTTCAACTGCTAAAAATACAGAAAAAAATCTAAATATACAAGAAAGCTTCTTGAAATGGGCCTCTCTTTTCAGATATCTACTTCCTATGGCCCTGGTGAAAAAATGTGAATTATATAGTCAGTTGCAGATCTGACACCGCATTATTAATAGTCTTATTAATTAGGTTAAATTAATTCTCCTTTGCATGTGAGTTTTAAAAAAAGCTTTATATTCTATTTTTTATTACTTTCACCATTTTATACTTTATCTGAATTCTTGGCATATATACTTTTAATCTTTTGACAATTTTAGAAAACAAAAAAGTTTATAAAATGAGAAAGTACAGAATTCTCCTATGCTATCAATCACTTCTTTAGGTCGATAATTTCAGTGTCTTAATTAACATAAAATTGATGACTCACTGAGGGGCTATCATTTCCAGGTGGTGCTCTTTCACACATTCTGTTAATTTGATAAGGCTTTCTGAAGATATTGGGGTATCATAAAATTCTTCCTTTATGTTTTTCTGTGTGCAGTGGCTAAAAGCTGTTGATACACAGACCACAGACTGTAAAGAACATATATTATGAAATTATTTCAAACATGTAGATGTACATGCTAATGTAAGTAGTTTTAGTTTATAGACTAAATTAATAGATAATCTAATTATAAAATATTTTATCTAAAATAGAAAATCATTTATGAAAAATTTGAATAGTATCTGTAGGAAATTTTTATATAAGTAAAATTTTCTCTTAAAATATTTACTTTTTTGGCATGGGGTATTGAAGGTAGAAATATTTTAACACATTTATAGGATATAAATTAATATAAGGGCTGACCAAGCTTGTGTTTCTTAGTTAAATAAATTTGAAAAAACTAAATCTTATGTTAAGATATTTTCAATAAAGAGTGTTTTGACCTGCCTCAGGACACTGGCAATAACCGTGAGTTTGTCCAAAGGATGCCGTAAATGGCTAGCACGTAGATATAGGGATTTTCTGTGAAACATCAAAAATACTCCTTTTTTGTAGGTGAACAACCCCCCTTTCTCTCTGAAAGAGCACTATGAGATATGTGAGTTGTTAGTGAGTCATAGCCTACTTAGAAAATATACTCCCTGCTGTATAGGTTTTTATTTTGGGTTTCTGTTTAAATCGTTTGCTATTTTATTGTGATTTCCTGCTATTTGGAAATATTCGATATATTTAAAAATCCAAAATAATTTACCCATCTAATAATTAAATGGTTTGGAGGGTTTTTGCATGTGCGTAACAAGTATTATTACTCAATTCTAAGGGTAACTAATTATGACATTCTAGAAGCATTGTTGTTGGGGCAAGACATGTTTTTTTTTTTTGTTTTTTTTCTCAACCCCTGCGAGTATATATATTGTTTTTTAAAAATGAGTATTATAAACTATAACTTTGTATGAGGCTTTCTCCTTGTACTGCATAGCTTATGTATTCTAAGGAGTGCATGTCTTAAAACTAACATTATCGGATTGTTTTTAAAAAATTATACAATGTAAAGGGACTAGATGATGGGGCTCACCTTCGCTTGACCTGGTTGTGGCCATTATGTATGATGGAGTCTCAAGGGGTATTAATATTGCAGGTAGAGTATTTGGGATTAGGCCCCTTTGGATGCCCTACTCAAATTTATTTATAGGATGATTGGTTTTATATGTTGTTTTGTTGATTTGATTTGTTGATTTGTTTAATATGTTGCTCATTCTGGAGGAAGTTTAAGTTTAGTTAATAATTTTATTTTAACCTTTATAAGGTTATTATTATAACCTTTTAGTTAATCATTATCAGTTTTTAATTGTTATACAAGTTGAGAGCTATCAAGCCTAGTTTGGGTGTCAGTTGGTAGTTGGCAGCACCTCCTGGACCCCCTTCTCTGCCCTTATCTGTACAAATGTAACAAGTAACAACAGGTCAGTTGTTGGAATGCAAAAGAACAGGAAGGTGGTACAGTAGTAGCTTTCCAGAGAAGCCATAACTTCCCCACCACTAAACCTCTCCACAAAGCATAAAGTCAGGATGCGATGGAGGATGGAACGAGTATCTGTGTCTGATTCCCAACATCTGGGAACAATGCCCATAGTGTCTATACAGCATTGTAAAATGTAAATTCGACCTTCTTGAAAGTTTTCTAATTAAACATCATATGGGCCTAAACAATTGTATTGCATGCTAGTAAATTCAGTTGGGTAATCGAGTAAAGATAGGTTTTATGAACTAAATATTCCATAGTTGCCAAATGTCTCAGGCAGAAATTTTGGTCTATACAGCATACTATTCACGTATTGGATACGACTGTATCAAAAGGACAGGATTACTGATAATTACTTAATAAATATATGTCTATATATTTGTAAAAATACATTAAGATATCACACCTGTAGTTTTTTCATCATATGGCACAGCTCAATAACTGCTCGGATTCCATGCACATTAATTTTTGTAGCCAAAGCTAACTTTTCATCGAACTTTACAGTAGCAGCTCCGTGTAAGACAACCTGAACTTCCTCAGTAAGTGTGGTTAGGTCATCCTTCTGCAAGCCGAGCCCTGGAAGAGAAACATCTCCAGGTACAATAGTTATCTGGTTCATGAAGTCTGGGTCCTCCTTCTTTAGACGATCAAACATCTAAAATACATTTATAATAATATATAAAAACTTATAAGAGTTGTATTTACAAAAAATAACATAACATTAAAATTGTAAACTATCTTACCACACATTGAGTAAGCTCTTGGAGTCTTTTCTGCGGCTCTACTGATTTCTTAGTCCTGATAAGTAAATAAACCATTTTGGGTTTACAGACTCTCAATAACTTTTCGATGAGCAGTTTGCCCATAAAACCTGTAGCACCTGTTACCAATATGTGCTTATCTCGGTAAAAGTTACAAATCATTGATTCTTCCATCTTTATTGTACACCTGAAAACAGGGAAATTTAACTGAAAATACATGAAGGATTAGTATTTAAAACTTGAGATGGTACTTATTATTAGTAGAAATTAAATTGCATGCTGTTTTTTTTCTTTCTCTTAGACATTTTTTGCTGTGGTATACTACAGATTAGCAAGAAGAGTTTTAAATTACAGATTTTGATTATTTATATGAAACATAAGTATAGCCCCAAACATTGGAGAGCCAACCCTAATAGTTTTTAATGATATTTGTAATCTAAAACATCACTAACTTTACTTAATAATATTAATTTGAATCCTAGGTTGAAACTATTTCATGTCATTGTATTTCAAATACAAAGATTAAATTTAGGATGAATAAGTCTGAAAAGAGTATTGGTCGAACTGCTAAGTTGCCTTATTATTTGGAAAATCTATCAATTAAAGCAAAGGTAGAGATTGTGAAAGAAAAGAAAGCAGATTCGTCCTTTCATAGGGAGGAGAACAGATAATGCAGACTTGTTGAAGTGACTTTTCACTTTGAAAAATAATAATGTACCAGGAATTCAATATTATGAACTAGTCAGGTTTAAAACCAATGAATAACAACAATGAAGAGTTTAGATTAATTTATTACTGTTCCTAAATATTCAGTTTTGATTATAGATGATATTTTTCAAAAACACTATTAAGAAGTTTATTCATATTTAATATTAGCTGTTATATGACTTATATGTATACTTCATTATGTTATATAAACAAATTATCAAATTTCAGTACATAGGTGCTCAAATATAGAGCATATTCAAAGTATGTACATATACATACACTATGTACATACTCACACAAACATACATATATATATATATATATATATATAATAACTCATGGAATTTTTCAGGCTTCAGAGTATCTAGTGCATTATTGTGACATGTTTCACTGCAAGTATAGCATTTTATTATGTATGATACAATGTCAGTTCCAGACCTCTCTTTAGGCATATTTGTTTGCCTACTGCAGGCCCCAAGTTCCCCAAAGAGAGTTTTTTTAATTCTTTTAGGGTAACTTTCATTCTGAACTGTTGCAAACATTCAGTGAATTCACTCATTATTTCTATCAATTGTTTCAAAATAAAAGGGAAACAGAAAAATTAGGACATTTACAATGTTTGAATTTGCCAATAATCGAAAATATTAAAATTAAATGCCTCTAAACAGTCCTTTTCTGAATATAAATAGTGTGTGATTTATTAAGTGCTTTAGTTTCTTATTCTGTAAAAATTATTGATTTCTTTCATTTAAGCAAGCTGGCTGGCTATTTGTGTTTCTGTGTTATCAAAAAATAAAACTAATGAATATTAGTAGATTATTACTTCAACAAAATAATAACAATAATTAAAAAAAAACTTTTTCATAAAATAGATTCTTAGAATAGAAAAATAAAGATCAATATTTTTTTTCATTAACCATAAAATACTTTACCTTTTTGAGTCATTCATGAAAAGATGTACTAGTGTTTGATTAAAAAACAATTGCTTTATGAATTAGGAACTTCATCAAGATTTGAGTTACGAGATAAGAGGTGAAATGAGGCAAGGCCTTGGAGAAAGAAAACTTGTTATTTGAAAATAAATCATGTTTTTCCTTGATTAGAAAATGATTGGTTCATCAAAGATTTTAAACATTTAGTACTAGTTTAGAGTTATTACATAATAATTCCTAGTCTTTCCTCTGGATGGATGGATGAGTAATAGATGCATGGGTGCATAAGGTATTTTGTCAACACTGAATAATTTTATGTATTGGAATTCTACTTTTAGATGACGTGCTTGCTTAAAAATTAAACTCAATTCAAAACATGGTTTCTCTCATAACTAGATTGACTTCAAATAAAGTTTTTTGGAGGCCTGGTCTTTTTTTGCTATTACATCATTTATAAACTTTTTTTTTTATTTAAAGGTGAGAAATGGTTATAATGAAATGAAAATCAGTTAATAGAAAGTTAATAAATGATAGGAAGTTATATCTGCGTTCTAAAACAAATGTCACAATCAAGCCCCAAAAACTTTAATGGAAAAATATAATACAAAAAAATAAGACCATTATGAAGTAGACGAAGAAAAGTTTTTGGAGGCACCCCTGACCTAGTAAAGTGGTTGAAGAAGACACTTGTAAATAAAAACAATCCATATAAGAAATACATAAAAAAAGACAACTAACAACAGTGATGTGATTAATTAAATTATGTTTTAATTATTGCCATAAGATTAATTATTATAACAAGAATAATTTATTACTTTGTGTTTTATGTTTTTCTTGTTAGATATTGTAAATAGCTAAAGTTAGAGTGGCATTAAATTGTTAATGGCTGGTTTCCAAAACATTATTTTATAGAATGTCTTTCAATATCTCTTAGAATGGTCTTAAGCCTGCCCTAAATCATACGATAAAATCACAATAAACACCTTATAAACTTCTAAACTGTGATTTGAGAAACCTTAAAAGCCACCGGTGGACATTATGCAGAGTGGCAGACAGTCAAAAGACGATCTCTCTTTGAGAGTAGAGCCCCTCGATTCAGGTGTAGCAATTATTGAACATTAACAGGAAGCCTTGTAGTGGAATTGAACTTTTGGTCTTAGTGAGATCTTGAACGTTTCAGTCTTTGTTGAACCAGGTTATCAGAGCAGGTCGGACGAGCGCTGAGCGATGGCCTCAGGTGGAATTGACTTATGGTGCTAAGTTTCCTCATGTTATGTTGCAGATTATATCCATGCAGCACAAAAAATAGTATTTATTATGATCAGTGTACGAGTAAGCCACCCTGAAAGTGATTCGTAATAAGAATTTACCTCACCGTCTTAGGGAGCTGTGAAATTAAATCATTTTTATGTTTTCCTGGTTCGAGTCCAAAGGGGAATTGTTTTCAATCCATTCAGTAATTCGATGGTAATAGCGATTGTTTATAACTTTCACATCCTGTGTTGCTAATTACTTTTAGGGTTTAGTTTTTTTTATGTTTTAACCAGTCAGCCTAGTCTATGATGGCATGATATTTTACATGTAAGTTCTGTTCGATATAAACAAGACATGACAAATATAACCATCAGTAATAAACATATTAAATGCCATTAATTATATACTGTATATTGAAAAAAATATTTGTCTATATTTTAGAGTAGGGTATCAAATTAAATTCCTATAAAATTACTTCCTGTGTAATAATTTTTTTGTTCTTTTTTTAATCTATATTTAAAAAAAAAAATTAACACCCTATTCGTAACTTTAACTGAAAAACATTATGTTTTTAGAAGAATGTCATTTTGCACGTTAGTTCCATTTGAAGCCCAGGTGGCGCTGAAAAGAAAACTAATATAATATAATGAAAATTAATAATAAATTACTTTATTAGTAATTCAAAAATAAAAAAATTTGTATCGTATATAGAAAATAGGGTTTCGAATAGGTCTCGATGTCATGATAAACAATATGTAATATGTATCTGTGTTGAAGCGGACTGTGATTAGTCGTCATTAAAACTGTCAGCAAAATTCTATTCACGCAAGCCCAGTTTCATATAGAAGTTTTTCTTGCTGCCAAGGAGGAGTAGAAAAAAAAGCAGTCTTATTAAAATAATGATCGACTATTGAGAAATTACTAATAATTAAAAAATAAAATGTTTTCCCATCATATTGAATTAAAGATCTCGAGACGTCCTGATTAAAAATATAAACTCCTAGACCAAATTAGCGCCTAACTTTGTATTTTATATTTATTTGTTTAAATCTTCATTAGAATTAAGTGGAATTGCTTTACCCATCACTGGTATAAGTAATGGAGTCTGGATTAGAGATAATACTCTAATGGAATCTTTTTTTTTTTTTTTTGGGCTATAATTACAATCTGCCTTTTATAAGGCAATCAGTAATTGCGATAATCGCTCTCATTCATACCATATTTACAATTCATCATTCACTCACTCATTCATACAATATTTACAGACAGCCCAGAGACCTCCCAAATCCACTGCGAAGAGAGAGCGGAGCCTTGGGAAGTCCCCCACGCTCCTCCGTCATCCGCGTCACCGGATACTAGCCAGTCGAGGCTGACCAAGAGCGCGAGAGCCACAGACGCTGAGGACATGATTGGAGTAACTGGCCATTGCCAGGACCCCCGCTGTCACGCGTTTATAGCAGGTCACGAGGCCACTCCCGTTTTAGTCTCCGAGGAGGATTATAGGGATGAGTGGCGCAGTGCAATGACTGTGCTACAGGATTAGGGTGGTTGAAAGGCTACTGTGGAATTTCATAAACTTAAAAGGGATGAGTTCTAGAATGTAGGGTATATTAAGGTCGTTATGAAGGGTTTTGTTGCTGACATAATAAGGGGCATTTACTATTGTTCTCAGGACTTTTGATTGAAAGGATTGGATACGCTTGATGTTCGACTTTTTTGCTGTCCCCCATAGCTCTATTCCGTATGTCCAGATTGGCTTAAGTATAACTTTGTAGATTAGTAGTTAATTTTCTATTGAGAGATGGGATGTCCTTTGAAGTAGTCTGTACAGTTGTCCAAAGCGCCTGTTCAGTTCTTGTCTTTTTAGTCTCGTATGTGGGTTCCAGGTCAGTCGTTTGTCGAGATGGAAGCTTAAGTATCGTACTGTCTCGAATACAGGGAGAGGAATAGAATTAAAATGAACTAGTGGACAAGTCTTGCGACAAAGGGTGAAGGTAATGTGGGAACATTTTGCTTCATTAACTTTGATCCGCCATTGATCACACCAATACTCGATCTCGTCAAGGTGTTTTTGAAGGTTATGGGATGCTATGTCGGGGTCTGGGTGGGATGACAAGACAGCAGTGTCATCTGCAAATGTGGCCAAGAAGGTATTGGGAGTAGAGGGGACATCAGCAGTGTATAGGTTATAGAGGATGGGGCCCAGGACACTGCCCTGTGGAACTCCTGCATTTATGGGATAGTAGTTAGAGTATTCTAAACCACAGCGGACTTGGAAGAAGCGGTTTGAAAGGTAGGACTGTAAGACTAGGAAAAGGGTCTGTGGTAAATATCTTTTGAGCTTGTAGAGTAAACCTGCGTGCCAAACCCTGTCAAAAGCTTGAGCTATGTCAAGAAAGGCAGCAGTGCAATACTGTTTGGTTTCAAGGGCTGAGGAGATGTGATCAACAACGCGAAGGCCTTGTTGAGCAGTGGAATGTCGTTGGCGGAAACCAAACTGGTGTGTGGGAAAAAGGTTTTTGGATTCAACAATGGGATGTAGACGTTTTAGTAGGAGTTTCTCAAATATTTTTGAGAGGATAGGGAGTAGGCTAATTGGACGATAAGATGAGGCGTCATTGGGTGGTTTACCGGGTTTGGCGAATAGGACAGTAATGGAATGTTTCCAGAGGAGAGGAAAGTGCGTCGTTCGGATTATGCAATTATATATGTAGGTTAGGAAGATTATGGCTTTAGGAGGAAGTTGTTTGAGAATTTGAGGAGTAAGGAGATCATATCCAGGGGATTTTCGGTAAGGTAAGTTTTTCAGAAGGTATTTAACCTCAGAGGGGTTAACGGCTTTTGGTGGAAGAGAGAGAGGAATAGGTGAAGTGAGGAAATCTTCCACAGTTGTGCTGTGAGTATAGCTTTGATGAGAAAGGTGAGGTGTGAAAGTATGGGTAAGATGCAGAGCAAATTCCTCCGACCTATCCCCATCCGAAGCCGCCCAGGACCCATCATCACGACGGAGTGGGTGTGAAACAGGTTGATACTTTAGGATTTTTTTGGTTACGTTCCACAAGGAGTTATCCCTGGTGGACAGAGAGGAGAGGTAGGAATTAAAAGAATCGGAACAGAAGGATGCCAATCGCCGCTTTACCAATCGGCAGTACTGATTGCACGTGCGACGATCAATAGGATGCCGGGATCTTTGCCACACTGTTCTGGAGCGGCGTTTGGATTGGATTAGATCTTTGAGATGCTGAGGTAAACGATTATGATTGTGGATTTTTGTGTGACGATGCCTCCCAAGCCGACCTCTGGACCAGAGTAGTGAAAGAATGCACTGCATCGTCTAGGTCTTGGGATGTTTTCAGGGATAATTTGAGGTTTACGGACTCTGTAAGAAGCTGGCGGAAGTGGTCCCAGTCAACTGGACCCCTAATAAATGAAGGAGGAGGCAGTTTGTGAATTGGTCTTAGGGAAATGGTTAATAATAAAGGACTATGATCAGAGGAGAGGTCATCAAGGCGCGTGAGTGAGTAGTTTAGTGTTCCTAAACTATTGTAAAAAAAGAAGTCAAGCAGATCAGGATTTCGGTTGGGATCTGATGGCCAATAGGTGGCTGTGTCAGGAGTGATAGTGGAGCAATGTTTCCGTGTGAGTGCAGACAGCAAAGGACGTCCTCGTGTATTTGTGGATCTTGACCCCCAGTGTTGGTGCTTCACATTAAAGTCCCCACCCACAAGGAAACGATGTCCGATGGAGTCTAGAAAGGAGATGAATTGGGAGTCGGAAATGGATTTATTGGGAGGGCAGTACGTTGATGCAAGTGTAAGAGGAAAAGTGAAGGTGGTGATTGACACTGCAGTGGATTGAAGGAAATCATGTGATACCAAAGGAACTATGTGGTGGGATATGGAGTTCTGGACAATGACAGCGGTACCTGCATGAGCTGTTCCATCTGGGTGATCAGTACGATAAGTCTGGTACTGTCGAACGGTAAATGGTCGTTTGCTCGTAAGTCTTGTTTCAGTAATAAGAGCTACGTCGATCTTCTTGTCATGGAGTAGTGCTGTCAGTTCGTTAGTGTGGGTGCGAACACCATTCGCATTCCAAAGGAGAATGGATAAGGAGTCGGAAGGATCCACTTATGGATTTTGTTTAACGGGGATAAGGTAGGAGACAAGATTTGTAAGAAGGGAAATGAGAGGGGTAATTAGGGTTCTGAATTCTGTAAGGAATGATGTTAATAGGCTAGTGAGATCTGAAGAGCTTGGAGGTGAAGGAATATGCGAGATGTGTGGTTGAGGATGGGATTGGGTTTGCTGGTTGGCGGGATGAGCGGAATGCTGGGGAAGAGATACTTGCGGACGAGAAGTGGGCAGGGCCTGTGACTGCTCTCTGTTCCGAACGGCATCAGCAAAAGAGACAATGGAATCTTATGTTGAGAGAATAAATGAATGGCTTAGTACGTGGTGGATTGAGTGTTTGTTATTAAGTGATTACTTTTTTCCATTGTTTTTTGTGAGTTAAAGTTTTCTGGAGCTTATGGATCGGCCTGAAGAAATCGCAGTTGGAGCACTAACACTCATGGGTAAGTCTTGTCCAGAAGGCAAGTGGTCATGCGCTTTGGAATAAACCATCGTCGGTTAGCCGGATAGTCAGTCGATTCCGGGAGACATCCAGCAACAGTAGGAGCCCCGGGCAAGGTTGGCCAAGGGCTAACTCAGCCAGAGATGACAATTTCTTAACGCTCTCAGCCTTGTGATAGAGGTGCCAAACTAGTGTTCAACTACAAACAAGAGGTTCCAAATTAACTTCATTCGGGCAGAAACGTGGTGTTTTGCGAATAAACAATAAGACAATAAGCCTCCGCGAAGCAAATCTGACCTCCAGACGCCACACAACTGGTTCACCTTTCACCTCATAGCATTGAGAAGCTAGACTTAAATTTTCACGGCAGTATGCAAATTCGACAATTGCTGATTGGAGAGGGGTTTTGTTCAGTGACGAGTCAAGTTTTGTCCTACGTTTTCCAGATGGTCGGATGTGGGTGCTAAGACGCCCTGGAGAGAGGTTTGCTGCTCGGAACATTTATCCAAAAGTAACATTTGGAGGTGGTTCTGTAATGATGTGGGATGGGATAATTCTGGAAGCCCACACAGCGTTACACGCAATAAACAGGGGCTCACTGACTGCAGAGAGGCATGTGACGGACATTCTAGAGCAATATCTAATGCCATTTGTACCATCTATTGGTGAAAATTTCCTTTATCTCCAAAGCAATGCGAGATCACATACCACTACTATCGTGACTTCCAGGAAGTAGGCATTAATCTTCTGCCCTTCCTGCAAGAAGTCGGGCCTTAATCCGATAGAGCCTGCACCAATGACACTTGTTGAACTCTTAATAGCATTATTGGCAGAATGGGAGTACATTCCTCAGGAGGACATTGCCCGTGTCATCCAGTCAATACCGAGACAAGCAAGAGGGAGTGTTACCAAATACTGACTCTGTAAATATTTTTTTCTAATTAATTCCGTGTTTGTGATTAATTCTCACGTTAAAACTGTTTGTATCATTTTCATTGCTGTTTTTTCTTACTTGCCCTTGTAATGTTGATCATATTCCAAAATGATAGTCTTTATTACAAATATCTGAATAAAAATATGAGAGGTTGTAGTTGCTATGAAAAATGTAATGATGCGCTAATTTTGTCCTGGAGTTTATAATGTGTGTTTGGACTTAGTTAACTAATTAGGAGACCTGTTTGTATAGCTCTGTTGGGTAGATTTGACGCGGAGTCATTATTTACCAGTGAAACAACTCTTTTAAAATATTAAAATACAAACGATAGCTAAATGAGGAAACTTTGAAGATATGGGAATTATGTTTCACTCCCTGCTACTTCAAATTTAGAGATGACATTTACGAGCGGTTAGACGGGACCCCTCCCCTTACGGCTTTCTCCAGTGATTGCGAATGTTTTCGTGGAGCTCTTCGAATCACACGCAATGGAAACTGCGAGTCAAACCAGCGTTGAGGCTACGATAGATGATGATATGACTCTCCCGCCACCATAAAAATTTGACGAAAGTAGATGGAAAACTGTTATTTTCGTACGCAATGGTCTCTAAAAAATAGAAGACAGAAGCATGGGGCACTAGGTATAACACATGCGCGTGGTGGACTCCATAACAGGTGCGCGTGGATAACAGGTGGATTCCCATCACTATCAACTTTTTCTTTTTTTTACAAAACTCCTGAAAAATGTATTGATACATTACAACTGGGGAGTGATGTAATCATCTTAGAGAATTTTATATTTAATATAATTTGTGTTAATGTTGCTGCATCGAAGTGTTTTGTAGCCAACGATTGCTGAAATTTCTCACTGTCAAATAAACAACTATTTAATTATTTTAACATTTTAGAAGAATATGCAATAATTTAATTTAGCCAATCATGTCTGAAGACAGTATTTATTTTTTCAATTTCTTAAACCCCCTTGGCGATCCTTCTTTTAAAGACCTCCAGGAAGGTTAAGTTGGTTTATTCTGGATGTAAGTTGTGTTTGGTCAAAGGTTCTTGAACTTATACAGTCTTTGTTAGTAGTTTTGAAAAAAAATTATTATTTTTTTATTTTAGGTTAGGCCTGTGTGTAGTGTTTAGTTTGATATGTACCAATGAGGATTCATAGTACATCTAATAATTTTTTATTTGAATCCCTGCCTCTTGTGGATATTCAAACGATTCCCATAGTTCCGGACCGTTAAGCTTAAGGTGGTTGTATAATGTGTTCGTTAACAAATAGAGGTGGGGCTGCTTGATGGTGCAGTATAAATGTAACACTTTTACTATTATTTGAATTTATGGACCATCCATTAGCCCATTCTTCAATCTTTCCAAACTCAAAAATAACTCCATTTTCAGCACCACAGTTTCAGAATAAGCAAAAGATATATTTAAATACTTATGTAAATCCGAATGTGTGAATACTTCTGTGGATATATGTTATTTATAAAATTGTTCTGTCTTTTTTTTTGGGGGGGGGCTGATTTAAAGCTAATTATTTGTAAAAATTGACTTACAAAGGTTCTTCCAGCTCTTGGAGAAAATCCGAGCAACTATGGGCTTGTCATGAGAAAATTATGCTACTGTTTTGCTTTTTGTTGTTTTGGGGAGTTTGGACAAATCAAACGTATATATAACATTCATGACTGTTCCAAGTACGCCCTTAATTGTGTGAAGTTCACACGACTCGATTTTTTTTAAATTCATAGCCCAGCTGTAAATAAAAATATAAAAATCGACTGTTATAAATGGCTCCCCGTGCGAAATGTAGAGTTATGTAACGTCAAAAGGTGAGATGAAACGAGTGACTAGACTCTAGTGACCTATTGGAGCTTCGAATTTGAGATTTCTCCTTATCTTCTTGAACTAGACAACCAGCAGTTCTAAAAAATATATATTTAAATTTGACTATATATATATTATATTTGAGAAGGATGGTGTGAAATATACTTTATATAACCGTAAACCCAGAATACAGTGTTTTTTATTTTATTTCATTTCATGAAAGTTCTGAGATTTAAAATATAAAGATTTAAAAAGTTCAGGCCGACGACCTGACTTACTCCTTTTACTTCCTTTGTAAGTAGATTTGTACAAATAAATAGCTATAAATCACCCCCCGAAAAAGAACAGAACGATTTTATAAATAAAATATATCCACAGAAGTATTCGCACATTAGGATTTACATAAGTATTTAAATTTAACTTTTGCTTATTCTGAAACTGTGGTGCTGAAAATGGCGTTATTTTTGAGTTTGGAAAGATAAATTATGCCTCAAAAGCAAAAGCAAATACCAAAATTTTGGCTACTTCGCTGCAGCAAACTGAATGCGCTTGGACCCCCATGTGCGGCCGGTACCTCAACCCCGTTAACCAATATACATAAAAATAGCCTGTGACTATTTAAATGATGTGTACGTGGATGAGTAGTCAATTTTTATTTTATTAAAAGGATTTTTTTTTTATATAAAATATTTAATTAAAGTAGAACCTCGCTAATCCAACCTACGAACAGGGACCAGGTCGGAATGGCTACAAGGTCGGATTAACTGGAGATGAAAAAATACTTGTTTAACATTTTTTTTTTTTAATAATAAAGCAATTTTATTATCTTTGCTGAAAATGATATTTTGTTTTAGTACAATTCCGTGAAAAATTATTGTTAAATCAGTTAACATATGGTCAGATTTTCAACTGCGTTAATTAATACTGAAGGCAGTTATATATATATTGCTTATGGCTTGGTAACATCTTGAAATAAGAAATATACAGATTAATTTTCCACTTCAGAGCATTGACTCCAAATACCAACCGAATAATAAATTATTATATTTTTAAATGTTATACACCTGCAGTAACTTACGGGTTTAAATGAACGAAAAGAGAGAGAAAAAAAATCAAGGTCGTGTTCTCAACATTATTTATTTTCCGCATTAGGGAAATGCCTCCGCAAAGGACATTAAATTAAAATGTAACATGTATTTTGTTAGGATTTGCCAGGAATTACTAAGTTGTGTGTCTGTTATAAACATATGTGTACTTTGATTGTTGGATTCGTTGTCCTTGCAATGCTGGGTACATTGTGTTTTTTTTTCTCTCGTCTGAGTATTTAGCGCATTGTGCCATGATATCGTTTTATCGTGAGGGTACCGTTGTTATATAATCGCTTCGTGTGAGAAGGTCATCAGCGAAATTTTTAACGAAATTGAGATATTGTTTTTTTCGTGTTTTAGAGGTTTAATACACTTTTTCACGAAGAAAGGGTACATCTAATACGATCCCATCATACGAAAATATTTATTTTACTAGTAATTCATTTATTAATGACCCTCCATAATTTTTTATGGCTCATCATTGCAGCTTCAAAATGAATTGCTAAGCGAAGTACCATTCTTCTTAAATAAACATTGGTCGAGCTGCGAATCCGATATTAATAACTTTTTGTGATAATGGTTGGAAAAAATGGAAAAACAAAAAACAAATTACATGTCATTTATCAAAATGCTGAGATCTTTTATTTGACACCTAACTAATATATTGATATATATATATATTAGGCAAATATATTATTTGCGATACCAAATAATTATTGGGATATACTAATGTCTTATAGAGATGAATAAAATTTTCATGTATTTTTCTTATCCAACAAGACCTCCATGTCAAATTTCGTGATTCTAGCTTTCACAGTGGGGTCACAAGTACGATAATAGACCAAGGACAGACAGACACATTGGTGTAACATACACCATTTAAAAAAATCAACAAATCCCTAAATACCATCATCATACCTATGTCATTCTTCAAAATTTGTTGATATTTTGGACGTCCAAGTTCAAGTAAGTAATTTTCTTGAGTAAAGGAGTATGCGAATCCTGTCGATAAAATCAATACATCTAACCCTCTAACTACAGCAGCAGCCTCAATAGACTTAATCTCTGTGCCATTAAATATTTTTGCTAACTGTATTGAAGAATATTTACACTCAAATTTACTCAATTCTGTGAGCATCACTTTCATCGCCAACTTGCTGAGAGTAGCCACCAGATACTCTTACTTTTAAGTTCTATCAAAGAGCAATCCATACCAATATTATTTTGGATACGATTCCACGCATCTTACCCCTGGTTCCTATCTGATTATATTTTAACAATTATTAAAATTGTTACAATAACTTCATTATTCTATGAACTACTTGAAAACTACTTCTACTCAGGTCGTAGGCACGACGGATGGACGATCCGTACTGGCTTGTACCACAAGCCTTCGATGTAGGAAGCATTTATCGACATTTCACGGGAAAATACGAGTCCCCAACCCCCCGAATCACCTCTAGCAATGACGAACCTTTACGTTCCTATGGCGTGAGAAACTTCAGGCTTGGCAAGCCACACGCCGTGGGATGTAGGCTTAAGAAAGTAGAATAGAAAGGGATTGTGTAGATACCATCACATCTTAAATCCAGTTTGTGTGAAGTAACATAGGAGATTTTCCTAGACTAACTTTGCGATACGCACAATCTCCGACACCCCTCTTTCTCCAGCATAAGTTACAAGACACGTCATAATGCGTAGGAGAACTTTGCCTTCCCTGGCAAAGTGGCCGAAAGAGACAAGCGGCAGCACATGTAACGTCTTCCTACAACATTACCGTGTTAGATGTCTACATGCATGACGGCTTTCTTTTTTTTTTAATGTCATTGCAACATGGATCTGCGTTTTAAAATCTGTATGCCCAGTCATAAATTAAACATAGATATTCACGAATTGGTTCTATTTGTTTTTTTCCATGGTTGTTGTTTTTTTACCGCATTGTAAAGCATTGCAGGTGCGAGTCCTTGACTGATCTATCTTTTTTCAACAGTTTAAAATTTTAATAGTGTTACACAGGCTTTTATAAATCACTCCATACGTCTGGTTTACCTAGGGCTTCCATGTACTTCACAGACCCCAGATGACCTCATCCATTCTCTAAGCATTCTGTGATGGTGTTGATTCATTTCAATGGTATCTTTAGTTTTATTAAGGCCAGAAACCATTATCAGGTGATTTGCTGGTGACTTTGATAGGTTTATTTATTTCCACAATAACCTGTAAAAACCCTTTGTATCCCTGTCTACTTGTTCTACAACTGTGGCCATTGCGAGGCTCCCGTTTGAAACAGAGAGATGTTATATAAATGTTAAATTTAATGACCCATGCAACTATATTCATCTCCGTCAAACATGATTGAATGCCGATAATTAATTACATATTAACAAACATTATAGTTTTGTCTTTTTAAGCCATAAAAACTCCATTAGCTGCCTGGTTATTGCATTAATCTGCTTTTTAACAACGTCCCTGGCAATTTTCAAAATTATCCCAGATATAAATTTATCAGGAATGTTAATGCTACTATATCCAGTCAAGGCGATATTTATTTAACTGGTTCGTCTCGGCTTTAGAATAAAACTTTTGACCAATTCTTTTTTTTTTTTTGGTATACGTTTATGTGTGCCATCCAAGGCTGCTCATGTTTAATGTTGTGCTCATGTTTAAACATAACAGCAACAAATAACTTAAATGAAATTGGAGCATCATTATATAAATATACAAAACAAAAATAATTACTTGATACATTATTTTCTCATGACATCAAATTTATTTGATTTTTTTTTTCAATCTTTTAAAAATTGTTTACATTATTTTGAAAGAATTTCTATCTATAATGACAGCGATGTATGTATAAACCAAATAAATGACTTAGAAACCTTGTGAAGGAATAAATTAGTGAGATGGTCTAGGTGAGGGCCGCCCATGTTTCTTGGATACTTATTAAATGATTGTGGAAAAAACCCCGGTTGATATTTTTCATCGAAAATTTCACCTTGATCACGAACAATTTCCATTGAATTTGAAGATTCATAGACCAGTCGTTAATTCGGAAACGTCACTAAATATATTGTTTCTGCAGTTGCCTCATAAAATTAAATTTTTGGAATATCTTTGGTTTTTCGTGTTCAAAACAAAACATTAAATAGTTTCTCATTCTTAAGTTGAGAAATCTTAAAAGCTGAAGCGGAATATGTAAGTCTAATACAGGAGTTCCCCAAACAATCTAAGAGCATCGTAAATATCAGTCGAGTGGTGGGCACCATTTATTTTTTTAAAGATAAAAACAGACGTATGGACAGACACGGCTGATTTATACAGTAGAAACTACACTGAATATTTTTCACAACCCACCTCTAATGTGAACCGGAGAAAGGCAGACTGGATCACTACGGGAGACGCTACTTGGCTCAGTTTGTAGGACCCCAAAGACCGTCGTCCACATGGAAGGGACCCTTTATTAGGAGGTGCTAGTCTTAGCCAGACGAAGGAAAATAATCCCACTAGGAAGGTGAAGGGTCTGACAAAGCTGGACTAAAAATTAGCAAGGTTAGGAAAGAAAGGTGCAGATGTATTTCAATAAGAAAGCCATGGTTCTAGTAGAGAAGCTCTTTCCCTGGCGCTCCGCCAGTGCAGAGAGAAATAGAGCAGTGTTCACCTCAAGTGCCGGGTTCCAAATGAAAAAAGCTTCGAATTTCGGCCTTATAAAAGCAGACCAGAGGCAGGGCTACGCCCGCGCCCCCTAGTGGGCTTCCAGTTTGTGAACCAGTTCCCTCTCTCTAGCTGACGCCTAAGGTTTTTATTATTAAAATATGGAAACATATGTGGGTATTTTCAGGTACAAAAAGAGGGGAACTTCTATTTATTCATGGTGAAGAAGTTGGTCCAACACAACATTAAATATGCCAGATAGGACATTAAATATGACAGATGTTGTACAATCTATTTCTGGTTGTATACAACCTTGCATTTAATATTGATAGAAGAAAGATTGTTAAAATGATATAATATAAATAAATAATTATTTTCTAACAAATAAACGTATGTTTCCCCTAATTCTAATCAATTACAAAATATTAAAAAAAGAAACATATAACGTTTATTGATAGTTCAATTTTTTTTTATTGTGGATAGAGTCCTATGGGTTTACTAGAAACAGGGACTTATTTGCATGATAGATTTTTTCCCACAAATTTTCCGTTATTACAGCAAAACCAAAAACATACAAAGCGCAGCCTTAGTGTTGTTAAATATATCTAAAAAAAAAACAGGTAGCTTATATATTGGTTTTATGGTTGCTATGATAGAACATACATAACATACACACGTCGATCGCCTAGTACTTGTTTGAAAGTAGAGCCTCACAATTCCGGCTAAGCAGTAATCAAACACGGAAACAGTGTAACAAAAGGAATGATGTCACCATAAACATGATTTGTCCTTCTTCGGTACGGGATGTAATGCTGCTGCATAGGTATTTCATGTAAATTTGTATTTTTTATTCCAAAGTGACCATGTACCGGCATATAAAACATTTTATATTCTATTCCAGCTTTTTGTCGGTCCGACTGCTGTCAGTGTGGTTTCAATTTCTGGCTGGTGTCTGGAATACAATGAAGGTTACAGCCATGAAGTTTACTTCATCCCTTTGGATGTGGTTCATTGCCTGTTTCATTGTTGTCGTTGTCTGTATTTTACGGTCGAATGTGGTACTGAAAAGTATGAGTAAAGTAACCCTTGATTTTCGGTATCCTCAATCAAATCATACGAGTTTCCATAGTTTTGATGACAGTGTTCTATTGTCTTCAGTCTTATTTTATGGTATTTATGTGTGTGGTAGTTAGTTTGGCTATGGTTACGTTAAGATCATTTTATATCCTGTAAGTGTTTTGGTTGTTGATAGAATACTTCTTGAATTACAGCGTACTTCAATTGGAGAAGGACTCTCGAAATATTAAAACCAATTACAACTGTCGTAAAGGCCAAACCTAGTTAAGTACGGGTTCGAATCAGTCATGTATATTGTCTGATGAATCCCGTTAACGTACCTTAACCCTACAAGAATTCTACCCCTAAGCGAATTCTGAAGTGTTGTGAGATATAAGTTGGAAATTTTAGACCGATTGTATTATTGTTACATCAAAGCGTGCAGAAATACCAAAAGAGAATATTTTCACTCCGTGCTTGAGTAAAACTTGTTTATACCGACGAATTAGCGGGTTTCCGATGGAATATTGCTTCGTAATACTCTTGAGTTTACATCTGTGGATATATAGGTGTCAATGATGTTGCTGTGCAGAAAATGCACTCTTGTGAACATTAACAGAACCTGGGACAGCAATCTATCATTCAGTTCCACATTTATTCTAAAAGCATATTTATAATTGATTATATACCACTTACTTCTGCCACAAGGAAACAACTTTTTTTTAAGGTTAATAACAGTTAAGACTACAGAAGAGATTGACAGGAGGTCTTTTACTTTTTCTCTAGCCTTCAATTTCCTAATTACCCCTAATCACTATAGGGTTACTGGTAGTTTTAAAGAGATGCTACATGGCTACAAAAATTTATTTTATCATAATATACAATGTGAGTCCGTATTTAACTGCATAATATCACGGAACGTCGCTTTGACAAGTCCTGATTTTATCATAATAAAATTGTTAGTATTTATGTACCTTACCTATGCTAAGCTGAATATATGCCTCAAACGTAGTTCAGCATGTTTAAATTCAAATTCAAATCAAATCTTTATCGTGATTAAATTAAAATCTGCCTTATTGAGCAATAAGTGATTGTGCTCAATGTTCTTATTCATACCATATTTACAATCATTCACTCGCTCATTCATATAGTATTTACAAAGAGGCTTAGATCTCAACTAGAGTTTCCCAACTGGAGGACAGTTGGGTTAGATCAGTGGCATAGGCAGTGGCGTAACTATATCATCTGGGGCCCGTGGCAAATTCCTTTAATGGGGGCCCCATCATTAAGCTTTATTATACTTACGAGTAGTTTAGTTACCCACAACCAATAATTTGTATTATGGTATATATATTTTAATATTTTTATAAATAGGTACAATATTAAAACAATATTTCTGAGCTCGCGACCACTTGGGCCGGCATTTTGCCAGCCCTGCCACCCTGTAGTTACGCCTCTGGGCATAGGCTATAAACAGTCATGGCAATTGCCAATCCGAAAGGACGATTATTTGAGACGCTTAAGAGGAATCTTATTCATTTTATGTGTATCTCTGTATACATATAGTGATTCAAAATATCTTTTTAAAAAAATCACATAAGTTTAATGAATACAAAGCGGAATCATACGAAACTTTTCATAAAACAATAAAGTTTATGAACGCACATTATGGTAAATAGAGAATTTTCTATTAGTAGCCTCACAATGTTGTTACTTCGATTTGAATATACTTCGATGTATTTATGGATATCAAGTTTTTAACTAATGTGTGTGCACCTTGTATGTTATTAAGGGCTGTATATATATATATTAACTCAAGCAGAAGATATTACCCATTATTTTGAACAGGTCACGAGGCCACTGCTACTTTAGCCTTCGGGGAGTAAGCATGTTTAAATGCTCCATTATTACATCACATATTTCAATTATTAATATATATTACTCATACGTATTCCTATTTCTCGCTACCACAAAGCCATTATTATAAAATAATGAGATGTTTATTTATATCCATAACAAAAAATTAATTATTTTAAGTAAAATTCTTAGTTCAGTAACCCTTTCTTCTTTCTTTTCTTGTGATCACTAGATGTTGATGATAATCTAACGTCGTCCATTTGTAAATATAATACATAATTGTATAAAACATAACGACTTTGTTTCTTTAGCCCAAGATAATTCTGTTTTATATTTTCCACGGACCCCTTAAATTCTCTAGAGCAGTCTGATAAGTTATTATGTCACAAAAAATAGATTCATAACAACAGCGTTCGTAAAGTTCTGATTGGTACCTGCGTCAGTCACATTGGCTCCCTTTATTAGTCAAATATTATGACATCCAAACATTCACTTTCTGCAAGTTCTACTTTCTAGTGACATATATATGTATACTACGTCATAGATACCAGTTATTTGATCTAGTAGATCAGGCAAAATCAAAGGTGGATCATGGTAAAAGGTAATGGGTAAAAGCCATAATATATTATTAAAACGGCTCATTGAAAAGTGGGGCACCTTAAACTGGTCTTGTCAAAACAAGTCAATTCCCACCTCTTTCTCGGTATTGAAAATCTATAATTAACTGTGAATTATTCTGATTCGGGTGATCTATTTTAAGTGACAATTACAAATAAAATGCCATAAAACACATACGTTTAAACACCGTTTTATTTCCACCGCCTCGGTATGAAATGTCAACGGATAGATAAAATGCTTGGAGTATGTATCCTCTATGGTTTTCTACTTTCAATGTGGCTTACTTCTCTCCTGGTAATAGTGAGAATTAACAAGTTTTTGACCAGTTTCCGTACAGTCATAGCAGATCTGTTCAACAGAGCGAGCCAAAACTACTGAAAAACACTTTATTAAAAAAATGTTTTTTTACAAACGGATTACAACCGCTGGAATACATTGAGTTGGTAACATACTAACAGGTGCACCAGTACAAGTATACTCAATGATTTTAAAGCCTCTTCGAATTATTTTAATTTTACAATATGTCTTCGCCAGTTACACCTAATTCAGGGATCCTCATTTTTCATCCTGTGAAAAAGTTGTGTTTTTTTTTTACCATACAGTAGTTATTTGGCTATACAACTGTCTGTTATTAGAGTGTTTACTAATTAAAATATTATTGCATAATTCTTTAAACCGATGCGATTCCTTTAAACTAACTGTCAGGCTCAGATGCAGTTCTTTCAGATTGGACGAAAGGTTGTAACAGCTCAACAACTTTGTAGAAAATTAACAAATGCGTTTTGTAGAAGATCGATCTGCTGAAACATTAAAGGTTGTGCTGATAAATGGCATATTTCTAAAGACAGGAGCATTAAAAAACAATTGGTTATCTTAGCAACAATTTAACTTTTTTACAATATCTCGTTTATCTTACATTTACATGGATCTTGTATTTGAGTTAAATTTTTGCTATTGGGATTTAAGTAGGTTTTTTTCTGTTTAGAGAGTTTCAAGTCCCCAGTTTGGCTAAACGGGATCCTTTTCATCTGCTATGTTAGCTGATACCTAATAGGCCCACATACATTACTGCAATATACTATAAACTATATACTTATGTAATTAAAAATAGAAAACTAACTAATGTGATATTAATTAACTGTATAGTATTGCTTTAAGTATATTTATTTTGAAGTGGTGAAAATAAATAATAAAAAACTACGTCAATTGTTCTGATAAGTTTGGATTCATTGACATTTTTAAAAAGCCGCTGGTCTCCTTTTCCCTGCTCTTCTAAAGTAACGGATTTTACATTAAATCTCCACTTGATGTTTCAATGATGGTAAAAAAAATATAAATCTCATAAAAATGAGTTATTATCAATCAATTATGTCTGAATATCATCATACGTAAGTGTGTTACCTGATGAAGAAATATGAATTAACAAAAATATCTCGCGCTATGGTATCTATAAAAATAATTACCTTCATTTATCTCTGCATGACAAAGTTCTCCTTGATTATCCAGTTAAGGCAAAGCACCACGTCGGCTAGCATGGGCTAGTAAACTCATCGGGCAAATCCATAACTTCCATTCAATATGTAAACTTTGAAAAATATTTCTACCCACAAACAATAACAGATCCAATGAAGAAGCATTTTGGACACTACATCAGTATATCTACACTGATTCAACACCAATCTGTCACAGTACAGTTGTCCACAATAGCGCCATTTAGTGCTGATCTCAGCGCTGACCTCTTCTAATCATGAAAAATATAGTCTGCGTGATTCATTATTCCCTTAAATTATATTATTACTTCCGATACTAATCACGGTTCTTCCTGCATGGATATGCATACCCCCATCTCATGACTTATTGCATTCGTCAGTTACTAATGTGCTAAGAAGTGACTAACAAATCACATTCCTAGATTTGCCCTAGCGACCATTGTATTATCCTCGGTATTTCATGATTCTTCACCTTACCTTGGATTAAAAAGTTGCTCTTTTAAGCATTCTTAACCATTGAGGAACTATAGTTACAAATCGATACGATTAGGCTTATGACATCTATTGACGAAAATGTACGGACATTTTAAAGATAATAACATCCAAACAAAAAAAATCATGAATGAGATTAAAATCAGTAACATTATAAACATAACACGCATACAATCCATTTTGCACTTTAGAATGCGCTTAATACGTTCAAATGTGTATGTTATACATCAGTGCATAACTATAATAATAATTATATTTATGGTGTGTTAAGTGCAGTGGGCAGCACAAAACCGAATTGTGCAAAAAGCCCCTTAAATCGCTTTTCCCCTTACACTAGCATCAGTGTACTGCCCTCCCAATAAATCCATTTCCGACTCCCAATTCATCTCCTTTCTAGACTCCATAGGACATCGTTTCCTTGTGGGTGGGGACTTTAATGTGAAGCACCTACACTGGGGGTCAAGATCCACTAATACACGAGGACGTGCTTTGCTGTCTGCACTCACACGGAAACATTGCTCCACTATCACTCCTGACACAGCCACCTATTGGCCATCTGATCTCAACCGAAATCCTGATCTCCTTGACTTCTTTTTTTACAATAGTTTAGGAACACTTAACTATTCACTCACGCGCCTCGATGACCTCTCCTCTGATCATAGTCCTTTATTATTAACCATTTCCCTAAGACCAATTCACAAACTGCCTCCTCCTTCATTTATTAAGTGCCCAGTTGACTGGGACCACTTCCGCCAGCTTCTTACGGAGTCCGTAAACCTCAAATTGTCCCTGAAAACATCCCAAGACCTAGACGATGCAGTGCATTCTTTCACTACTCTGGTCCAGAGGTTGGCTTGGGAGGCATCGTCACCCCATCGTCACCCAAAAATCCATAATCATAATCGTTTACCTCAGCATCTCAAAGACCTAATCCAATCCAAACGCCGCTCCAGAACAGTGTGGCAAAGATCCCGACATCCTGCTGATCGCCGCTCATACAATCAGTACTGCCGATTGGTAAAGCGGCGATTGGCATCCTTCCGTTCCGATTCTTTCAATTCCTACCTCTCCTCTCTGTCTACCAGGGATAACTCGTTGTGGAACGTAACCAAAAAAATCCTAAAGTATCAACCTGTTTCACATCCACTCCGTCGTGATGATGGGTCCTGGGCGGCTTCGGATGGGGATAGGTCGGAGGAATTTGCTCTGCATCTTACCCATACTTTCACACCTCACCTTTCTCATCAAAGCCATACTCACAGCACAACTGTGGAAGATTTCCTCACTTCACCTATTCCTCTCTCTCTTCCACCAAAAGCCGTTAATCCCTCTGAGGTCAAATACCTTCTGAAAAACTTACCTTACCGAAAATCCCCTGGATATGATCTCCTTACTCCTCAAATTCTCAAACAGCTTCCTCCTAAAGCCATAATCTTTTTAACCTATATATACAATTGCATTATCCGAACGACGCACTTTCCTCTCCTCTGGAAACATTCCATTATTGTCCTATTCGCCAAACCCGGTAAACCACCCAATGAAGCCTCATCTTACCGTCCAATTAGCCTACTCCCTATCCTCTCAAAAATATTTGAGAAACTCCTACTAAAACGTCTACTTCCAATTGTTGAATCCAAAAACCTTTTTCCCACACACCAGTTTGGTTTCCGCCAACGACATTCCACTGCTCAACAAGGCCTTCGCGTTGTTGATCACATCTCCTCAGCCCTTGAAACCAAACAGTATTGCACTGCTGCCTTTCTCGATATAGCTCAAGCTTTTGACAGGGTTTGGCACGCAGGTTTGCTCTACAAGCTCAAAAGATATTTACCACAGACCCTTTTCCTAATCCTACAGTCCTACCTTTCAAACCGCTTCTTCCAAGTCCGCTGTGGTTTAGAATACTCTAACTACTATCCCATAAGTGCAGGAGTTCCACAGGGCAGTGTCCTAGGCCCCATCCTCTATAACCTATACACCGCTGATGTCCCCTCTACTCCCAATACCTTCTTGGCCACATTTGCAGATGACACTGCAGTCTTGTCATCCCACCCAGACCCCGACATAGCATCCCATAACCTTCTAAAACACCTTGACGAGATCGAGTATTGGTGCAATCAATGGCGGATCAAAGTTAATGAAGCAAAATGCTCCCACATTACCTTCACCCTATGTCGCAAGTCTTGTCCACTAGTTTATTTTAATTCTATTCCTCTCCCTGTATCCGAGACAGTACGGTACTTAGGCTTCCATCTTGACAAACGACTGACCTGGAACCCACATACGAGACTAAAAAGACAAGAACTAAACAGACGCTTTGGACAACTGTACAGACTACTTCAAAGGACATCCCATCTCTCAATAGAAAATAAACTACTAATCTACAAAGTTATACTTAAACCAATCTGGACATACGGAATAGAGCTATGGGGACAGCAAAAAAGTCGAACATCAAGCGTATCCAATCCTTTCAATCAAAAGTCCTGAGAACAATAGTAAATGCCCCTTATTATGTCAGCAACAAAACCCTTCATAACGACCTTAACATACCCTACATTCTAGAACTCATCCCTTCCAAGTTTATGAAATTCCACAGTAGCCTTTCCAACCACCCTAATCCTGTAGCACAGTCATTGCACTGCGCCACTCATCCCTATAATCCTCCTCGGAGACTGAAACGGCAGTGGCCTCGTGACCTGCTATAAACGCGTGACAGTGGGAGTCCTGGCAATAGCCAGTTTCTCCAATCATGTCCTCAGCGTCTGTGGCTCTCGCGCTCTTAGTCAGCCTCCACTGGCTAGTATCCGGTGACGCGGCTGACGGAGGAGCGTGGGGGACTTCCCAAGACTCCGCTTTCTCTTCGCGGTTGATTTGGGGGGTCTCTGGGCTGTCTGTAAATATTGTATGAATGAGCGAGTGAATGATGAACTGTAAATATGGTATGAATGAGAGCATTTATCTTAATTACTTATTGCCTTATAAAAGGCAGATTGTAATTTTAGCACAATAAAGGATTATAATAATAATAAAAAAAAAAATTATATTTATAATAATATATTTTGAAAGATGCATATGAACTTTTTCATTTCTCAATTAAAAATCCCAGCATTACCTAATATTAATAAAATAGATATAACAGACAGGATGATATAGGATAAGCCAATATCAATCCATAGTTAATATTAAAAATATATACCTGCTATGTAATAGCAAAACGTCATTAATTGTACTCTAATGATAATTTTATGTTTAAGCCATTAATAACCAATGTGTTCAGTTTTTGGACTTTTCTGATGATAGTTCAATAACCATCATTAACTATTCATTTATTTTTATGATGTTGGTATCATTGTAAGTTATTTATTTTTTAAGGACAATATAATAAAATATGCTAGATAATCCTTATCTTGATTACATAAAGTACAGTGCTCCTCCATAACAAAATCAAAATCATCAGAATAACTGATTATACAAATTTAAGGATTCAATATTTTTCCATTGTGTCAACTGCTGATTGTTTACACTGATAATGGACAGATTTCAATAAAATAAACTCTTTCGAACATAAACGATGACTTTATATCATGTATAAACGCAGGGATTATCCTCGTTACATTATACCAGTTCGTTTACAACAATGTTCACTTCACTTCTTTTTTGTTTTTCAATAATCCTTTTTAAAAGTTGTTTGGGAAAATTAAAAAATGCGCTGATGTTTTACAATAGTAGAGCTCGCAACATTGGTTGCTGCTTTGGGAGGAGGTGGTGCCCAGTGAGAAATGTGATAGCAAGAATTCGATCATCATTATATGTGGTAATTCGTGTTTGTAGACGTCACCAGGGTAGTAGTACCTTTGAGTACACACATGGTGAAGTACGCCAAAGGTCTATAAGATCGATCGATATTGTCGATTCAAGATCGACAGTGCATCATGATGGATCTTAAACTGCTAGGGTTGGAAGGAATCGCTTCAACATTTACTGAAGACTAGCTGAAGATTTATTTTCCATTTCTAATGTGTGAATTAGCCTTCTCACCGTTAAAAGAAAGTGGGTTGAGCATGGATTGCACCGGCGACGGCCTCTGCGTTCTCCTCACATCATAAAGTTAGAAGACTTCAATCATTGACTGATGATGACTGGGCTAATTTTCTTTTATCAGATGACTTTAAACTCCACAATGATTTTTACCGGCACAGGAAGATATTGGGAACGATACAATCATTCCCTGGTCCTACCTGGTGACCCCTTCAGAAGAGGCTCAATTACAGTATGAGGTGAAATTTCACTCAGACGGACTTGAGCGGAGCTTGAAACCCTTCCACAGACTCTGGATGAACTGCAACATTCACTTCCGCAACATTCGCTTAACACTCGTGGAGGAATGTGAAGCGATCCAATAAGATAGCATCGAAACGCTAATAAATATTATCACCAAGCAGCAATTATTGCTCGAGGTGGACCAACAAGGTATTAGAAATGTAAAAAAAACATATATATAACCATTTCTAAAAAAGTATAATTAACTTAAATTATATTTTTTTCCAAACCCTAAAAAAAAAAGTTTTTCTATATAAAGCTTTTACATTCATTTTTTTCTAAAAATGTAAAAATAAATTTCCGTCCGTTAATTAGAATTATTAAATAAAACGTTTTATTTTCGTTGAATATTATGAGTAGACACATACTTTATTTAGTAACCGTTTAACTGCTAATCAGAAACTGTGAAATTTATTAAGATCTGCTTTATTTTCTATTGCAAACGAACCTTCTCGATCTTTTCCAAAACGTCAATATCAACATTCAAAACAAACCACGAACGGTTACGAAAAAAACAACAATACTGATTCTTTTTGATTTAACAATAGCATCCCATCATGACTGCATCAAAGCATTCCCTTTTTTGTAATACTATATATTATATAATACGCTTGTAAAAAGCCTTAACATACATTAAATCCCTTTATTCTGAAGTACCAAAGTTATCACTATTTAATGGATACTTTTATCTAAGATCGTTTGAACGTTTATTCAGCTTAATTTTTCTTGATAAAAAAAAAATTATTTCTACCTTTTGTTCCAGTCTGAGTTGTATTTGATTATAAAACTATCAATCAAGTAGCAATAATTTTCTCAAATGTCATTCTGACTACTAATTCTACTAATTCATTCGTATTCATTCTTAGCTGATAAAAGATCCAATGATTAAAAATGTATCCTTGTTTGAAACAAATCATTGTGTGGCCGAAATGTGTGGTCGATAAATTACAAACAATAATTTTGACAGAACGATCCCATCTGCATGTGCTTTCCCCGTAGATATTTCGTTACACAACTCCTTTCCTGGAATTGCTACACCGTTCTGGAATTCTCTTACAAACTCCATTCGCAAAGTCGCTTGCAAAATTTGAAAACTGAGCATTTCCGGCTGGATTGTACTAAAATTTATCTTTTCTTTTTTTTTTGTATTTATCTACATTCCGATAAATTTTACTTCATACTCGTGTATGTAGTACATGTTGAAGCATTTATGAAATTATTATTTATCTGTTTAGATCACTCGGCCATCCCGGGGGTTTCCGTTATTAAGATTAAAATAATTATTATTAATGGTCTGGTTAAAGATTATTAATCTTAATTTAATCCATATTAATCTGCACATACGGAATAGAGCTATGGGGGACATCAATAAAGACGAACATCAAGCGCATCCAATCCTTTCAATCAAAAGACCACAATATCATCAAGAGAACAATAGTAAATGGCACTTATTACGTCAGCAACGAAACGCTTCATAACAATCTTAATACACCTTACATTCTTGAACTCATCCCTTCCAAGTTCATTAAATTCCATTGTAACATATCCAACCACCCCAATCCTCATCCCTATAATCCTCCTCCGAGACTAAAGCGGCAGTGGCCTCGTTTGAAAGAACAGCAGTTATATAATATTCGTTTTTAGCTGAAATGTGTACTTCAGTTGAGACCCTTCCTTGGTCTACCCTTCCTTTGTTCTTTTACAACCCTTCCTAGCCCTAGACTACCTGCCTCCAGCAACCCACATCCAGAACCCCACACTTGTCCTTTAGCCTTAGTCAAGGAATGTCCTAGTGCTGTAACTGAATAATATTTGTATATATACCAGTGTTTTGATTGTTATTCATAATAAAGTTTTTTAAAATACTATCCTCAAACAAGATTATTTAACTGACGAATACAGCGTGATCTGCTATAAATACGTGACAGTGGGAGTCCTAGTAATGGCCAGTTTCTCCAAGCATGTCCTGAGCGTATTTATCTGTAATTACGACCCTATGTAATTATGACTCTTCAATTGTTTTCCTCAATTTAACGATTTAACTTCATGACCACACTCGCAAAATTAATATATTATAACCTGGGAAAACCAAACACTACATGCTATTATTATTGTAATTATAATGTTCTAAAGCCACAGCAAATATTACATAATTCATTTACCCAGAACTAAGTTTAGTCATCATTATCATGAGAAGCTTTGTTCAATAACTAACTACTCCCTTAGTTAGAGACCTCTATTCATTCGTTAGGTGTCATGTCAACTATGAATAATAGTAATGCACAAATAAATAAATATATTTATATATCATCAGTTTGAGGCAGTGATTAGTTGGGTGAAGTTGATAATTATTAAAGTATTAAAAGCGGTGCCATTTGACATTATGGCAAATCAAGAATTTTCTATTAGTAGCCTCACAATGTTCAAATTAGTTAGGCAAACATCAATATAAGGAATATTTTCTGTCAAAACTAGCACTTAAACAATTTCAAATTTATCCCAGCAAAAAAGTACTTAAAATATTTTTCTTTTTTTTTATCAAACAGCTTTATTATGATAAATTTACAATCTGCCTTATTGGACAATAAGTAATTGTGATAAATGTTCTCATTCACACCATATTTACAATTTTCATTCACTCGCTCAGTCATACAGTATTTACAAACAGCCCAGAGACCTCTCAAATCCACATGGGTGTCACCACCATGCATGCGAAAGAGGAAGCGGAGTCTTGGGAAATCCCCCACACTCCTCCGTCAGCCGCGTCACTGGATACGAGTCAGTCCAGGCTGAGCAAGAGGGCGAGAGCCACAGATGATTGCAGAAACTGGCCACTGCCAGGACTTCCATTGTCACGTATTTATAGCAGGTCTCGAGGCCAATGGCTCATCCATAGTCTCCGAGGAGGATTTAAGGTTGGCTGGCGCAGTGTAATGCCTGTGCTAGGGGATTAGGGTGGTTGGATACGTTACTTTGGAATTTCATGAATTTGGAAGGGATAAGTTCAAGAATGTCAGGTATATTAAGATCGTTATGAAGGGTTTTGTTGCTGACGTAATGAGGGGCGTCCACTATTGTTCTCAGGACTTTCGATTGAAAGGATTGGATACGCTTGATGTTCGACTGTTTTGCGACTCTATTCCGTACGTTCAGATTGACAACTATAACTTTGTAGATCAGTAATTTATTTTCTATTGAGAGATCTCGAAAGAAGAAATATTAAATTGAGACGAATATTAAATTATTTTCCTCCGCCAAATTGGATCACCGGTGTGCCGAATCGGTTTGTACAGTTTGAGTAACTTAATGATTATTTATTTGATTTGAAACCCATTGAGATGTGTCGTCAGGCGATGTAAACAGCACATTTTCACTCTTGCGAGTGCTCCGGAATACCAACTAGGCAGATTTTACGTGACGGCATATCGTAATCGACGGGATTCACTTTTAAAATCGATTCCATCACTCATAGGTTGCATACACTATTAAGAAGGCAATAAGATGGCTTATTCGAGGTAAGACAATTGGTATATATTATTTTTTTCAGTTGGTATCGTTTATAAATAAATAAATATTAATAGTACTCTAATAAATAAAAACTCTAACCAGTTTTATTATGATAATAATGTAATATGATTGTATTGAGTTTACGTTGAGTGTATTTAAAAATATACCGCATATTTATAAATTGAAAGGAAAGGTCTTATTTATAGAATTATTTTCGAAAGTATTGATGTTTAAAAAGAGACATTTACGTATGTATATTTGCACTATGGGTTGTTCATCAAGCCTACGATTCTCAATAATCATTTATTGACAAATTACAATATTTTATTATTATGTATGTATGTATAATAATTAAATAACAATTGTATTTTTTTCACTTGATGTCTTTATAGACTCCTCAACGCTTTATTTTTACATATTTACATTTCCCCTAATTCAAGCAACTTCAGGACTGAGTAAGATTTTCATTACTATCTACTTACAAAATCCATATACTGAGTTGGTACTTTCCTTGTCAAATTTATTCATTTTACATAAACGAGCCGAGAACAAAGTAATTTTAAATCTCCCTCAACACATTATTACCAGTCAACAAATTGAAAGGAAACGGAATTGACGCTTAAAATGAGACATTTACATATGTATACTTGCACTATGGGTTGATCAATTAAGTTTCAGGCTCTCCAAAATTATCTTTTATTGATAAAATATCATTTAACTGTCAACGGCATCACCTAAGATGCAATTTTGAAATTATTTTTATGTCATTGCATTAATAAAATAATATAACCATATGATATGATATGCTTAAAAATTGAATGGGTATAAAAATATATGGTAAAAGTAAACATGTAAATGACTGATTACTAAAATTGGAATGTTATGAGATATAATTTATTAAATAAATATATTTGAAATATAAATATATAGATCTACAGCTACTTAGCTACAGTCTCATTTTTATCTCATTAATCGTGATTTAATCGCCCGTATCCGGTGATGCGACTGATGAAGGGGAAAGGGGGATCTTCCTAGCTCAATCCTAGTGAGATGCCTGGACTGTTGCTATATCTAATGAATTAATGAGGATATGTGGAACTGTAAATATGAGAAAAGAGCTACAGATGGGGGGGTGGCTTTTAAATGGCTTTTAAAAATTAAGGCTTGTGCAGCCAACTAACTGATAATTAAGTATAATCGAAAAAGTTAAACATCCTTTCAATCGAAAGTCCTGAGAACAATTGTTATTACATCGGAAAACCCTTAATATACCTACTTAATACTTAACGATCATAATATACCTACATCCTTGAAATGATCCCTTCGATGTTCACTAATTTAAACATTTAAACAATAGCTGAATGCCCCAGCTCGAGCACAGTCATTATACAGTTCACACACCCCCTATAATACTTCTGGAAGATTAATACTTGATAGTAGGAGCCCTGGTAATTGACTGCTTCTCCAATCAAGTCCTGTTCGTCTATGACTCTCGCGATCTTGGTTGCCTTTGCTGGGCCGTATCCGGCGATGCGACTGATAAAGGAGAATGGAGGATCTTCCTAGCGAGATGCTTGGACTGTCTGTATATCCAATGAATGCATGAGTGAATGCTGAACTGTAAATATGTGATAAATAAGAACATTTGTTACAGTTACTTGTTGCCCGATAACGTAGATTGCAATTTTACTTATTAAAAAGATTTTATAAATAACCCTAAAAATAAATAACCCCCTGCTGTTCGAGAGAATCATCCACGTACATCTCTCAGGGCACTGCGAGTCACAAGAAGTCATCCCACCAGAGCAGACTGGTTTCAGCACAGGCTTAAGTGCGAACAACAACCTGGTGAGATTGCAACACCACGTCGCATCGAACGTCCGGAGCAACAGAGCTACCGCTATGATTTCACTGGACTGTTCGAAAGCTTTCGACTCTGTTGACCACTACATCCTACTCCAACGTCTGAGGGAATATGAATTCTCGGATCAGCTGCAGAATCTGATGAGATCCTATCTTACAGGCAGAACTTTTTCGGTTCGTATAGGCACTACGTCTACGACCCGAAGAAATTACACTGCCGGTGTCCCCCAAGGATCGGTGCTAAGCCCCCTGCTGTTCAACATTTACACCGCCCACATCGTAGGAGCCTCGTACCCCAATTGCGAGGTATCGGCGTATGCAGACATTGGTGTTTACAGCACTAGCATCAATCCCACCAGAGCCCTGAAATTCGCTGAGAGCGCCAGTCAACAGATCGCCGAGAAACTCGATGCCGTCCACATTAAAGTCAACCCGGCCAAGACGCAAGGAATTATATTCAGCTATAAATCCGGAAGAAAGAAGCTCCCGAAATCCTTCGTCTTAGACGGCAAAGAGTGCCATGTAAGCAACAAGCTATGCTACCTTGGGATTACTCTCGGTAGACACTTGTCGTTCACAACACATCTCGGCAAGAAGTTAAAGAGTGTTAGGAAGAAATTCTTCAGCCTCGGACACCTACTTCACAGCCCGGCTTTATCGGTACGCCTCAAGCTGCTGATATACCAGAGCGTCCTAAGACCTGCTTTAATGTATGGGACCCCTCTCTTCAAGTATCTGACTCCTAACACTCTCAAAACGCTCCAGCAATTTCAGAACAGAGTTCTCCGCACCTCCCTCAAACATACCCCGTTCGACCGAATGAAGGCGGACGAGATGCATAAAAAATTTGAAGTGCTCACCATCCAAGATTTCATCAAGAGAAGACACATAAAATTTTTCGACTCACTCCGACACAGCCACAACCCACTATTCTCCGACCTTCAACCACCACCAATGCCCGTCAGATGGAAGCACTGCTGGACCACCGAAGCCTGGAGACAGATGGACGTGATCGAACCCTAGCCCCCTGACGGAGACTGAAGATCTACACCCAGCCGAGAGATCGAGGCCGATCTCCGAAGCTACAAGACCCCAACTACCTGTTTAAGCAGGGTCGACCTTCCGGCCGAGAGGCCGACTTATTTCAGGCCCCTGCCGGGGTGGGCCAGGCTTGACCTGGCCGACTACAAACCCTTGCCTAGGTACCCCTAGGCTCCACCCTCGGTAGACTCTCACTACCTTCCTGATTCCACCCGCCTCCTTTAGGCATACCCCACCCTATATCATTCTCTTACATCCTTCAAATGGGGGACTCCCCTTATTGAAAGGCACTCATTAGCCCAAGTAATTTTCCCACATCCTATTTTATAAGTTTGAGAGCTAAGAAATAAAAAAAAAAAAAAAAAAAAAAACCCTAAAAAAGCACTCTCAATATTTGAAATTCCATTTTCTCAGGCTTGAGTGAAGTGCACATTCATGGTTTTGGAATATGAAGAACGTCATGTGATGAGTTATTTGGGATAGAGGGACAAACAAATTTAACATAAATTTGACTTTGCCATATGAAACTGGTTCCTGATGTGGATTCCGGCCTTTTCGAAGAAGAAGAACGGGTAACGTTTCTTTAGGGTTATAGGTCTTCTTAATTTTTCATCCAATTTAATCCTAGTGAAATGGACTCTAAATTACAACATTATTGGCATGTCCGGATCCATTTTCTTAGAACCGCTTTGCCTTGATAGTGGGCTTTTCCGTAGTTTTTTTATTATAAATGCTATAATGTCAGAAAAAAAATGAGATTCTGGAGGCTACGCTGACATTTTTGTTTGATGAAATAACTGTCTACCTATCTTATAACATTTAAATTGAATCGTAGTTACTACATGCTTCATGGATCAGTTACCTCGCCAGTCTCTTTTTATTTTATTTTAAGATTTTCTTCTTAATTTTAATTATTATTATAACGAGAAATAGATGCAATCCTCTTGTAAACAAAAACTCATGAATATAAATGACGCAACCGTTTTGGATTAAAAAAAAAAAACACACTTAAAAAAACCTTAAAAATCCCATTGGAATCAATTAAAAGGACATTAAATACTCGCCATGTGGCCCTCAACTATTGAATATTCAACTATTGCAGAACATATTCGATATTACTAAGTTAAGGAGAGGGTAAGTTTCGTCGTCACAGTTTTATTGAAAAATTTATTCGAAAAATTGAAAAAATTTTATTCGAAGCATAAAATCATCAAGAGATGGCCGATTGAGGTTATTTGATGATGGTGCCGAGGTACTAACAATGTCAAAATTTATTTTTGTTTTCTTTAGATACTGAGTTTATTACTCGCATTTCAGTTGCTTTTCCCTCACACTGGTGTCGTCATCAAAATGCTTAAAATAACCTGAATTTTGTCATGGATTTTAAATTTAATCTCTATTGTTAACATTAAAACTCTATTAATAACATAGTATTTTAGAAAATAACACCTGGTAAGTGTAAAAGGGTACTTGCACTGCACCAGATCTGCGAGGTCTCATTTGATTTTGAGAAGAAGAGAAATATTGACGTCAACTGTATAAAACTGGTTACTAAAGAAATATACTTTCATATAATTTTGACTCCTGCAAACTAAAGATCATGACTCATGATTAAAATTGACTGATATTAGCAAACAAATGATCCTATGCCGGTTAGAGCTACATATGTCGGAGGGATTCAAGATCAGATACCGGGGGCTAAATTGTATATATAGATGCAGGGGTTCTAAATTGTATTTAGCTGTACTGTTGATATATCCTAACCCCATAACATTGTCCCCCCCCTTACACCCGAAAGAAGAACCAGAAGTTTGGAATGGTTATGGTTAAAATTATACAAACTAAAACCAGTAGTGGGCGATGGGTCTCATTCTTAACCAAAGGGCTGCATTAAAGTCTCTTCCAGTATTTTTTTACCAATGAGATTAGAAATTTTTTTTTTATATCCTTTCATTATATATTGTAGTTTCATTTACAATATTTAGAATCAGTAAGAAACTAAACGACTAAAACTGCAACCCTGGCTGGTTACTGATAAAGGAATGTGAAAAAAATATTCAGTACTAAGTAAATACTTCATTTTATCAGTTAATCGAAACTGAACACCGGAACGTTCTTAGGCAGTACAGAAACCAATAACGTCAGTGTACTTTTTGCAAAGACTGAGTGCTCATGATGTCACCGTCCAGCTCTCATTGCATAACTAAATCTAAAGCTCCTTTCTGGAACTAAAAGTTTTTTTTTTTAATAACTTCACAAATGTTTGTAATGTTGTATTTGTAATACCCGATAAGGATGGCAATGGCCTGGTGTAGAATTTGGTGCGGAAGTAATGAGACTAATAATAACACAAATATTAAATATTTAGAAGTCTAGTCATGTAATATTACATTAAAAAATTGGTTAGGGGCTAGTGTTGTATCACGGTTTTAAGCCTTAATCAGATGATAGTGATAAGCATGAGGCCAAAAAGCACTCTCTCTAACACAGCTTCTAGTTTATCTAAGTGCTTCTTCTGTTTCCAGAACAAAAAAAATTTTTTTTTCTAGGAAATATTTATATTTTTGAAAGTGTAACAAAATAACAACTCTAAACTTAACGATTCAGTGAAGATCTAGGTTAGAGTATCAGTAGCATTTCAATGAAGTGGTTAGCCAAAACACAGAAGTTAAGATGTAATGGAGTTCGTTTGTCATTCAATGGATTTTGCTTAAGATTTTTGATGTATTTTGTGCAACTTTCATTAGAAAAAACAATTTCTTGGAAAATAGTGTGTCCGGCGTTTAAATAAAAACATCAGGCAAGTTTCACACAATCAATTGATTTTTTTATGTCATTGAGTTTTACGAGATATAAAATAGATTGGCTGATGTATTAACTACCGTAATAATCTTTCATGCTATTATAAACAATGAAGGTCTTGGAAAGAATATACATTTATTTTGCGATGCATACATTATTATTTAATTGCCGTGTCCAAAAAGAGAGGCTCTGAAACAAGTGCGGGGTAATTGTGCCTGTCTGTCGGGGATGTTAAGTTATTGAATATGATACAATCGAATCCCCCCCCCCTCGTTAGTTGGATCGTTATTGAACAAGGTGTTTTACATGGGCCTCGTGTTTAGAAAGATATACGGGACCACTAGTATGTCTTGAGTCACTGAGGCAGAGACTAGTTCGAGCCAGGCATCTAAGTAGGATTGCATAGCAAAATTTTATTCACAAAGTATTAAATAAACGAGAGGCTATTGATGATTTCTGGATAAGTAGCGTTATAATGGTTATGAAATGCTAGTTTTGTAATTAGATGTCCAAAAGTTTTTCATATTACGCCATAACGAGTAACTTAGGTTTACTCATCGACTCGATGATTTATCACTATGTTGACCGTCTATTCATTCAAGATTGCGCACAAATTACGCTTACAAATTACGACCGTCTGGATGAGGTGAACACTGAAACAAATTGCAAGTATACCCCTGCATGCTAAGGTGAAGATCAGGAGTAACATTGTTATCTTCTTATGCACAATGTTATTTATACACAGTAGATTATCATTTAATGACTGAACGGAATAATTGTCTACTTGAGACAAAACAAGGATAATGTATTATTAATTAGTTTGCTATGATTTTTAGTTAGATACTCTACTCTATATGCGAAAATATCTACTTGTATTGTTTTATGGTTTTAATTATATAGCACCTTTAAACATCATCAAACGCCATTACCATGCAACATAAGCTTGAGGTATAGATAGTGCCATGAATCATTTATCTGTTTAATAAATTATTATTATCTTAATAATTTATTTAATTAATGACAATTTATCATGTATTGAGAAAATGGCTAAATTTGTTATAGGTCTTATACAAATACACGGTCTTATAAAGGTCATCCCTCTACCTTAAACCGAGAACTGGTAAAGATCAGATCAGACAGGCAGCCACACGAGTGAAAACATAAATAAATCTCCTGGTTATAATTTAAAAAAAATAACGAAACCATTAAACTCACAAAAAGGGAAGTAAAGTCCAACTAAAAACTGGACCATACTACCATGAACGAGAAAAAACTCATACAGAAGACCTTTAAAACCACAAAAACGGAACATGCATTCAAAAGTACATATTTCAAGGAGACCCGCAAGACCGGATCGGACATGATTCAAAAAAACGTATTAGCATACACAAAAAGGTTTTTGTTTGTTTAATTATTTACGCACTTATGAACTCCCATTGAAGGCTGAATGGCTATCCTGCCTGGAGCCATCAATATTTGCGAGAATGAAACGTGATTCTCTGCACATCAGCGGAGCTGAACTCAAAATGTTTATATCATCGAACCGTTTGGTAGCAGAGAGTAATAGCATATGAGGTCCACTAAGGGGTTTTGTACAAAAGTTCTTAGTTGTAGAATGTAAAGCTGGTCAGGAAAATTTTCGTTACAGTTAAAAGTATAAAATAAAACAGGACGAGTCAGCTAGTCCGAGTGTAACGAGACAATAGATAACCACCGCATTTAATAGTTAAGTGGGTTTTGGGTTTTAAAATACTAACGAATAACATTGGACTTAAGTGAAACTAATTTTATCATCATACATGAAAAATCATTATTTATTATCATCATTAAGATTAAAAATTATCATTTATTAAGACACGAAGATGTTTTTTTAAAGCTGATGGATGTTTGGGAAGTCAAAACAAGTCTTCTAGAAATAATTAAAAGGAAGTGATCACTTACTGCGATTGTTTCAAGTCCTTAATCGATATTAGACCATTCGTGGACACTGGTGGCAAAGGGACTGGAGGTGGGTGCTCTGTGCTCCGGCTGCCGGGGACTTCCAGGCACTTGGTGGTGGGGAGTGCCAGAATGCCCTGCCGCCCCACCGCACCAGTGGAATAACAGTGAGGTAATCTGTCTTTCCATCCTGCGAACTGACTATTGACTCCATGTGAGAAGCCTTGTGCGCAGTTTGATCTACTACTGGGTAAACGTCACACTTTTCAAAAATTTTCAGTTTTCAACACTTTTTATTAATTAAGACTACAAGTTCTATAATTTCGGAATCTAATCAATAAATAAAATATTAATCCATGAAAAGTAGGAGCCAACCGAAGGTAGGATAATTGGTAGGTAGCACTGAGGCGCATTAGGTTTTTTTTTCCTTCTTAACCCCTAAAATATTTGTATAATGTATATATAAGTGAGTGGCTCCTTGTACTACATTAAATGCATTTTAAGTAGGTGTCTATTACAAATACTGAAGTGCTGTGCACTAGGCCTTACCTCTCCACCTTAAATTCGGGTTTCCTGTCCGGAATCGCTATTTTTTATATTCAAGTATTACTCATTTATCCTCACGAGAGTGAGTTAACGAAGACCAGACCTCTCCCACGAAGAAAAAAATCTTGGAAACGCCGGGGGGGGGGGGGGGTATATTCCGGGTCTGCAAAGCTAGAAATCAGCATGGCTAAAGTTTTAGTGGCTAAAACACGGAGACGATTGAGAGTATTTCCATATTTGAAAGTATCGCTATAGTTGCAAAAACTTTTAGTAATAAAGATTTTTTTTACAGTGTTAAAGACGTTTCGTGAGAATAGTCTACTAAAGTCCCAACTCAATAAACATATTATTAATTATGAATCCGAGATCTTCAATTCGCTTCTTGTTATTAAGCACAAGATAGGCATTGAGGGACAACTATATCGAGCCAGGCGTGCATTGAGCCAGTGTAGCTTTGAATTATGTTGACTGTTGACTCTAAAAGTAGTATCATTCGAAAACACCAGCAGCTCAACACTTAACATTAGGGTAAACATCCCTATCATCAGCACAAGCTTACTATTACGCATTACGCATTACACAATTAATCATGATCAATCATCAGAGACAAAAATACAATCTGAAGCTTATTTAAAAATAAGGTGATTCCAATTTAATTTGGCGTTAAACTGTAGTATTTATGATGTGTCTTACTTACTATTAGTTAAGTGTGTCCATTTGGAAATAACATTTTATATGTGTTGTGGCTTTAGTCCAGGATATGAAAGGAGTTGAGCTCAGCAAAATGACGCACCACGGTTTCTCTTCAGATTTATTTGGAGAGGTACAAGAGGGTAGGAAAATGCATGATGTCGGCGTCGGGAAATATATTATTCAAACAATTTTCGTAAAGTTAACACAAGTGTATAGCTCAATAACTAAAGTGAAGTTATTCCACAAAAGTTGAAAACCTTTAGAAATTTAAGCCCTTTGATTATATTATCGGAGTGGAAAGAGTATTGGGTAATTGTCATTACCCAATTTACCTCAAGTAAGTTGCATACAAATGTGAGGGCTGAGAGAGAAGGAGGTACAAACATTTTTTTTTTGCCTTGCTCTCACTTGTTTCTTTCCTTCATTTTTTCTCTTGAGCTCCTCAAAACGATGGATTGAGGATATACTGCCTATAATCGAGTTCAAGGAAAAGTTTCCTGCTAAAAATTATAGAAGATCATGTTTGTGAGGTAAGCCTTGCATATTGTATCAGCCAAAAGAAACTACAGATGGTTTGAAAAGGGGAATGCTTTCTGTTCAAAGAATTGAAAGTAATATTAACGAAGCGGGGTGTGACATGGTATTGGATCAAAATTGGGATTCGCCAGTCAGAAGAGGAATGATTAGGCATAACTAAAAGGAGGAGGCCTTGCTGTTGTTGATACTGCTTCTTGCTGAGTGCTGCATACGCTTTACTACTTTCCTATCTTGGAATATATTTAGAAATGGAAGGGGAAAACGATACTAAAGCCATAAGGAGTAGAGTGGCTCTAGAATATCGCATGACGAAGGAAGCAGCAAGAGTCTAATCGTGGCACTCATATTTCCTTCCTCCTTCCGTGAACAATATTTCCTCGCTTCATTCATTTTTCAAGCCATCCATTCGTGTGTCCCCCATATGTTCAAAACTCTCTGCCTCCCCCCCCCCCGAAAAAAACTGTAGGAAATTTTGCATAACTAAGTCCTCCCATAGCTTATATAATAAGGCTTGCTCTGTGCAAAAAATGTGTGTGGTTATGATAGGTTATTTATGTAAGCAATCACTGCCAACAGAAGATCACGTTTTAATTAGTTTTCTCTTGTACCTGCTGGATCATCATAGGAGGTGATGGAGTGGCTGCTGATCCCTCACCCTAAGCTTCTAATTGTATGACTACCGTCTACATACCTGATCCCCAGCTTCCCTTTACCAATTTTATATTGCTCCCGTCAGTCCTATACATCCTTAACTTTTCTGAATGCGTAAAAAAGTTGATCATAGCGTTATTCCTTTTTATATTACATCAGAAGAAGTAGTTTACTTCTGTAAAGCTGTCCACAATTGGCTTTGTTAGGACGTATTCATTCCGATTGTCGTCTTGTTAGTATCTTGCTGAGCTTGGTTACTCTAATATAAATATATAAAACAAAGATATCTATTAAAGTATTGTAAGATATGAAAGTTAATAAAGGAGTCGTAATATACATAAATGCATAAACACAATTGTAAAAAGATATGTTATTCATCTAAGCTTGATTGCTACTAGGGGGTGTGTATGACTAGTTATTAAATCCAAACATTTAATAACTGGATCCTTTTACAATGTTTCTGTATGCTCAGAAAATCGTATCCAGCCATATTCCCTAGTGCTTCAATTTTTTCAAAGTATTAATGAGACAGTTGTTTCTTTTACAATGTTGAAGATCTACAGTGAGCGTACCTTCCGGATTATCTAACTTTCAACTTTCCATAGATCCACCCACATGAGTAGCGTCACATTTCCACACGTTATCACAAGTTAGGTACTTACAAATTACCACCCATCGTCAAGGCAAGATTTGGTTTTTATAGATGGTTTCATGCAGAAAGTTCACGAATAGTTGAATGAAGAACGATTAACTCAAATTAGTTCTGAAAACTGCCTTAATGCAAAAATAACAACAGCTAACACTCCTGCTAATGAACAATAGATTTAACACTCTTCTGACATGACCTTGTCAGTAGTTGATCTGTTTACTTTCTTGATAATGACTCACTATTGCCGATTATATTAGGCAATAATGACTGTTACAATGTTCCCATCATTAATTTATTTCTTTTGGTAATTGAGATTTGAGAAGGTTGATAGCAATCTATTTTGTGAATTTTAGATGGGATTTTCAATTATAATCTTGTGGTAAAGAATCCTATTCTAATCCTTCAGTACCAGGCACTTCAGATTTTCGTCTTGTTTGAGCCAAACACTTAATCCATTTCTTCATAACTAAAGTGCATTACTTAATTTAAAAAAACAACAGAAATTGCTGGTTTTGATTTATTCCTGTTTTACCAGCAGGTTATTAATGTATTGATTTGAAAACGTGCCTTTTAAAGAATCTGGGACCAAATTTCCGGAAAATTAATGTGTTACTATATTGTTTTTTTTATTATTAAACGACAAAAAATAAAACTAAAAATTAAATAGTTGATCTAAAGTACTTTTTTTAATTTTTAACAAACAAATTTTGAGATCTATTACGAACTGAACAGTATTTTTTTTAATTTCCATTTATAAAAAAGGCGTAGACAGTGGAGAGACAGAACAGAGTGATAATTTTAAAAAAACTTAAAATATGATTATAAGATAAAGTATCGAAAATTCATTAAATTATTTATCAACCCATGCCGGACACTGCTAATCTCATTTTCAAACAAATGAAAACTATATTGTCGGCTTCCTATAACCAATTTTTTTTAGAAATTCTTTGACTTTTTTTAACGTGACGGTGTTTAATGTGTTCTTAAACGTGGGAAAAACAATCCGAAATTTCAATGTTAAACAGCTTAAAGGCTAGAAGTAATTATTAAGTGAACCTGGCCTTACTTTTTTCTAGTTAAATTTCTGTTTTATAATCGTAAATAAAAACTGATAAGGATATTTCGCGGTGTTGTTGGGAAATATATACCTTATGATTAAATCGTTTTTCATACCCCTTTTGTAGAACTAACATACTTAATGTGAGACGAATGACGATGCCATCAGACAGTTCCTGAAGGAAAGTGATTCCTCTCCCTTTTGGTTTGGGAGTTAAGTGGTAATCCTAACCATCATCTCCTGCCAGGCAAAATATATGCAAAGATTAACAGTGTAGTCCCCTGAGAGACATTATTCTGAGAATTAAGGTCAGAACCCCCACACCGTACGACATTTCGTAATAACTACTTTTTCGAAACCAGAGGCCCGTGAAGTCACATCGTTTAGTGGTCGTGGCCAATGATCCACTGATACGAACGATCAGGGCCTAGTAAAACTAAAGATTCTGTTTCTGCACATATACAGTACAACCTCGATTATACGGTGTATTAACGGAGAGATTATTTCGGATTATCGGAAAACACGTTTTTATAGTCTAACTTTGAAGTAAATAAATAAAAAACACCTATTTTCAAATCACATACAAACAGAAGAAAAAAAATACATACGCAAGTTAGTTAAAATATTATTAAGTATTAGTTATCAGTTTTTTTTTTACTCTCAGACTTGATTGTTCTAATCTCTGTTCTTATGCTTCTTAAGGCTACAATTTTTAAATATTCAGAATATTAACTATTTTATAATTATTGAGGCGTTTGTACATTTTATGATTCTTCTCACATCCCCCTGAATTATATCATCCTGATCTACTTTATTGAAATGAGAAGTAGTGTCTACATTCTCAAGATATGTTTCAATGGCGTTTTATTCATCATCATGTAGTGGATTTCGGTAATTAACTTTATTTTATTGTTATTTCTCATTAACTCCTAACATTTTTCTCCATGCAAGTTGGAGTGTTGGCCAATCTTTTCATTGCTTAACAAGCAGCGAAAATCGCATCTTTTATCGTCCACATTTTCAAGACATCCTTTATGGATTTTTCAAAGTTTTCTGCAAGAATAAAAAAAAGAATAGTCCTTCTTTACATTATTTTTAAACTGGCTACCGCACTTTGTAGTCGAAAATTTTCTGTCATCTGTTCTTAAAATGGATTCTGATGGGTGAGATGGGACATTGTTCAGTAGGACTTAAGGACAAAATTTCTTAAAACCCAATCTTCAAAAACACTTCGATTCATCCAAAAAACCTCAGTATCTCTAGTAGATCTAGTACCCGGATACTCAAGGTTGTGCCGTATACAATCGTGCATGTACTTTCTCAAAGCATGAAAAACCAATGCCAAATATTACTACAAATCAAAGTCAACAAGAATTATCCAGTATAAAAAAAAAAAAAAGAACTTGACATTATAATCTTAAAACTGAATTCTACTGCATTGCATAATATTTTTTTTTAGCTAACTCCTCAATCAAATGGACAAAAAACAAATTTATATAATTTATTGTTATTTTTATCCTTCTTCTTTTCTCCCGAACTGTCTTCCCCCCCCCCCTCACTTACTGAAATTATATTTCCCTAAACAGAAAAAAAGGCTTCAAAGAATCGTCCCACAACTACATGAACAACGAGTATCAGGCAAACCCGGGATCACATTTATCACTCTTTTTTTAATACTTATAAACTATAGGCTGTCTATTGCATCTTCTTGTTCTTTCTACCGGAAAGATGGTTTATTACATCTGAAGTAAAGGTACAAGACTTGTGCCGAATTTTTGTAAATAACATACAGTAAAGGCACGAATGGAAAAAAAAATAACGTTAAAAAAATACTGTTTTGCTAACTTTTAGATTTGGAATCAAGGTTCACGATATAAATCTTATATTAAGTTTGTCCCCAGCAGTTTCAAGCTTCTGCATGCTCTATCATATCAGCATATTTCACATCAGAATATGATAATAAATTTTTGGTTAGAATGGAGAAAATAACTATATTTCTGGTCTTCCCTATGGTCCAGGACATATTAAAGGGCACATAAAAGTTTCCGAAGCTATTCCAAAAATGAAAACAAAAAAAACTTTACGAGTAAAAAATATAAATAGCGTAAATTGACGCTTTTTTATGACCATTAGGTTTTTTAAGGCACTTTTCAGCAGTCGAGAGGGCTTAAAAATAAAATGAAAATCTCCTGGTCAAAAAATATATGTATATTTTTTCACTAGAATTTATTAGCTTGTTTAAAAAACAATATCAGTAATCTCTTAACTATTAAATTATTTCTTAACTTTCTATGTTATTTATTTAGAATATATATATGTATATATATATATATTAGTATATAGATACTAATGTATAGATATATCAGTAAAATCATTTTTTTTTTTTTAAACATGGCTGAGGGTCCATTATATTATACTTTCTTACATTATATTTAATTCTTCTCAAATGTTCCCACATCACCTTCTACCTCTGCCACAAATCTTAAGCTTCCATCTCGACTAAAGGCTGACCTGGAACCCACATACGAGGCTAAAAAGACAAGAACTAAACAGACGCTTTGGACAACTGTACAGACTACTTCGAAGGACATCCCACCTCTCAATAGAAAACAAACTACTTATTTACAAGGTTATACTTAAGCCAATCTGGACATACGGAATAGAGCTATGGGGGACAGCAAAAAAGTCGAACATCAAGCGCATCCAATCCTTTCAATCAAAAGTCCTAAGAACAATAGTAAATGCCCCTTATTACGTCAGCAGCAAAACCCTTCACAATGATCTGAATATACCCTATATTCTTGAACTCATCCCTTCTAAGTTCATAAAATTCCATAGTAACCTATCCAACCACCCTAATTTCCTAGCAGAGTCATTGCACTGCACCACTCACCCCTATAATCCTCTTCGAAGATTAAAAACGGCAGTGGCCTCGTGACCTGCTATAATCGCGTGACAGTGGGAGTCCTGGCAATGGCCAGTTCCTCTAATCATGTCCTGAGCGTCTGTAGCTCTCGCGCTCTTGGTCAGCCTCCGCTGGCTTATCCAGTGACGCGGCTGACGTAGGAGCGTGGGGGACTCCCCAAGAATCCGCTTCCTCCTTCGCATGTGAGGGAGGTGACCCTTGTGGACTTGGGGGGGCCTCTGGGCTGTTTGTAAATATTGTATGAATGAGCCAGTGAATGAAAATTGTAAATATGGTATGAATGAAAATATTTATCACAATTACTTCACAATTGAAATAATTACCCAACGAGGCAGATTGTAATTTTATCATAATAATAATAAAAAGAATAATAGGGCACTAGATCAAATATAGCAACTGTTTTTCTAAAATCACAATTTAAAGATTTAATTTCTTATTTATTCATTATCAACAAGTTCTGTGAGAACTTTTTGTTGCTTTGTCATTTTTTAATACCCTAATCGAAATCCCACGACCTCCGTCATCGCACGAATTTCGTGTATTCTTCCTCTCACGAAAGCCAATTAGCAAATTTTTTATAATAGTGAATCTTTTAACAACAAAAAAAAACTGAAATAAAAAAACACATAGGTATTGAAACAAGAAATTTGGATATCCTTTTAAAAATTAGTGTTCTTCACGAAAAGATTAATAAAACAAAATAGATTTGTTTCGTGTTGTTATTATACCCATCAGATTAGCAGATTATGGCCTTCTTTTATTCTAATGATTTTTAAATGAAGTGGAATATGCAGTAAAAAGAACAAAAGCTACATCATGGGTAAAATTTGGTCACGAACTTCAAACTAAATGAAAATATGAAGTACTGGAGCTTTATTGATGGTTTGCACCTACGTTTTAGTCACCAAGCATAGAAAAAGCTTTGAAATTCAGAGAATTCCTCTGAAATAATTTGAAGACAGAGTGCCAATCTGAAGATGAAGAGGAGGCCGACCGACCAGCGGATGAGGTCATCATGGAGGCGACTGGGAATTGGGATTTCCCATACCTGAAACTAAAAGGAAAAAGGCTGCTGGGAAGACCGAATCATAGTCTAAAAGATTACATATGGAGGTTAGTGACTTCAAAGATGGCTTTTGAACATCTCTGAAGACTTTCAAACTAAGGCGTCACCTTGTGACTGAGAAAATAATATCATTGTTTTATCCATAAGAAGATAAGTAGAGATCAATCTGTCTGTTCTCGGTCATTATAACAAAAGTTATATTTTTGGAGACTGAGAAGAAGGAATTGTCGAACATGAACTCCATGAAGAACAAGTAACCTTAGAAAATTATCCCATTGAGAGCAAACCAATGATGACTATGTGAAGAAGGTCGTGTGCAGGCGTGAAGCTCGGACCGGTTTCAATGTAGGCAAAAATTGTATTCCGGGACCAAGTCCGTTGAGCACAGTAATAAAGAACAATAAGAAAGTTAAAACCTCAATTAAGAAAAACTATCATAATTAAAAACAATCCAGTGTATAGATTGTTGGATATATCGTTACTAAAAAAATAAAATAAGAAAAACCCAGTAAAACGTAATATTAAATTAAATGAATACTTCAAAATTAATGCATACAAAGTAAAAAAAACATAAGGAAGGTGCCAAAATCTTGATATTTATAATAAAAGGAAAAGAAAATATAGGTCATAATAGTAGAAATGAATAAATTGTTCCCAAGCTAACAAGCGCCTGTCTGGATTTTGAGGCCAGTTAAATAATCTTGTAGAGGAGAGTCTTTTAAAAAACTTTATTATGAATAACAATCAAAACACTGGTATATAGACAAATATTAATCAGTTACAGCACTATAACGTCCTTTACCGAAGGCTAAGGCACGAGTGTGGGTGTCTTGTAGGGTGAGGGAGCAGGTAGCCCAAAGGTACTTACAAAAAAAAGGGGACCATACGTCTCAACTGTAGCACACGTTTCTACTGAAAATGTAAGCTATAATAAGCATTATATAGCTGGCCATTTTGGAATTTGAACGTTCGTAAGGCTTAAGCATGGTGGTTATTAGGAGGGATGGAATTTTAAAGAATGGTGGCTCACCCTTAGGATAGAGTTGAGGATATGGGTACTGAGATGAGAATTAACTAGAGGGGCCTTCACAATAGCGGGAAGACCGGCAGACGTGTGCGCTCACCCCCACCCCTTGGCTACATACCCTACTGCCCCAGCCCTTGTCTCGCTCATGTATCCTGGCTTTCTTTAGGATTTTTTCTTTTTCTTAATAATTACGCAAATGAGGGAATAAGTTGAATAATGTAGGCAACGAGAGGGAACAAAACCACACACGTAGCTACCAAACTAAAGATTGCTTTGTCAAGTGGTTTGAGTATTTTATATGGCGATAAAAAAGCTACCATAGCGTGTCAACAATTAATGCTCTCAAATGAAATTAAATTTAAATTTGTTAGACAGTCGGTATCTCCCTATCGAAAATACTAGTTCAGGTAACAAAAAAGTATAAAAAATAAATCATATAGTTCTGAATTTTGGTACATTTGTTCAATGGACTGTCCTGAACAACATACAATACGTGCCCACCAATGGGGAGTGAGTGGGGAAGGGGGACAGTTTCAGACTTCTGAAAAATCGTATACTTCTTTGTTTATATATGATGCTATTAGAAAAAATCACTTAAACTCGATTATTAGCTAATCTATCTAAGCTCTCTCTAGCTAACTAATCTGCGTAACAATTAATGCACTAGACATCAATGGCCTTTTATATAACTTCTTACATCACTCTGTTTCAGGATATTTGAAATAGTCCATTATCCGCCGTACGACTTCTCTAGTCTCATTTCATTTCAAATCACAGGTTTGAACATTGAATAATTTAAGAGAAAGTCAAAGGGGCGTAGGCGTTGATCAATGTCTCTTTCATGCCTGAGGACCAAACTTCTTTCTGTCACGAATGAAGGGAGAAGTTTCAATATCTTTTAAACTGTTTTTCAGTATCTTAAAATTGGTTTTTAATTTAACCTTACATTATTATAATTTAAATAGCTTAAATGAAGTTTTAATGATTTGATTACTAAATATTTTTATGTTTGTTGATTGACATTTTTCAGCTTTCGGTGAAGCGAAAGCCGTTAGATTTATAATCGCGAGCTATGCAATATTATAGTATAAATGAACAAGTCTTTTCAGTAACCATATCAAAAAGAAATGTTGATATCTGGCAACAATATTAGGAGGTTTCTGAAATTGGGCCAGAGCCACGTCAGTTTGTTATATTTATATTCATTAACAACTGCAAAAGTTACTGGTGACCACTCTTGGGTTGTATATTATTGATCTCTTCAGATATTAGATGGCTTCTACAGCTTGACTTGCTTGAGCGACTAGGGTTGACATTTATTTGTCAATACTCGATTCGCATGTAGGCAGCTTGGGTCTTACAAGGTAAGCGGATGAGTCAACCTGGTGTGGCCAATCCTCTGTATCGTTGAATCACAGTGCTGTTGTATTTTCTTGACATTAACATTAATTAATTGGATTAAAACGTTTGAAACATTTAAGCTCAGTGCTTCCCATTCTTTATAACATTTTTTCTCCTCATCATTAGTTCTATCTTTCTTTTGACCTCTGAGGCACATACGAAATATATGTAAGGTAGTTGTTTATCAAAAGTTGCTTATTTTACAACTTTGTCATCGTGTTCATTGATATCAATTCCAACGTGGATAGTTAACCTTTTTCTGGTCAACTACTTCATTAATAAGGTTTGGTGGTCTTTGTAACAACTAGTTCATTTAATATTTATTTTGTAGCACTTCTAGCACAATCATTCATTCATTCTAAAAAGCACATTCAGTGATGACAACTGGTTTTCAGGGTAACACTTCCTTTACGCGTTCTATGAATTGCGTACGTTTCTAAAACTTGGAGCACAGTTTCAATATCTTGTGATACTATTATGGAACATCTAATGCTCTTCTGTTTTCTACCCGTCAATGAATAATCTTTCATTACCTTCATTTTTCTCAATAACATATCGAATTGTTTTAAAGCTAACGAGCAACGATAAACACCGAACCATCCATTCAGGCATTACATTATCTGGGATCTCAAGTCCTATTTCCGTTTACTTGCACCCGCTCACATAATCAGTCTGCAGTGAAAAAATGATTAGTGCAGTGTTACGGTATTGGTGTATTTGGTAAGCATAATACTGCTTAGAAAAAGTGGTAGCTCGCCTACTTCTCTTCAGACACTAATAACCGGGCTGATACTAACAGCTCCGATAGCTTCATAACTTCAAAGCGGTATTCTGGATCAGTTCAAAGATTTAGAGAAGCCTTTCTACTCCCTGAGATTTCCTAGTGTTAATTACTACTTTTTTTTTTTTCTCCGGTTATTCTCCCATGACGGGATATGCATTTTAGTCAATATGCCTATTCCAGGTCAGCTACTTGCTAAGGAAGCAGGGATATGAACATTTTTGGTGAATGATATTTCCTTTGATTGCTTCCTCATTTTGGATAAAACAACTGCTTCGCGGGATTTCATGGTCGAAAATCTAAAATTGTTTCTGTTTCCTCATGCATCACTAGGTCATTCTATATCATCTTTCTAGTATGCTTTAAATCCGTTTCTGTTGTTAGGGGAGGGGGCGGCGGGTTTTTTTTAATTTAGGCTTTTTGATTGCTACGAGAAAAAGTGTTAAACTGACAGATCTTTGAGGGCCTTTTTTTTTCATTTATTCGGACATCGCGATATTTTAATCAGGAAGGTTTTTTTATAAAGCTTAAGATGCTTCCACGAATTCCAATTTGGTAGATGTTTTCTATTTTTCACAGACGGTACACCAAATCATAAGCTTTTTATATATCCATATATCGATGTAATCATTTTCAATTTGTCTATGTATGATGTCTGTGTTTTATTGGCGATAATAAGTAGATGAGGATATGTTGTACTGTAGCGTTTGAAACCAGGTTGATATATAGAGAAATATTTGTTGCTTTTATGGCACCAACAAAACCTTCAATTTAAAATAGCCTCCATCAGTTTTCACATGGTACAGGAAAAGTGATATGGGCCTGTAGTTGCGGCTTGGGTATTTCAATTTGTTTTGAAAGTAGGATTTCGATTGTAGGCTCATTTATTTTTTAGCATATTTTTTAAAATTCCTTTTGAACCATATACTATATTGTATTACAGTATACCGTTTATAATATTTCTCGTTAAACATTATTAAATCTTAAATAAAGTCAAGTAATATTTTTTTCCAAAATCAAAAAGTTCAACTTATCACCTATCAGCCTGCATTTGCTAGTCTTAGTTCATACTCTAGCTAGAGACATTCAATTTTACATGGAAGCTTCATTTTATATAAATAATACATGACATTTGTATCCATCTCCATAAAACATGAATGAATATCATTGAGTAATTAATTAGTTAGTAACTGATAATTTTCAGTGACGCACTTTCCTTTCCTCTGGAAACATTTTATTATTGTCCTATTAGCTAAAACCAGTAAACCACCCAATGACACCTCACCTTACCGTCCAATCAGTCTACTAGGAAGTATCCTTTTAAAAAATCTTTGAAAAACTCATATAAAAACGTCTACTTCTAACCTTTTTCCTACTTGGTAGTTTGGTTTCCGTCTTCGACATTCCACTGCTTAACAAGGCCTTCGCTTTGTTGATCACATATCCATAGCCCTTGAAACCAAACAGTATTGCACTGATGCCTTTCTGGACATAGCTCAAGTTTTTGTCAGGGTTAGGTTCGCAGGTTTGCTTTACAAGCTTGGAAAGATATTTACCAATGACCCTTTTCCTAATCGTGCATTTGCTTTTCAAACCACTTCTTCCAAGCCCACTGTGGTTTGTAATATTCTAAGTACTACCCCATAGAAGCAGGAGATCCACAGGACAGTATCCTGGGCCCAATCCTCTATTACCTATGCACCGCTGATGTCCCCTCTACTCCCAATACCTTCTTGGCAACATTTGCAGATGACACTGCAGTCCTGTCATTGCCAGACATATCCAGACAATGAATAGCATCCTATAACCTTTAAAACACCTTGATGAGATCGAGTATTGGTGCAACCAATGGCGGATCAAAGTTAATGAAGCAAAATGCTCCCTCATTACCTTTATCCTCAGATCGCAAAAACTCTCCACTATTTTTTTAAATTCCATTCCTCTTCCTGTATCCAAGACACAGTTCGGTAATTAGTCTTCCATCAGGACTTAAATCTCTTTAAATTTTTGGTAGTCCATCAAATTAAATATCTTGACGTCTTGATTTCATGATGTAATTTTTGCTGCACTCTTTCAAACTACAATTACTAAAATTTATTAAACTGTCATTTATGACGTACTCACTTCATAAAATTTAACTCGATTTTTTTTTTTTTATAAGCTTGATATTTCGGATAGTATTTGTAATTTACACCGCGATGATGCTAAAACTAAGACCAGCTTCATGAAAAATAATAAATTAGTTAGTCATAAATACTTAGAAATAAGATGATTTTCTGTCGTATCCAGGAGGGTATTAAATTAATGATCTCGATGACCTAATTAATGAAATATAATAGGATCTGGTGGAAATTTAAGTGGACTATAATTGCGTCAAGTCATCGAAACTGTTATTAAATGTTTATTCGCAGCTCCAGTTTCAAACGGAGGTATGATATTCTTCGCAGAGTTGTGGTAGCAACTGTAGATACATTCATGCAATATAACTAACCTACCGGACTTAAGCTGGTACTCTAAAGGCCACTTAGAGCATAGAATCAATTATCTAGGTAAATAATGGTAATGGGTGACTCCATGCGGGCTTCATGTCGGCGGGCTGTTAGCGAGAGTTGTGGAGTCATCCGCAAATAAAAAGACTACCATTACCTCACCTGTCCGCGCACGCGACCAAATAATCACACTTGAAAAATTTTGAAATATGATCCTATTAAAATTCGTTAGTGTTTTTGAGTTGATGTTGACAGCCCAATCGGGCATCAAAATTATCATCTCCATGATTTAAAATCCTAGAAAATTACCCGACACATATCAAATTCAAGATCTCAATGTCCTGATCAAAATATGTAACTACCAAAGCCATAACTCTGTTTTTGCACCGCCGATGAAGGGCTGAATATACGAGTACACGTCTGCGATACTGATTGAACAGTGTGATGATATTCATTAGAACTGTCAAAGGAAGGGGGTTATTGAAAGGACCAGGTTAATTAGTTAAAAAGATATTTAATAGGAGGAAAATAAAATATGTGCGTATGAGGGAAAGGCCGAAAAGGTTACACAATAAATGCTAATAATTTAGTACATTTAATAAGTAATACTTACTAATATCGTTCTGCTTGACATGTACAATGGACATGGTGAACGAATGACTTCGTCTACGGCTGTTTAGCTTTGCTTCGGTGATTCTATTTATAATCATTGGTGACCCATGCCGTGAAATGTATATGTTACATTATCCATTATCACTGGCCAGCCCTTTCACACAATTTTGCTCCTTCCTCCGGTGAAGCTGTAAACATCCCTCTCCCCTTTCATGTTACAGGCACGTATTATGATCGGTAAGAGAAAAGGAAAACAGAAGAAATCACTGATGGAATAGAAAATTTTGGAAATTCTAATTTTCCCCGATTTTTGATATGGTCGCGGAGAGATGACGCTAGTAGCAGTAATTGAAAATCGCCTCAAATTTAGTACGATTACACTCAGGAAACGGTTTTTTTAAAACTGTATTTGACACTGTGTGTCCGCATTATTGATTGTGCCAGTGACTTGATAGCCTAAAACAAAAGTATCGTATAACAAATAATGAAGTGGCATTAATAAATCTATTACCAGGCCGTAAAAAATTAATCATTTGAGTAGCGTATCAAATTAATGATCTTGGCTTCCTGATTAATAATACTTGTTATGAGTTGGGGTAATACTTACAAAAGGCATTGAAGGTGTTTTAGTGGAAGTAACGAAACCTGTAATTGTATGAAATATCACACGTGACTTGATTTTTTTTTTATTCAGTATATCTTTCTCCAAATCATTAGTTACTGAAGCGAAGGAAAGGTGCCAAACAGTCATTAAATCTGATATTTGAAATGGAAATAATTTATCACTTCTTCAACAGTTTGAGGTGCTTGAAGAATGGTAGTTGGTTTTGAGTTGTATCAAATTTAAAAGCGTTTAGGGTCTGTGTAAAGTCTTCAATGCCTAGTGTAGCTGTTTTCCCTACATGTTTTAATAAACGGGATCTGGTTGAGAAATTTTACCTCGATCAAGATGGTCATTTATAAATATTTTAGCTATGTCAAGCATTTCCTATTTGAAGGTTTCTACTTCGTAGAAAGACTCAAACTCTATGATGTTGCAATACATTTTAACGCAGTCTATGATTATAAATATTATATTTTAAGACATTGGTGAATTGGAATTTGGTTTCCCATTTCTTCGGATTTAAGGAGGTAATTTGCTATGCAGTGGGGAATGTTGGTGAATATATAAATTAAGTCTATTAATAAATATGAACAAAACCTAGACAAAGTGCAAGGTCTACACGTTAAGTATGGAATAGCATACGTACATTGTGACAGCTTGAAAGGCCACAAAGAATATAAATTATTTGTAGATAAATGTAACGAAGAAATATTCATGTTTTTATCTTATTTATTAAACAAGATACTGTTAAAAAAAACAACGAAAGTCATAAATAAACTTTTTTCAAATTTTATTTTTTATTGAAGCATTGAGTTTATATGGAAACTTTGGGAGTTGTGAACACAATACATCATGAGTATTAATAGTGAAATTCATGATGCTAAAAACAAAACGAGGGAACTACTACTAAAGGACTATTTTACCCTCAGGGTAACTGTGATACTAACTATAGTACTCTTTGATAATCTTCTAGACTGGACGTAGGTCTCTTAACTTCCCATGCATCATGTGGATTCGACGTCCTGGTCCTCTTCTGGATGACGGGTCGCTCCTTATTGCTTACCTGTGCTGAAATTAAGCAAATCTATTAAATAAGTTTCATGCCTTACTTATCACCTTACTGTGTGATTGTTTCACATGGGTTTCCAGGGAAGGTCCCGTGTGATATTTTATTCTACCAACAGAACAGCAGATGTCACTAAGTTGTCACCTTTAAGAATCCTTAAACGATACCTATAGTGGTCAGAAAAGTGTACCTTCTGATACTATGGGTCGTATTGGATGGATTTTAAAAATCGGGGTAACCAAGCAACTATTCAATTACAAAGCAATGACCTTTGGCTGAGAAGGTTATTGAATTTAAATGACCAGTTGACCAGAGACTTTGAAGTATCTTAGCTTGATACTGGCGTTCAATGGTAAATGGCGTATATTATACGATATTTTTAGTATCCTAATTAGCCTGAATTACCTTGTATTCTATTATAAATATAAGTATGTAAGTATATCTATTGTGGTCCTGAAAATGTGGATCAGTTGAGTTATCTGAAAAATTAGTTAACCATGTCTAAAGGGTCACACTTTGAGAAGTTTGAGGTACCTTAATGTTGAGCGTTCAATGTCATTAAATTATTTGTCCATTTCTTAAGTCTACTATTTGGACTTATCTGATTTTTCACGACCACCACAGATACATATTTTATTAGAAATGGTTTTGTTAATGTCTATCCAAAGAAAAACTGGACATATCTTCCCCCCAATCAACCCCCCCCCCCCCCCTACAAATCCCGATTGGTTAATATCGTTTGCTACGATAGGTTATTTTCTTCTTCCACATGTAAAAAGTTAAAGCTTGTTTATTAACGCTAAATCATGCCAAGGTCACCAAATATTAAGATCCGCACTAATTCCAGCTCCGAATGGATCATAATATGCTCATAATATCTTCATAAACACAATTTAATTCATCAATTGTAAATTATACACACGTTGATTAAAATGGTATTTGAAAGCTGCCATTGATATTTACGAAAAATACTTATTATCAGGTAACAACCAGGAACTTCAATTTTTTTCGCCTACAAAAAACAGCATCTTAAATATAAAGTCAAGGAGAACTGAAAAAACATATAACGCTTATACCTTTGTTGCGAAACATTTTTCATGCCTGCTACTTTTAAGACATTTAAATTTACACTTCTTTCATATTCGGTGCCTCTAGCACTAGTGGTTAGTAGTCAAAACGCTGCCGCTGACATTAATTTACAAAAATTATAGGCCAAATAAAAGAATAGCATGATCATAACAAATATGTAATTATTTCCTAGCAGCGGAAAAGAGCTATTAGGAACAGCAAAACTGTTGAACATAAAGTGTATCCAATCCTTTCAAAGGTCCTGAGAACAATAGTTAATGCTCCGTATTACCTCAGCAACAAAGCCCTACATTCTTTTATTCATCCCTTTTAAGTTCATGAAATTCCATAGTAACCTATCCAAGCACCCTAATCCGCTAGCACAGTCATTATATGCCCCACTCATCCCTACAATCCTCCTTGGAGACTAAAGCGGTGCCTCGTGACCTGCTATAAATTCGTGACAGTGGAGGGCCTGGCAATGGCCAGTTTCTCTAATCATGAGCGTCTGTGGTTCTCGCGTTCTTGTTCAGTTTCAACTAGCTCGTATCCGGTGACGCGGCTGACGGAGGAACGTGTGGGACTCCGCTTCCTCTTTCACATTCGAGGGAGGTGACAACCATGTGTATTTGGGAGGTGTCTAGGTTTGTAAATACTGTATGAATGAAAATTGTTAATATGAATGAGAACATTTATCACATTTACTTACTGCCCAATAAGGTAGATTTTAAATTTATCACAATAAACCAAATTCCTAGCAAATGAAAGTGTCTCTGAAATTCGATACTTTTCCTTTATTAAATCCAGTATTTGATAATTGAAGGAATCATCTGATCCACAAATGAGTGTATTTTATTAAATCAATAAACATTCCTCTTTAATCCATTTTTGTTTAAGCTACTCTGTACAAATGGAAAACAAAAATGAGAACCACAGAAAATACTTCGTAAGAGTTCTCTAAAATTATAATTTAATAGATTTTTGAAATAAAAGTACTCTTTCACCACTATTTGACGAACCTAAAGGTCGTCGATGACCGGTATGAGTTATATGTTCCCACAGGTATGATTGTCATTCACCTCTGCGGCCCAAAGATAGTGGCTGTAAAAGTAATACCATTTATCTAAAATATTAAATCTGTATTCAACGGAACCATAGAAACATGCTTTGGCTAAAAGATAATTATGGGACGCATATGAAAAAAATAATAACCGTGAATAGCTTCCGTGTTGCCAATTTTTAAGGATTCTCAAGTTACAGATCCAGAACCTGCATGATTCAGATAATAAACTTGAATTTTTCTCTCATGATTAAACAATCATATTAGAAAACTATGCAAATGATGCAAGATATTTATATATTTAGAAATTTATAGATATTTGAGACTTATACATATATAAATATATTTTGCTATTTACGTTTGTTTAGGAATGAATATGTATCATTAATTAGAACGTCAAGACCTTCAATTTTGATACTTATCTCAACAAGATAAGAAATCACATATTTTTTGGTTAAGTAGTAATTTATTAATTAATGAACTTTAGTTACTTTGCTATTATTTTTAACATCTTACGACCATGAAGTGAAACTTCAGTGCAAATACCACCGCTCTATACTTCTCTGGGTTGAGAAAAAATCTAGATACATATTTGATTACTGTTCCAATAATTTTTATAATTGTAGTGAATTAAAGTCCCTATGCTTAATACATATTACTAATCAAGGTATGATGATCTTTAATTTGATATCATACTCAGGTAGGAAGATAAGTCAGTTATGAATGGGCATCAAGAACATCCATACAAAATATATAGATAGGTTTACTATGATGATATAAAAAATTGTTTGCATTTGAAATGAGTAGTCCTCCTCATGCCTGTTGTTTGTTTTATCTTGGACCGCCTTGTGCAGCGTGAGGTGTCGTTTTGCAATCCACCTGACCCAGTTATCTACATCCTGAACCTGATGCTGTCACTTTTTCCATTCCAGTCTTCGCTTTCCTAAGGCTTGTCGTACTCCTTCCCGGCTGGGGACAATCTCATATAACAAACATTTCCTGTTAGCTTAGCTCAAATGCGTCAAGGTGTCGAACATTATACATTGTAAAAAAGTTATTAGAATGTAGTATATTTATATGTGCAGTATGTCTACCTGGTTTGAATGATATAGTGTCATATACATGTAGATACCATTTTACGATGCAAACAACTGAAAAATACTCCCACCTCCAACAAACATGACGTGCCACAAGTTTGGAGTCTCTCACAATTATCTTTTTTATTTATTTACCATCCTTCGCGATGCCTGTCTGTATAAGCGAAATGTCGGCTGAGGTTGGTATATCAATAAAAGATATATATTCTAACATATAAAATTACCTACATACAAGTGCCTCTTTTAGAGTACTAACACTCCGAAGAAAAATATTTAACAGATTTTCTTTTAATATTTTTAGTTGATATTATCAGAAACCTTTATTTCCACCGCTTATGTTGAAAAAACATTTTTTTTTTTAATCCCGGCAAAGACCAGGACATCCCATAATGAACCCCCTCCTGACTTGTGTTCAGTGACTGTAGAGCGTTACGCCGAACGGTTGTAAGAGGGGACGCTCTGATGTCCTAACTGCGTTGTATCAACCTGACCGGTTCATTGGTGAAAGTATCATTACGAGTGAATTGGTTCCCGGGCTGAGGAGTGCAAGGAGGCCATATATGTGCAGAAAATCCTGCAGGCGTTTTCCTTCAGAATTTCCTTGAAAATTTCTACACCTGTCTTGCTGGCTTTTTCTCTGAAGAAACGTTCAGTCTTCTCTGTCATTCAATTGCGTATCTACACCCTCGTGTTATTATTTTTTAATGATGCGCCCAGGAACCCGTGAAGAAGGAAGATAAACCCTTGAATATGAATACTCACTCTGTCGAAAGCGTTCGGGTTAGTAATAAAGAAGTGGAGAAACATATCATCTCGTAACCCATTGTTACTGGAGAACTTGGATTGGATGTCTAAAAACAGCGTACTAGACCTCACCTTGCCACTGGTTGTACGTAATACTAGAACCCGATGTCGTTCTCACCTCGCAGTTTAGACGGACCCGGGCCACGTGGAGGAGGGAAGGAATCTCCGAAGAACTTGGCCTAAACGGTGAAGACCATATTTTCACTCTAATTCAAAAATATTTTTCTAATTAATAAATACCTACAGAAATAAGACTACAAATATATGTATAGAAAATAAATAGAACAGCAGGCAGTTTTACTGAAAATCTTTCTTATTTTGATAAATTACTCCTTTTCACTGCAAATGTAAAGCGCATACTTCATGGAAATGAATGGGTGGACTTTGATTCAAGGGTGTGTTTAATTCTACTACTTTACCCTTACCGGTATTGAAGTACTGCCAGTGTTTAAAGACAGACGATTATTCCTGCATATTCCATGTATTAAAGATTGACGTATATTCCGAAATACAATAGTGAAAATGTAATATGAAACTAAGTTTAAGTCAAGAGGTGCACAATAAAATAGCGTAGCATTGTGGGGTTTCTAGCATCGATGTTTCCAAAGATCCGTGTATCACTTTCTTCACTTCATGCACGGCGGAAAAGCCGTTGTCCAAACGTCAGGAGAAAGCTTTCCCAGCGAACCGTGGATAATCCCCGTCCTGGAGACAGGCTTCACCATCGCCTCCGCTTTCCGTTCGCTTTCTGGGCTTGTCTTCGCTACATAGTTCGAAGTGACTAGCTTTCAGTTTTCGAGGCACGTAGTCTACGAAGTCCTAATTTCCGAAATACACTGACACTGAAAATGTAATATGAAACTAAGTTTAAGTCGTGAGGTGCAAAATAAATGCTAATATGTACTAAACAAATTGATAAATGCCTCATCGCCCATAAGAGTAGGCACTCTTATACTCCGCTGAAGAACTCAATGATTTAATAAAGTTGATCAGGCAGTTAGTCATGTTTTTTCGTTGTCCTTTAATGTTTCATGAAGATTTTCACCTTGCTTCAGGAGTTCTTGAATGTGCACACCTGATGTGTATATGTTGTATTATTGTATGTGGGACGATTGATAACTGGCTATAAATAACTATACAGAATTTGCAATTCCATACTTTCAAGCTGCACAAAATATTTTTATTGTGTTCATCGAAGAGCTCTATGGCCTAACATGACATTGATTCAGTGACGACATCTAGAGGTTCTCCCAGAAGACTTTTGTCTTTAAAGAACGTCATAAGAATAAATAGGAATCAACAGAGATAAGATTGAACCGGGTACATTATGAATAAAAAAAAAAGGGACTGGTATATTGGCATACCTTGCTCCCAGACCATTAGGTAACGCTAGTAGGCGACGTAATCAGCTCGAACTTACAAGCCTCCTTACAGTTGAAGTAATTGATAGTTTGGCAACATCTGACAAGTCCATCTAGCATGTTTAGTATGAAATTATGGAACAATTTGTAATCAATAAATTTCCCCTCTAAAAAATACAATTTATGAAAGACGTTGTTTATTATTCATCATGAACATGGTGTATTCTTATTAGTCAATTTTTCCCCATCCCTATCTATTAACTCCCATTTCTGATTCTTTATTTCCTCCTATTAGCATTAGTACCCTATAGGGACTAAAGATAAAGTAATAGTACTAACAAAATTATCTCCTATTTAATACTCCTCCTACAAGATAAATTAACTAATATATTCCACCACAAATCCGTTTGCCGTGAACTAGCAATTCAATTCAGAATCATGGGAAGTAATAAAGAACGCACTTTTCACACTTTTGCCTCCTTGACTTGACACTTATAGTGTTAGAACCAAGATTTGATGTCCGCCTGAAAGACATTTTTTTTGGCTAAAAAGACTTTTGGTTGTTAACGGAAGGCTCAGCTGATTTTGTTTTTTAGCCTAAATACCAACATAATTTGTAAAAGTTTTATATACACGTATACGAGATTAAGGTGCAAATAAAATCTTTAAAATGAAAGTATATTCACTGTTATATATATTCCTTTATTACAATCTGCCTTTTATAAGGCTATAAGTAATTAAGATAAATGCTCTCATTCATACCATATTTACAGTTCATCATTCACTCGCTCATCCATACAATATTTACAGACAGCCCTGAGACCTCCCAAATCCACATGAAGAGAAAGCGGAATCTTGGGAAGTCCCCCACGCTCCTCCGTCAGCCGCGTCACCGGATACTAGCCAGTGGAGGCTGACCGAGAGCGCGAGAGCCACAGACGCTCAGGACATGATTGGAGAAACTGGCCATTGCCAGGACTCCTACTGTCACGCGTTTATAGCCGGTCACGAGGCCACTGCCGTTTCAGTCTCCGAGGAGGATTATAGGGATGAGTGGTGCAGTGCAATGACTGTGCTACAGGATTAGGGTGGTTGGAAAGGCTACTGTGGAATTTCATAAACTTGGAAGGGATGAGTTCTAGAATGTAGGGTATATTAAGGGTTTTGTTGCTTACATAATAAATCTTTGCATTTACTATTGTTCTCAGGACTTTTGATTGAAAGATTGGATACGCTTGATGTTCGACTTTTCTGCTGTCCCCCATAGCTCTATTCCGTATGTCCAGATCGGTTTAAGTATAACTTTGTAGATTAGTAGTTTATTTTCTATTGAGAGATGGGATGTCCTTTTAAGTAGTCTGTACAGTTGTCCAAAGCGTCTGTTTAGTTCTTGTCTTTTTAGTCTCGTATGTGGGTTCCAGGTCAGTCGTTTGTCAAGATGGAAGCCTAAGTACCGTACTGTCTCGGATACAGGGAGAGGAATAGAATTAAAATAAACTAGTGGACAAGTCTTGCGACAAAGGGTGAAGGTAATGTGGGAGCATTTTGCTTCATTAACTTTGATCCGCCATTGATTGCACCAATACTCAATCTCGTCAAGGTTTTTTTTTGAAGGTTATAGGATGCTATGTCGGGTTCTGGGTGGGATGACAAGACTGCAGTGTCATCTGCAAATGTGGCCAAGAACGTATTGGGAGTAGAGGGGACATCAGCGGTGTATAGGTTATAGAGGATGGGGCCCAGGACACTGCCCTGTCTGACGTATACACAACAGCTCGGCGACTCCAACAATTCCAAAACGGTATACTAATGAAAGTGGTCAGAGGTACTTCATTCATTCGAGCAGCAGAGCAACAGTGAGCTTCACGAGATCTTTGATCTACCTACGGTGGATGAGTTCATCCAACTTTTTCGAACGAAAAATTTTTCGACTCCCTGCAATATTTGACAAACCGGTGTTTAACACGATAACTCCCGCTCCGTTCCCCCATCGATGGCAGGACGCTGTCGCGGCTGGAACGCTTTAGTCTTAGGTTCTAGGTTTATGTTTTAGTGTTAGTGTTTTCCACGGTCGCAAGCTGAAGGTGAGCCTCATCACCTAGTTAGTGTATGTGTATTGGACTTATTAACAACAATCTGAAAGTATTATATTTTATGCACTCCTTAATATGCATCTGCGGATGCAGCACGAGGAGACAGCTGTAATTCCAAATTTATTTTTGTCATTGTATATATATTATCAATAGAGAGGTTTTGAAAAAAAAAAAAAAAAAACAACAACGGGAAGGCCTTGTTGAAACCAAACTGGTGTGTGGGAAAAAGGTTTTTGGATTCAACAATTGGAAGTAGGCGTTTTAGTAGGAGTTTCTCAAATATTTTTGAGAGGATAGGGAGTAGGCTAATTGGACGGTAAGATGAGGCGTCATTGGGTGGTTTACCAGGTTTGGCGAATAGGACAATAATGGAATGTTTCCAGAGGAGAGGAAAGTCCGTCGTTCGGATAATGCAATTATATATATATAGGTTAGGAAGATTATGGCTTTAGAAGGAAGTTGTTTGAGAATTTGAGGAGTAAAGAGATCATATCCAGGGGATTTTCGGTAAGGTAAGTTTTTCAGATGGTATATTAAAGTATATTAAGAAAGTATATTAATGACAAAAAAAAACACATCCATCCAAACTTTATAATATTCTAACAAGCTGATACTCTAAAAAAAGAGAAACCGGTGTTTAAACTTACAATTCGAGAATATGTTTTATTTTTTTTCAAATAAAGGATTTACAGTCTACCAATTGCTTATTTTTATTATCAGTCGGTGTAATTCCATAAAATCATTGTTCCTAATCCTCTACTATTGCATACTGAATGGTAGAAGAATATGAACTCCCCGTATATCTTCAAAGCACTTTGTTTTTTTTAATATTGCAATGATTCCAAATTAGTGAAATTCCATGGTAACCTATCCAACCATCCTAATCCCCTAGCACAGTCATTACACTGCACCACATATCCCTACAGTTCTCGTCGGAGACTAAAGTGGCAGTGGCCTCGTGACCTGCTATAAATACGCGACTCTGGGAGTCCTGGCAATGGCCAGTTTCTCCAATCTTGTCCTGAGCGTATGCGGCTCTCATGCTCTTGGTCAGGCTCCACTGGCTAGTATCCAGTGACGCAGCTGACGAAGGAGCGTGGGATACTCCCCAAGACCCAGCTTCCTCTTTCGCATGCGAGGGAGGTGACAACCATATGGATTTGGGAAGTCTATGGGCTGTTTGTAAATACTGTATGAATAAGAACATTTATCTAAATTACGTATTGCCCAATAAGGCAGGTTGTAATTTTACCACAATAAAGATTTTTCTATATAAAAAAAAACAAAAAAACATCGGAATGAGAAAAAACATTCAGATCCACCAAGAAACCATGTAATACTCTTGTAATAGTATATCTGATATAACATCAGATATGAGTATTTCGCATTGCAATTAAAAAAAAGAAAAACGGTCTACCTCTCCTTCAGGTTAATACCCTGCGCTTACTTAAGCGGTCCGCTTATTAAAGAGCCCAAGAAACCCGCTTCAATAGTTATTATATATAATCGTTTCGCGAGTGTGCTCCTTCACCCAATAACTGTTGCTAAGCGAAGCCTTTCTCCACTTTAGCGAACCCTCCTTGCAGCAAGGAATAGCAATAGTAGCTATACTTTTAAATAAGATTTATTTCGTACATTGCTATGATAACTGTAATGTAGTTGAGAACAGATTTGAATTAAGTCAGTAACGTTATACTGCCATTTCTGTTCGAAGTTAGAGTAAATAAGGGTCAAATTGGATTTTAAAATATTTGTATTCATTTCTCGCTACAATAATAGAAGGAGTAAACATCTCAATTCGGACTTATCGAAACTAGATAGAAAATTACATACGAAATTATAATGATTAAGTATTATAATGTACACTTATATATAAATGTGTCCTCCAGCCAGCTCTGATGTACTCATTGATTAACAATACAGCTAAAAGTTTCCAGCAATTTCAGAATGAGATCATAAGAAAAGTGTTCAGACGTACTTCTCTCCACAGGTCAAAGAACGCCGACCTGCACCCGTTGCTAGATGGCACCGTGTGCCGTCGGTGGATGAGTTCGCCCATTGTAGACACAGGTTTTTTGACTCGTTGCAGGGCCTGACAAACCCAATGTTTAACACTATGGCCACACCCACATTCCCATATTGTAGGCAACAGAATGTCCGGGAAAACTAGGTCAAGTTCGTTACTTAGATTTAGGTTAGTATTAGCACAATTTATTCTTAAAGTGAGCCCTATCACTTTCTATGCACACACGATGTATTCTATACATCAGCCTACCATAAAAAAAATCTTTAAACCTCACAAATTATATAAAATGTAACTACGCTATAGTAAATATAATTATCACTATGTGCATTTATGTAAATATTTCATATTGCGGCATCTCTAAGTTACTCTTTATATATTAAATAAAGGGTTTTGAAAAAAAATAAATACATTCATTGCAATTTTTAACTTATGATTAAGGTCATCACTAATAATATGTGTAGTTATTAAAATGTAAAATAAAATAATAAATATTATTATATACACAATAATTTAAAGAAACATAAGCCTGAGGCATGCTGAATGTGTGGAGGAAAGACATTTCAGAATGAGGTGGAAAGAGCATGGAATAATCGTCGAATGCTGTTGCTTGATAAAAAGTTGTCATTATAGACAATTTGAATCTTACAGTTATGAAATCTCGGGTATTTTCGCAAACATCTAAGAAACGTAAGTTAAAAAAAACCTTGGTTAAATTCTTTTCAAGAAAAGTTTCCCTTCTAAGTTTAACACAACCTTCTTTCTACTTCTACTCGTTTACTACAAACTTTAATTGCAAAATTTGTTCTTTAAAAAGGATTACGGCTTGTACCAAATGTTTTAATTAATAAAAGAAAGATTTATAGAAAAATTACGATTTATTTTTGTTATAATTACTTTCTAATAAATGTCAATTTTCTGGATGAAGATTATAAGCGAAGATTAGAGTAAGATTGAAACAAACTTCCGTGGAATTATAACCAGTTATACAGCTGGACTGCAGGCTACAAGGAGACCTTGAACACACTCTGGAAATGCCGTAGGTACTTCGACCTCATGATTAACAATGTACCCCAGTACTAATTACTCAACGTGCAATTATCCTAAATGGACATTCACGCACCACTGTGCACAGCACTGATACACTGAGAGCTTTGTCTCATCCTCAGTGCTCAGGCACTGTCTTCACTCTAAGCAGATTGGCTGTTAGTGATGCAACGCAGACTTTGTTAAAAGGGCTTGGGTTCGGATCCTTATGCTCCGCTAGCGTGTCTTATTCACTCTGGAAAATTTTGGAGAGTAAGGAAGTCCTAAGATCTCCTTTGGCTATCAAGTGGGAGGACGTGCTTTGCTGTCTGCACTAAAATATTGGTCCACTATCTCTCCTAACACAGCCACCTAATGGCCATCAGATCCTAACCGAAATCCAGATATCCTTGACTTTTTCTTCTACAATAGTTTAGGAACACTAAACTATTCACTCACACGCTACAAACGACTGACATGGAATCCACACACTAGGCTAAAAAGACAAGAAGTAAACAGACACTTTGGACAACTGTACAGACTACTTCAAAGGACATCCCATCTCTCAATAGAAAATAAATTACTAATCTACAAAGTTATACTTAAACCAATCTGGACATACAGAATAGAGCTATGGGGGACAGCGAAAAAATCGAAAATCAAGCGTGTCCAATCCTTTCAATCAAAAGTCCTGAGAACAATAGTAAATGCAAAGCTTTATTATGTAAGAAACAAAACCCTTTACAACGATCTTAATATACCCTAGATTCTTGAACTCATCTCTTCCAAGTCCATGAAATTCCATAGTAACCTATCCAACCACCCTAATCCCGTAGTCATTGCACTGCACCACTCATCCCTATAATCCTCCTCGGAGACTGAAACGACAGTGGCCTCGTGACCTGCTATAAATGCGTGACAGTGGGAGCCCTGGCAATGGCCAGTTTCTCCAACCATGTCCTGAGCGTCTGTGACTCTCACGCTCTTCATCAGCCTCTACTGGCTCGTATCCGGTGACGCGGCTGACGGAGAAGCGTTGGGACCTCCTAAGCCTCCACTTCCTTTTTCGCATGCGAGGGAGGTGACAAACATGTGGACTTGGGAGGCCTCTGGGCTGTTTATACATATTGTATGAATGAGCGAGTGAATGATGAATCGTGAATATGGTATGAATGAGAGCATTTATCTCAATTACTTATTGACAAAAAAAAAAAAAAAGCTATCAAGTGGGATGTTTCCTGTAAAATCAAAATTTATAGCAGGAAGATTTCCGTGGACTTGACTGGTTGCCAAAAGCAAAATATGAGGTCATCGCTGGATTTAGTATTTGAAATAAGAACCACCTACAAATATTTATGAGTGTCATGGTTGTGAGCTAAATTTTTATTAATAGAGTGTATGAACGTAGAACATACATAAACCTTAATAGCAGAACATTTTCGGTTAGACGTGATAGTCCGTTCTATCGATACGTAAATTTGGAATGTAACGGGGAAATTTGCCACTTAATAATATTGTTACTAAGGTGTATTTCTTACACACTTAATTTATGTTAATGAAACACAAATCATTGATAAATTGTATAATTTGATGATGATAATGAACCCTGCGGGTGTACGTGGACAGGTTTTGAACTCAAAAAGGAAATCTCATCTGGATATCCATAAAGAGAAAACAAAGTGGTGAAACGTTTTCGAGGAATAGTTGAAACGATGTATTTTATGTGCTGTAGTGTGGAGCTATCACGTCCTACAAATCAGACAGATATGTTAAGTACGTGTTACAGGACGTAACGTAAGGCTAACCATTCCTGTCCGGTTTGGCAGGAGACTACCTTATAATGATTAATTACATGAGGAATATGTAAACAACTATATATATAAAATAGCACACAAGAGAATTTAAAATATAATCCTCTTTTAAACTAGCCACCTTACGAACTACCTATCCTCTAACCAGTAAGTTCTACGGATATTACCTACAGTCCTCAGGCGAATATCATTTCATTCCATATTTATTACTGTGTTTAGATCGAAATTTGTATTATTTCGTTCTAGTCAGTGGAATATTGGGTGATATTGGTATACAGTAGATAGACATACTTATTATCAAATCTTATTATCTTCTCACTTCTTCCGAGTATGTCACGCCGATTATATGCCACCAGTCGAAATGTCCCACAATCAGCCAAACATTCTATAAACTCATTTCATTGCATAATTAAAGCCGTTCGATGAAATATCTCGGTATGATGAAATAATTTGTATTATTAAAACCTAAAACTGATTATGGGATGATTTCCGATAAAGCAGATTTCTTCTCTTTGTTGTTAAAATAGTATTAAAAAAAATCTCAACGATCTTTAATAACGATTGTAAAAGGTTAAGAAATATAAGTGAGTGGTTCTGTACAGTATAGCTTACCTTTCATCCCTAAATGCTCGAAGGCGTGAATAATTAAAAAAAAATAGATAGCAGGTGATGAAGATTAATTTTCGTACGCTTAAAAAGAAAATAACTCTTCTCCATACAATCCAGCCGTCATTGCACTTGAAGTTAAATATTGCAACAGTCAAAAGAACCACACTCTCAGACATGTAAGGCCATACATGGATCAGAATAATTTAAGCTGGTTTTTGCCTCATGGGGTGTTTGGTTTTTTGTTTGCAAGAGTCCGACACGGAAATGCCAACAAAGAAAGGGCCATGAACGGCACAGCAGCTTTATTTGTTGTCTACCACACGGCTTAAATCATTTTAATGGTTAATATAAGAAGACGTTCCGATATCACAAGTGCTTTAAACATATATACGAGACTGTCAGTAACAACAACAAAAATCAGCAATCTCGACTTTATTTGCGAATAAGACATGTGGGTGCAGTTCACTTAATATACATTTTTTGTATTGTAACTTCTTTATTGTGCTAAAATTGCAATCTGCCTTATTAGGCAATAAGTAATTGTTCTCATTTATAACATATTTACAATTTTCATTCACTCGCTCATTCGTGCAGTACTTACAAAAAGCCCAGAGACCTCCCAAATCCGCAAGGTTAATACACATTAGATCTATGGAATGGCAATAGGGATTGGTAATAACAGAGCACACACACTACCTGGCCATGTATAAATACTTCCTATACAATTCGGAAAATTAAAATACTGATTTTAGACACTTGACATCTACTATATGAATGGAAAGCCGATTTGATGATGCTATCGATCAAATATTATAAATGTTAATCTAAAATATTTCTTTATACCTGGTAAAAACACCTAAATTGAAGAAGACAATTCAATTGTATGTGTTGTATCATAATTAAATTTTTGTGGAAATAAAGTTAAATATATACATACATATAAGAATTTCTTTCACATACTCCTCGTCTTTATACATAAATACATTGAATTTATTTTCAAAACTTTTTAGAATAGGTCTGAATGAAAGGAACCCATTGCAGATATTGTAAACATCGTGTAATCTTAATGGGATCATGTTGAATCAACGCCCTCTTATCCAGTGGGGGGGGGGGAACTTGCTAAACAAGAAACCGGATATTACTTCGAAGGAACGGCAGTCCAAGACCAAGCCAGAACAGACATCTATACGATGACGCTGACTGAGCAGTATCTCAAAACTATTAGCCAAGGTGCTTGAGATAAGTAAGTTAGATGTTCAAGGAAGCTCCTGGAGGCTTATTAAAATAAAATGATTATAACAAATAATTATAATTAACATAGATTATTGACAAAAATATAAAATAATATTCAATTCCTTTTAAATTAGGATAATTACTACTAATTACAAACATGAATTTGAGCTCAATTTCTTTTAATGGATCCATAATAAAAAACAATATTAATATCACCCAATCGATGATCTTCCTGTAATCCAATCAACGTTACTTTCTGCTGTTGGTTCTTCTCCTCTCTTCCTGTATGGTACCGCCAGTTCGGGAGCTTGCTAAGACCGCTCTTCTAGACGGTTGTGCTAAGACTGCTGGTTTATCTCATCCCCACTCCTAGGAGCATAAGGGAAAATGCTTACCAGATGTGAGGATTCCTGGTCTATATTCTCAAATATCATGAATGTTACAATATATATATATATATATATATTAACAGAATATATTAAAATTAATTAAAAACTTGATATCCATAAATACATCGAAGTATATTCAAATCAAAGTATTCATAAATAATACTTCAAAAGATACTATGGAAGTATTAATCTATAAAGCCATATTACGACTTAAACTACTTTAAAATTCGCCACTTCTACAATAACAAGTTTACCTTTAACATAGAAATATCCAAAACTGCAGCATGATCGTTATTAAAAAGTCTTCACCATCCACTAATGATAGGTGAAAAGATTTTCCTGCAATGATCTCTTTAATACCGTATTTAAAAATTCTCATTTCCTTCCTCATTCATACGTTATTTACAATATAGACACAGACCAGGGATTTTCCCTAATCACCAGCAACCATTGTCCTCTTCCCGGCTGTAGAAGAAGTAGACGAATTAGGGATTTCATCAAGGTACTCGTGCACCCGCTATATCGCTACGTATATGATTATAAGCGTTAATCAAATTAATAAAACCAATCAGCATAATAAAGAGAGACAAGTTACAAACATTTTATTGTGAATTATATTATATTAACTTCATATAGACTCGGTCTTATTCAATTTTTATTTCAACCTTAACTGAAAATTGACATTTTAATAGTTAAATTCATTATTTCACTTTTATACATTTGGTCTATAAAAAATAAATAAAAGTATTTGAACATCTGAGTTGTGTACGAGGTGGTCTGAAAAGTTTCCGACCTAACAAAACTTTTATTTTCGCTTTTATTTCTGAATGAGCGAGTGAATGATGAAATGTAAATATGGTATGAATGATAGTACATCTTAATTACTTATTGCCTAGCAAGGCAGATTGTAATTTTAGCACAATAAAGGAATTATATATAGCTTTTATTTCACTAGCTTTTATTTCACTAGCTTTTATTTATTTTATTATCATCTTCATGTTGAGGTCGGAAACTTTTCAGACTACCTGTGTATATTATCACAGTGGGTGGTTTGATTAAGCTGTGAAGTCTTTATATTTCTTTATGGACAACCGTATACGAAAAACCATCAACTTTTCACCTTTTCTGGGATCATCCTGAAGGCATGTACATAATTACATATATGGGTAACAATATGACGGAATTGAAGCTTAACTGAACAACCCACAGTAAATATATCTTATTAAATATTAATAATATGGACAAAAATATGATCAGAGTTGTGGTTAACTTTCGGATTCTAGAAGAGTGGTATTTGGCTACCTCTATTATTTACAATGTCATCTATTTTTAGTATAACCTATTTTCATACATTTTCCCACTTTGAAGGGCAGACTTTATATCTTGTATGTAATAAGTGTTTCATCCGTGAAAAGCAAAACAAAAAAAACTGGATGATTTAGATAACCCACCCTTCATAAGTACTGTCACGGTGCACAACCTGTGACAGTACTTATGAATATAAATATATATTAGATTAAATACTCAAATTGAGCGCACCATGTTTAACCTATGTTTCCAGGTTTTGTTTGAAACAGCCAGAAAGCAAATAAGTTTATTGAACCCAAACGTTTGACTCTCGGTTCTAGGAAATCAGCCAAGATACGTTTGTATTCAGTGGAAGTTTCAAGACCTGCTTCGCAAAGGATGCTGCTCGCCTTTGGAATTCATGAATCTAATCTAATGTATACTAAGCCAAAATCACACAATAAAAAACGGTGGCTTATTCAAGCTTATTACTCTTAGAATGAATTATTAATTTTATTCAGTTCAGTTGATGAGCAACTAAAAACAGGATGCTGTAATGTATGGCAATAATAATTTTACTTGGAGTATGAGGATCATACAGCAGTATAGTCAGGTTATCCCACAAAAATATATTCCTTGCCTATGGAGACCCAATTGGTTCTTTTCCGTTATGGAACGGGGGCAAACACTTTGGATCCAAACACTCTTAGATGACTGAGGTGAATATTCGAGTCCGGGCCACTTTTGGCGTTTCTCCAGGAATTGCAGGCAGTCGGACTCCTATTATCCTATATTATCATTATAGCTTCGCCCCAAAATTTCCTGTACATTCCCGATTCTGGCAAAATGCACCTTTCTTTATCAATAATAAATCTGTTCATCCTCTCCGATACGCCTCCCTGCTCAGGGGTGTAAGGAACGGTCCATTGGCGTCTAATCCCGAATGGTTTTAAAATCTTTGAAGAACACTAGACGTATATTCAGAACCTATGTCGGTCCGTAGCTTCTTGATTTTCAAGTCAGTTTCATTCTTGATAAGAGCTTTGAGTTCCTAAAAGTTCTAAGTGTTTCTGCCTTGAATTTGAGTTAATATCCGAAGGATTTCCGAGTGAAGTCATGCGTGAGCTTCAAAAGGTATCTTGCAAAACCCCATGTTATCTCAACCATTAGGCCACAGATATCAGAATGCACAAGTTCTATTTTCAAGCAGCTCTAGTTCCTTTCCTTTTCCGGGTGGTTGGCAACCTTCGTTTGTTTACCTCGAATACAAATTTCGCACTTGAAAAAAACCCAAAAATTCAAATCCAAGGTAGTTCTTTTAGCTTCTTTTGAAATTAAGATGGGCTAGCTAGTCGTCTATGCCATAATAGTTGGCTAACCGCAGGATGCGAAAGAGCTGAAAGATAATAGTCCGATGTATCCATAACCTGAGTTCTTCGGGGCCACTTTGTCAGGTTTACCATTGACTGAACACTCTTCCTGCCTATAATAAACCTATAAACCTTGCAGTGGTTGTTATCAAATAAGATCATCTGATTTCTTTCAGTCAGTATTGACACAGGCAATAAAATGTTCTGGGACATGAAGCACATTTGTCACGATCTGACATTTTCGCTTTAATATTTCCTATGCCATCGCACCTTAATGTGTTTTCATTAAGTGGCGGTCACCGTTGCTTCAAAATACGGATAGTAGTGAGAAAATGACTAGGCAATGGGATGCTGGTCCAAAGTCTATCACCCAGTTGTAAACATTATTATCAGTCTTATCACTGATGCGGTCCATTGCAGATAAAGTCTCCACGGGCGGTTTCAAATCCTGACAATTATGTTTGAAATAGCCCTCTTTCAAGCACTGGGAACATATTGACGTTGTCTTCTTTCTGAAAAACTGTTTATTCGATTCATTATTTTTGTTTTTCAACAATGGTTCTCGTTCCTAAAGCCTTCATTCCACTGTACAAAATCTTTCAGTCAAATTTTTAAGAGTCCTCTGCTTCTTAGACATCGACTGCTAGGCATTTACAAATTCAAAGAACGTCGGAGGCAATGTGATCAATATTCCGTTTATGATTGAGGCAACTTCACCTTTGCCTCATGCCAAGTTTCGTCTTGAAGTTACATCCATAATATTTTCTTGATATTTTTTGCAAACGCCTTCTTTTGTATTCGTGTTTTTCATCATTGAATATACCGTCTTTCCTTTGTTTTGTCCTGCTCGAAGATGCTAAACAGCTTGGTCCACGTGTCTCAGCAGGTCGAATACATATTCATCAGGTGACGGAAAGTCATATTATTGACTGTAATTTGTTGAGTTCCGAATTATATTTTCTCTATGGCTTGAAACTTACTGTTATACTCGGAAACGGCTTCGACATCAGTACAACCAGCTGGTTTTTCGGGATATTTAAGCTTACCCTCCACGACTGTCAATCCGCTCCTCTCTAAGAGAATAGTTATTTGAAATTTCCGATCGGCCCAATTTGATTGGCCCTCCAGTCAATGCTCGTCATAATAGTGGCCACGGACGCTGAAAAAACGCTCACAAACTGGACTCACAACCGAACTGACGCCAACGAACTTTTAATCACTCTTCCGACATAATTAAATGAATCACTCCACGTTTCTGGGCCCATAACCTGTAGATTATAAGAAATTAACGTACTGAAAAAAAAACACATTTATTAATAGTTAGAGAGAGAGCACAGAGTTACCTACACATATGCAACAAACAACATGGCTACCGACAAACTAGCTTAGAGCCAACAATCAATTCATGCAGAGAGGCAAAAAATAAAAAAAAAATTTATATTACTCTTTGACGCTATGATTGGCGACGATATCGAAAATATGTGTGATTTAGACGACAAAATATGGCTTGAGAAATCACAAGATATGTATGAGATAATGGCTAAAACTATTAAATATTTTACACCTAATTCTCAAGCTCTATCCACTACTCCTCTCATTGGTATTGAAGAACGTAAAAGAAAATTTAAACGGCCAATTGCAAGATTAAAAAGTTTTTCAAAATCAAAAGGTCATTTTCAAAGTAGGATCTATATAAATGTAATAAACACATTATTATTAGTACCATCATCATCGTTTAGGCAAAAGGTCCAAGAAATCTAACAAATTTCAAAGAATCCTATCCGAAACATTTGCGTTAACTGGTTCTCGTGAATGCTTGACTAGCATTAAATCAAGTGCAAACGAAATCGTGATCATACCGGAGAATCTGTATGGCTACCTATAAATCACACAAAGCGTTCCGAAAAGAAGGCATAGTATTCTACTTACTAGCTTCAAAATGATATAACTTTTGGAGTTATCTCCTTACCATTGTGATGTACCATTGTTTTTTCGTTTGTCAATATTAAATTTAACCATTATTCATTATTCATGAACAAACATGATTTAACGATTTATAAAGAAAGATTTATTAATGAAATGTGGTGTGCATCAATCGTGACAGGGTGTGTATTCCTTGGAGTTTCGCAGAAAGGAGAAAAACACATTGTTGTTTTTGGATTTTGTTTTTTAACAACGTTGTTGTGGTTGTGGTAATTACTTTACGTTTTGAAAGATCCGGGTTAAAACCACAAACCCAACGAACAACCTTTTTTTTTTTTTTTTTTGCCCTTCCTGAGGCTGGGCCTCAAACGGGCTTGCCCCACAAGCCCATGAAGCGGGCTCATGGGGTTACGTAGCCTGTGGTGCGCGTATTCCGGTGCAATGGGATTGTTGCACCGGTCAGCGCACCCAACAAACAACCAAAAACATTCATTTTGATTTATTATATATTGGATAAATTGTATACTTGATTTGTGCAACAGCTAGAAGAAGCATATCAATGATACCTAAGAAGTTTTCAGTGGGACTGAAATCAAAGAAAACAATATTGGCCACTATGTCATGTTTCTTTAAAACCACTAGATGAAAATATTTAATAAATTTCATCAATATTCGTTAAATTAACAGATAAATATATTTAGTAACCAGCAAATGCATTCATCATCAAATTCTAATTCAGGGGTGCCCAATCCAAGGCACGCGTGCCACAAAGTGCACGTTGTGAGTTTGAAGTGCACGCGTGCACGTTGGGGGTTCGAAATTGGCACGCGTGCACGTTGGGGGTTCGAAATTGGCACGCGACCTGCTAGTAGGTTTTTAAACTTGTTATGTCTACGTTACTTTGGATTTACGTATTTTTTATTTATTTGTTAATAATCTTATGGAATATATTTATTCCTTACACAACTTTTGAATATTTTTATTACCATGATTTCCTTTTTTAAAAAATAAAAGAATTTGCAATAATATCGATTTTCTGAAATCGCCCGCTATTTACCCACTTGACTGACAATACAGCCAAATGTCTCCAACACTTCCAGAATGGAATCATCCGAAAAGTGGTCCAACATACCTCTTTCGAGAGGTTAAAGAACGCTGACCTGCACCCGTTGCTTGGTGTGCCGTCGGTGGGTGAGTTCATCCGCCGGAGGCACATTAAGTTTTTTGACTCGTTGCAGTGCCTGACAAACCCAGTGTTAACACTATAACCCCACCACCCCTCCCGCATCGATGGCAACAGACTGTCGGGGAAAAATTAGGTTAAGAATTAGTATGTAAGTTAGTTTTAAGGTTGATCTAATAGGTGAGCCCCATCACCATTTATTAGTCAGTTAATGTAAAATTATTCAAAATTGTATAAAAGGAAATGCAATAAATAAATTCATTGTAGAATCTAGATTGAATTATGTAATGATTTTATAACAAGGGGATAGGAAATAAAAACTAAAAAAAAAAGTTTAGGGTTTTTTTTTTTTTTCCTTAGCTCTCAAACTTATAAAATAGGATGTGGGAAAATTATTTTGGGCTAATGAGTGCCTTTTACTAAGGGGAGTCCCCCATTTGAAGGATGTATGAGAAGGATATAGGGTGTGGAATGCCTAAAGGAGGCGGGTGGAATCAGGAAGGTAGTGAGAGTCTACCGAGGGTGGAGCCTAGGGGTACCTAGGCAAGGGAATGTAGTCGGCCAGGTCACCTGGCCAGCCCCGGCAGGGGCCTGAAATAAGTCGTCCTCTCGGCCGGAAGGTCGACCCTGCTTAAACATGTAGATGGGGTCTTGTAGCTTCGGAGATCGGCCTCGATCAGGGCTAGGGTTCGATCACGTCCATCTGTCTCCAGGCTTCAGCGGTCCAGCAGTGCTTCCATCTGACGGGCATTGGTGGTGGTTGAAGGTCGGAGAATTGTGGCTGTGTCGGAATGAGTCGAAAAATTTGATGTGTCTTCTCTTGATGAAATCTTGAATGGTGAGCACTTCAAATTTTTTATGCATCTCGTCTGCCTTCATTCGGTCGAACGGGGTATGTTTGAGGGAGGTGCGGAGAACTCTGTTCTGAAATTGCTGGAGCGTTTTGAGAGTGTTAGGAGTCAGATACTTGAAGAGAGGGGTCCCATACATCAAAGCAGGTCTTAGGACGCTCTGGTATATCAGCAGCTTGAGGCGTACCGATAAAGCCGGGCTGTGAAGTAGGTGTCCGAGGCTGAAGAATTTCTTCCTAACACTCTTTAACTTCTTGCCGAGATGTGTTGTGAACGACAAGTGTCTACCGAGGGTGATCCCAAGGTAGCATAGCTTGTTGCTTACATGGCACTCTTTGCCGTCTAAGACGAAGGATTTCGGGAGCTTCTTTCTTCCGGATTTATAGCTGAATATAATTCCTTGCGTCTTGGCCGGGTTGACTTTAATGTGGACGGCATCGAGTTTCTCGGCGATCTGTTGACTGGCGCTCTCAGCGAATTTCAGGGCTCTGGTGGGATTGATGCTAGTGCTGTAAACACCAATGTCGTCTGCATACGCCGATACCTCGCAGTTGGGGTACGAGGCTCCTACGATGTGGGTAGTGTAAATGTTGAACAGCAGGGGGCCTAGCACCGATCCTTGGGGGACACCGGCAGTGTAATTTCTTCGGGTCGTAGACGTAGTGCCTATACGAACCGAAAAAGTTCTGCCTGTAAGATAGGATCTCATCAGGTTCTGCAGCTGATCCGAGAATTCATATTCCCTCAGACGTTGGAGTAGGATGTAGTGGTCGACAGAGTCGAAAGCTTTCGAACAGTCCAGTGAAATCATAGCGGTAGCTCTGTTGCTCCGGACGTTCGATGCGACGTGGTGTTGCAATCTCACCAGGTTGTTGTTCGCACTTAAGCCTGTGCTGAAACCAGTCTGCTCTGGTGGGATGACTTCTTGTGACTCGCAGTGCCCTGAGAGATGTACGTGGATGATTCTCTCGAACAGCTTCGAGAGTTGAGTCAGCAGACTGATGGGGCGGTAATGAGATGGCTCATAACCGCTTTTTGCTGGTTTCAGAAGGGGGACCACTACAGCGTGCTTCCAGTTCTGGGGGAAATAGTGCAGCCTGAAGCAGGAGTTCAACACGTTCGCTATGAATGAGATTCCTTTCCTCGGCAGCTGCTTGAGTAGGATGTTCTGGATGGAATCCTGACCTGGGGCCTTCTTGCCGGTCGTTCTTCGAATGAATGCAGCGCATTGCCGGTGTGAGGTGTAGATTTCGGTAGTGGTGGGGAGGGTGGGGGAGGGGGGGGGGTCGAGGGCTCTTATTGGCTGTCCCTGGCCACGACTGACTTCCTCATAATGGGCCGCCAAGATGTCCGCTTGCTCGGTGGTGGGAATGAACTGCCCGTTTACGGCCAGCCTTACACCGTTCTTTTTGGACCTGCAGGTCTTCACAAGCTTCCACAATTGCTTGTGGTCACCGTGGAGACTGGTGAGGCGATCTTCCCAAATCGAATTTTTCCACTGGGCCATCAGGGACTTAACTTGGTTTGTGAGAGCATTTAAAACCGGTTTTAGGTCCCTGTTTTTGGTCCTAAACCACCTGTTCTTGATGTTATTACGCTGTCTAATCAGTTGTAGGATGTGATCTGGAGGTTTTCTCAGAGAAGGGGGCTTCGGAGAAAATGTCGGGATTGATGCATCGGCAGCTCGATCGATGACGTCCTGTAGCTGATAGACAGCGTAATCTATATCCCAAGTGTGTCTCAGGGGCGCAATTGTGGGCAATTCGGTCTTGATGAGATGCTTGTAGAGGTCCCACTTGGCCTCATCGTACCTGTATCTAGAAGCAGGCGGCTCTGGCATGTCGCCTTCTAGTTCGTAGAGCACAGGCCGATGGTCGGAGGTGGTAAAGTCCAAGGCGGAGCACCCAGTGACTCGGTGTGGCTGTTGAGTCAGGAGTAGATCGGGCGTGGAGGTCCTGTAGGGGTTCACGAAGTGACGGAAGGTTGGCAATCCTGGGTGGATGACCGTAAATGGTGTCTTTGTGATGTAACGGCCGAGGGCGTTAGCCCTCGTACTGCTCCACCAACTGTGGTTCGCATTTAGGTCACCCACGATGGCGTGTCTTCGGTCCTGAGCTATTGTAGTGAGCAGGAGCTTGTCCGAGTCGCAATTGGCTCTCGGTCTTCTGTAGACTCCTGACACTATCATGTTTTTTGTGAGCCGTAACTGGAGCGTTACGATGTAGTGGGAATGGCTTAGGGTCACGGGTGGGGGTAGTCTCCTACAGGGCACTCCGTTCCTCACTAACACTGCTACTCCTCCAGAGATGGTCTCAGTGTCGTGGCGGTAGGCGGTATATCCCGCGAATCGGCAGAAATGAATCTTCTTCAGTCGGGTGTCTGTCAGGACAGCGACGTCTGGTGAATGGCACCGTAGAAGTGTCTCTACGTAAGCTTGTTTGGGCCGAAGGCCGCAAACGTTGTAATTTAATATACTATGACCCATCATTTGGATACCCGGTCAGACTGTGTTAATAGCCGCTCTCCCAGTGCGGCGAGATTGTTCATGGTAGTGAGCATAGCGCTCATCATACTCATCATAGCATCATTGTTGTTAGCGGGCTGAGGTAGAGGTGCTGGGAGTGCTACTTCCGGAGCCCTGGTGTTACCTGACGCCATCTGCACATAGGAGGCAGTCTGTCGTGGTGGTGGGGGGGGGGGCAGTCATAAATGTGGCTTTTCTCGGCCCGGCTGTGAAATTCTGTGCCTGTTTCTTGATTTCTGCAGTCTCTAGGAGTTTAATCCTGTACGGGCACTGTCGGTACGACGCGACATGATTTCCCCCGCAATTGGCGCATTTGAGAGGAATTGAAGCGTCCCTGGGGCAGTCTTTTATGTCGTGAGGTTGGCTGCACCTCACGCACTTGGCCTGCTTGAAGCAGTACCGTCTTGTATGGCCGTATTCTTGACAGTTAAGGCACATCGGAATGCCTCTTTTGTCATGAAAGGTGCTCACTCTAAAGAGTACATTATTTATATGACGGAGTTGCTTTAAGTTCTCCGCCTTGAGAGTATGGTCGCCGATTACGAGAATCGGCTCGATCTCCGTCTTCCCGCCATTTTGGTCAGCGCGCCTCAATCGATATACATCGATTATATTGCTACCCACGCTATTAATGTGGGCTTTTATCTCCTCAATCGGGTGAGAGAGATCGAAACCGTGTAGCAAGTACTTCTTGTTGGGCTTAGTACCACGGGGGGCGAACGTATGAAAGGGGATTTTTGATTCCCTAATTGCAGCTGTTGGTCATGCACGCTGTGGCAGAGCACCTTTGTGTTCTGCTGTGTCTGTACTATTTTAAAGTTCTTAACGTTATTATCAGCTAGTAACCTCGTGAGGTCGTAGCTGTTAATCCGCCCTAATATTAGGGGGGGTGGTGATTTGGGGGCAACAGGGGCGGCGGATGTGCTGGCCTCGGACTGAGCTTTCGAGTTTAGGGGGGTGAAGGAATTGGAGGTACTTACTCCGGGGGCTTGTGGTAGAGTACGCTTTCGGCATACTCTCTTTGGATGATGAAAGTCATCACCTTTGGGGTCCCTACTGCTTTCCATACCCTACAAAGGTCCGTGCGACGCACGTCCCAGTTAAGGGGGAGAGCCTCACTTGTAATAATTAAAAGCACTCACCTGTCTTCAAGGGAACAAAGCGCCACTGACTAAAATATCAAAACTTTACCAGATTTGAGTTCTTGCCACAATGGAAGATGGATAGCGTCTCTTGTTGTTCAGAAACTATGCATTCAGTTTTGACAGAACGAGAGCTAGGTTAATTTCAAGATAAGATAACCTTTTTGAATGTTTCAAGTTTAGTTGCAACAATCGATTTTTTGAAAAAAAAAAAAGTTTAGGAATGAGGTACCGATAAAAGTGTTCTTTCTTTCATACTATTTCCGCGGGATAAGCGTACGAGTATTTAAGCGTGGACGATTCAATGACGATTGAAATAAGAGTGAGCATGCTTCGAAGTTTAATATACTTATATAAACACTTTCGATAATCTACTAGAGTCACACCTCATTCAAGATTAGGCCTGAGACGTGATCAAGTGTCATTAAAATCACTATTTACTTAGTTTTCAAAAAAATAACACTAAAACTTTTTATGAAAGTTGAGAAGGGTAACTAACTCTGTAATGAAAATTGTCTTTGGAAGTTTTTCACAGCCGTAATTCTTAAGTGTATTATTCATCGTACTCGACAAATATGCGCGAGCCATTTCATCTGACGTACTTTGTAAATGAAGGATGTTTGAAATCCATGAATCGTATTGGGAAAAATAAAATAATTCAAAAATGTATGGGGTTATTGTTCATATAATTTGGAAATGGGCTGTAAACTGCAGTGTGCATACTTCTGAATGGCCCGACGGTGTTGTGGAATCGATTCACTCCACTTTGTTTGTTTCTTCTGACCCTATAAATTCAAATAGATAAAACGGTTTGCTAAACGTGTTTGCATCCAGTTTATTTATGGATGTGCATATCAAATTTAATTACTACACTATGCAATAATATCTGGTTCAGGAAACAACAGTTGTTATCGGTTGAAAGAGGCCCAATGGGCAGTAGGTAAAGGCAGCTAAGATAATATATTTTTTTCGTTTTCGTGTATTTAAATACCTTTACGTATTTTAATATCTGATTTTATTCAGTTACATATGATTGGTTAAACGTCACTCGATTGCGATAGATATTATCTAACAGATTACACACCATAATTTCGACTTCGCTCCAACGAAATAAAGAATTTTCTTCAATAAAATAAAACCCAGTGGGGCTATTAATAGCAGTTATTTTTCAGAATGGTGGTCGTTATGAAAATCGTTCCAATTTCCACCTCCTCATTTTGTTAAAGCCATTTTCCTCCAGGTCATTTTGACCATTAGCTTGGAAATCCATTAGCTAATGACGCACAATTGGTTGTACAGTTTTATGCTGAGAAATCCAGCACAAGACAACCCATTGTTGACTTTAAAATAGATTGTACCTCACCAGGTGGATGATAAGAACATAAATTGTCTCTCTGTTAAATTTAAAACTAGAATTGAAAGGTAAGAGAGCCACTTTTGCATTTCGCAATAACATTTATATATAATGACTTTTCATTTCCCGAAGGCTCGATGGTAATAGTTTCTTGGTCGTAAAGCCAAATAAAATCTTCTTTTTAATCAGTTGGAAATCTTCTGGCTAAGAATAGCGAAGATTATAAAACTATAATATTGACCACATTCAAAGATTTCTAAGACCTTATTTGCATTATAACTTGTTTATCAATTTATTTATGGTGTATCGATATGTATATATATGTACAAGTTATGGCTAGTGGCACGGCAATGTTAAGCCTAATACCACATAGCCTAAGGTAAACAAACCCGTAATGTGTGTATATGGATCAGGAGGAGAACAAAGCCAGTTATAAACCAAACCATTGCGTTGCATTATTAACCTCCTTTTTTTTTTTTTTCGTCTACAGCCGTGAGACGATAACTTACAAGTATATATGTATATATAAGTGCTTTCTTGAGGTTCAACTGTCAACATAGCAGATGGTTGCAACTTAAATAAGAAACCTCACCTCATTTTGAAGCATATCATCCTTTCCACATATAAAAGGTTGAAAATTGGATTCTCTATCATATTTTGTAAACAATTTATGCTATATTATAACATCATATAATATATGTCTTTATTACTGGTTCTTGGTTAATTGTTAGCCATCAATAAGTTATCATTAGAGAGAAGTTATTATTAGTGATGCGATTGTGTTTTTTTTAAAAAGTGCAACCCTAATTTTTCTGTCTCTAAGATATTTAAAGTCCCCTATTCGACTTAGAAAAAGGAAAATTCATGGGTTGCCACAAAATATATACAGTCAATTTGATACATAAATAACAATAGCCAAAACGATTTTCGTAACAGAAACGCCGATCTCAAATAATTTTTTACGCAGGATTCAGATTTGAAATCTAAACAGATATCAATCACAAACGTTTTTTTTTCTAACTCGCAAAGATTTCGTTGAGACTTCATATAGTTCAATCATCAGATTCTTATGCTGGAGAGATTTTCAACTGTGGATTAAGAACGAACTTTTGTTCGTACGTTTTTCATTTAGGAAATGGGGGGGGGGGAGGTTAAACCTATTACTTGAAAATTATTTTTACTTATTTACATGGCATACTTACAATATAAGTAATTTACAATTGTTTAATATGTTTAGATGTGTTTTTTCTCCTGAAGAATGCCGTGTTTTTCATATTTTTTACACTTATTATTAGTAGTATTTTTTATATTTAAACAAATAAATATTTTTTAATAACAATCATTTTCAAAACAAAGCCTCTCTTATATTTAATCAACTTCCTCCATTCGTCATTTGTTTTTAATAACGCTGGTCAAGGTGATTTTTCTCTCACTAGTAAACATAGGTTTACTAACGACCCTCAGGTATTTTGTTATTTTATATTTTTATTATTTTAAAACGATTATTTGCTAATTTATGTGATTGCGATAGTTGGGAAAGAAAGAACCGTTCCATTAGAAAAGAATGGCCTAAACGCGAATCACTCATTCCTGAACAGAAAAATATGAAACATGAATCATTGTGTGATTCTTAAAATTTTTATCTACCTTCGTTACATATCAAAGTAGTATTAATGAAGAATTTCGTAAAGGCCTAGGACAGTCAATATTCCTGGTTTCATGAACTTTAAACAGAAGTTTCCTTAAATAAGTGATGCAAAAATTAAAGATGGAATAATTGTGGATCCACAAATACGATCACTAACGCATGATAAAACTATATTGGAACTATTGAATCCACTTGAGAAATCAGCTGGACAAGCATTCAAAACCGTTACTCAAGAGTTTTTTTAGAAAATCGAAAGGCGGAAAATTACCGTGATCTGTATGGTATACGATACCGCGGTATTAATATGTCCTTAAAAGTACTCTTCCTGCACTCGCAGGTGAAATCTAGGTAGATTTCTTCCCGGAAAAAATCTTGGCATAGTGAGCACGCACATTTCAGGAGCTTTCAGCTAGAAAAGCGGTGGATCGAATCCTAATAAGCTGGGAAATTATTGTTGAACCATCAAGAGGGATGTTCGAATATTGTGTAATTAAGAATGCAGAAAGTATTAAAATGTATGAAATTATAAATGCCTGTATCTAGGAAAACTTGCGTGATCAGGGAAATAAAATACCAATATTACATATTTTTTTCTTTTTGAGGCAAAAAGATTATTTTTTGTTCCCCGGTGTAATTGATAATTAAAATAGCCGGAGCATGGATTAGTCACAACGTCGTTTAGTTTTAACATTTGTCAGGCATATGGGCACACGAAATCTTACTGCCACCACCCTCCCAGATGTGTAAAGTGTAGTGGGCAGCACAAAAGCGAATTGTGCAAAAAGCCCCTAAAATCGCCTGCGGTATGCGTACTTTGCAAGCAAGGCCATCCGGCCAACTACAAGGGCTGCGAGGCTTACAGAACGCTGAAGTAGAGGACCAAACAACGGGTCAGCCAGAAGTGGAAAAACTTGCAGCAAGAAGCGGCCCAGCCAGAAATTTGAGGCCTACTGTCTCTTTCGCCGATGCCGTTCGCAACAGAGAGCAGTCACAGGCACCACCCACACCCTGTACACAAGATCACCTTTCCCAGCATTCCGTTCATCCCGTCAACCCACAAACTCTATCCCATCCTGAGCCACACATCTCGTACATTCCTCCACCTTCAAGTTCTTCGGATCTCACTAGCCTTTTAACCTCATTTCTTACAGAGTTCAGAACCCTAATTACTCCTCTCATTTCCCTACTTACAAATCTTGTCTCCTACCTTATCCCCGTTAAACAAAATCCATAAGTGGATCCTTCCGACTCCTTATCCATTCTCCTTTGGAATGCGAATGGTGTTCGCACCCACACTAACGAACTGACAGCACTACTCCACGACAAGAACATTGACGTAGCTCTCATTACTAAAACAAGACTTACTAGCAAACGACCATTTACGATTCGACAGTACCATACTTACCGAACTGATCACCCAGATGGAAGAGCTCATGCAGGTACCGCTATCATTGTTCATAATTCCATTTCTCATCACATAGTTCCTTTGGTAGCACATGATTTCCTTTAGTCCACTGCAGTGTCAATCAGCACCTTCCCTTTCCCCCTTACTCTAGCATCAGTGTACTGCCCTCCCAATAAATCCGTTTCCGATTCCCAAATTATCTCCTTTCTAGACTCCATAGGACATTGTTTCCTTGTGGGTGGGGACTTTAATGCAAAGCACCAACACTGGGGGGTCAAGACGTGCTTTGCTGTCTGCACTCACACGGAAACATTGCTCCACGATCTCTCCTGACACAGCAACCTATTGGCCATCAGATCCCAACCGAAATCCAGATCTCCTAGACTTCTTCTTCTACAATAGTTTAGGAACACTAAACTATTCACTCAAGCGCCTCGATGACCTCTCCTCCGATCATAGCCCTTTATTATTAACCATTTCCCTAAAACCAATTCACAAACTACCTCCTCCTTCATTTATTTGGGGCCCAGTCGATTGGGACCACTTCCACCAGCTTCTCACAGACTCCATTGACCTCAAAGTGTCCCTGAAAACATCCCAAGACCTAGATGATGCAGTGCATTCTTTCACTACTCTGGTCCAGAGGTCGGCTTGGGAGGCATCGTCACCCCATCGTCACCCAAAAATCTACAATCATAAGCGTTTACCTCAGCATCTCAAAGACCTAATCCAATCCAAACGCCGTTCCAGAACAGTATGGCAAAGATCCTGACATCCTGCTGATCGCCGCTCAAACAATCAGTAGTGCAGATTGGTAAAGCGGCAATTGGCGTCCTTCCGTTCCGATTCCTTCAATTCCCACCTCTCCTCTCTTTCTACCAGGAATAACTCTCTGTGGAATGTAACTAAAAAAATCCTAAAGTATCATCCTGTTTCACATCCGCTCCGTCGTGATGATGGGTCCTGGGCGGCTTCGGATGGGGATAGGTCGGAGGAATTTGCTCTGCATCTTACCCATACTTCCACACCTCACCTTTCTCATCAAAACCATACTCATAGCACAACTGTAGAAGATTACCTCACTTCACCTATACCTCTCTCACTTCCACCAAAAGCCGTTAACCCCTCTGAGGTCAAATACCTTCTGAAAAACTTACCTTACCAAAAATCCCCTGGATATGATCTTCTTACTCCTCAAATTCTCAAACAGCTTCCTCATAAAGCCATAATCTTCCTAACCTACATCTATAATTGCATTATCCGAACGACGCACTTTCCTCTCCTCTGGAAACACTGCATTATTGTCCTATTCGCCAAACCCGGAAAACCACCCAACGACACCTCATCTTACCGTCCAATTAGCCTACTCCCTATCCTCTCAAAAATATTTGAGAAACTCCTCTTAAAACGTCTACTTCCCATTGTTGAATCCAAAAACCTTTTTCCTATACATCACTTTGGCTTCCGTCAACAACATTCCACTACTCAACAAGGCCTTCTCGTTGTTGATCACATTTCCTCAGCCCTTGAATCCAAACAGTACTGCACTGCTGCATTTCTGGACATAGCTCAAGCTTTTGACAGGGTTTGGCACGCAGGTTTGCTTTACAAGCTCAAAACACATTTACCACAAACCCTTTTCCTAATCCTAAAGTCCTACCTTTCAAACCGCTTCTTCCAAGTCCGCTGTGGTTTAGAATATTCTAACTACTATCCCACAAAAGCAGGAGTTCCACAGGGCAGCGTCCTGGGTCCCATCCTCTATAACCTATATACCGCTGATGTCCCCTCTACCCCCAATACCTTGTTGGCAACATTTGCAGATGACACTGCAGTCTTGTCATTCCACTCAGACCCTGATATAGCATCCCAAAACCTTCAAAAACACCTTGATGAGATCGAGTATTGGTGCAACCAATGGCGAATCAAGGTCAATGAAGCAAAATGTTCCCACATAACCTTTACCCTCTGCCGCAAGTCCTGTACGCTAGTATTTTTCAATTCGATTCCTCTCCCCGTGTCTGAGACAGTAAGGTATTTAGGCTTCCATCTCGACAAAAGACATACATGGAACCCACACACGAGGCTAAAAAGACAAGAACTAAACAGACGCTTTGGACTCCTGTACAGACTACTTCGAAGGACATCCCATCTCTCAATAGAAAATAAACTACTTATTTACAAAGTTATACTGAAGCCAATCTGGACATACGGAATAGAGCTATGGGGGACAGCAAAAAAGTCGAACATCAAGCGCATCCAATCCTTTCAATCAAAAGTCCTGAGAACAATAATAAATGCCCCCTATTGCGTCACCAACAAAACCCTTCATAATGATCCTACATTCCTGAACTCATCCCTTCTAAATTCAGACTGCTCCACTCATCCCTATAATCCTCCCCGGAGACTGAAACGGCAGTGGCCTCGTGACCTACTATAAATGCGCACAGTGGGAGTCCTGGCAATGGCCAGTTTCTCCAATCATGTCCTGAGCGTGGCCCTCGCGCTCTTCGTCAGCCTCCGCTGGATCGTATCCGGTGACGTGGCTGGTGGGGAGCGTGGGGGACTTCCCGAGACTCCGCTTCCTCTGTCGCTTGCGAGGGAGGCAACAACCGTGTGGACTTGGGGGGCCCCTGGGCTGTTTGTAAATATTGTATGAATGTGCGAACGAATGATGAATTGTAAATATGGTATGAATGAAAACACTTATCTCAATTATTTATTGCCTATTAAGTAAAGGCAGATTGTAATTTAATCATAATAAAGTTGTTATTGAATAAAAGTTTTAACATTATGTCAAAGATTTTTCTGTTTTACTGGTTTGAGTTTTGATATATTGCAATACGGTCAATTTTTTTCTCAAAAATCCACTAAATTTTGTTGCGTTGAAAAAAATTAATATTTCAATAATATTAATTATACTTTATGATAGCTGTAGTTATTCGAAAAATTACAGCAATTTTGGAACGTCTGAAAAGGTTCTTTTGACTGATCAGATACAACAAAGGTTCAGTTCCTAGGAAGAAGTCTCTCTGCTGAGTCATGAAGATGAATATATTAAATCTCCAAAATTATCAGTCACGATCACTGACCAATTGCCGAAAAATTATTATTATCGTTAGCGATTATGCTGATTACTTCTCCTATTGTATTTTTTTTGTTTCAAAGCAAATTTATTCAGGAATATGCTTGATAGAGGAACTTAAAAATCTGTGATAATTCTTGTTTCCCTGCTTTTTATAACAACATACTTTTCTTCAGCTTTTGGGGCAATATATGGTACAATTATTGAAAACATTTGAGTACCTATTTAGTTTATGAAGCTGTGAAACTTATAATCTAACAGCCCAGTTGTTCTCTATCAAGAAACTAATAAAATTATATCCAAATCCAGCCCTTGCGCCTCAAGGACCCCAAACTTACTTAAGACAATTATCAGCCTTCACTTGAAAAAGGGAAATTTTGTTTGCTAAATTTGCAATAACGATTATTATAAACAAGCTTTACTGCCTGGCATGTATACTCTTATCGTCGCATTCTTGACAAACTTGGCATGAATGATACAATTAATTGAAATTAAATATATAGGGGGAAAAAGAGAGGGGAAATTCCAATATCCTGACCCAAAAAATATTTTTGAATAGGTAATAAACTTAAAGCATATTATGCTTGGTTGTTGTTGAATTAGTTAATTTGGAGTTATTGATTTGGGGATGTTTGCCAAATTTGTTGTGGGAATCTGGTTATATATTGAATTGTGGGGTAATATGGTGATGGGGGGGGGGAATCATTGAGCTGAAAATAGTTCCTCAGGACTCCTGAAAATTCCTCGGGATTAGCTAATCATAAAGATTCCATTGTCCAATGTCCATTGTTGGAGGGTTTCACTTGAACGGATAAATGCTAATAGTTCCATTGTGTGAACTTGTTTCCTGAATGCCTAAGAAATCGAATTAATATAGCAATAAGTATCATAGTGACTGAGAGTCTTTGATATCAGCCTGTGTCATTGTGCAAGTTAAAAGTTAAAAAAGGAAACTTTGGAGTACATTCAATTGATGATAGCAAATTTTTCAAACCACGGCTTTTAATTTTATCGGTAAAAAATAAAAAACGTTGGGAAGAGTGGGGCTGACTTTTTCTTATAGTTCCTACCACACCTGTAGTGGAGGTACCATCAAATACCATGTAGTATTTAATCTACTCAATTTGGGGGTCTTGCCCTGATGTTTCAGTGTGATACTAGCGGTCTAGAGGAGAGGGCGCCTTATATTATTATAAGGTAAGGATTTGGGGGTCCCAGAATCAAGGATTCCATTTCTAGAGGAAAGGATTTTACAACATGTAAGTAAATTTTTACAACTACTTACCTAAGGAAAATAACCAATTTTATATGAGTTCCTCCTAAACACTTTGAGTGTGCTTAGGCTAAAAATAGTTCCTTCTTTAATTTTTGCACCACTTATTTAGATAAAATAATGTCGGTGAACCGAACATTTGTCTTAAGTTTATAATTATACAATTAGCTAATGACCTGTCATTGTAATTTGATATTAGCCAATTAGCTAATGACTAAGTAAAATAAGCTTTTACTGTAGGTACCTACCTAAATTCGTGACCTATGTATCTAATTATTGAGATACATGCCAGGTTTAATTTAGTTAGTTCTAGAAGGAAAATAAGGTTTCTGTTTGCCATTCTCTGTGATTAAAATGATAGGATACTAGTTTTATTCAAAATGTGTCGTTAATTTTTGATTTGCGATTTAGTTATAAAGTTTTTTCTATTTTTTGTAAGTAGGTATTGTTGGTGTGTTTATCCTACCTAAAGTTTTGAAGAAGTGTTAAACTTGTTTAGTCAGATAAAAAATTTGCTTATAATATTATATAAGTCAATGCTGCTTCGAAACCATTGCAATTTCCTACCTTCTGCTGTTTATCACTGAAAATTATATGAGAAGCAACTACTTACCTAAGGAAAATAACCGATGTAAATGAGTTCCTCCTGAACACTTAGAGCGTCCTTAGGCTAAAAATAGTTCTATTGTAACCTCATTGTAGGTACCTATGTTTTATATTTTTTTTCGTTAAAAATAAACGTGGAAAATTGCAACCAATAGTCACTTTCTTTTCCGCCAGCAGCGGCTAAAGACGGATACGTAATTATTATAGCATAGCTTTTAATGACAATACTGCGTGTGGACAAAAATACTAGGAGTACTATAATACCTAGAGTTTACAGTAGTATAAACCCTATTTCATCAAAGAGTGAAAACTGTTGCCAACTAAGCCCGTTATTCAGTTAACGAACTGGACTTACAAATTCAAATTTACTCAGACAAGTAAATTCTATAATTGATTTTCCAATATTATTTTTATTCAAAATAACTTCCGTTAGCTTCAATAAATTTCCCCCAACGAGCAACAAGGTTTTTGTCCCTTGTTCACAGAAACCTTTTGGCTTTTAATTTGGGATATTTTGTTTTTTCTTTCATTTGCCTCATACCCTAGGAACTGACATGTTTCCAACCAATTAAAATAGATTTCGCGCTGATAATTGAAGATGAAGCGCGGTAAACCGGATAGCGATGCTACAGGAAATACAAAAATAATTTGTAAATAGATTCACCTGAGGATCTATAATTATCTGTAAATTTAAATGGGCTATGAAAGAAAAACAAAAATAAAAGAAAATAATTGGGTGAATTAGTCAGCTCAGTCCAGTCGCGTACAATGTATATCATTATACTTGTTTATTCATTATATAATTTTTATAAAATAACAAAACCTGTATATAATGTAGCGATGCTACAGTAAATACAAAAATAATTTGTAAATAGATTCGCCTGAAGATCTATAATTGTATATAATTATCTGTAAATTTAATGGGGCTATGAAGAAAAAAAAAAAAAATTGGGTGAACTTGTTTTTACTCTTGACCGCTTACAAAACAATAATTTTAGAATATGTTAGACACTCTTTTTTACTTAATTCAGCCGATCAACCTTAAGCTGTAATAGACCAATGAACCCCTTAAAATACTGCCGACGAAATACAGAATTAGAATGTATCATTAATTGATCAATTACTTATGATAATTAGAACGATCCCATTTTCATATTATAATGAGTAGGGTATTGAATTATCGTCTAGTTTAATAATCTATATCTAATACCTAATATCTAATATGTTTAAATTGTGATTACAGCTAAATTTTCTAAAACTTGCACCAATAGCGTGATATCAGTTTCGTTTTCTCAAGTTATTTACAGCCCTTCTATCACCTGATGGTATGAAATGTTGCAAAGAATTCCTTTTTATACCCACATATTGCTGAAAAATGTAGCAAGCCTACAAAAACAAGTAATTAAGGGACACTAATTAATTTAATACTTCCATGAGCTTATCCTATCTAAAAACAATCGAAATTAGAGATGACCTAGAATAGTATCAGTAAAAAATTATTGATTACTTCACTTTTCTATTTTATAATATTCTGATCAAGAAAAGTTCATACATATCTAGCTGAGCATTTGACCGGCTTAATGATACAATCCATCATAAAGTTAAGATCTAGGGCCTTTGTTCGCTTTATGATTATGTATAATAAATTTAGTCCAAACAAGCCAGCCGGTGGTTTAGTTGTTAGGTTAACCACTTCATAATATGATGATTCAGGGTTCGAATCCCTGTATGGCCATTTCAGAGACATATTTACATTATTTATCTATTTTCGAAAAAGAGAATTCAGAATTCGAAGAACAGAGCGCAAATACCAAAACAGACTACCAAGCCACCTTGAGTGACAGCTGTCATTTCTCCTTTGTCATCGGCATTGGTTGTCTAAATCCTTGAGTTTCCCAATTAACAGTAATAAAACAACTATTCAAAGAATTTGATTGTTCTAGGTGCTAGAACCGGAAGCCCGGGGCCATTTCCTGGATATTTCTGCATTATATCTCAGTAATATTGCCAGGTTGCTAAAAATTACTTAAAAACATTTATAGAAAAAATAGTACCGATAGACGATTCAAAAATCGCTTATTGTTAATTCGCTAAGAAGATTAGCGTTACATAATTTAATGATCATTGGGATGATGATCGGTTTCTCTGACGAGCAACTTGCCACTGATTAGAACCAGTCGAAATGGATCTGATGTCGATTTTTATTTAATGGTTACTAACGAAGCGGTTAGATAGATTAGAGAGTATAAATCGATATCTGGATGACGATAGACTAGGAACATCAAGCGTAATAGGGTAGCTGTTGCATAGGCTGATAATTTTTTAACCATCAAGATGGCCACATCAACAACAGTTAGCGAACTTTAACCAGAACTAATAAAGTATGAAAAATGTGATATTCAGCTAAGCATAAGCTTCAATAAGGACAAACCAATGAATGATTTTTTTTTTTTTTAATTGCAAGCATTATGTTATTTTTCTCAATTGTATGCATATCTGTTACAGAACGATTACAAGTCCCCATGCTTGACCTCTTGAGCAGAAAAAAAAAGCTCTAACCCTAAAATCCCCTTCCACTTACTATTTACCGATAAATATTTTTCCCATCATTTTGATTAGGATAACAAATTGAAGGTCTTGACATTTCTATTATTATTATGTAAAATTTGTTAGAAACTATCTGATTCAAGATGAAATTCGATTAAAGAAATATAAATATTACTTTATAGATGACTGATTTAATCATCAGTCACACAAGTTTGGTATGTATACTTGTATAGTGTATTTATAACCAATTTAGGTGGACAAAATTATTTTATTGTTCTGTTAATGATGAATAATAGTTTGTTGTTTTATTGAATAATTACGCATTTTTTGATAATTTAGATGCTTGGGGAATATTTATATTTATAAACATAATTACGGAATAAAAAATGTATTAAAAAAAATTCTGTATTACAAGAAAACTATATACACAATTTAACACAGTATAAATTATACAAAAAATACTCGTACTACTTACAATTTAGGTTATAGAAACAAAATTAAATTAGCTTTACATAACATCATGAATCTCACTATTGGATGAATCAAATACTAAGTAATCTTCATCATCACTCAGATAAACATTCTACTTGATGTGTTGTTATTGAAGGTGAGACAATTAAATTCAGAACTTCCCCAGCGTAATGTCTCGGTTCTTTTACTAGACAAATAAAAAACTCAGTATTCTCTATGTTAGTTGATTACAGGATCGGACGTTATGAAAAGCATAATCACCAAATCTATATTCGTGGAAATTCCATTTTTGAAACAGAGCACACACTATCTGAAAAAAAAAAAAATTAAAAAAGATTGGGGATCGATGTGGAATTCAATTATATATCATTAAACAGCTTAGAATTTTCACTAATAGCCTGGATACATGTGGACAAATAAACAACTGTATTCGTTGAAAAATGAAAAATAATATTACACTTTTTACGTAGTGTTTTCAAAATCTATTATAAGACACAATGAAATTTTAAATGAAATAAAATAAATGTTTACTCTCTAAAGTTAAATCCATCACAACAAAAGTCACATTCTTCTCTTCAACCGCTTATTACTGATCGGTCTGGAATGTTTGCTATAATTATTACCTCGAAGTTGTGGCCTGTCATGGATTGATCAATTGATCGCTTCTTTGAATTAAGTTTTGTCCACATACCTTGTACTAGGAAATTCACTGAGCGTTAGTTTATAATTTAAACATGTGATGTGCATTAAATGTGGGGAATGTGTATTAAATAAATTCCCTCGTTATATTGATAATATAAACAGGAAACAGACAATTATGTTCCTTCACGTTTGGGAAAAAGATATTAATGGGATTTTTGAATTTTTTTTTGAAAGTGTAGACCATTGAAGCCTCAAAACTTACTTGTACATATTTTAAATGTCCATATCAGCATATCGAGACTTTAGGTAACTCACTTAATTACAGGTAATTGATTAATAATTGACCCCTCATGTTTTTCATAAGTTTGATTTCATGTGTAGTCTATTTTGAGGATCAAATAAAACATTCTTGCAAAATATCATCCCTGATTGTGGAATTGCGAACATTTTAGCAGTTTTAATAACTTATGTAATTTTTGCCCCAACACAAATGACATATTATTAATCAAGACGTCAAGACCTTTAAGTTGATATCTTATTGAATATGATTGGAAAATATTTATATTTGAATGGTAATTAATTTTTAAGTGATCCTTTACTATCTTTTATTGATAAGTGATTTCCATTGATTGCACCCAAGCATTCGACTCAGTGTCTCACGGGACATTGTGTCAAATGCTCTGCGACCGGGAATGCCCGGAACAACTGTATTCAATTCTGGCTAGCTTCCTCAAAAACAGATCGCTGCGGGTGAGAGTGGGTGATAGCTTCTCCGAAGCTGTGCCACTGACCTGTGGAGTACCCCAAGGCGCCGTCTTATCCCTTGTACTATTCAACGTATACACGTCTGAGATTGTCGGAGCCCGGTACAAAAATACCACAGTTACTGCTTTCGCAGATGACATAGCGGTGTACAGCAGCAACATGAGTGCCAAGGTAGCTCTAAGACAGGCTGAAGCAGCCATTTTGCGAAGAAGTTGAAGCATACACGCATGAAGTCTTACCGGCTTACGCACTTATTAACTTCCCCCAATCTATCACTGCGTCTCAAACTATTGATATACAAGAGCATACTAAAGCCTACTCTGATGTATGGTGCACCGCTATTTCGTTATCTGACGTATACGACAGCTAAGAAACTCCAACAATTCCAAAACGGTATACTGATGAAAGTAGTCAGAGGTACTTCATTCGAGCAGCGAAGAAACAGTGAGCTGCATGAGATATTTGAGCTGCCTACGGTGGATGAATTCATCCAGCGTAGACATGTCAAATTTTTCGACTCATTACAATATCTAACAAACCCGGTGTTTAACACTATAACCCCCGCTCCGTTCCCCCAACGATGGCAGGACGCTGTCGCGGCTGGAACACTCTAGTCCTAGGTTCTAGGTAGAGATTTAGTTTGTTTTGTTTAGTTTTGTTTTGTTTAGTTTGTTTTGTTTTGTTCTTAGTGTTAGTGTTGGTGTCGGTGACAAATAGAAGGTGAGCCTCACCACCTAGTGTTGTATAAGAACAATGAACTATTAACGACAATAAAAATTTATTATATTTAGGCACTCCGCCAAATGCATGTAAATGCAGAAAAAGGAGAAATATGTAATCCAAATATTTTGTTATTTTTCTTATTTGTAAATTGTATTGTTTTGTTGAGTTTTTTGAATTAAAAAAAAAAAAAAGAAGAAAAAAAAAAAGAAGCACTCTGTTTCTTAGTCTCCTGAGCCACACTACTTGAAACTTTACACCAGGGCCATTTGGCCCTGGCAGGCTCACTCTACACTCTGTTTCTTAGTATCCACAGCCACACTACTTGACTTTACATCAGGGCCACTTGGCCCTGGTAGGCTCACTCTTCACTCTTCTCCAGTCTGCATCTCGACAGTCGCGATACGATACGACCAGTAGTAGTTCTTAATAGGCAGACGAACATGTGAAAACAAAAATCAACAAAACACTAAAAAAGTATAAATATATTTAAATATTAAAAATACTGTAAACTATCCTTTTAAATTAGAATTTTTATTGTTGTATTTTATGGTGATATTTGATTGGAGATAATAGGGAGGTCCTGGGTTCGAGTCCGAATCTTGCCTTTAAATTTTCCTTTATCTGTTAATTATTAAAGTTGATGAATATATATGTTTTTGTTTTCTCATTGATACTCAAGGACAACTACTTACTGAAAATCCCTTGCAACGTGTATTTGAAATTTTTCACATAGTCTTCTATGATTTACTATGTAAGGTTAAATAAATATTATATAATTTTAAGAAACGTAAAAAAAAGTAAAAATAATAGCATCTAAATATAAATAAACAGAGAAAATCAGCAGCTGCACTGTACCTCGTATTTGTTTTTGTTGGGTGTTTCCCCCAAAAAACCCTTGGAACAACGTTTTGTTTAAATAATGCCACACTTTTTGTTTGACTCTGAAATACAAGGCTGTTCCGGCATTGAGCAACGGGAATTGTTTGTCGTTCCAATCTCTTCAAAGTTTTATTTTTACGTTTTGGGAGTTAGCAGTGTAAAAAATCATAAGTATAGAAAATGTCCCCGTGGAGTCCCCTCGATTTGCCCTTTGCTTTGCACCCTACCCCATAGTAGTTATTTTAATCTGTCATAAAATTATCGGTTATAAGACAATAATAAATGAGAGCGAATCTTACATAATTTTTCGTATGGTTCTGCACAGTATTCATGCCAATCTAACAATAATTAGAAAATCCTGGTGTTAAATTTATGGGGTTATATTAGTTAATAGTTATTATAGTACTTACAAGTTAGTTAGCTCATAATTGGTTATTTTTGTTATTATAAAGTCACTGGTTTTCAATTACTCTGTCTCTATCTTCCCAGGAGTCTTCGTTGGGGTTGTTAATAATGTTAAAAGAATAAAGGTAAGAAACTTAAGGATTGATGTTCCCAATGGTTACATTGAAAACACATACAGGAGCTGTATTAAAGTTTGGAGAATTTAAGATTTTACTGACTGAAGTTTTTTGATGTGTGAGTGTTAGGTAGAAACCCTGATATCTCCAAATCTATAGTAGTCATTAGTACACTCCGTTGTTAAGTAATATTTGGAGTTACGTAGTCGTGATATTATTTTATATCGTGAGTTAAATTCATTGTTTTTTATCGGTGTGCGTAAAAGTCAGTCACTAGTAGTTAATTAGCGTACATTTTTTTTTTTTAGGCAACCACTAGGTTGATGAGCTTTACAATCGAGAATTTTGTCCTTCAAATAATAAATGACATTTAAACAACGTCGTAGTGTAGACTTTTATTCTCCACTTTTGAAGTGTTTGTTTCTGCAGAGGCTTTTCAAGATCTGCATAAATGTTAAATACCAAACTACGTAAGGTCTTTGTTTAAGCACAACATTCATATAAAATCGATGTCAGCAGCAAAATGATAAAGTGCAGCGGGTTGAGAAAGATCTGAAGTAAATATTTTACAATTTGACACTAAATACCCAATGTCAGAATAGGGTGAACAATTGTCGGAGGTCAACAATTGTCGGAAAAGGTGAACAATTGTCGGAGGTCAACAATTGTCGGGGAGCGTCACTAGGGGAGTGCCTGATCACTCTAGCCCTGGTGACAAGTGCGGATTGTTGTAGTTAATACCATGGACCATGTTCCATGTAGGCGTTAATATCTGACTCCATTTATTGATAGGGATGTGTCCCGACAACACTGTGTTCAGGATGAGGTTCAGAGGTTCATAAAGAATAAGACCAGTTTTTTCGGGGCCCTGGGAGTAAGCCCACTCAGCCTTCCGCTAATCTACTCTCTCTATGTCTACTACCTCCACGATGGCACTTTGCCTCACAGCCTCTAGCTGACCTCTGACGACTTGTACTTATTACGCTGCCGATATCTCGCCCGAACTCTGAAAACTGGTCTTATTCTTTATGAACCTCTGAACCTCATCCTTGATTGGCATGAATACTGTGCAGAACCATACGAAAAATTATGTAAGATTCGCTCTCATTTATTATTGTCTTATAACCGATAATTTTATGACAGATTAAAATAACTACTATGGGGTAGGGTGCAAAGCAAAGGGCAAATCGAGGGGACTCCACGGGGACATTTTCTATACTTATGATTTTTTACACTGCTAACTCCCAAAACGTAAAAATAAAACTTTGAAGAGATTGGAACGACAAACAATTCCCGTTGCTCAATGCCGGAACAGCCTTGTATTTCAGAGTCAAACAAAAAGTGTGGCATTATTTAAACAAAACGTTGTTCCAAGGGTTTTTTGGGGGAAACACCCAACAAAAACAAATACGAGGTACAGTGCAGCTGCTGATTTTCTCTGTTTATTTATATTTAGATGCTATTATTTTTACTTTTTTTTACGTTTCTTAAAATTATATAATATTTATTTAACCTCACATAGTAAATCATAGAAGACTATGTGAAAAATTTCAAATACACGTTGCAAGGGATTTTCAGTAAGTAGTTGTCCTTGAGTATCAATGAGAAAACAAAAACATATATATTCATCAACTTTAATAATTAACAGATAAAGGAAAATTTAAAGGCAAGATTCGGACTCGAACCCAGGACCTCCCTATTATCTCCAATCAAATATCACCATAAAATACAACAATAAAAATTCTAATTTAAAAGGATAGTTTACAGTATTTTTAATATTTAAATATATTTATACTTTTTTAGTGTTTTGTTGATTTTTGTTTTCACATGTTCGTCTGCCTATTAAGAACTACTACTGGTCGTATCGTATCGCGACTGTCGAGATGCAGACTGGAGAAGAGTGAAGAGTGAGCCTACCAGGGCCAAGTGGCCCTGATGTAAAGTCAAGTAGTGTGGCTGTGGATACTAAGAAACAGAGTGTAGAGTGAGCCTGCCAGGGCCAAATGGCCCTGGTGTAAAGTTACAAGTAGTGTGGCTCAGGAGACTAAGAAACAGAGTGCTTCTTTTTTTTTTTCTTCTTTTTTTTTTTTTTAATTCAAAAAACTCAACAAAACAATACAATTTACAAATAAGAAAAATAACAAAATATTTGGATTACATATTTCTCCTTTTTCTGCATTTACATGCATTTGGCGGAGTGCCTAAATATAATAAATTTTTATTGTCGTTAATAGTTCATTGTTCTTATACAACACTAGGTGGTGAGGCTCACCTTCTATTTGTCACCGACACCAACACTAACACTAAGAACAAAACAAAACAAACTAAACAAAACAAAACTAAACAAAACAAACTAAATCTCTACCTAGAACCTAGGACTAGAGTGTTCCAGCCGCGACAGCGTCCTGCCATCGTTGGGGGAACGGAGCGGGGGTTATAGTGTTAAACACCGGGTTTGTTAGATATTGTAATGAGTCGAAAAATTTGACATGTCTACGCTGGATGAATTCATCCACCGTAGGCAGCTCAAATATCTCATGCAGCTCACTGTTTCTTCGCTGCTCGAATGAAGTACCTCTGACTACTTTCATCAGTATACCGTTTTGGAATTGTTGGAGTTTCTTAGCTGTCGTATACGTCAGATAACGAAATAGCGGTGCACCATACATCAGAGTAGGCTTTAGTATGCTCTTGTATATCAATAGTTTGAGACGCAGTGATAGATTGGGGGAAGTTAATAAGTGCGTAAGCCGGTAAGACTTCATGCGTGTATGCTTCAACTTCTTCGCAAAATGGCTGCTTCAGCCTGTCTTAGAGCTACCTTGGCACTCATGTTGCTGCTGTACACCGCTTTGTCATCTGCGAAAGCAGTAACTGTGGTATTTTTGTACCGGGCTCCGACAATCTCAGACGTGTATACGTTGAATAGTACAGGGGATAAGACGGCGCCTTGGGGTACTCCACAGGTCAGTGGCACAGCTTCGGAGAAGCTATCACCCACTCTCACCCGCAGCGATCTGTTTTTGAGGAAGCTAGCCAGAATTGAATACAGTTGTTCCGGGCATTCCCGGTCGCAGAGCATTTGACACAATGTCCCGTGAGACACTGAGTCGAATGCTTGGGTGCAATCAATGGAAATCATAGTCGTGGCTATGTTTCTATTCATGTTATGGCTAACTTCTGACTGCACCTTCAGAAGGGGGTGCTCTGTGGTCATACTGGATTGGAATCCAGTCTGCTCTGGCGGAATGATGTCATTTTCCGAGCAGTAATCTTTGAGATAATTCAAAAGAATTTTCTCAAAGATTTTCCCCATTTGTGGTAGCAGACTGATCGGGCGGTAGTGGGCTGGGTGATCTCCACTCTTGGCTGGTTTCAGTAATGGAAACAAGATGGCTTGTTTCCATGTGTCAGGAAAGTACCGCAATCTTATACATGTGTTGTATAAGTTTGCTAGTTGTACTATCCCTCTCCTCGGCATTTGTTTGAGCAGCACTGTTTGTATCCCGTCGTGCCCTGGTGCTCGGTTTCCCTGACACCGGCGAAGAATCGCCTTGAGCTGCTTCGGTGATACAAACATGTGGTTCTGTTCAGCATCTACCGGAGGAGGCATGTGGTAGTATCCCGTCCGAGCCGTAATATCCCTAGCTTAATGGTCGGCCAGTTTTGTTGCCTGTTGCTCAGCAGTCAGAACATTGTCGCCTTCGTGAAGACGGACAGTGGCTGTCTTGCCTTTTGTAGTCTTCAACAACTTCCAAAACTTTCTGTGATCTCCGTGAGTGCTACGAAGTTTCTCATGCCACTGGGCTGTTTTCCAGAGTTTCATCAAGCCCCGGATTTGCGTTGTGAGAGTATTCACAACGACCTTGGCTTGCTGATCTCTCGTCCTGTACCATCTATTCTTCCAAGTATGGCGCAAGGCAATAATTTTAAGAATGTGGTCTGGAGGTGGTCGCAGAGACGGTGGCATGGGAGTGTACTTCGGGATCGCAGTGTTTGCTGCGTCTATGATCACATCAGTTATGAAAGATAGTTGAAGATCTACTTCCTCTTTCGTGCAGAGAACTGGTTATGGGTATGCAGGTTATGGTAAATCTGTGACCGGTACAGATCCCAGTCGGCACGACGGTAGTCGTATCTGGTGGGGCGAGGGGTCGCCACTTTACCATCCACTGCATACAGTACTGGCCTGTGGTCAGAGGTAATGAAGTCAAGGGCGGTGCAACTAGTGATACGGTGGGGTTGTTTTGTCAGTAGTAAGTCAATCGTCGAGGTAGCTTGTGAGTGCTTCTCAGGGCGAAAACTTCTGATATAAATATTGTACCCCCCTCCCTCGTGGAAGGCTGAGTCTGTCTGCAGGTGGTCTGTTTTATTATCCCGTTGGTCCAAAAGGGTGTGCTTTATGATGTCACACCTCCCAAGCTACGTGATGTAAACTGTATCTGGCATGATTTTATGACCACGGGACGTGACTGCAGGTCTATTTTAAGGGGCGGTGAGGCCTACCCTAGGTTTTATTGCCGTACCCTCGATGTTCTTGTCTACCTCTGCCGATCCCTCTATGATTTATTACAAGAAGTTTACACAGATTTGCATTTCTATTATAATACATTATGAACCAGAGTGTAGGGTAATTTACATACATTTAGCTCTTCGCTACACCCAATATCCAGTAATAGCCTAATTTTGTCGAAAACTGTTAATATTGAAGTTCAAATAAATTTCCAGCTTCCATTTCAGACATGAAAATCAAACACGCACACTAATTGTGCCTCACGACTTCGGGACTGCTGCCTTTATCTTTCTTTATTTCTTCTTTTATAATTCGATTTCATTCATTCCCCCAGATACCAATTGTCTTTTAATGGACTGGACAAAAAAAAAACTCAGGCCGTGCTGGATAATAACTAGTACAAAAGTATAAAGGTAGTACATTCAAGGTATTACAGTTAAATGATGATTTTTGGTCGTTCTTAGTAAGTGGTGAACAGTCAATTTTTTTTTATTTACTAGCCCAACATGAGAAAAAAATAACAGCATTCAAGAATGTGAAAAGCCCCCTTTTACTTTTAAAATTCAGATTTTACAGAAATTATATTATGTAACTATATGATATAATATTATATACTCCTTTTTTTTCGGGTTTCACTAGCTTTGAAAGCCTCCTACAGAGCGGCTCAAGCCTCAGCCCACTTGTATCTACCTACACAGGCATACGTTGTTTTTGGTCGTCTGACTTTCCGCGTTGTGGTCCAAGCCTTTCCAGTCATTCGCTGGATTATAACATGTCAAATTTGCCTTATTCCCTCTAGCCATGATTTTATATTTAATGAAATAAACTATAAACGGTGAAAAGTGAAATATTTTATGTTAATTATTTCAGCGAGGTGTAGACCATACTTTTCAGTTCAACGAAATGTTTAAATTGTATGAATTCGATATTTTATCACAATTATCTATATATAGCCTCTGCCCTTGGCAGATTGTAATTTTTTTTCAAATAACGATTTATTTGTATTAAATATATAAATCCTGTGGTGCGCGCATTACGGTGCAGTTTGGTTTACTGCTGCGGTGAACGCATCTTAGTTATTCTATTAAAATCCTGCATTATTTTTCGCTCTAACTGCACTATTCGTAATGTTACATACAAAAGGTTTCATTATTCTTTACCATAAAGCTTCTTTATGCTTAAAAATTAATTTTAAACAGTACCACCTAAATCGGTTGCTGCCTTGGGTGGCCCTTCTAGATATGGTGAAGTGCCCTGGCTCCTGACGCTCCCTGTACTTCTGAACAAAGAAGAGAAAGGCCCTGACGTCTGCCTCCTTGTCTGCCAGTGATGGAAGTCGGACTCTTACAAGCTATTATGTCCGATCGCGCAGAGAGTCCCAGCCTGGCAATGTTGAAAACTATTGGCCCGGGAGGAATCGCATTAATATTTAAATTATCTAAAGTAGGTAATTAAAGCCCTGTTAAGCCCCTGGGCTCTGTAATCGGGGGAAAATCAAGCCGAACTATACATTATTAATGAATCTATTCATGCTAAATAGAGACCAGAATTTATGCTGGTATTGGAGTCCAGGTTTACTTTTATTACTTGGAAAATTGTGATTCATTTGATTGTGAAATGAATTATTAACAGTTTGAGTTTTTAAACGAATCCTCTACCATTGAACACTAAGCTAATGTATTTAGGAAATGAGCCAACAAAGTGTCAAATTACTAATTATGAGTTTTCAAGCGTTGTTATTATAAACTTCAAACTTATCAACGCGACGTTAATAAAATTATTAATGTTTTTTTTAGTTTTAGTTTAAAAAAGGAAACATAAACTACATATTTTTATTCAAAACTTAGAGATATTTTGATTAGATACCATACTTTTGATTGATTTGACACCCTACTCAAAATTATAGAAAAATATTTATTTTAAACCTATTAATTTTACGTCATTTACTCATTTTATTATGGATATGGTTATATTTCTCATGTCCTCTTTACGATTATATCCGATGAGATATCCAAGTAAATGTTACGTTTGCTAGTAAGAGTTGCTTTTGATTGATCAGCGCTGTGAATTTGAGAAATGCAAAGGGGTTTTAACAACACCAATTAAATGAATTTTAAGCACCCGAATTACTTTGTTGTAATACGTATATTTACTTATCATTGGTATTGCTTTTTTTTTTTTTAGTAGTAAGTCAAAGACGTTTAATGAAACAGGTCGATGAATGTTTTTTTAATCTTAGTTTGAATTTCACGTGTGTACGTCTATGTGATATAAATCTAATCCGTAGACCAAGGACCTAGTAATTAATATTTTATTTACGGTAGAGTCAATTATTCAGAGTTACGTCGTCTTGGGACAGCAGTAAGTTTATGGCCAAAATTTCCAATTATTCATTGCTAGCATAATTTTCGATTTGTTTCAATACTTCTGAACTGGCGATGATGGAACATTTCAAGAAATTCCAATTAAATAAATAACATTTTCAACAATTTTCATGAGAATGGATGTTGAATAAGGTTTCGTAGTTATAGTTTGAAAAAAACTACCTTTAATTTGATACCTCGCCCGAAATTATAGAAAAATGTAGTTTATTCTTTTATATCAAATAGTTAATTAGTTAATGGAACTACTGTTTTAAGCTACTATGTACATTTTTAATGTAAAATGGACCCTTCTTGTAAAATTGTTTCATGTTGCTAGCTGAAATAGTGGACTCAAAAAGACCAGGTTAGACAATCAGAAACACTGGTGAAATCAAGGAACACTGAAACCCGATTTTGGTTAAACAGTCCCTTTTTAACCCTGAAAATGAATTGTTTGACTAAATTAAATAAAAGTACTTATGTTTACAAGTCTAATGTGACGTATTGTCTCAAATAAATAGGTTATTCGAAACTGACCCTAATCAAACAAAAATGGACGTGATTCATCCTAACCTTGTAAATGTGGTCAGCCACTCTCTGCCTGAAACGCAAATTATAGTGTCGTTTAACAAAAACATCACGAAACAGTCTGCAACGTCATAATTATTTTGATTATATTTTTATAGAGATTAATTTGGAATATCGTTGTCTTTTAGCTTTAAAAAAAGAAGAAAAAAGAAATAGCGAACTACATCTTATTATCGAGATATGAAAACGTCGTCAACCTAATCATCAGAAGATTATTGTTATGTAATAGTAAGAAACATACTTTTTAATGTCAATAATGGTATGAAATGACTCTATGATTTTTTAGTTCTTGATATTTGCTGGAACGATTCAAACACAAATATTGGACATATTTAGGAGTCTAAAAAATATTTACGAAGGTGTAAATTCTCGTATTCAAACCAATAGTGTGAAGTTTCAGGAGTTCTAGGAAATATAAATAGAAGCCTTCAGTGGGTTATAATTGCAAAAAATGTATTACAATGTTATCATCACAGCCATTACGATAATTTATTTATGGATTATGCTAGGCTAGATTGTCATTTTAGTACGCTATTCGTTAATAGTTAATTCAATAAATTTCGTTTTGAAATTATTTCATTTTTTTTTTAATATCTCAGAACCTTCACACTTTATTCCCAAGTTCCTGTTAAGAACATTGTGGCCTTGACTGTTCCTATTATGTCCCTAGAGAACAATAAATTTGGTTGGATTTGGCTGCTACTGTTGCGTTCGATCCCTGTGTATTGTTGGTTTGGTTTCGTGAATCATCACGTGGCATGAATAAATTACGCCATGACGCTAATGTACCATTGTTTGACACTGGTGAGTCTTCTTCGGCACTGGTAGTAATTTACAGTGGGGTTGCATTTTGTAAAAGTACACTTGGCTTTCACTTTTTTTTTTTAAACCAAAAACCTTTCTTTATTCGCCCTTCTATCTGATTTATTTCTTGTTCCGCTAAGTGTTTTGACCTAGAGATGTGTAATTTAACATGGAGGTAACAATTTCTGGCTCAATGACAGGGAGATGACTAATGCTAATAAATAATTAATGAACTATTCGAACATCAGGCTTATCCAATCCTTTCAATCAAAAGTCCTGAGAACAATAGTAAATGCCCCTTATTACCCCAGCAACAAAACCCTTCATAACGATCATAATATACCTTACATTCTTGAACTCATCCTTTCCAAGTTCATGAAATTCCATAGTAACCTATCCAACCACCCTATCCCCTAGCACAATCATTGCACTGCACAACTCATCCCTATAATCCGAGGAGACTGAAACGGCAGTGGCCTTGTGACCTGCTATAAATGCGTGACAGTGGGAGTCCTGGCAATGGCCAGTTTCTCCAATCATGTCCTTAGCGTCTGTGGCTCTCACGCTCCTGTTCAGCCTCCACTGGCTCATATCCACTGATATGACGCTGACGGAGGACCGTGGGGGACTTCCCAAGAATCCGCTTCCTGTTTCGCATGCGAGGGAGGTGACAACCATGTGGATTTGGGAGGTCTCTAGGCTGTTTGTAAATATGCTATGAATGAGCGAGTGAATGAAAATTGTAAATATGGTTTGAATGAGAGCATTTATTACAATTACTTATTACCCCATAAGGCAGATTGTAATTTTATCATAATACTTATATATATATATATATAAGTTACGATTGACTCAACTCGACTTATAAAAAGGGAATAGGTTGAAATGACTAGACTGATGAATAGGTTGGACTAAGAATGACTTTATTTATGATCTGTGATCTATATATAGGTTTGTTAATCCTATGATGGAATTAACTGGGGAGACCTCTCCATGTTATCTTCTCATAGCAGCCTCCCCAGTTAACTCCCCCCCCCCCTCCAGTTTCTTATACATAAGAACTCCCTTGTAACTGATATTTACAGAAAAATTGAAAAACTTTATACAACTAAACACAAGATGGGCAGTTCCGGGCCACAAGGCCTTCGGCCGTTTTATAACTTAAGGTCTAAGGAATTCAATCTTTATTATTTACATTCTATTTTGTAACTTAAGGTCTAAGGAAATTCAAACTTTACTGTTTACATTTTGTCCTGATCATACATAGTTATGCTCTTTAGAGCACCGTGGTGTGCCGAGCGGAGCGCCGCCCCCCCGTCGTCGTCCGTCGAGCCACCGGCGACGGTACTCGTAACTCTTCTACACGAACGGGTGGTTCACGTCTCGGATCGTATATAGGCTGTATTCCCTGACCGCTGCAACCACATATGGACCTTCATAACGCGCATCTCCCTTCCTCCGGGCCGTCGGTGATATACGGTGGTCCCTAGTTTGATCGAGCTCCACCGCGCCCCTGCCCTTGATGTGATGGGGGTGTTCCGTCGCCAATCGATACCTAGTTCACCGCTCTGATTCCTAATCCACTCGTAGTCGAACTCCCTGCCTGAATCCGATACTATCTTGTCGGAAACTCCGTAACAACCACACCATTGGAGGATCCCCCCCCCCATAAAGCCTCCGGGGTCTTGGCCTCTACGGGGTATGACATGGCAAGTTTACTGAAGGAGTCCAGTATCGTGAGCCACGACTGTCCCTCGTTACTGTACAAATCCGTCTGGATAATCCTAAGAGGTTCCTCCGCTGTCTCCGTGACCATTTGCTCTGCTGCCGGGGGTTGTCTGTCATATTTTGCCCTCTGACAGGTGTCACATTTCGCGATGACCTCCCTGACCGTCCACCCCATACTTGCCCAGAAATATAGGCGCTTCAGTGCCCGGAGCGTCTTCTCTATCCCACGATGGTTGGTCTTGCCGGTGTGGTGGTCTTTTACTAATTAGCCCTGTGTCTCCACTTCCACGACCGTTTCTACTTGTCTGAGACATCTAACCAGAGAATACCCCATTCCTACGCGCTCCTGCCTCCACAAGCGTTTGACCTTATCGGCCAGTAAGCGGTTTCCTATGAAAATGTGGCAGCTTTGTCCTGGGCTAGTACACTCCTTCATGACCCGTTCTAAATCTATGTCATCTACCGTAGCTTGTACCTTAATAATCACTGCGGACAGCCCCGCGTACTCGCTCGTATGTAATTATCTGTAAATTTAAAGGGGCTATGGAGAAAAAAAAAAAGAGACATAAATAACGCATATAATTTAACAATACGATCTTATGTGGTCTTAGATACTACGAGTAAGATATTAGTAAATAATACTACAATATAAAGCGCGTAGAAACATAAACATTAAAAAAACACAATCCTCTTAGTTTATTATTCCAAGTAAGTCCAAAATAACAAACAGCAGCAATTGCCCATAATTGTCTCTGATTGCTCCTAATCTTGCTCAACAGTCAAAGTCACTTGCAAATGAGGGAAGACGAATGAGGAAGATAAATGTACAGGATAAATGCAGCGAGTGAGTTTGATAGAAATATGTACCTATTGGTATGTTTGGGCACAATCATTATTTAGGCTAAAGGAATTTAATCAATATGAAAATTTGCATTCCTCGTCTGAGATTCTCCTTGATGACGTAGCGATAAAGGTGATGTAAGCGTTACCTAACAAACCGTGGACAGCTAAGGGCGAATAGAATTGAACAAAATAGTTTTAAAAAATCGTATAAAAAAGTTGCTAATTGTCGATCGATTATGAGCGGTCAGATAAGACGGCGCTAAAGATCACGGACCTATGATCGCTGCAGATCGTCTCGACGGTATAAAGTTAGAAACATCCTTTCTTGCCGGTACAGCAGGCCACTCTCGCCACAAGATGAGACTGATCGTGTACCTGTCCGTGATCCTCCTCATCGTGGCGACCCGTGCCTTCCCCAACCGCAGGTATGACAACGAGCACGTCTGGAACATCAGGGGCCTCAAAGAATGCCGCATGCTTGGAGAGATGGTAAGTGCTTATTCTTATTAAAAACAAAAATAACTCGCTTAAGTTCTTGCTCTTCACATTATTAAAAATAACAATATTAAATATCATTAAATGTAACCTTGGGAGAACTTACAAAGAAGGAATAGTGTCTTGCGATAACCTCAGTTAATCGTTTCATTTTTTCAATTTTAGTGTGCATGTGGTTTTGCAATTTTTACCCACAGGACAATTTAAAATTAAAACATTTTCTGAGCCCAACCATAAAGGGAATAAACAGTTCTCACAGTGTTTTATAAGCCGATTTTTTTTGGTGGTTTTAGCCTTTTATTCTGCATTTCCCTTTCTTATGAAATAAAAAAGTAAAAGACAAAAAGATAATTGTGCGCAACACCTCAAGTAGAGAGATGGGGCCGACAGAGGTAGGTTCAGATTATAGGTAGCTACGGAACCACTAAGGAGCTACACTGGCACTATTACTCGTCAACTTTTATTTTTATTTATTTTTTTCCCTTCCTGAGATGAACCTCAAACGGGGTTTAGTTTTACAGGACCATGGGGTATTTCGTACCATGTGGTCACGTATTCCAATGCAGTTGGGTTTACAGCCCTCCTCAACACGCCTTAGTTAATTCATCCAACCGATTTTATAAATCTTAGTTCTGTTTTCTTTTCCAAAAACTACCCTATCATTAGTACTACGCAAAAAAGGTTGCCTTATTATATTATTTCTCAACTTTTATTTCAGTATTCCATACCGTTCCTTATTTGTTCAGGTACCTACACATATTTTCTCAGGAGACTGAGCGAACCCCGATTATACACATCACGTGAAGTTAAGATAAAAAGCTGCGCCATCCTGTCTACTGAGTTTACATTGGCCATATGGCTACGTCGCGCTAAATTTTATTCAGGCCATAAGTAATTCCTAACAGCAGTTAAGGTCACCCCAGCCATATGTTCTTGATGCAGTATTTGATATAGATCTTCATGCATGTCAATGCACAATAGTGATAACATGGCATAATACGGTTAGAAGCTATGACGTAGCCTTTTTTCAGAAGGTCGGGTTGCCAACCAGGCCAGTCTGCTGCAGTGAACTAAGGAGATAATCTATAAAAGTTTTCGCCAGGAACGAATTAGCTGCATCTAGCCTATTCTCGATGCCTATTACTGTTTTTCCGATGAATCAATCCGACGATCCTTTTTAAGTTCATTCGCGAATGATATTTTTGCCAAGCCAACTTGAATAACAAATATGTCATACATACAAATGATATCTCAGTAGCACACATAACAAGTTTCGATTGGAGATTACTAGTTTGTTTCACTTGTGATGCGTACCACATGCATAAATAACAAAAAAAATACTCATCGGTCATTGTTTTCTCAAATAATGGGCTTACAGGAATTATTTATTGTGATTTTGTATGAATGCAAAGTATAAAATTACCCAAGCATTAGAAAAAATTTACGGACGTATAAAATGGACTCGATATGACTTTTAAAAATATTCTGATTTTGAACATACACACATCAGAGGGAGGTCTCCCTTTGAATTTAAATTTATAGTCAACAATAAAATTAGTTTTATTTTTTCTTAAAACATTTAAAAATGTCATTTTAACACATTATTAAATAAATAGACACATAGGTCTATAGCAGTTTTTATATTAATATAATATAATTAAGTGAGGTGTATCGAGAAAAATCAAGTAATTTCTCAGAAAAATATTGCAATATTAATTTTGATACATTTTTTAGTGTATTAATTTAATTTGATTTAACGTGTAGTGAGTGAGTCGACACGAAAGGTTAAGTCTATAGGGATAGTTGTTTGACACTCATTTTTTTTTAATTGCAAAGTACAAAAACTATATTTAATGTTCGAAATTCGTGATGCAAAGTTTATTCCGTGGGTTTCAAAGAGAGAAAAACCTACTGACCCAACCAAGGATCGAAGAAACAGACATTGGTGCAAAATCAGGTTTCTGTAATGTTATTGCAAGACAAGCTGGACCTGCCTGGACATCAAGCAGGGCCTATCTTAAGGTCAAGGTCTTGAGAAGTTATGCAAGCTGAAGATCTACAGTTCGTGTGCCCTGCCAAAGCATTTTTAAAATCTTCATTCGTTCGTTGGAAAATTATCGTTATAAAAAAAGGAATCTTCCTGATATACCTACCAGGGATTGTTTCACATGAACTTGATTTTTATTTCTTTAGCCATTATCTGTATTGCACAGTCATGTAAAAGTAGTTTCAAGGTTGCATTCTGAAGAATGGCCTGCAGCGCAGAGCCTCATAGGGTATGGTAAAATGAAGTCTTGAAAAAATATTGTTTTTGTAGAATATATTATTTGAAGAACCCAAAAAAGACCTCAATAAAATATGTTTTCTACTTTACTCATTTGATAACACAGAAATTTACTAAATGTAATACAAAATATTTAGATAACCAAGTAATGGATAAATATAAATAATATAACATATAATGGCTATTTTATTCTGAATGTATAAAAACTTATTAAAAGACAAGTGTCGTTAAGGGGATTAAGGCATGGTTGCGAAATTATAATAATTTGTCTTAAGAATGCTTTTATTTTTTATCATCGTTGGAGGTTCGAGAAAAACGTACGAGAAAAATACCACCCATCTATATAAAACTGGTATCTCAAAAAATTTTCGAATACACCTTTGATGTCAGCTTTAATGACTTCACGTAATTTTAGCTCACTTTAGCCTAAACATACAGGACATATAATTAACCAGGACGCTAAGATATCTTTAATTCAAAACTCACTCACTATTTTTCACGCGTTTAATTTTTAGCATCACCGGGACATGTATCTCTACTACAATTAATTAATGAAATTTATTCATATTTTAAGGAAATTGTTATATATAGATTAGCCCCCTGATTATAAACAGCTTCATAAGGTGACTACCCCTTACTACTGTACAATTGTTACAATTGTTATATACTGTACAATAGAAAATAGAAAATAGTTAACAGTCCCATGATGAGAAACCCACTCCCACCCCTCCTGGCCAAATATCTAGTCGACGTTAATCCTTACTGATTTTTTTTTGTATTAATTAAAATATCATTTCAGATAAGCTGATTTGATCGCATGATTGATGTATCGATTGAATATTTCTGCCAATGTTTTACTATTATTTATCATATAAAGAATTTTAAATTTTTGCTGACAATTATTTATGGAAAGACTACCTTGTAAACTAATAATTTATTTCTGTTATCAAGCTCTTTATATCATAGTTAATCCTTAAGTTGCCTTAGAAAGTCTCATAAGAATTCCCTCCCGAAATTCATAACAGGAACCCTGTTTGGAATGATTGAGATAACTAATTAATGAACTATAAACAGTAGAGTAGGATAGCAAGAAGGCGGGTTCCCTCGGAAAAAGTCTGTACACCATCAGTGTCCACATCAGACTCCACTGGGCCTTCCAACCGACCATGTAAGTTTGAGGGGGAGGCCGCAAGTTTACGCTGGCCGCGCTTTCTTCCAGATCTGCTTACTGGTCCAGTCTGCCAAGGTATGTATATATATATATATACATTCTTCAGGACTCCGGGACATTGAGTACTGGACATATTGGTTCTTCTGAATTGGCAAGGGGTTCATAAAGTAAAGAGGAGATGCCATATCCTCTCCGCTCCTCACTCTCGGAACAATCGACCAAAATATGTTTGACTGGAAGCTCAGATCCACAGATAGGTTGGGTTTCATTAGCTATTGGGTAGGCATGGGTCAGTCTGGTATGGCCAATCCTTAGACGCGCCAACACTTCCTGTCTTCTGTTGGATGTATTTATAGTTAGTAAGTAAGCTCCACTCGTTTTGCCAGAAATTCCACAATGCGGAATTGAAATTCTGGATAACATCACACCAAACAACTGTCTCATAAGGTCCACCTTTGGAAGCGGCTTAAACTTAGGTGAGGTCCGAAGGACTCCTACGGTCAAGGGGCACTGAATCATGTAAACACGTTACGTTTATGAAAAAAACAAAAAACTTTGGAATCTAAATCGAGTCTTTCATCGCTGATGGGACTAGGAAGAAGCAGCAGAATTTCCTTCTGGCCTTTTTTCCCTCATTTTCTGAGTAGGTGCTAACGTCCTGTTTCGTACTTCTGAGGGCAAATCCTTTAATGCTCACTCCTGCCGTTACATTTCACAACCATCCAGGACCAATACCAGAAAACCAGCACAGTGACTGGTAAAACAGTAAGAATGACCACTTTACTTTAAAGGATATCTAAGAAATGTCCTGTAATGTTTGGCGATATTTCTTCAAGACTCTCTTTGAAAAACTAAATTTCACCCATAAAAAAGTATCTCGCTGATCTTTCTATGCTTTCAACACAGCTTGTGTAATTAACTATTTATATAACAGTGACTGATAACAAATTATCATAGGTTATATAAAGATGCATATATCACGGATTCGTTATCTTCTATTAGTACCTACGAAACCGATACGTAACATGTTTTTGCATGTATACGTTTGACCCTTGCTGCCAGCTACGAACTATATTTAAATACATCTGATCCGAACCAGTTAAACCGAACATAGAGGCTTCAAAACATTCATATTGCACTTATATACATAATACTTATATAACTTCAAAACATTATTACTTATTAGCCTTTATAATTTTCCGGATTAAACGAAATTGGGATTAAAGATTCGAAATCGGTAACTTGAGTAAAAGTAAAAAAAAATAAGCTTGGATTTGTGTAAACTCAGTTGTAGATTCATTGCGACTTACGACCTGTGAATTTGTTTTTTACTGGTAATGCCATAAATGATGGAAATCTTAAACAGTAGAAAAAACATCGCAAAAACCTATATAATAAAACAAAAATAAAGTAATGATACTAAATAAAATATAAAATAGATCAGTTAACAAAATCTAACAGTATATATTGAACGTCTTACTTATACGGCTGTGAAACGTATACTTTTATTAATCGATTTATGAGACGCATTCTGAAGGTAAGATGGCGAAGAGTTATCACAAATGCAGAACTACTCCAACAGACATCTTAAGCAGAGTTTATGTGTTAAAATACGAAAGAGGTACTGAAAAATAGCTAGTTACCAAAACCACCCTTACACGGAACCCTCAACAAATCTAAGAATAGAAAATTCTAATCGTACCCGGAGATTTACATTACTGCACGAGGTAAAGCAACTACATATAGGAAAGCTGGAATTGGTGCAAAAATGAATTGATTGGAAAGGCTTTGTTGAGGCTTACGATCCACCCAGAGAAACGTGATCTAAGAGGAGACTGACAAACAAACAACTTTAGTTGTGTGAAATGTGTCACCTTTCTTTGACGAAAGGACGTTCGTGCTGCTCGAGTGTCCCTTTAACAAATGGAGATTATTGCGACAGAAGCCAAGCGTCATAAACACCACCATTAGTGAGGCAATGCTTCCGCACGAGTCATACACGATACACGAGTCGGAAATAAAATAACTAGTGGATCCAAGTACCAGTAGCCCCACGGCTTTTAAAAATATTATTTTTCCAAATATTAGGAATACTTTGGCTACGCTTTATCGATAGTTGATGTGATGTGGAAGACTCTAGCAATAGCAAGGCGAAGGTAAGAACTCTGTGTTCTCATCTAGGCTATAAAAAATAGTCTACCAACCAGTAGATAACTCTCCATTACGGCAATGATACGAGTGTTGGTGTTGACCGAAGCTTTTATTCCGGCGATTTTAGAAAGTATTGTCATGTGTACTACATAAATTTGTAAGGGCAAGAGATGGACCCCAATCGCCCAACAACGGGGATGATGACTACCAATGACAACCTATTCCCATGGACAGTAAGTACCCATCGAGGAAATACTGCTTGAGATAAACTTGCCAATTTTCTTTTAGATTTAGTCTCTGCAAGATGTCTGGTCCTTCAATCAAAGGAAGTTCCCAACGTCTCACCAGCTACCAGACCTCTGTGAGAATGAGTGTTGTCCCTCTTATCACCCTTATGAAACTATTGAAGGTCACAGTGATTTGAAGTAAGTCATCAATTCCTCAACGTTTCAACCAGGATGAGTTAAAATACCTCACCTGAGATCTCAACCTGCCAGAAAGAAGCTTCTGAATTACTGGCTTCCAGGTTGAAGGACGAAAACTTCTTGGGTGACGAAAAGGGTCTGCTACCCTTCTTCTCTTAAAAAGACAATCTTGTATTTTGTCACGATATTAGAGGACGCCTGGAAGAAATGGGGCTTCCTGACTATTTTCCAGATGATTGGGGCCTATTTATTGACAGCTTAAAGCGAAGCTTGAAATGTGTCCTACTACATAATGAGAATCAATATGGTTCGATACCAATTGCTCACTCAACAAAAATGAAATAAGAATATAACACCATAAACGTGGTCTTAGCAAAGATAAAGTATTATGAACATCAGTGGGTTGTCGACTTTCTCCTTGGACAGCAAAGTGGCCACACCAAATATCCTTGCTTCTTGGGATAGCAGAGATAAAGCACACCACTGGGTTAGAAAAGTGTCGCCTAAGAGACAATGCATGGATGTTGGAGGGGAAAGAATGCCATTAACGACCCCTCAGTTGAATGAGAGAAAATCATCTTTTTTCCACTGCAAATAACGCTGGGCCTTGTGAAGCAGTTGTCTTAATAAAAACTAATCATGCTTTGCATATATAGAGGAAAAATGCTTCAGTTGAGTACATAAGCAGCTATCAAATAAGACAACTCACTAACGATCCTGCCTTCGTAAATTCAATGAAAAAGCCTGGACTTCATTTGTTGCACTTGTCGGAAATTTTCTGGGCAAACACAAAGCAAACATTTACCTATGTTGAACTGGTAAATGAGATGCTTAACAGGTTCAAATCCCTTGGGTGTAACATGAGTATTAAGGTGCACTATTTACACAGAAACTTAGACCGTTTTCCTGAAAATTTGTATAACTATTGTTTTAAAAAACAAACGCAAATCATATATTGTGTACTGTGTATATATACTGGAATTTATAAATATTAGAACAAATAGATACATAAGGGAAACAATTACAAAACTTTGAAATTTAAATTGTAAAAAAATTGTTATTAAATGCTACCCTTCAAAAGATTTCTTCTTCCTTTGGCGTCTTAATGACTAATCATTTTTATTTATAACATACTTCATTGGTAATAAACTATTCAAAAATAGATTCAAGCTTAGTTTGGGTCAAGATTTACACTATATTTTAATTATTTTTTTCTTTTAGTGCCTCCACCATTACGACTGCTGTGGCACGAAAACTGTTTGCAGAGTTCTACCAGGAGATGATGGCCCTTTCAGTATGTCATTCAGGTAAATGAATTTCATTATTACCAATAATAAGCTTAGAACACTGCTAATTGGTTTTCCCTTACTTAACACCTCTACCCAGCTTGGTTAGTGCCATACCCTGATGTAATATATTTTACTGAACTGTTTGACAGCTTTTAAAAAATTTGATGTACTTTTATGATGCACTTCTCTGCCAACAATATCTCTTTGCACTGTGTTCATAATTTTTCCTTAAATTAAACGTGGACAATAACAATTTCCTTTACTTGGAGATATTTTTTTTAAAGAATTTGTTATTTATACAAAGGGAAAAAATTTGGCACCGAATCCAAAACACCTGATCCAAATAGGAGAATATCCTAACAACTTTTGTCTTTGGGTCTTGGCTCGATGGTATTATCCATTTTTTATTTGAGCATCATTAAAACGGACCATGGTACCTGGAGGATGTCTATATACAAGCTTTGATCCAAACATTTCTTTCTTGCATCCATAGAAGGAAATTTTATCACATAATCCCCCCCCCCCTGAAAAGAAAAAAATAATGATAACTTCAAATGTGTCAAATTTGAAAAAAAAAAAATCAAATTCTTTGTGTCTTCTTTGCTATTCATGTATTGCGAGTATTCTTCCTGTGTATCGAAATCCCACCTTCCAACAGGTCCTTTTTTGTTGCCTTGATCCATTTGGTGTAATCAACTTCATCATCAGAATCTTCAATCGCATCCTGCATTTTATCCAGACCAGGATAACACTCAGCGTAACCTGTTGGCTCAGCCGCCAAACGAGACAATATTTTACAAATGTGCGGTTTTTTTTTAATTCTCTTCTATAACATTGGTTACTTTCAGTTGTGTTATTATTCAACACAGTTATATGTGATTTTATTATTTAATTCTTTCTGTGTTAAATTTTTTTTCCATTTAACAAAGTTATATGTGATTTTATTATTTAATTCTTTCTGTGTTAAATTTTTTTTTCCATTTAACATTGATTATCATTTGATTTCAGATGTGATGCCGATGATGGGAGAAGATTTTATTATGGATAAGACTGAAGATTTGAGAGAAAAGCCACACCTCTCAGGATTTCTTCCAGTATTGATGGCTTTTCTTTCGTGTGGCTTTAATTGTTGTTGTCTAATAACTTTTTTAGGGGACTATAACTTTTAACACTTACTAATTATTTTTTCAATTAAACATTATCCATTCATATAAATATATGAAAAAAATCCTACATACTGTAGGTTAATCAAAGTTATTTTATTTGTAAGTATTTGTTTGGTAAATTTTCATTGAGAAATATATCCCACTGTTATTAATAATGATTAACCAAAAAACATTATAGTAGCAGGATAAGGGTTCAAACCCAGGTCCTCCCAAATATCCAATTGGGCTCTCCCAACTAAACGTCCTGCTTGAGTGATGATCTTCCTAACATGTTAAGTTAACAATTATTAGACTTATTTGATCAACTCATGACTCATTAAAAAATAGGGTAGCTTTTGTATTTTATACTTTTTTAACGATGAACTGCATAAACTATTGTTAAATTATGTTAAAATCTTAAAAGGAAAATGAAATGCATATTAAAAAGGCATAATTTACTCTCAAAAAAATTAATTTGTGTTTAGAATTTATTTGTTAATAATTAGTAAGTGTAAAAATATTTCTAAAACTTAAATGTGAATCACATAACGTTTTTGTAGTTTAATTTAAGTATAAATATCAAGACTGATATAGTAGTTTTAAAATATAAACCTGTGATACTACAAACACAACTAAGTCAAAGTTACATGCATAAATCGATAAGTTACATTTCTCTTTTATAGAATTAAATAAATATGACTGCTCTGCCCGCCCCTTTCCTGTACTAGTTGGTAGCGCACAAAATCAAAGATGTTCAGCCTAAAAACTAATGATGTTACATAGATATATATGCGAGCATCAGGTAGATAGGATAGAACACTGTCCTGTTACCAGACTTCCAATTCTCTTTACTGTAGAACTTAATTTATTTTACCTATTCTGTTGGTGTTAAAATTTTATTTTTAATGTCTGGAAGCTTGATTTATTTATATTATTATGTATCACTCTTATTTCATGCTATGAAGTTGTACTATAGTACTATAATTGTATCATTCTGGCAAAAAGTATATATATCATTATCCTAAATAGATATGTTTTCTTGGTATTATCACCTTATATACTGTTTACAGTATACATATATCATCACATGAGGGGTGTGTTATCTAATTTATTTTCTGGACTGACTGGTTTTGCACAACCTACAAATTTGGTACCTACATATAAATGACCATTCTACATAGTCTCTTCGAACTTTAATCTGTACACTGCTACTGCTGCTATACTCAAAACATGGCCTTTTATTTCTATACCACATTTCTCTACTTCCTTACCCTCTACAGCTCTCCCAACTTCTGCCCGTTAAAACAGCAATCCTGGAAGGGATCCCTTCCACGTTAACGACGGCTTTAGGAGCACCACAACATCCTATTTGCAATCCCTCTGCGATAGTCTGCTTCTCAACAGTTCACACTCGCCTTTGGGATCCGGTTGGTTTTTGGCTACCCTTAGATACCGAGTGTGAATTTGAGGTCATTCCAAGACCATAAAGACATCCTTTATCTCTACTCCTGATCATAGTGCACTGTCAGAACACACCTTCTTCGATATATATATAAATGGAGTCAAATAAATAAACTCCTGGCTGCCAACTAGGTAGCTATGTTATAGATCGAACACTCATCTCTTTCTTCTTGCCCATCAGGAGGGCTGGGTAGGCCACCGAGACTCCCTTAGTAGGCCATTAATAAATAAATTAGCAATAAACAAATAAAATATTTGCTATCGCTGAGTAGGGTATTAAATTAATGATTTTAAAGCCATGATTAATATGTGTTGGAGCTTAGGGACTATAATTATGGAGTCATCAAAGTTGTATTCAACAATTTTTCCAACCCTAGTTTCATAAAGAGAGATCATATTTTGAATGGAAGTTTTAACTTGGTAACTCAGAAATGCAAAAAAAAAAAAAAATAGAATTACAAAATTAATAATTTTATTTGAATCATTAATTAATTATTTGTAATTAAAAAATACATAGTTTCCTAACATATTAAATAAGGTATCAAATTAAAAGATCTCAGCATTATGACTATAGCACATATTATGTGTTGGAACTTTAATAGACTACAATTAAAATTAATGTAGTCTAAAAAATGGTTTTCACAGCCATAACAAACTCCTTAATTGTGTGATGTATCCCACTTAAATTTTTTATTTTCTTTATTTCCTAATAAAAATTTGCCATGCTTAATTTTTTTTTTCATGTATGGTTCATACATATTTAACTTCTATCTGTTTCTATCTACTATCTATATCTGTATCTACTTCTATAAAAAATAAAGAAAAGAACAGGTTTGTCTAAATTCGTTCTAAAAATGATATTTTACTATTAAGAATTTGACTTATGACACATTGAAGATAATGTGCTTAATTATACTGGATGTGGCTTCATTGACTATTGCAATGGTATAAATAAATAGAAATTAGCAATTCTAATATCCTGCCATTTTATATATTAGTTAAAACATTATGGACTTGAAAAAACAAACATTTTTTATTATTTTATTATTCTGCCGGTTCTACCAAACTACACTAACTAAAACTCAGAACAAGATTTAATAGATAATCAGTAGATGACCCTTGATCAATCAAATAATTGCATGCATAGCCAACCAATAAAACATATCAATCCATGAATAATAATGTAATAAAAAAAAAGGCGATCATTTTATAATACTATATTTATTATACAGCTCTATACTACAAACAATTTATTTAAAATATAATTATGAACTAAAGTTTTCATAAATAAATAAAACAGTTTTCTTCTTGATTGGAATAAAAATATTCCATATATACATAAATATTCCAATATTAATCATAATTCCATTAATATCTAGGGATCTTAAACTGTGGGGCACTAGATTCTTCAGGTCTCTTTCTCTTTTGGATAATATTTTGAATTTTATTCCATTCCCGATCCAGCTCCGCTCTCTCATTTTTCTCTTTGTTATGCTTTCTAGCACGTCTGCCGTCGGCCATTTTGACACCGTACTGGAACGCTGCCTTGGGCAGTGCTTCTTTGCTATTCATGTATTGCGAGTATTCCTCCTGTGTATCGAAATCCCACCTTCCGACAGGTCCTTTTTTGTTGCCTTGATCCATTTTGGTGTAATCAACTTCATCATCAGAATCTTCAATCGCATCCTCCATTTCATCCAGACCAGGATAACACTCAGCGTAACCTGTTGGCTCAGCCGCCAAACGAGACAATATCCCTGAATAACATAGAAATAGAAAATTACACTGTGTTGATCAAACATAATATTTTAATATAAACCAAAGAAAAATAATCCAATTTGGAATAAAGACTGATCCTGTTTTGTTTTCAACTGAAGCAACTAAAAACTAATTTTTAATTGAATTAAACGTTTTAGATATACCCCCTTAAAATTTATAATGATGATATGATGAGAGAAGATTTTTCATAATTTCAAAACTAAAAGCAAATTAAAACGATACATATCTAGTCCGATAGGCTAAGGCCTGAGATGTCCCGTGGACCATTTGACAATCATTTGCACACACTGAGTTTGACAATCAGTGAGGGGGTTTATAGGCAAGAGTGATTTTACTTAGGAGTATCAATTGAGGACTGGGAAAGTGGTTTAATTGTGAAGCTTAAAAACTGTGCTCCAATTAATATTGGACAACAATTATCATGAACAACAAAAGTGAGTTTTTTTGATAAAAACATTCATTACTTTTTCAAAATAACATCCAATGTAACTTCATATCCTATCGACTAAGGAATACAATTAATATTCGGCAACATAGGCCACAACAATCATTATGAGTGACAAGGATCCTTATATATTCCTTGAATAGCCGCAAGAAATAATTGATAAAACTCACAATATCCAATTCATTCATTACACAAAAATGACCTAATCATTGGCTGAAACTAAAGAAATTTTCAATATGAAATTAATTTTGTGGTGTTGCCCCACTATCATTTATAATTATCGGCAAAAGAAAAAATATATATGGGCTTGTTTGAGGGACTCGAAGCCAGGAGCCAGGACCTCAATATCACAAATATCTAGTTGGGCTCAACAACTCGGCTAATGTCAGCTTCATGCTCCATGTGTACAATACTTACAGTCACTGTGGAGCTTAGCCAAAAGAGATTCATTTTCAGAAGGTTGTCTGTCTACTTGTGCAGGCTAACTCAGTTGGTAGAGCCCTCGACTAGATATTGGGAAGGGTGAGATATGTGACCTATACCCCCAGTACAGTTTTTCTTTGGCTATTAATTATTGAGATTGTTTTCATTTCAGAAGTGTTCAGCTATATAAGAGGCAGATATGAGATTAAAAGTTTGTTTTCCTGTACTAGAGGGTCAAATGAGAGTAGAATAAACAAAACCTAGGTGAAATCTAGTAACTTTCAGAATTTATAAATAGGGAAGCAGCGTCCCAGGATAGAGATGAGTGGCAGAGGCCAAGACCAACTTCATGGATCTTTTCAGGCGGAGAAATTGACTAATTACTTTTCATACTCGACAGTTAGAATTTCTGTAGTTCCAAATGTAAATTTACAAAAATAATTGAGGCGCTGAACTAGGAAAGGTAGATATCATAAAATGATGATTTTTACAGAGGTCTGAAAGACAGTTTAGCACCCCCCAATTTGAGTGATCTTATCACCAGTGCTATCTATATTTTTTCATTAGTTATATAATGCTAATATTATATATAATTCTAAAAGTAGAAGGGGGTCGAGCAGAACTGTATACCTGCTTTGTTACTTCATGGTCAAGTCACTGATATTTTTAAGTAAGCAACCGCATTCTTTCCAAGACCTCCATCCCAATTCCCGGAACTACCCTTCTCTTATACACATATGTCTCAGCTTTAGCCCCAGTCCAAACTTGTTCTCCAACACTCGTCCCTAAACATCCGACCCAGTATGTAGAAATATAACTCTTAATATTTGTATATACCAGACCAGTGTTTTGCTAGTACTTCATAATAAAGCTTTTCTTTCATTTCTTTTAAAATACTCTCCTCTACAAAGATTATTTAACTATTGATAACGACTAAGCTACTTCCGAACCGTGACTCAATCCTCTTTACAAGCTATTGGCTTTACTTCTTAATACCTTTTCTATAAAAAAATCTAAAAACTCATTTCTTTCACTTACTACATTTTCCATGTCAATGTCTTATTATATTTTAGTTTATATAAAAATAGGCTATCTTAAAACTTAGTAAACAAAAATAATTTAATAATAAATATATATTTCAATACCTGCAGCTCTTGACCCTTTCTTCTCAGTAGGATTAACCTTCTTACTAACTTCTCGTTGAGGACTTTTTTCTTTTTCTGTTTCTTTAAAGTAGTTGGCAACTTTCTTAAAGTCATTGGCTTTGTTTGTAGATGGGATATAGTCCCCAGCATCAGGGAAAATATTTTCTTCTATCTGCAATAATAAATATCATTTAGAAAGGGTAAAACAAAAATAAAGTAAAACTAGATATTTAGCAAAAGTTCAATTACCATTTTATCCTTCTTCTTTGATTTTTTGTGGTGCCTAGGACCTTCTCTCAGATATGACAGGATTTGAGCTAGCTTATTAATGACTATATCATTAGTTGTCAATGTAGTAGTCGATTCAGTATTAGGGACATCAGCAGTACTCCTTAGTAATGTGGTAGGAATATCACTATCAGCCACGTCATCATTCAATTCAACAACATAAGCCATACGACCAGGAAGAAATAGAGGATTGCGTTGAATTTCTTTACCACCAATAACCACTTTATAAACACTTTGACCAAGACGTGTCTTAAAAACCATCTCTTCTCCCTCTTTGGTCTTTTTCTCCTCCTTTGGTTTTGTTACAAGTTTTTCCATTTCCTCTTCTCGTTCTTGTTCCTTCATTATGTTCTCACAGTGTACTTTTTGTAATAGGGCATAATCCAAACCTTTCACCAAATGAGTGTGCTCCATGTCACCTCCCAAGAATTTAGATTCTTGAATCATCTGTCTTCTTCTTTCAGCTGCATCTATTCCTGACTTAATATCTGGAGCAACAGCTCTATAACCGCTGGATGTGGACATAGGGTCATCCACTTGGTAATCTGCATTTGCTCCTTCTCTTCGTTCCCTTGCTCGGTCTCTATATTTTTCTGCAAGTTCTGCCAATTTGTTTTCTTCCTGTTTCTTAAGTTTAGCATAGTAAATTTTCTTCTTCCTTCTTCTTTCGCCTCTGTCATCTTCAACTGATTCATGAGAAGGTTTCTTTTCTAAATTTTCGGTAGCTGGGCTATGGGTTGTAGACACTGGAGTAGATGGTGGAACAGATGACCTTGGTGTCATCAACAAACGACGAAAAGCGTCGTTTGTTAACCTTTGCGGTCCATCATCATCTGTATGTTCGAATTTTGGCATTTTCCTATGTTTCCCTTAACTGCGTTAATAGGAATATAAATTTTAGGACCTGCAGTTTTTTCACCTCTCACTAATAACACTTAATATAAGGAATTTCGTTTTAAACAATTTACTTACTCCTACTTTAAACACACATTATTTAACACTAACTTATCTAAACTGTTGTTAATCTGTAACTCAACAAATCCTCTGCGGAAGTAACCTATTCACTACACTCAAATGTGAACCCGAAACTAACTTGCTCATGGACAGCCAACAACGCGTGGGGTTTCAAGGAGAGTAGCAGGTGCTGCCCTCAAATATCATTCTAAGAACTAAAGACCACGCTATTGTACTTGCATATTCTCCTGGGATGAAAGATTGTTTGACCCTGGCTTTTCCACCAATCAAATTAAAAATTCATTGAACCTAATATAAGCTATAAGATTAAATGAAATATAAGTTTGTTGTGTTGTTTTGTAAGCCAAAAAAATATCGAAACGAATAAGAGTGCAGTCACACTTACTGGAAGTTTGTTCAATACAATGTTAGACCTTTTATCCTTTGATCACTGATCTCTACATTCAGATGTACATTTTTTTTTTTTTTTTTTTTTTTCCCCACCTAAACTTATTTACGCGCTAGCGATACTCTCGTTTAAAACTGAAATTCAGGCTGTCCTATCAGGAATAACCCACTTCTATTTCCGGAAATGAAATAAATTCACTTTACATCTAATTATTTGAACATGACACCTAAATACAGGAGTAAAGCTTACCAAAAACAGCGTAAGTGTATATTCGTGTCCATTTGTTTAACGCTCTATTTCTTCCACATTCAACACGGTGTGAATTAGTGCAAGCATTTAGGCCCAGCAGCATAACATTTTGATTGATTCCAAAGCAGAAAATGTGCTGATAGACGTACGTCATAGAAACGACGCCGGAGATATGTGTGAACCACTGAGATAAATATATCCCCAACCGTTTTCTGTCCACATCATTGCATTAGATTTCTTCCAACTTTCCTTATTGGAAGGTGAGTTCAAGGTAGGAGATTGTAAAAAAATTACCTATTTCTGTTCCCTTTAATTAGCAAGTTTCCTGTTATGAATAAAACATTTTCTATCGCGCTAGCCGGCATGAGTAGTCCAGTGCAGTGAAGATTGCAGAAAATGCGCATCTAAAAGGATTATTTAAAATTTAGGGATACTTAAAGAGATAAAACTTAATGACATTTTATTCAAAAGCTTCACTCTCATGTTGAAAACGAACTTCCATAAACTTTCTTTGAATGGTAGAACCAGGACTGCTTAAAGAAACTATTTTGTGGCAAAGAGTGCCTATAGAAATGAAATTGATTATCCCTCAAAACTATTTGGCTTTATGAGATTCGTTTATGTCTCTAATGTATTTATTCATGGTATCAACAAGTTCATATCAGCCACCAGGTGCTAACTGTTGACAATAACTGGAAGGTTATTAAACTACAAGATATTATTTAATACCTATGCACAGCCTTACTTTTATTTATTAGATCTAAAAAAGGACATGTAATGTGAAAATTATTAATGACAAAAATACTTTTTCAACGAACAAATATACCAGAAAAAAAGCTTTAGAGGACAAGGCAAACCTTTCTTGGAGAGAAACTAAGAAACAGGAACACTCGAAACTGTTTCTTAATGGACCCTGTAAGAGAAGAAGCTCAGCACTTCTATCAATGGACAGGTGGACACTCAAAAGTGTGACAGGACTCTATACAGGTCACTGTCGGTTAAATAAACACCTCTTTAATTTGGGGATAGTGGGATCACCAATCTGCAGATTCTGCAAGAAAGAGGGAGAAACGGCACGTCATATAATATGTGACTGTGATAACTTAGCTAGAAGGCGATACCTTCACTTTGGTAGTGATCGCATTGTAGACCCCAAACTATGTGAACTGATCGATCCATTCAGTATCCTCAGATTTGCAAAGGCCGTGGGCCTGTCACATATATAGGACAGGGACATGGACGGCGCACAATAGGTCTCACTGAGGCTGCGGTGCACAAATGCTGGAACAAATAATAATAATAATAATAATAATATACCAGAAAGGTTGTTATTGTGCAGATTCCAACCCAAGACCTCCCCAAACCCATTCAGGGGCTCTCTTCCACTAAAGCAACAACAGGGGCTTCTTGCTCGACCTTAAAACCATATTTTAAATTAATATTAAAAAAAAAAAAAAATCATCCTAACATGTTAAGTTAACAGTTATTAGACTTATGTGATCAACTCATGACTTATTAAAAAATAGGGTAGCTTTTGTATTTTATACTTTTTTAACGATGAACTGCATAAACTATTGTTAAATTATGTTAAAATCTTAAAAGGAAAATTAATATTACCTTCTAAGATTCAATGAAATGCATATTAAAAAGGCATAATTTACTATCAAAAAAATTAATTTGTGTTTAGAATTTATTTATTAATAATAAGTAAGTGTCAAAATATTTCTAAAACTTAAATGTGAGTCACATAACGTTTTTTGTAGTTTAATTTAAGTATAAATATCAAGACTGATATAGTAGTTTTAAAATATAAACCTGCGATACTACAAACACAACTAAGTCAAAGTTACATGCATAAATCGATAAGTTACATTTCTCTTTTATAGAATTAAATAAATATGACTGATCTGCCCGCCCCTTTCCTGTACTTGTGGGTATCGCACAAAATCAAAGATGTTCAGCCTAAAAACTTATGATGTTACATAGATATATATGCGAGCATCAGGTAGATAGGATAGAACACTGTCCTGTTACCAGACTTCCAATTCTCTTTACTGTAGAACTTAATTTATTTTACCCATTCTGTTGGTGTTAAAATTTAATTTTTAATGTCTGGAAGCTTGATTTATTTATATTATTATGTATCACTCTTATTTCATGCTATGAAGTTGTACTATAGTACTATAATTGTATCATTCTGGCAAAAAGTATATATATCATTATCCTAAATAGATATGTTTTCTTGGTATTATCACCTTATATACTGTTTACAGTATACATATATCATCACATGAAGGGTGTGTTATCTAATTTATTTTCTGGACTGACTGGTTTTGCACAACCTACAAATTTGGTACCTACATATAAATGACCATTCTACATAGTCTCTTCGAACTTTAATCTGTACACTGCTACTGCTGCTATACTCAAAACATGGCCTTTTATTTCTATACCACATTTCTCTACTTCCTTACCCTCTACAGCTCTCCCAACTTCTGCCCGTTAAAACAGCAATCCTGGAAGGGATCCCTTCCACGTTAACGACGGCTTTAGGAGCACCACAACATCCTATTTGCAATCCCTCTGCGATAGTCTGCTTCTCAACAGTTCACACTCGCCTTTGGGATCCGGTTGGTTTTTGGCTACCCTTAGATACCGAGTGTGAATTTGAGGTCATTCCAAGACCATAAAGACATCCTTTATCTCTACTCCTGATCATAGTGCACTGTCAGAACACACCTTCTTCGATATATATATAAATGGAGTCAAATAAATAAACTCCTGGCTGCCAACTAGGTAGCTATGTTATAGATCGAACACTCATCTCTTTCTTCTTGCCCATCAGGAGGGCTGGGTAGGCCACCGAGACTCCCTTAGTAGGCCATTAATAAATAAATTAGCAATAAACAAATAAAATATTTGCTATCGCTGAGTAGGGTATTAAATTAATGATTTTAAAGCCATGATTAATATGTGTTGGAGCTTAGGGACTATAATTATGGAGTCATCAAAGTTGTATTCAACAATTTTTCCAACCCTAGTTTCATAAAGAGAGATCATATTTTGAATGGAAGTTTTAACTTGGTAACTCAGAAATGCAAAAAAAAAAAAATAGAATTACAAAATTAATAATTTTATTTGAATCATTAATTAATTATTTGTAATTAAAAAATACATAGTTTCCTAACATATTAAATAAGGTATCAAATTAAAAGATCTCAGCATTATGACTATAGCACATATTATGTGTTGGAACTTTAATAGACTACAATTAAAATTAATGTAGTCTAAAAAATGGTTTTCACAGCCATAACAAACTCCTTAATTGTGTGATGTATCCCACTTAAATTTTTTATTTTCTTTATTTCCTAATAAAAATTTGCCATGCTTAATTTTTTTTTTCATGTATGGTTCATACATATTTAACTTCTATCTGTTTCTATCTACTATCTATATCTGTATCTACTTCTATAAAAAATAAAGAAAAGAACAGGTTTGTCTAAATTCGTTCTAAAAATGATATTTTACTATTAAGAATTTGACTTATGACACATTGAAGATAATGTGCTTAATTATACTGGATGTGGCTTCATTGACTATTGCAATGGTATAAATAAATAGAAATTAGCAATTCTAATATCCTGCCATTTTATATATTAGTTAAAACATTATGGACTTGAAAAAACAAACATTTTTTATTATTTTATTATTCTGCCGGTTCTACCAAACTACACTAACTAAAACTCAGAACAAGATTTAATAGATAATCAGTAGATGACCCTTGATCAATCAAATAATTGCATGCATAGCCAACCAATAAAACATATCAATCCATGAATAATAATGTAATAAAAAAAAAGGCGATCATTTTATAATACTATATTTATTATACAGCTCTATACTACAAACAATTTATTTAAAATATAATTATGAACTAAAGTTTTCATAAATAAATAAAACAGTTTTCTTCTTGATTGGAATAAAAATATTCCATATATACATAAATATTCCAATATTAATCATAATTCCATTAATATCTAGGGATCTTAAACTGTGGGGCACTAGATTCTTCAGGTCTCTTTCTCTTTTGGATAATATTTTGAATTTTATTCCATTCCCGATCCAGCTCCGCTCTCTCATTTTTCTCTTTGTTATGCTTTCTAGCACGTCTGCCGTCGGCCATTTTGACACCGTACTGGAACGCTGCCTTGGGCAGTGCTTCTTTGCTATTCATGTATTGCGAGTATTCCTCCTGTGTATCGAAATCCCACCTTCCGACAGGTCCTTTTTTGTTGCCTTGATCCATTTTGGTGTAATCAACTTCATCATCAGAATCTTCAATCGCATCCTCCATTTCATCCAGACCAGGATAACACTCAGCGTAACCTGTTGGCTCAGCCGCCAAACGAGACAATATCCCTGAATAACATAGAAATAGAAAATTACACTGTGTTGATCAAACATAATATTTTAATATAAACCAAAGAAAAATAATCCAATTTGGAATAAAGACTGATCCTGTTTTGTTTTCAACTGAAGCAACTAAAAACTAATTTTTAATTGAATTAAACGTTTTAGATATACCCCCTTAAAATTTATAATGATGATATGATGAGAGAAGATTTTTCATAATTTCAAAACTAAAAGCAAATTAAAACGATACATATCTAGTCCGATAGGCTAAGGCCTGAGATGTCCCGTGGACCATTTGACAATCATTTGCACACACTGAGTTTGACAATCAGTGAGGGGGTTTATAGGCAAGAGTGATTTTACTTAGGAGTATCAATTGAGGACTGGGAAAGTGGTTTAATTGTGAAGCTTAAAAACTGTGCTCCAATTAATATTGGACAACAATTATCATGAACAACAAAAGTGAGTTTTTTTGATAAAAACATTCATTACTTTTTCAAAATAACATCCAATGTAACTTCATATCCTATCGACTAAGGAATACAATTAATATTCGGCAACATAGGCCACAACAATCATTATGAGTGACAAGGATCCTTATATATTCCTTGAATAGCCGCAAGAAATAATTGATAAAACTCACAATATCCAATTCATTCATTACACAAAAATGACCTAATCATTGGCTGAAACTAAAGAAATTTTCAATATGAAATTAATTTTGTGGTGTTGCCCCACTATCATTTATAATTATCGGCAAAAGAAAAAATATATATGGGCTTGTTTGAGGGACTCGAAGCCAGGAGCCAGGACCTCAATATCACAAATATCTAGTTGGGCTCAACAACTCGGCTAATGTCAGCTTCATGCTCCATGTGTACAATACTTACAGTCACTGTGGAGCTTAGCCAAAAGAGATTCATTTTCAGAAGGTTGTCTGTCTACTTGTGCAGGCTAACTCAGTTGGTAGAGCCCTCGACTAGATATTGGGAAGGGTGAGATATGTGACCTATACCCCCAGTACAGTTTTTCTTTGGCTATTAATTATTGAGATTGTTTTCATTTCAGAAGTGTTCAGCTATATAAGAGGCAGATATGAGATTAAAAGTTTGTTTTCCTGTACTAGAGGGTCAAATGAGAGTAGAATAAACAAAACCTAGGTGAAATCTAGTAACTTTCAGAATTTATAAATAGGGAAGCAGCGTCCCAGGATAGAGATGAGTGGCAGAGGCCAAGACCAACTTCATGGATCTTTTCAGGCGGAGAAATTGACTAATTACTTTTCATACTCGACAGTTAGAATTTCTGTAGTTCCAAATGTAAATTTACAAAAATAATTGAGGCGCTGAACTAGGAAAGGTAGATATCATAAAATGATGATTTTTACAGAGGTCTGAAAGACAGTTTAGCACCCCCCAATTTGAGTGATCTTATCACCAGTGCTATCTATATTTTTTCATTAGTTATATAATGCTAATATTATATATAATTCTAAAAGTAGAAGGGGGTCGAGCAGAACTGTATACCTGCTTTGTTACTTCATGGTCAAGTCACTGATATTTTTAAGTAAGCAACCGCATTCTTTCCAAGACCTCCATCCCAATTCCCGGAACTACCCTTCTCTTATACACATATGTCTCAGCTTTAGCCCCAGTCCAAACTTGTTCTCCAACACTCGTCCCTAAACATCCGACCCAGTATGTAGAAATATAACTCTTAATATTTGTATATACCAGACCAGTGTTTTGCTAGTACTTCATAATAAAGCTTTTCTTTCATTTCTTTTAAAATACTCTCCTCTACAAAGATTATTTAACTATTGATAACGACTAAGCTACTTCCGAACCGTGACTCAATCCTCTTTACAAGCTATTGGCTTTACTTCTTAATACCTTTTCTATAAAAAAATCTAAAAACTCATTTCTTTCACTTACTACATTTTCCATGTCAATGTCTTATTATATTTTAGTTTATATAAAAATAGGCTATCTTAAAACTTAGTAAACAAAAATAATTTAATAATAAATATATATTTCAATACCTGCAGCTCTTGACCCTTTCTTCTCAGTAGGATTAACCTTCTTACTAACTTCTCGTTGAGGACTTTTTTCTTTTTCTGTTTCTTTAAAGTAGTTGGCAACTTTCTTAAAGTCATTGGCTTTGTTTGTAGATGGGATATAGTCCCCAGCATCAGGGAAAATATTTTCTTCTATCTGCAATAATAAATATCATTTAGAAAGGGTAAAACAAAAATAAAGTAAAACTAGATATTTAGCAAAAGTTCAATTACCATTTTATCCTTCTTCTTTGATTTTTTGTGGTGCCTAGGACCTTCTCTCAGATATGACAGGATTTGAGCTAGCTTATTAATGACTATATCATTAGTTGTCAATGTAGTAGTCGATTCAGTATTAGGGACATCAGCAGTACTCCTTAGTAATGTGGTAGGAATATCACTATCAGCCACGTCATCATTCAATTCAACAACATAAGCCATACGACCAGGAAGAAATAGAGGATTGCGTTGGATTTCTTTACCACCAATAACCACTTTATAAACACTTTGACCAAGACGTGTCTTAAAAACCATCTCTTCTCCCTCTTTGGTCTTTTTCTCCTCCTTTGGTTTTGTTACAAGTTTTTCCATTTCCTCTTCTCGTTCTTGTTCCTTCATTATGTTCTCACAGTGTACTTTTTGTAATAGGGCATAATCCAAACCTTTCACCAAATGAGTGTGCTCCATGTCACCTCCCAAGAATTTAGATTCTTGAATCATCTGTCTTCTTCTTTCAGCTGCATCTATTCCTGACTTAATATCTGGAGCAACAGCTCTATAACCGCTGGATGTGGACATAGGGTCATCCACTTGGTAATCTGCATTTGCTCCTTCTCTTCGTTCCCTTGCTCGGTCTCTATATTTTTCTGCAAGTTCTGCCAATTTGTTTTCTTCCTGTTTCTTAAGTTTAGCATAGTAAATTTTCTTCTTCCTTCTTCTTTCGCCTCTGTCATCTTCAACTGATTCATGAGAAGGTTTCTTTTCTAAATTTTCGGTAGCTGGGCTATGGGTTGTAGACACTGGAGTAGATGGTGGAACAGATGACCTTGGTGTCATCAACAAACGACGAAAAGCGTCGTTTGTTAACCTTTGCGGTCCATCATCATCTGTATGTTCGAATTTTGGCATTTTCCTATGTTTCCCTTAACTGCGTTAATAGGAATATAAATTTTAGGACCTGCAGTTTTTTCACCTCTCACTAATAACACTTAATATAAGGAATTTCGTTTTAAACAATTTACTTACTCCTACTTTAAACACACATTATTTAACACTAACTTATCTAAACTGTTGTTAATCTGTAACTCAACAAATCCTCTGCGGAAGTAACCTATTCACTACACTCAAATGTGAACCCGAAACTAACTTGCTCATGGACAGCCAACAACGCGTGGGGTTTCAAGGAGAGTAGCAGGTGCTGCCCTCAAATATCATTCTAAGAACTAAAGACCACGCTATTGTACTTGCATATTCTCCTGGGATGAAAGATTGTTTGACCCTGGCTTTTCCACCAATCAAATTAAAAATTCATTGAACCTAATATAAGCTATAAGATTAAATGAAATATAAGTTTGTTGTGTTGTTTTGTAAGCCAAAAAAATATCGAAACGAATAAGAGTGCAGTCACACTTACTGGAAGTTTGTTCAATACAATGTTAGACCTTTTATCCTTCGATCACTGATCTCTACATTCAGATGTACATTTTTTTTTTTTTTTTTTTTTTTCCCCACCTAAACTTATTTACGCGCTAGCGATACTCTCGTTTAAAACTGAAATTCAGGTTGTCCTATCAGGAATAACCCACTTCTATTTCCGGAAATGAAATAAATTCACTTTACATCTAATTATTTGAACATGACACCTAAATACAGGAGTAAAGCTTACCAAAAACAGCGTAAGTGTATATTCGTGTCCATTTGTTTAACGCTCTATTTCTTCCACATTCAACACGGTGTGAATTAGTGCAAGCATTTAGGCCCAGCAGCATAACATTTTGATTGATTCCAAAGCAGAAAATGTGCTGATAGACGTACGTCATAGAAACGACGCCGGAGATATGTGTGAACCACTGAGATAAATATATCCCCAACCGTTTTCTGTCCACATCATTGCATTAGATTTCTTCCAACTTTCCTTATTGGAAGGTGAGTTCAAGGTAGGAGATTGTAAAAAAATTACCTATTTCTGTTCCCTTTAATTAGCAAGTTTCCTGTTATGAATAAAACATTTTCTATCGCGCTAGCCGGCATGAGTAGTCCAGTGCAGTGAAGATTGCAGAAAATGCGCATCTAAAAGGATTATTTAAAATTTAGGGATACTTAAAGAGATAAAACTTAATGACATTTTATTCAAAAGCTTCACTCTCATGTTGAAAACGAACTTCCATAAACTTTCTTTGAATGGTAGAACCAGGACTGCTTAAAGAAACTATTTTGTGGCAAAGAGTGCATATAGAAATGAAATTGATTATCCCTCAAAACTATTTGGCTTTATGAGATTCGTTTATGTCTCTAATGTATTTATTCATGGTATCAACAAGTTCATATCAGCCACCAGGTGCTAACTGTTGACAATAACTGGAAGGTTATTAAACTACAAGATATTATTTAATACCTATGCACAGCCTTACTTTTATTTATTAGATCTAAAAAAGGACATGTAATGTGAAAATTATTAATGACAAAAATACTTTTTCAACGAACAAATATACCAGAAAAAAAGCTTTAGAGGACAAGGCAAACCTTTCTTGGAGAGAAACTAAGAAACAGGAACACTCGAAACTGTTTCTTAATGGACCCTGTAAGAGAAGAAGCTCAGCACTTCTATCAATGGACAGGTGGACACTCAAAAGTGTGACAGGACTCTATACAGGTCACTGTCGGTTAAATAAACACCTCTTTAATTTGGGGATAGTGGGATCACCAATCTGCAGATTCTGCAAGAAAGAGGGAGAAACGGCACGTCATATAATATGTGACTGTGATAACTTAGCTAGAAGGCGATACCTTCACTTTGGTAGTGATCGCATTGTAGACCCCAAACTATGTGAACTGATCGATCCATTCAGTATCCTCAGATTTGCAAAGGCCGTGGGCCTGTCACATATATAGGACAGGGACATGGACGGCGCACAATAGGTCTCACTGAGGCCGCGGTGCACAAATGCCGGAACAAATAATAATAATAATAATAATAATATACCAGAAAGGTTGTTATTGTGCAGATTCCAACCCAAGACCTCCCCAAACCCATTCAGGGGCTCTCTTCCACTAAAGCAACAACAGGGGCTTCTTGCTCGACCTTAAAACCATATTTTAAATTAATATTAAAAAAAAAAAAAAATCATCCTAACATGTTAAGTTAACAGTTATTAGACTTATGTGATCAACTCATGACTTATTAAAAAATAGGGTAGCTTTTGTATTTTATACTTTTTTAACGATGAACTGCATAAACTATTGTTAAATTATGTTAAAATCTTAAAAGGAAAATTAATATTACCTTCTAAGATTCAATGAAATGCATATTAAAAAGGCATAATTTACTATCAAAAAAATTAATTTGTGTTTAGAATTTATTTATTAATAATAAGTAAGTGTCAAAATATTTCTAAAACTTAAATGTGAGTCACATAACGTTTTTTGTAGTTTAATTTAAGTATAAATATCAAGACTGATATAGTAGTTTTAAAATATAAACCTGCGATACTACAAACACAACTAAGTCAAAGTTACATGCATAAATCGATAAGTTACATTTCTCTTTTATAGAATTAAATAAATATGACTGATCTGCCCGCCCCTTTCCTGTACTTGTGGGTATCGCACAAAATCAAAGATGTTCAGCCTAAAAACTTATGATGTTACATAGATATATATGCGAGCATCAGGTAGATAGGATAGAACACTGTCCTGTTACCAGACTTCCAATTCTCTTTACTGTAGAACTTAATTTATTTTACCCATTCTGTTGGTGTTAAAATTTAATTTTTAATGTCTGGAAGCTTGATTTATTTATATTATTATGTATCACTCTTATTTCATGCTATGAAGTTGTACTATAGTACTATAATTGTATCATTCTGGCAAAAAGTATATATATCATTATCCTAAATAGATATGTTTTCTTGGTATTATCACCTTATATACTGTTTACAGTATACATATATCATCACATGAGGGGTGTGTTATCTAATTTATTTTCTGGACTGACTGGTTTTGCACAACCTACAAATTTGGTACCTACATATAAATGACCATTCTACATAGTCTCTTCGAACTTTAATCTGTACACTGCTACTGCTGCTATACTCAAAACATGGCCTTTTATTTCTATACCACATTTCTCTACTTCCTTACCCTCTACAGCTCTCCCAACTTCTGCCCGTTAAAACAGCAATCCTGGAAGGGATCCCTTCCACGTTAACGACGGCTTTAGGAGCACCACAACATCCTATTTGCAATCCCTCTGCGATAGTCTGCTTCTCAACAGTTCACACTCGCCTTTGGGATCCGGTTGGTTTTTGGCTACCCTTAGATACCGAGTGTGAATTTGAGGTCATTCCAAGACCATAAAGACATCCTTTATCTCTACTCCTGATCATAGTGCACTGTCAGAACACACCTTCTTCGATATATATATAAATGGAGTCAAATCAATAAACTCCTGGCTGCCAACTAGGTAGCTATGTTATAGATCGAACACTCATCTCTTTCTTCTTGCCCATCAGGAGGGCTGGGTAGGCCACCGAGACTCCCTTAGTAGGCCATTAATAAATAAATTAGCAATAAACAAATAAAATATTTGCTATCGCTGAGTAGGGTATTAAATTAATGATTTTAAAGCCATGATTAATATGTGTTGGAGCTTAGGGACTATAATTATGGAGTCATCAAAGTTGTATTCAACAATTTTTCCAACCCTAGTTTCATAAAGAGAGATCATATTTTGAATGGAAGTTTTAACTTGGTAACTCAGAAATGCAAAAAAAAAAAATAGAATTACAAAATTAATAATTTTATTTGAATCATTAATTAATTATTTGTAATTAAAAAATACATAGTTTCCTAAAATATTAAATAAGGTATCAAATTAAAAGATCTCAGCATTATGACTATAGCACATATTATGTGTTGGAACTTTAATAGACTACAATTAAAATTAATGTAGTCTAAAAAATAGTTTTCACAGCCATAACAAACTCCTTAATTGTGTGATGTATCCCACTTAAATTTTTTATTTTCTTTATTTCCTAATAAAAATTTGCCATGCTTAATTTTTTTTTTCATGTATGGTTCATACATATTTAACTTCTATCTGTTTCTATCTACTATCTATATCTGTATCTACTTCTATAAAAAATAAAGAAAAGAACAGGTTTGTCTAAATTCGTTCTAAAAATGATATTTTACTATTAAGAATTTGACTTATGACACATTGAAGATAATGTGCTTAATTATACTGGATGTGGCTTCATTGACTATTGCAATGGTATAAATAAATAGAAATTAGCAATTCTAATATCCTGCCATTTTATATATTAGTTAAAACATTATGGACTTGAAAAAACAAACATTTTTTATTATTTTATTATTCTGCCGGTTCTACCAAACTACACTAACTAAAACTCAGAACAAGATTTAATAGATAATCAGTAGATGACCCTTGATCAATCAAATAATTGCATGCATAGCCAACCAATAAAACATATCAATCCATGAATAATAATGTAATAAAAAAAAAGGCGATCATTTTATAATACTATATTTATTATACAGCTCTATACTACAAACAATTTATTTAAAATATAATTATGAACTAAAGTTTTCATAAATAAATAAAACAGTTTTCTTCTTGATTGGAATAAAAATATTCCATATATACATAAATATTCCAATATTAATCATAATTCCATTAATATCTAGGGATCTTAAACTGTGGGGCACTAGATTCTTCAGGTCTCTTTCTCTTTTGGATAATATTTTGAATTTTATTCCATTCCCGATCCAGCTCCGCTCTCTCATTTTTCTCTTTGTTATGCTTTCTAGCACGTCTGCCGTCGGCCATTTTGACACCGTACTGGAACGCTGCCTTGGGCAGTGCTTCTTTGCTATTCATGTATTGCGAGTATTCCTCCTGTGTATCGAAATCCCACCTTCCGACAGGTCCTTTTTTGTTGCCTTGATCCATTTTGGTGTAATCAACTTCATCATCAGAATCTTCAATCGCATCCTCCATTTCATCCAGACCAGGATAACACTCAGCGTAACCTGTTGGCTCAGCCGCCAAACGAGACAATATCCCTGAATAACATAGAAATAGAAAATTACACTGTGTTGATCAAACATAATATTTTAATATAAACCAAAGAAAAATAATCCAATTTGGAATAAAGACTGATCCTGTTTTGTTTTCAACTGAAGCAACTAAATCTAATTTTTAATTGAATTAAACGTTTTAGATATACCCCCTTAAAATTTATAATGATGATATGATGAGAGAAGATTTTTCATAATTTCAAAACTAAAAGCAAATTAAAACGATACATATCTAGTCCGATAGGCTAAGGCCTGAGATGTCCCGTGGACCATTTGACAATCATTTGCACACACTGAGTTTGACAATCAGTGAGGGGGTTTATAGGCAAGAGTGATTTTACTTAGGAGTATCAATTGAGGACTGGGAAAGTGGTTTAATTGTGAAGCTTAAAAACTGTGCTCCAATTAATATTGGACAACAATTATCATGAACAACAAAAGTGAGTTTTTTTGATAAAAACATTCATTACTTTTTCAAAATAACATCCAATGTAACTTCATATCCTATCGACTAAGGAATACAATTAATATTCGGCAACATAGGCCACAACAATCATTATGAGTGACAAGGATCCTTATATATTCCTATATTGAATAGCCGCAAGAAATAATTGATAAAACTCACAATATCCAATTCATTCATTACACAAAAATGACCTAATCATTGGCTGAAACTAAAGAAATTTTCAATAAGAAATTAATTTTGTGGTGTTGCCCCACTATCATTTATAATTATCGGCAAAAGAAAAAATATATATGGGCTTGTTTGAGGGACTCGAAGCCAGGAGCCCGGACCTCAATATCACAAATATCTAGTTGGGCTCAACAACTCGGCTAATGTCAGCTTCATGCTCCATGTGTACAATACTTACAGTCACTGTGGAGCTTAGCCAAAAGAGATTCATTTTCAGAAGGTTGTCTGTCTACTTGTGCAGGCTAACTCAGTTGGTAGAGCCCTCGACTAGATATTGGGAAGGGTGAGATATGTGACCTATACCCCCAGTATAGTTTTTCTTTGGCTATTAATTATTGAGATTGTTTTCATTTCAGAAGTGTTCAGCTATATAAGAGGCAGATATGAGATTAAAAGTTTGTTTTCCTGTACTAGAGGGTCAAATGAGAGTAGAATAAACAAAACCTAGGTGAAATCTAGTAACTTTCAGAATTTATAAATAGGGAAGCAGCGTCCCAGGATAGAGATGAGTGGCAGAGGCCAAGACCAACTTCATGGATCTTTTCAGGCGGAGAAATTGACTAATTACTTTTCATACTCGACAGTTAGAATTTCTGTAGTTCCAAATGTAAATTTACAAAAATAATTGAGGCGCTGAACTAGGAAAGGTAGATATCATAAAATGATGATTTTTACAGAGGTCTGAAAGACAGTTTAGCACCCCCCAATTTGAGTGATCTTATCACCAGTGCTATCTATATTTTTTCATTAGTTATATAATGCTAATATTATATATAATTCTAAAAGTAGAAGGGGGTCGAGCAGAACTGTATACCTGCTTTGTTACTTCATGGTCAAGTCACTGATATTTTTAAGTAAGCAACCGCATTCTTTCCAAGACCTCCATCCCAATTCCCGGAACTACCCTTCTCTTATACACATATGTCTCAGCTTTAGCCCCAGTCCAAACTTGTTCTCCAACACTCGTCCCTAAACATCCGACCCAGTATGTAGAAATATAACTCTTAATATTTGTATATACCAGACCAGTGTTTTGCTAGTACTTCATAATAAAGCTTTTCTTTCATTTCTTTTAAAATACTCTCCTCTACAAAGATTATTTAACTATTGATAACGACTAAGCTACTTCCGAACCGTGACTCAATCCTCTTTACAAGCTATTGGCTTTACTTCTTAATACCTTTTCTATAAAAAAATCTAAAAACTCATTTCTTTCACTTACTACATTTTCCATGTCAATGTCTTATTATATTTTAGTTTATATAAAAATAGGCTATCTTAAAACTTAGTAAACAAAAATAATTTAATAATAAATATATATTTCAATACCTGCAGCTCTTGACCCTTTCTTCTCAGTAGGATTAACCTTCTTACTAACTTCTCGTTGAGGACTTTTTTCTTTTTCTGTTTCTTTAAAGTAGTTGGCAACTTTCTTAAAGTCATTGGCTTTGTTTGTAGATGGGATATAGTCCCCAGCATCAGGGAAAATATTTTCTTCTATCTGCAATAATAAATATCATTTAGAAAGGGTAAAACAAAAATAAAGTAAAACTAGATATTTAGCAAAAGTTCAATTACCATTTTATCCTTCTTCTTTGATTTTTTGTGGTGCCTAGGACCTTCTCTCAGATATGACAGGATTTGAGCTAGCTTATTAATGACTATATCATTAGTTGTCAATGTAGTAGTCGATTCAGTATTAGGGACATCAGCAGTACTCCTTAGTAATGTGGTAGGAATATCACTATCAGCCACGTCATCATTCAATTCAACAACATAAGCCATACGACCAGGAAGAAATAGAGGATTGCGTTGAATTTCTTTACCACCAATAACCACTTTATAAACACTTTGACCAAGACGTGTCTTAAAAACCATCTCTTCTCCCTCTTTGGTCTTTTTCTCCTCCTTTGGTTTTGTTACAAGTTTTTCCATTTCCTCTTCTCGTTCTTGTTCCTTCATTATGTTCTCACAGTGTACTTTTTGTAATAGGGCATAATCCAAACCTTTCACCAAATGAGTGTGCTCCATGTCACCTCCCAAGAATTTAGATTCTTGAATCATCTGTCTTCTTCTTTCAGCTGCATCTATTCCTGCCTTAATATCTGGAGCAACAGCTCTATAACCGCTGGATGTGGACATAGGGTCATCCACTTGGTAATCTGCATTTGCTCCTTCTCTTCGTTCCCTTGCTCGGTCTCTATATTTTTCTGCAAGTTCTGCCAATTTGTTTTCTTCCTGTTTCTTAAGTTTAGCATAGTAAATTTTCTTCTTCCTTCTTCTTTCGCCTCTGTCATCTTCAACTGATTCATGAGAAGGTTTCTTTTCTAAATTTTCGGTAGCTGGGCTATGGGTTGTAGACACTGGAGTAGATGGTGGAACAGATGACCTTGGTGTCATCAACAAACGACGAAAAGCGTCGTTTGTTAACCTTTGCGGTCCATCATCATCTGTATGTTCGAATTTTGGCATTTTCCTATGTTTCCCTTAACTGCGTTAATAGGAATATAAATTTTAGGACCTGCAGTTTTTTCACCTCTCACTAATAACACTTAATATAAGGAATTTCGTTTTAAACAATTTACTTACTCCTACTTTAAACACACATTATTTAACACTAACTTATCTAAACTGTTGTTAATCTGTAACTCAACAAATCCTCTGCGGAAGTAACCTATTCACTACACTCAAATGTGAACCCGAAACTAACTTGCTCATGGACAGCCAACAACGCGTGGGGTTTCAAGGAGAGTAGCAGGTGCTGCCCTCAAATATCATTCTAAGAACTAAAGACCACGCTATTGTACTTGCATATTCTCCTGGGATGAAAGATTGTTTGACCCTGGCTTTTCCACCAATCAAATTAAAAATTCATTGAACCTAATATAAGCTATAAGATTAAATGAAATATAAGTTTGTTGTGTTGTTTTGTAAGCCAAAAAAATATCGAAACGAATAAGAGTGCAGTCACACTTACTGGAAGTTTGTTCAATACAATGTTAGACCTTTTATCCTTCGATCACTGATCTCTACATTCAGATGTACATTTTTTTTTTTTTTTTTTTTTTTCCCCACCTAAACTTATTTACGCGCTAGCGATACTCTCGTTTAAAACTGAAATTCAGGTTGTCCTATCAGGAATAACCCACTTCTATTTCCGGAAATGAAATAAATTCACTTTACATCTAATTATTTGAACATGACACCTAAATACAGGAGTAAAGCTTACCAAAAACAGCGTAAGTGTATATTCGTGTCCATTTGTTTAACGCTCTATTTCTTCCACATTCAACACGGTGTGAATTAGTGCAAGCATTTAGGCCCAGCAGCATAACATTTTGATTGATTCCAAAGCAGAAAATGTGCTGATAGACGTACGTCATAGAAACGACGCCGGAGATATGTGTGAACCACTGAGATAAATATATCCCCAACCGTTTTCTGTCCACATCATTGCATTAGATTTCTTCCAACTTTCCTTATTGGAAGGTGAGTTCAAGGTAGGAGATTGTAAAAAAATTACCTATTTCTGTTCCCTTTAATTAGCAAGTTTCCTGTTATGAATAAAACATTTTCTATCGCGCTAGCCGGCATGAGTAGTCCAGTGCAGTGAAGATTGCAGAAAATGCGCATCTAAAAGGATTATTTAAAATTTAGGGATACTTAAAGAGATAAAACTTAATGACATTTTATTCAAAAGCTTCACTCTCATGTTGAAAACGAACTTCCATAAACTTTCTTTGAATGGTAGAACCAGGACTGCTTAAAGAAACTATTTTGTGGCAAAGAGTGCATATAGAAATGAAATTGATTATCCCTCAAAACTATTTGGCTTTATGAGATTCGTTTATGTCTCTAATGTATTTATTCATGGTATCAACAAGTTCATATCAGCCACCAGGTGCTAACTGTTGACAATAACTGGAAGGTTATTAAACTACAAGATATTATTTAATACCTATGCACAGCCTTACTTTTATTTATTAGATCTAAAAAAGGACATGTAATGTGAAAATTATTAATGACAAAAATACTTTTTCAACGAACAAATATACCAGAAAAAAAGCTTTAGAGGACAAGGCAAACCTTTCTTGGAGAGAAACTAAGAAACAGGAACACTCGAAACTGTTTCTTAATGGACCCTGTAAGAGAAGAAGCTCAGCACTTCTATCAATGGACAGGTGGACACTCAAAAGTGTGACAGGACTCTATACAGGTCACTGTCGGTTAAATAAACACCTCTTTAATTTGGGGATAGTGGGATCACCAATCTGCAGATTCTGCAAGAAAGAGGGAGAAACGGCACGTCATATAATATGTGACTGTGATAACTTAGCTAGAAGGCGATACCTTCACTTTGGTAGTGATCGCATTGTAGACCCCAAACTATGTGAACTGATCGATCCATTCAGTATCCTCAGATTTGCAAAGGCCGTGGGCCTGTCACATATATAGGACAGGGACATGGACGGCGCACAATAGGTCTCACTGAGGCCGCGGTGCACAAATGCCGGAACAAATAATAATAATAATAATAATAATATACCAGAAAGGTTGTTATTGTGCAGATTCCAACCCAAGACCTCCCCAAACCCATTCAGGGGCTCTCTTCCACTAAAGCAACAACAGGGGCTTCTTGCTCGACCTTAAAACCATATTTTAAATTAATATTAAAAAAAAAAAAAAAATCATCCTAACATGTTAAGTTAACAGTTATTAGACTTATGTGATCAACTCATGACTTATTAAAAAATAGGGTAGCTTTTGTATTTTATACTTTTTTAACGATGAACTGCATAAACTATTGTTAAATTATGTTAAAATCTTAAAAGGAAAATTAATATTACCTTCTAAGATTCAATGAAATGCATATTAAAAAGGCATAATTTACTATCAAAAAAATTAATTTGTGTTTAGAATTTATTTATTAATAATAAGTAAGTGTCAAAATATTTCTAAAACTTAAATGTGAGTCACATAACGTTTTTTGTAGTTTAATTTAAGTATAAATATCAAGACTGATATAGTAGTTTTAAAATATAAACCTGCGATACTACAAACACAACTAAGTCAAAGTTACATGCATAAATCGATAAGTTACATTTCTCTTTTATAGAATTAAATAAATATGACTGATCTGCCCGCCCCTTTCCTGTACTTGTGGGTATCGCACAAAATCAAAGATGTTCAGCCTAAAAACTTATGATGTTACATAGATATATATGCGAGCATCAGGTAGATAGGATAGAACACTGTCCTGTTACCAGACTTCCAATTCTCTTTACTGTAGAACTTAATTTATTTTACCCATTCTGTTGGTGTTAAAATTTAATTTTTAATGTCTGGAAGCTTGATTTATTTATATTATTATGTATCACTCTTATTTCATGCTATGAAGTTGTACTATAGTACTATAATTGTATCATTCTGGCAAAAAGTATATATATCATTATCCTAAATAGATATGTTTTCTTGGTATTATCACCTTATATACTGTTTACAGTATACATATATCATCACATGAGGGGTGTGTTATCTAATTTATTTTCTGGACTGACTGGTTTTGCACAACCTACAAATTTGGTACCTACATATAAATGACCATTCTACATAGTCTCTTCGAACTTTAATCTGTACACTGCTACTGCTGCTATACTCAAAACATGGCCTTTTATTTCTATACCACATTTCTCTACTTCCTTACCCTCTACAGCTCTCCCAACTTCTGCCCGTTAAAACAGCAATCCTGGAAGGGATCCCTTCCACGTTAACGACGGCTTTAGGAGCACCACAACATCCTATTTGCAATCCCTCTGCGATAGTCTGCTTCTCAACAGTTCACACTCGCCTTTGGGATCCGGTTGGTTTTTGGCTACCCTTAGATACCGAGTGTGAATTTGAGGTCATTCCAAGACCATAAAGACATCCTTTATCTCTACTCCTGATCATAGTGCACTGTCAGAACACACCTTCTTCGATATATATATAAATGGAGTCAAATCAATAAACTCCTGGCTGCCAACTAGGTAGCTATGTTATAGATCGAACACTCATCTCTTTCTTCTTGCCCATCAGGAGGGCTGGGTAGGCCACCGAGACTCCCTTAGTAGGCCATTAATAAATAAATTAGCAATAAACAAATAAAATATTTGCTATCGCTGAGTAGGGTATTAAATTAATGATTTTAAAGCCATGATTAATATGTGTTGGAGCTTAGGGACTATAATTATGGAGTCATCAAAGTTGTATTCAACAATTTTTCCAACCCTAGTTTCATAAAGAGAGATCATATTTTGAATGGAAGTTTTAACTTGGTAACTCAGAAATGCAAAAAAAAAAAATAGAATTACAAAATTAATAATTTTATTTGAATCATTAATTAATTATTTGTAATTAAAAAATACATAGTTTCCTAAAATATTAAATAAGGTATCAAATTAAAAGATCTCAGCATTATGACTATAGCACATATTATGTGTTGGAACTTTAATAGACTACAATTAAAATTAATGTAGTCTAAAAAATAGTTTTCACAGCCATAACAAACTCCTTAATTGTGTGATGTATCCCACTTAAATTTTTTATTTTCTTTATTTCCTAATAAAAATTTGCCATGCTTAATTTTTTTTTTCATGTATGGTTCATACATATTTAACTTCTATCTGTTTCTATCTACTATCTATATCTGTATCTACTTCTATAAAAAATAAAGAAAAGAACAGGTTTGTCTAAATTCGTTCTAAAAATGATATTTTACTATTAAGAATTTGACTTATGACACATTGAAGATAATGTGCTTAATTATACTGGATGTGGCTTCATTGACTATTGCAATGGTATAAATAAATAGAAATTAGCAATTCTAATATCCTGCCATTTTATATATTAGTTAAAACATTATGGACTTGAAAAAACAAACATTTTTTATTATTTTATTATTCTGCCGGTTCTACCAAACTACACTAACTAAAACTCAGAACAAGATTTAATAGATAATCAGTAGATGACCCTTGATCAATCAAATAATTGCATGCATAGCCAACCAATAAAACATATCAATCCATGAATAATAATGTAATAAAAAAAAAGGCGATCATTTTATAATACTATATTTATTATACAGCTCTATACTACAAACAATTTATTTAAAATATAATTATGAACTAAAGTTTTCATAAATAAATAAAACAGTTTTCTTCTTGATTGGAATAAAAATATTCCATATATACATAAATATTCCAATATTAATCATAATTCCATTAATATCTAGGGATCTTAAACTGTGGGGCACTAGATTCTTCAGGTCTCTTTCTCTTTTGGATAATATTTTGAATTTTATTCCATTCCCGATCCAGCTCCGCTCTCTCATTTTTCTCTTTGTTATGCTTTCTAGCACGTCTGCCGTCGGCCATTTTGACACCGTACTGGAACGCTGCCTTGGGCAGTGCTTCTTTGCTATTCATGTATTGCGAGTATTCCTCCTGTGTATCGAAATCCCACCTTCCGACAGGTCCTTTTTTGTTGCCTTGATCCATTTTGGTGTAATCAACTTCATCATCAGAATCTTCAATCGCATCCTCCATTTCATCCAGACCAGGATAACACTCAGCGTAACCTGTTGGCTCAGCCGCCAAACGAGACAATATCCCTGAATAACATAGAAATAGAAAATTACACTGTGTTGATCAAACATAATATTTTAATATAAACCAAAGAAAAATAATCCAATTTGGAATAAAGACTGATCCTGTTTTGTTTTCAACTGAAGCAACTAAATCTAATTTTTAATTGAATTAAACGTTTTAGATATACCCCCTTAAAATTTATAATGATGATATGATGAGAGAAGATTTTTCATAATTTCAAAACTAAAAGCAAATTAAAACGATACATATCTAGTCCGATAGGCTAAGGCCTGAGATGTCCCGTGGACCATTTGACAATCATTTGCACACACTGAGTTTGACAATCAGTGAGGGGGTTTATAGGCAAGAGTGATTTTACTTAGGAGTATCAATTGAGGACTGGGAAAGTGGTTTAATTGTGAAGCTTAAAAACTGTGCTCCAATTAATATTGGACAACAATTATCATGAACAACAAAAGTGAGTTTTTTTGATAAAAACATTCATTACTTTTTCAAAATAACATCCAATGTAACTTCATATCCTATCGACTAAGGAATACAATTAATATTCGGCAACATAGGCCACAACAATCATTATGAGTGACAAGGATCCTTATATATTCCTATATTGAATAGCCGCAAGAAATAATTGATAAAACTCACAATATCCAATTCATTCATTACACAAAAATGACCTAATCATTGGCTGAAACTAAAGAAATTTTCAATAAGAAATTAATTTTGTGGTGTTGCCCCACTATCATTTATAATTATCGGCAAAAGAAAAAATATATATGGGCTTGTTTGAGGGACTCGAAGCCAGGAGCCCGGACCTCAATATCACAAATATCTAGTTGGGCTCAACAACTCGGCTAATGTCAGCTTCATGCTCCATGTGTACAATACTTACAGTCACTGTGGAGCTTAGCCAAAAGAGATTCATTTTCAGAAGGTTGTCTGTCTACTTGTGCAGGCTAACTCAGTTGGTAGAGCCCTCGACTAGATGTTGGGAAGGGTGAGATATGTGACCTATACCCCCAGTATAGTTTTTCTTTGGCTATTAATTATTGAGATTGTTTTCATTTCAGAAGTGTTCAGCTATATAAGAGGCAGATATGAGATTAAAAGTTTGTTTTCCTGTACTAGAGGGTCAAATGAGAGTAGAATAAACAAAACCTAGGTGAAATCTAGTAACTTTCAGAATTTATAAATAGGGAAGCAGCGTCCCAGGATAGAGATGAGTGGCAGAGGCCAAGACCAACTTCATGGATCTTTTCAGGCGGAGAAATTGACTAATTACTTTTCATACTCGACAGTTAGAATTTCTGTAGTTCCAAATGTAAATTTACAAAAATAATTGAGGCGCTGAACTAGGAAAGGTAGATATCATAAAATGATGATTTTTACAGAGGTCTGAAAGACAGTTTAGCACCCCCCAATTTGAGTGATCTTATCACCAGTGCTATCTATATTTTTTCATTAGTTATATAATGCTAATATTATATATAATTCTAAAAGTAGAAGGGGGTCGAGCAGAACTGTATACCTGCTTTGTTACTTCATGGTCAAGTCACTGATATTTTTAAGTAAGCAACCGCATTCTTTCCAAGACCTCCATCCCAATTCCCGGAACTACCCTTCTCTTATACACATATGTCTCAGCTTTAGCCCCAGTCCAAACTTGTTCTCCAACACTCGTCCCTAAACATCCGACCCAGTATGTAGAAATATAACTCTTAATATTTGTATATACCAGACCAGTGTTTTGCTAGTACTTCATAATAAAGCTTTTCTTTCATTTCTTTTAAAATACTCTCCTCTACAAAGATTATTTAACTATTGATAACGACTAAGCTACTTCCGAACCGTGACTCAATCCTCTTTACAAGCTATTGGCTTTACTTCTTAATACCTTTTCTATAAAAAAATCTAAAAACTCATTTCTTTCACTTACTACATTTTCCATGTCAATGTCTTATTATATTTTAGTTTATATAAAAATAGGCTATCTTAAAACTTAGTAAACAAAAATAATTTAATAATAAATATATATTTCAATACCTGCAGCTCTTGACCCTTTCTTCTCAGTAGGATTAACCTTCTTACTAACTTCTCGTTGAGGACTTTTTTCTTTTTCTGTTTCTTTAAAGTAGTTGGCAACTTTCTTAAAGTCATTGGCTTTGTTTGTAGATGGGATATAGTCCCCAGCATCAGGGAAAATATTTTCTTCTATCTGCAATAATAAATATCATTTAGAAAGGGTAAAACAAAAATAAAGTAAAACTAGATATTTAGCAAAAGTTCAATTACCATTTTATCCTTCTTCTTTGATTTTTTGTGGTGCCTAGGACCTTCTCTCAGATATGACAGGATTTGAGCTAGCTTATTAATGACTATATCATTAGTTGTCAATGTAGTAGTCGATTCAGTATTAGGGACATCAGCAGTACTCCTTAGTAATGTGGTAGGAATATCACTATCAGCCACGTCATCATTCAATTCAACAACATAAGCCATACGACCAGGAAGAAATAGAGGATTGCGTTGAATTTCTTTACCACCAATAACCACTTTATAAACACTTCGACCAAGACGTGTCTTAAAAACCATCTCTTCTCCCTCTTTGGTCTTTTTCTCCTCCTTTGGTTTTGTTACAAGTTTTTCCATTTCCTCTTCTCGTTCTTGTTCCTTCATTATGTTCTCACAGTGTACTTTTTGTAATAGGGCATAATCCAAACCTTTCACCAAATGAGTGTGCTCCATGTCACCTCCCAAGAATTTAGATTCTTGAATCATCTGTCTTCTTCTTTCAGCTGCATCTATTCCTGACTTAATATCTGGAGCAACAGCTCTATAACCGCTGGATGTGGACATAGGGTCATCCACTTGGTAATCTGCATTTGCTCCTTCTCTTCGTTCCCTTGCTCGGTCTCTATATTTTTCTGCAAGTTCTGCCAATTTGTTTTCTTCCTGTTTCTTAAGTTTAGCATAGTAAATTTTCTTCTTCCTTCTTCTTTCGCCTCTGTCATCTTCAACTGATTCATGAGAAGGTTTCTTTTCTAAATTTTCGGTAGCTGGGCTATGGGTTGTAGACACTGGAGTAGATGGTGGAACAGATGACCTTGGTGTCATCAACAAACGACGAAAAGCGTCGTTTGTTAACCTTTGCGGTCCATCATCATCTGTATGTTCGAATTTTGGCATTTTCCTATGTTTCCCTTAACTGCGTTAATAGGAATATAAATTTTAGGACCTGCAGTTTTTTCACCTCTCACTAATAACACTTAATATAAGGAATTTCGTTTTAAACAATTTACTTACTCCTACTTTAAACACACATTATTTAACACTAACTTATCTAAACTGTTGTTAATCTGTAACTCAACAAATCCTCTGCGGAAGTAACCTATTCACTACACTCAAATGTGAACCCGAAACTAACTTGCTCATGGACAGCCAACAACGCGTGGGGTTTCAAGGAGAGTAGCAGGTGCTGCCCTCAAATATCATTCTAAGAACTAAAGACCACGCTATTGTACTTGCATATTCTCCTGGGATGAAAGATTGTTTGACCCTGGCTTTTCCACCAATCAAATTAAAAATTCATTGAACCTAATATAAGCTATAAGATTAAATGAAATATAAGTTTGTTGTGTTGTTTTGTAAGCCAAAAAAATATCGAAACGAATAAGAGTGCAGTCACACTTACTGGAAGTTTGTTCAATACAATGTTAGACCTTTTATCCTTTGATCACTGATCTCTACATTCAGATGTACATTTTTTTTTTTTTTTTTTTTTTCCCCACCTAAACTTATTTACGCGCTAGCGATACTCTCGTTTAAAACTGAAATTCAGGCTGTCCTATCAGGAATAACCCACTTCTATTTCCGGAAATGAAATAAATTCACTTTACATCTAATTATTTGAACATGACACCTAAATACAGGAGTAAAGCTTACCAAAAACAGCGTAAGTGTATATTCGTGTCCATTTGTTTAACGCTCTATTTCTTCCACATTCAACACGGTGTGAATTAGTGCAAGCATTTAGGCCCAGCAGCATAACATTTTGATTGATTCCAAAGCAGAAAATGTGCTGATAGACGTACGTCATAGAAACGACGCCGGAGATATGTGTGAACCACTGAGATAAATATATCCCCAACCGTTTTCTGTCCACATCATTGCATTAGATTTCTTCCAACTTTCCTTATTGGAAGGTGAGTTCAAGGTAGGAGATTGTAAAAAAATTACCTATTTCTGTTCCCTTTAATTAGCAAGTTTCCTGTTATGAATAAAACATTTTCTATCGCGCTAGCCGGCATGAGTAGTCCAGTGCAGTGAAGATTGCAGAAAATGCGCATCTAAAAGGATTATTTAAAATTTAGGGATACTTAAAGAGATAAAACTTAATGACATTTTATTCAAAAGCTTCACTCTCATGTTGAAAACGAACTTCCATAAACTTTCTTTGAATGGTAGAACCAGGACTGCTTAAAGAAACTATTTTGTGGCAAAGAGTGCCTATAGAAATGAAATTGATTATCCCTCAAAACTATTTGGCTTTATGAGATTCGTTTATGTCTCTAATGTATTTATTCATGGTATCAACAAGTTCATATCAGCCACCAGGTGCTAACTGTTGACAATAACTGGAAGGTTATTAAACTACAAGATATTATTTAATACCTATGCACAGCCTTACTTTTATTTATTAGATCTAAAAAAGGACATGTAATGTGAAAATTATTAATGACAAAAATACTTTTTCAACGAACAAATATACCAGAAAAAAAGCTTTAGAGGACAAGGCAAACCTTTCTTGGAGAGAAACTAAGAAACAGGAACACTCGAAACTGTTTCTTAATGGACCCTGTAAGAGAAGAAGCTCAGCACTTCTATCAATGGACAGGTGGACACTCAAAAGTGTGACAGGACTCTATACAGGTCACTGTCGGTTAAATAAACACCTCTTTAATTTGGGGATAGTGGGATCACCAATCTGCAGATTCTGCAAGAAAGAGGGAGAAACGGCACGTCATATAATATGTGACTGTGATAACTTAGCTAGAAGGCGATACCTTCACTTTGGTAGTGATCGCATTGTAGACCCCAAACTATGTGAACTGATCGATCCATTCAGTATCCTCAGATTTGCAAAGGCCGTGGGCCTGTCACATATATAGGACAGGGACATGGACGGCGCACAATAGGTCTCACTGAGGCCGCGGTGCACAAATGCCGGAACAAATAATAATAATAATAATAATAATATACCAGAAAGGTTGTTATTGTGCAGATTCCAACCCAAGACCTCCCCAAACCCATTCAGGGGCTCTCTTCCACTAAAGCAACAACAGGGGCTTCTTGCTCGACCTTAAAACCATATTTTAAATTAATATTAAAAAAAAAAAATCATCCTAACATGTTAAGTTAACAGTTATTAGACTTATGTGATCAACTCATGACTTATTAAAAAATAGGGTAGCTTTTGTATTTTATACTTTTTTAACGATGAACTGCATAAACTATTGTTAAATTATGTTAAAATCTTAAAAGGAAAATTAATATTACCTTCTAAGATTCAATGAAATGCATATTAAAAAGGCATAATTTACTATCAAAAAAATTAATTTGTGTTTAGAATTTATTTATTAATAATAAGTAAGTGTCAAAATATTTCTAAAACTTAAATGTGAGTCACATAACGTTTTTTGTAGTTTAATTTAAGTATAAATATCAAGACTGATATAGTAGTTTTAAAATATAAACCTGTGATACTACAAACACAACTAAGTCAAAGTTACATGCATAAATCGATAAGTTACATTTCTCTTTTATAGAATTAAATAAATATGACTGATCTGCCCGCCCCTTTCCTGTACTTGTGGGTATCGCACAAAATCAAAGATGTTCAGCCTAAAAACTTATGATGTTACATAGATATATATGCGAGCATCAGGTAGATAGGATAGAACACTGTCCTGTTACCAGACTTCCAATTCTCTTTACTGTAGAACTTAATTTATTTTACCCATTCTGTTGGTGTTAAAATTTAATTTTTAATGTCTGGAAGCTTGATTTATTTATATTATTATGTATCACTCTTATTTCATGCTATGAAGTTGTACTATAGTACTATAATTGTATCATTCTGGCAAAAAGTATATATATCATTATCCTAAATAGATATGTTTTCTTGGTATTATCACCTTATATACTGTTTACAGTATACATATATCATCACATGAAGGGTGTGTTATCTAATTTATTTTCTGGACTGACTGGTTTTGCACAACCTACAAATTTGGTACCTACATATAAATGACCATTCTACATAGTCTCTTCGAACTTTAATCTGTACACTGCTACTGCTGCTATACTCAAAACATGGCCTTTTATTTCTATACCACATTTCTCTACTTCCTTACCCTCTACAGCTCTCCCAACTTCTGCCCGTTAAAACAGCAATCCTGGAAGGGATCCCTTCCACGTTAACGACGGCTTTAGGAGCACCACAACATCCTATTTGCAATCCCTCTGCGATAGTCTGCTTCTCAACAGTTCACACTCGCCTTTGGGATCCGGTTGGTTTTTGGCTACCCTTAGATACCGAGTGTGAATTTGAGGTCATTCCAAGACCATAAAGACATCCTTTATCTCTACTCCTGATCATAGTGCACTGTCAGAACACACCTTCTTCGATATATATATATATATAAATGGAGTCAAATCAATAAACTCCTGGCTGCCAACTAGGTAGCTATGTTATAGATCGAACACTCATCTCTTTCTTCTTGCCCATCAGGAGGGCTGGGTAGGCCACCGAGACTCCCTTAGTAGGCCATTAATAAATAAATTAGCAATAAACAAATAAAATATTTGCTATCGCTGAGTAGGGTATTAAATTAATGATTTTAAAGCCATGATTAATATGTGTTGGAGCTTAGGGACTATAATTATGGAGTCATCAAAGTTGTATTCAACAATTTTTCCAACCCTAGTTTCATAAAGAGAGATCATATTTTGAATGGAAGTTTTAACTTGGTAACTCAGAAATGCAAAAAAAAAAAATAGAATTACAAAATTAATAATTTTATTTGAATCATTAATTAATTATTTGTAATTAAAAAATACATAGTTTCCTAAAATATTAAATAAGGTATCAAATTAAAAGATCTCAGCATTATGACTATAGCACATATTATGTGTTGGAACTTTAATAGACTACAATTAAAATTAATGTAGTCTAAAAAATAGTTTTCACAGCCATAACAAACTCCTTAATTGTGTGATGTATCCCACTTAAATTTTTTATTTTCTTTATTTCCTAATAAAAATTTGCCATGCTTAATTTTTTTTTTCATGTATGGTTCATACATATTTAACTTCTATCTGTTTCTATCTACTATCTATATCTGTATCTACTTCTATAAAAAATAAAGAAAAGAACAGGTTTGTCTAAATTCGTTCTAAAAATGATATTTTACTATTAAGAATTTGACTTATGACACATTGAAGATAATGTGCTTAGTTATACTGGATGTGGCTTCATTGACTATTGCAATGGTATAAATAAATAGAAATTAGCAATTCTAATATCCTGCCATTTTATATATTAGTTAAAACATTATGGACTTGAAAAAACAAACATTTTTTATTATTTTATTATTCTGCCGGTTCTACCAAACTACACTAACTAAAACTCAGAACAAGATTTAATAGATAATCAGTAGATGACCCTTGATCAATCAAATAATTGCATGCATAGCCAACCAATAAAACATATCAATCCATGAATAATAATGTAATAAAAAAAAAGGCGATCATTTTATAATACTATATTTATTATACAGCTCTATACTACAAACAATTTATTTAAAATATAATTATGAACTAAAGTTTTCATAAATAAATAAAACAGTTTTCTTCTTGATTGGAATAAAAATATTCCATATATACATAAATATTCCAATATTAATCATAATTCCATTAATATCTAGGGATCTTAAACTGTGGGGCACTAGATTCTTCAGGTCTCTTTCTCTTTTGGATAATATTTTGAATTTTATTCCATTCCCGATCCAGCTCCGCTCTCTCATTTTTCTCTTTGTTATGCTTTCTAGCACGTCTGCCATCGGCCATTTTGACACCGTACTGGAACGCTGCCTTGGGCAGTGCTTCTTTGCTATTCATGTATTGCGAGTATTCCTCCTGTGTATCGAAATCCCACCTTCCGACAGGTCCTTTTTTGTTGCCTTGATCCATTTTGGTGTAATCAACTTCATCATCAGAATCTTCAATCGCATCCTCCATTTCATCCAGACCAGGATAACACTCAGCGTAACCTGTTGGCTCAGCCGCCAAACGAGACAATATCCCTGAATAACATAGAAATAGAAAATTACACTGTGTTGATCAAACATAATATTTTAATATAAACCAAAGAAAAATAATCCAATTTGGAATAAAGACTGATCCTGTTTTGTTTTCAACTGAAGCAACTAAAAACTAATTTTTAATTGAATTAAACGTTTTAGATATACCCCCTTAAAATTTATAATGATGATATGATGAGAGAAGATTTTTCATAATTTCAAAACTAAAAGCAAATTAAAACGATACATATCTAGTCCGATAGGCTAAGGCCTGAGATGTCCCGTGGACCATTTGACAATCATTTGCACACACTGAGTTTGACAATCAGTGAGGGGGTTTATAGGCAAGAGTGATTTTACTTAGGAGTATCAATTGAGGACTGGGAAAGTGGTTTAATTGTGAAGCTTAAAAACTGTGCTCCAATTAATATTGGACAACAATTATCATGAACAACAAAAGTGAGTTTTTTTGATAAAAACATTCATTACTTTTTCAAAATAACATCCAATGTAACTTCATATCCTATCGACTAAGGAATACAATTAATATTCGGCAACATAGGCCACAACAATCATTATGAGTGACAAGGATCCTTATATATTCCTTGAATAGCCGCAAGAAATAATTGATAAAACTCACAATATCCAATTCATTCATTACACAAAAATGACCTAATCATTGGCTGAAACTAAAGAAATTTTCAATATGAAATTAATTTTGTGGTGTTGCCCCACTATCATTTATAATTATCGGCAAAAGAAAAAATATATATGGGCTTGTTTGAGGGACTCGAAGCCAGGAGCCAGGACCTCAATATCACAAATATCTAGTTGGGCTCAACAACTCGGCTAATGTCAGCTTCATGCTCCATGTGTACAATACTTACAGTCACTGTGGAGCTTAGCCAAAAGAGATTCATTTTCAGAAGGTTGTCTGTCTACTTGTGCAGGCTAACTCAGTTGGTAGAGCCCTCGACTAGATATTGGGAAGGGTGAGATATGTGACCTATACCCCCAGTACAGTTTTTCTTTGGCTATTAATTATTGAGATTGTTTTCATTTCAGAAGTGTTCAGCTATATAAGAGGCAGATATGAGATTAAAAGTTTGTTTTCCTGTACTAGAGGGTCAAATGAGAGTAGAATAAACAAAACCTAGGTGAAATCTAGTAACTTTCAGAATTTATAAATAGGGAAGCAGCGTCCCAGGATAGAGATGAGTGGCAGAGGCCAAGACCAACTTCATGGATCTTTTCAGGCGGAGAAATTGACTAATTACTTTTCATACTCGACAGTTAGAATTTCTGTAGTTCCAAATGTAAATTTACAAAAATAATTGAGGCGCTGAACTAGGAAAGGTAGATATCATAAAATGATGATTTTTACAGAGGTCTGAAAGACAGTTTAGCACCCCCCAATTTGAGTGATCTTATCACCAGTGCTATCTATATTTTTTCATTAGTTATATAATGCTAATATTATATATAATTCTAAAAGTAGAAGGGGGTCGAGCAGAACTGTATACCTGCTTTGTTACTTCATGGTCAAGTCACTGATATTTTTAAGTAAGCAACCGCATTCTTTCCAAGACCTCCATCCCAATTCCCGGAACTACCCTTCTCTTATACACATATGTCTCAGCTTTAGCCCCAGTCCAAACTTGTTCTCCAACACTCGTCCCTAAACATCCGACCCAGTATGTAGAAATATAACTCTTAATATTTGTATATACCAGACCAGTGTTTTGCTAGTACTTCATAATAAAGCTTTTCTTTCATTTCTTTTAAAATACTCTCCTCTACAAAGATTATTTAACTATTGATAACGACTAAGCTACTTCCGAACCGTGACTCACTCCTCTTTACAAGCTATTGGCTTTACTTCTTAATACCTTTTCTATAAAAAAATCTAAAAACTCATTTCTTTCACTTACTACATTTTCCATGTCAATGTCTTATTATATTTTAGTTTATATAAAAATAGGCTATCTTAAAACTTAGTAAACAAAAATAATTTAATAATAAATATATATTTCAATACCTGCAGCTCTTGACCCTTTCTTCTCAGTAGGATTAACCTTCTTACTAACTTCTCGTTGAGGACTTTTTTCTTTTTCTGTTTCTTTAAAGTAGTTGGCAACTTTCTTAAAGTCATTGGCTTTGTTTGTAGATGGGATATAGTCCCCAGCATCAGGGAAAATATTTTCTTCTATCTGCAATAATAAATATCATTTAGAAAGGGTAAAACAAAAATAAAGTAAAACTAGATATTTAGCAAAAGTTCAATTACCATTTTATCCTTCTTCTTTGATTTTTTGTGGTGCCTAGGACCTTCTCTCAGATATGACAGGATTTGAGCTAGCTTATTAATGACTATATCATTAGTTGTCAATGTAGTAGTCGATTCAGTATTAGGGACATCAGCAGTACTCCTTAGTAATGTGGTAGGAATATCACTATCAGCCACGTCATCATTCAATTCAACAACATAAGCCATACGACCAGGAAGAAATAGAGGATTGCGTTGAATTTCTTTACCACCAATAACCACTTTATAAACACTTCGACCAAGACGTGTCTTAAAAACCATCTCTTCTCCCTCTTTGGTCTTTTTCTCCTCCTTTGGTTTTGTTACAAGTTTTTCCATTTCCTCTTCTCGTTCTTGTTCCTTCATTATGTTCTCACAGTGTACTTTTTGTAATAGGGCATAATCCAAACCTTTCACCAAATGAGTGTGCTCCATGTCACCTCCCAAGAATTTAGATTCTTGAATCATCTGTCTTCTTCTTTCAGCTGCATCTATTCCTGACTTAATATCTGGAGCAACAGCTCTATAACCGCTGGATGTGGACATAGGGTCATCCACTTGGTAATCTGCATTTGCTCCTTCTCTTCGTTCCCTTGCTCGGTCTCTATATTTTTCTGCAAGTTCTGCCAATTTGTTTTCTTCCTGTTTCTTAAGTTTAGCATAGTAAATTTTCTTCTTCCTTCTTCTTTCGCCTCTGTCATCTTCAACTGATTCATGAGAAGGTTTCTTTTCTAAATTTTCGGTAGCTGGGCTATGGGTTGTAGACACTGGAGTAGATGGTGGAACAGATGACCTTGGTGTCATCAACAAACGACGAAAAGCGTCGTTTGTTAACCTTTGCGGTCCATCATCATCTGTATGTTCGAATTTTGGCATTTTCCTATGTTTCCCTTAACTGCGTTAATAGGAATATAAATTTTAGGACCTGCAGTTTTTTCACCTCTCACTAATAACACTTAATATAAGGAATTTCGTTTTAAACAATTTACTTACTCCTACTTTAAACACACATTATTTAACACTAACTTATCTAAACTGTTGTTAATCTGTAACTCAACAAATCCTCTGCGGAAGTAACCTATTCACTACACTCAAATGTGAACCCGAAACTAACTTGCTCATGGAAAGCCAACAACGCGTGGAGTTTCAAGGAGAGTAGCAGGTGCTGCCCTCAAATATCATTCTAAGAACTAAAGACCACGCTATTGTACTTGCATATTCTCCTGGGATGAAAGATTGTTTGACCCTGGCTTTTCCACCAATCAAAATAATAGAAGTAATACATTCCTGATATTTTGAAAATTCATTGAACCTAATATAAGCTATAAGATTAAATGAAATATAAGTTTGTTGTGTTGTTTTGTAAGCCAAAAAAATATCGAAACGAATAAGAGTGCAGTCACACTTACTGGAAGTTTGTTCAATACAATGTTAGACCTTTTATCCTTTGATCACTGATCTCTACATTCAGATGTACATTTTTTTTTTTTTTTTTTTTTTCCCCACCTAAACTTATTTACGCGCTAGCGATACTCTCGTTTAAAACTGAAATTCAGGCTGTCCTATCAGGAATAACCCACTTCTATTTCCGGAAATGAAATAAATTCACTTTACATCTAATTATTTGAACATGACACCTAAATACAGGAGTAAAGCTTACCAAAAACAGCGTAAGTGTATATTCGTGTCCATTTGTTTAACGCTCTATTTCTTCCACATTCAACACGGTGTGAATTAGTGCAAGCATTTAGGCCCAGCAGCATAACATTTTGATTGATTCCAAAGCAGAAAATGTGCTGATAGACGTACGTCATAGAAACGACGCCGGAGATATGTGTGAACCACTGAGATAAATATATCCCCAACCGTTTTCTGTCCACATCATTGCATTAGATTTCTTCCAACTTTCCTTATTGGAAGGTGAGTTCAAGGTAGGAGATTGTAAAAAAATTACCTATTTCTGTTCCCTTTAATTAGCAAGTTTCCTGTTATGAATAAAACATTTTCTATCGCGCTAGCCGGCATGAGTAGTCCAGTGCAGTGAAGATTGCAGAAAATGCGCATCTAAAAGGATTATTTAAAATTTAGGGATACTTAAAGAGATAAAACTTAATGACATTTTATTCAAAAGCTTCACTTTCATGTTGAAAACGAACTTCCATAAACTTTCTTTGAATGGTAGAACCAGGACTGCTTAAAGAAACTAGTTTGTGGCAAAGAGTGCCTATAGAAATGAAATTGATTATCCCTCAAAACTATTTGGCTTTATGAGATTCGTTTATGTCTCTAATGTATTTATTCATGGTATCAACAAGTTCATATCAGCCACCAGGTGCTAACTGTTGACAATAACTGGAAGGTTATTAAACTACAAGATATTATTTAATACCTATGCACAGCCTTACTATTATTTATTAGATCTAAAAAAGGACATGTAATGTGAAAATTATTAATGACAAAAATACTTTTTCAACGAACAAATATACCAGAAAAAAAGCTTTAGAGGACAAGGCAAACCTTTCTTGGAGAGAAACTAAGAAACAGGAACACTCGAAACTGTTTCTTAATGGACCCTGTACGAGAAGAAGCTCAGCACTTCTATCAATGGACAGGTGGACACTCAAAAGTGTGACAGGACTCTATACAGGTCACTGTCGGTTAAATAAACACCTCTTTAATTTGGGGATAGTGGGATCACCAATCTGCAGATTCTGCAAGAAAGAGGGAGAAACGGCACGTCATATAATATGTGACTGTGATAACTTAGCTAGAAGGCGATACCTTCACTTTGGTAGTGATCGCATTGTAGACCCCAAACTATGTGAACTGATCGATCCATTCAGTATCCTCAGATTTGCAAAGGCCGTGGGCCTGTCACATATATAGGACAGGGACATGGACGGCGCACAATAGGTCTCACTGAGGCCGCGGTGCACAAATGCCGGAACAAATAATAATAATAATAATAATAATATACCAGAAAGGTTGTTATTGTGCAGATTCCAACCCAAGACCTCCCCAAACCCATTCAGGGGCTCTCTTCCACTAAAGCAACAACAGGGGCTTCTTGCTCGACCTTAAAACCATATTTTAAATTAATATTAAAAAAAAAAAAAAAAATCATCCTAACATGTTAAGTTAACAGTTATTAGACTTATGTGATCAACTCATGACTTATTAAAAAATAGGGTAGCTTTTGTATTTTATACTTTTTTAACGATGAACTGCATAAACTATTGTTAAATTATGTTAAAATCTTAAAAGGAAAATTAATATTACCTTCTAAGGTTCAATGAAATGCATATTAAAAAGGCATAATTTACTATCAAAAAAATTAATTTGTGTTTAGAATTTATTTATTAATAATAAGTAAGTGTCAAAATATTTCTAAAACTTAAATGTGAGTCACATAACGTTTTTTGTAGTTTAATTTAAGTATAAATATCAAGACTGATATAGTAGTTTTAAAATATAAACCTGTGATACTACAAACACAACTAAGTCAAAGTTACATGCATAAATCGATAAGTTACATTTCTCTTTTATAGAATTAAATAAATATGACTGATCTGCCCGCCCCTTTCCTGTACTTGTGGGTATCGCACAAAATCAAAGATGTTCAGCCTAAAAACTTATGATGTTACATAGATATATATGCGAGCATCAGGTAGATAGGATAGAACACTGTCCTGTTACCAGACTTCCAATTCTCTTTACTGTAGAACTTAATTTATTTTACCCATTCTGTTGGTGTTAAAATTTAATTTTTAATGTCTGGAAGCTTGATTTATTTATATTATTATGTATCACTCTTATTTCATGCTATGAAGTTGTACTATAGTACTATAATTGTATCATTCTGGCAAAAAGTATATATATCATTATCCTAAATAGATATGTTTTCTTGGTATTATCACCTTATATACTGTTTACAGTATACATATATCATCACATGAAGGGTGTGTTATCTAATTTATTTTCTGGACTGACTGGTTTTGCACAACCTACAAATTTGGTACCTACATATAAATGACCATTCTACATAGTCTCTTCGAACTTTAATCTGTACACTGCTACTGCTGCTATACTCAAAACATGGCCTTTTATTTCTATACCACATTTCTCTACTTCCTTACCCTCTACAGCTCTCCCAACTTCTGCCCGTTAAAACAGCAATCCTGGAAGGGATCCCTTCCACGTTAACGACGGCTTTAGGAGCACCACAACATCCTATTTGCAATCCCTCTGCGATAGTCTGCTTCTCAACAGTTCACACTCGCCTTTGGGATCCGGTTGGTTTTTGGCTACCCTTAGATACCGAGTGTGAATTTGAGGTCATTCCAAGACCATAAAGACATCCTTTATCTCTACTCCTGATCATAGTGCACTGTCAGAACACACCTTCTTCGATATATATATATATATATATATATATAAATGGAGTCAAATCAATAAACTCCTGGCTGCCAACTAGGTAGCTATGTTATAGATCGAACACTCATCTCTTTCTTCTTGCCCATCAGGAGGGCTGGGTAGGCCACCGAGACTCCCTTAGTAGGCCATTAATAAATAAATTAGCAATAAACAAATAAAATATTTGCTATCGCTGAGTAGGGTATTAAATTAATGATTTTAAAGCCATGATTAATATGTGTTGGAGCTTAGGGACTATAATTATGGAGTCATCAAAGTTGTATTCAACAATTTTTCCAACCCTAGTTTCATAAAGAGAGATCATATTTTGAATGGAAGTTTTAACTTGGTAACTCAGAAATGCAAAAAAAAAAAATAGAATTACAAAATTAATAATTTTATTTGAATCATTAATTAATTATTTGTAATTAAAAAATACATAGTTTCCTAACATATTAAATAAGGTATCAAATTAAAAGATCTCAGCATTATGACTATAGCACATATTATGTGTTGGAACTTTAATAGACTACAATTAAAATTAATGTAGTCTAAAAAATGGTTTTCACAGCCATAACAAACTCCTTAATTGTGTGATGTATCCCACTTAAATTTTTTATTTTCTTTATTTCCTAATAAAAATTTGCCATGCTTAATTTTTTTTTTCATGTATGGTTCATACATATTTAACTTCTATCTGTTTCTATCTACTATCTATATCTGTATCTACTTCTATAAAAAATAAAGAAAAGAACAGGTTTGTCTAAATTCGTTCTAAAAATGATATTTTACTATTAAGAATTTGACTTATGACACATTGAAGATAATGTGCTTAATTATACTGGATGTGGCTTCATTGACTATTGCAATGGTATAAATAAATAGAAATTAGCAATTCTAATATCCTGCCATTTTATATATTAGTTAAAACATTATGGACTTGAAAAAACAAACATTTTTTATTATTTTATTATTCTGCCGGTTCTACCAAACTACACTAACTAAAACTCAGAACAAGATTTAATAGATAATCAGTAGATGACCCTTGATCAATCAAATAATTGCATGCATAGCCAACCAATAAAACATATCAATCCATGAATAATAATGTAATAAAAAAAAAGGCGATCATTTTATAATACTATATTTATTATACAGCTCTATACTACAAACAATTTATTTAAAATATAATTATGAACTAAAGTTTTCATAAATAAATAAAACAGTTTTCTTCTTGATTGGAATAAAAATATTCCATATATACATAAATATTCCAATATTAATCATAATTCCATTAATATCTAGGGATCTTAAACTGTGGGGCACTAGATTCTTCAGGTCTCTTTCTCTTTTGGATAATATTTTGAATTTTATTCCATTCCCGATCCAGCTCCGCTCTCTCATTTTTCTCTTTGTTATGCTTTCTAGCACGTCTGCCGTCGGCCATTTTGACACCGTACTGGAACGCTGCCTTGGGCAGTGCTTCTTTGCTATTCATGTATTGCGAGTATTCCTCCTGTGTATCGAAATCCCACCTTCCGACAGGTCCTTTTTTGTTGCCTTGATCCATTTTGGTGTAATCAACTTCATCATCAGAATCTTCAATCGCATCCTCCATTTCATCCAGACCAGGATAACACTCAGCGTAACCTGTTGGCTCAGCCGCCAAACGAGACAATATCCCTGAATAACATAGAAATAGAAAATTACACTGTGTTGATCAAACATAATATTTTAATATAAACCAAAGAAAAATAATCCAATTTGGAATAAAGACTGATCCTGTTTTTTTTTCAACTGAAGCAACTAAAAACTAATTTTTAATTGAATTAAACGTTTTAGATATACCCCCTTAAAATTTATAATGATGATATGATGAGAGAAGATTTTTCATAATTTCAAAACTAAAAGCAAATTAAAACGATACATATCTAGTCCGATAGGCTAAGGCCTGAGATGTCCCGTGGACCATTTGACAATCATTTGCACACACTGAGTATGACAATCAGTGAGGGGGTTTATAGGCAAGAGTGATTTTACTTAGGAGTATCAATTGAGGACTGGGAAAGTGGTTTAATTGTGAAGCTTAAAAACTGTGCTCCAATTAATATTGGACAACAATTATCATGAACAACAAAAGTGAGTTTTTTTGATAAAAACATTCATTACTTTTTCAAAATAACATCCAATGTAACTTCATATCCTATCGACTAAGGAATACAATTAATATTCGGCAACATAGGCCACAACAATCATTATGAGTGACAAGGATCCTTATATATTCCTTGAATAGCCGCAAGAAATAATTGATAAAACTCACAATATCCAATTCATTCATTACACAAAAATGACCTAATCATTGGCTGAAACTAAAGAAATTTTCAATATGAAATTAATTTTGTGGTGTTGCCCCACTATCATTTATAATTATCGGCAAAAGAAAAAATATATATGGGCTTGTTTGAGGGACTCGAAGCCAGGAGCCAGGACCTCAATATCACAAATATCTAGTTGGGCTCAACAACTCGGCTAATGTCAGCTTCATGCTCCATGTGTACAATACTTACAGTCACTGTGGAGCTTAGCCAAAAGAGATTCATTTTCAGAAGGTTGTCTGTCTACTTGTGCAGGCTAACTCAGTTGGTAGAGCCCTCGACTAGATATTGGGAAGGGTGAGATATGTGACCTATACCCCCAGTACAGTTTTTCTTTGGCTATTAATTATTGAGATTGTTTTCATTTCAGAAGTGTTCAGCTATATAAGAGGCAGATATGAGATTAAAAGTTTGTTTTCCTGTACTAGAGGGTCAAATGAGAGTAGAATAAACAAAACCTAGGTGAAATCTAGTAACTTTCAGAATTTATAAATAGGGAAGCAGCGTCCCAGGATAGAGATGAGTGGCAGAGGCCAAGACCAACTTCATGGATCTTTTCAGGCGGAGAAATTGACTAATTACTTTTCATACTCGACAGTTAGAATTTCTGTAGTTCCAAATGTAAATTTACAAAAATAATTGAGGCGCTGAACTAGGAAAGGTAGATATCATAAAATGATGATTTTTACAGAGGTCTGAAAGACAGTTTAGCACCCCCCAATTTGAGTGATCTTATCACCAGTGCTATCTATATTTTTTCATTAGTTATATAATGCTAATATTATATATAATTCTAAAAGTAGAAGGGGGTCGAGCAGAACTGTATACCTGCTTTGTTACTTCATGGTCAAGTCACTGATATTTTTAAGTAAGCAACCGCATTCTTTCCAAGACCTCCATCCCAATTCCCGGAACTACCCTTCTCTTATACACATATGTCTCAGCTTTAGCCCCAGTCCAAACTTGTTCTCCAACACTCGTCCCTAAACATCCGACCCAGTATGTAGAAATATAACTCTTAATATTTGTATATACCAGACCAGTGTTTTGCTAGTACTTCATAATAAAGCTTTTCTTTCATTTCTTTTAAAATACTCTCCTCTACAAAGATTATTTAACTATTGATAACGACTAAGCTACTTCCGAACCGTGACTCAATCCTCTTTACAAGCTATTGGCTTTACTTCTTAATACCTTTTCTATAAAAAAATCTAAAAACTCATTTCTTTCACTTACTACATTTTCCATGTCAATGTCTTATTATATTTTAGTTTATATAAAAATAGGCTATCTTAAAACTTAGTAAACAAAAATAATTTAATAATAAATATATATTTCAATACCTGCAGCTCTTGACCCTTTCTTCTCAGTAGGATTAACCTTCTTACTAACTTCTCGTTGAGGACTTTTTTCTTTTTCTGTTTCTTTAAAGTAGTTGGCAACTTTCTTAAAGTCATTGGCTTTGTTTGTAGATGGGATATAGTCCCCAGCATCAGGGAAAATATTTTCTTCTATCTGCAATAATAAATATCATTTAGAAAGGGTAAAACAAAAATAAAGTAAAACTAGATATTTAGCAAAAGTTCAATTACCATTTTATCCTTCTTCTTTGATTTTTTGTGGTGCCTAGGACCTTCTCTCAGATATGACAGGATTTGAGCTAGCTTATTAATGACTATATCATTAGTTGTCAATGTAGTAGTCGATTCAGTATTAGGGACATCAGCAGTACTCCTTAGTAATGTGGTAGGAATATCACTATCAGCCACGTCATCATTCAATTCAACAACATAAGCCATACGACCAGGAAGAAATAGAGGATTGCGTTGAATTTCTTTACCACCAATAACCACTTTATAAACACTTCGACCAAGACGTGTCTTAAAAACCATCTCTTCTCCCTCTTTGGTCTTTTTCTCCTCCTTTGGTTTTGTTACAAGTTTTTCCATTTCCTCTTCTCGTTCTTGTTCCTTCATTATGTTCTCACAGTGTACTTTTTGTAATAGGGCATAATCCAAACCTTTCACCAAATGAGTGTGCTCCATGTCACCTCCCAAGAATTTAGATTCTTGAATCATCTGTCTTCTTCTTTCAGCTGCATCTATTCCTGACTTAATATCTGGAGCAACAGCTCTATAACCGCTGGATGTGGACATAGGGTCATCCACTTGGTAATCTGCATTTGCTCCTTCTCTTCGTTCCCTTGCTCGGTCTCTATATTTTTCTGCAAGTTCTGCCAATTTGTTTTCTTCCTGTTTCTTAAGTTTAGCATAGTAAATTTTCTTCTTCCTTCTTCTTTCGCCTCTGTCATCTTCAACTGATTCATGAGAAGGTTTCTTTTCTAAATTTTCGGTAGCTGGGCTATGGGTTGTAGACACTGGAGTAGATGGTGGAACAGATGACCTTGGTGTCATCAACAAACGACGAAAAGCGTCGTTTGTTAACCTTTGCGGTCCATCATCATCTGTATGTTCGAATTTTGGCATTTTCCTATGTTTCCCTTAACTGCGTTAATAGGAATATAAATTTTAGGACCTGCAGTTTTTTCACCTCTCACTAATAACACTTAATATAAGGAATTTCGTTTTAAACAATTTACTTACTCCTACTTTAAACACACATTATTTAACACTAACTTATCTAAACTGTTGTTAATCTGTAACTCAACAAATCCTCTGCGGAAGTAACCTATTCACTACACTCAAATGTGAACCCGAAACTAACTTGCTCATGGAAAGCCAACAACGCGTGGAGTTTCAAGGAGAGTAGCAGGTGCTGCCCTCAAATATCATTCTAAGAACTAAAGACCACGCTATTGTACTTGCATATTCTCCTGGGATGAAAGATTGTTTGACCCTGGCTTTTCCACCAATCAAAATAATAGAAGTAATACATTCCTGATATTTTGAAAATTCATTGAACCTAATATAAGCTATAAGATTAAATGAAATATAAGTTTGTTGTGTTGTTTTGTAAGCCAAAAAAATATCGAAACGAATAAGAGTGCAGTCACACTTACTGGAAGTTTGTTCAATACAATGTTAGACCTTTTATCCTTTGATCACTGATCTCTACATTCAGATGTACATTTTTTTTTTTTTTTTTTTTTCCCCACCTAAACTTATTTATGCGCTAGCGATACTCTCGTTTAAAACTGAAATTCAGGCTGTCCTATCAGGAATAACCCACTTCTATTTCCGGAAATGAAATAAATTCACTTTACATCTAATTATTTGAACATGACACCTAAATACAGGAGTAAAGCTTACCAAAAACAGCGTAAGTGTATATTCGTGTCCATTTGTTTAACGCTCTATTTCTTCCACATTCAACACGGTGTGAATTAGTGCAAGCATTTAGGCCCAGCAGCATAACATTTTGATTGATTCCAAAGCAGAAAATGTGCTGATAGACGTACGTCATAGAAACGACGCCGGAGATATGTGTGAACCACTGAGATAAATATATCCCCAACCGTTTTCTGTCCACATCATTGCATTAGATTTCTTCCAACTTTCCTTATTGGAAGGTGAGTTCAAGGTAGGAGATTGTAAAAAAATTACCTATTTCTGTTCCCTTTAATTAGCAAGTTTCCTGTTATGAATAAAACATTTTCTATCGCGCTAGCCGGCATGAGTAGTCCAGTGCAGTGAAGATTGCAGAAAATGCGCATCTAAAAGGATTATTTAAAATTTAGGGATACTTAAAGAGATAAAACTTAATGACATTTTATTCAAAAGCTTCACTTTCATGTTGAAAACGAACTTCCATAAACTTTCTTTGAATGGTAGAACCAGGACTGCTTAAAGAAACTAGTTTGTGGCAAAGAGTGCCTATAGAAATGAAATTGATTATCCCTCAAAACTATTTGGCTTTATGAGATTCGTTTATGTCTCTAATGTATTTATTCATGGTATCAACAAGTTCATATCAGCCACCAGGTGCTAACTGTTGACAATAACTGGAAGGTTATTAAACTACAAGATATTATTTAATACCTATGCACAGCCTTACTTTTATTTATTAGATCTAAAAAAGGACATGTAATGTGAAAATTATTAATGACAAAAATACTTTTTCAACGAACAAATATACCAGAAAAAAAGCTTTAGAGGACAAGGCAAACCTTTCTTGGAGAGAAACTAAGAAACAGGAACACTCGAAACTGTTTCTTAATGGACCCTGTAAGAGAAGAAGCTCAGCACTTCTATCAATGGACAGGTGGACACTCAAAAGTGTGACAGGACTCTATACAGGTCACTGTCGGTTAAATAAACACCTCTTTAATTTGGGGATAGTGGGATCACCAATCTGCAGATTCTGCAAGAAAGAGGGAGAAACGGCACGTCATATAATATGTGACTGTGATAACTTAGCTAGAAGGCGATACCTTCACTTTGGTAGTGATCGCATTGTAGACCCCAAACTATGTGAACTGATCGATCCATTCAGTATCCTCAGATTTGCAAAGGCCGTGGGCCTGTCACATATATAGGACAGGGACATGGACGGCGCACAATAGGTCTCACTGAGGCCGCGGTGCACAAATGCCGGAACAAATAATAATAATAATAATAATAATATACCAGAAAGGTTGTTATTGTGCAGATTCCAACCCAAGACCTCCCCAAACCCATTCAGGGGCTCTCTTCCACTAAAGCAACAACAGGGGCTTCTTGCTCGACCTTAAAACCATATTTTAAATTAATATTAAAAAAAAAAAAAAAAATCATCCTAACATGTTAAGTTAACAGTTATTAGACTTATGTGATCAACTCATGACTTATTAAAAAATAGGGTAGCTTTTGTATTTTATACTTTTTTAACGATGAACTGCATAAACTATTGTTAAATTATGTTAAAATCTTAAAAGGAAAATTAATATTACCTTCTAAGGTTCAATGAAATGCATATTAAAAAGGCATAATTTACTATCAAAAAAATTAATTTGTGTTTAGAATTTATTTATTAATAATAAGTAAGTGTCAAAATATTTCTAAAACTTAAATGTGAGTCACATAACGTTTTTTGTAGTTTAATTTAAGTATAAATATCAAGACTGATATAGTAGTTTTAAAATATAAACCTGTGATACTACAAACACAACTAAGTCAAAGTTACATGCATAAATCGATAAGTTACATTTCTCTTTTATAGAATTAAATAAATATGACTGATCTGCCCGCCCCTTTCCTGTACTTGTGGGTATCGCACAAAATCAAAGATGTTCAGCCTAAAAACTTATGATGTTACATAGATATATATGCGAGCATCAGGTAGATAGGATAGAACACTGTCCTGTTACCAGACTTCCAATTCTCTTTACTGTAGAACTTAATTTATTTTACCCATTCTGTTGGTGTTAAAATTTAATTTTTAATGTCTGGAAGCTTGATTTATTTATATTATTATGTATCACTCTTATTTCATGCTATGAAGTTGTACTATAGTACTATAATTGTATCATTCTGGCAAAAAGTATATATATCATTATCCTAAATAGATATGTTTTCTTGGTATTATCACCTTATATACTGTTTACAGTATACATATATCATCACATGAAGGGTGTGTTATCTAATTTATTTTCTGGACTGACTGGTTTTGCACAACCTACAAATTTGGTACCTACATATAAATGACCATTCTACATAGTCTCTTCGAACTTTAATCTGTACACTGCTACTGCTGCTATACTCAAAACATGGCCTTTTATTTCTATACCACATTTCTCTACTTCCTTACCCTCTACAGCTCTCCCAACTTCTGCCCGTTAAAACAGCAATCCTGGAAGGGATCCCTTCCACGTTAACGACGGCTTTAGGAGCACCACAACATCCTATTTGCAATCCCTCTGCGATAGTCTGCTTCTCAACAGTTCACACTCGCCTTTGGGATCCGGTTGGTTTTTGGCTACCCTTAGATACCGAGTGTGAATTTGAGGTCATTCCAAGACCATAAAGACATCCTTTATCTCTACTCCTGATCATAGTGCACTGTCAGAACACACCTTCTTCGATATATATATATATATATATATATATATAAATGGAGTCAAATCAATAAACTCCTGGCTGCCAACTAGGTAGCTATGTTATAGATCGAACACTCATCTCTTTCTTCTTGCCCATCAGGAGGGCTGGGTAGGCCACCGAGACTCCCTTAGTAGGCCATTAATAAATAAATTAGCAATAAACAAATAAAATATTTGCTATCGCTGAGTAGGGTATTAAATTAATGATTTTAAAGCCATGATTAATATGTGTTGGAGCTTAGGGACTATAATTATGGAGTCATCAAAGTTGTATTCAACAATTTTTCCAACCCTAGTTTCATAAAGAGAGATCATATTTTGAATGGAAGTTTTAACTTGGTAACTCAGAAATGCAAAAAAAAAAAATAGAATTACAAAATTAATAATTTTATTTGAATCATTAATTAATTATTTGTAATTAAAAAATACATAGTTTCCTAACATATTAAATAAGGTATCAAATTAAAAGATCTCAGCATTATGACTATAGCACATATTATGTGTTGGAACTTTAATAGACTACAATTAAAATTAATGTAGTCTAAAAAATGGTTTTCACAGCCATAACAAACTCCTTAATTGTGTGATGTATCCCACTTAAATTTTTTATTTTCTTTATTTCCTAATAAAAATTTGCCATGCTTAATTTTTTTTTTCATGTATGGTTCATACATATTTAACTTCTATCTGTTTCTATCTACTATCTATATCTGTATCTACTTCTATAAAAAATAAAGAAAAGAACAGGTTTGTCTAAATTCGTTCTAAAAATGATATTTTACTATTAAGAATTTGACTTATGACACATTGAAGATAATGTGCTTAATTATACTGGATGTGGCTTCATTGACTATTGCAATGGTATAAATAAATAGAAATTAGCAATTCTAATATCCTGCCATTTTATATATTAGTTAAAACATTATGGACTTGAAAAAACAAACATTTTTTATTATTTTATTATTCTGCCGGTTCTACCAAACTACACTAACTAAAACTCAGAACAAGATTTAATAGATAATCAGTAGATGACCCTTGATCAATCAAATAATTGCATGCATAGCCAACCAATAAAACATATCAATCCATGAATAATAATGTAATAAAAAAAAAGGCGATCATTTTATAATACTATATTTATTATACAGCTCTATACTACAAACAATTTATTTAAAATATAATTATGAACTAAAGTTTTCATAAATAAATAAAACAGTTTTCTTCTTGATTGGAATAAAAATATTCCATATATACATAAATATTCCAATATTAATCATAATTCCATTAATATCTAGGGATCTTAAACTGTGGGGCACTAGATTCTTCAGGTCTCTTTCTCTTTTGGATAATATTTTGAATTTTATTCCATTCCCGATCCAGCTCCGCTCTCTCATTTTTCTCTTTGTTATGCTTTCTAGCACGTCTGCCGTCGGCCATTTTGACACCGTACTGGAACGCTGCCTTGGGCAGTGCTTCTTTGCTATTCATGTATTGCGAGTATTCCTCCTGTGTATCGAAATCCCACCTTCCGACAGGTCCTTTTTTGTTGCCTTGATCCATTTTGGTGTAATCAACTTCATCATCAGAATCTTCAATCGCATCCTCCATTTCATCCAGACCAGGATAACACTCAGCGTAACCTGTTGGCTCAGCCGCCAAACGAGACAATATCCCTGAATAACATAGAAATAGAAAATTACACTGTGTTGATCAAACATAATATTTTAATATAAACCAAAGAAAAATAATCCAATTTGGAATAAAGACTGATCCTGTTTTGTTTTCAACTGAAGCAACTAAAAACTAATTTTTAATTGAATTAAACGTTTTAGATATACCCCCTTAAAATTTATAATGATGATATGATGAGAGAAGATTTTTCATAATTTCAAAACTAAAAGCAAATTAAAACGATACATATCTAGTCCGATAGGCTAAGGCCTGAGATGTCCCGTGGACCATTTGACAATCATTTGCACACACTGAGTATGACAATCAGTGAGGGGGTTTATAGGCAAGAGTGATTTTACTTAGGAGTATCAATTGAGGACTGGGAAAGTGGTTTAATTGTGAAGCTTAAAAACTGTGCTCCAATTAATATTGGACAACAATTATCATGAACAACAAAAGTGAGTTTTTTTGATAAAAACATTCATTACTTTTTCAAAATAACATCCAATGTAACTTCATATCCTATCGACTAAGGAATACAATTAATATTCGGCAACATAGGCCACAACAATCATTATGAGTGACAAGGATCCTTATATATTCCTTGAATAGCCGCAAGAAATAATTGATAAAACTCACAATATCCAATTCATTCATTACACAAAAATGACCTAATCATTGGCTGAAACTAAAGAAATTTTCAATATGAAATTAATTTTGTGGTGTTGCCCCACTATCATTTATAATTATCGGCAAAAGAAAAAATATATATGGGCTTGTTTGAGGGACTCGAAGCCAGGAGCCAGGACCTCAATATCACAAATATCTAGTTGGGCTCAACAACTCGGCTAATGTCAGCTTCATGCTCCATGTGTACAATACTTACAGTCACTGTGGAGCTTAGCCAAAAGAGATTCATTTTCAGAAGGTTGTCTGTCTACTTGTGCAGGCTAACTCAGTTGGTAGAGCCCTCGACTAGATATTGGGAAGGGTGAGATATGTGACCTATACCCCCAGTACAGTTTTTCTTTGGCTATTAATTATTGAGATTGTTTTCATTTCAGAAGTGTTCAGCTATATAAGAGGCAGATATGAGATTAAAAGTTTGTTTTCCTGTACTAGAGGGTCAAATGAGAGTAGAATAAACAAAACCTAGGTGAAATCTAGTAACTTTCAGAATTTATAAATAGGGAAGCAGCGTCCCAGGATAGAGATGAGTGGCAGAGGCCAAGACCAACTTCATGGATCTTTTCAGGCGGAGAAATTGACTAATTACTTTTCATACTCGACAGTTAGAATTTCTGTAGTTCCAAATGTAAATTTACAAAAATAATTGAGGCGCTGAACTAGGAAAGGTAGATATCATAAAATGATGATTTTTACAGAGGTCTGAAAGACAGTTTAGCACCCCCCAATTTGAGTGATCTTATCACCAGTGCTATCTATATTTTTTCATTAGTTATATAATGCTAATATTATATATAATTCTAAAAGTAGAAGGGGGTCGAGCAGAACTGTATACCTGCTTTGTTACTTCATGGTCAAGTCACTGATATTTTTAAGTAAGCAACCGCATTCTTTCCAAGACCTCCATCCCAATTCCCGGAACTACCCTTCTCTTATACACATATGTCTCAGCTTTAGCCCCAGTCCAAACTTGTTCTCCAACACTCGTCCCTAAACATCCGACCCAGTATGTAGAAATATAACTCTTAATATTTGTATATACCAGACCAGTGTTTTGCTAGTACTTCATAATAAAGCTTTTCTTTCATTTCTTTTAAAATACTCTCCTCTACAAAGATTATTTAACTATTGATAACGACTAAGCTACTTCCGAACCGTGACTCAATCCTCTTTACAAGCTATTGGCTTTACTTCTTAATACCTTTTCTATAAAAAAATCTAAAAACTCATTTCTTTCACTTACTACATTTTCCATGTCAATGTCTTATTATATTTTAGTTTATATAAAAATAGGCTATCTTAAAACTTAGTAAACAAAAATAATTTAATAATAAATATATATTTCAATACCTGCAGCTCTTGACCCTTTCTTCTCAGTAGGATTAACCTTCTTACTAACTTCTCGTTGAGGACTTTTTTCTTTTTCTGTTTCTTTAAAGTAGTTGGCAACTTTCTTAAAGTCATTGGCTTTGTTTGTAGATGGGATATAGTCCCCAGCATCAGGGAAAATATTTTCTTCTATCTGCAATAATAAATATCATTTAGAAAGGGTAAAACAAAAATAAAGTAAAACTAGATATTTAGCAAAAGTTCAATTACCATTTTATCCTTCTTCTTTGATTTTTTGTGGTGCCTAGGACCTTCTCTCAGATATGACAGGATTTGAGCTAGCTTATTAATGACTATATCATTAGTTGTCAATGTAGTAGTCGATTCAGTATTAGGGACATCAGCAGTACTCCTTAGTAATGTGGTAGGAATATCACTATCAGCCACGTCATCATTCAATTCAACAACATAAGCCATACGACCAGGAAGAAATAGAGGATTGCGTTGAATTTCTTTACCACCAATAACCACTTTATAAACACTTCGACCAAGACGTGTCTTAAAAACCATCTCTTCTCCCTCTTTGGTCTTTTTCTCCTCCTTTGGTTTTGTTACAAGTTTTTCCATTTCCTCTTCTCGTTCTTGTTCCTTCATTATGTTCTCACAGTGTACTTTTTGTAATAGGGCATAATCCAAACCTTTCACCAAATGAGTGTGCTCCATGTCACCTCCCAAGAATTTAGATTCTTGAATCATCTGTCTTCTTCTTTCAGCTGCATCTATTCCTGACTTAATATCTGGAGCAACAGCTCTATAACCGCTGGATGTGGACATAGGGTCATCCACTTGGTAATCTGCATTTGCTCCTTCTCTTCGTTCCCTTGCTCGGTCTCTATATTTTTCTGCAAGTTCTGCCAATTTGTTTTCTTCCTGTTTCTTAAGTTTAGCATAGTAAATTTTCTTCTTCCTTCTTCTTTCGCCTCTGTCATCTTCAACTGATTCATGAGAAGGTTTCTTTTCTAAATTTTCGGTAGCTGGGCTATGGGTTGTAGACACTGGAGTAGATGGTGGAACAGATGACCTTGGTGTCATCAACAAACGACGAAAAGCGTCGTTTGTTAACCTTTGCGGTCCATCATCATCTGTATGTTCGAATTTTGGCATTTTCCTATGTTTCCCTTAACTGCGTTAATAGGAATATAAATTTTAGGACCTGCAGTTTTTTCACCTCTCACTAATAACACTTAATATAAGGAATTTCGTTTTAAACAATTTACTTACTCCTACTTTAAACACACATTATTTAACACTAACTTATCTAAACTGTTGTTAATCTGTAACTCAACAAATCCTCTGCGGAAGTAACCTATTCACTACACTCAAATGTGAACCCGAAACTAACTTGCTCATGGAAAGCCAACAACGCGTGGAGTTTCAAGGAGAGTAGCAGGTGCTGCCCTCAAATATCATTCTAAGAACTAAAGACCACGCTATTGTACTTGCATATTCTCCTGGGATGAAAGATTGTTTGACCCTGGCTTTTCCACCAATCAAAATAATAGAAGTAATACATTCCTGATATTTTGAAAATTCATTGAACCTAATATAAGCTATAAGATTAAATGAAATATAAGTTTGTTGTGTTGTTTTGTAAGCCAAAAAAATATCGAAACGAATAAGAGTGCAGTCACACTTACTGGAAGTTTGTTCAATACAATGTTAGACCTTTTATCCTTTGATCACTGATCTCTACATTCAGATGTACATTTTTTTTTTTTTTTTTTTTCCCCACCTAAACTTATTTACGCGCTAGCGATACTCTCGTTTAAAACTGAAATTCAGGCTGTCCTATCAGGAATAACCCACTTCTATTTCCGGAAATGAAATAAATTCACTTTACATCTAATTATTTGAACATGACACCTAAATACAGGAGTAAAGCTTACCAAAAACAGCGTAAGTGTATATTCGTGTCCATTTGTTTAACGCTCTATTTCTTCCACATTCAACACGGTGTGAATTAGTGCAAGCATTTAGGCCCAGCAGCATAACATTTTGATTGATTCCAAAGCAGAAAATGTGCTGATAGACGTACGTCATAGAAACGACGCCGGAGATATGTGTGAACCACTGAGATAAATATATCCCCAACCGTTTTCTGTCCACATCATTGCATTAGATTTCTTCCAACTTTCCTTATTGGAAGGTGAGTTCAAGGTAGGAGATTGTAAAAAAATTACCTATTTCTGTTCCCTTTAATTAGCAAGTTTCCTGTTATGAATAAAACATTTTCTATCGCGCTAGCCGGCATGAGTAGTCCAGTGCAGTGAAGATTGCAGAAAATGCGCATCTAAAAGGATTATTTAAAATTTAGGGATACTTAAAGAGATAAAACTTAATGACATTTTATTCAAAAGCTTCACTCTCATGTTGAAAACGAACTTCCATAAACTTTCTTTGAATGGTAGAACCAGGACTGCTTAAAGAAACTATTTTGTGGCAAAGAGTGCCTATAGAAATGAAATTGATTATCCCTCAAAACTATTTGGCTTTATGAGATTCGTTTATGTCTCTAATGTATTTATTCATGGTATCAACAAGTTCATATCAGCCACCAGGTGCTAACTGTTGACAATAACTGGAAGGTTATTAAACTACAAGATATTATTTAATACCTATGCACAGCCTTACTTTTATTTATTAGATCTAAAAAAGGACATGTAATGTGAAAATTATTAATGACAAAAATACTTTTTCAACGAACAAATATACCAGAAAAAAAGCTTTAGAGGACAAGGCAAACCTTTCTTGGAGAGAAACTAAGAAACAGGAACACTCGAAACTGTTTCTTAATGGACCCTGTAAGAGAAGAAGCTCAGCACTTCTATCAATGGACAGGTGGACACTCAAAAGTGTGACAGGACTCTATACAGGTCACTGTCGGTTAAATAAACACCTCTTTAATTTGGGGATAGTGGGATCACCAATCTGCAGATTCTGCAAGAAAGAGGGAGAAACGGCACGTCATATAATATGTGACTGTGATAACTTAGCTAGAAGGCGATACCTTCACTTTGGTAGTGATCGCATTGTAGACCCCAAACTATGTGAACTGATCGATCCATTCAGTATCCTCAGATTTGCAAAGGCCGTGGGCCTGTCACATATATAGGACAGGGACATGGACGGCGCACAATAGGTCTCACTGAGGCCGCGGTGCACAAATGCCGGAACAAATAATAATAATAATAATAATAATATACCAGAAAGGTTGTTATTGGGCAGATTCCAACCCAAGACCTCCCCAAACCCATTCAGGGGCTCTCTTCCACTAAAGCAACAACAGGGGCTTCTTGCTCGACCTTAAAACCATATTTTAAATTAATATTAAAAAAAAAAAAAAAATCATCCTAACATGTTAAGTTAACAGTTATTAGACTTATGTGATCAACTCATGACTTATTAAAAAATAGGGTAGCTTTTGTATTTTATACTTTTTTAACGATGAACTGCATAAACTATTGTTAAATTATGTTAAAATCTTAAAAGGAAAATTAATATTACCTTCTAAGATTCAATGAAATGCATATTAAAAAGGCATAATTTACTATCAAAAAAATTAATTTGTGTTTAGAATTTATTTATTAATAATAAGTAAGTGTCAAAATATTTCTAAAACTTAAATGTGAGTCACATAACGTTTTTTGTAGTTTAATTTAAGTATAAATATCAAGACTGATATAGTAGTTTTAAAATATAAACCTGTGATACTACAAACACAACTAAGTCAAAGTTACATGCATAAATCGATAAGTTACATTTCTCTTTTATAGAATTAAATAAATATGACTGATCTGCCCGCCCCTTTCCTGTACTTGTGGGTATCGCACAAAATCAAAGATGTTCAGCCTAAAAACTTATGATGTTACATAGATATATATGCGAGCATCAGGTAGATAGGATAGAACACTGTCCTGTTACCAGACTTCCAATTCTCTTTACTGTAGAACTTAATTTATTTTACCCATTCTGTTGGTGTTAAAATTTAATTTTTAATGTCTGGAAGCTTGATTTATTTATATTATTATGTATCACTCTTATTTCATGCTATGAAGTTGTACTATAGTACTATAATTGTATCATTCTGGCAAAAAGTATATATATCATTATCCTAAATAGATATGTTTTCTTGGTATTATCACCTTATATACTGTTTACAGTATACATATATCATCACATGAAGGGTGTGTTATCTAATTTATTTTCTGGACTGACTGGTTTTGCACAACCTACAAATTTGGCACCTACATATAAATGACCATTCTACATAGTCTCTTCGAACTTTAATCTGTACACTGCTACTGCTGCTATACTCAAAACATGGCCTTTTATTTCTATACCACATTTCTCTACTTCCTTACCCTCTACAGCTCTCCCAACTTCTGCCCGTTAAAACAGCAATCCTGGAAGGGATCCCTTCCACGTTAACGACGGCTTTAGGAGCACCACAACATCCTATTTGCAATCCCTCTGCGATAGTCTGCTTCTCAACAGTTCACACTCGCCTTTGGGATCCGGTTGGTTTTTGGCTACCCTTAGATACCGAGTGTGAATTTGAGGTCATTCCAAGACCATAAAGACATCCTTTATCTCTACTCCTGATCATAGTGCACTGTCAGAACACACCTTCTTCGATATATATATATATATATATATATATAAATGGAGTCAAATCAATAAACTCCTGGCTGCCAACTAGGTAGCTATGTTATAGATCGAACACTCATCTCTTTCTTCTTGCCCATCAGGAGGGCTGGGTAGGCCACCGAGACTCCCTTAGTAGGCCATTAATAAATAAATTAGCAATAAACAAATAAAATATTTGCTATCGCTGAGTAGGGTATTAAATTAATGATTTTAAAGCCATGATTAATATGTGTTGGAGCTTAGGGACTATAATTATGGAGTCATCAAAGTTGTATTCAACAATTTTTCCAACCCTAGTTTCATAAAGAGAGATCATATTTTGAATGGAAGTTTTAACTTGGTAACTCAGAAATGCAAAAAAAAAAAAATAGAATTACAAAATTAATAATTTTATTTGAATCATTAATTAATTATTTGTAATTAAAAATACATAGTTTCCTAACATATTAAATAAGGTATCAAATTAAAAGATCTCAGCATTATGACTATAGCACATATTATGTGTTGGAACTTTAATAGACTACAATTAAAATTAATGTAGTCTAAAAAATGGTTTTCACAGCCATAACAAACTCCTTAATTGTGTGATGTATCCCACTTAAATTTTTTATTTTCTTTATTTCCTAATAAAAATTTGCCATGCTTAATTTTTTTTTTCATGTATGGTTCATACATATTTAACTTCTATCTGTTTCTATCTACTATCTATATCTGTATCTACTTCTATAAAAAATAAAGAAAAGAACAGGTTTGTCTAAATTCGTTCTAAAAATGATATTTTACTATTAAGAATTTGACTTATGACACATTGAAGATAATGTGCTTAATTATACTGGATGTGGCTTCATTGACTATTGCAATGGTATAAATAAATAGAAATTAGCAATTCTAATATCCTGCCATTTTATATATTAGTTAAAACATTATGGACTTGAAAAAACAAACATTTTTTATTATTTTATTATTCTGCCGGTTCTACCAAACTACACTAACTAAAACTCAGAACAAGATTTAATAGATAATCAGTAGATGACCCTTGATCAATCAAATAATTGCATGCATAGCCAACCAATAAAACATATCAATCCATGAATAATAATGTAATAAAAAAAAAGGCGATCATTTTATAATACTATATTTATTATACAGCTCTATACTACAAACAATTTATTTAAAATATAATTATGAACTAAAGTTTTCATAAATAAATAAAACAGTTTTCTTCTTGATTGGAATAAAAATATTCCATATATACATAAATATTCCAATATTAATCATAATTCCATTAATATCTAGGGATCTTAAACTGTGGGGCACTAGATTCTTCAGGTCTCTTTCTCTTTTGGATAATATTTTGAATTTTATTCCATTCCCGATCCAGCTCCGCTCTCTCATTTTTCTCTTTGTTATGCTTTCTAGCACGTCTGCCGTCGGCCATTTTGACACCGTACTGGAACGCTGCCTTGGGCAGTGCTTCTTTGCTATTCATGTATTGCGAGTATTCCTCCTGTGTATCGAAATCCCACCTTCCGACAGGTCCTTTTTTGTTGCCTTGATCCATTTTGGTGTAATCAACTTCATCATCAGAATCTTCAATCGCATCCTCCATTTCATCCAGACCAGGATAACACTCAGCGTAACCTGTTGGCTCAGCCGCCAAACGAGACAATATCCCTGAATAACATAGAAATAGAAAATTACACTGTGTTGATCAAACATAATATTTTAATATAAACCAAAGAAAAATAATCCAATTTGGAATAAAGACTGATCCTGTTTTGTTTTCAACTGAAGCAACTAAATCTAATTTTTAATTGAATTAAACGTTTTAGATATACCCCCTTAAAATTTATAATGATGATATGATGAGAGAAGATTTTTCATAATTTCAAAACTAAAAGCAAATTAAAACGATACATATCTAGTCCGATAGGCTAAGGCCTGAGATGTCCCGTGGACCATTTGACAATCATTTGCACACACTGAGTTTGACAATCAGTGAGGGGGTTTATAGGCAAGAGTGATTTTACTTAGGAGTATCAATTGAGGACTGGGAAAGTGGTTTAATTGTGAAGCTTAAAAACTGTGCTCCAATTAATATTGGACAACAATTATCATGAACAACAAAAGTGAGTTTTTTTGATAAAAACATTCATTACTTTTTCAAAATAACATCCAATGTAACTTCATATCCTATCGACTAAGGAATACAATTAATATTCGGCAACATAGGCCACAACAATCATTATGAGTGACAAGGATCCTTATATATTCCTTGAATAGCCGCAAGAAATAATTGATAAAACTCACAATATCCAATTCATTCATTACACAAAAATGACCTAATCATTGGCTGAAACTAAAGAAATTTTCAATATGAAATTAATTTTGTGGTGTTGCCCCACTATCATTTATAATTATCGGCAAAAGAAAAAATATATATGGGCTTGTTTGAGGGACTCGAAGCCAGGAGCCAGGACCTCAATATCACAAATATCTAGTTGGGCTCAACAACTCGGCTAATGTCAGCTTCATGCTCCATGTGTACAATACTTACAGTCACTGTGGAGCTTAGCCAAAAGAGATTCATTTTCAGAAGGTTGTCTGTCTACTTGTGCAGGCTAACTCAGTTGGTAGAGCCCTCGACTAGATATTGGGAAGGGTGAGATATGTGACCTATACCCCCAGTACAGTTTTTCTTTGGCTATTAATTATTGAGATTGTTTTCATTTCAGAAGTGTTCAGCTATATAAGAGGCAGATATGAGATTAAAAGTTTGTTTTCCTGTACTAGAGGGTCAAATGAGAGTAGAATAAACAAAACCTAGGTGAAATCTAGTAACTTTCAGAATTTATAAATAGGGAAGCAGCGTCCCAGGATAGAGATGAGTGGCAGAGGCCAAGACCAACTTCATGGATCTTTTCAGGCGGAGAAATTGACTAATTACTTTTCATACTCGACAGTTAGAATTTCTGTAGTTCCAAATGTAAATTTACAAAAATAATTGAGGCGCTGAACTAGGAAAGGTAGATATCATAAAATGATGATTTTTACAGAGGTCTGAAAGACAGTTTAGCACCCCCCAATTTGAGTGATCTTATCACCAGTGCTATCTATATTTTTTCATTAGTTATATAATGCTAATATTATATATAATTCTAAAAGTAGAAGGGGGTCGAGCAGAACTGTATACCTGCTTTGTTACTTCATGGTCAAGTCACTGATATTTTTAAGTAAGCAACCGCATTCTTTCCAAGACCTCCATCCCAATTCCCGGAACTACCCTTCTCTTATACACATATGTCTCAGCTTTAGCCCCAGTCCAAACTTGTTCTCCAACACTCGTCCCTAAACATCCGACCCAGTATGTAGAAATATAACTCTTAATATTTGTATATACCAGACCAGTGTTTTGCTAGTACTTCATAATAAAGCTTTTCTTTCATTTCTTTTAAAATACTCTCCTCTACAAAGATTATTTAACTATTGATAACGACTAAGCTACTTCCGAACCGTGACTCAATCCTCTTTACAAGCTATTGGCTTTACTTCTTAATACCTTTTCTATAAAAAAATCTAAAAACTCATTTCTTTCACTTACTACATTTTCCATGTCAATGTCTTATTATATTTTAGTTTATATAAAAATAGGCTATCTTAAAACTTAGTAAACAAAAATAATTTAATAATAAATATATATTTCAATACCTGCAGCTCTTGACCCTTTCTTCTCAGTAGGATTAACCTTCTTACTAACTTCTCGTTGAGGACTTTTTTCTTTTTCTGTTTCTTTAAAGTAGTTGGCAACTTTCTTAAAGTCATTGGCTTTGTTTGTAGATGGGATATAGTCCCCAGCATCAGGGAAAATATTTTCTTCTATCTGCAATAATAAATATCATTTAGAAAGGGTAAAACAAAAATAAAGTAAAACTAGATATTTAGCAAAAGTTCAATTACCATTTTATCCTTCTTCTTTGATTTTTTGTGGTGCCTAGGACCTTCTCTCAGATATGACAGGATTTGAGCTAGCTTATTAATGACTATATCATTAGTTGTCAATGTAGTAGTCGATTCAGTATTAGGGACATCAGCAGTACTCCTTAGTAATGTGGTAGGAATATCACTATCAGCCACGTCATCATTCAATTCAACAACATAAGCCATACGACCAGGAAGAAATAGAGGATTGCGTTGAATTTCTTTACCACCAATAACCACTTTATAAACACTTCGACCAAGACGTGTCTTAAAAACCATCTCTTCTCCCTCTTTGGTCTTTTTCTCCTCCTTTGGTTTTGTTACAAGTTTTTCCATTTCCTCTTCTCGTTCTTGTTCCTTCATTATGTTCTCACAGTGTACTTTTTGTAATAGGGCATAATCCAAACCTTTCACCAAATGAGTGTGCTCCATGTCACCTCCCAAGAATTTAGATTCTTGAATCATCTGTCTTCTTCTTTCAGCTGCATCTATTCCTGACTTAATATCTGGAGCAACAGCTCTATAACCGCTGGATGTGGACATAGGGTCATCCACTTGGTAATCTGCATTTGCTCCTTCTCTTCGTTCCCTTGCTCGGTCTCTATATTTTTCTGCAAGTTCTGCCAATTTGTTTTCTTCCTGTTTCTTAAGTTTAGCATAGTAAATTTTCTTCTTCCTTCTTCTTTCGCCTCTGTCATCTTCAACTGATTCATGAGAAGGTTTCTTTTCTAAATTTTCGGTAGCTGGGCTATGGGTTGTAGACACTGGAGTAGATGGTGGAACAGATGACCTTGGTGTCATCAACAAACGACGAAAAGCGTCGTTTGTTAACCTTTGCGGTCCATCATCATCTGTATGTTCGAATTTTGGCATTTTCCTATGTTTCCCTTAACTGCGTTAATAGGAATATAAATTTTAGGACCTGCAGTTTTTTCACCTCTCACTAATAACACTTAATATAAGGAATTTCGTTTTAAACAATTTACTTACTCCTACTTTAAACACACATTATTTAACACTAACTTATCTAAACTGTTGTTAATCTGTAACTCAACAAATCCTCTGCGGAAGTAACCTATTCACTACACTCAAATGTGAACCCGAAACTAACTTGCTCATGGACAGCCAACAACGCGTGGGGTTTCAAGGAGAGTAGCAGGTGCTGCCCTCAAATATCATTCTAAGAACTAAAGACCACGCTATTGTACTTGCATATTCTCCTGGGATGAAAGATTGTTTGACCCTGGCTTTTCCACCAATCAAATTAAAAATTCATTGAACCTAATATAAGCTATAAGATTAAATGAAATATAAGTTTGTTGTGTTGTTTTGTAAGCCAAAAAAATATCGAAACGAATAAGAGTGCAGTCACACTTACTGGAAGTTTGTTCAATACAATGTTAGACCTTTTATCCTTTGATCACTGATCTCTACATTCAGATGTACATTTTTTTTTTTTTTTTTTTTTTTCCCCACCTAAACTTATTTACGCGCTAGCGATACTCTCGTTTAAAACTGAAATTCAGGCTGTCCTATCAGGAATAACCCACTTCTATTTCCGGAAATGAAATAAATTCACTTTACATCTAATTATTTGAACATGACACCTAAATACAGGAGTAAAGCTTACCAAAAACAGCGTAAGTGTATATTCGTGTCCATTTGTTTAACGCTCTATTTCTTCCACATTCAACACGGTGTGAATTAGTGCAAGCATTTAGGCCCAGCAGCATAACATTTTGATTGATTCCAAAGCAGAAAATGTGCTGATAGACGTACGTCATAGAAACGACGCCGGAGATATGTGTGAACCACTGAGATAAATATATCCCCAACCGTTTTCTGTCCACATCATTGCATTAGATTTCTTCCAACTTTCCTTATTGGAAGGTGAGTTCAAGGTAGGAGATTGTAAAAAAATTACCTATTTCTGTTCCCTTTAATTAGCAAGTTTCCTGTTATGAATAAAACATTTTCTATCGCGCTAGCCGGCATGAGTAGTCCAGTGCAGTGAAGATTGCAGAAAATGCGCATCTAAAAGGATTATTTAAAATTTAGGGATACTTAAAGAGATAAAACTTAATGACATTTTATTCAAAAGCTTCACTCTCATGTTGAAAACGAACTTCCATAAACTTTCTTTGAATGGTAGAACCAGGACTGCTTAAAGAAACTATTTTGTGGCAAAGAGTGCCTATAGAAATGAAATTGATTATCCCTCAAAACTATTTGGCTTTATGAGATTCGTTTATGTCTCTAATGTATTTATTCATGGTATCAACAAGTTCATATCAGCCACCAGGTGCTAACTGTTGACAATAACTGGAAGGTTATTAAACTACAAGATATTATTTAATACCTATGCACAGCCTTACTTTTATTTATTAGATCTAAAAAAGGACATGTAATGTGAAAATTATTAATGACAAAAATACTTTTTCAACGAACAAATATACCAGAAAAAAAGCTTTAGAGGACAAGGCAAACCTTTCTTGGAGAGAAACTAAGAAACAGGAACACTCGAAACTGTTTCTTAATGGACCCTGTAAGAGAAGAAGCTCAGCACTTCTATCAATGGACAGGTGGACACTCAAAAGTGTGACAGGACTCTATACAGGTCACTGTCGGTTAAATAAACACCTCTTTAATTTGGGGATAGTGGGATCACCAATCTGCAGATTCTGCAAGAAAGAGGGAGAAACGGCACGTCATATAATATGTGACTGTGATAACTTAGCTAGAAGGCGATACCTTCACTTTGGTAGTGATCGCATTGTAGACCCCAAACTATGTGAACTGATCGATCCATTCAGTATCCTCAGATTTGCAAAGGCCGTGGGCCTGTCACATATATAGGACAGGGACATGGACGGCGCACAATAGGTCTCACTGAGGCCGCGGTGCACAAATGCCGGAACAAATAATAATAATAATAATAATAATATACCAGAAAGGTTGTTATTGTGCAGATTCCAACCCAAGACCTCCCCAAACCCATTCAGGGGCTCTCTTCCACTAAAGCAACAACAGGGGCTTCTTGCTCGACCTTAAAACCATATTTTAAATTAATATTAAAAAAAAAAAAAAAATCATCCTAACATGTTAAGTTAACAGTTATTAGACTTATGTGATCAACTCATGACTTATTAAAAAATAGGGTAGCTTTTGTATTTTATACTTTTTTAACGATGAACTGCATAAACTATTGTTAAATTATGTTAAAATCTTAAAAGGAAAATTAATATTACCTTCTAAGATTCAATGAAATGCATATTAAAAAGGCATAATTTACTATCAAAAAAATTAATTTGTGTTTAGAATTTATTTATTAATAATAAGTAAGTGTCAAAATATTTCTAAAACTTAAATGTGAGTCACATAACGTTTTTTGTAGTTTAATTTAAGTATAAATATCAAGACTGATATAGTAGTTTTAAAATATAAACCTGCGATACTACAAACACAACTAAGTCAAAGTTACATGCATAAATCGATAAGTTACATTTCTCTTTTATAGAATTAAATAAATATGACTGATCTGCCCGCCCCTTTCCTGTACTTGTGGGTATCGCACAAAATCAAAGATGTTCAGCCTAAAAACTTATGATGTTACATAGATATATATGCGAGCATCAGGTAGATAGGATAGAACACTGTCCTGTTACCAGACTTCCAATTCTCTTTACTGTAGAACTTAATTTATTTTACCCATTCTGTTGGTGTTAAAATTTAATTTTTAATGTCTGGAAGCTTGATTTATTTATATTATTATGTATCACTCTTATTTCATGCTATGAAGTTGTACTATAGTACTATAATTGTATCATTCTGGCAAAAAGTATATATATCATTATCCTAAATAGATATGTTTTCTTGGTATTATCACCTTATATACTGTTTACAGTATACATATATCATCACATGAAGGGTGTGTTATCTAATTTATTTTCTGGACTGACTGGTTTTGCACAACCTACAAATTTGGTACCTACATATAAATGACCATTCTACATAGTCTCTTCGAACTTTAATCTGTACACTGCTACTGCTGCTATACTCAAAACATGGCCTTTTATTTCTATACCACATTTCTCTACTTCCTTACCCTCTACAGCTCTCCCAACTTCTGCCCGTTAAAACAGCAATCCTGGAAGGGATCCCTTCCACGTTAACGACGGCTTTAGGAGCACCACAACATCCTATTTGCAATCCCTCTGCGATAGTCTGCTTCTCAACAGTTCACACTCGCCTTTGGGATCCGGTTGGTTTTTGGCTACCCTTAGATACCGAGTGTGAATTTGAGGTCATTCCAAGACCATAAAGACATCCTTTATCTCTACTCCTGATCATAGTGCACTGTCAGAACACACCTTCTTCGATATATATATATATATATATATATATATATATATAAATGGAGTCAAATCAATAAACTCCTGGCTGCCAACTAGGTAGCTATGTTATAGATCGAACACTCATCTCTTTCTTCTTGCCCATCAGGAGGGCTGGGTAGGCCACCGAGACTCCCTTAGTAGGCCATTAATAAATAAATTAGCAATAAACAAATAAAATATTTGCTATCGCTGAGTAGGGTATTAAATTAATGATTTTAAAGCCATGATTAATATGTGTTGGAGCTTAGGGACTATAATTATGGAGTCATCAAAGTTGTATTCAACAATTTTTCCAACCCTAGTTTCATAAAGAGAGATCATATTTTGAATGGAAGTTTTAACTTGGTAACTCAGAAATGCAAAAAAAAAAAATAGAATTACAAAATTAATAATTTTATTTGAATCATTAATTAATTATTTGTAATTAAAAAATACATAGTTTCCTAACATATTAAATAAGGTATCAAATTAAAAGATCTCAGCATTATGACTATAGCACATATTATGTGTTGGAACTTTAATAGACTACAATTAAAATTAATGTAGTCTAAAAAATGGTTTTCACAGCCATAACAAACTCCTTAATTGTGTGATGTATCCCACTTAAATTTTTTATTTTCTTTATTTCCTAATAAAAATTTGCCATGCTTAATTTTTTTTTTCATGTATGGTTCATACATATTTAACTTCTATCTGTTTCTATCTACTATCTATATCTGTATCTACTTCTATAAAAAATAAAGAAAAGAACAGGTTTGTCTAAATTCGTTCTAAAAATGATATTTTACTATTAAGAATTTGACTTATGACACATTGAAGATAATGTGCTTAATTATACTGGATGTGGCTTCATTGACTATTGCAATGGTATAAATAAATAGAAATTAGCAATTCTAATATCCTGCCATTTTATATATTAGTTAAAACATTATGGACTTGAAAAAACAAACATTTTTTATTATTTTATTATTCTGCCGGTTCTACCAAACTACACTAACTAAAACTCAGAACAAGATTTAATAGATAATCAGTAGATGACCCTTGATCAATCAAATAATTGCATGCATAGCCAACCAATAAAACATATCAATCCATGAATAATAATGTAATAAAAAAAAAGGCGATCATTTTATAATACTATATTTATTATACAGCTCTATACTACAAACAATTTATTTAAAATATAATTATGAACTAAAGTTTTCATAAATAAATAAAACAGTTTTCTTCTTGATTGGAATAAAAATATTCCATATATACATAAATATTCCAATATTAATCATAATTCCATTAATATCTAGGGATCTTAAACTGTGGGGCACTAGATTCTTCAGGTCTCTTTCTCTTTTGGATAATATTTTGAATTTTATTCCATTCCCGATCCAGCTCCGCTCTCTCATTTTTCTCTTTGTTATGCTTTCTAGCACGTCTGCCGTCGGCCATTTTGACACCGTACTGGAACGCTGCCTTGGGCAGTGCTTCTTTGCTATTCATGTATTGCGAGTATTCCTCCTGTGTATCGAAATCCCACCTTCCGACAGGTCCTTTTTTGTTGCCTTGATCCATTTTGGTGTAATCAACTTCATCATCAGAATCTTCAATCGCATCCTCCATTTCATCCAGACCAGGATAACACTCAGCGTAACCTGTTGGCTCAGCCGCCAAACGAGACAATATCCCTGAATAACATAGAAATAGAAAATTACACTGTGTTGATCAAACATAATATTTTAATATAAACCAAAGAAAAATAATCCAATTTGGAATAAAGACTGATCCTGTTTTGTTTTCAACTGAAGCAACTAAAAACTAATTTTTAATTGAATTAAACGTTTTAGATATACCCCCTTAAAATTTATAATGATGATATGATGAGAGAAGATTTTTCATAATTTCAAAACTAAAAGCAAATTAAAACGATACATATCTAGTCCGATAGGCTAAGGCCTGAGATGTCCCGTGGACCATTTGACAATCATTTGCACACACTGAGTTTGACAATCAGTGAGGGGGTTTATAGGCAAGAGTGATTTTACTTAGGAGTATCAATTGAGGACTGGGAAAGTGGTTTAATTGTGAAGCTTAAAAACTGTGCTCCAATTAATATTGGACAACAATTATCATGAACAACAAAAGTGAGTTTTTTTGATAAAAACATTCATTACTTTTTCAAAATAACATCCAATGTAACTTCATATCCTATCGACTAAGGAATACAATTAATATTCGGCAACATAGGCCACAACAATCATTATGAGTGACAAGGATCCTTATATATTCCTTGAATAGCCGCAAGAAATAATTGATAAAACTCACAATATCCAATTCATTCATTACACAAAAATGACCTAATCATTGGCTGAAACTAAAGAAATTTTCAATATGAAATTAATTTTGTGGTGTTGCCCCACTATCATTTATAATTATCGGCAAAAGAAAAAATATATATGGGCTTGTTTGAGGGACTCGAAGCCAGGAGCCAGGACCTCAATATCACAAATATCTAGTTGGGCTCAACAACTCGGCTAATGTCAGCTTCATGCTCCATGTGTACAATACTTACAGTCACTGTGGAGCTTAGCCAAAAGAGATTCATTTTCAGAAGGTTGTCTGTCTACTTGTGCAGGCTAACTCAGTTGGTAGAGCCCTCGACTAGATATTGGGAAGGGTGAGATATGTGACCTATACCCCCAGTACAGTTTTTCTTTGGCTATTAATTATTGAGATTGTTTTCATTTCAGAAGTGTTCAGCTATATAAGAGGCAGATATGAGATTAAAAGTTTGTTTTCCTGTACTAGAGGGTCAAATGAGAGTAGAATAAACAAAACCTAGGTGAAATCTAGTAACTTTCAGAATTTATAAATAGGGAAGCAGCGTCCCAGGATAGAGATGAGTGGCAGAGGCCAAGACCAACTTCATGGATCTTTTCAGGCGGAGAAATTGACTAATTACTTTTCATACTCGACAGTTAGAATTTCTGTAGTTCCAAATGTAAATTTACAAAAATAATTGAGGCGCTGAACTAGGAAAGGTAGATATCATAAAATGATGATTTTTACAGAGGTCTGAAAGACAGTTTAGCACCCCCCAATTTGAGTGATCTTATCACCAGTGCTATCTATATTTTTTCATTAGTTATATAATGCTAATATTATATATAATTCTAAAAGTAGAAGGGGGTCGAGCAGAACTGTATACCTGCTTTGTTACTTCATGGTCAAGTCACTGATATTTTTAAGTAAGCAACCGCATTCTTTCCAAGACCTCCATCCCAATTCCCGGAACTACCCTTCTCTTATACACATATGTCTCAGCTTTAGCCCCAGTCCAAACTTGTTCTCCAACACTCGTCCCTAAACATCCGACCCAGTATGTAGAAATATAACTCTTAATATTTGTATATACCAGACCAGTGTTTTGCTAGTACTTCATAATAAAGCTTTTCTTTCATTTCTTTTAAAATACTCTCCTCTACAAAGATTATTTAACTATTGATAACGACTAAGCTACTTCCGAACCGTGACTCAATCCTCTTTACAAGCTATTGGCTTTACTTCTTAATACCTTTTCTATAAAAAAATCTAAAAACTCATTTCTTTCACTTACTACATTTTCCATGTCAATGTCTTATTATATTTTAGTTTATATAAAAATAGGCTATCTTAAAACTTAGTAAACAAAAATAATTTAATAATAAATATATATTTCAATACCTGCAGCTCTTGACCCTTTCTTCTCAGTAGGATTAACCTTCTTACTAACTTCTCGTTGAGGACTTTTTTCTTTTTCTGTTTCTTTAAAGTAGTTGGCAACTTTCTTAAAGTCATTGGCTTTGTTTGTAGATGGGATATAGTCCCCAGCATCAGGGAAAATATTTTCTTCTATCTGCAATAATAAATATCATTTAGAAAGGGTAAAACAAAAATAAAGTAAAACTAGATATTTAGCAAAAGTTCAATTACCATTTTATCCTTCTTCTTTGATTTTTTGTGGTGCCTAGGACCTTCTCTCAGATATGACAGGATTTGAGCTAGCTTATTAATGACTATATCATTAGTTGTCAATGTAGTAGTCGATTCAGTATTAGGGACATCAGCAGTACTCCTTAGTAATGTGGTAGGAATATCACTATCAGCCACGTCATCATTCAATTCAACAACATAAGCCATACGACCAGGAAGAAATAGAGGATTGCGTTGAATTTCTTTACCACCAATAACCACTTTATAAACACTTCGACCAAGACGTGTCTTAAAAACCATCTCTTCTCCCTCTTTGGTCTTTTTCTCCTCCTTTGGTTTTGTTACAAGTTTTTCCATTTCCTCTTCTCGTTCTTGTTCCTTCATTATGTTCTCACAGTGTACTTTTTGTAATAGGGCATAATCCAAACCTTTCACCAAATGAGTGTGCTCCATGTCACCTCCCAAGAATTTAGATTCTTGAATCATCTGTCTTCTTCTTTCAGCTGCATCTATTCCTGACTTAATATCTGGAGCAACAGCTCTATAACCGCTGGATGTGGACATAGGGTCATCCACTTGGTAATCTGCATTTGCTCCTTCTCTTCGTTCCCTTGCTCGGTCTCTATATTTTTCTGCAAGTTCTGCCAATTTGTTTTCTTCCTGTTTCTTAAGTTTAGCATAGTAAATTTTCTTCTTCCTTCTTCTTTCGCCTCTGTCATCTTCAACTGATTCATGAGAAGGTTTCTTTTCTAAATTTTCGGTAGCTGGGCTATGGGTTGTAGACACTGGAGTAGATGGTGGAACAGATGACCTTGGTGTCATCAACAAACGACGAAAAGCGTCGTTTGTTAACCTTTGCGGTCCATCATCATCTGTATGTTCGAATTTTGGCATTTTCCTATGTTTCCCTTAACTGCGTTAATAGGAATATAAATTTTAGGACCTGCAGTTTTTTCACCTCTCACTAATAACACTTAATATAAGGAATTTCGTTTTAAACAATTTACTTACTCCTACTTTAAACACACATTATTTAACACTAACTTATCTAAACTGTTGTTAATCTGTAACTCAACAAATCCTCTGCGGAAGTAACCTATTCACTACACTCAAATGTGAACCCGAAACTAACTTGCTCATGGACAGCCAACAACGCGTGGGGTTTCAAGGAGAGTAGCAGGTGCTGCCCTCAAATATCATTCTAAGAACTAAAGACCACGCTATTGTACTTGCATATTCTCCTGGGATGAAAGATTGTTTGACCCTGGCTTTTCCACCAATCAAATTAAAAATTCATTGAACCTAATATAAGCTATAAGATTAAATGAAATATAAGTTTGTTGTGTTGTTTTGTAAGCCAAAAAAATATCGAAACGAATAAGAGTGCAGTCACACTTACTGGAAGTTTGTTCAATACAATGTTAGACCTTTTATCCTTTGATCACTGATCTCTACATTCAGATGTACATTTTTTTTTTTTTTTTTTTTTTTCCCCACCTAAACTTATTTACGCGCTAGCAATACTCTCGTTTAAAACTGAAATTCAGGCTGTCCTATCAGGAATAACCCACTTCTATTTCCGGAAATGAAATAAATTCACTTTACATCTAATTATTTGAACATGACACCTAAATACAGGAGTAAAGCTTACCAAAAACAGCGTAAGTGTATATTCGTGTCCATTTGTTTAACGCTCTATTTCTTCCACATTCAACACGGTGTGAATTAGTGCAAGCATTTAGGCCCAGCAGCATAACATTTTGATTGATTCCAAAGCAGAAAATGTGCTGATAGACGTACGTCATAGAAACGACGCCGGAGATATGTGTGAACCACTGAGATAAATATATCCCCAACCGTTTTCTGTCCACATCATTGCATTAGATTTCTTCCAAATTTCCTTATTGGAAGGTGAGTTCAAGGTAGGAGATTGTAAAAAAATTACCTATTTCTGTTCCCTTTAATTAGCAAGTTTCGTGTTATGAATAAAACATTTTCTATCGCGCTAGCCGGCATGAGTAGTCCAGTGCAGTGAAGATTGCAGAAAATGCGCATCTAAAAGGATTATTTAAAATTTAGGGATACTTAAAGAGATAAAACTTAATGACATTTTATTCAAAAGCTTCACTCTCATGTTGAAAACGAACTTCCATAAACTTTCTTTGAATGGTAGAACCAGGACTGCTTAAAGAAACTATTTTGTGGCAAAGAGTGCCTATAGAAATGAAATTGATTATCCCTCAAAACTATTTGGCTTTATGAGATTCGTTTATGTCTCTAATGTATTTATTCATGGTATCAACAAGTTCATATCAGCCACCAGGTGCTAACTGTTGACAATAACTGGAAGGTTATTAAACTACAAGATATTATTTAATACCTATGCACAGCCTTACTATTATTTATTAGATCTAAAAAAGGACATGTAATGTGAAAATTATTAATGACAAAAATACTTTTTCAACGAACAAATATACCAGAAAGGTTGTTATTGGGCAGATTCCAACCCAAGACCTCCCCAAACCCATTCAGGGGCTCTCTTCCACTAAAGCAACAACAGGGGCTTCTTGCTCGACCTTAAAACCATATTTTAAATTAATATTAAAAAAAAAAAAAATCATCCTAACATGTTAAGTTAACAGTTATTAGACTTATGTGATCAACTCATGACTTATTAAAAAATAGGGTAGCTTTTGTATTTTATACTTTTTTAACGATGAACTGCATAAACTATTGTTAAATTATGTTAAAATCTTAAAAGGAAAATTAATATTACCTTCTAAGATTCAATGAAATGCATATTAAAAAGGCATAATTTACTATCAAAAAAATTAATTTGTGTTTAGAATTTATTTATTAATAATAAGTAAGTGTCAAAATATTTCTAAAACTTAAATGTGAGTCACATAACGTTTTTTGTAGTTTAATTTAAGTATAAATATCAAGACTGATATAGTAGTTTTAAAATATAAACCTGTGATACTACAAACACAACTAAGTCAAAGTTACATGCATAAATCGATAAGTTACATTTCTCTTTTATAGAATTAAATAAATATGACTGATCTGCCCGCCCCTTTCCTGTACTGGTTGGTAGCGCACAAAATCAAAGATGTTCAGCCTAAAAACTAATGATGTTACATAGATATATATGCGAGCATCAGGTAGATAGGATAGAACACTGTCCTGTTACCAGACTTCCAATTCTCTTTACTGTAGAACTTAATTTATTTTACCCATTCTGTTGGTGTTAAAATTTAATTTTTAATGTCTGGAAGCTTGATTTATTTATATTATTATGTATCACTCTTATTTCATGCTATGAAGTTGTACTATAGTGCTATAATTTTATCATTCTGGCAAAAAGTATATATATCATTATCCTAAATAGATATGTTTTCTTGGTATTATCACCTTATATACTGTTTACAGTATACATATATCATCACATGAGGGGTGTGTTATCTAATTTATTTTCTGGACTGACTGGTTTTGCACAACCTACAAATTTGGTACCTACATATAAATGACCATTCTACATAGTCTCTTCGAACTTTAATCTGTACACTGCTACTGCTGCTATACTCAAAACATGGCCTTTTATTTCTATACCACATTTCTCTACTTCCTTACCCTCTACAGCTCTCCCAACTTCTGCCCGTTAAAACAGCAATCCTGGAAGGGATCCCTTCCACGTTAACGACGGCTTTAGGAGCACCACAACATCCTATTTGCAATCCCTCTGCGATAGTCTGCTTCTCAACAGTTCACACTCGCCTTTGGGATCCGGTTGGTTTTTGGCTACCCTTAGATACCGAGTGTGAATTTGAGGTCATTCCAAGACCATAAAGACATCCTTTATCTCTACTCATGATCATAGTGCACTGTCAGAACACACCTTCTTCGATATATATATATATATATATAAATGGAGTCAAATCAATAAACTCCTGGCTGCCAACTAGGTAGCTATGTTATAGATCGAACACTCATCTCTTTCTTCTTGCCCATCAGGAGGGCTGGGTAGGCCACCGAGACTCCCTTAGTAGGCCATTAATAAATAAATTAGCAATAAACAAATAAAATATTTGCTATCGCTGAGTAGGGTATTAAATTAATGATTTTAAAGCCATGATTAATATGTGTTGGAGCTTAGGGACTATAATTATGGAGTCATCAAAGTTGTATTCAACAATTTTTCCAACCCTAGTTTCATAAAGAGAGATCATATTTTGAATGGAAGTTTTAACTTGGTAACTCAGAAATGCAAAAAAAAAAAATAGAATTACAAAATTAATAATTTTATTTGAATCATTAATTAATTATTTGTAATTAAAAAATACATAGTTTCCTAACATATTAAATAAGGTATCAAATTAAAAGATCTCAGCATTATGACTATAGCACATATTATGTGTTGGAACTTTAATAGACTACAATTAAAATTAATGTAGTCTAAAAAATAGTTTTCACAGCCATAACAAACTCCTTAATTGTGTGATATATCCCACTTAAATTTTTTATTTTCTTTATTTCCTAATAAAAATTTGCCATGCTTAATTTTTTTTTTCATGTATGGTTCATACATATTTAACTTCTGTCTGTATCTATCTACTATCTATATCTGTATCTACTTCTATAAAAAATAAATAAAAGAACAGGTTTGTCTAAATTCGTTCTAAAAATGATATTTTACTAATAAGAATTTGACTTATGACACATTGAAGATAATGTGCTTAATTATACTGGATGTGGCTTCATTGACTATTGCAATGGTATAAATAAATAGAAATTAGCAATTCTAATATCCTGCCATTTTATATATTAGTTAAAACATTATGGACTTGAAAAAAAAAACCATTTTTTATTATTTTATTATTCTGCCGGTTCTACCAAACTACACTAACTAAAACTCAGAACAAGATTTAATAGATAATCAGTAGATGACCCTTGATCAATCAAATAATTGCATGCATAGCCAACCAATAAAACATATCAATCCATGAATAATAATGTAATAAAAAAAAAGGCGATCATTTTATAATACTATATTTATTATACAGCTCTATACTACAAACAATTTATTTAAAATATAATTATGAACTAAAGTTTTCATAAATAAATAAAACAGTTTTCTTCTTGATTGGAATAAAAATATTCCATATATACATAAATATTCCAATATTAATCATAATTCCATTAATATCTAGGGATCTTAAACTGTGGGGCACTAGATTCTTCAGGTCTCTTTCTCTTTTGGATAATATTTTGAATTTTATTCCATTCCCGATCCAGCTCCGCTCTCTCATTTTTCTCTTTGTTATGCTTTCTAGCACGTCTGCCGTCGGCCATTTTGACACCGTACTGGAACGCTGCCTTGGGCAGTGCTTCTTTGCTATTCATGTATTGCGAGTATTCCTCCTGTGTATCGAAATCCCACCTTCCGACAGGTCCTTTTTTGTTGCCTTGATCCATTTTGGTGTAATCAACTTCATCATCAGAATCTTCAATCGCATCCTCCATTTCATCCAGACCAGGATAACACTCAGCGTAACCTGTTGGCTCAGCCGCCAAACGAGACAATATCCCTGAATAACATAGAAATAGAAAATTACACTGTGTTGATCAAACATAATATTTTAATATAAACCAAAGAAAAATAATCCAATTTGGAATAAAGACTGATCCTGTTTTGTTTTCAACTGAAGCAACTAAAAACTAATTTTTAATTGAATTAAACGTTTTAGATATACCCCCTTAAAATTTATAATGATGATATGATGAGAGAAGATTTTTCATAATTTCAAAACTAAAAGCAAATTAAAACGATACATATCTAGTCCGATAGGCTAAGGCCTGAGATGTCCCGTGGACCATTTGACAATCATTTGCACACACTGAGTTTGACAATCAGTGAGGGGGTTTATAGGCAAGAGTGATTTTACTTAGGAGTATCAATTGAGGACTGGGAAAGTGGTTTAATTGTGAAGCTTAAAAACTGTGCTCCAATTAATATTGGACAACAATTATCATGAACAACAAAAGTGAGTTTTTTTGATAAAAACATTCATTACTTTTTCAAAATAACATCCAATGTAACTTCATATCCTATCGACTAAGGAATACAATTAATATTCGGCAACATAGGCCACAACAATCATTATGAGTGACAAGGATCCTTATATATTCCTTGAATAGCCGCAAGAAATAATTGATAAAACTCACAATATCCAATTCATTCATTACACAAAAATGACCTAATCATTGGCTGAAACTAAAGAAATTTTCAATAAGAAATTAATTTTGTGGTGTTGCCCCACTATCATTTATAATTATCGGCAAAAGAAAAAATATATATGGGCTTGTTTGAGGGACTCGAAGCCAGGAGCCAGGACCTCAATATCACAAATATCTAGTTGGGCTCAACAACTCGGCTAATGTCAGCTTCATGCTCCATGTGTACAATACTTACAGTCACTGTGGAGCTTAGCCAAAAGAGATTCATTTTCAGAAGGTTGTCTGTCTACTTGTGCAGGCTAACTCAGTTGGTAGAGCCCTCGACTAGATATTGGGAAGGGTGAGATATGTGACCTATACCCCCAGTATAGTTTTTCTTTGGCTATTAATTATTGAGATTGTTTTCATTTCAGAAGTGTTCAGCTATATAAGAGGCAGATATGAGATTAAAAGTTTGTTTTCCTGTACTAGAGGGTCAAATGAGAGTAGAATAAACAAAACCTAGGTGAAATCTAGTAACTTTCAGAATTTATAAATAGGGAAGCAGCGTCCCAGGATAGAGATGAGTGGCAGAGGCCAAGACCAACTTCATGGATCTTTTCAGGCGGAGAAATTGACTAATTACTTTTCATACTCGACAGTTAGAATTTCTGTAGTTCCAAATGTAAATTTACAAAAATAATTGAGGCGCTGAACTAGGAAAGGTAGATATCATAAAATGATGATTTTTACAGAGGTCTAAAAGACAGTTTAGCACCCCCCAATATGAGTGATCTTATCACCAGTGCTATCTATATTTTTTCATTAGTTATATAATGCTAATATTATATATAATTCTAAAAGTAGAAGGGGGTCGAGCAGAACTGTATACCTGCTTTGTTACTTCATGGTCAAGTCACTGATATTTTTAAGTAAGCAACCGCATTCTTTCCAAGACCTCCATCCCAATTCCCGGAACTACCCTTCTCTTATACACATATGTCTCAGCTTTAGCCCCAGTCCAAACTTGTTCTCCAACACTCGTCCCTAAACATCCGACCCAGTATGTAGAAATATAACTCTTAATATTTGTATATACCAGACCAGTGTTTTGCTAGTACTTCATAATAAAGCTTTTCTTTCATTTCTTTTAAAATACTCTCCTCTACAAAGATTATTTAACTATTGATAACGACTAAGCTACTTCCGAACCGTGACTCACTCCTCTTTCCAAGCTATTGGCTTTACTTCTTAATACCTTTTCTATAAAAAAATCTAAAAACTCATTTCTTTCACTTACTACATTTTCCATGTCAATGTCTTATTATATTTTAGTTTATATAAAAATAGGCTATCTTAAAACTTAGTAAACAAAAATAATTTAATAATAAATATATATTTCAATACCTGCAGCTCTTGACCCTTTCTTCTCAGTAGGATTAACCTTCTTACTATTATTATTATTATTATTTTGTTCCGGCATTTGTGCACCGCGGCCTCAGTGAGACCTATTGTGCGCCGTCCATGTCCCTGTCCTATATATGTGACAGGCCCACGGCCCTTGCAAATCTGAGGATACCGAATGGATCGATCAGTTCACATAGTTTGGGGTCTACAATGCGATCACTACCAAAGTGAAGGTATCGCCTTCTAGCTAGGTTATCACAGTCACATATTATATGACGTGCCGTTTCTCCCTCTTTCTTGCAGAATCTGCAGATTGGTGATCCAACTATCCCCAAATTAAAGAGGTGTTTATTTAACCGACAGTGACCTGTATAGAGTCCTGTCACACTTTTGAGTGTCCACCTGTCCATTGATAGAAGTGCTGAGCTTCTTCTCTTACAGGGTCCATCAAGAAACAGTTTCGAGTGTTCCTGTTTCTTAGTTTCTCTCCAAGAGAGTCTTGCCCTGTCCTCTAAAGCTAATTTTATACGCCTTTTAGCGTAGCTGAGGCTGATACCACATATGGGTTCAGGTGCAAGAGGTGTCTGTTCTGAGCCCACCCTTGCAAGGCCATCTGCCTTCTCATTGCCTGTGATGCCTGTGTGTCCTGGCACCCAGTCGAATCTAACCTTATTGGCTAGCGAGAGTGTGTTTAGGTTGTTTTTGCACTCCTCAACCAAATAAGATCTGGTCGTATAGCTTCTCAGGGCGCCAATTGCAGCCTGGCTATCCGTGAAAATTGTGATCAGTCTGTTTCTTACACCCTCCCCAATTAAGGTTTGGGTACAGACATTGATCGCCATCACTTCGGCCTGAAAGACCGAGGTGTGTCTACCTAAAGGAATAGAAATCCCAGATTCTGGTTTATCTTTCCTCCATATGCCGGCCCCTGATCCGTTTTCTGTTAGTGAGCCGTCTGTATAGCAATTAATCCCATTACACAGTTTATGTGGTTTGGTCTTTGTGTTTACCGCACAGTATAAGACATCTGTGTGTTTCTTAACTTGTAGGTCAGAGTGCATTGACAGCACCTCGTCCTCATCAATTCTTCTGAACAAGTTCCCATGCCCCATGTGAGTCATGACTTTGGATCTTGTTCCTGATTTCGCAAGTCTGTAAGCCACGTTCAAGGCTTGCGCTTCTACTTCTATGTGCAGTGGATTCAAGTTCAATAAGACTTCCATTGCAGCAGTAGGAGTTGTACTCATGGCACCAGTAATCATGAGACATGAGAGCCTCTGTAATTTGCCAAGCAAGGTTTTATTTTTACTAATGCTACCTCTGTGCCACCACACCACAGAGGCATAGAGCACCATTGGTCTCACTGCTGCGGTATATAGCCAGAATAACATTCTGGGTTGTAGTCCCCAGGTCCTACCCACAGCCCTTTTACATGCATAGAGGCATCGAAGTGCCTTCATAGTAGTATTCCTGATGTGTTTGGACCAGTCCAATTTACTATCCAGAGTAACCCCTAGATGCTTTACCTCACTACAAATGCTTACCTGTGTCCCCCCTATATAGGGTGGTCTAACTATAGCATTTCTTTTGTTAGTGAAGATACAGAGATTTATCTTCTGGGGATTGATTCCTAAACCATTCTTTTCACACCAATCCCTCAAAAGATCCATCGATGCGGAAAGCAACTCAGAAATGGTTTCTGAGAACTTGCCCCCTATGAGCACAGCAATGTCATCAGCATATCCCTGTGCGTAGAACCCTGCAGAGTTTAGGTTTGTTAACAATCAGTCAACGACCAAACACCACAGTAATGGAGATAACACCCCTCCCTGTGGACATCCTCCTACTGGCTTCATCCACAGTTTGGTTTGTCCCAATTGTGATTGTAAAATCCTATTCTCTAGCATGGTGTTTATCCAGCTAGAGGCTAAGGAACTAATCCCCTTTCTTTCTAAGGCCGATGCCATAGTGTTATAGGGTGTGCGATCAAAGGCACCTTCTATATCAACAAAGATGCCTACCATTATTTCTTTGTGAACTAGGGATCTCTCAATCCTGGAAACCAGGTGGTGGAGAGCAATTTCACATGATTTTCCTGCCTGGTAAGCGAATTGAGCGCTATGGAGCGGTCGTTCTACCAGTATTCCATCCCTAATATGTCTGTCTATGACCTTTTCCAAGGTCTTCATCAAAAAAGAAGTCAGACATATTGGTCTGTAAGACTTGGGTTCGTCATAGGACTCTTTCCCAGGTTTTGGTATGTAACACACTTTTGCCATCCTCCAGCTTACTGGAATATAGCTCAGTGCCAAGCTTCCCTTTAACAAGGTAAGTATAAGGGGCCTAATTACTGGTAGGCCTTTTTGTAGCAAGGCTGGGAAAATCCCATCAGTACCAGGTGATTTGAAGGGAGCAAAAGAATTGATTGCCCACTCCACTCTTGCAGAATTGACAATTTTATTTGCTTCTGCCCAGTTACCCTTGCAACCAGTGTGTTCACAGTTGGTAGGGTCATTATTAATCGTATCCATCAGTCCGCAGCCAGGAAAATGCGCGCGCGCCAGGGCACCGAGGGTTCCCTCCTCAGAATCCGTATAGCCCCCTCCCACCCTGACGGAGCCCAATACTCCCCTGTCAGACTGCTTGGATAAGATCCTATTTACTCTAAACATGGAAGTTGTGTCGTTTATTTCGCTACAAAATTTCTTCCACGCCCTTCTTTTAGCCTTTCTGACTTCTTTGTTATAATCAGTGAGTGCACGTTTATAAGTGTCCCATCTGCCTGATCTTTTGGCCGCGTTAAAGAGTTTACGTGTAAGAGCTCTTAACTTGCCAAGTTTATTGTTCCACCAGGGACAGTTCCTGTTGGATCTAACATTACATACAGTGTTATTATCAGTGTATGACTTAATTATTGCCTCAGTCAATGTTGAGTTTAAATGTTCCAAATGCCAGTTGCTACTCACCACTCTAGGACAGCATTTGACCTCCTCCTCAAGCTGTGTATAGTAGGTTTCCCAGTTTGTAAGTTTGGGATTCCTATACACAGCTTCGGACGTGATGTTACCACTTAGATCAAATCTAATGTATCTATGATCTGAGCATGACTCTTCTTCAGAGACGTGCCAGCCTTTAACCCTTAGGCTTATAGTGCGTGTGCTAAGGGTTATGTCAATGACCTCAGATCTGATTCTATTGTTAAAAGTGGCAATATTGCCTCTGTTTAGAATGTCTAGGTCATTACTAGTTATGTACTCTACTAAACACTCACCTCTCTGGTTGTTGTTCTTGCTCCCCCAGAGCTGATGGTGAGCGTTCGCGTCAAGCGATGCTATAAGCTCGCCCCTTAGGCCAGTCCCTTCCGTTAGCTTACTAAGTGCCTCGGTCGGGACTTCTTCTTCATATGGGAGGTAGACAGATGCAATCGTCAACCTCCCACCTTGATTTCCCTCGTTAAGGGCCATTTGAGCTGCTGCTAAATCTCTAGAACAATATTGCCATAGAGGCAGCATTTTAAGACTGCTCTTATGCAGGATACAGGCTCTGGCACGCGTGGGTACAGAAATAATCTCATACCCACGCATCGCCAGTCCCCCATCCTGCCCTTATACAGGTAAGGTTCTTGTATTAGAATGATATCAATATCCTTACCTCTCACATACTGCTGCAGAACACCACATGCTGCAATACAGTGGTGCAGATTAATTTGCAGCAGCCTTACCACCATGATCAGTGCCCGCCGGCCCCCGGAGGGCCACCCCAAGGCGGACGCCGGGAGACAGCGCCAAACCCAGGCCTCCCCATCACAGAGGGCCCAGACCCAGCGCGCCCCCCAGCCCCCGCCACGGGGCCACCCCCCGCAGCCGCCATAGTCATCGCCTTGGGGCCATCCTTTGGAGTTGGCAAATTCGTCGTAGCGATCCCCTTCGACTCCTCCACCTCGGGATCGCTCCTTGCCTCCTCCACCTTATCAGCCCCTTCCTCTCCTGTACTGCTTTCAGCGGCTTCTTCTTACCCAATACCCTGAGAGCGACCTTAGTGAACCCATAGTTCAGCTTAAGCTTCCGCTTCTCAAGGTATTCCATGCTAGTCTCTGGGGCAGACAGGATCGCAAAGAAGCCATGCTTCTCCACCTTGGTGCCCAGGAGTCTCCATAATCCAATATCAGGTACCCTAGAGTTTTGGGTCCTGATCCTCTTCATGAAATAACCTTCCAGAGGCATTTCTCCTGTAATGAAGGTTCCTACCTTCACGGTTTTATGAAGCTCCTCCACCTTTCCTACGCGGAGCTCCAGATCCCCACTCATGTTAAAATTGGGTACTATAATCGACAACCAGTCCTTGGTCTCCTGGTTGTCGCAGATTATGACACAGGCTCCCACATGTGGGTAAATTCCGCTGAATTCAGCCTGTGTCCCTTTCTCTTCTTCCAGCTGATCGACAAATTTCATCAGCTGGCCCTTCATCTCCTCGCAATTCTCCTTCGTCAGCTGAGTGGACGGATATCCACTAGGGATAATCGCCACCCTGCTTCCTCCGGCAGCAATCGCGTAGGATGCAATGCTAGTATCCCCACCCCTATGCCTCTTTGCCGTAGGCGCAGAGGTACCGGGTGAGGACCTAATCCTTTTCTCTGGAGCGCACCCAGACCCTGCCATATTCCCGGACCCCGAAGGTCCTGGACGTCCGGCCGGATCCTCAGGTGGCCCTCCAGCCAACATTGCCCTCCTCCACTTCTTCCTCTGGGCTCCAGAGAACTTGTGCTTGGAGGTCTCGCCTGCATCCTTGGATGCAGCGTCCCTACCAGGCGCCAAGCTTTCTGGCTCCATTACCAGTCCACTTGCCTCCTCTACAAGCGTCGCAAGCGAGCTCATAGAGGCTTCATCCTCCACTACCTCAGCGCCAAGGTCCATTGAAGGCCCCTGGGCTGAGTCCTCTCCGCTGATCATGCTGACCAGCTCCTCCATGTCTTCATTATTATTTTTATTATTACTTTTACTCATTTTTGTTCCCACGAAAGCGGGGGAAGTTACTCTGCAGGTACTGCCCCCTCTCCCTGCAGAGGGCATTTAATACAATGGGGTGCGCCTGGTGCCCCAAGGGGGTCGATTAAAGACAGTGCATTTTTATACACCCCCTGCCATTCAGCCACAGCTCGAGCTCCTCTACACTTGGCTTGGGTGTTAAGGAGATCTCCACCTGGATTTCATGGGGGAGATCCCGCCTCTGTCGGAGGTGACAGTAGGCGTTGGTAGGGATAGGTCAGACTGGGAGTTCACAAGCAGTGAGTAGGGCACTATTGCTTGATTCCTCCGCTACGAGTAAAGGAGACCCCCGCACCTGTCTCCCTCTCTAGTCTTTCCATTACCCTACCCATTTACCCCCCAACCTTCTTACTAACTTCTCGTTGAGGACTTTTTTCTTTTTCTGTTTCTTTAAAGTAGTTGGCAACTTTCTTAAAGTCATTGGCTTTGTTTGTAGATGGGATATAGTCCCCAGCATCAGGGAAAATATTTTCTTCTATCTGCAATAATAAATATCATTTAGAAAGGGTAAAACAAAAATAAAGTAAAACTAGATATTTAGCAAAAGTTCAATTACCATTTTATCCTTCTTCTTTGATTTTTTGTGGTGCCTAGGACCTTCTCTCAGATATGACAGGATTTGAGCTAGCTTATTAATGACTATATCATTAGTTGTCAATGTAGTAGTCGATTCAGTATTAGGGACATCAGCAGTACTCCTTAGTAATGTGGTAGGAATATCACTATCAGCCACGTCATCATTCAATTCAACAACATAAGCCATACGACCAGGAAGAAATAGAGGATTGCGTTGAATTTCTTTACCACCAATAACCACTTTATAAACACTTCGATCAAGACGTGTCTTAAAAACCATCTCTTCTCCCTCTTTGGTCTTTTTCTCCTCCTTTGGTTTTGTTACAAGTTTTTCCATTTCCTCTTCTCGTTCTTGTTCCTTCATTATGTTCTCACAGTGTACTTTTTGTAATAGGGCATAATCCAAACCTTTCACCAAATGAGTGTGCTCCATGTCACCTCCCAAGAATTTAGATTCTTGAATCATCTGTCTTCTTCTTTCAGCTGCATCTATTCCTGACTTAATATCTGGAGCAACAGCTCTATAACCGCTGGATGTGGACATAGGGTCATCCACTTGGTAATCTGCATTTGCTCCTTCTCTTCGTTCCCTTGCTCGGTCTCTATATTTTTCTGCAAGTTCTGCCAATTTGTTTTCTTCCTGTTTCTTAAGTTTAGCATAGTAAATTTTCTTCTTCCTTCTTCTTTCGCCTCTGTCATCTTCAACTGATTCATGAGAAGGTTTCTTTTCTAAATTTTCGGTAGCTGGGCTATGGGTTGTAGACACTGGAGTAGATGGTGGACGAAAAGCGACGTTTGTTAACCTTTGCGGTCCATCATCATCTGTATGTTCGAATTTTGGCATTTTCCTATGTTTCCCTTAACTGCGTTAATAGGAATATAAATTTTAGGACCTGCAGTTTTTTCACCTCTCACTGATAACACTTAATATAAGGAATTTCGTTTTAAACAATTTACTTACTCCTACTTTAAACACACATTATTTAACACTAACTTATCTAAACTGTTGTTAATCTGTAACTCAACAAATCCTCTGCGGAAGTAACCTATTCACTACACTCAAATGTGAACCCGAAACTAACTTGCTCATGGACAGCCAACAACGCGTGGGGTTTCAAGGAGAGTAGCAGGTGCTGCCCTCAAATATCATTCTAAGAACTAAAGACCACGCTATAGTACTTGCATATTCTCCTGGGATGAAAGATTGTTTGACCCTGGCTTTTCCACCAATCAAAATAATAGAAGTAATACATTCCTGATATTTTGAAAATTCATTGAACCTAATATAAGCTATAAGATTAAATGAAATATAAGTTTGTTGTGTTGTTTTGTAAGCCAAAAAAATATCGAAACGAATAAGAGTGCAGTCACACTTACTGGAAGTTTGTTCAATACAATGTTAGACCTTTTATCCTTTGATCACTGATCTCTACATTCAGAAGTACATTTTTTTTTTTTTTTTTTTTCCCCACCTAAACTTATTTACGCGCTAGCGATACTCTCGTTTAAAACTGAAATTCAGGCTGTCCTATCAGGAATAACCCACTTCTATTTCCGGAAATGAAATAAATTCACTTTACATCTAATTATTTGAACATGACACCTAAATACAGGAGTAAAGCTTACCAAAAACAGCGTAAGTGTATATTCGTGTCCATTTGTTTAACGCTCTATTTCTTCCACATTCAACACGGTGTGAATTAGTGCAAGCATTTAGGCCCAGCAGCATAACATTTTGATTGATTCCAAAGCAGAAAATGTGCTGATAGACGTACGTCATAGAAACGACGCCGGAGATATGTGTGAACCACTGAGATAAATATATCCCCAACCGTTTTCTGTCCACATCATTGCATTAGATTTCTTCCAACTTTCCTTATTGGAAGGTGAGTTCAAGGTAGGAGATTGTAAAAAAATTACCTATTTCTGTTCCCTTTAATTAGCAAGTTTCCTGTTATGAATAAAACATTTTCTATCGCGCTAGCCGGCATGAGTAGTCCAGTGCAGTGAAGATTGCAGAAAATGCGCATCTAAAAGGATTATTTAAAATTTAGGGATACTTAAAGAGATAAAACTTAATGACATTTTATTCAAAAGCTTCACTCTCATGTTGAAAACGAACTTCCATAAACTTTCTTTGAATGGTAGAACCAGGACTGCTTAAAGAAACTAGTTTGTGGCAAAGAGTGCCTATAGAAATGAAATTGATTATCCCTCAAAACTATTTGGCTTTATGAGATTCGTTTATGTCTCTAATGTATTTATTCATGGTATCAACAAGTTCATATCAGCCACCAGGTGCTAACTGTTGACAATAACTGGAAGGTTATTAAACTACAAGATATTATTTAATACCTATGCACAGCCTTACTATTATTTATTAGATCTAAAAAAGGACATGTAATGTGAAAATTATTAATGACAAAAATACTTTTTCAACGAACAAATATACCAGAAAAAAAGCTTTAGAGGACAAGGCAAACCTTTCTTGGAGAGAAACTAAGAAACAGGAACACTCGAAACTGTTTCTTAATGGACCCTGTAAGAGAAGAAGCTCAGCACTTCTATCAATGGACAGGTGGACACTCAAAAGTGTGACAGGACTCTATACAGGTCACTGTCGGTTAAATAAACACCTCTTTAATTTGGGGATAGTGGGATCACCAATCTGCAGATTCTGCAAGAAAGAGGGAGAAACGGCACGTCATATAATATGTGACTGTGATAACTTAGCTAGAAGGCGATACCTTCACTTTGGTAGTGATCGCATTGTAGACCCCAAACTATGTGAACTGATCGATCCATTCAGTATCCTCAGATTTGCAAAGGCCGTGGGCCTGTCACATATATAGGACAGGGACATGGACGGCGCACAATAGGTCTCACTGAGGCCGCGGTGCACAAATGCCGGAACAAATAATAATAATAATAATAATAATATACCAGAAAGGTTGTTATTGTGCAGATTCCAACCCAAGACCTCCCCAAACCCATTCAGGGGCTCTCTTCCACTAAAGCAACAACAGGGGCTTCTTGCTCGACCTTAAAACCATATTTTAAATTAATATTAAAAAAAAAAAAAAAATCATCCTAACATGTTAAGTTAACAGTTATTAGACTTATGTGATCAACTCATGACTTATTAAAAAATAGGGTAGCTTTTGTATTTTATACTTTTTTAACGATGAACTGCATAAACTATTGTTAAATTATGTTAAAATCTTAAAAGGAAAATTAATATTACCTTCTAAGATTCAATGAAATGCATATTAAAAAGGCATAATTTACTATCAAAAAAATTAATTTGTGTTTAGAATTTATTTATTAATAATAAGTAAGTGTCAAAATATTTCTAAAACTTAAATGTGAGTCACATAACGTTTTTTGTAGTTTAATTTAAGTATAAATATCAAGACTGATATAGTAGTTTTAAAATATAAACCTGCGATACTACAAACACAACTAAGTCAAAGTTACATGCATAAATCGATAAGTTACATTTCTCTTTTATAGAATTAAATAAATATGACTGATCTGCCCGCCCCTTTCCTGTACTTGTGGGTATCGCACAAAATCAAAGATGTTCAGCCTAAAAACTTATGATGTTACATAGATATATATGCGAGCATCAGGTAGATAGGATAGAACACTGTCCTGTTACCAGACTTCCAATTCTCTTTACTGTAGAACTTAATTTATTTTACCCATTCTGTTGGTGTTAAAATTTAATTTTTAATGTCTGGAAGCTTGATTTATTTATATTATTATGTATCACTCTTATTTCATGCTATGAAGTTGTACTATAGTACTATAATTGTATCATTCTGGCAAAAAGTATATATATCATTATCCTAAATAGATATGTTTTCTTGGTATTATCACCTTATATACTGTTTACAGTATACATATATAATCACATGAAGGGTGTGTTATCTAATTTATTTTCTGGACTGACTGGTTTTGCACAACCTACAAATTTGGTACCTACATATAAATATATAAGTTGTATTCATCAATTTTTCCAACCCTAGTTTCATAAAGAGAGATCATATTTTGAATGGAAGTTTTAACTTGGTAACTCACAAATGCAAAAAAAAAAAAAAAAATAGAATTACAAAATTAATAATTTTATTTGAATCATTAATTAATTATTTGTAATTAAAAAATACATAGTTTCCTAACATATTAAATAAGGTATCAAATTAAAAGATCTCAGCATTATGACTATAGCACATATTATGTGTTGGAACTTTAATAGACTACAATTAAAATTAATGTAGTCTAAAAAATAGTTTTCACAGCCATAACAAACTCCTTAATTGTGTGATATATCCCACTTAAATTTTTTATTTTCTTTATTTCCTAATAAAAATTTGCCATGCTTAATTTTTTTTTTCATGTATGGTTCATACATATTTAACTTCTGTCTGTATCTATCTACTATCTATATCTGTATCTACTTCTATAAAAAATAAATAAAAGAACAGGTTTGTCTAAATTCGTTCTAAAAATGATATTTTACTATTAAGAATTTGACTTATGACACATTGAAGATAATGTGCTTAATTATACTGGATGTGGCTTCATTGACTATTGCAATGGTATAAATAAATAGAAATTAGCAATTCTAATATCCTGCCATTTAATATATAAAATATAAAGATGACCCTTGATCAATCAAATAATTGCATGCATAGCCAACCAATAAAACATATCAATCCATGAATAATAATGTAATAAAAAAAAAGGCGATCATTTTATAATACTATATTTATTATACAGCTCTATACTACAAACAATTTATTTAAAATATAATTATGAACTAAAGTTTTCATAAATAAATAAAACAGTTTTCTTCTTGATTGGAATAAAAATATTCCATATATACATAAATATTCCAATATTAATCATAATTCCATTAATATCTAGGGATCTTAAACTGTGGGGCACTAGATTCTTCAGGTCTCTTTCTCTTTTGGATAATATTTTGAATTTTATTCCATTCCCGATCCAGCTCCGCTCTCTCATTTTTCTCTTTGTTATGCTTTCTAGCACGTCTGCCGTCGGCCATTTTGACACCGTACTGGAACGCTGCCTTGGGCAGTGCTTCTTTGCTATTCATGTATTGCGAGTATTCCTCCTGTGTATCGAAATCCCACCTTCCGACAGGTCCTTTTTTGTTGCCTTGATCCATTTTGGTGTAATCAACTTCATCATCAGAATCTTCAATCGCATCCTCCATTTCATCCAGACCAGGATAACACTCAGCGTAACCTGTTGGCTCAGCCGCCAAACGAGACAATATCCCTGAATAACATAGAAATAGAAAATTACACTGTGTTGATCAAACATAATATTTTAATATAAACCAAAGAAAAATAATCCAATTTGGAATAAAGACTGATCCTGTTTTGTTTTCAACTGAAGCAACTAAAAACTAATTTTTAATTGAATTAAACATTTTAGATATACCCCCTTAAAATTTATAATGATGATATGATGAGAGAAGATTTTTCATAATTTCAAAACTAAAAGCAAATTAAAACGATACATATCTAGTCCGATAGGCTAAGGCCTGAGATGTCCCGTGGACCATTTGACAATCATTTGCACACACTGAGTTTGACAATCAGTGAGGGGGTTTATAGGCAAGAGTGATTTTACTTAGGAGTATCAATTGAGGACTGGGAAAGTGGTTTAATTGTGAAGCTTAAAAACTGTGCTCCAATTAATATTGGACAACAATTATCATGAACAACAAAAGTGAGTTTTTTTGATAAAAACATTCATTACTTTTTCAAAATAACATCCAATGTAACTTCATATCCTATCGACTAAGGAATACAATTAATATTCGGCAACATAGGCCACAACAATCATTATGAGTGACAAGGATCCTTATATATTCCTTGAATAGCCGCAAGAAATAATTGATAAAACTCACAATATCCAATTCATTCATTACACAAAAATGACCTAATCATTGGCTGAAACTAAAGAAATTTTCAATAAGAAATTAATTTTGTGGTGTTGCCCCACTATCATTTATAATTATCGGCAAAAGAAAAAATATATATGGGCTTGTTTGAGGGACTCGAAGCCAGGAGCCAGGACCTCAATATCACAAATATCTAGTTGGGCTCAACAACTCGGCTAATGTCAGCTTCATGCTCCATGTGTACAATACTTACAGTCACTGTGGAGCTTAGCCAAAAGAGATTCATTTTCAGAAGGTTGTCTGTCTACTTGTGCAGGCTAACTCAGTTGGTAGAGCCCTCGACTAGATATTGGGAAGGGTGAGATATGTGACCTATACCCCCAGTACAGTTTTTCTTTGGCTATTAATTATTGAGATTGTTTTCATTTCAGAAGTGTTCAGCTATATAAGAGGCAGATATGAGATTAAAAGTTTGTTTTCCTGTACTAGAGGGTCAAATGAGAGTAGAATAAACAAAACCTAGGTGAAATCTAGTAACTTTCAGAATTTATAAATAGGGAAGCAGCGTCCCAGGATAGAGATGAGTGGCAGAGGCCAAGACCAACTTCATGGATCTTTTCAGGCGGAGAAATTGACTAATTACTTTTCATACTCGACAGTTAGAATTTCTGTAGTTCCAAATGTAAATTTACAAAAATAATTGAGGCGCTGAACTAGGAAAGGTAGATATCATAAAATGATGATTTTTACAGAGGTCTGAAAGACAGTTTAGCACCCCCCAATTTGAGTGATCTTATCACCAGTGCTATCTATATTTTTTCATTAGTTATATAATGCTAATATTATATATAATTCTAAAAGTAGAAGGGGGTCGAGCAGAACTGTATACCTGCTTTGTTACTTCATGGTCAAGTCACTGATATTTTTAAGTAAGCAACCGCATTCTTTCCAAGACCTCCATCCCAATTCCCGGAACTACCCTTCTCTTATACACATATGTCTCAGCTTTAGCCCCAGTCCAAACTTGTTCTCCAACACTCGTCCCTAAACATCCGACCCAGTATGTAGAAATATAACTCTTAATATTTGTATATACCAGACCAGTGTTTTGCTAGTACTTCATAATAAAGCTTTTCTTTCATTTCTTTTAAAATACTCTCCTCTACAAAGATTATTTAACTATTGATAACGACTAAGCTACTTCCGAACCGTGACTCACTCCTCTTTCCAAGCTATTGGCTTTACTTCTTAATACCTTTTCTATAAAAAAATCTAAAAACTCATTTCTTTCACTTACTACATTTTCCATGTCAATGTCTTATTATATTTTAGTTTATATAAAAATAGGCTATCTTAAAACTTAGTAAACAAAAATAATTTAATAATAAATATATATTTCAATACCTGCAGCTCTTGACCCTTTCTTCTCAGTAGGATTAACCTTCTTACTAACTTCTCGTTGAGGACTTTTTTCTTTTTCTGTTTCTTTAAAGTAGTTGGCAACTTTCTTAAAGTCATTGGCTTTGTTTGTAGATGGGATATAGTCCCCAGCATCAGGGAAAATATTTTCTTCTATCTGCAATAATAAATATCATTTAGAAAGGGTAAAACAAAAATAAAGTAAAACTAGATATTTAGCAAAAGTTCAATTACCATTTTATCCTTCTTCTTTGATTTTTTGTGGTGCCTAGGACCTTCTCTCAGATATGACAGGATTTGAGCTAGCTTATTAATGACTATATCATTAGTTGTCAATGTAGTAGTCGATTCAGTATTAGGGACATCAGCAGTACTCCTTAGTAATGTGGTAGGAATATCACTATCAGCCACGTCATCATTCAATTCAACAACATAAGCCATACGACCAGGAAGAAATAGAGGATTGCGTTGAATTTCTTTACCACCAATAACCACTTTATAAACACTTCGATCAAGACGTGTCTTAAAAACCATCTCTTCTCCCTCTTTGGTCTTTTTCTCCTCCTTTGGTTTTGTTACAAGTTTTTCCATTTCCTCTTCTCGTTCTTGTTCCTTCATTATGTTCTCACAGTGTACTTTTTGTAATAGGGCATAATCCAAACCTTTCACCAAATGAGTGTGCTCCATGTCACCTCCCAAGAATTTAGATTCTTGAATCATCTGTCTTCTTCTTTCAGCTGCATCTATTCCTGACTTAATATCTGGAGCAACAGCTCTATAACCGCTGGATGTGGACATAGGGTCATCCACTTGGTAATCTGCATTTACTCCTTCTCTTCGTTCCCTTGCTCGGTCTCTATATTTTTCTGCAAGTTCTGCCAATTTGTTTTCTTCCTGTTTCTTAAGTTTAGCATAGTAAATTTTCTTCTTCCTTCTTCTTTCGCCTCTGTCATCTTCAACTGATTCATGAGAAGGTTTCTTTTCTAAATTTTCGGTAGCTGGGCTATGGGTTGTAGACACTGGAGTAGATGGTGGAACAGATGACCTTGGTGTCATCAACAAACGACGAAAAGCGTCGTTTGTTAACCTTTGCGGTCCATCATCATCTGTATGTTCGAATTTTGGCATTTTCCTATGTTTCCCTTAACTGCGTTAATAGGAATATAAATTTTAGGACCTACAGTTTTTTCACCTCTCACTGATAACACTTAATATAAGGAATTTCGTTTTAAACAATTTACTTACTCCTACTTTAAACACACATTATTTAACACTAACTTATCTAAACTGTTGTTAATCTGTAACTCAACAAATCCTCTGCGGAAGTAACCTATTCACTACACTCAAATGTGAACCCGAAACTAACTTGCTCATGGACAGCCAACAACGCGTGGGGTTTCAAGGAGAGTAGCAGGTGCTGCCCTCAAATATCATTCTAAGAACTAAAGACCACGCTATAGTACTTGCATATTCTCCTGGGATGAAAGATTGTTTGACCCTGGCTTTTCCACCAATCAAATTAAAAATTCATTGAACCTAATATAAGCTATAAGATTAAATGAAATATAAGTTTGTTGTGTTGTTTTGTAAGCCAAAAAAATATCGAAACGAATAAGAGTGCAGTCACACTTACTGGAAGTTTGTTCAATACAATGTTAGACCTTTTATCCTTTGATCACTGATCTCTACATTCAGATGTACATTTTTTTTTTTTTTTTTTTTCCCCACCTAAACTTATTTACGCGCTAGCGATACTCTCGTTTAAAACTGAAATTCAGGCTGTCCTATCAGGAATAACCCACTTCTATTTCCGGAAATGAAATAAATTCACTTTACATCTAATTATTTGAAAATGACACCTAAATACAGGAGTAAAGCTTACCAAAAACAGCGTAAGTGTATATTCGTGTCCATTTGTTTAACGCTCTATTTCTTCCACATTCAACACGGTGTGAATTAGTGCAAGCATTTAGGCCCAGCAGCATAACATTTTGATTGATTCCAAAGCAGAAAATGTGCTGATAGACGTACGTCATAGAAACGACGCCGGAGATATGTGTGAACCACTGAGATAAATATATCCCCAACCGTTTTCTGTCCACATCATTGCATTAGATTTCTTCCAAATTTCCTTATTGGAAGGTGAGTTCAAGGTAGGAGATTGTAAAAAAATTACCTATTTCTGTTCCCTTTAATTAGCAAGTTTCGTGTTATGAATAAAACATTTTCTATCGCGCTAGCCGGCATGAGTAGTCCAGTGCAGTGAAGATTGCAGAAAATGCGCATCTAAAAGGATTATTTAAAATTTAGGGATACTTAAAGAGATAAAACTTAATGACATTTTATTCAAAAGCTTCACTCTCATGTTGAAAACGAACTTCCATAAACTTTCTTTGAATGGTAGAACCAGGACTGCTTAAAGAAACTATTTTGTGGCAAAGAGTGCCTATAGAAATGAAATTGATTATCCCTCAAAACTATTTGGCTTTATGAGATTCGTTTATGTCTCTAATGTATTTATTCATGGTATCAACAAGTTCATATCAGCCACCAGGTGCTAACTGTTGACAATAACTGGAAGGTTATTAAACTACAAGATATTATTTAATACCTATGCACAGCCTTACTTTTATTTATTAGATCTAAAAAAGGACATGTAATGTGAAAATTATTAATGACAAAAATACTTTTTCAACGAACAAATATACCAGAAAAAAAGCTTTAGAGGACAAGGCAAACCTTTCTTGGAGAGAAAGTAAGAAACAGGAACACTCGAAACTGTTTCTTAATGGACCCTGTAAGAGAAGAAGCTCAGCCCTTCTATCAATGGACAGGTGGACACTCAAAAGTGTGACAGGACTCTATACAGGTCACTGTCGGTTAAATAAACACCTCTTTAATTTGGGGATAGTGGGATCACCAATCTGCAGATTCTGCAAGAAAGAGGGAGAAACGGCATGTCATATAATATGTGACTGTGATAACTTAGCTAGAAGGCGATACCTTCACTTTGGTAGTGATCGCATTGTAGACCCCAAACTATGTGAACTGATCGATCCATTCAGTATCCTCAGATTTGCAAAGGCCGTGGGCCTGTCACATATATAGGACAACAGGGACATGGCGGCGCACAATAGGTCTCACTGAGGCCGCGGTGCACAAATGCCGGAACAAATAATAATAATAATAATATACCAGAAAGGTTGTTATTGTGCAGATTCCAACCCAAGACCTCCCCAAACCCATTCAGGGGCTCTCTTCCACTAAAGCAACAACAGGGGCTTCTTGCTCGACCTTAAAACCATATTTTAAATTAATATTAAAAAAAAAAAAAAAATCATCCTAACATGTTAAGTTAACAGTTATTAGACTTATGTGATCAACTCATGACTTATTAAAAAATAGGGTAGCTTTTGTATTTTATACTTTTTTAACGATGAACTGCATAAACTATTGTTAAATTATGTTAAAATCTTAAAAGGAAAATTAATATTACCTTCTAAGATTCAATGAAATGCATATTAAAAAGGCATAATTTACTATCAAAAAAATTAATTTGTGTTTAGAATTTATTTATTAATAATAAGTAAGTGTCAAAATATTTCTAAAACTTAAATGTGAGTCACATAACGTTTTTTGTAGTTTAATTTAAGTATAAATATCAAGACTGATATAGTAGTTTTAAAATATAAACCTGCGATACTACAAACACAACTAAGTCAAAGTTACATGCATAAATCGATAAGTTACATTTCTCTTTTATAGAATTAAATAAATATGACTGATCTGCCCGCCCCTTTCCTGTACTTGTGGGTATCGCACAAAATCAAAGATGTTCAGCCTAAAAACTTATGATGTTACATAGATATATATGCGAGCATCAGGTAGATAGGATAGAACACTGTCCTGTTACCAGACTTCCAATTCTCTTTACTGTAGAACTTAATTTATTTTACCCATTCTGTTGGTGTTAAAATTTAATTTTTAATGTCTGGAAGCTTGATTTATTTATATTATTATGTATCACTCTTATTTCATGCTATGAAGTTGTACTATAGTACTATAATTGTATCATTCTGGCAAAAAGTATATATATCATTATCCTAAATAGATATGTTTTCTTGGTATTATCACCTTATATACTGTTTACAGTATACATATATCATCACATGAAGGGTGTGTTATCTAATTTATTTTCTGGACTGACTGGTTTTGCACAACCTACAAATTTGGTACCTACATATAAATGACCATTCTACATAGTCTCTTCGAACTTTAATCTGTACACTGCTACTGCTGCTATACTCAAAACATGGCCTTTTATTTCTATACCACATTTCTCTACTTCCTTACCCTCTACAGCTCTCCCAACTTCTGCCCGTTAAAACAGCAATCCTGGAAGGGATCCCTTCCACGTTAACGACGGCTTTAGGAGCACCACAACATCCTATTTGCAATCCCTCTGCGATAGTCTGCTTCTCAACAGTTCACACTCGCCTTTGGGATCCGGTTGGTTTTTGGCTACCCTTAGATACCGAGTGTGAATTTGAGGTCATTCCAAGACCATAAAGACATCCTTTATCTCTACTCCTGATCATAGTGCACTGTCAGAACACACCTTCTTCGATATATATATAAATGGAGTCAAATCAATAAACTCCTGGCTGCCAACTAGGTAGCTATGTTATAGATCGAACACTCATCTCTTTCTTCTTGCCCATCAGGAGGGCTGGGTAGGCCACCGAGACTCCCTTAGTAGGCCATTAATAAATAAATTAGCAATAAACAAATAAAATATTTGCTATCGCTGAGTAGGGTATTAAATTAATGATTTTAAAGCCATGATTAATATGTGTTGGAGCTTAGGGACTATAATTATGGAGTCATCAAAGTTGTATTCAACAATTTTTCCAACCCTAGTTTCATAAAGAGAGATCATATTTTGAATGGAAGTTTTAACTTGGTAACTCAGAAATGCAAAAAAAAAAAAATAGAATTACAAAATTAATAATTTTATTTGAATCATTAATTAATTATTTGTAATTAAAAAATACATAGTTTCCTAACATATTAAATAAGGTATCAAATTAAAAGATCTCAGCATTATGACTATAGCACATATTATGTGTTGGAACTTTAATAGACTACAATTAAAATTAATGTAGTCTAAAAAATGGTTTTCACAGCCATAACAAACTCCTTAATTGTGTGATGTATCCCACTTAAATTTTTTATTTTCTTTATTTCCTAATAAAAATTTGCCATGCTTAATTTTTTTTTTCATGTATGGTTCATACATATTTAACTTCTATCTGTTTCTATCTACTATCTATATCTGTATCTACTTCTATAAAAAATAAAGAAAAGAACAGGTTTGTCTAAATTCGTTCTAAAAATGATATTTTACTATTAAGAATTTGACTTATGACACATTGAAGATAATGTGCTTAATTATACTGGATGTGGCTTCATTGACTATTGCAATGGTATAAATAAATAGAAATTAGCAATTCTAATATCCTGCCATTTTATATATTAGTTAAAACATTATGGACTTGAAAAAACAAACATTTTTTATTATTTTATTATTCTGCCGGTTCTACCAAACTACACTAACTAAAACTCAGAACAAGATTTAATAGATAATCAGTAGATGACCCTTGATCAATCAAATAATTGCATGCATAGCCAACCAATAAAACATATCAATCCATGAATAATAATGTAATAAAAAAAAAGGCGATCATTTTATAATACTATATTTATTATACAGCTCTATACTACAAACTAACAACAATTTATTTAAAATATAATTATGAACTAAAGTTTTCATAAATAAATAAAACAGTTTTCTTCTTGATTGGAATAAAAATATTCCATATATACATAAATATTCCCATATTAATCATAATTCCATTAATATCTAGGGATCTTAAACTGTGGGGCACTAGATTCTTCAGGTCTCTTTCTCTTTTGGATAATATTTTTAATTTTATTCCATTCCCGATCCAGCTCCGCTCTCTCATTTTTCTCTTTGTTATGCTTTCTAGCACGTCTGCCGTCGGCCATTTTGACACCGTACTGGAACGCTGCCTTGGGCAGTGCTTCTTTGCTATTCATGTATTGCGAGTATTCCTCCTGTGTATCGAAATCCCACCTTCCGACAGGTCCTTTTTTGTTGCCTTGATCCATTTTGGTGTAATCAACTTCATCATCAGAATCTTCAATCGCATCCTCCATTTCATCCAGACCAGGATAACACTCAGCGTAACCTGTTGGCTCAGCCGCCAAACGAGACAATATCCCTGAATAACATAGAAATAGAAAATTACACTGTGTTGATCAAACATAATATTTTAATATAAACCAAAGAAAAATAATCCAATTTGGAATAAAGACTGATCCTGTTTTGTTTTCAACTGAAGCAACTAAAAACTAATTTTTAATTGAATTAAACGTTTTAGATATACCCCCTTAAAATTTATAATGATGATATGATGAGAGAAGATTTTTCATAATTTCAAAACTAAAAGCAAATTAAAACGATACATATCTAGTCCGATAGGCTAAGGCCTGAGATGTCCCGTGGACCATTTGACAATCATTTGCACACACTGAGTTTGACAATCAGTGAGGGGGTTTATAGGCAAGAGTGATTTTACTTAGGAGTATCAATTGAGGACTGGGAAAGTGGTTTAATTGTGAAGCTTAAAAACTGTACTCCAATTAATATTGGACAACAATTATCATGAACAACAAAAGTGAGTTTTTTTGATAAAAACATTCATTACTTTTTCAAAATAACATCCAATGTAACTTCATATCCTATCGACTAAGGAATACAATTAATATTCGGCAACATAGGCCACAACAATCATTATGAGTGACAAGGATCCTTATATATTCCTTGAATAGCCGCAAGAAATAATTGATAAAACTCACAATATCCAATTCATTCATTACACAAAAATGACCTAATCATTGGCTGAAACTAAAGAAATTTTCAATAAGAAATTAATTTTGTGGTGTTGCCCCACTATCATTTATAATTATCGGCAAAAGAAAAAATATATATGGGCTTGTTTGAGGGACTCGAAGCCAGGAGCCCGGACCTCAATATCACAAATATCTAGTTGGGCTCAACAACTCGGCTAATGTCAGCTTCATGCTCCATGTGTACAATACTTACAGTCACTGTGGAGCTTAGCCAAAAGAGATTCATTTTCAGAAGGTTGTCTGTCTACTTGTGCAGGCTAACTCAGTTGGTAGAGCCCTCGACTAGATATTGGGAAGGGTGAGATATGTGACCTATACCCCCAGTATAGTTTTTCTTTGGCTATTAATTATTGAGATTGTTTTCATTTCAGAAGTGTTCAGCTATATAAGAGGCAGATATGAGATTAAAAGTTTGTTTTCCTGTACTAGAGGGTCAAATGAGAGTAGAATAAACAAAACCTAGGTGAAATCTAGTAACTTTCAGAATTTATAAATAGGGAAGCAGCGTCCCAGGATAGAGATGAGTGGCAGAGGCCAAGACCAACTTCATGGATCTTTTCAGGCGGAGAAATTGACTAATTACTTTTCATACTCGACAGTTAGAATTTCTGTAGTTCCAAATGTAAATTTACAAAAATAATTGAGGCGCTGAACTAGGAAAGGTAGATATCATAAAATGATGATTTTTACAGAGGTCTGAAAGACAGTTTAGCACCCCCCAATTTGAGTGATCTTATCACCAGTGCTATCTATATTTTTTCATTAGTTATATAATGCTAATATTATATATAATTCTAAAAGTAGAAGGGGGTCGAGCAGAACTGTATACCTGCTTTGTTACTTCATGGTCAAGTCACTGATATTTTTAAGTAAGCAACCGCATTCTTTCCAAGACCTCCATCCCAATTTCCGGAACTACCCTTCTCTTATACACATATGTCTCAGCTTTAGCCCCAGTCCAAACTTGTTCTCCAACACTCGTCCCTAAACATCCGACCCAGTATGTAGAAATATAACTCTTAATATTTGTATATACCAGACCAGTGTTTTGCTAGTACTTCATAATAAAGCTTTTCTTTCATTTCTTTTAAAATACTCTCCTCTACAAAGATTATTTAACTATTGATAACGACTAAGCTACTTCCGAACCGTGACTCAATCCTCTTTCCAAGCTATTGGCTTTACTTCTTAATACCTTTTCTATAAAAAAATCTAAAAACTCATTTCTTTCACTTACTACATTTTCCATGTCAATGTCTTATTATATTTTAGTTTATATAAAAATAGGCTATCTTAAAACTTAGTAAACAAAAATAATTTAATAATAAATATATATTTCAATACCTTCAGCTCTTGACCCTTTCTTCTCAGTAGGATTAACCTTCTTACTAACTTCTCGTTGAGGACTTTTTTCTTTTTCTGTTTCTTTAAAGTAGTTGGCAACTTTCTTAAAGTCATTGGCTTTGTTTGTAGATGGGATATAGTCCCCAGCATCAGGGAAAATATTTTCTTCTATCTGCAATAATAAATATCATTTAGAAAGGGTAAAACAAAAATAAAGTAAAACTAGATATTTAGCAAAAGTTCAATTACCATTTTATCCTTCTTCTTTGATTTTTTGTGGTGCCTAGGACCTTCTCTCAGATATGACAGGATTTGAGCTAGCTTATTAATGACTATATCATTAGTTGTCAATGTAGTAGTCGATTCAGTATTAGGGACATCAGCAGTACTCCTTAGTAATGTGGTAGGAATATCACTATCAGCCACGTCATCATTCAATTCAACAACATAAGCCATACGACCAGGAAGAAATAGAGGATTGCGTTGAATTTCTTTACCACCAATAACCACTTTATAAACACTTTGACCAAGACGTGTCTTAAAAACCATCTCTTCTCCCTCTTTGGTCTTTTTCTCCTCCTTTGGTTTTGTTACAAGTTTTTCCATTTCCTCTTCTCGTTCTTGTTCCTTCATTATGTTCTCACAGTGTACTTTTTGTAATAGGGCATAATCCAAACCTTTCACCAAATGAGTGTGCTCCATGTCACCTCCCAAGAATTTAGATTCTTGAATCATCTGTCTTCTTCTTTCAGCTGCATCTATTCCTGACTTAATATCTGGAGCAACAGCTCTATAACCGCTGGATGTGGACATAGGGTCATCCACTTGGTAATCTGCATTTGCTCCTTCTCTTCGTTCCCTTGCTCGGTCTCTATATTTTTCTGCAAGTTCTGCCAATTTGTTTTCTTCCTGTTTCTTAAGTTTAGCATAGTAAATTTTCTTCTTCCTTCTTCTTTCGCCTCTGTCATCTTCAACTGATTCATGAGAAGGTTTCTTTTCTAAATTTTCGGTAGCTGGGCTATGGGTTGTAGACACTGGAGTAGATGGTGGAACAGATGACCTTGGTGTCATCAACAAACGACGAAAAGCGTCGTTTGTTAACCTTTGCGGTCCATCATCATCTGTATGTTCGAATTTTGGCATTTTCCTATGTTTCCCTTAACTGCGTTAATAGGAATATAAATTTTAGGACCTGCAGTTTTTTCACCTCTCACTAATAACACTTAATATAAGGAATTTCGTTTTAAACAATTTACTTACTCCTACTTTAAACACACATTATTTAACACTAACTTATCTAAACTGTTGTTAATCTGTAACTCAACAAATCCTCTGCGGAAGTAACCTATTCACTACACTCAAATGTGAACCCGAAACTAACTTGCTCATGGACAGCCAACAACGCGTGGGGTTTCAAGGAGAGTAGCAGGTGCTGCCCTCAAATATCATTCTAAGAACTAAAGACCACGCTATTGTACTTGCATATTCTCCTGGGATGAAAGATTGTTTGACCCTGGCTTTTCCACCAATCAAATTAAAAATTCATTGAACCTAATATAAGCTATAAGATTAAATGAAATATAAGTTTGTTGTGTTGTTTTGTAAGCCAAAAAAATATCGAAACGAATAAGAGTGCAGTCACACTTACTGGAAGTTTGTTCAATACAATGTTAGACCTTTTATCCTTTGATCACTGATCTCTACATTCAGATGTACATTTTTTTTTTTTTTTTTTTTCCCCACCTAAACTTATTTACGCGCTAGCGATACTCTCGTTTAAAACTGAAATTCAGGCTGTCCTATCAGGAATAACCCACTTCTATTTCCGGAAATGAAATAAATTCACTTTACATCTAATTATTTGAACATGACACCTAAATACAGGAGTAAAGCTTACCAAAAACAGCGTAAGTGTATATTCGTGTCCATTTGTTTAACGCTCTATTTCTTCCACATTCAACACGGTGTGAATTAGTGCAAGCATTTAGGCCCAGCAGCATAACATTTTGATTGATTCCAAAGCAGAAAATGTGCTGATAGACGTACGTCATAGAAACGACGCCGGAGATATGTGTGAACCACTGAGATAAATATATCCCCAACCGTTTTCTGTCCACATCATTGCATTAGATTTCTTCCAAATTTCCTTATTGGAAGGTGAGTTCAAGGTAGGAGATTGTAAAAAAATTACCTATTTCTGTTCCCTTTAATTAGCAAGTTTCGTGTTATGAATAAAACATTTTCTATCGCGCTAGCCGGCATGAGTAGTCCAGTGCAGTGAAGATTGCAGAAAATGCGCATCTAAAAGGATTATTTAAAATTTAGGGATACTTAAAGAGATAAAACTTAATGACATTTTATTCAAAAGCTTCACTCTCATGTTGAAAACGAACTTCCATAAACTTTCTTTGAATGGTAGAACCAGGACTGCTTAAAGAAACTATTTTGTGGCAAAGAGTGCCTATAGAAATGAAATTGATTATCCCTCAAAACTATTTGGCTTTATGAGATTCGTTTATGTCTCTAATGTATTTATTCATGGTATCAACAAGTTCATATCAGCCACCAGGTGCTAACTGTTGACAATAACTGGAAGGTTATTAAACTACAAGATATTATTTAATACCTATGCACAGCTTTACTTTTATTTATTAGATCTAAAAAAGGACATGTAATGTGAAAATTATTAATGACAAAAATACTTTTTCAACGAACAAATATACCAGAAAAAAAGCTTTAGAGGACAAGGCAAACCTTTCTTGGAGAGAAACTAAGAAACAGGAACACTCGAAACTGTTTCTTAATGGACCCTGTAAGAGAAGAAACTCAGCCCTTCTATCAATGGACATGTGGACACTCAAAAGTGTGACAGGACTCTATACAGGTCACTGTCGGTTAAATAAACACCTCTTTAATTTGGGGATAGTGGGATCACCAATCTGCAGATTCTGCAAGAAAGAGGGAGAAACGGCATGTCATATAATATGTGACTGTGATAACTTAGCTAGAAGGCGATACCTTCACTTTGGTAGTGATCGCATTGTAGACCCCAAACTATGTGAACTGATCGATCCATTCAGTATCCTCAGATTTGCAAAGGCCGTGGGCCTGTCACATATATAGGACAACAGGGACATGGCGGCGCACAATAGGTCTCACTGAGGCCGCGGTGCACAAATGCCGGAACAAATAATAATAATAATAATATACCAGAAAGGTTGTTATTGTGCAGATTCCAACCCAAGACCTCCCCAAACCCATTCAGGGGCTCTCTTCCACTAAAGCAACAACAGGGGCTTCTTGCTCGACCTTAAAACCATATTTTAAATTAATATTAAAAAAAAAAAAATCATCCTAACATGTTAAGTTAACAGTTATTAGACTTATGTGATCAACTCATGACTTATTAAAAAATAGGGTAGCTTTTGTATTTTATACTTTTTTAACGATGAACTGCATAAACTATTGTTAAATTATGTTAAAATCTTAAAAGGAAAATTAATATTACCTTCTAAGATTCAATGAAATGCATATTAAAAAGGCATAATTTACTATCAAAAAAATTAATTTGTGTTTAGAATTTATTTATTAATAATAAGTAAGTGTCAAAATATTTCTAAAACTTAAATGTGAGTCACATAACGTTTTTTGTAGTTTAATTTAAGTATAAATATCAAGACTGATATAGTAGTTTTAAAATATAAACCTGCGATACTACAAACACAACTAAGTCAAAGTTACATGCATAAATCGATAAGTTACATTTCTCTTTTATAGAATTAAATAAATATGACTGATCTGCCCGCCCCTTTCCTGTACTTGTGGGTATCGCACAAAATCAAAGATGTTCAGCCTAAAAACTTATGATGTTACATAGATATATATGCGAGCATCAGGTAGATAGGATAGAACACTGTCCTGTTACCAGACTTCCAATTCTCTTTACTGTAGAACTTAATTTATTTTACCCATTCTGTTGGTGTTAAAATTTAATTTTTAATGTCTGGAAGCTTGATTTATTTATATTATTATGTATCACTCTTATTTCATGCTATGAAGTTGTACTATAGTACTATAATTGTATCATTCTGGCAAAAAGTATATATATCATTATCCTAAATAGATATGTTTTCTTGGTATTATCACCTTATATACTGTTTACAGTATACATATATCATCACATGAAGGGTGTGTTATCTAATTTATTTTCTGGACTGACTGGTTTTGCACAACCTACAAATTTGGTACCTACATATAAATGACCATTCTACATAGTCTCTTCGAACTTTAATCTGTACACTGCTACTGCTGCTATACTCAAAACATGGCCTTTTATTTCTATACCACATTTCTCTACTTCCTTACCCTCTACAGCTCTCCCAACTTCTGCCCGTTAAAACAGCAATCCTGGAAGGGATCCCTTCCACGTTAACGACGGCTTTAGGAGCACCACAACATCCTATTTGCAATCCCTCTGCGATAGTCTGCTTCTCAACAGTTCACACTCGCCTTTGGGATCCGGTTGGTTTTTGGCTACCCTTAGATACCGAGTGTGAATTTGAGGTCATTCCAAGACCATAAAGACATCCTTTATCTCTACTCCTGATCATAGTGCACTGTCAGAACACACCTTCTTCGATATATATATAAATGGAGTCAAATCAATAAACTCCTGGCTGCCAACTAGGTAGCTATGTTATAGATCGAACACTCATCTCTTTCTTCTTGCCCATCAGGAGGGCTGGGTAGGCCACCGAGACTCCCTTAGTAGGCCATTAATAAATAAATTAGCAATAAACAAATAAAATATTTGCTATCGCTGAGTAGGGTATTAAATTAATGATTTTAAAGCCATGATTAATATGTGTTGGAGCTTAGGGACTATAATTATGGAGTCATCAAAGTTGTATTCAACAATTTTTCCAACCCTAGTTTCATAAAGAGAGATCATATTTTGAATGGAAGTTTTAACTTGGTAACTCAGAAATGCAAAAAAAAAAAAATAGAATTACAAAATTAATAATTTTATTTGAATCATTAATTAATTATTTGTAATTAAAAAATACATAGTTTCCTAACATATTAAATAAGGTATCAAATTAAAAGATCTCAGCATTATGACTATAGCACATATTATGTGTTGGAACTTTAATAGACTACAATTAAAATTAATGTAGTCTAAAAAATGGTTTTCACAGCCATAACAAACTCCTTAATTGTGTGATGTATCCCACTTAAATTTTTTATTTTCTTTATTTCCTAATAAAAATTTGCCATGCTTAATTTTTCTTTTCATGTATGGTTCATACATATTTAACTTCTATCTGTTTCTATCTACTATCTATATCTGTATCTACTTCTATAAAAAATAAAGAAAAGAACAGGTTTGTCTAAATTCGTTCTAAAAATGATATTTTACTATTAAGAATTTGACTTATGACACATTGAAGATAATGTGCTTAATTATACTGGATGTGGCTTCATTGACTATTGCAATGGTATAAATAAATAGAAATTAGCAATTCTAATATCCTGCCATTTTATATATTAGTTAAAACATTATGGACTTGAAAAAACAAACATTTTTTATTATTTTATTATTCTGCCGGTTCTACCAAACTACACTAACTAAAACTCAGAACAAGATTTAATAGATAATCAGTAGATGACCCTTGATCAATCAAATAATTGCATGCATAGCCAACCAATAAAACATATCAATCCATGAATAATAATGTAATAAAAAAAAAGGCGATCATTTTATAATACTATATTTATTATACAGCTCTATACTACAAACAATTTATTTAAAATATAATTATGAACTAAAGTTTTCATAAATAAATAAAACAGTTTTCTTCTTGATTGGAATAAAAATATTCCATATATACATAAATATTCCAATATTAATCATAATTCCATTAATATCTAGGGATCTTAAACTGTGGGGCACTAGATTCTTCAGGTCTCTTTCTCTTTTGGATAATATTTTGAATTTTATTCCATTCCCGATCCAGCTCCGCTCTCTCATTTTTCTCTTTGTTATGCTTTCTAGCACGTCTGCCGTCGGCCATTTTGACACCGTACTGGAACGCTGCCTTGGGCAGTGCTTCTTTGCTATTCATGTATTGCGAGTATTCCTCCTGTGTATCGAAATCCCACCTTCCGACAGGTCCTTTTTTGTTGCCTTGATCCATTTTGGTGTAATCAACTTCATCATCAGAATCTTCAATCGCATCCTCCATTTCATCCAGACCAGGATAACACTCAGCGTAACCTGTTGGCTCAGCCGCCAAACGAGACAATATCCCTGAATAACATAGAAATAGAAAATTACACTGTGTTGATCAAACATAATATTTTAATATAAACCAAAGAAAAATAATCCAATTTGGAATAAAGACTGATCCTGTTTTGTTTTCAACTGAAGCAACTAAAAACTAATTTTTAATTGAATTAAACGTTTTAGATATACCCCCTTAAAATTTATAATGATGATATGATGAGAGAAGATTTTTCATAATTTCAAAACTAAAAGCAAATTAAAACGATACATATCTAGTCCGATAGGCTAAGGCCTGAGATGTCCCGTGGACCATTTGACAATTCATTCATTACACAAAAATGACCTAATCATTGGCTGAAACTAAAGAAATTTTCAATATGAAATTAATTTTGTGGTGTTGCCCCACTATCATTTATAATTATCGGCAAAAGAAAAAATATATATGGGCTTGTTTGAGGGACTCGAAGCCAGGAGCCAGGACCTCAATATCACAAATATCTAGTTGGGCTCAACAACTCGGCTAATGTCAGCTTCATGCTCCATGTGTACAATACTTACAGTCACTGTGGAGCTTAGCCAAAAGAGATTCATTTTCAGAAGGTTGTCTGTCTACTTGTGCAGGCTAACTCAGTTGGTAGAGCCCTCGACTAGATATTGGGAAGGGTGAGATATGTGACCTATACCCCCAGTACAGTTTTTCTTTGGCTATTAATTATTGAGATTGTTTTCATTTCAGAAGTGTTCAGCTATATAAGAGGCAGATATGAGATTAAAAGTTTGTTTTCCTGTACTAGAGGGTCAAATGAGAGTAGAATAAACAAAACCTTTAAGTATAAATATCAAGACTGATATAGTAGTTTTAAAATATAAACCTGCGATACTACAAACACAACTAAGTCAAAGTTACATGCATAAATCGATAAGTTACATTTCTCTTTTATAGAATTAAATAAATATGACTGATCTGCCCGCCCCTTTCCTGTACTTGTGGGTATCGCACAAAATCAAAGATGTTCAGCCTAAAAACTTATGATGTTACATAGATATATATGCGAGCATCAGGTAGATAGGATAGAACACTGTCCTGTTACCAGACTTCCAATTCTCTTTACTGTAGAACTTAATTTATTTTACCCATTCTGTTGGTGTTAAAATTTAATTTTTAATGTCTGGAAGCTTGATTTATTTATATTATTATGTATCACTCTTATTTCATGCTATGAAGTTGTACTATAGTACTATAATTGTATCATTCTGGCAAAAAGTATATATATCATTATCCTAAATAGATATGTTTTCTTGGTATTATCACCTTATATACTGTTTACAGTATACATATATCATCACATGAAGGGTGTGTTATCTAATTTATTTTCTGGACTGACTGGTTTTGCACAACCTACAAATTTGGTACCTACATATAAATGACCATTCTACATAGTCTCTTCGAACTTTAATCTGTACACTGCTACTGCTGCTATACTCAAAACATGGCCTTTTATTTCTATACCACATTTCTCTACTTCCTTACCCTCTACAGCTCTCCCAACTTCTGCCCGTTAAAACAGCAATCCTGGAAGGGATCCCTTCCACGTTAACGACGGCTTTAGGAGCACCACAACATCCTATTTGCAATCCCTCTGCGATAGTCTGCTTCTCAACAGTTCACACTCGCCTTTGGGATCCGGTTGGTTTTTGGCTACCCTTAGATACCGAGTGTGAATTTGAGGTCATTCCAAGACCATAAAGACATCCTTTATCTCTACTCATGATCATAGTGCACTGTCAGAACACACCTTCTTCGATATATATATATATATATATATATATATAAATGGAGTCAAATCAATAAACTCCTGGCTGCCAACTAGGTAGCTATGTTATAGATCGAACACTCATCTCTTTCTTCTTGCCCATCAGGAGGGCTGGGTAGGCCACCGAGACTCCCTTAGTAGGCCATTAATAAATAAATTAGCAATAAACAAATAAAATATTTGCTATCGCTGAGTAGGGTATTAAATTAATGATTTTAAAGCCATGATTAATATGTGTTGGAGCTTAGGGACTATAATTATGGAGTCATCAAAGTTGTATTCAACAATTTTTCCAACCCTAGTTTCATAAAGAGAGATCATATTTTGAATGGAAGTTTTAACTTGGTAACTCAGAAATGCAAAAAAAAAAAATAGAATTACAAAATTAATAATTTTATTTGAATCATTAATTAATTATTTGTAATTAAAAAATACATAGTTTCCTAACATATTAAATAAGGTATCAAATTAAAAGATCTCAGCATTATGACTATAGCACATATTATGTGTTGGAGCTTTAATAGACTACAATTAAAATTAATGTAGTCTAAAAAATAGTTTTCACAGCCATAACAAACTCCTTAATTGTGTGATATATCCCACTTAAATTTTTTATTTTCTTTATTTCCTAATAAAAATTTGCCATGCTTAATTTTTTTTTTCATGTATGGTTCATACATATTTAACTTCTGTCTGTATCTATCTACTATCTATATCTGTATCTACTTCTATAAAAAATAAATAAAAGAACAGGTTTGTCTAAATTCGTTCTAAAAATGATATTTTACTATTAAGAATTTGACTTATGACACATTGAAGATAATGTGCTTAATTATACTGGATGTGGCTTCATTGACTATTGCAATGGTATAAATAAATAGAAATTAGCAATTCTAATATCCTGCCATTTTATATATTAGTTAAAACATTATGGACTTGAAAAAAAAAACATTTTTTATTATTTTATTATTCTGCCGGTTCTACCAAACTACACTAACTAAAACTCAGAACAAGATTTAATAGATAATCAGTAGATGACCCTTGATCAATCAAATAATTGCATGCATAGCCAACCAATAAAACATATCAATCCATGAATAATAATGTAATAAAAAAAAAGGCGATCATTTTATAATACTATATTTATTATACAGCTCTATACTACAAACAATTTATTTAAAATATAATTATGAACTAAAGTTTTCATAAATAAATAAAACAGTTTTCTTCTTGATTGGAATAAAAATATTCCATATATACATAAATATTCCAATATTAATCATAATTCCATTAATATCTAGGGATCTTAAACTGTGGGGCACTAGATTCTTCAGGTCTCTTTCTCTTTTGGATAATATTTTGAATTTTATTCCATTCCCGATCCAGCTCCGCTCTCTCATTTTTCTCTTTGTTATGCTTTCTAGCACGTCTGCCGTCGGCCATTTTGACACCGTACTGGAACGCTGCCTTGGGCAGTGCTTCTTTGCTATTCATGTATTGCGAGTATTCCTCCTGTGTATCGAAATCCCACCTTCCGACAGGTCCTTTTTTGTTGCCTTGATCCATTTTGGTGTAATCAACTTCATCATCAGAATCTTCAATCGCATCCTCCATTTCATCCAGACCAGGATAACACTCAGCGTAACCTGTTGGCTCAGCCGCCAAACGAGACAATATCCCTGAATAACATAGAAATAGAAAATTACACTGTGTTGATCAAACATAATATTTTAATATAAACCAAAGAAAAATAATCCAATTTGGAATAAAGACTGATCCTGTTTTGTTTTCAACTGAAGCAACTAAAAACTAATTTTTAATTGAATTAAACGTTTTAGATATACCCCCTTAAAATTTATAATGATGATATGATGAGAGAAGATTTTTCATAATTTCAAAACTAAAAGCAAATTAAAACGATACATATCTAGTCCGATAGGCTAAGGCCTGAGATGTCCCGTGGACCATTTGACAATCATTTGCACACACTGAGTTTGACAATCAGTGAGGGGGTTTATAGGCAAGAGTGATTTTACTTAGGAGTATCAATTGAGGACTGGGAAAGTGGTTTAATTGTGAAGCTTAAAAACTGTACTCCAATTAATATTGGACAACAATTATCATGAACAACAAAAGTGAGTTTTTTTGATAAAAACATTCATTACTTTTTCAAAATAACATCCAATGTAACTTCATATCCTATCGACTAAGGAATACAATTAATATTCGGCAACATAGGCCACAACAATCATTATGAGTGACAAGGATCCTTATATATTCCTTGAATAGCCGCAAGAAATAATTGATAAAACTCACAATATCCAATTCATTCATTACACAAAAATGACCTAATCATTGGCTGAAACTAAAGAAATTTTCAATAAGAAATTAATTTTGTGGTGTTGCCCCACTATCATTTATAATTATCGGCAAAAGAAAAAATATATATGGGCTTGTTTGAGGGACTCGAAGCCAGGAGCCCGGACCTCAATATCACAAATATCTAGTTGGGCTCAACAACTCGGCTAATGTCAGCTTCATGCTCCATGTGTACAATACTTACAGTCACTGTGGAGCTTAGCCAAAAGAGATTCATTTTCAGAAGGTTGTCTGTCTACTTGTGCAGGCTAACTCAGTTGGTAGAGCCCTCGACTAGATATTGGGAAGGGTGAGATATGTGACCTATACCCCCAGTATAGTTTTTCTTTGGCTATTAATTATTGAGATTGTTTTCATTTCAGAAGTGTTCAGCTATATAAGAGGCAGATATGAGATTAAAAGTTTGTTTTCCTGTACTAGAGGGTCAAATGAGAGTAGAATAAACAAAACCTAGGTGAAATCTAGTAACTTTCAGAATTTATAAATAGGGAAGCAGCGTCCCAGGATAGAGATGAGTGGCAGAGGCCAAGACCAACTTCATGGATCTTTTCAGGCGGAGAAATTGACTAATTACTTTTCATACTCGACAGTTAGAATTTCTGTAGTTCCAAATGTAAATTTACAAAAATAATTGAGGCGCTGAACTAGGAAAGGTAGATATCATAAAATGATGATTTTTACAGAGGTCTGAAAGACAGTTTAGCACCCCCCAATTTGAGTGATCTTATCACCAGTGCTATCTATATTTTTTCATTAGTTATATAATGCTAATATTATATATAATTCTAAAAGTAGAAGGGGGTCGAGCAGAACTGTATACCTGCTTTGTTACTTCATGGTCAAGTCACTGATATTTTTAAGTAAGCAACCGCATTCTTTCCAAGACCTCCATCCCAATTCCCGGAACTACCCTTCTCTTATACACATATGTCTCAGCTTTAGCCCCAGTCCAAACTTGTTCTCCAACACTCGTCCCTAAACATCCGACCCAGTATGTAGAAATATAACTCTTAATATTTGTATATACCAGACCAGTGTTTTGCTAGTACTTCATAATAAAGCTTTTCTTTCATTTCTTTTAAAATACTCTCCTCTACAAAGATTATTTAACTATTGATAACGACTAAGCTACTTCCGAACCGTGACTCACTCCTCTTTCCAAGCTATTGGCTTTACTTCTTAATACCTTTTCTATAAAAAAATCTAAAAACTCATTTCTTTCACTTACTACATTTTCCATGTCAATGTCTTATTATATTTTAGTTTATATAAAAATAGGCTATCTTAAAACTTAGTAAACAAAAATAATTTAATAATAAATATATATTTCAATACCTTCAGCTCTTGACCCTTTCTTCTCAGTAGGATTAACCTTCTTACTAACTTCTCGTTGAGGACTTTTTTCTTTTTCTGTTTCTTTAAAGTAGTTGGCAACTTTCTTAAAGTCATTGGCTTTGTTTGTAGATGGGATATAGTCCCCAGCATCAGGGAAAATATTTTCTTCTATCTGCAATAATAAATATCATTTAGAAAGGGTAAAACAAAAATAAAGTAAAACTAGATATTTAGCAAAAGTTCAATTACCATTTTATCCTTCTTCTTTGATTTTTTGTGGTGCCTAGGACCTTCTCTCAGATATGACAGGATTTGAGCTAGCTTATTAATGACTATATCATTAGTTGTCAATGTAGTAGTCGATTCAGTATTAGGGACATCAGCAGTACTCCTTAGTAATGTGGTAGGAATATCACTATCAGCCACGTCATCATTCAATTCAACAACATAAGCCATACGACCAGGAAGAAATAGAGGATTGCGTTGAATTTCTTTACCACCAATAACCACTTTATAAACACTTCGACCAAGACGTGTCTTAAAAACCATCTCTTCTCCCTCTTTGGTCTTTTTCTCCTCCTTTGGTTTTGTTACAAGTTTTTCCATTTCCTCTTCTCGTTCTTGTTCCTTCATTATGTTCTCACAGTGTACTTTTTGTAATAGGGCATAATCCAAACCTTTCACCAAATGAGTGTGCTCCATGTCACCTCCCAAGAATTTAGATTCTTGAATCATCTGTTTTCTTCTTTCAGCTGCATCTATTCCTGACTTAATATCTGGAGCAACAGCTCTATAACCGCTGGATGTGGACATAGGGTCATCCACTTGGTAATCTGCATTTGCTCCTTCTCTTCGTTCCCTTGCTCGGTCTCTATATTTTTCTGCAAGTTCTGCCAATTTGTTTTCTTCCTGTTTCTTAAGTTTAGCATAGTAAATTTTCTTCTTCCTTCTTCTTTCGCCTCTGTCATCTTCAACTGATTCATGAGAAGGTTTCTTTTCTAAATTTTCGGTAGCTGGGCTATGGGTTGTAGACACTGGAGTAGATGGTGGAACAGATGACCTTGGTGTCATCAACAAACGACGAAAAGCGTCGTTTGTTAACCTTTGCGGTCCATCATCATCTGTATGTTCGAATTTTGGCATTTTCCTATGTTTCCCTTAACTGCGTTAATAGGAATATAAATTTTAGGACCTGCAGTTTTTTCACCTCTCACTGATAACACTTAATATAAGGAATTTCGTTTTAAACAATTTACTTACTCCTACTTTAAACACACATTATTTAACACTAACTTATCTAAACTGTTGTTAATCTGTAACTCAACAAATCCTCTGCGGAAGTAACCTATTCACTACACTCAAATGTGAACCCGAAACTAACTTGCTCATGGACAGCCAACAACGTGTGGGGTTTCAAGGAGAGTAGCAGGTGCTGCCCTCAAATATCATTCTAAGAACTAAAGACCACGCTATAGTACTTGCATATTCTCCTGGGATGAAAGATTGTTTGACCCTGGCTTTTCCACCAATCAAAATAATAGAAGTAATACATTCCTGATATTTTGAAAATTCATTGAACCTAATATAAGCTATAAGATTAAATGAAATATAAGTTTGTTGTGTTGTTTTGTAAGCCAAAAAAATATCGAAACGAATAAGAGTGCAGTCACACTTACTGGAAGTTTGTTCAATACAATGTTAGACCTTTTATCCTTTGATCACTGATCTCTACATTCAGATGTACATTTTTTTTTTTTTTTTTTTTCCCCACCTAAACTTATTTACGCGCTAGCGATACTCTCGTTTAAAACTGAAATTCAGGCTGTCCTATCAGGAATAACCCACTTCTATTTCCGGAAATGAAATAAATTCACTTTACATCTAATTATTTGAACATGACACCTAAATACAGGAGTAAAGCTTACCAAAAACAGCGTAAGTGTATATTCGTGTCCATTTGTTTAACGCTCTATTTCTTCCACATTCAACACGGTGTGAATTAGTGCAAGCATTTAGGCCCAGCAGCATAACATTTTGATTGATTCCAAAGCAGAAAATGTGCTGATAGACGTACGTCATAGAAACGACGCCGGAGATATGTGTGAACCACTGAGATAAATATATCCCCAACCGTTTTCTGTCCACATCATTGCATTAGATTTCTTCCAACTTTCCTTATTGGAAGGTGAGTTCAAGGTAGGAGATTGTAAAAAAATTACCTATTTCTGTTCCCTTTAATTAGCAAGTTTCCTGTTATGAATAAAACATTTTCTATCGCGCTAGCCGGCATGAGTAGTCCAGTGCAGTGAAGATTGCAGAAAATGCGCATCTAAAAGGATTATTTAAAATTTAGGGATACTTAAAGAGATAAAACTTAATGACATTTTATTCAAAAGCTTCACTCTCATGTTGAAAACGAACTTCCATAAACTTTCTTTGAATGGTAGAACCAGGACTGCTTAAAGAAACTATTTTGTGGCAAAGAGTGCCTATAGAAATGAAATTGATTATCCCTCAAAACTATTTGGCTTTATGAGATTCGTTTATGTCTCTAATGTATTTATTCATGGTATCAACAAGTTCATATCAGCCACCAGGTGCTAACTGTTGACAATAACTGGAAGGTTATTAAACTACAAGATATTATTTAATACCTATGCACAGCCTTACTTTTATTTATTAGATCTAAAAAAGGACATGTAATGTGAAAATTATTAATGACAAAAATACTTTTTCAACGAACAAATATACCAGAAAGGTTGTTATTGGGCAGATTCCAACCCAAGACCTCCCCAAACCCATTCAGGGGCTCTCTTCCACTAAAGCAACAACAGGGGCTTCTTGCTCGACCTTAAAACCATATTTTAAATTAATATTAAAAAAAAAAAAATCATCCTAACATGTTAAGTTAACAGTTGTTAGACTTATGTGATCAACTCATGACTTATTAAAAAATAGGGTAGCTTTTGTATTTTATACTTTTTTAACGATGAACTGCATAAACTATTGTTAAATTATGTTAAAATCTTAAAAGGAAAATTAATATTACCTTCTAAGATTCAATGAAATGCATATTAAAAAGGCATAATTTACTATCAAAAAAATTAATTTGTGTTTAGAATTTATTTATTAATAATAAGTAAGTGTCAAAATATTTCTAAAACTTAAATGTGAGTCACATAACGTTTTTTGTAGTTTAATTTAAGTATAAATATCAAGACTGATATAGTAGTTTTAAAATATAAACCTGCGATACTACAAACACAACTAAGTCAAAGTTACATGCATAAATCGATAAGTTACATTTCTCTTTTATAGAATTAAATAAATATGACTGATCTGCCCGCCCCTTTCCTGTACTTGTGGGTATCGCACAAAATCAAAGATGTTCAGCCTAAAAACTTATGATGTTACATAGATATATATGCGAGCATCAGGTAGATAGGATAGAACACTGTCCTGTTACCAGACTTCCAATTCTCTTTACTGTAGAACTTAATTTATTTTACCCATTCTGTTGGTGTTAAAATTTAATTTTTAATGTCTGGAAGCTTGATTTATTTATATTATTATGTATCACTCTTATTTCATGCTATGAAGTTGTACTATAGTACTATAATTGTATCATTCTGGCAAAAAGTATATATATCATTATCCTAAATAGATATGTTTTCTTGGTATTATCACCTTATATACTGTTTACAGTATACATATATAATCACATGAAGGGTGTGTTATCTAATTTATTTTCTGGACTGACTGGTTTTGCACAACCTACAAATTTGGTACCTACATATAAATATATAAGTTGTATTCATCAATTTTTCCAACCCTAGTTTCATAAAGAGAGATCATATTTTGAATGGAAGTTTTAACTTGGTAACTCACAAATGCAAAAAAAAAAAAAAAAATAGAATTACAAAATTAATAATTTTATTTGAATCATTAATTAATTAATTGTAATTAAAAATACATAGTTTCCTAACATATTAAATAAGGTATCAAATTAAAAGATCTCAGCATTATGACTATAGCACATATTATGTGTTGGAACTTTAATAGACTACAATTAAAATTAATGTAGTCTAAAAAATAGTTTTCACAGCCATAACAAACTCCTTAATTGTGTGATATATCCCACTTAAATTTTTTATTTTCTTTATTTCCTAATAAAAATTTGCCATGCTTAATTTTTTTTTTCATGTATGGTTCATACATATTTAACTTCTGTCTGTATCTATCTACTATCTATATCTGTATCTACTTCTATAAAAAATAAATAAAAGAACAGGTTTGTCTAAATTCGTTCTAAAAATGATATTTTACTATTAAGAATTTGACTTATGACACATTGAAGATAATGTGCTTAATTATACTGGATGTGGCTTCATTGACTATTGCAATGGTATAAATAAATAGAAATTAGCAATTCTAATATCCTGCCATTTTATATATTAGTTAAAACATTATGGACTTGAAAAAAAAAACCATTTTTTATTATTTTATTATTCTGCCGGTTCTACCAAACTACACTAACTAAAACTCAGAACAAGATTTAATAGATAATCAGTAGATGACCCTTGATCAATCAAATAATTGCATGCATAGCCAACCAATAAAACATATCAATCCATGAATAATAATGTAATAAAAAAAAAGGCGATCATTTTATAATACTATATTTATTATACAGCTCTATACTACAAACAATTTATTTAAAATATAATTATGAACTAAAGTTTTCATAAATAAATAAAACAGTTTTCTTCTTGATTGGAATAAAAATATTCCATATATACATAAATATTCCAATATTAATCATAATTCCATTAATATCTAGGGATCTTAAACTGTGGGGCACTAGATTCTTCAGGTCTCTTTCTCTTTTGGATAATATTTTGAATTTTATTCCATTCCCGATCCAGCTCCGCTCTCTCATTTTTCTCTTTGTTATGCTTTCTAGCACGTCTGCCGTCGGCCATTTTGACACCGTACTGGAACGCTGCCTTGGGCAGTGCTTCTTTGCTATTCATGTATTGCGAGTATTCCTCCTGTGTATCGAAATCCCACCTTCCGACAGGTCCTTTTTTGTTGCCTTGATCCATTTTGGTGTAATCAACTTCATCATCAGAATCTTCAATCGCATCCTCCATTTCATCCAGACCAGGATAACACTCAGCGTAACCTGTTGGCTCAGCCGCCAAACGAGACAATATCCCTGAATAACATAGAAATAGAAAATTACACTGTGTTGATCAAACATAATATTTTAATATAAACCAAAGAAAAATAATCCAATTTGGAATAAAGACTGATCCTGTTTTGTTTTCAACTGAAGCAACTAAAAACTAATTTTTAATTGAATTAAACGTTTTAGATATACCCCCTTAAAATTTATAATGATGATATGATGAGAGAAGATTTTTCATAATTTCAAAACTAAAAGCAAATTAAAACGATACATATCTAGTCCGATAGGCTAAGGCCTGAGATGTCCCGTGGACCATTTGACAATCATTTGCACACACTGAGTTTGACAATCAGTGAGGGGGTTTATAGGCAAGAGTGATTTTACTTAGGAGTATCAATTGAGGACTGGGAAAGTGGTTTAATTGTGAAGCTTAAAAACTGTGCTCCAATTAATATTGGACAACAATTATCATGAACAACAAAAGTGAGTTTTTTTGATAAAAACATTCATTACTTTTTCAAAATAACATCCAATGTAACTTCATATCCTATCGACTAAGGAATACAATTAATATTCGGCAACATAGGCCACAACAATCATTATGAGTGACAAGGATCCTTATATATTCCTTGAATAGCCGCAAGAAATAATTGATAAAACTCACAATATCCAATTCATTCATTACACAAAAATGACCTAATCATTGGCTGAAACTAAAGAAATTTTCAATAAGAAATTAATTTTGTGGTGTTGCCCCACTATCATTTATAATTATCGGCAAAAGAAAAAATATATATGGGCTTGTTTGAGGGACTCGAAGCCAGGAGCCAGGACCTCAATATCACAAATATCTAGTTGGGCTCAACAACTCGGCTAATGTCAGCTTCATGCTCCATGTGTACAATACTTACAGTCACTGTGGAGCTTAGCCAAAAGAGATTCATTTTCAGAAGGTTGTCTGTCTACTTGTGCAGGCTAACTCAGTTGGTAGAGCCCTCGACTAGATATTGGGAAGGGTGAGATATGTGACCTATACCCCCAGTATAGTTTTTCTTTGGCTATTAATTATTGAGATTGTTTTCATTTCAGAAGTGTTCAGCTATATAAGAGGCAGATATGAGATTAAAAGTTTGTTTTCCTGTACTAGAGGGTCAAATGAGAGTAGAATAAACAAAACCTAGGTGAAATCTAGTAACTTTCAGAATTTATAAATAGGGAAGCAGCGTCCCAGGATAGAGATGAGTGGCAGAGGCCAAGACCAACTTCATGGATCTTTTCAGGCGGAGAAATTGACTAATTACTTTTCATACTCGACAGTTAGAATTTCTGTAGTTCCAAATGTAAATTTACAAAAATAATTGAGGCGCTGAACTAGGAAAGGTAGATATCATAAAATGATGATTTTTACAGAGGTCTGAAAGACAGTTTAGCACCCCCCAATTTGAGTGATCTTATCACCAGTGCTATCTATATTTTTTCATTAGTTATATAATGCTAATATTATATATAATTCTAAAAGTAGAAGGGGGTCGAGCAGAACTGTATACCTGCTTTGTTACTTCATGGTCAAGTCACTGATATTTTTAAGTAAGCAACCGCATTCTTTCCAAGACCTCCATCCCAATTCCCGGAACTACCCTTCTCTTATACACATATGTCTCAGCTTTAGCCCCAGTCCAAACTTGTTCTCCAACACTCGTCCCTAAACATCCGACCCAGTATGTAGAAATATAACTCTTAATATTTGTATATACCAGACCAGTGTTTTGCTAGTACTTCATAATAAAGCTTTTCTTTCATTTCTTTTAAAATACTCTCCTCTACAAAGATTATTTAACTATTGATAACGACTAAGCTACTTCCGAACCGTGACTCACTCCTCTTTCCAAGCTATTGGCTTTACTTCTTAATACCTTTTCTATAAAAAAATCTAAAAACTCATTTCTTTCACTTACTACATTTTCCATGTCAATGTCTTATTATATTTTAGTTTATATAAAAATAGGCTATCTTAAAACTTAGTAAACAAAAATAATTTAATAATAAATATATATTTCAATACCTGCAGCTCTTGACCCTTTCTTCTCAGTAGGATTAACCTTCTTACTAACTTCTCGTTGAGGACTTTTTTCTTTTTCTGTTTCTTTAAAGTAGTTGGCAACTTTCTTAAAGTCATTGGCTTTGTTTGTAGATGGGATATAGTCCCCAGCATCAGGGAAAATATTTTCTTCTATCTGCAATAATAAATATCATTTAGAAAGGGTAAAACAAAAATAAAGTAAAACTAGATATTTAGCAAAAGTTCAATTACCATTTTATCCTTCTTCTTTGATTTTTTGTGGTGCCTAGGACCTTCTCTCAGATATGACAGGATTTGAGCTAGCTTATTAATGACTATATCATTAGTTGTCAATGTAGTAGTCGATTCAGTATTAGGGACATCAGCAGTACTCCTTAGTAATGTGGTAGGAATATCACTATCAGCCACGTCATCATTCAATTCAACAACATAAGCCATACGACCAGGAAGAAATAGAGGATTGCGTTGAATTTCTTTACCACCAATAACCACTTTATAAACACTTCGACCAAGACGTGTCTTAAAAACCATCTCTTCTCCCTCTTTGGTCTTTTTCTCCTCCTTTGGTTTTGTTACAAGTTTTTCCATTTCCTCTTCTCGTTCTTGTTCCTTCATTATGTTCTCACAGTGTACTTTTTGTAATAGGGCATAATCCAAACCTTTCACCAAATGAGTGTGCTCCATGTCACCTCCCAAGAATTTAGATTCTTGAATCATCTGTTTTCTTCTTTCAGCTGCATCTATTCCTGACTTAATATCTGGAGCAACAGCTCTATAACCGCTGGATGTGGACATAGGGTCATCCACTTGGTAATCTGCATTTGCTCCTTCTCTTCGTTCCCTTGCTCGGTCTCTATATTTTTCTGCAAGTTCTGCCAATTTGTTTTCTTCCTGTTTCTTAAGTTTAGCATAGTAAATTTTCTTCTTCCTTCTTCTTTCGCCTCTGTCATCTTCAACTGATTCATGAGAAGGTTTCTTTTCTAAATTTTCGGTAGCTGGGCTATGGGTTGTAGACACTGGAGTAGATGGTGGAACAGATGACCTTGGTGTCATCAACAAACGACGAAAAGCGTCGTTTGTTAACCTTTGCGGTCCATCATCATCTGTATGTTCGAATTTTGGCATTTTCCTATGTTTCCCTTAACTGCGTTAATAGGAATATAAATTTTAGGACCTGCAGTTTTTTCACCTCTCACTGATAACACTTAATATAAGGAATTTCGTTTTAAACAATTTACTTACTCCTACTTTAAACACACATTATTTAACACTAACTTATCTAAACTGTTGTTAATCTGTAACTCAACAAATCCTCTGCGGAAGTAACCTATTCACTACACTCAAATGTGAACCCGAAACTAACTTGCTCATGGACAGCCAACAACGCGTGGGGTTTCAAGGAGAGTAGCAGGTGCTGCCCTCAAATATCATTCTAAGAACTAAAGACCACGCTATAGTACTTGCATATTCTCCTGGGATGAAAGATTGTTTGACCCTGGCTTTTCCACCAATCAAATTAAAAATTCATTGAACCTAATATAAGCTATAAGATTAAATGAAATATAAGTTTGTTGTGTTGTTTTGTAAGCCAAAAAAATATCGAAACGAATAAGAGTGCAGTCACACTTACTGGAAGTTTGTTCAATACAATGTTAGACCTTTTATCCTTTGATCACTGATCTTTACATTCAGATGTACATTTTTTTTTTTTTTTTTTTTTTTTTCCCACCTAAACTTATTTACGCGCTAGCGATACTCTCGTTTAAAACTGAAATTCAGGCTGTCCTATCAGGAATAACCCACTTCTATTTCCGGAAATGAAATAAATTCACTTTACATCTAATTATTTGAACATGACACCTAAATACAGGAGTAAAGCTTACCAAAAACAGCGTAAGTGTATATTCGTGTCCGTTTGTTTAACGCTCTATTTCTTCCACATTCAACACGGTGTGAATTAGTGCAAGCATTTAGGCCCAGCAGCATAACATTTTGATTGATTCCAAAGCAGAAAATGTGCTGATAGACGTACGTCATAGAAACGACGCCGGAGATATGTGTGAACCACTGAGATAAATATATCCCCAACCGTTTTCTGTCCACATCATTGCATTAGATTTCTTCCAACTTTCCTTATTGGAAGGTGAGTTCAAGGTAGGAGATTGTAAAAAAATTACCTATTTCTGTTCCCTTTAATTAGCAAGTTTCCTGTTATGAATAAAACATTTTCTATCGCGCTAGCCGGCATGAGTAGTCCAGTGCAGTGAAGATTGCAGAAAATGCGCATCTAAAAGGATTATTTAAAATTTAGGGATACTTAAAGAGATAAAACTTAATGACATTTTATTCAAAAGCTTCACTTTCATGTTGAAAACGAACTTCCATAAACTTTCTTTGAATGGTAGAACCAGGACTGCTTAAAGAAACTATTTTGTGGCAAAGAGTGCCTATAGAAATGAAATTGATTATCCCTCAAAACTATTTGGCTTTATGAGATTCGTTTATGTCTCTAATGTATTTATTCAGGGTATCAACAAGTTCATATCAGCCACCAGGTGCTAACTGTTGACAATAACTGGAAGGTTATTAAACTACAAGATATTATTTAATACCTATGCACAGCCTTACTATTATTTATTAGATCTAAAAAAGGACATGTAATGTGAAAATTATTAATGACAAAAATACTTTTTCAACGAACAAATATACCAGAAAGGTTGTTATTGGGCAGATTCCAACCCAAGACCTCCCCAAACCCATTCAGGGGCTCTCTTCCACTAAAGCAACAACAGGGGCTTCTTGCTCGACCTTAAAACCATATTTTAAATTAATATTAAAAAAAAAAAAAAATCATCCTAACATGTTAAGTTAACAGTTATTAGACTTATGTGATCAACTCATGACTTATTAAAAAATAGGGTAGCTTTTGTATTTTATACTTTTTTAACGATGAACTGCATAAACTATTGTTAAATTATGTTAAAATCTTAAAAGGAAAATTAATATTACCTTCTAAGATTCAATGAAATGCATATTAAAAAGGCATAATTTACTATCAAAAAAATTAATTTGTGTTTAGAATTTATTTATTAATAATAAGTAAGTGTCAAAATATTTCTAAAACTTAAATGTGAGTCACATAACGTTTTTTGTAGTTTAATTTAAGTATAAATATCAAGACTGATATAGTAGTTTTAAAATATAAACCTGTGATACTACAAACACAACTAAGTCAAAGTTACATGCATAAATCGATAAGTTACATTTCTCTTTTATAGAATTAAATAAATATGACTGATCTGCCCGCCCCTTTCCTGTACTGGTTGGTAGCGCACAAAATCAAAGATGTTCAGCCTAAAAACTAATGATGTTACATAGATATATATGCGAGCATCAGGTAGATAGGATAGAACACTGTCCTGTTACCAGACTTCCAATTCTCTTTACTGTAGAACTTAATTTATTTTACCCATTCTGTTGGTGTTAAAATTTAATTTTTAATGTCTGGAAGCTTGATTTATTTATATTATTATGTATCACTCTTATTTCATGCTATGAAGTTGTACTATAGTGCTATAATTTTATCATTCTGGCAAAAAGTATATATATCATTATCCTAAATAGATATGTTTTCTTGGTATTATCACCTTATATACTGTTTACAGTATACATATATCATCACATGAGGGGTGTGTTATCTAATTTATTTTCTGGACTGACTGGTTTTGCACAACCTACAAATTTGGTACCTACATATAAATGACCATTCTACATAGTCTCTTCGAACTTTAATCTGTACACTGCTACTGCTGCTATACTCAAAACATGGCCTTTTATTTCTATACCACATTTCTCTACTTCCTTACCCTCTACAGCTCTCCCAACTTCTGCCCGTTAAAACAGCAATCCTGGAAGGGATCCCTTCCACGTTAACGACGGCTTTAGGAGCACCACAACATCCTATTTGCAATCCCTCTGCGATAGTCTGCTTCTCAACAGTTCACACTCGCCTTTGGGATCCGGTTGGTTTTTGGCTACCCTTAGATACCGAGTGTGAATTTGAGGTCATTCCAAGACCATAAAGACATCCTTTATCTCTACTTCTGATCATAGTGCACTGTCAGAACACACCTTCTTCGATATATATATATATATATATATATAAATGGAGTCAAATCATTAAACTCCTGGCTGCCAACTAGGTAGCTATGTTATAGATCGAACACTCATCTCTTTCTTCTTGCCCATCAGGAGGGCTGGGTAGGCCACCGAGACTCCCTTAGTAGGCCATTAATAAATAAATTAGCAATAAACAAATAAAATATTTGCTATCGCTGAGTAGGGTATTAAATTAATGATTTTAAAGCCATGGTTAATATGTGTTGGAGCTTAGGGACTATAATTATGGAGTCATCAAAGTTGTATTCAACAATTTTTCCAACCCTAGTTTCATAAAGAGAGATCATATTTTGAATGGAAGTTTTAACTTCGTAACTCACAAATGCAAAAAAAAAAAAAAAAAATAGAATTACAAAATTAATAATTTTATTTGAATCATTAATTAATTAATTGTAATTAAAAAATACATAGTTTCCTAACATATTAAATAAGGTATCAAATTAAAAGATCTCAGCATTATGACTATAGCACATATTATGTGTTGGAACTTTAATAGACTACAATTAAAATTAATGTAGTCTAAAAAATAGTTTTCACAGCCATAACAAACTCCTTAATTGTGTGATATATCCCACTTAAATTTTTTATTTTCTTTATTTCCTAATAAAAATTTGCCATGCTTAATTTTTTTTTTCATGTATGGTTCATACATATTTAACTTCTGTCTGTATCTATCTACTATCTATATCTGTATCTACTTCTATAAAAAATAAATAAAAGAACAGGTTTGTCTAAATTCGTTCTAAAAATGATATTTTACTATTAAGAATTTGACTTATGACACATTGAAGATAATGTGCTTAATTATACTGGATGTGGCTTCATTGACTATTGCAATGGTATAAATAAATAGAAATTAGCAATTCTAATATCCTGCCATTTTATATATTAGTTAAAACATTATGGACTTGAAAAAAAAAAACATTTTTTATTATTTTATTATTCTGCCGGTTCTACCAAACTACACTAACTAAAACTCAGAACAAGATTTAATAGATAATCAGTAGATGACCCTTGATCAATCAAATAATTGCATGCATAGCCAACCAATAAAACATATCAATCCATGAATAATAATGTAATAAAAAAAAAGGCGATCATTTTATAATACTATATTTATTATACAGCTCTATACTACAAACAATTTATTTAAAATATAATTATGAACTAAAGTTTTCATAAATAAATAAAACAGTTTTCTTCTTGATTGGAATAAAAATATTCCATATATACATAAATATTCCAATATTAATCATAATTCCATTAATATCTAGGGATCTTAAACTGTGGGGCACTAGATTCTTCAGGTCTCTTTCTCTTTTGGATAATATTTTTAATTTTATTCCATTCCCGATCCAGCTCCGCTCTCTCATTTTTCTCTTTGTTATGCTTTCTAGCACGTCTGCCGTCGGCCATTTTGACACCGTACTGGAACGCTGCCTTGGGCAGTGCTTCTTTGCTATTCATGTATTGCGAGTATTCCTCCTGTGTATCGAAATCCCACTTTCCGACAGGTCCTTTTTTGTTGCCTTGATCCATTTTGGTGTAATCAACTTCATCATCAGAATCTTCAATCGCATCCTCCATTTCATCCAGACCAGGATAACACTCAGCGTAACCTGTTGGCTCAGCCACCAAACGAGACAATATCCCTGAATAACATAGAAATAGAAAATTACACTGTGTTGATCAAACATAATATTTTAATATAAACCAAAGAAAAATAATCCAATTTGGAATAAAGACTGATCCTGTTTTTTTTTCAACTGAAGCAACTAAAAACTAATTTTTAATTGAATTAAACGTTTTAGATATACCCCCTTAAAATTTATAATGATGATATGATGAGAGAAGATTTTTCATAATTTCAAAACTAAAAGCAAATTAAAACGATACATATCTAGTCCGATAGGCTAAGGCCTGAGATGTCCCGTGGACCATTTGACAATCATTTGCACACACTGAGTTTGACAATCAGTGAGGGGGTTTACAGGCAAGAGTGATTTTACTTAGGAGTATCAATTGAGGACTGGGAAAGTGGTTTAATTGTGAAGCTTAAAAACTGTGCTCCAATTAATATTGGACAACAATTATCATGAACAACAAAAGTGAGTTTTTTTGATAAAAACATTCATTACTTTTTTAAAATAACATCCAATGTAACTTCATATCCTATCGACTAAGGAATACAATTAATATTCGGCAACATAGGCCACAACAATCATTATGAGTGACAAGGATCCTTATATATTCCTTGAATAGCCGCAAGAAATAATTGATAAAACTCACAATATCCAATTCATTCATTACACAAAAATGACCTAATCATTGGCTGAAACTAAAGAAATTTTCAATAAGAAATTAATTTTGTGGTGTTGCCCCACTATCATTTATAATTATCGGCAAAAGAAAAAATATATATGGGCTTGTTTGAGGGACTCGAAGCCAGGAGCCAGGACCTCAATATCACAAATATCTAGTTGGGCTCAACAACTCGGCTAATGTCAGCTTCATGCTCCATGTGTACAATACTTACAGTCACTGTGGAGCTTAGCCAAAAGAGATTCATTTTCAGAAGGTTGTCTGTCTACTTGTGCAGGCTAACTCAGTTGGTAGAGCCCTCGACTAGATATTGGGAAGGGTGAGATATGTGACCTATACCCCCAGTATAGTTTTTCTTTGGCTATTAATTATTGAGATTGTTTTCATTTCAGAAGTGTTCAGCTATATAAGAGGCAGATATGAGATTAAAAGTTTGTTTTCCTGTACTAGAGGGTCAAATGAGAGTAGAATAAACAAAACCTAGGTGAAATCTAGTAACTTTCAGAATTTATAAATAGGGAAGCAGCGTCCCAGGATAGAGATGAGTGGCAGAGGCCAAGACCAACTTCATGGATCTTTTCAGGCGGAGAAATTGACTAATTACTTTTCATACTCGACAGTTAGAATTTCTGTAGTTCCAAATGTAAATTTACAAAAATAATTGAGGCGCTGAACTAGGAAAGGTAGATATCATAAAATGATGATTTTTACAGAGGTCTGAAAGACAGTTTAGCACCCCCCAATTTGAGTGATCTTATCACCAGTGCTATCTATATTTTTTCATTAGTTATATAATGCTAATATTATATATAATTCTAAAAGTAGAAGGGGGTCGAGCAGAACTGTATACCTGCTTTGTTACTTCATGGTCAAGTCACTGATATTTTTAAGTAAGCAACCGCATTCTTTCCAAGACCTCCATCCCAATTCCCGGAACTACCCTTCTCTTATACACATATGTCTCAGCTTTAGCCCCAGTCCAAACTTTTTCTCCAACACTCCTCCCTAAACATCCGACCCAGTATGTAGAAATATAACTCTTAATATTTGTATATACCAGACCAGTGTTTTGCTAGTACTTCATAATAAAGCTTTTCTTTCATTTCTTTTAAAATACTCTCCTCTACAAAGATTATTTAACTATTGATAACGACTAAGCTACTTCCGAACCGTGACTCACTCCTCTTTCCAAGCTATTGGCTTTACTTCTTAATACCTTTTCTATAAAAAAATCTAAAAACTCATTTCTTTCACTTACTACATTTTCCATGTCAATGTCTTATTATATTTTAGTTTATATAAAAATAGGCTATCTTAAAACTTAGTAAACAAAAATAATTTAATAATAAATATATATTTCAATACCTGCAGCTCTTGACCCTTTCTTCTCAGTAGGATTAACCTTCTTACTAACTTCTCGTTGAGGACTTTTTTCTTTTTCTGTTTCTTTAAAGTAGTTGGCAACTTTCTTAAAGTCATTGGCTTTGTTTGTAGATGGGATATAGTCCCCAGCATCAGGGAAAATATTTTCTTCTATCTGCAATAATAAATATCATTTAGAAAGGGTAAAACAAAAATAAAGTAAAACTAGATATTTAGCAAAAGTTCAATTACCATTTTATCCTTCTTCTTTGATTTTTTGTGGTGCCTAGGACCTTCTCTCAGATATGACAGGATTTGAGCTAGCTTATTAATGACTATATCATTAGTTGTCAATGTAGTAGTCGATTCAGTATTAGGGACATCAGCAGTACTCCTTAGTAATGTGGTAGGAATATCACTATCAGCCACGTCATCATTCAATTCAACAACATAAGCCATACGACCAGGAAGAAATAGAGGATTGCGTTGAATTTCTTTACCACCAATAACCACTTTATAAACACTTCGACCAAGACGTGTCTTAAAAACCATCTCTTCTCCCTCTTTGGTCTTTTTCTCCTCCTTTGGTTTTGTTACAAGTTTTTCCATTTCCTCTTCTCGTTCTTGTTCCTTCATTATGTTCTCACAGTGTACTTTTTGTAATAGGGCATAATCCAAACCTTTCACCAAATGAGTGTGCTCCATGTCACCTCCCAAGAATTTAGATTCTTGAATCATCTGTCTTCTTCTTTCAGCTGCATCTATTCCTGACTTAATATCTGGAGCAACAGCTCTATAACCGCTGGATGTGGACATAGGGTCATCCACTTGGTAATCTGCATTTGCTCCTTCTCTTCGTTCCCTTGCTCGGTCTCTATATTTTTCTGCAAGTTCTGCCAATTTGTTTTCTTCCTGTTTCTTAAGTTTAGCATAGTAAATTTTCTTCTTCCTTCTTCTTTCGCCTCTGTCATCTTCAACTGATTCATGAGAAGGTTTCTTTTCTAAATTTTCGGTAGCTGGGCTATGGGTTGTAGACACTGGAGTAGATGGTGGAACAGATGACCTTGGTGTCATCAACAAACGACGAAAAGCGTCGTTTGTTAACCTTTGCGGTCCATCATCATCTGTATGTTCGAATTTTGGCATTTTCCTATGTTTCCCTTAACTGCGTTAATAGGAATATAAATTTTAGGACCTGCAGTTTTTTCACCTCTCACTGATAACACTTAATATAAGGAATTTCGTTTTAAACAATTTACTTACTCCTACTTTAAACACACATTATTTAACACTAACTTATCTAAACTGTTGTTAATCTGTAACTCAACAAATCCTCTGCGGAAGTAACCTATTCACTACACTCAAATGTGAACCCGAAACTAACTTGCTCATGGACAGCCAACAACGCGTGGGGTTTCAAGGAGAGTAGCAGGTGCTGCCCTCAAATATCATTCTAAGAACTAAAGACCACGCTATAGTACTTGCATATTCTCCTGGGATGAAAGATTGTTTGACCCTGGCTTTTCCACCAATCAAATTAAAAATTCATTGAACCTAATATAAGCTATAAGATTAAATGAAATATAAGTTTGTTGTGTTGTTTTGTAAGCCAAAAAAATATCGAAACGAATAAGAGTGCAGTCACACTTACTGGAAGTTTGTTCAATACAATGTTAGACCTTTTATCCTTTGATCACTGATCTTTACATTCAGATGTACATTTTTTTTTTTTTTTTTTTTTTTTTCCCACCTAAACTTATTTACGCGCTAGCGATACTCTCGTTTAAAACTGAAATTCAGGCTGTCCTATCAGGAATAACCCACTTCTATTTCCGGAAATGAAATAAATTCACTTTACATCTAATTATTTGAACATGACACCTAAATACAGGAGTAAAGCTTACCAAAAACAGCGTAAGTGTATATTCGTGTCCGTTTGTTTAACGCTCTATTTCTTCCACATTCAACACGGTGTGAATTAGTGCAAGCATTTAGGCCCAGCAGCATAACATTTTGATTGATTCCAAAGCAGAAAATGTGCTGATAGACGTACGTCATAGAAACGACGCCGGAGATATGTGTGAACCACTGAGATAAATATATCCCCAACCGTTTTCTGTCCACATCATTGCATTAGATTTCTTCCAACTTTCCTTATTGGAAGGTGAGTTCAAGGTAGGAGATTGTAAAAAAATTACCTATTTCTGTTCCCTTTAATTAGCAAGTTTCCTGTTATGAATAAAACATTTTCTATCGCGCTAGCCGGCATGAGTAGTCCAGTGCAGTGAAGATTGCAGAAAATGCGCATCTAAAAGGATTATTTAAAATTTAGGGATACTTAAAGAGATAAAACTTAATGACATTTTATTCAAAAGCTTCACTTTCATGTTGAAAACGAACTTCCATAAACTTTCTTTGAATGGTAGAACCAGGACTGCTTAAAGAAACTATTTTGTGGCAAAGAGTGCCTATAGAAATGAAATTGATTATCCCTCAAAACTATTTGGCTTTATGAGATTCGTTTATGTCTCTAATGTATTTATTCAGGGTATCAACAAGTTCATATCAGCCACCAGGTGCTAACTGTTGACAATAACTGGAAGGTTATTAAACTACAAGATATTATTTAATACCTATGCACAGCCTTACTATTATTTATTAGATCTAAAAAAGGACATGTAATGTGAAAATTATTAATGACAAAAATACTTTTTCAACGAACAAATATACCAGAAAGGTTGTTATTGGGCAGATTCCAACCCAAGACCTCCCCAAACCCATTCAGGGGCTCTCTTCCACTAAAGCAACAACAGGGGCTTCTTGCTCGACCTTAAAACCATATTTTAAATTAATATTAAAAAAAAAAAAAAATCATCCTAACATGTTAAGTTAACAGTTATTAGACTTATGTGATCAACTCATGACTTATTAAAAAATAGGGTAGCTTTTGTATTTTATACTTTTTTAACGATGAACTGCATAAACTATTGTTAAATTATGTTAAAATCTTAAAAGGAAAATTAATATTACCTTCTAAGATTCAATGAAATGCATATTAAAAAGGCATAATTTACTATCAAAAAAATTAATTTGTGTTTAGAATTTATTTATTAATAATAAGTAAGTGTCAAAATATTTCTAAAACTTAAATGTGAGTCACATAACGTTTTTTGTAGTTTAATTTAAGTATAAATATCAAGACTGATATAGTAGTTTTAAAATATAAACCTGTGATACTACAAACACAACTAAGTCAAAGTTACATGCATAAATCGATAAGTTACATTTCTCTTTTATAGAATTAAATAAATATGACTGATCTGCCCGCCCCTTTCCTGTACTGGTTGGTAGCGCACAAAATCAAAGATGTTCAGCCTAAAAACTAATGATGTTACATAGATATATATGCGAGCATCAGGTAGATAGGATAGAACACTGTCCTGTTACCAGACTTCCAATTCTCTTTACTGTAGAACTTAATTTATTTTACCCATTCTGTTGGTGTTAAAATTTAATTTTTAATGTCTGGAAGCTTGATTTATTTATATTATTATGTATCACTCTTATTTCATGCTATGAAGTTGTACTATAGTGCTATAATTTTATCATTCTGGCAAAAAGTATATATATCATTATCCTAAATAGATATGTTTTCTTGGTATTATCACCTTATATACTGTTTACAGTATACATATATCATCACATGAGGGGTGTGTTATCTAATTTATTTTCTGGACTGACTGGTTTTGCACAACCTACAAATTTGGTACCTACATATAAATGACCATTCTACATAGTCTCTTCGAACTTTAATCTGTACACTGCTACTGCTGCTATACTCAAAACATGGCCTTTTATTTCTATACCACATTTCTCTACTTCCTTACCCTCTACAGCTCTCCCAACTTCTGCCCGTTAAAACAGCAATCCTGGAAGGGATCCCTTCCACGTTAACGACGGCTTTAGGAGCACCACAACATCCTATTTGCAATCCCTCTGCGATAGTCTGCTTCTCAACAGTTCACACTCGCCTTTGGGATCCGGTTGGTTTTTGGCTACCCTTAGATACCGAGTGTGAATTTGAGGTCATTCCAAGACCATAAAGACATCCTTTATCTCTACTTCTGATCATAGTGCACTGTCAGAACACACCTTCTTCGATATATATATATATATATATATATAAATGGAGTCAAATCATTAAACTCCTGGCTGCCAACTAGGTAGCTATGTTATAGATCGAACACTCATCTCTTTCTTCTTGCCCATCAGGAGGGCTGGGTAGGCCACCGAGACTCCCTTAGTAGGCCATTAATAAATAAATTAGCAATAAACAAATAAAATATTTGCTATCGCTGAGTAGGGTATTAAATTAATGATTTTAAAGCCATGGTTAATATGTGTTGGAGCTTAGGGACTATAATTATGGAGTCATCAAAGTTGTATTCAACAATTTTTCCAACCCTAGTTTCATAAAGAGAGATCATATTTTGAATGGAAGTTTTAACTTGGTAACTCACAAATGCAAAAAAAAAAAAAAAAAATAGAATTACAAAATTAATAATTTTATTTGAATCATTAATTAATTAATTGTAATTAAAAAATACATAGTTTCCTAACATATTAAATAAGGTATCAAATTAAAAGATCTCAGCATTATGACTATAGCACATATTATGTGTTGGAACTTTAATAGACTACAATTAAAATTAATGTAGTCTAAAAAATAGTTTTCACAGCCATAACAAACTCCTTAATTGTGTGATATATCCCACTTAAATTTTTTATTTTCTTTATTTCCTAATAAAAATTTGCCATGCTTAATTTTTTTTTTCATGTATGGTTCATACATATTTAACTTCTGTCTGTATCTATCTACTATCTATATCTGTATCTACTTCTATAAAAAATAAATAAAAGAACAGGTTTGTCTAAATTCGTTCTAAAAATGATATTTTACTATTAAGAATTTGACTTATGACACATTGAAGATAATGTGCTTAATTATACTGGATGTGGCTTCATTGACTATTGCAATGGTATAAATAAATAGAAATTAGCAATTCTAATATCCTGCCATTTTATATATTAGTTAAAACATTATGGACTTGAAAAAAAAAAACATTTTTTATTATTTTATTATTCTGCCGGTTCTACCAAACTACACTAACTAAAACTCAGAACAAGATTTAATAGATAATCAGTAGATGACCCTTGATCAATCAAATAATTGCATGCATAGCCAACCAATAAAACATATCAATCCATGAATAATAATGTAATAAAAAAAAAGGCGATCATTTTATAATACTATATTTATTATACAGCTCTATACTACAAACAATTTATTTAAAATATAATTATGAACTAAAGTTTTCATAAATAAATAAAACAGTTTTCTTCTTGATTGGAATAAAAATATTCCATATATACATAAATATTCCAATATTAATCATAATTCCATTAATATCTAGGGATCTTAAACTGTGGGGCACTAGATTCTTCAGGTCTCTTTCTCTTTTGGATAATATTTTTAATTTTATTCCATTCCCGATCCAGCTCCGCTCTCTCATTTTTCTCTTTGTTATGCTTTCTAGCACGTCTGCCGTCGGCCATTTTGACACCGTACTGGAACGCTGCCTTGGGCAGTGCTTCTTTGCTATTCATGTATTGCGAGTATTCCTCCTGTGTATCGAAATCCCACTTTCCGACAGGTCCTTTTTTGTTGCCTTGATCCATTTTGGTGTAATCAACTTCATCATCAGAATCTTCAATCGCATCCTCCATTTCATCCAGACCAGGATAACACTCAGCGTAACCTGTTGGCTCAGCCACCAAACGAGACAATATCCCTGAATAACATAGAAATAGAAAATTACACTGTGTTGATCAAACATAATATTTTAATATAAACCAAAGAAAAATAATCCAATTTGGAATAAAGACTGATCCTGTTTTTTTTTCAACTGAAGCAACTAAAAACTAATTTTTAATTGAATTAAACGTTTTAGATATACCCCCTTAAAATTTATAATGATGATATGATGAGAGAAGATTTTTCATAATTTCAAAACTAAAAGCAAATTAAAACGATACATATCTAGTCCGATAGGCTAAGGCCTGAGATGTCCCGTGGACCATTTGACAATCATTTGCACACACTGAGTTTGACAATCAGTGAGGGGGTTTACAGGCAAGAGTGATTTTACTTAGGAGTATCAATTGAGGACTGGGAAAGTGGTTTAATTGTGAAGCTTAAAAACTGTGCTCCAATTAATATTGGACAACAATTATCATGAACAACAAAAGTGAGTTTTTTTGATAAAAACATTCATTACTTTTTTAAAATAACATCCAATGTAACTTCATATCCTATCGACTAAGGAATACAATTAATATTCGGCAACATAGGCCACAACAATCATTATGAGTGACAAGGATCCTTATATATTCCTTGAATAGCCGCAAGAAATAATTGATAAAACTCACAATATCCAATTCATTCATTACACAAAAATGACCTAATCATTGGCTGAAACTAAAGAAATTTTCAATAAGAAATTAATTTTGTGGTGTTGCCCCACTATCATTTATAATTATCGGCAAAAGAAAAAATATATATGGGCTTGTTTGAGGGACTCGAAGCCAGGAGCCAGGACCTCAATATCACAAATATCTAGTTGGGCTCAACAACTCGGCTAATGTCAGCTTCATGCTCCATGTGTACAATACTTACAGTCACTGTGGAGCTTAGCCAAAAGAGATTCATTTTCAGAAGGTTGTCTGTCTACTTGTGCAGGCTAACTCAGTTGGTAGAGCCCTCGACTAGATATTGGGAAGGGTGAGATATGTGACCTATACCCCCAGTATAGTTTTTCTTTGGCTATTAATTATTGAGATTGTTTTCATTTCAGAAGTGTTCAGCTATATAAGAGGCAGATATGAGATTAAAAGTTTGTTTTCCTGTACTAGAGGGTCAAATGAGAGTAGAATAAACAAAACCTAGGTGAAATCTAGTAACTTTCAGAATTTATAAATAGGGAAGCAGCGTCCCAGGATAGAGATGAGTGGCAGAGGCCAAGACCAACTTCATGGATCTTTTCAGGCGGAGAAATTGACTAATTACTTTTCATACTCGACAGTTAGAATTTCTGTAGTTCCAAATGTAAATTTACAAAAATAATTGAGGCGCTGAACTAGGAAAGGTAGATATCATAAAATGATGATTTTTACAGAGGTCTGAAAGACAGTTTAGCACCCCCCAATTTGAGTGATCTTATCACCAGTGCTATCTATATTTTTTCATTAGTTATATAATGCTAATATTATATATAATTCTAAAAGTAGAAGGGGGTCGAGCAGAACTGTATACCTGCTTTGTTACTTCATGGTCAAGTCACTGATATTTTTAAGTAAGCAACCGCATTCTTTCCAAGACCTCCATCCCAATTCCCGGAACTACCCTTCTCTTATACACATATGTCTCAGCTTTAGCCCCAGTCCAAACTTTTTCTCCAACACTCCTCCCTAAACATCCGACCCAGTATGTAGAAATATAACTCTTAATATTTGTATATACCAGACCAGTGTTTTGCTAGTACTTCATAATAAAGCTTTTCTTTCATTTCTTTTAAAATACTCTCCTCTACAAAGATTATTTAACTATTGATAACGACTAAGCTACTTCCGAACCGTGACTCACTCCTCTTTCCAAGCTATTGGCTTTACTTCTTAATACCTTTTCTATAAAAAAATCTAAAAACTCATTTCTTTCACTTACTACATTTTCCATGTCAATGTCTTATTATATTTTAGTTTATATAAAAATAGGCTATCTTAAAACTTAGTAAACAAAAATAATTTAATAATAAATATATATTTCAATACCTGCAGCTCTTGACCCTTTCTTCTCAGTAGGATTAACCTTCTTACTAACTTCTCGTTGAGGACTTTTTTCTTTTTCTGTTTCTTTAAAGTAGTTGGCAACTTTCTTAAAGTCATTGGCTTTGTTTGTAGATGGGATATAGTCCCCAGCATCAGGGAAAATATTTTCTTCTATCTGCAATAATAAATATCATTTAGAAAGGGTAAAACAAAAATAAAGTAAAACTAGATATTTAGCAAAAGTTCAATTACCATTTTATCCTTCTTCTTTGATTTTTTGTGGTGCCTAGGACCTTCTCTCAGATATGACAGGATTTGAGCTAGCTTATTAATGACTATATCATTAGTTGTCAATGTAGTAGTCGATTCAGTATTAGGGACATCAGCAGTACTCCTTAGTAATGTGGTAGGAATATCACTATCAGCCACGTCATCATTCAATTCAACAACATAAGCCATACGACCAGGAAGAAATAGAGGATTGCGTTGAATTTCTTTACCACCAATAACCACTTTATAAACACTTCGACCAAGACGTGTCTTAAAAACCATCTCTTCTCCCTCTTTGGTCTTTTTCTCCTCCTTTGGTTTTGTTACAAGTTTTTCCATTTCCTCTTCTCGTTCTTGTTCCTTCATTATGTTCTCACAGTGTACTTTTTGTAATAGGGCATAATCCAAACCTTTCACCAAATGAGTGTGCTCCATGTCACCTCCCAAGAATTTAGATTCTTGAATCATCTGTCTTCTTCTTTCAGCTGCATCTATTCCTGACTTAATATCTGGAGCAACAGCTCTATAACCGCTGGATGTGGACATAGGGTCATCCACTTGGTAATCTGCATTTGCTCCTTCTCTTCGTTCCCTTGCTCGGTCTCTATATTTTTCTGCAAGTTCTGCCAATTTGTTTTCTTCCTGTTTCTTAAGTTTAGCATAGTAAATTTTCTTCTTCCTTCTTCTTTCGCCTCTGTCATCTTCAACTGATTCATGAGAAGGTTTCTTTTCTAAATTTTCGGTAGCTGGGCTATGGGTTGTAGACACTGGAGTAGATGGTGGAACAGATGACCTTGGTGTCATCAACAAACGACGAAAAGCGTCGTTTGTTAACCTTTGCGGTCCATCATCATCTGTATGTTCGAATTTTGGCATTTTCCTATGTTTCCCTTAACTGCGTTAATAGGAATATAAATTTTAGGACCTGCAGTTTTTTCACCTCTCACTGATAACACTTAATATAAGGAATTTCGTTTTAAACAATTTACTTACTCCTACTTTAAACACACATTATTTAACACTAACTTATCTAAACTGTTGTTAATCTGTAACTCAACAAATCCTCTGCGGAAGTAACCTATTCACTACACTCAAATGTGAACCCGAAACTAACTTGCTCATGGACAGCCAACAACGCGTGGGGTTTCAAGGAGAGTAGCAGGTGCTGCCCTCAAATATCATTCTAAGAACTAAAGACCACGCTATAGTACTTGCATATTCTCCTGGGATGAAAGATTGTTTGACCCTGGCTTTTCCACCAATCAAATTAAAAATTCATTGAACCTAATATAAGCTATAAGATTAAATGAAATATAAGTTTGTTGTGTTGTTTTGTAAGCCAAAAAAATATCGAAACGAATAAGAGTGCAGTCACACTTACTGGAAGTTTGTTCAATACAATGTTAGACCTTTTATCCTTTGATCACTGATCTTTACATTCAGATGTACATTTTTTTTTTTTTTTTTTTTTTTTTCCCACCTAAACTTATTTACGCGCTAGCGATACTCTCGTTTAAAACTGAAATTCAGGCTGTCCTATCAGGAATAACCCACTTCTATTTCCGGAAATGAAATAAATTCACTTTACATCTAATTATTTGAACATGACACCTAAATACAGGAGTAAAGCTTACCAAAAACAGCGTAAGTGTATATTCGTGTCCGTTTGTTTAACGCTCTATTTCTTCCACATTCAACACGGTGTGAATTAGTGCAAGCATTTAGGCCCAGCAGCATAACATTTTGATTGATTCCAAAGCAGAAAATGTGCTGATAGACGTACGTCATAGAAACGACGCCGGAGATATGTGTGAACCACTGAGATAAATATATCCCCAACCGTTTTCTGTCCACATCATTGCATTAGATTTCTTCCAACTTTCCTTATTGGAAGGTGAGTTCAAGGTAGGAGATTGTAAAAAAATTACCTATTTCTGTTCCCTTTAATTAGCAAGTTTCCTGTTATGAATAAAACATTTTCTATCGCGCTAGCCGGCATGAGTAGTCCAGTGCAGTGAAGATTGCAGAAAATGCGCATCTAAAAGGATTATTTAAAATTTAGGGATACTTAAAGAGATAAAACTTAATGACATTTTATTCAAAAGCTTCACTTTCATGTTGAAAACGAACTTCCATAAACTTTCTTTGAATGGTAGAACCAGGACTGCTTAAAGAAACTATTTTGTGGCAAAGAGTGCCTATAGAAATGAAATTGATTATCCCTCAAAACTATTTGGCTTTATGAGATTCGTTTATGTCTCTAATGTATTTATTCATGGTATCAACAAGTTCATATCAGCCACCAGGTGCTAACTGTTGACAATAACTGGAAGGTTATTAAACTACAAGATATTATTTAATACCTATGCACAGCCTTACTATTATTTATTAGATCTAAAAAAGGACATGTAATGTGAAAATTATTAATGACAAAAATACTTTTTCAACGAACAAATATACCAGAAAGGTTGTTATTGGGCAGATTCCAACCCAAGACCTCCCCAAACCCATTCAGGGGCTCTCTTCCACTAAAGCAACAACAGGGGCTTCTTGCTCGACCTTAAAACCATATTTTAAATTAATATTAAAAAAAAAAAAAAATCATCCTAACATGTTAAGTTAACAGTTATTAGACTTATGTGATCAACTCATGACTTATTAAAAAATAGGGTAGCTTTTGTATTTTATACTTTTTTAACGATGAACTGCATAAACTATTGTTAAATTATGTTAAAATCTTAAAAGGAAAATTAATATTACCTTCTAAGATTCAATGAAATGCATATTAAAAAGGCATAATTTACTATCAAAAAAATTAATTTGTGTTTAGAATTTATTTATTAATAATAAGTAAGTGTCAAAATATTTCTAAAACTTAAATGTGAGTCACATAACGTTTTTTGTAGTTTAATTTAAGTATAAATATCAAGACTGATATAGTAGTTTTAAAATATAAACCTGTGATACTACAAACACAACTAAGTCAAAGTTACATGCATAAATCGATAAGTTACATTTCTCTTTTATAGAATTAAATAAATATGACTGATCTGCCCGCCCCTTTCCTGTACTGGTTGGTAGCGCACAAAATCAAAGATGTTCAGCCTAAAAACTAATGATGTTACATAGATATATATGCGAGCATCAGGTAGATAGGATAGAACACTGTCCTGTTACCAGACTTCCAATTCTCTTTACTGTAGAACTTAATTTATTTTACCCATTCTGTTGGTGTTAAAATTTAATTTTTAATGTCTGGAAGCTTGATTTATTTATATTATTATGTATCACTCTTATTTCATGCTATGAAGTTGTACTATAGTGCTATAATTTTATCATTCTGGCAAAAAGTATATATATCATTATCCTAAATAGATATGTTTTCTTGGTATTATCACCTTATATACTGTTTACAGTATACATATATCATCACATGAGGGGTGTGTTATCTAATTTATTTTCTGGACTGACTGGTTTTGCACAACCTACAAATTTGGTACCTACATATAAATGACCATTCTACATAGTCTCTTCGAACTTTAATCTGTACACTGCTACTGCTGCTATACTCAAAACATGGCCTTTTATTTCTATACCACATTTCTCTACTTCCTTACCCTCTACAGCTCTCCCAACTTCTGCCCGTTAAAACAGCAATCCTGGAAGGGATCCCTTCCACGTTAACGACGGCTTTAGGAGCACCACAACATCCTATTTGCAATCCCTCTGCGATAGTCTGCTTCTCAACAGTTCACACTCGCCTTTGGGATCCGGTTGGTTTTTGGCTACCCTTAGATACCGAGTGTGAATTTGAGGTCATTCCAAGACCATAAAGACATCCTTTATCTCTACTTCTGATCATAGTGCACTGTCAGAACACACCTTCTTCGATATATATATATATATATATATATATAAATGGAGTCAAATCATTAAACTCCTGGCTGCCAACTAGGTAGCTATGTTATAGATCGAACACTCATCTCTTTCTTCTTGCCCATCAGGAGGGCTGGGTAGGCCACCGAGACTCCCTTAGTAGGCCATTAATAAATAAATTAGCAATAAACAAATAAAATATTTGCTATCGCTGAGTAGGGTATTAAATTAATGATTTTAAAGCCATGGTTAATATGTGTTGGAGCTTAGGGACTATAATTATGGAGTCATCAAAGTTGTATTCAACAATTTTTCCAACCCTAGTTTCATAAAGAGAGATCATATTTTGAATGGAAGTTTTAACTTGGTAACTCACAAATGCAAAAAAAAAAAAAATAGAATTACAAAATTATTAATTTTATTTGAATCATTAATTAATTATTTGTAATTAAAAAATACATAGTTTCCTAACATATTAAATAAGGTATCAAATTAAAAGATCTCAGCATTATGACTATAGCACATATTATGTGTTGGAACTTTAATAGACTACAATTAAAATTAATGTAGTCTAAAAAATAGTTTTCACAGCCATAACAAACTCCTTAATTGTGTGATATATCCCACTTAAATTTTTTATTTTCTTTATTTCCTAATAAAAATTTGCCATGCTTAATTTTTTTTTTCATGTATGGTTCATACATATTTAACTTCTGTCTGTATCTATCTACTATCTATATCTGTATCTACTTCTATAAAAAATAAATAAAAGAACAGGTTTGTCTAAATTCGTTCTAAAAATGATATTTTACTATTAAGAATTTGACTTATGACACATTGAAGATAATGTGCTTAATTATACTGGATGTGGCTTCATTGACTATTGCAATGGTATAAATAAATAGAAATTAGCAATTCTAATATCCTGCCATTTTATATATTAGTTAAAACATTATGGACTTGAAAAAAAAAACATTTTTTATTATTTTATTATTCTGCCGGTTCTACCAAACTACACTAACTAAAACTCAGAACAAGATTTAATAGATAATCAGTAGATGACCCTTGATCAATCAAATAATTGCATGCATAGCCAACCAATAAAACATATCAATCCATGAATAATAATGTAATAAAAAAAAAGGCGATCATTTTATAATACTATATTTATTATACAGCTCTATACTACAAACTAACAACAATTTATTTAAAATATAATTATGAACTAAAGTTTTCATAAATAAATAAAACAGTTTTCTTCTTGATTGGAATAAAAATATTCCATATATACATAAATATTCCAATATTAATCATAATTCCATTAATATCTAGGGATCTTAAACTGTGGGGCACTAGATTCTTCAGGTCTCTTTCTCTTTTGGATAATATTTTGAATTTTATTCCATTCCCGATCCAGCTCCGCTCTCTCATTTTTCTCTTTGTTATGCTTTCTAGCACGTCTGCCGTCGGCCATTTTGACACCGTACTGGAACGCTGCCTTGGGCAGTGCTTCTTTGCTATTCATGTATTGCGAGTATTCCTCCTGTGTATCGAAATCCCACCTTCCGACAGGTCCTTTTTTGTTGCCTTGATCCATTTTGGTGTAATCAACTTCATCATCAGAATCTTCAATCGCATCCTCCATTTCATCCAGACCAGGATAACACTCAGCGTAACCTGTTGGCTCAGCCGCCAAACGAGACAATATCCCTGAATAACATAGAAATAGAAAATTACACTGTGTTGATCAAACATAATATTTTAATATAAACCAAAGAAAAATAATCCAATTTGGAATAAAGACTGATCCTGTTTTTTTTTCAACTGAAGCAACTAAAAACTAATTTTTAATTGAATTAAACGTTTTAGATATACCCCCTTAAAATTTATAATGATGATATGATGAGAGAAGATTTTTCATAATTTCAAAACTAAAAGCAAATTAAAACGATACATATCTAGTCCGATAGGCTAAGGCCTGAGATGTCCCGTGGACCATTTGACAATCATTTGCACACACTGAGTTTGACAATCAGTGAGGGGGTTTACAGGCAAGAGTGATTTTACTTAGGAGTATCAATTGAGGACTGGGAAAGTGGTTTAATTGTGAAGCTTAAAAACTGTGCTCCAATTAATATTGGACAACAATTATCATGAACAACAAAAGTGAGTTTTTTTGATAAAAACATTCATTACTTTTTTAAAATAACATCCAATGTAACTTCATATCCTATCGACTAAGGAATACAATTAATATTCGGCAACATAGGCCACAACAATCATTATGAGTGACAAGGATCCTTATATATTCCTTGAATAGCCGCAAGAAATAATTGATAAAACTCACAATATCCAATTCATTCATTACACAAAAATGACCTAATCATTGGCTGAAACTAAAGAAATTTTCAATAAGAAATTAATTTTGTGGTGTTGCCCCACTATCATTTATAATTATCGGCAAAAGAAAAAATATATATGGGCTTGTTTGAGGGACTCGAAGCCAGGAGCCAGGACCTCAATATCACAAATATCTAGTTGGGCTCAACAACTCGGCTAATGTCAGCTTCATGCTCCATGTGTACAATACTTACAGTCACTGTGGAGCTTAGCCAAAAGAGATTCATTTTCAGAAGGTTGTCTGTCTACTTGTGCAGGCTAACTCAGTTGGTAGAGCCCTCGACTAGATATTGGGAAGGGTGAGATATGTGACCTATACCCCCAGTATAGTTTTTCTTTGGCTATTAATTATTGAGATTGTTTTCATTTCAGAAGTGTTCAGCTATATAAGAGGCAGATATGAGATTAAAAGTTTGTTTTCCTGTACTAGAGGGTCAAATGAGAGTAGAATAAACAAAACCTAGGTGAAATCTAGTAACTTTCAGAATTTATAAATAGGGAAGCAGCGTCCCAGGATAGAGATGAGTGGCAGAGGCCAAGACCAACTTCATGGTTCTTTTCAGGCGGAGAAATTGACTAATTACTTTTCATACTCGGCAGTTAGAATTTCTGTAGTTCCAAATGTAAATTTACAAAAATAATTGAGGCGCTGAACTAGGAAAGGTAGATATCATAAAATGATGATTTTTACAGAGGTCTGAAAGACAGTTTAGCACCCCCCAATTTGAGTGATCTTATCACCAGTGCTATCTATATTTTTTCATTAGTTATATAATGCTAATATTATATATAATTCTAAAAGTAGAAGGGGGTCGAGCAGAACTGTATACCTGCTTTGTTACTTCATGGTCAAGTCACTGATATTTTTAAGTAAGCAACCGCATTCTTTCCAAGACCTCCATCCCAATTCCCGGAACTACCCTTCTCTTATACAAATATGTCTCAGCTTTAGCCCCAGTCCAAACTTTTTCTCCAACACTCCTCCCTAAACATCCGACCCAGTATGTAGAAATATAACTCTTAATATTTGTATATACCAGACCAGTGTTTTGCTAGTACTTCATAATAAAGCTTTTCTTTCATTTCTTTTAAAATACTCTCCTCTACAAAGATTATTTAACTATTGATAACGACTAAGCTACTTCCGAACCGTGACTCACTCCTCTTTCCAAGCTATTGGCTTTACTTCTTAATACCTTTTCTATAAAAAAATCTAAAAACTCATTTCTTTCACTTACTACATTTTCCATGTCAATGTCTTATTATATTTTAGTTTATATAAAAATAGGCTATCTTAAAACTTAGTAAACAAAAATAATTTAATAATAAATATATATTTCAATACCTGCAGCTCTTGACCCTTTCTTCTCAGTAGGATTAACCTTCTTACTAACTTCTCGTTGAGGACTTTTTTCTTTTTCTGTTTCTTTAAAGTAGTTGGCAACTTTCTTAAAGTCATTGGCTTTGTTTGTAGATGGGATATAGTCCCCAGCATCAGGGAAAATATTTTCTTCTATCTGCAATAATAAATATCATTTAGAAAGGGTAAAACAAAAATAAAGTAAAACTAGATATTTAGCAAAAGTTCAATTACCATTTTATCCTTCTTCTTTGATTTTTTGTGGTGCCTAGGACCTTCTCTCAGATATGACAGGATTTGAGCTAGCTTATTAATGACTATATCATTAGTTGTCAATGTAGTAGTCGATTCAGTATTAGGGACATCAGCAGTACTCCTTAGTAATGTGGTAGGAATATCACTATCAGCCACGTCATCATTCAATTCAACAACATAAGCCATACGACCAGGAAGAAATAGAGGATTGCGTTGGATTTCTTTACCACCAATAACCACTTTATAAACACTTCGACCAAGACGTGTCTTAAAAACCATCTCTTCTCCCTCTTTGGTCTTTTTCTCCTCCTTTGGTTTTGTTACAAGTTTTTCCATTTCCTCTTCTCGTTCTTGTTCCTTCATTATGTTCTCACAGTGTACTTTTTGTAATAGGGCATAATCCAAACCTTTCACCAAATGAGTGTGCTCCATGTCACCTCCCAAGAATTTAGATTCTTGAATCATCTGTCTTCTTCTTTCAGCTGCATCTATTCCTGACTTAATATCTGGAGCAACAGCTCTATAACCGCTGGATGTGGACATAGGGTCATCCACTTGGTAATCTGCATTTGCTCCTTCTCTTCGTTCCCTTGCTCGGTCTCTATATTTTTCTGCAAGTTCTGCCAATTTGTTTTCTTCCTGTTTCTTAAGTTTAGCATAGTAAATTTTCTTCTTCCTTCTTCTTTCGCCTCTGTCATCTTCAACTGATTCATGAGAAGGTTTCTTTTCTAAATTTTCGGTAGCTGGGCTATGGGTTGTAGACACTGGAGTAGATGGTGGAACAGATGACCTTGGTGTCATCAACAAACGACGAAAAGCGTCGTTTGTTAACCTTTGCGGTCCATCATCATCTGTATGTTCGAATTTTGGCATTTTCCTATGTTTCCCTTAACTGCGTTAATAGGAATATAAATTTTAGGACCTGCAGTTTTTTCACCTCTCACTGATAACACTTAATATAAGGAATTTCGTTTTAAACAATTTACTTACTCCTACTTTAAACACACATTATTTAACACTAACTTATCTAAACTGTTGTTAATCTGTAACTCAACAAATCCTCTGCGGAAGTAACCTATTCACTACACTCAAATGTGAACCCGAAACTAACTTGCTCATGGACAGCCAACAACGCGTGGGGTTTCAAGGAGAGTAGCAGGTGCTGCCCTCAAATATCATTCTAAGAACTAAAGACCACGCTATTGTACTTGCATATTCTCCTGGGATGAAAGATTGTTTGACCCTGGCTTTTCCACCAATCAAATTAAAAATTCATTGAACCTAATATAAGCTATAAGATTAAATGAAATATAAGTTTGTTGTGTTGTTTTGTAAGCCAAAAAAATATCGAAACGAATAAGAGTGCAGTCACACTTACTGGAAGTTTGTTCAATACAATGTTAGACCTTTTATCCTTTGATCACTGATCTTTACATTCAGCAGCATAACATTTTGATTGATTCCAAAGCAGAAAATGTGCTGATAGACGTACGTCATAGAAACGACGCCGGAGATATGTGTGAACCACTGAGATAAATATATCCCCAACCGTTTTCTGTCCACATCATTGCATTAGATTTCTTCCAACTTTCCTTATTGGAAGGTGAGTTCAAGGTAGGAGATTGTAAAAAAATTACCTATTTCTGTTCCCTTTAATTAGCAAGTTTCCTGTTATGAATAAAACATTTTCTATCGCGCTAGCCGGCATGAGTAGTCCAGTGCAGTGAAGATTGCAGAAAATGCGCATCTAAAAGGATTATTTAAAATTTAGGGATACTTAAAGAGATAAAACTTAATGACATTTTATTCAAAAGCTTCACTTTCATGTTGAAAACGAACTTCCATAAACTTTCTTTGAATGGTAGAACCAGGACTGCTTAAAGAAACTATTTTGTGGCAAAGAGTGCCTATAGAAATGAAATTGATTATCCCTCAAAACTATTTGGCTTTATGAGATTCGTTTATGTCTCTAATGTATTTATTCATGGTATCAACAAGTTCATATCAGCCACCAGGTGCTAACTGTTGACAATAACTGGAAGGTTATTAAACTACAAGATATTATTTAATACCTATGCACAGCCTTACTATTATTTATTAGATCTAAAAAAGGACATGTAATGTGAAAATTATTAATGACAAAAATACTTTTTCAACGAACAAATATACCAGAAAGGTTGTTATTGGGCAGATTCCAACCCAAGACCTCCCCAAACCCATTCAGGGGCTCTCTTCCACTAAAGCAACAACAGGGGCTTCTTGCTCGACCTTAAAACCATATTTTAAATTAATATTAAAAAAAAAAAAAAATCATCCTAACATGTTAAGTTAACAGTTATTAGACTTATGTGATCAACTCATGACTTATTAAAAAATAGGGTAGCTTTTGTATTTTATACTTTTTTAACGATGAACTGCATAAACTATTGTTAAATTATGTTAAAATCTTAAAAGGAAAATTAATATTACCTTCTAAGATTCAATGAAATGCATATTAAAAAGGCATAATTTACTATCAAAAAAATTAATTTGTGTTTAGAATTTATTTATTAATAATAAGTAAGTGTCAAAATATTTCTAAAACTTAAATGTGAGTCACATAACGTTTTTTGTAGTTTAATTTAAGTATAAATATCAAGACTGATATAGTAGTTTTAAAATATAAACCTGTGATACTACAAACACAACTAAGTCAAAGTTACATGCATAAATCGATAAGTTACATTTCTCTTTTATAGAATTAAATAAATATGACTGATCTGCCCGCCCCTTTCCTGTACTGGTTGGTAGCGCACAAAATCAAAGATGTTCAGCCTAAAAACTAATGATGTTACATAGATATATATGCGAGCATCAGGTAGATAGGATAGAACACTGTCCTGTTACCAGACTTCCAATTCTCTTTACTGTAGAACTTAATTTATTTTACCCATTCTGTTGGTGTTAAAATTTAATTTTTAATGTCTGGAAGCTTGATTTATTTATATTATTATGTATCACTCTTATTTCATGCTATGAAGTTGTACTATAGTGCTATAATTTTATCATTCTGGCAAAAAGTATATATATCATTATCCTAAATAGATATGTTTTCTTGGTATTATCACCTTATATACTGTTTACAGTATACATATATCATCACATGAGGGGTGTGTTATCTAATTTATTTTCTGGACTGACTGGTTTTGCACAACCTACAAATTTGGTACCTACATATAAATGACCATTCTACATAGTCTCTTCGAACTTTAATCTGTACACTGCTACTGCTGCTATACTCAAAACATGGCCTTTTATTTCTATACCACATTTCTCTACTTCCTTACCCTCTACAGCTCTCCCAACTTCTGCCCGTTAAAACAGCAATCCTGGAAGGGATCCCTTCCACGTTAACGACGGCTTTAGGAGCACCACAACATCCTATTTGCAATCCCTCTGCGATAGTCTGCTTCTCAACAGTTCACACTCGCCTTTGGGATCCGGTTGGTTTTTGGCTACCCTTAGATACCGAGTGTGAATTTGAGGTCATTCCAAGACCATAAAGACATCCTTTATCTCTACTTCTGATCATAGTGCACTGTCAGAACACACCTTCTTCGATATATATATATATATATATATAAATGGAGTCAAATCAATAAACTTCTGGCTGCCAACTAGGTAGCTATGTTATAGATCATACACTCATCTCTTTCTTCTTGCCCATCAGGAGGGCTGGGTAGGCCACCGAGACTCCCTTAGTAGGCCATTAATAAATAAATTAGCAATAAACAAATAAAATATTTGCTATCGCTGAGTAGGGTATTAAATTAATGATTTTAAAGCCATGGTTAATATGTGTTGGAGCTTAGGGACTATAATTATGGAGTCATCAAAGTTGTATTCAACAATTTTTCCAACCCTAGTTTCATAAAGAGAGATCATATTTTGAATGGAAGTTTTAACTTGGTAACTCACAAATGCAAAAAAAAAAAAAATAGAATTACAAAATTATTAATTTTATTTGAATCATTAATTAATTATTTGTAATTAAAAAATACATAGTTTCCTAACATATTAAATAAGGTATCAAATTAAAAGATCTCAGCATTATGACTATAGCACATATTATGTGTTGGAACTTTAATAGACTACAATTAAAATTAATGTAGTCTAAAAAATAGTTTTCACAGCCATAACAAACTCCTTAATTGTGTGATATATCCCACTTAAATTTTTTATTTTCTTTATTTCCTAATAAAAATTTGCCATGCTTAATTTTTTTTTTCATGTATGGTTCATACATATTTAACTTCTGTCTGTATCTATCTACTATCTATATCTGTATCTACTTCTATAAAAAATAAATAAAAGAACAGGTTTGTCTAAATTCGTTCTAAAAATGATATTTTACTATTAAGAATTTGACTTATGACACATTGAAGATAATGTGCTTAATTATACTGGATGTGGCTTCATTGACTATTGCAATGGTATAAATAAATAGAAATTAGCAATTCTAATATCCTGCCATTTTATATATTAGTTAAAACATTATGGACTTGAAAAAAAAAACATTTTTTATTATTTTATTATTCTGCCGGTTCTACCAAACTACACTAACTAAAACTCAGAACAAGATTTAATAGATAATCAGTAGATGACCCTTGATCAATCAAATAATTGCATGCATAGCCAACCAATAAAACATATCAATCCATGAATAATAATGTAATAAAAAAAAAGGCGATCATTTTATAATACTATATTTATTATACAGCTCTATACTACAAACAATTTATTTAAAATATAATTATGAACTAAAGTTTTCATAAATAAATAAAACAGTTTTCTTCTTGATTGGAATAAAAATATTCCATATATACATAAATATTCCAATATTAATCATAATTCCATTAATATCTAGGGATCTTAAACTGTGGGGCACTAGATTCTTCAGGTCTCTTTCTCTTTTGGATAATATTTTGAATTTTATTCCATTCCCGATCCAGCTCCGCTCTCTCATTTTTCTCTTTGTTATGCTTTCTAGCACGTCTGCCGTCGGCCATTTTGACACCGTACTGGAACGCTGCCTTGGGCAGTGCTTCTTTGCTATTCATGTATTGCGAGTATTCCTCCTGTGTATCGAAATCCCACCTTCCGACAGGTCCTTTTTTGTTGCCTTGATCCATTTTGGTGTAATCAACTTCATCATCAGAATCTTCAATCGCATCCTCCATTTCATCCAGACCAGGATAACACTCAGCGTAACCTGTTGGCTCAGCCGCCAAACGAGACAATATCCCTGAATAACATAGAAATAGAAAATTACACTGTGTTGATCAAACATAATATTTTAATATAAACCAAAGAAAAATAATCCAATTTGGAATAAAGACTGATCCTGTTTTTTTTTCAACTGAAGCAACTAAAAACTAATTTTTAATTGAATTAAACGTTTTAGATATACCCCCTTAAAATTTATAATGATGATATGATGAGAGAAGATTTTTCATAATTTCAAAACTAAAAGCAAATTAAAACGATACATATCTAGTCCGATAGGCTAAGGCCTGAGATGTCCCGTGGACCATTTGACAATCATTTGCACACACTGAGTTTGACAATCAGTGAGGGGGTTTATAGGCAAGAGTGATTTTACTTAGGAGTATCAATTGAGGACTGGGAAAGTGGTTTAATTGTGAAGCTTAAAAACTGTGCTCCAATTAATATTGGACAACAATTATCATGAACAACAAAAGTGAGTTTTTTTGATAAAAACATTCATTACTTTTTCAAAATAACATCCAATGTAACTTCATATCCTATCGACTAAGGAATACAATTAATATTCGGCAACATAGGCCACAACAATCATTATGAGTGACAAGGATCCTTATATATTCCTTGAATAGCCGCAAGAAATAATTGATAAAACTCACAATATCCAATTCATTCATTACACAAAAATGACCTAATCATTGGCTGAAACTAAAGAAATTTTCAATAAGAAATTAATTTTGTGGTGTTGCCCCACTATCATTTATAATTATCGGCAAAAGAAAAAATATATATGGGCTTGTTTGAGGGACTCGAAGCCAGGAGCCAGGACCTCAATATCACAAATATCTAGTTGGGCTCAACAACTCGGCTAATGTCAGCTTCATGCTCCATGTGTACAATACTTACAGTCACTGTGGAGCTTAGCCAAAAGAGATTCATTTTCAGAAGGTTGTCTGTCTACTTGTGCAGGCTAACTCAGTTGGTAGAGCCCTCGACTAGATATTGGGAAGGGTGAGATATGTGACCTATACCCCCAGTATAGTTTTTCTTTGGCTATTAATTATTGAGATTGTTTTCATTTCAGAAGTGTTCAGCTATATAAGAGGCAGATATGAGATTAAAAGTTTGTTTTCCTGTACTAGAGGGTCAAATGAGAGTAGAATAAACAAAACCTAGGTGAAATCTAGTAACTTTCAGAATTTATAAATAGGGAAGCAGCGTCCCAGGATAGAGATGAGTGGCAGAGGCCAAGACCAACTTCATGGATCTTTTCAGGCGGAGAAATTGACTAATTACTTTTCATACTCGACAGTTAGAATTTCTGTAGTTCCAAATGTAAATTTACAAAAATAATTGAGGCGCTGAACTAGGAAAGGTAGATATCATAAAATGATGATTTTTACAGAGGTCTGAAAGACAGTTTAGCACCCCCCAATTTGAGTGATCTTATCACCAGTGCTATCTATATTTTTTCATTAGTTATATAATGCTAATATTATATATAATTCTAAAAGTAGAAGGGGGTCGAGCAGAACTGTATACCTGCTTTGTTACTTCATGGTCAAGTCACTGATATTTTTAAGTAAGCAACCGCATTCTTTCCAAGACCTCCATCCCAATTCCCGGAACTACCCTTCTCTTATACACATATGTCTCAGCTTTAGCCCCAGTCCAAACTTGTTCTCCAACACTCGTCCCTAAACATCCGACCCAGTATGTAGAAATATAACTCTTAATATTTGTATATACCAGACCAGTGTTTTGCTAGTACTTCATAATAAAGCTTTTCTTTCATTTCTTTTAAAATACTCTCCTCTACAAAGATTATTTAACTATTGATAACGACTAAGCTACTTCCGAACCGTGACTCAATCCTCTTTACAAGCTATTGGCTTTACTTCTTAATACCTTTTCTATAAAAAAATCTAAAAACTCATTTCTTTCACTTACTACATTTTCCATGTCAATGTCTTATTATATTTTAGTTTATATAAAAATAGGCTATCTTAAAACTTAGTAAACAAAAATAATTTAATAATAAATATATATTTCAATACCTTCAGCTCTTGACCCTTTCTTCTCAGTAGGATTAACCTTCTTACTAACTTCTCGTTGAGGACTTTTTTCTTTTTCTGTTTCTTTAAAGTAGTTGGCAACTTTCTTAAAGTCATTGGCTTTGTTTGTAGATGGGATATAGTCCCCAGCATCAGGGAAAATATTTTCTTCTATCTGCAATAATAAATATCATTTAGAAAGGGTAAAACAAAAATAAAGTAAAACTAGATATTTAGCAAAAGTTCAATTACCATTTTATCCTTCTTCTTTGATTTTTTGTGGTGCCTAGGACCTTCTCTCAGATATGACAGGATTTGAGCTAGCTTATTAATGACTATATCATTAGTTGTCAATGTAGTAGTCGATTCAGTATTAGGGACATCAGCAGTACTCCTTAGTAATGTGGTAGGAATATCACTATCAGCCACGTCATCATTCAATTCAACAACATAAGCCATACGACCAGGAAGAAATAGAGGATTGCGTTGAATTTCTTTACCACCAATAACCACTTTATAAACACTTCGACCAAGACGTGTCTTAAAAACCATCTCTTCTCCCTCTTTGGTCTTTTTCTCCTCCTTTGGTTTTGTTACAAGTTTTTCCATTTCCTCTTCTCGTTCTTGTTCCTTCATTATGTTCTCACAGTGTACTTTTTGTAATAGGGCATAATCCAAACCTTTCACCAAATGAGTGTGCTCCATGTCACCTCCCAAGAATTTAGATTCTTGAATCATCTGTCTTCTTCTTTCAGCTGCATCTATTCCTGACTTAATATCTGGAGCAACAGCTCTATAACCGCTGGATGTGGACATAGGGTCATCCACTTGGTAATCTGCATTTGCTCCTTCTCTTCGTTCCCTTGCTCGGTCTCTATATTTTTCTGCAAGTTCTGCCAATTTGTTTTCTTCCTGTTTCTTAAGTTTAGCATAGTAAATTTTCTTCTTCCTTCTTCTTTCGCCTCTGTCATCTTCAACTGATTCATGAGAAGGTTTCTTTTCTAAATTTTCGGTAGCTGGGCTATGGGTTGTAGACACTGGAGTAGATGGTGGAACAGATGACCTTGGTGTCATCAACAAACGACGAAAAGCGTCGTTTGTTAACCTTTGCGGTCCATCATCATCTGTATGTTCGAATTTTGGCATTTTCCTATGTTTCCCTTAACTGCGTTAATAGGAATATAAATTTTAGGACCTGCAGTTTTTTCACCTCTCACTAATAACACTTAATATAAGGAATTTCGTTTTAAACAATTTACTTACTCCTACTTTAAACACACATTATTTAACACTAACTTATCTAAACTGTTGTTAATCTGTAACTCAACTAATCCTCTGCGGAAGTAACCTATTCACTACACTCAAATGTGAACCCGAAACTAACTTGCTCATGGAAAGCCAACAACGCGTGGAGTTTCAAGGAGAGTAGCAGGTGCTGCCCTCAAATATCATTCTAAGAACTAAAGACCACGCTATTGTACTTGCATATTCTCCTGGGATGAAAGATTGTTTGACCCTGGCTTTTCCACCAATCAAAATAATAGAAGTAATACATTCCTGATATTTTGAAAATTCATTGAACCTAATATAAGCTATAAGATTAAATGAAATATAAGTTTGTTGTGTTGTTTTGTAAGCCAAAAAAATATCGAAACGAATAAGAGTGCAGTCACACTTACTGGAAGTTTGTTCAATACAATGTTAGACCTTTTATCCTTTGATCACTGATCTTTACATTCAGATGTACATTTTTTTTTTTTTTTTTTTTTTTTCCCACCTAAACTTATTTACGCGCTAGTGATACTCTCGTTTAAAACTGAAATTCAGGCTGTCCTATCAGGAATAACCCACTTCTATTTCCGGAAATGAAATAAATTCACTTTACATCTAATTATTTGAACATGACACCTAAATACAGGAGTAAAGCTTACCAAAAACAGCGTAAGTGTATATTCGTGTCCGTTTGTTTAACGCTCTATTTCTTCCACATTCAACACGGTGTGAATTAGTGCAAGCATTTAGGCCCAGCAGCATAACATTTTGATTGATTCCAAAGCAGAAAATGTGCTGATAGACGTACGTCATAGAAACGACGCCGGAGATATGTGTGAACCACTGAGATAAATATATCCCCAACCGTTTTCTGTCCACATCATTGCATTAGATTTCTTCCAACTTTCCTTATTGGAAGGTGAGTTCAAGGTAGGAGATTGTAAAAAAATTACCTATTTCTGTTCCCTTTAATTAGCAAGTTTCCTGTTATGAATAAAACATTTTCTATCGCGCTAGCCGGCATGAGTAGTCCAGTGCAGTGAAGATTGCAGAAAATGCGCATCTAAAAGGATTATTTAAAATTTAGGGATACTTAAAGAGATAAAACTTAATGACATTTTATTCAAAAGCTTCACTTTCATGTTGAAAACGAACTTCCATAAACTTTCTTTGAATGGTAGAACCAGGACTGCTTAAAGAAACTATTTTGTGGCAAAGAGTGCCTATAGAAATGAAATTGATTATCCCTCAAAACTATTTGGCTTTATGAGATTCGTTTATGTCTCTAATGTATTTATTCATGGTATCAACAAGTTCATATCAGCCACCAGGTGCTAACTGTTGACAATAACTGGAAGGTTATTAAACTACAAGATATTATTTAATACCTATGCACAGCCTTACTATTATTTATTAGATCTAAAAAAGGACATGTAATGTGAAAATTATTAATGACAAAAATACTTTTTCAACGAACAAATATACCAGAAAGGTTGTTATTGGGCAGATTCCAACCCAAGACCTCCCCAAACCCATTCAGGGGCTCTCTTCCACTAAAGCAACAACAGGGGCTTCTTGCTCGACCTTAAAACCATATTTTAAATTAATATTAAAAAAAAAAAAAAATCATCCTAACATGTTAAGTTAACAGTTATTAGACTTATGTGATCAACTCATGACTTATTAAAAAATAGGGTAGCTTTTGTATTTTATACTTTTTTAACGATGAACTGCATAAACTATTGTTAAATTATGTTAAAATCTTAAAAGGAAAATTAATATTACCTTCTAAGATTCAATGAAATGCATATTAAAAAGGCATAATTTACTATCAAAAAAATTAATTTGTGTTTAGAATTTATTTATTAATAATAAGTAAGTGTCAAAATATTTCTAAAACTTAAATGTGAGTCACATAACGTTTTTTGTAGTTTAATTTAAGTATAAATATCAAGACTGATATAGTAGTTTTAAAATATAAACCTGTGATACTACAAACACAACTAAGTCAAAGTTACATGCATAAATCGATAAGTTACATTTCTCTTTTATAGAATTAAATAAATATGACTGATCTGCCCGCCCCTTTCCTGTACTGGTTGGTAGCGCACAAAATCAAAGATGTTCAGCCTAAAAACTAATGATGTTACATAGATATATATGCGAGCATCAGGTAGATAGGATAGAACACTGTCCTGTTACCAGACTTCCAATTCTCTTTACTGTAGAACTTAATTTATTTTACCCATTCTGTTGGTGTTAAAATTTAATTTTTAATGTCTGGAAGCTTGATTTATTTATATTATTATGTATCACTCTTATTTCATGCTATGAAGTTGTACTATAGTGCTATAATTTTATCATTCTGGCAAAAAGTATATATATCATTATCCTAAATAGATATGTTTTCTTGGTATTATCACCTTATATACTGTTTACAGTATACATATATCATCACATGAGGGGTGTGTTATCTAATTTATTTTCTGGACTGACTGGTTTTGCACAACCTACAAATTTGGTACCTACATATAAATGACCATTCTACATAGTCTCTTCGAACTTTAATCTGTACACTGCTACTGCTGCTATACTCAAAACATGGCCTTTTATTTCTATACCACATTTCTCTACTTCCTTACCCTCTACAGCTCTCCCAACTTCTGCCCGTTAAAACAGCAATCCTGGAAGGGATCCCTTCCACGTTAACGACGGCTTTAGGAACACCACAACATCCTATTTGCAATCCCTCTGCGATAGTCTGCTTCTCAACAGTTCACACTCGCCTTTGGGATCCGGTTGGTTTTTGGCTACCCTTAGATACCGAGTGTGAATTTGAGGTCATTCCAAGACCATAAAGACATCCTTTATCTCTACTTCTGATCATAGTGCACTGTCAGAACACACCTTCTTCGATATATATATATATATATATATAAATGGAGTCAAATCATTAAACTCCTGGCTGCCAACTAGGTAGCTATGTTATAGATCGAACACTCATCTCTTTCTTCTTGCCCATCAGGAGGGCTGGGTAGGCCACCGAGACTCCCTTAGTAGGCCATTAATAAATAAATTAGCAATAAACAAATAAAATATTTGCTATCGCTGAGTAGGGTATTAAATTAATGATTTTAAAGCCATGGTTAATATGTGTTGGAGCTTAGGGACTATAATTATGGAGTCATCAAAGTTGTATTCAACAATTTTTCCAACCCTAGTTTCATAAAGAGAGATCATATTTTGAATGGAAGTTTTAACTTGGTAACTCACAAATGCAAAAAAAAAAAAAATAGAATTACAAAATTATTAATTTTATTTGAATCATTAATTAATTATTTGTAATTAAAAAATACATAGTTTCCTAACATATTAAATAAGGTATCAAATTAAAAGATCTCAGCATTATGACTATAGCACATATTATGTGTTGGAACTTTAATAGACTACAATTAAAATTAATGTAGTCTAAAAAATAGTTTTCACAGCCATAACAAACTCCTTAATTGTGTGATATATCCCACTTAAATTTTTTATTTTCTTTATTTCCTAATAAAAATTTGCCATGCTTAATTTTTTTTTTCATGTATGGTTCATACATATTTAACTTCTGTCTGTATCTATCTACTATCTATATCTGTATCTACTTCTATAAAAAATAAATAAAAGAACAGGTTTGTCTAAATTCGTTCTAAAAATGATATTTTACTATTAAGAATTTGACTTATGACACATTGAAGATAATGTGCTTAATTATACTGGATGTGGCTTCATTGACTATTGCAATGGTATAAATAAATAGAAATTAGCAATTCTAATATCCTGCCATTTTATATATTAGTTAAAACATTATGGACTTGAAAAAAAAAACATTTTTTATTATTTTATTATTCTGCCGGTTCTACCAAACTACACTAACTAAAACTCAGAACAAGATTTAATAGATAATCAGTAGATGACCCTTGATCAATCAAATAATTGCATGCATAGCCAACCAATAAAACATATCAATCCATGAATAATAATGTAATAAAAAAAAAGGCGATCATTTTATAATACTATATTTATTATACAGCTCTATACTACAAACAATTTATTTAAAATATAATTATGAACTAAAGTTTTCATAAATAAATAAAACAGTTTTCTTCTTGATTGGAATAAAAATATTCCATATATACATAAATATTCCAATATTAATCATAATTCCATTAATATCTAGGGATCTTAAACTGTGGGGCACTAGATTCTTCAGGTCTCTTTCTCTTTTGGATAATATTTTGAATTTTATTCCATTCCCGATCCAGCTCCGCTCTCTCATTTTTCTCTTTGTTATGCTTTCTAGCACGTCTGCCGTCGGCCATTTTGACACCGTACTGGAACGCTGCCTTGGGCAGTGCTTCTTTGCTATTCATGTATTGCGAGTATTCCTCCTGTGTATCGAAATCCCACCTTCCGACAGGTCCTTTTTTGTTGCCTTGATCCATTTTGGTGTAATCAACTTCATCATCAGAATCTTCAATCGCATCCTCCATTTCATCCAGACCAGGATAACACTCAGCGTAACCTGTTGGCTCAGCCGCCAAACGAGACAATATCCCTGAATAACATAGAAATAGAAAATTACACTGTGTTGATCAAACATAATATTTTAATATAAACCAAAGAAAAATAATCCAATTTGGAATAAAGACTGATCCTGTTTTTTTTTCAACTGAAGCAACTAAAAACTAATTTTTAATTGAATTAAACGTTTTAGATATACCCCCTTAAAATTTATAACGATGATATGATGAGAGAAGATTTTTCATAATTTCAAAACTAAAAGCAAATTACAACGATACATATCTAGTCCGATAGGCTAAGGCCTGAGATGTCCCGTGGACCATTTGACAATCATTTGCACACACTGAGTTTGACAATCAGTGAGGGGGTTTACAGGCAAGAGTGATTTTACTTAGGAGTATCAATTGAGGACTGGGAAAGTGGTTTAATTGTGAAGCTTAAAAACTGTGCTCCAATTAATATTGGACAACAATTATCATGAACAACAAAAGTGAGTTTTTTTGATAAAAACATTCATTACTTTTTTAAAATAACATCCAATGTAACTTCATATCCTATCGACTAAGGAATACAATTAATATTCGGCAACATAGGCCACAACAATCATTATGAGTGACAAGGATCCTTATATATTCCTTGAATAGCCGCAAGAAATAATTGATAAAACTCACAATATCCAATTCATTCATTACACAAAAATGACCTAATCATTGGCTGAAACTAAAGAAATTTTCAATAAGAAATTAATTTTGTGGTGTTGCCCCACTATCATTTATAATTATCGGCAAAAGAAAAAATATATATGGGCTTGTTTGAGGGACTCGAAGCCAGGAGCCAGGACCTCAATATCACAAATATCTAGTTGGGCTCAACAACTCGGCTAATGTCAGCTTCATGCTCCATGTGTACAATACTTACAGTCACTGTGGAGCTTAGCCAAAAGAGATTCATTTTCAGAAGGTTGTCTGTCTACTTGTGCAGGCTAACTCAGTTGGTAGAGCCCTCGACTAGATATTGGGAAGGGTGAGATATGTGACCAATACCCCCAGTATAGTTTTTCTTTGGCTATTAATTATTGAGATTGTTTTCATTTCAGAAGTGTTCAGCTATATAAGAGGCAGATATGAGATTAAAAGTTTGTTTTCCTGTACTAGAGGGTCAAATGAGAGTAGAATAAACAAAACCTAGGTGAAATCTAGTAACTTTCAGAATTTATAAATAGGGAAGCAGCGTCCCAGGATAGAGATGAGTGGCAGAGGCCAAGACCAACTTCATGGTTCTTTTCAGGCGGAGAAATTGACTAATTACTTTTCATACTCGACAGTTAGAATTTCTGTAGTTCCAAATGTAAATTTACAAAAATAATTGAGGCGCTGAACTAGGAAAGGTAGATATCATAAAATGATGATTTTTACAGAGGTCTGAAAGACAGTTTAGCACCCCCCAATTTGAGTGATCTTATCACCAGTGCTATCTATATTTTTTCATTAGTTATATAATGCTAATATTATATATAATTCTAAAAGTAGAAGGGGGTCGAGCAGAACTGTATACCTGCTTTGTTACTTCATGGTCAAGTCACTGATATTTTTAAGTAAGCAACCGCATTCTTTCCAAGACCTCCATCCCAATTCCCGGAACTACCCTTCTCTTATACACATATGTCTCAGCTTTAGCCCCAGTCCAAACTTTTTCTCCAACACTCCTCCCTAAACATCCGACCCAGTATGTAGAAATATAACTCTTAATATTTGTATATACCAGACCAGTGTTTTGCTAGTACTTCATAATAAAGCTTTTCTTTCATTTCTTTTAAAATACTCTCCTCTACAAAGATTATTTAACTATTGATAACGACTAAGCTACTTCCGAACCGTGACTCACTCCTCTTTCCAAGCTATTGGCTTTACTTCTTAATACCTTTTCTATAAAAAAATCTAAAAACTCATTTCTTTCACTTACTACATTTTCCATGTCAATGTCTTATTATATTTTAGTTTATATAAAAATAGGCTATCTTAAAACTTAGTAAACAAAAATAATTTAATAATAAATATATATTTCAATACCTGCAGCTCTTGACCCTTTCTTCTCAGTAGGATTAACCTTCTTACTAACTTCTCGTTGAGGACTTTTTTCTTTTTCTGTTTCTTTAAAGTAGTTGGCAACTTTCTTAAAGTCATTGGCTTTGTTTGTAGATGGGATATAGTCCCCAGCATCAGGGAAAATATTTTCTTCTATCTGCAATAATAAATATCATTTAGAAAGGGTAAAACAAAAATAAAGTAAAACTAGATATTTAGCAAAAGTTCAATTACCATTTTATCCTTCTTCTTTGATTTTTTGTGGTGCCTAGGACCTTCTCTCAGATATGACAGGATTTGAGCTAGCTTATTAATGACTATATCATTAGTTGTCAATGTAGTAGTCGATTCAGTATTAGGGACATCAGCAGTACTCCTTAGTAATGTGGTAGGAATATCACTATCAGCCACGTCATCATTCAATTCAACAACATAAGCCATACGACCAGGAAGAAATAGAGGATTGCGTTGGATTTCTTTACCACCAATAACCACTTTATAAACACTTCGACCAAGACGTGTCTTAAAAACCATCTCTTCTCCCTCTTTGGTCTTTTTCTCCTCCTTTGGTTTTGTTACAAGTTTTTCCATTTCCTCTTCTCGTTCTTGTTCCTTCATTATGTTCTCACAGTGTACTTTTTGTAATAGGGCATAATCCAAACCTTTCACCAAATGAGTGTGCTCCATGTCACCTCCCAAGAATTTAGATTCTTGAATCATCTGTCTTCTTCTTTCAGCTGCATCTATTCCTGACTTAATATCTGGAGCAACAGCTCTATAACCGCTGGATGTGGACATAGGGTCATCCACTTGGTAATCTGCATTTGCTCCTTCTCTTCGTTCCCTTGCTCGGTCTCTATATTTTTCTGCAAGTTCTGCCAATTTGTTTTCTTCCTGTTTCTTAAGTTTAGCATAGTAAATTTTCTTCTTCCTTCTTCTTTCGCCTCTGTCATCTTCAACTGATTCATGAGAAGGTTTCTTTTCTAAATTTTCGGTAGCTGGGCTATGGGTTGTAGACACTGGAGTAGATGGTGGAACAGATGACCTTGGTGTCATCAACAAACGACGAAAAGCGTCGTTTGTTAACCTTTGCGGTCCATCATCATCTGTATGTTCGAATTTTGGCATTTTCCTATGTTTCCCTTAACTGCGTTAATAGGAATATAAATTTTAGGACCTGCAGTTTTTTCACCTCTCACTAATAACACTTAATATAAGGAATTTCGTTTTAAACAATTTACTTACTCCAACTTTAAACACACATTATTTAACACTAACTTATCTAAACTGTTGTTAATCTGTAACTCAACAAATCCTCTGCGGAAGTAACCTATTCACTACACTCAAATGTGAACCCGAAACTAACTTGCTCATGGAAAGCCAACAACGCGTGGAGTTTCAAGGAGAGTAGCAGGTGCTGCCCTCAAATATCATTCTAAGAACTAAAGACCACGCTATTGTACTTGCATATTCTCCTGGGATGAAAGATTGTTTGACCCTGGCTTTTCCACCAATCAAATTAAAAATTCATTGAACCTAATATAAGCTATAAGATTAAATGAAATATAAGTTTGTTGTGTTGTTTTGTAAGCCAAAAAAATATCGAAACGAATAAGAGTGCAGTCACACTTACTGGAAGTTTGTTCAATACAATGTTAGACCTTTTATCCTTTGATCACTGATCTTTACATTCAGATGTACATTTTTTTTTTTTTTTTTTTTTTTTTCCCACCTAAACTTATTTACGCGCTAGCGATACTCTCGTTTAAAACTGAAATTCAGGCTGTCCTATCAGGAATAACCCACTTCTATTTCCGGAAATGAAATAAATTCACTTTACATCTAATTATTTGAACATGACACCTAAATACAGGAGTAAAGCTTACCAAAAACAGCGTAAGTGTATATTCGTGTCCGTTTGTTTAACGCTCTATTTCTTCCACATTCAACACGGTGTGAATTAGTGCAAGCATTTAGGCCCAGCAGCATAACATTTTGATTGATTCCAAAGCAGAAAATGTGCTGATAGACGTACGTCATAGAAACGACGCCGGAGATATGTGTGAACCACTGAGATAAATATATCCCCAACCGTTTTCTGTCCACATCATTGCATTAGATTTCTTCCAACTTTCCTTATTGGAAGGTGAGTTCAAGGTAGGAGATTGTAAAAAAATTACCTATTTCTGTTCCCTTTAATTAGCAAGTTTCCTGTTATGAATAAAACATTTTCTATCGCGCTAGCCGGCATGAGTAGTCCAGTGCAGTGAAGATTGCAGAAAATGCGCATCTAAAAGGATTATTTAAAATTTAGGGATACTTAAAGAGATAAAACTTAATGACATTTTATTCAAAAGCTTCACTTTCATGTTGAAAACGAACTTCCATAAACTTTCTTTGAATGGTAGAACCAGGACTGCTTAAAGAAACTATTTTGTGGCAAAGAGTGCCTATAGAAATGAAATTGATTATCCCTCAAAACTATTTGGCTTTATGAGATTCGTTTATGTCTCTAATGTATTTATTCAGGGTATCAACAAGTTCATATCAGCCACCAGGTGCTAACTGTTGACAATAACTGGAAGGTTATTAAACTACAAGATATTATTTAATACCTATGCACAGCCTTACTATTATTTATTAGATCTAAAAAAGGACATGTAATGTGAAAATTATTAATGACAAAAATACTTTTTCAACGAACAAATATACCAGAAAGGTTGTTATTGGGCAGATTCCAACCCAAGACCTCCCCAAACCCATTCAGGGGCTCTCTTCCACTAAAGCAACAACAGGGGCTTCTTGCTCGACCTTAAAACCATATTTTAAATTAATATTAAAAAAAAAAAAAAATCATCCTAACATGTTAAGTTAACAGTTATTAGACTTATGTGATCAACTCATGACTTATTAAAAAATAGGGTAGCTTTTGTATTTTATACTTTTTTAACGATGAACTGCATAAACTATTGTTAAATTATGTTAAAATCTTAAAAGGAAAATTAATATTACCTTCTAAGATTCAATGAAATGCATATTAAAAAGGCATAATTTACTATCAAAAAAATTAATTTGTGTTTAGAATTTATTTATTAATAATAAGTAAGTGTCAAAATATTTCTAAAACTTAAATGTGAGTCACATAACGTTTTTTGTAGTTTAATTTAAGTATAAATATCAAGACTGATATAGTAGTTTTAAAATATAAACCTGTGATACTACAAACACAACTAAGTCAAAGTTACATGCATAAATCGATAAGTTACATTTCTCTTTTATAGAATTAAATAAATATGACTGATCTGCCCGCCCCTTTCCTGTACTGGTTGGTAGCGCACAAAATCAAAGATGTTCAGCCTAAAAACTAATGATGTTACATAGATATATATGCGAGCATCAGGTAGATAGGATAGAACACTGTCCTGTTACCAGACTTCCAATTCTCTTTACTGTAGAACTTAATTTATTTTACCCATTCTGTTGGTGTTAAAATTTAATTTTTAATGTCTGGAAGCTTGATTTATTTATATTATTATGTATCACTCTTATTTCATGCTATGAAGTTGTACTATAGTGCTATAATTTTATCATTCTGGCAAAAAGTATATATATCATTATCCTAAATAGATATGTTTTCTTGGTATTATCACCTTATATACTGTTTACAGTATACATATATCATCACATGAGGGGTGTGTTATCTAATTTATTTTCTGGACTGACTGGTTTTGCACAACCTACAAATTTGGTACCTACATATAAATGACCATTCTACATAGTCTCTTCGAACTTTAATCTGTACACTGCTACTGCTGCTATACTCAAAACATGGCCTTTTATTTCTATACCACATTTCTCTACTTCCTTACCCTCTACAGCTCTCCCAACTTCTGCCCGTTAAAACAGCAATCCTGGAAGGGATCCCTTCCACGTTAACGACGGCTTTAGGAGCACCACAACATCCTATTTGCAATCCCTCTGCGATAGTCTGCTTCTCAACAGTTCACACTCGCCTTTGGGATCCGGTTGGTTTTTGGCTACCCTTAGATACCGAGTGTGAATTTGAGGTCATTCCAAGACCATAAAGACATCCTTTATCTCTACTTCTGATCATAGTGCACTGTCAGAACACACCTTCTTCGATATATATATATATATATATATAAATGGAGTCAAATCATTAAACTCCTGGCTGCCAACTAGGTAGCTATGTTATAGATCGAACACTCATCTCTTTCTTCTTGCCCATCAGGAGGGCTGGGTAGGCCACCGAGACTCCCTTAGTAGGCCATTAATAAATAAATTAGCAATAAACAAATAAAATATTTGCTATCGCTGAGTAGGGTATTAAATTAATGATTTTAAAGCCATGGTTAATATGTGTTGGAGCTTAGGGACTATAATTATGGAGTCATCAAAGTTGTATTCAACAATTTTTCCAACCCTAGTTTCATAAAGAGAGATCATATTTTGAATGGAAGTTTTAACTTGGTAACTCACAAATGCAAAAAAAAAAAAAATAGAATTACAAAATTATTAATTTTATTTGAATCATTAATTAATTATTTGTAATTAAAAAATACATAGTTTCCTAACATATTAAATAAGGTATCAAATTAAAAGATCTCAGCATTATGACTATAGCACATATTATGTGTTGGAACTTTAATAGACTACAATTAAAATTAATGTAGTCTAAAAAATAGTTTTCACAGCCATAACAAACTCCTTAATTGTGTGATATATCCCACTTAAATTTTTTATTTTCTTTATTTCCTAATAAAAATTTGCCATGCTTAATTTTTTTTTTCATGTATGGTTCATACATATTTAACTTCTGTCTGTATCTATCTACTATCTATATCTGTATCTACTTCTATAAAAAATAAATAAAAGAACAGGTTTGTCTAAATTCGTTCTAAAAATGATATTTTACTATTAAGAATTTGACTTATGACACATTGAAGATAATGTGCTTAATTATACTGGATGTGGCTTCATTGACTATTGCAATGGTATAAATAAATAGAAATTAGCAATTCTAATATCCTGCCATTTTATATATTAGTTAAAACATTATGGACTTGAAAAAACAAACATTTTTTATTATTTTATTATTCTGCCGGTTCTACCAAACTACACTAACTAAAACTCAGAACAAGATTTAATAGATAATCAGTAGATGACCCTTGATCAATCAAATAATTGCATGCATAGCCAACCAATAAAACATATCAATCCATGAATAATAATGTAATAAAAAAAAAGGCGATCATTTTATAATACTATATTTATTATACAGCTCTATACTACAAACAATTTATTTAAAATATAATTATGAACTAAAGTTTTCATAAATAAATAAAACAGTTTTCTTCTTGATTGGAATAAAAATATTCCATATATACATAAATATTCCAATATTAATCATAATTCCATTAATATCTAGGGATCTTAAACTGTGGGGCACTAGATTCTTCAGGTCTCTTTCTCTTTTGGATAATATTTTGAATTTTATTCCATTCCCGATCCAGCTCCGCTCTCTCATTTTTCTCTTTGTTATGCTTTCTAGCACGTCTGCCGTCGGCCATTTTGACACCGTACTGGAACGCTGCCTTGGGCAGTGCTTCTTTGCTATTCATGTATTGCGAGTATTCCTCCTGTGTATCGAAATCCCACCTTCCGACAGGTCCTTTTTTGTTGCCTTGATCCATTTTGGTGTAATCAACTTCATCATCAGAATCTTCAATCGCATCCTCCATTTCATCCAGACCAGGATAACACTCAGCGTAACCTGTTGGCTCAGCCGCCAAACGAGACAATATCCCTGAATAACATAGAAATAGAAAATTACACTGTGTTGATCAAACATAATATTTTAATATAAACCAAAGAAAAATAATCCAATTTGGAATAAAGACTGATCCTGTTTTTTTTTCAACTGAAGCAACTAAAAACTAATTTTTAATTGAATTAAACGTTTTAGATATACCCCCTTAAAATTTATAACGATGATATGATGAGAGAAGATTTTTCATAATTTCAAAACTAAAAGCAAATTACAACGATACATATCTAGTCCGATAGGCTAAGGCCTGAGATGTCCCGTGGACCATTTGACAATCATTTGCACACACTGAGTTTGACAATCAGTGAGGGGGTTTACAGGCAAGAGTGATTTTACTTAGGAGTATCAATTGAGGACTGGGAAAGTGGTTTAATTGTGAAGCTTAAAAACTGTGCTCCAATTAATATTGGACAACAATTATCATGAACAACAAAAGTGAGTTTTTTTGATAAAAACATTCATTACTTTTTTAAAATAACATCCAATGTAACTTCATATCCTATCGACTAAGGAATACAATTAATATTCGGCAACATAGGCCACAACAATCATTATGAGTGACAAGGATCCTTATATATTCCTTGAATAGCCGCAAGAAATAATTGATAAAACTCACAATATCCAATTCATTCATTACACAAAAATGACCTAATCATTGGCTGAAACTAAAGAAATTTTCAATAAGAAATTAATTTTGTGGTGTTGCCCCACTATCATTTATAATTATCGGCAAAAGAAAAAATATATATGGGCTTGTTTGAGGGACTCGAAGCCAGGAGCCAGGACCTCAATATCACAAATATCTAGTTGGGCTCAACAACTCGGCTAATGTCAGCTTCATGCTCCATGTGTACAATACTTACAGTCACTGTGGAGCTTAGCCAAAAGAGATTCATTTTCAGAAGGTTGTCTGTCTACTTGTGCAGGCTAACTCAGTTGGTAGAGCCCTCGACTAGATATTGGGAAGGGTGAGATATGTGACCAATACCCCCAGTATAGTTTTTCTTTGGCTATTAATTATTGAGATTGTTTTCATTTCAGAAGTGTTCAGCTATATAAGAGGCAGATATGAGATTAAAAGTTTGTTTTCCTGTACTAGAGGGTCAAATGAGAGTAGAATAAACAAAACCTAGGTGAAATCTAGTAACTTTCAGAATTTATAAATAGGGAAGCAGCGTCCCAGGATAGAGATGAGTGGCAGAGGCCAAGACCAACTTCATGGTTCTTTTCAGGCGGAGAAATTGACTAATTACTTTTCATACTCGACAGTTAGAATTTCTGTAGTTCCAAATGTAAATTTACAAAAATAATTGAGGCGCTGAACTAGGAAAGGTAGATATCATAAAATGATGATTTTTACAGAGGTCTGAAAGACAGTTTAGCACCCCCCAATTTGAGTGATCTTATCACCAGTGCTATCTATATTTTTTCATTAGTTATATAATGCTAATATTATATATAATTCTAAAAGTAGAAGGGGGTCGAGCAGAACTGTATACCTGCTTTGTTACTTCATGGTCAAGTCACTGATATTTTTAAGTAAGCAACCGCATTCTTTCCAAGACCTCCATCCCAATTCCCGGAACTACCCTTCTCTTATACACATATGTCTCAGCTTTAGCCCCAGTCCAAACTTTTTCTCCAACACTCCTCCCTAAACATCCGACCCAGTATGTAGAAATATAACTCTTAATATTTGTATATACCAGACCAGTGTTTTGCTAGTACTTCATAATAAAGCTTTTCTTTCATTTCTTTTAAAATACTCTCCTCTACAAAGATTATTTAACTATTGATAACGACTAAGCTACTTCCGAACCGTGACTCACTCCTCTTTCCAAGCTATTGGCTTTACTTCTTAATACCTTTTCTATAAAAAAATCTAAAAACTCATTTCTTTCACTTACTACATTTTCCATGTCAATGTCTTATTATATTTTAGTTTATATAAAAATAGGCTATCTTAAAACTTAGTAAACAAAAATAATTTAATAATAAATATATATTTCAATTAGTTATATAATGCTAATATTATATATAATTCTAAAAGTAGAAGGGGGTCGAGCAGAACTGTATACCTGCTTTGTTACTTCATGGTCAAGTCACTGATATTTTTAAGTAAGCAACCGCATTCTTTCCAAGACCTCCATCCCAATTCCCGGAACTACCCTTCTCTTATACACATATGTCTCAGCTTTAGCCCCAGTCCAAACTTTTTCTCCAACACTCCTCCCTAAACATCCGACCCAGTATGTAGAAATATAACTCTTAATATTTGTATATACCAGACCAGTGTTTTGCTAGTACTTCATAATAAAGCTTTTCTTTCATTTCTTTTAAAATACTCTCCTCTACAAAGATTATTTAACTATTGATAACGACTAAGCTACTTCCGAACCGTGACTCACTCCTCTTTCCAAGCTATTGGCTTTACTTCTTAATACCTTTTCTATAAAAAAATCTAAAAACTCATTTCTTTCACTTACTACATTTTCCATGTCAATGTCTTATTATATTTTAGTTTATATAAAAATAGGCTATCTTAAAACTTAGTAAACAAAAATAATTTAATAATAAATATATATTTCAATACCTGCAGCTCTTGACCCTTTCTTCTCAGTAGGATTAACCTTCTTACTAACTTCTCGTTGAGGACTTTTTTCTTTTTCTGTTTCTTTAAAGTAGTTGGCAACTTTCTTAAAGTCATTGGCTTTGTTTGTAGATGGGATATAGTCCCCAGCATCAGGGAAAATATTTTCTTCTATCTGCAATAATAAATATCATTTAGAAAGGGTAAAACAAAAATAAAGTAAAACTAGATATTTAGCAAAAGTTCAATTACCATTTTATCCTTCTTCTTTGATTTTTTGTGGTGCCTAGGACCTTCTCTCAGATATGACAGGATTTGAGCTAGCTTATTAATGACTATATCATTAGTTGTCAATGTAGTAGTCGATTCAGTATTAGGGACATCAGCAGTACTCCTTAGTAATGTGGTAGGAATATCACTATCAGCCACGTCATCATTCAATTCAACAACATAAGCCATACGACCAGGAAGAAATAGAGGATTGCGTTGGATTTCTTTACCACCAATAACCACTTTATAAACACTTCGACCAAGACGTGTCTTAAAAACCATCTCTTCTCCCTCTTTGGTCTTTTTCTCCTCCTTTGGTTTTGTTACAAGTTTTTCCATTTCCTCTTCTCGTTCTTGTTCCTTCATTATGTTCTCACAGTGTACTTTTTGTAATAGGGCATAATCCAAACCTTTCACCAAATGAGTGTGCTCCATGTCACCTCCCAAGAATTTAGATTCTTGAATCATCTGTCTTCTTCTTTCAGCTGCATCTATTCCTGACTTAATATCTGGAGCAACAGATCTATAACCGCTGGATGTGGACATAGGGTCATCCACTTGGTAATCTGCATTTGCTCCTTCTCTTCGTTCCCTTGCTCGGTCTCTATATTTTTCTGCAAGTTCTGCCAATTTGTTTTCTTCCTGTTTCTTAAGTTTAGCATAGTAAATTTTCTTCTTCCTTCTTCTTTCGCCTCTGTCATCTTCAACTGATTCATGAGAAGGTTTCTTTTCTAAATTTTCGGTAGCTGGGCTATGGGTTGTAGACACTGGAGTAGATGGTGGAACAGATGACCTTGGTGTCATCAACAAACGACGAAAAGCGTCGTTTGTTAACCTTTGCGGTCCATCATCATCTGTATGTTCGAATTTTGGCATTTTCCTATGTTTCCCTTAACTGCGTTAATAGGAATATAAATTTTAGGACCTGCAGTTTTTTCACCTCTCACTAATAACACTTAATATAAGGAATTTCGTTTTAAACAATTTACTTACTCCAACTTTAAACACACATTATTTAACACTAACTTATCTAAACTGTTGTTAATCTGTAACTCAACAAATCCTCTGCGGAAGTAACCTATTCACTACACTCAAATGTGAACCCGAAACTAACTTGCTCATGGAAAGCCAACAACGCGTGGAGTTTCAAGGAGAGTAGCAGGTGCTGCCCTCAAATATCATTCTAAGAACTAAAGACCACGCTATTGTACTTGCATATTCTCCTGGGATGAAAGATTGTTTGACCCTGGCTTTTCCACCAATCAAATTAAAAATTCATTGAACCTAATATAAGCTATAAGATTAAATGAAATATAAGTTTGTTGTGTTGTTTTGTAAGCCAAAAAAATATCGAAACGAATAAGAGTGCAGTCACACTTACTGGAAGTTTGTTCAATACAATGTTAGACCTTTTATCCTTTGATCACTGATCTTTACATTCAGATGTACATTTTTTTTTTTTTTTTTTTTTTTCCCACCTAAACTTATTTACGCGCTAGCGATACTCTCGTTTAAAACTGAAATTCAGGCTGTCCTATCAGGAATAACCCACTTCTATTTCCGGAAATGAAATAAATTCACTTTACATCTAATTATTTGAACATGACACCTAAATACAGGAGTAAAGCTTACCAAAAACAGCGTAAGTGTATATTCGTGTCCGTTTGTTTAACGCTCTATTTCTTCCACATTCAACACGGTGTGAATTAGTGCAAGCATTTAGGCCCAGCAGCATAACATTTTGATTGATTCCAAAGCAGAAAATGTGCTGATAGACGTACGTCATAGAAACGACGCCGGAGATATGTGTGAACCACTGAGATAAATATATCCCCAACCGTTTTCTGTCCACATCATTGCATTAGATTTCTTCCAACTTTCCTTATTGGAAGGTGAGTTCAAGGTAGGAGATTGTAAAAAAATTACCTATTTCTGTTCCCTTTAATTAGCAAGTTTCCTGTTATGAATAAAACATTTTCTATCGCGCTAGCCGGCATGAGTAGTCCAGTGCAGTGAAGATTGCAGAAAATGCGCATCTAAAAGGATTATTTAAAATTTAGGGATACTTAAAGAGATAAAACTTAATGACATTTTATTCAAAAGCTTCACTTTCATGTTGAAAACGAACTTCCATAAACTTTCTTTGAATGGTAGAACCAGGACTGCTTAAAGAAACTATTTTGTGGCAAAGAGTGCCTATAGAAATGAAATTGATTATCCCTCAAAACTATTTGGCTTTATGAGATTCGTTTATGTCTCTAATGTATTTATTCAGGGTATCAACAAGTTCATATCAGCCACCAGGTGCTAACTGTTGACAATAACTGGAAGGTTATTAAACTACAAGATATTATTTAATACCTATGCACAGCCTTACTATTATTTATTAGATCTAAAAAAGGACATGTAATGTGAAAATTATTAATGACAAAAATACTTTTTCAACGAACAAATATACCAGAAAGGTTGTTATTGGGCAGATTCCAACCCAAGACCTCCCCAAACCCATTCAGGGGCTCTCTTCCACTAAAGCAACAACAGGGGCTTCTTGCTCGACCTTAAAACCATATTTTAAATTAATATTAAAAAAAAAAAAAAATCATCCTAACATGTTAAGTTAACAGTTATTAGACTTATGTGATCAACTCATGACTTATTAAAAAATAGGGTAGCTTTTGTATTTTATACTTTTTTAACGATGAACTGCATAAACTATTGTTAAATTATGTTAAAATCTTAAAAGGAAAATTAATATTACCTTCTAAGATTCAATGAAATGCATATTAAAAAGGCATAATTTACTATCAAAAAAATTAATTTGTGTTTAGAATTTATTTATTAATAATAAGTAAGTGTCAAAATATTTCTAAAACTTAAATGTGAGTCACATAACGTTTTTTGTAGTTTAATTTAAGTATAAATATCAAGACTGATATAGTAGTTTTAAAATATAAACCTGTGATACTACAAACACAACTAAGTCAAAGTTACATGCATAAATCGATAAGTTACATTTCTCTTTTATAGAATTAAATAAATATGACTGATCTGCCCGCCCCTTTCCTGTACTGGTTGGTAGCGCACAAAATCAAAGATGTTCAGCCTAAAAACTAATGATGTTACATAGATATATATGCGAGCATCAGGTAGATAGGATAGAACACTGTCCTGTTACCAGACTTCCAATTCTCTTTACTGTAGAACTTAATTTATTTTACCCATTCTGTTGGTGTTAAAATTTAATTTTTAATGTCTGGAAGCTTGATTTATTTATATTATTATGTATCACTCTTATTTCATGCTATGAAGTTGTACTATAGTGCTATAATTTTATCATTCTGGCAAAAAGTATATATATCATTATCCTAAATAGATATGTTTTCTTGGTATTATCACCTTATATACTGTTTACAGTATACATATATCATCACATGAGGGGTGTGTTATCTAATTTATTTTCTGGACTGACTGGTTTTGCACAACCTACAAATTTGGTACCTACATATAAATGACCATTCTACATAGTCTCTTCGAACTTTAATCTGTACACTGCTACTGCTGCTATACTCAAAACATGGCCTTTTATTTCTATACCACATTTCTCTACTTCCTTACCCTCTACAGCTCTCCCAACTTCTGCCCGTTAAAACAGCAATCCTGGAAGGGATCCCTTCCACGTTAACGACGGCTTTAGGAGCACCACAACATCCTATTTGCAATCCCTCTGCGATAGTCTGCTTCTCAACAGTTCACACTCGCCTTTGGGATCCGGTTGGTTTTTGGCTACCCTTAGATACCGAGTGTGAATTTGAGGTCATTCCAAGACCATAAAGACATCCTTTATCTCTACTTCTGATCATAGTGCACTGTCAGAACACACCTTCTTCGATATATATATATATATATATAAATGGAGTCAAATCATTAAACTCCTGGCTGCCAACTAGGTAGCTATGTTATAGATCGAACACTCATCTCTTTCTTCTTGCCCATCAGGAGGGCTGGGTAGGCCACCGAGACTCCCTTAGTAGGCCATTAATAAATAAATTAGCAATAAACAAATAAAATATTTGCTATCGCTGAGTAGGGTATTAAATTAATGATTTTAAAGCCATGGTTAATATGTGTTGGAGCTTAGGGACTATAATTATGGAGTCATCAAAGTTGTATTCAACAATTTTTCCAACCCTAGTTTCATAAAGAGAGATCATATTTTGAATGGAAGTTTTAACTTGGTAACTCACAAATGCAAAAAAAAAAAAAATAGAATTACAAAATTATTAATTTTATTTGAATCATTAATTAATTATTTGTAATTAAAAAATACATAGTTTCCTAACATATTAAATAAGGTATCAAATTAAAAGATCTCAGCATTATGACTATAGCACATATTATGTGTTGGAACTTTAATAGACTACAATTAAAATTAATGTAGTCTAAAAAATAGTTTTCACAGCCATAACAAACTCCTTAATTGTGTGATATATCCCACTTAAATTTTTTATTTTCTTTATTTCCTAATAAAAATTTGCCATGCTTAATTTTTTTTTTCATGTATGGTTCATACATATTTAACTTCTGTCTGTATCTATCTACTATCTATATCTGTATCTACTTCTATAAAAAATAAATAAAAGAACAGGTTTGTCTAAATTCGTTCTAAAAATGATATTTTACTATTAAGAATTTGACTTATGACACATTGAAGATAATGTGCTTAATTATACTGGATGTGGCTTCATTGACTATTGCAATGGTATAAATAAATAGAAATTAGCAATTCTAATATCCTGCCATTTTATATATTAGTTAAAACATTATGGACTTGAAAAAAAAAACATTTTTTATTATTTTATTATTCTGCCGGTTCTACCAAACTACACTAACTAAAACTCAGAACAAGATTTAATAGATAATCAGTAGATGACCCTTGATCAATCAAATAATTGCATGCATAGCCAACCAATAAAACATATCAATCCATGAATAATAATGTAATAAAAAAAAAGGCGATCATTTTATAATACTATATTTATTATACAGCTCTATACTACAAACAATTTATTTAAAATATAATTATGAACTAAAGTTTTCATAAATAAATAAAACAGTTTTCTTCTTGATTGGAATAAAAATATTCCATATATACATAAATATTCCAATATTAATCATAATTCCATTAATATCTAGGGATCTTAAACTGTGGGGCACTAGATTCTTCAGGTCTCTTTCTCTTTTGGATAATATTTTGAATTTTATTCCATTCCCGATCCAGCTCCGCTCTCTCATTTTTCTCTTTGTTATGCTTTCTAGCACGTCTGCCGTCGGCCATTTTGACACCGTACTGGAACGCTGCCTTGGGCAGTGCTTCTTTGCTATTCATGTATTGCGAGTATTCCTCCTGTGTATCGAAATCCCACCTTCCGACAGGTCCTTTTTTGTTGCCTTGATCCATTTTGGTGTAATCAACTTCATCATCAGAATCTTCAATCGCATCCTCCATTTCATCCAGACCAGGATAACACTCAGCGTAACCTGTTGGCTCAGCCGCCAAACGAGACAATATCCCTGAATAACATAGAAATAGAAAATTACACTGTGTTGATCAAACATAATATTTTAATATAAACCAAAGAAAAATAATCCAATTTGGAATAAAGACTGATCCTGTTTTTTTTTCAACTGAAGCAACTAAAAACTAATTTTTAATTGAATTAAACGTTTTAGATATACCCCCTTAAAATTTATAATGATGATATGATGAGAGAAGATTTTTCATAATTTCAAAACTAAAAGCAAATTAAAACGATACATATCTAGTCCGATAGGCTAAGGCCTGAGATGTCCCGTGGACCATTTGACAATCATTTGCACACACTGAGTTTGACAATCAGTGAGGGGGTTTACAGGCAAGAGTGATTTTACTTAGGAGTATCAATTGAGGACTGGGAAAGTGGTTTAATTGTGAAGCTTAAAAACTGTGCTCCAATTAATATTGGACAACAATTATCATGAACAACAAAAGTGAGTTTTTTTGATAAAAACATTCATTACTTTTTCAAAATAACATCCAATGTAACTTCATATCCTATCGACTAAGGAATACAATTAATATTCGGCAACATAGGCCACAACAATCATTATGAGTGACAAGGATCCTTATATATTCCTTGAATAGCCGCAAGAAATAATTGATAAAACTCACAATATCCAATTCATTCATTACACAAAAATGACCTAATCATTGGCTGAAACTAAAGAAATTTTCAATAAGAAATTAATTTTGTGGTGTTGCCCCACTATCATTTATAATTATCGGCAAAAGAAAAAATATATATGGGCTTGTTTGAGGGACTCGAAGCCAGGAGCCAGGACCTCAATATCACAAATATCTAGTTGGGCTCAACAACTCGGCTAATGTCAGCTTCATGCTCCATGTGTACAATACTTACAGTCACTGTGGAGCTTAGCCAAAAGAGATTCATTTTCAGAAGGTTGTCTGTCTACTTGTGCAGGCTAACTCAGTTGGTAGAGCCCTCGACTAGATATTGGGAAGGGTGAGATATGTGACCAATACCCCCAGTATAGTTTTTCTTTGGCTATTAATTATTGAGATTGTTTTCATTTCAGAAGTGTTCAGCTATATAAGAGGCAGATATGAGATTAAAAGTTTGTTTTCCTGTACTAGAGGGTCAAATGAGAGTAGAATAAACAAAACCTAGGTGAAATCTAGTAACTTTCAGAATTTATAAATAGGGAAGCAGCGTCCCAGGATAGAGATGAGTGGCAGAGGCCAAGACCAACTTCATGGTTCTTTTCAGGCGGAGAAATTGACTAATTACTTTTCATACTCGACAGTTAGAATTTCTGTAGTTCCAAATGTAAATTTACAAAAATAATTGAGGCGCTGAACTAGGAAAGGTAGATATCATAAAATGATGATTTTTACAGAGGTCTGAAAGACAGTTTAGCACCCCCCAATTTGAGTGATCTTATCACCAGTGCTATCTATATTTTTTCATTAGTTATATAATGCTAATATTATATATAATTCTAAAAGTAGAAGGGGGTCGAGCAGAACTGTATACCTGCTTTGTTACTTCATGGTCAAGTCACTGATATTTTTAAGTAAGCAACCGCATTCTTTCCAAGACCTCCATCCCAATTCCCGGAACTACCCTTCTCTTATACAAATATGTCTCAGCTTTAGCCCCAGTCCAAACTTTTTCTCCAACACTCCTCCCTAAACATCCGACCCAGTATGTAGAAATATAACTCTTAATATTTGTATATACCAGACCAGTGTTTTGCTAGTACTTCATAATAAAGCTTTTCTTTCATTTCTTTTAAAATACTCTCCTCTACAAAGATTATTTAACTATTGATAACGACTAAGCTACTTCCGAACCGTGACTCACTCCTCTTTCCAAGCTATTGGCTTTACTTCTTAATACCTTTTCTATAAAAAAATCTAAAAACTCATTTCTTTCACTTACTACATTTTCCATGTCAATGTCTTATTATATTTTAGTTTATATAAAAATAGGCTATCTTAAAACTTAGTAAACAAAAATAATTTAATAATAAATATATATTTCAATACCTGCAGCTCTTGACCCTTTCTTCTCAGTAGGATTAACCTTCTTACTAACTTCTCGTTGAGGACTTTTTTCTTTTTCTGTTTCTTTAAAGTAGTTGGCAACTTTCTTAAAGTCATTGGCTTTGTTTGTAGATGGGATATAGTCCCCAGCATCAGGGAAAATATTTTCTTCTATCTGCAATAATAAATATCATTTAGAAAGGGTAAAACAAAAATAAAGTAAAACTAGATATTTAGCAAAAGTTCAATTACCATTTTATCCTTCTTCTTTGATTTTTTGTGGTGCCTAGGACCTTCTCTCAGATATGACAGGATTTGAGCTAGCTTATTAATGACTATATCATTAGTTGTCAATGTAGTAGTCGATTCAGTATTAGGGACATCAGCAGTACTCCTTAGTAATGTGGTAGGAATATCACTATCAGCCACGTCATCATTCAATTCAACAACATAAGCCATACGACCAGGAAGAAATAGAGGATTGCGTTGGATTTCTTTACCACCAATAACCACTTTATAAACACTTCGACCAAGACGTGTCTTAAAAACCATCTCTTCTCCCTCTTTGGTCTTTTTCTCCTCCTTTGGTTTTGTTACAAGTTTTTCCATTTCCTCTTCTCGTTCTTGTTCCTTCATTATGTTCTCACAGTGTACTTTTTGTAATAGGGCATAATCCAAACCTTTCACCAAATGAGTGTGCTCCATGTCACCTCCCAAGAATTTAGATTCTTGAATCATCTGTCTTCTTCTTTCAGCTGCATCTATTCCTGACTTAATATCTGGAGCAACAGCTCTATAACCGCTGGATGTGGACATAGGGTCATCCACTTGGTAATCTGCATTTGCTCCTTCTCTTCGTTCCCTTGCTCGGTCTCTATATTTTTCTGCAAGTTCTGCCAATTTGTTTTCTTCCTGTTTCTTAAGTTTAGCATAGTAAATTTTCTTCTTCCTTCTTCTTTCGCCTCTGTCATCTTCAACTGATTCATGAGAAGGTTTCTTTTCTAAATTTTCGGTAGCTGGGCTATGGGTTGTAGACACTGGAGTAGATGGTGGAACAGATGACCTTGGTGTCATCAACAAACGACGAAAAGCGTCGTTTGTTAACCTTTGCGGTCCATCATCATCTGTATGTTCGAATTTTGGCATTTTCCTATGTTTCCCTTAACTGCGTTAATAGGAATATAAATTTTAGGACCTGCAGTTTTTTCACCTCTCACTGATAACACTTAATATAAGGAATTTCGTTTTAAACAATTTACTTACTCCTACTTTAAACACACATTATTTAACACTAACTTATCTAAACTGTTGTTAATCTGTAACTCAACAAATCCTCTGCGGAAGTAACCTATTCACTACACTCAAATGTGAACCCGAAACTAACTTGCTCATGGACAGCCAACAACGCGTGGGGTTTCAAGGAGAGTAGCAGGTGCTGCCCTCAAATATCATTCTAAGAACTAAAGACCACGCTATAGTACTTGCATATTCTCCTGGGATGAAAGATTGTTTGACCCTGGCTTTTCCACCAATCAAATTAAAAATTCATTGAACCTAATATAAGCTATAAGATTAAATGAAATATAAGTTTGTTGTGTTGTTTTGTAAGCCAAAAAAATATCGAAACGAATAAGAGTGCAGTCACACTTACTGGAAGTTTGTTCAATACAATGTTAGACCTTTTATCCTTTGATCACTGATCTTTACATTCAGATGTACATTTTTTTTTTTTTTTTTTTTTTTTCCCACCTAAACTTATTTACGCGCTAGCGATACTCTCGTTTAAAACTGAAATTCAGGCTGTCCTATCAGGAATAACCCACTTCTATTTCCGGAAATGAAATAAATTCACTTTACATCTAATTATTTGAACATGACACCTAAATACAGGAGTAAAGCTTACCAAAAACAGCGTAAGTGTATATTCGTGTCCGTTTGTTTAACGCTCTATTTCTTCCACATTCAACACGGTGTGAATTAGTGCAAGCATTTAGGCCCAGCAGCATAACATTTTGATTGATTCCAAAGCAGAAAATGTGCTGATAGACGTACGTCATAGAAACGACGCCGGAGATATGTGTGAACCACTGAGATAAATATATCCCCAACCGTTTTCTGTCCACATCATTGCATTAGATTTCTTCCAACTTTCCTTATTGGAAGGTGAGTTCAAGGTAGGAGATTGTAAAAAAATTACCTATTTCTGTTCCCTTTAATTAGCAAGTTTCCTGTTATGAATAAAACATTTTCTATCGCGCTAGCCGGCATGAGTAGTCCAGTGCAGTGAAGATTGCAGAAAATGCGCATCTAAAAGGATTATTTAAAATTTAGGGATACTTAAAGAGATAAAACTTAATGACATTTTATTCAAAAGCTTCACTTTCATGTTGAAAACGAACTTCCATAAACTTTCTTTGAATGGTAGAACCAGGACTGCTTAAAGAAACTATTTTGTGGCAAAGAGTGCCTATAGAAATGAAATTGATTATCCCTCAAAACTATTTGGCTTTATGAGATTCGTTTATGTCTCTAATGTATTTATTCAGGGTATCAACAAGTTCATATCAGCCACCAGGTGCTAACTGTTGACAATAACTGGAAGGTTATTAAACTACAAGATATTATTTAATACCTATGCACAGCCTTACTATTATTTATTAGATCTAAAAAAGGACATGTAATGTGAAAATTATTAATGACAAAAATACTTTTTCAACGAACAAATATACCAGAAAGGTTGTTATTGGGCAGATTCCAACCCAAGACCTCCCCAAACCCATTCAGGGGCTCTCTTCCACTAAAGCTACAACAGGGGCTTCTTGCTCGACCTTAAAACCATATTTTAAATTAATATTAAAAAAAAAAAAAAATCATCCTAACATGTTAAGTTAACAGTTATTAGACTTATGTGATCAACTCATGACTTATTAAAAAATAGGGTAGCTTTTGTATTTTATACTTTTTTAACGATGAACTGCATAAACTATTGTTAAATTATGTTAAAATCTTAAAAGGAAAATTAATATTACCTTCTAAGATTCAATGAAATGCATATTAAAAAGGCATAATTTACTATCAAAAAAATTAATTTGTGTTTAGAATTTATTTATTAATAATAAGTAAGTGTCAAAATATTTCTAAAACTTAAATGTGAGTCACATAACGTTTTTTGTAGTTTAATTTAAGTATAAATATCAAGACTGATATAGTAGTTTTAAAATATAAACCTGTGATACTACAAACACAACTAAGTCAAAGTTACATGCATAAATCGATAAGTTACATTTCTCTTTTATAGAATTAAATAAATATGACTGATCTGCCCGCCCCTTTCCTGTACTGGTTGGTAGCGCACAAAATCAAAGATGTTCAGCCTAAAAACTAATGATGTTACATAGATATATATGCGAGCATCAGGTAGATAGGATAGAACACTGTCCTGTTACCAGACTTCCAATTCTCTTTACTGTAGAACTTAATTTATTTTACCCATTCTGTTGGTGTTAAAATTTAATTTTTAATGTCTGGAAGCTTGATTTATTTATATTATTATGTATCACTCTTATTTCATGCTATGAAGTTGTACTATAGTGCTATAATTTTATCATTCTGGCAAAAAGTATATATATCATTATCCTAAATAGATATGTTTTCTTGGTATTATCACCTTATATACTGTTTACAGTATACATATATCATCACATGAGGGGTGTGTTATCTAATTTATTTTCTGGACTGACTGGTTTTGCACAACCTACAAATTTGGTACCTACATATAAATGACCATTCTACATAGTCTCTTCGAACTTTAATCTGTACACTGCTACTGCTGCTATACTCAAAACATGGCCTTTTATTTCTATACCACATTTCTCTACTTCCTTACCCTCTACAGCTCTCCCAACTTCTGCCCGTTAAAACAGCAATCCTGGAAGGGATCCCTTCCACGTTAACGACGGCTTTAGGAGCACCACAACATCCTATTTGCAATCCCTCTGCGATAGTCTGCTTCTCAACAGTTCACACTCGCCTTTGGGATCCGGTTGGTTTTTGGCTACCCTTAGATACCGAGTGTGAATTTGAGGTCATTCCAAGACCATAAAGACATCCTTTATCTCTACTTCTGATCATAGTGCACTGTCAGAACACACCTTCTTCGATATATATATATATATATATATAAATGGAGTCAAATCAATAAACTCCTGGCTGCCAACTAGGTAGCTATGTTATAGATCGAACACTCATCTCTTTCTTCTTGCCCATCAGGAGGGCTGGGTAGGCCACCGAGACTCCCTTAGTAGGCCATTAATAAATAAATTAGCAATAAACAAATAAAATATTTGCTATCGCTGAGTAGGGTATTAAATTAATGATTTTAAAGCCATGGTTAATATGTGTTGGAGCTTAGGGACTATAATTATGGAGTCATCAAAGTTGTATTCAACAATTTTTCCAACCCTAGTTTCATAAAGAGAGATCATATTTTGAATGGAAGTTTTAACTTGGTAACTCACAAATGCAAAAAAAAAAAAAAAAATAGAATTACAAAATTAATAATTTTATTTGAATCATTAATTAATTAATTGTAATTAAAAAATACATAGTTTCCTAACATATTAAATAAGGTATCAAATTAAAAGATCTCAGCATTATGACTATAGCACATATTATGTGTTGGAACTTTAATAGACTACAATTAAAATTAATGTAGTCTAAAAAATAGTTTTCACAGCCATAACAAACTCCTTAATTGTGTGATATATCCCACTTAAATTTTTTATTTTCTTTATTTCCTAATAAAAATTTGCCATGCTTAATTTTTTTTTTCATGTATGGTTCATACATATTTAACTTCTGTCTGTATCTATCTACTATCTATATCTGTATCTACTTCTATAAAAAATAAATAAAAGAACAGGTTTGTCTAAATTCGTTCTAAAAATGATATTTTACTATTAAGAATTTGACTTATGACACATTGAAGATAATGTGCTTAATTATACTGGATGTGGCTTCATTGACTATTGCAATGGTATAAATAAATAGAAATTAGCAATTCTAATATCCTGCCATTTTATATATTAGTTAAAACATTATGGACTTGAAAAAAAAAAACATTTTTTATTATTTTATTATTCTGCCGGTTCTACCAAACTACACTAACTAAAACTCAGAACAAGATTTAATAGATAATCAGTAGATGACCCTTGATCAATCAAATAATTGCATGCATAGCCAACCAATAAAACATATCAATCCATGAATAATAATGTAATAAAAAAAAAGGCGATCATTTTATAATACTATATTTATTATACAGCTCTATACTACAAACAATTTATTTAAAATATAATTATGAACTAAAGTTTTCATAAATAAATAAAACAGTTTTCTTCTTGATTGGAATAAAAATATTCCAATATTAATCATAATTCCATTAATATCTAGGGATCTTAAACTGTGGGGCACTAGATTCTTCAGGTCTCTTTCTCTTTTGGATAATATTTTGAATTTTATTCCATTCCCGATCCAGCTCCGCTCTCTCATTTTTCTCTTTGTTATGCTTTCTAGCACGTCTGCCGTCGGCCATTTTGACACCGTACTGGAACGCTGCCTTGGGCAGTGCTTCTTTGCTATTCATGTATTGCGAGTATTCCTCCTGTGTATCGAAATCCCACCTTCCGACAGGTCCTTTTTTGTTGCCTTGATCCATTTTGGTGTAATCAACTTCATCATCAGAATCTTCAATCGCATCCTCCATTTCATCCAGACCAGGATAACACTCAGCGTAACCTGTTGGCTCAGCCGCCAAACGAGACAATATCCCTGAATAACATAGAAATAGAAAATTACACTGTGTTGATCAAACATAATATTTTAATATAAACCAAAGAAAAATAATCCAATTTGGAATAAAGACTGATCCTGTTTTTTTTTCAACTGAAGCAACTAAAAACTAATTTTTAATTGAATTAAACGTTTTAGATATACCCCCTTAAAATTTATAATGATGATATGATGAGAGAAGATTTTTCATAATTTCAAAACTAAAAGCAAATTAAAACGATACATATCTAGTCCGATAGGCTAAGGCCTGAGATGTCCCGTGGACCATTTGACAATCATTTGCACACACTGAGTTTGACAATCAGTGAGGGGGTTTACAGGCAAGAGTGATTTTACTTAGGAGTATCAATTGAGGACTGGGAAAGTGGTTTAATTGTGAAGCTTAAAAACTGTGCTCCAATTAATATTGGACAACAATTATCATGAACAACAAAAGTGAGTTTTTTTGATAAAAACATTCATTACTTTTTTAAAATAACATCCAATGTAACTTCATATCCTATCGACTAAGGAATACAATTAATATTCGGCAACATAGGCCACAACAATCATTATGAGTGACAAGGATCCTTATATATTCCTTGAATAGCCGCAAGAAATAATTGATAAAACTCACAATATCCAATTCATTCATTACACAAAAATGACCTAATCATTGGCTGAAACTAAAGAAATTTTCAATAAGAAATTAATTTTGTGGTGTTGCCCCACTATCATTTATAATTATCGGCAAAAGAAAAAATATATATGGGCTTGTTTGAGGGACTCGAAGCCAGGAGCCAGGACCTCAATATCACAAATATCTAGTTGGGCTCAACAACTCGGCTAATGTCAGCTTCATGCTCCATGTGTACAATACTTACAGTCACTGTGGAGCTTAGCCAAAAGAGATTCATTTTCAGAAGGTTGTCTGTCTACTTGTGCAGGCTAACTCAGTTGGTAGAGCCCTCGACTAGATATTGGGAAGGGTGAGATATGTGACCTATACCCCCAGTATAGTTTTTCTTTGGCTATTAATTATTGAGATTGTTTTCATTTCAGAAGTGTTCAGCTATATAAGAGGCAGATATGAGATTAAAAGTTTGTTTTCCTGTACTAGAGGGTCAAATGAGAGTAGAATAAACAAAACCTAGGTGAAATCTAGTAACTTTCAGAATTTATAAATAGGGAAGCAGCGTCCCAGGATAGAGATGAGTGGCAGAGGCCAAGACCAACTTCATGGTTCTTTTCAGGCGGAGAAATTGACTAATTACTTTTCATACTCGACAGTTAGAATTTCTGTAGTTCCAAATGTAAATTTACAAAAATAATTGAGGCGCTGAACTAGGAAAGGTAGATATCATAAAATGATGATTTTTACAGAGGTCTGAAAGACAGTTTAGCACCCCCCAATTTGAGTGATCTTATCACCAGTGCTATCTATATTTTTTCATTAGTTATATAATGCTAATATTATATATAATTCTAAAAGTAGAAGGGGGTCGAGCAGAACTGTATACCTGCTTTGTTACTTCATGGTCAAGTCACTGATATTTTTAAGTAAGCAACCGCATTCTTTCCAAGACCTCCATCCCAATTCCCGGAACTACCCTTCTCTTATACAAATATGTCTCAGCTTTAGCCCCAGTCCAAACTTTTTCTCCAACACTCCTCCCTAAACATCCGACCCAGTATGTAGAAATATAACTCTTAATATTTGTATATACCAGACCAGTGTTTTGCTAGTACTTCATAATAAAGCTTTTCTTTCATTTCTTTTAAAATACTCTCCTCTACAAAGATTATTTAACTATTGATAACGACTAAGCTACTTCCGAACCGTGACTCACTCCTCTTTCCAAGCTATTGGCTTTACTTCTTAATACCTTTTCTATAAAAAAATCTAAAAACTCATTTCTTTCACTTACTACATTTTCCATGTCAATGTCTTATTATATTTTAGTTTATATAAAAATAGGCTATCTTAAAACTTAGTAAACAAAAATAATTTAATAATAAATATATATTTCAATACCTGCAGCTCTTGACCCTTTCTTCTCAGTAGGATTAACCTTCTTACTAACTTCTCGTTGAGGACTTTTTTCTTTTTCTGTTTCTTTAAAGTAGTTGGCAACTTTCTTAAAGTCATTGGCTTTGTTTGTAGATGGGATATAGTCCCCAGCATCAGGGAAAATATTTTCTTCTATCTGCAATAATAAATATCATTTAGAAAGGGTAAAACAAAAATAAAGTAAAACTAGATATTTAGCAAAAGTTCAATTACCATTTTATCCTTCTTCTTTGATTTTTTGTGGTGCCTAGGACCTTCTCTCAGATATGACAGGATTTGAGCTAGCTTATTAATGACTATATCATTAGTTGTCAATGTAGTAGTCGATTCAGTATTAGGGACATCAGCAGTACTCCTTAGTAATGTGGTAGGAATATCACTATCAGCCACGTCATCATTCAATTCAACAACATAAGCCATACGACCAGGAAGAAATAGAGGATTGCGTTGGATTTCTTTACCACCAATAACCACTTTATAAACACTTCGACCAAGACGTGTCTTAAAAACCATCTCTTCTCCCTCTTTGGTCTTTTTCTCCTCCTTTGGTTTTGTTACAAGTTTTTCCATTTCCTCTTCTCGTTCTTGTTCCTTCATTATGTTCTCACAGTGTACTTTTTGTAATAGGGCATAATCCAAACCTTTCACCAAATGAGTGTGCTCCATGTCACCTCCCAAGAATTTAGATTCTTGAATCATCTGTCTTCTTCTTTCAGCTGCATCTATTCCTGACTTAATATCTGGAGCAACAGCTCTATAACCGCTGGATGTGGACATAGGGTCATCCACTTGGTAATCTGCATTTGCTCCTTCTCTTCGTTCCCTTGCTCGGTCTCTATATTTTTCTGCAAGTTCTGCCAATTTGTTTTCTTCCTGTTTCTTAAGTTTAGCATAGTAAATTTTCTTCTTCCTTCTTCTTTCGCCTCTGTCATCTTCAACTGATTCATGAGAAGGTTTCTTTTCTAAATTTTCGGTAGCTGGGCTATGGGTTGTAGACACTGGAGTAGATGGTGGAACAGATGACCTTGGTGTCATCAACAAACGACGAAAAGCGTCGTTTGTTAACCTTTGCGGTCCATCATCATCTGTATGTTCGAATTTTGGCATTTTCCTATGTTTCCCTTAACTGCGTTAATAGGAATATAAATTTTAGGACCTGCAGTTTTTTCACCTCTCACTGATAACACTTAATATAAGGAATTTCGTTTTAAACAATTTACTTACTCCTACTTTAAACACACATTATTTAACACTAACTTATCTAAACTGTTGTTAATCTGTAACTCAACAAATCCTCTGCGGAAGTAACCTATTCACTACACTCAAATGTGAACCCGAAACTAACTTGCTCATGGACAGCCAACAACGCGTGGGGTTTCAAGGAGAGTAGCAGGTGCTGCCCTCAAATATCATTCTAAGAACTAAAGACCACGCTATAGTACTTGCATATTCTCCTGGGATGAAAGATTGTTTGACCCTGGCTTTTCCACCAATCAAATTAAAAATTCATTGAACCTAATATAAGCTATAAGATTAAATGAAATATAAGTTTGTTGTGTTGTTTTGTAAGCCAAAAAAATATCGAAACGAATAAGAGTGCAGTCACACTTACTGGAAGTTTGTTCAATACAATGTTAGACCTTTTATCCTTTGATCACTGATCTTTACATTCAGATGTACATTTTTTTTTTTTTTTTTTTTTTTTTTACCACCTAAACTTATTTACGCGCTAGCGATACTCTCGTTTAAAACTGAAATTCAGGCTGTCCTATCAGGAATAACCCACTTCTATTTCCGGAAATGAAATAAATTCACTTTACATCTAATTATTTGAACATGACACCTAAATACAGGAGTAAAGCTTACCAAAAACAGCGTAAGTGTATATTCGTGTCCGTTTGTTTAACGCTCTATTTCTTCCACATTCAACACGGTGTGAATTAGTGCAAGCATTTAGGCCCAGCAGCATAACATTTTGATTGATTCCAAAGCAGAAAATGTGCTGATAGACGTACGTCATAGAAACGACGCCGGAGATATGTGTGAACCACTGAGATAAATATATCCCCAACCGTTTTCTGTCCACATCATTGCATTAGATTTCTTCCAACTTTCCTTATTGGAAGGTGAGTTCAAGGTAGGAGATTGTAAAAAAATTACCTATTTCTGTTCCCTTTAATTAGCAAGTTTCCTGTTATGAATAAAACATTTTCTATCGCGCTAGCCGGCATGAGTAGTCCAGTGCAGTGAAGATTGCAGAAAATGCGCATCTAAAAGGATTATTTAAAATTTAGGGATACTTAAAGAGATAAAACTTAATGACATTTTATTCAAAAGCTTCACTTTCATGTTGAAAACGAACTTCCATAAACTTTCTTTGAATGGTAGAACCAGGACTGCTTAAAGAAACTATTTTGTGGCAAAGAGTGCCTATAGAAATGAAATTGATTATCCCTCAAAACTATTTGGCTTTATGAGATTCGTTTATGTCTCTAATGTATTTATTCAGGGTATCAACAAGTTCATATCAGCCACCAGGTGCTAACTGTTGACAATAACTGGAAGGTTATTAAACTACAAGATATTATTTAATACCTATGCACAGCCTTACTATTATTTATTAGATCTAAAAAAGGACATGTAATGTGAAAATTATTAATGACAAAAATACTTTTTCAACGAACAAATATACCAGAAAGGTTGTTATTGGGCAGATTCCAACCCAAGACCTCCCCAAACCCATTCAGGGGCTCTCTTCCACTAAAGCAACAACAGGGGCTTCTTGCTCGACCTTAAAACCATATTTTAAATTAATATTAAAAAAAAAAAAAAATCATCCTAACATGTTAAGTTAACAGTTATTAGACTTATGTGATCAACTCATGACTTATTAAAAAATAGGGTAGCTTTTGTATTTTATACTTTTTTAACGATGAACTGCATAAACTATTGTTAAATTATGTTAAAATCTTAAAAGGAAAATTAATATTACCTTCTAAGATTCAATGAAATGCATATTAAAAAGGCATAATTTACTATCAAAAAAATTAATTTGTGTTTAGAATTTATTTATTAATAATAAGTAAGTGTCAAAATATTTCTAAAACTTAAATGTGAGTCACATAACGTTTTTTGTAGTTTAATTTAAGTATAAATATCAAGACTGATATAGTAGTTTTAAAATATAAACCTGTGATACTACAAACACAACTAAGTCAAAGTTACATGCATAAATCGATAAGTTACATTTCTCTTTTATAGAATTAAATAAATATGACTGATCTGCCCGCCCCTTTCCTGTACTGGTTGGTAGCGCACAAAATCAAAGATGTTCAGCCTAAAAACTAATGATGTTACATAGATATATATGCGAGCATCAGGTAGATAGGATAGAACACTGTCCTGTTACCAGACTTCCAATTCTCTTTACTGTAGAACTTAATTTATTTTACCCATTCTGTTGGTGTTAAAATTTAATTTTTAATGTCTGGAAGCTTGATTTATTTATATTATTATGTATCACTCTTATTTCATGCTATGAAGTTGTACTATAGTGCTATAATTTTATCATTCTGGCAAAAAGTATATATATCATTATCCTAAATAGATATGTTTTCTTGGTATTATCACCTTATATACTGTTTACAGTATACATATATCATCACATGAGGGGTGTGTTATCTAATTTATTTTCTGGACTGACTGGTTTTGCACAACCTACAAATTTGGTACCTACATATAAATGACCATTCTACATAGTCTCTTCGAACTTTAATCTGTACACTGCTACTGCTGCTATACTCAAAACATGGCCTTTTATTTCTATACCACATTTCTCTACTTCCTTACCCTCTACAGCTCTCCCAACTTCTGCCCGTTAAAACAGCAATCCTGGAAGGGATCCCTTCCACGTTAACGACGGCTTTAGGAGCACCACAACATCCTATTTGCAATCCCTCTGCGATAGTCTGCTTCTCAACAGTTCACACTCGCCTTTGGGATCCGGTTGGTTTTTGGCTACCCTTAGATACCGAGTGTGAATTTGAGGTCATTCCAAGACCATAAAGACATCCTTTATCTCTACTTCTGATCATAGTGCACTGTCAGAACACACCTTCTTCGATATATATATATATATATATAAATGGAGTCAAATCATTAAACTCCTGGCTGCCAACTAGGTAGCTATGTTATAGATCGAACACTCATCTCTTTCTTCTTGCCCATCAGGAGGGCTGGGTAGGCCACCGAGACTCCCTTAGTAGGCCATTAATAAATAAATTAGCAATAAACAAATAAAATATTTGCTATCGCTGAGTAGGGTATTAAATTAATGATTTTAAAGCCATGGTTAATATGTGTTGGAGCTTAGGGACTATAATTATGGAGTCATCAAAGTTGTATTCAACAATTTTTCCAACCCTAGTTTCATAAAGAGAGATCATATTTTGAATGGAAGTTTTAACTTGGTAACTCACAAATGCAAAAAAAAAAAAAATAGAATTACAAAATTATTAATTTTATTTGAATCATTAATTAATTATTTGTAATTAAAAAATACATAGTTTCCTAACATATTAAATAAGGTATCAAATTAAAAGATCTCAGCATTATGACTATAGCACATATTATGTGTTGGAGCTTTAATAGACTACAATTAAAATTAATGTAGTCTAAAAAATAGTTTTCACAGCCATAACAAACTCCTTAATTGTGTGATATATCCCACTTAAATTTTTTATTTTCTTTATTTCCTAATAAAAATTTGCCATGCTTAATTTTTTTTTTCATGTATGGTTCATACATATTTAACTTCTGTCTGTATCTATCTACTATCTATATCTGTATCTACTTCTATAAAAAATAAAGAAAAGAACAGGTTTGTCTAAATTCGTTCTAAAAATGATATTTTACTATTAAGAATTTGACTTATGACACATTGAAGATAATGTGCTTAATTATACTGGATGTGGCTTCATTGACTATTGCAATGGTATAAATAAATAGAAATTAGCAATTCTAATATCCTGCCATTTTATATATTAGTTAAAACATTATGGACTTGAAAAAACAAACATTTTTTATTATTTTATTATTCTGCCGGTTCTACCAAACTACACTAACTAAAACTCAGAACAAGATTTAATAGATAATCAGTAGATGACCCTTGATCAATCAAATAATTGCATGCATAGCCAACCAATAAAACATATCAATCCATGAATAATAATGTAATAAAAAAAAAGGCGATCATTTTATAATACTATATTTATTATACAGCTCTATACTACAAACTAACAACAATTTATTTAAAATATAATTATGAACTAAAGTTTTCATAAATAAATAAAACAGTTTTCTTCTTGATTGGAATAAAAATATTCCATATATACATAAATATTCCAATATTAATCATAATTCCATTAATATCTAGGGATCTTAAACTGTGGGGCACTAGATTCTTCAGGTCTCTTTCTCTTTTGGATAATATTTTTAATTTTATTCCATTCCCGATCCAGCTCCGCTCTCTCATTTTTCTCTTTGTTATGCTTTCTAGCACGTCTGCCGTCGGCCATTTTGACACCGTACTGGAACGCTGCCTTGGGCAGTGCTTCTTTGCTATTCATGTATTGCGAGTATTCCTCCTGTGTATCGAAATCCCACCTTCCGACAGGTCCTTTTTTGTTGCCTTGATCCATTTTGGTGTAATCAACTTCATCATCAGAATCTTCAATCGCATCCTCCATTTCATCCAGACCAGGATAACACTCAGCGTAACCTGTTGGCTCAGCCGCCAAACGAGACAATATCCCTGAATAACATAGAAATAGAAAATTACACTGTGTTGATCAAACATAATATTTTAATATAAACCAAAGAAAAATAATCCAATTTGGAATAAAGACTGATCCTGTTTTTTTTTCAACTGAAGCAACTAAAAACTAATTTTTAATTGAATTAAACGTTTTAGATATACCCCCTTAAAATTTATAATGATGATATGATGAGAGAAGATTTTTCATAATTTCAAAACTAAAAGCAAATTAAAACGATACATATCTAGTCCGATAGGCTAAGGCCTGAGATGTCCCGTGGACCATTTGACAATCATTTGCACACACTGAGTTTGACAATCAGTGAGGGGGTTTACAGGCAAGAGTGATTTTACTTAGGAGTATCAATTGAGGACTGGGAAAGTGGTTTAATTGTGAAGCTTAAAAACTGTGCTCCAATTAATATTGGACAACAATTATCATGAACAACAAAAGTGAGTTTTTTTGATAAAAACATTCATTACTTTTTTAAAATAACATCCAATGTAACTTCATATCCTATCGACTAAGGAATACAATTAATATTCGGCAACATAGGCCACAACAATCATTATGAGTGACAAGGATCCTTATATATTCCTTGAATAGCCGCAAGAAATAATTGATAAAACTCACAATATCCAATTCATTCATTACACAAAAATGACCTAATCATTGGCTGAAACTAAAGAAATTTTCAATAAGAAATTAATTTTGTGGTGTTGCCCCACTATCATTTATAATTATCGGCAAAAGAAAAAATATATATGGGCTTGTTTGAGGGACTCGAAGCCAGGAGCCAGGACCTCAATATCACAAATATCTAGTTGGGCTCAACAACTCGGCTAATGTCAGCTTCATGCTCCATGTGTACAATACTTACAGTCACTGTGGAGCTTAGCCAAAAGAGATTCATTTTCAGAAGGTTGTCTGTCTACTTGTGCAGGCTAACTCAGTTGGTAGAGCCCTCGACTAGATATTGGGAAGGGTGAGATATGTGACCAATACCCCCAGTATAGTTTTTCTTTGGCTATTAATTATTGAGATTGTTTTCATTTCAGAAGTGTTCAGCTATATAAGAGGCAGATATGAGATTAAAAGTTTGTTTTCCTGTACTAGAGGGTCAAATGAGAGTAGAATAAACAAAACCTAGGTGAAATCTAGTAACTTTCAGAATTTATAAATAGGGAAGCAGCGTCCCAGGATAGAGATGAGTGGCAGAGGCCAAGACCAACTTCATGGTTCTTTTCAGGCGGAGAAATTGACTAATTACTTTTCATACTCGACAGTTAGAATTTCTGTAGTTCCAAATGTAAATTTACAAAAATAATTGAGGCGCTGAACTAGGAAAGGTAGATATCATAAAATGATGATTTTTACAGAGGTCTGAAAGACAGTTTAGCACCCCCCAATTTGAGTGATCTTATCACCAGTGCTATCTATATTTTTTCATTAGTTATATAATGCTAATATTATATATAATTCTAAAAGTAGAAGGGGGTCGAGCAGAACTGTATACCTGCTTTGTTACTTCATGGTCAAGTCACTGATATTTTTAAGTAAGCAACCGCATTCTTTCCAAGACCTCCATCCCAATTCCCGGAACTACCCTTCTCTTATACACATATGTCTCAGCTTTAGCCCCAGTCCAAACTTTTTCTCCAACACTCCTCCCTAAACATCCGACCCAGTATGTAGAAATATAACTCTTAATATTTGTATATACCAGACCAGTGTTTTGCTAGTACTTCATAATAAAGCTTTTCTTTCATTTCTTTTAAAATACTCTCCTCTACAAAGATTATTTAACTATTGATAACGACTAAGCTACTTCCGAACCGTGACTCACTCCTCTTTCCAAGCTATTGGCTTTACTTCTTAATACCTTTTCTATAAAAAAATCTAAAAACTCATTTCTTTCACTTACTACATTTTCCATGTCAATGTCTTATTATATTTTAGTTTATATAAAAATAGGCTATCTTAAAACTTAGTAAACAAAAATAATTTAATAATAAATATATATTTCAATACCTGCAGCTCTTGACCCTTTCTTCTCAGTAGGATTAACCTTCTTACTAACTTCTCGTTGAGGACTTTTTTCTTTTTCTGTTTCTTTAAAGTAGTTGGCAACTTTCTTAAAGTCATTGGCTTTGTTTGTAGATGGGATATAGTCCCCAGCATCAGGGAAAATATTTTCTTCTATCTGCAATAATAAATATCATTTAGAAAGGGTAAAACAAAAATAAAGTAAAACTAGATATTTAGCAAAAGTTCAATTACCATTTTATCCTTCTTCTTTGATTTTTTGTGGTGCCTAGGACCTTCTCTCAGATATGACAGGATTTGAGCTAGCTTATTAATGACTATATCATTAGTTGTCAATGTAGTAGTCGATTCAGTATTAGGGACATCAGCAGTACTCCTTAGTAATGTGGTAGGAATATCACTATCAGCCACGTCATCATTCAATTCAACAACATAAGCCATACGACCAGGAAGAAATAGAGGATTGCGTTGGATTTCTTTACCACCAATAACCACTTCGACCAAGACGTGTCTTAAAAACCATCTCTTCTCCCTCTTTGGTCTTTTTCTCCTCCTTTGGTTTTGTTACAAGTTTTTCCATTTCCTCTTCTCGTTCTTGTTCCTTCATTATGTTCTCACAGTGTACTTTTTGTAATAGGGCATAATCCAAACCTTTCACCAAATGAGTGTGCTCCATGTCACCTCCCAAGAATTTAGATTCTTGAATCATCTGTCTTCTTCTTTCAGCTGCATCTATTCCTGACTTAATATCTGGAGCAACAGCTCTATAACCGCTGGATGTGGACATAGGGTCATCCACTTGGTAATCTGCATTTGCTCCTTCTCTTCGTTCCCTTGCTCGGTCTCTATATTTTTCTGCAAGTTCTGCCAATTTGTTTTCTTCCTGTTTCTTAAGTTTAGCATAGTAAATTTTCTTCTTCCTTCTTCTTTCGCCTCTGTCATCTTCAACTGATTCATGAGAAGGTTTCTTTTCTAAATTTTCGGTAGCTGGGCTATGGGTTGTAGACACTGGAGTAGATGGTGGAACAGATGACCTTGGTGTCATCAACAAACGACGAAAAGCGTCGTTTGTTAACCTTTGCGGTCCATCATCATCTGTATGTTCGAATTTTGGCATTTTCCTATGTTTCCCTTAACTGCGTTAATAGGAATATAAATTTTAGGACCTGCAGTTTTTTCACCTCTCACTAATAACACTTAATATAAGGAATTTCGTTTTAAACAATTTACTTACTCCAACTTTAAACACACATTATTTAACACTAACTTATCTAAACTGTTGTTAATCTGTAACTCAACAAATCCTCTGCGGAAGTAACCTATTCACTACACTCAAATGTGAACCCGAAACTAACTTGCTCATGGAAAGCCAACAACGCGTGGAGTTTCAAGGAGAGTAGCAGGTGCTGCCCTCAAATATCATTCTAAGAACTAAAGACCACGCTATTGTACTTGCATATTCTCCTGGGATGAAAGATTGTTTGACCCTGGCTTTTCCACCAATCAAAATAATAGAAGTAATACATTCCTGATATTTTGAAAATTCATTGAACCTAATATAAGCTATAAGATTAAATGAAATATAAGTTTGTTGTGTTGTTTTGTAAGCCAAAAAAATATCGAAACGAATAAGAGTGCAGTCACACTTACTGGAAGTTTGTTCAATACAATGTTAGACCTTTTATCCTTTGATCACTGATCTTTACATTCAGATGTACATTTTTTTTTTTTTTTTTTTTTTTTCCCACCTAAACTTATTTACGCGCTAGTGATACTCTCGTTTAAAACTGAAATTCAGGCTGTCCTATCAGGAATAACCCACTTCTATTTCCGGAAATGAAATAAATTCACTTTACATCTAATTATTTGAACATGACACCTAAATACAGGAGTAAAGCTTACCAAAAACAGCGTAAGTGTATATTCGTGTCCGTTTGTTTAACGCTCTATTTCTTCCACATTCAACACGGTGTGAATTAGTGCAAGCATTTAGGCCCAGCAGCATAACATTTTGATTGATTCCAAAGCAGAAAATGTGCTGATAGACGTACGTCATAGAAACGACGCCGGAGATATGTGTGAACCACTGAGATAAATATATCCCCAACCGTTTTCTGTCCACATCATTGCATTAGATTTCTTCCAACTTTCCTTATTGGAAGGTGAGTTCAAGGTAGGAGATTGTAAAAAAATTACCTATTTCTGTTCCCTTTAATTAGCAAGTTTCCTGTTATGAATAAAACATTTTCTATCGCGCTAGCCGGCATGAGTAGTCCAGTGCAGTGAAGATTGCAGAAAATGCGCATCTAAAAGGATTATTTAAAATTTAGGGATACTTAAAGAGATAAAACTTAATGACATTTTATTCAAAAGCTTCACTTTCATGTTGAAAACGAACTTCCATAAACTTTCTTTGAATGGTAGAACCAGGACTGCTTAAAGAAACTAGTTTGTGGCAAAGAGTGCCTGTAGAAATGAAATTGATTATCCCTCAAAACTATTTGGCTTTATGAGATTCGTTTATGTCTCTAATGTATTTATTCATGGTATCAACAAGTTCATATCAGCCACCAGGTGCTAACTGTTGACAATAACTGGAAGGTTATTAAACTACAAGATATTATTTAATACCTATGCACAGCCTTACTATTATTTATTAGATCTAAAAAAGGACATGTAATGTGAAAATTATTAATGACAAAAATACTTTTTCAACGAACAAATATACCAGAAAAGTTGTTATTGGGCAGATTCCAACCCAAGACCTCCCCAAACCCATTCAGGGGCTCTCTTCCACTAAAGCAACAACAGGGGCTTCTTGCTCGACCTTAAAACCATATTTTAAATTAATATTAAAAAAAAAAAAAATCATCCTAACATGTTAAGTTAACAGTTATTAGACTTATGTGATCAACTCATGACTTATTAAAAAATAGGGTAGCTTTTGTATTTTATACTTTTTTAACGATGAACTGCATAAACTATTGTTAAATTATGTTAAAATCTTAAAAGGAAAATTAATATTACCTTCTAAGATTCAATGAAATGCATATTAAAAAGGCATAATTTACTATCAAAAAAATTAATTTGTGTTTAGAATTTATTTATTAATAATAAGTAAGTGTCAAAATATTTCTAAAACTTAAATGTGAGTCACATAACGTTTTTTGTAGTTTAATTTAAGTATAAATATCAAGACTGATATAGTAGTTTTAAAATATAAACCTGTGATACTACAAACACAACTAAGTCAAAGTTACATGCATAAATCGATAAGTTACATTTCTCTTTTATAGAATTAAATAAATATGACTGATCTGCCCGCCCCTTTCCTGTACTGGTTGGTAGCGCACAAAATCAAAGATGTTCAGCCTAAAAACTAATGATGTTACATAGATATATATGCGAGCATCAGGTAGATAGGATAGAACACTGTCCTGTTACCAGACTTCCAATTCTCTTTACTGTAGAACTTAATTTATTTTACCCATTCTGTTGGTGCTAAAATTTAATTTTTAATGTCTGGAAGCTTGATTTATTTATATTATTATGTATCACTCTTATTTCATGCTATGAAGTTGTACTATAGTGCTATAATTTTATCATTCTGGCAAAAAGTATATATATCATTATCCTAAATAGATATGTTTTCTTGGTATTATCACCTTATATACTGTTTACAGTATACATATATCATCACATGAGGGGTGTGTTATCTAATTTATTTTCTGGACTGACTGGTTTTGCACAACCTACAAATTTGGTACCTACATATAAATGACCATTCTACATAGTCTCTTCGAACTTTAATCTGTACACTGCTACTGCTGCTATACTCAAAACATGGCCTTTTATTTCTATACCACATTTCTCTACTTCCTTACCCTCTACAGCTCTCCCAACTTCTGCCCGTTAAAACAGCAATCCTGGAAGGGATCCCTTCCACGTTAACGACGGCTTTAGGAGCACCACAACATCCTATTTGCAATCCCTCTGCGATAGTCTGCTTCTCAACAGTTCACACTCGCCTTTGGGATCCGGTTGGTTTTTGGCTACCCTTAGATACCGAGTGTGAATTTGAGGTCATTCCAAGACCATAAAGACATCCTTTATCTCTACTTCTGATCATAGTGCACTGTCAGAACACACCTTCTTCGATATATATATATATATATATATATATATAAATGGAGTCAAATCAATAAACTCCTGGCTGCCAACTAGGTAGCTATGTTATAGATCGAACACTCATCTCTTTCTTCTTGCCCATCAGGAGGGCTGGGTAGGCCACCGAGACTCCCTTAGTAGGCCATTAATAAATAAATTAGCAATAAACAAATAAAATATTTGCTATCGCTGAGTAGGGTATTAAATTAATGATTTTAAAGCCATGGTTAATATGTGTTGGAGCTTAGGGACTATAATTATGGAGTCATCAAAGTTGTATTCAACAATTTTTCCAACCCTAGTTTCATAAAGAGAGATCATATTTTGAATGGAAGTTTTAACTTGGTAACTCACAAATGCAAAAAAAAAAAAAATAGAATTACAAAATTAATAATTTTATTTGAATCATTAATTAATTATTTGTAATTAAAAAATACATAGTTTCCTAACATATTAAATAAGGTATCAAATTAAAAGATCTCAGCATTATGACTATAGCACATATTATGTGTTGGAACTTTAATAGACTACAATTAAAATTAATGTAGTCTAAAAAATAGTTTTCACAGCCATAACAAACTCCTTAATTGTGTGATATATCCCACTTAAATTTTTTATTTTCTTTATTTCCTAATAAAAATTTGCCATGCTTAATTTTTTTTTTCATGTATGGTTCATACATATTTAACTTCTGTCTGTATCTATCTACTATCTATATCTGTATCTACTTCTATAAAAAATAAAGAAAAGAACAGGTTTGTCTAAATTCGTTCTAAAAATGATATTTTACTATTAAGAATTTGACTTATGACACATTGAAGATAATGTGCTTAATTATACTGGATGTGGCTTCATTGACTATTGCAATGGTATAAATAAATAGAAATTAGCAATTCTAATATCCTGCCATTTTATATATTAGTTAAAACATTATGGACTTGAAAAAACAAACATTTTTTATTATTTTATTATTCTGCCGGTTCTACCAAACTACACTAACTAAAACTCAGAACAAGATTTAATAGATAATCAGTAGATGACCCTTGATCAATCAAATAATTGCATGCATAGCCAACCAATAAAACATATCAATCCATGAATAATAATGTAATAAAAAAAAAGGCGATCATTTTATAATACTATATTTATTATACAGCTCTATACTACAAACTAACAACAATTTATTTAAAATATAATTATGAACTAAAGTTTTCATAAATAAATAAAACAGTTTTCTTCTTGATTGGAATAAAAATATTCCATATATACATAAATATTCCAATATTAATCATAATTCCATTAATATCTAGGGATCTTAAACTGTGGGGCACTAGATTCTTCAGGTCTCTTTCTCTTTTGGATAATATTTTTAATTTTATTCCATTCCCGATCCAGCTCCGCTCTCTCATTTTTCTCTTTGTTATGCTTTCTAGCACGTCTGCCGTCGGCCATTTTGACACCGTACTGGAACGCTGCCTTGGGCAGTGCTTCTTTGCTATTCATGTATTGCGAGTATTCCTCCTGTGTATCGAAATCCCACCTTCCGACAGGTCCTTTTTTGTTGCCTTGATCCATTTTGGTGTAATCAACTTCATCATCAGAATCTTCAATCGCATCCTCCATTTCATCCAGACCAGGATAACACTCAGCGTAACCTGTTGGCTCAGCCGCCAAACGAGACAATATCCCTGAATAACATAGAAATAGAAAATTACACTGTGTTGATCAAACATAATATTTTAATATAAACCAAAGAAAAATAATCCAATTTGGAATAAAGACTGATCCTGTTTTTTTTTCAACTGAAGCAACTAAAAACTAATTTTTAATTGAATTAAACGTTTTAGATATACCCCCTTAAAATTTATAATGATGATATGATGAGAGAAGATTTTTCATAATTTCAAAACTAAAAGCAAATTAAAACGATACATATCTAGTCCGATAGGCTAAGGCCTGAGATGTCCCGTGGACCATTTGACAATCATTTGCACACACTGAGTTTGACAATCAGTGAGGGGGTTTACAGGCAAGAGTGATTTTACTTAGGAGTATCAATTGAGGACTGGGAAAGTGGTTTAATTGTGAAGCTTAAAAACTGTGCTCCAATTAATATTGGACAACAATTATCATGAACAACAAAAGTGAGTTTTTTTGATAAAAACATTCATTACTTTTTTAAAATAACATCCAATGTAACTTCATATCCTATCGACTAAGGAATACAATTAATATTCGGCAACATAGGCCACAACAATCATTATGAGTGACAAGGATCCTTATATATTCCTTGAATAGCCGCAAGAAATAATTGATAAAACTCACAATATCCAATTCATTCATTACACAAAAATGACCTAATCATTGGCTGAAACTAAAGAAATTTTCAATAAGAAATTAATTTTGTGGTGTTGCCCCACTATCATTTATAATTATCGGCAAAAGAAAAAATATATATGGGCTTGTTTGAGGGACTCGAAGCCAGGAGCCAGGACCTCAATATCACAAATATCTAGTTGGGCTCAACAACTCGGCTAATGTCAGCTTCATGCTCCATGTGTACAATACTTACAGTCACTGTGGAGCTTAGCCAAAAGAGATTCATTTTCAGAAGGTTGTCTGTCTACTTGTGCAGGCTAACTCAGTTGGTAGAGCCCTCGACTAGATATTGGGAAGGGTGAGATATGTGACCTATACCCCCAGTATAGTTTTTCTTTGGCTATTAATTATTGAGATTGTTTTCATTTCAGAAGTGTTCAGCTATATAAGAGGCAGATATGAGATTAAAAGTTTGTTTTCCTGTACTAGAGGGTCAAATGAGAGTAGAATAAACAAAACCTAGGTGAAATCTAGTAACTTTCAGAATTTATAAATAGGGAAGCAGCGTCCCAGGATAGAGATGAGTGGCAGAGGCCAAGACCAACTTCATGGTTCTTTTCAGGCGGAGAAATTGACTAATTACTTTTCATACTCGACAGTTAGAATTTCTGTAGTTCCAAATGTAAATTTACAAAAATAATTGAGGCGCTGAACTAGGAAAGGTAGATATCATAAAATGATGATTTTTACAGAGGTCTGAAAGACAGTTTAGCACCCCCCAATTTGAGTGATCTTATCACCAGTGCTATCTATATTTTTTCATTAGTTATATAATGCTAATATTATATATAATTCTAAAAGTAGAAGGGGGTCGAGCAGAACTGTATACCTGCTTTGTTACTTCATGGTCAAGTCACTGATATTTTTAAGTAAGCAACCGCATTCTTTCCAAGACCTCCATCCCAATTCCCGGAACTACCCTTCTCTTATACACATATGTCTCAGCTTTAGCCCCAGTCCAAACTTGTTCTCCAACACTCCTTCCTAAACATCCGACCCAGTATGTAGAAATATAACTCTTAATATTTGTATATACCAGACCAGTGTTTTGCTAGTACTTCATAATAAAGCTTTTCTTTCATTTCTTTTAAAATACTCTCCTCTACAAAGATTATTTAACTATTGATAACGACTAAGCTACTTCCGAACCGTGACTCACTCCTCTTTCCAAGCTATTGGCTTTACTTCTTAATACCTTTTCTATAAAAAAATCTAAAAACTCATTTCTTTCACTTACTACATTTTCCATGTCAATGTCTTATTATATTTTAGTTTATATAAAAATAGGCTATCTTAAAACTTAGTAAACAAAAATAATTTAATAATAAATATATATTTCAATACCTGCAGCTCTTGACCCTTTCTTCTCAGTAGGATTAACCTTCTTACTAACTTCTCGTTGAGGACTTTTTTCTTTTTCTGTTTCTTTAAAGTAGTTGGCAACTTTCTTAAAGTCATTGGCTTTGTTTGTAGATGGGATATAGTCCCCAGCATCAGGGAAAATATTTTCTTCTATCTGCAATAATAAATATCATTTAGAAAGGGTAAAACAAAAATAAAGTAAAACTAGATATTTAGCAAAAGTTCAATTACCATTTTATCCTTCTTCTTTGATTTTTTGTGGTGCCTAGGACCTTCTCTCAGATATGACAGGATTTGAGCTAGCTTATTAATGACTATATCATTAGTTGTCAATGTAGTAGTCGATTCAGTATTAGGGACATCAGCAGTACTCCTTAGTAATGTGGTAGGAATATCACTATCAGCCACGTCATCATTCAATTCAACAACATAAGCCATACGACCAGGAAGAAATAGAGGATTGCGTTGGATTTCTTTACCACCAATAACCACTTTATAAACACTTCGACCAAGACGTGTCTTAAAAACCATCTCTTCTCCCTCTTTGGTCTTTTTCTCCTCCTTTGGTTTTGTTACAAGTTTTTCCATTTCCTCTTCTCGTTCTTGTTCCTTCATTATGTTCTCACAGTGTACTTTTTGTAATAGGGCATAATCCAAACCTTTCACCAAATGAGTGTGCTCCATGTCACCTCCCAAGAATTTAGATTCTTGAATCATCTGTCTTCTTCTTTCAGCTGCATCTATTCCTGACTTAATATCTGGAGCAACAGCTCTATAACCGCTGGATGTGGACATAGGGTCATCCACTTGGTAATCTGCATTTGCTCCTTCTCTTCGTTCCCTTGCTCGGTCTCTATATTTTTCTGCAAGTTCTGCCAATTTGTTTTCTTCCTGTTTCTTAAGTTTAGCATAGTAAATTTTCTTCTTCCTTCTTCTTTCGCCTCTGTCATCTTCAACTGATTCATGAGAAGGTTTCTTTTCTAAATTTTCGGTAGCTGGGCTATGGGTTGTAGACACTGGAGTAGATGGTGGAACAGATGACCTTGGTGTCATCAACAAACGACGAAAAGCGTCGTTTGTTAACCTTTGCGGTCCATCATCATCTGTATGTTCGAATTTTGGCATTTTCCTATGTTTCCCTTAACTGCGTTAATAGGAATATAAATTTTAGGACCTGCAGTTTTTTCACCTCTCACTAATAACACTTAATATAAGGAATTTCGTTTTAAACAATTTACTTACTCCTACTTTAAACACACATTATTTAACACTAACTTATCTAAACTGTTGTTAATCTGTAACTCAACAAATCCTCTGCGGAAGTAACCTATTCACTACACTCAAATGTGAACCCGAAACTAACTTGCTCATGGAAAGCCAACAACGCGTGGAGTTTCAAGGAGAGTAGCAGGTGCTGCCCTCAAATATCATTCTAAGAACTAAAGACCACGCTATTGTACTTGCATATTCTCCTGGGATGAAAGATTGTTTGACCCTGGCTTTTCCACCAATCAAAATAATAGAAGTAATACATTCCTGATATTTTGAAAATTCATTGAACCTAATATAAGCTATAAGATTAAATGAAATATAAGTTTGTTGTGTTGTTTTGTAAGCCAAAAAAATATCGAAACGAATAAGAGTGCAGTCACACTTACTGGAAGTTTGTTCAATACAATGTTAGACCTTTTATCCTTTGATCACTGATCTCTACATTCAGATGTACATTTTTTTTTTTTTTTTTTTTCCCCACCTAAACTTATTTACGCGCTAGCGATACTCTCGTTTAAAACTGAAATTCAGGCTGTCCTATCAGGAATAACCCACTTCTATTTCCGGAAATGAAATAAATTCACTTTACATCTAATTATTTGAACATGACACCTAAATACAGGAGTAAAGCTTACCAAAAACAGCGTAAGTGTATATTCGTGTCCATTTGTTTAACGCTCTATTTCTTCCACATTCAACACGGTGTGAATTAGTGCAAGCATTTAGGCCCAGCAGCATAACATTTTGATTGATTCCAAAGCAGAAAATGTGCTGATAGACGTACGTCATAGAAACGACGCCGGAGATATGTGTGAACCACTGAGATAAATATATCCCCAACCGTTTTCTGTCCACATCATTGCATTAGATTTCTTCCAACTTTCCTTATTGGAAGGTGAGTTCAAGGTAGGAGATTGTAAAAAAATTACCTATTTCTGTTCCCTTTAATTAGCAAGTTTCCTGTTATGAATAAAACATTTTCTATCGCGCTAGCCGGCATGAGTAGTCCAGTGCAGTGAAGATTGCAGAAAATGCGCATCTAAAAGGATTATTTAAAATTTAGGGATACTTAAAGAGATAAAACTTAATGACATTTTATTCAAAAGCTTCACTTTCATGTTGAAAACGAACTTCCATAAACTTTCTTTGAATGGTAGAACCAGGACTGCTTAAAGAAACTAGTTTGTGGCAAAGAGTGCCTATAGAAATGAAATTGATTATCCCTCAAAACTATTTGGCTTTATGAGATTCGTTTATGTCTCTAATGTATTTATTCATGGTATCAACAAGTTCATATCAGCCACCAGGTGCTAACTGTTGACAATAACTGGAAGGTTATTAAACTACAAGATATTATTTAATACCTATGCACAGCCTTACTATTATTTATTAGATCTAAAAAAGGACATGTAATGTGAAAATTATTAATGACAAAAATACTTTTTCAACGAACAAATATACCAGAAAGGTTGTTATTGGGCAGATTCCAACCCAAGACCTCCCCAAACCCATTCAGGGGCTCTCTTCCACTAAAGCAACAACAGGGGCTTCTTGCTCGACCTTAAAACCATATTTTAAATTAATATTAAAAAAAAAAAAAAATCATCCTAACATGTTAAGTTAACAGTTATTAGACTTATGTGATCAACTCATGACTTATTAAAAAATAGGGTAGCTTTTGTATTTTATACTTTTTTAACGATGAACTGCATAAACTATTGTTAAATTATGTTAAAATCTTAAAAGGAAAATTAATATTACCTTCTAAGATTCAATGAAATGCATATTAAAAAGGCATAATTTACTATCAAAAAAATTAATTTGTGTTTAGAATTTATTTATTAATAATAAGTAAGTGTCAAAATATTTCTAAAACTTAAATGTGAGTCACATAACGTTTTTTGTAGTTTAATTTAAGTATAAATATCAAGACTGATATAGTAGTTTTAAAATATAAACCTGTGATACTACAAACACAACTAAGTCAAAGTTACATGCATAAATCGATAAGTTACATTTCTCTTTTATAGAATTAAATAAATATGACTGATCTGCCCGCCCCTTTCCTGTACTGGTTGGTAGCGCACAAAATCAAAGATGTTCAGCCTAAAAACTAATGATGTTACATAGATATATATGCGAGCATCAGGTAGATAGGATAGAACACTGTCCTGTTACCAGACTTCCAATTCTCTTTACTGTAGAACTTAATTTATTTTACCCATTCTGTTGGTGTTAAAATTTAATTTTTAATGTCTGGAAGCTTGATTTATTTATATTATTATGTATCACTCTTATTTCATGCTATGAAGTTGTACTATAGTGCTATAATTTTATCATTCTGGCAAAAAGTATATATATCATTATCCTAAATAGATATGTTTTCTTGGTATTATCACCTTATATACTGTTTACAGTATACATATATCATCACATGAGGGGTGTGTTATCTAATTTATTTTCTGGACTGACTGGTTTTGCACAACCTACAAATTTGGTACCTACATATAAATGACCATTCTACATAGTCTCTTCGAACTTTAATCTGTACACTGCTACTGCTGCTATACTCAAAACATGGCCTTTTATTTCTATACCACATTTCTCTACTTCCTTACCCTCTACAGCTCTCCCAACTTCTGCCCGTTAAAACAGCAATCCTGGAAGGGATCCCTTCCACGTTAACGACGGCTTTAGGAGCACCACAACATCCTATTTGCAATCCCTCTGCGATAGTCTGCTTCTCAACAGTTCACACTCGCCTTTGGGATCCGGTTGGTTTTTGGCTACCCTTAGATACCGAGTGTGAATTTGAGGTCATTCCAAGACCATAAAGACATCCTTTATCTCTACTTCTGATCATAGTGCACTGTCAGAACACACCTTCTTCGATATATATATATATATATATATATATATAAATGGAGTCAAATCAATAAACTCCTGGCTGCCAACTAGGTAGCTATGTTATAGATCGAACACTCATCTCTTTCTTCTTGCCCATCAGGAGGGCTGGGTAGGCCACCGAGACTCCCTTAGTAGGCCATTAATAAATAAATTAGCAATAAACAAATAAAATATTTGCTATCGCTGAGTAGGGTATTAAATTAATGATTTTAAAGCCATGGTTAATATGTGTTGGAGCTTAGGGACTATAATTATGGAGTCATCAAAGTTGTATTCAACAATTTTTCCAACCCTAGTTTCATAAAGAGAGATCATATTTTGAATGGAAGTTTTAACTTGGTAACTCACAAATGCAAAAAAAAAAAAAATAGAATTACAAAATTAATAATTTTATTTGAATCATTAATTAATTATTTGTAATTAAAAAATACATAGTTTCCTAACATATTAAATAAGGTATCAAATTAAAAGATCTCAGCATTATGACTATAGCACATATTATGTGTTGGAACTTTAATAGACTACAATTAAAATTAATGTAGTCTAAAAAATAGTTTTCACAGCCATAACAAACTCCTTAATTGTGTGATATATCCCACTTAAATTTTTTATTTTCTTTATTTCCTAATAAAAATTTGCCATGCTTAATTTTTTTTTTCATGTATGGTTCATACATATTTAACTTCTGTCTGTATCTATCTACTATCTATATCTGTATCTACTTCTATAAAAAATAAATAAAAGAACAGGTTTGTCTAAATTCGTTCTAAAAATGATATTTTACTATTAAGAATTTGACTTATGACACATTGAAGATAATGTGCTTAATTATACTGGATGTGGCTTCATTGACTATTGCAATGGTATAAATAAATAGAAATTAGCAATTCTAATATCCTGCCATTTTATATATTAGTTAAAACATTATGGACTTGAAAAAAAAAACATTTTTTATTATTTTATTATTCTGCCGGTTCTACCAAACTACACTAACTAAAACTCAGAACAAGATTTAATAGATAATCAGTAGATGACCCTTGATCAATCAAATAATTGCATGCATAGCCAACCAATAAAACATATCAATCCATGAATAATAATGTAATAAAAAAAAAGGCGATCATTTTATAATACTATATTTATTATACAGCTCTATACTACAAACTAACAACAATTTATTTAAAATATAATTATGAACTAAAGTTTTCATAAATAAATAAAACAGTTTTCTTCTTGATTGGAATAAAAATATTCCATATATACATAAATATTCCAATATTAATCATAATTCCATTAATATCTAGGGATCTTAAACTGTGGGGCACTAGATTCTTCAGGTCTCTTTCTCTTTTGGATAATATTTTTAATTTTATTCCATTCCCGATCCAGCTCCGCTCTCTCATTTTTCTCTTTGTTATGCTTTCTAGCACGTCTGCCGTCGGCCATTTTGACACCGTACTGGAACGCTGCCTTGGGCAGTGCTTCTTTGCTATTCATGTATTGCGAGTATTCCTCCTGTGTATCGAAATCCCACCTTCCGACAGGTCCTTTTTTGTTGCCTTGATCCATTTTGGTGTAATCAACTTCATCATCAGAATCTTCAATCGCATCCTCCATTTCATCCAGACCAGGATAACACTCAGCGTAACCTGTTGGCTCAGCCGCCAAACGAGACAATATCCCTGAATAACATAGAAATAGAAAATTACACTGTGTTGATCAAACATAATATTTTAATATAAACCAAAGAAAAATAATCCAATTTGGAATAAAGACTGATCCTGTTTTTTTTTCAACTGAAGCAACTAAAAACTAATTTTTAATTGAATTAAACGTTTTAGATATACCCCCTTAAAATTTATAATGATGATATGATGAGAGAAGATTTTTCATAATTTCAAAACTAAAAGCAAATTAAAACGATACATATCTAGTCCGATAGGCTAAGGCCTGAGATGTCCCGTGGACCATTTGACAATCATTTGCACACACTGAGTTTGACAATCAGTGAGGGGGTTTACAGGCAAGAGTGATTTTACTTAGGAGTATCAATTGAGGACTGGGAAAGTGGTTTAATTGTGAAGCTTAAAAACTGTGCTCCAATTAATATTGGACAACAATTATCATGAACAACAAAAGTGAGTTTTTTTGATAAAAACATTCATTACTTTTTTAAAATAACATCCAATGTAACTTCATATCCTATCGACTAAGGAATACAATTAATATTCGGCAACATAGGCCACAACAATCATTATGAGTGACAAGGATCCTTATATATTCCTTGAATAGCCGCAAGAAATAATTGATAAAACTCACAATATCCAATTCATTCATTACACAAAAATGACCTAATCATTGGCTGAAACTAAAGAAATTTTCAATAAGAAATTAATTTTGTGGTGTTGCCCCACTATCATTTATAATTATCGGCAAAAGAAAAAATATATATGGGCTTGTTTGAGGGACTCGAAGCCAGGAGCCAGGACCTCAATATCACAAATATCTAGTTGGGCTCAACAACTCGGCTAATGTCAGCTTCATGCTCCATGTGTACAATACTTACAGTCACTGTGGAGCTTAGCCAAAAGAGATTCATTTTCAGAAGGTTGTCTGTCTACTTGTGCAGGCTAACTCAGTTGGTAGAGCCCTCGACTAGATATTGGGAAGGGTGAGATATGTGACCTATACCCCCAGTATAGTTTTTCTTTGGCTATTAATTATTGAGATTGTTTTCATTTCAGAAGTGTTCAGCTATATAAGAGGCAGATATGAGATTAAAAGTTTGTTTTCCTGTACTAGAGGGTCAAATGAGAGTAGAATAAACAAAACCTAGGTGAAATCTAGTAACTTTCAGAATTTATAAATAGGGAAGCAGCGTCCCAGGATAGAGATGAGTGGCAGAGGCCAAGACCAACTTCATGGTTCTTTTCAGGCGGAGAAATTGACTAATTACTTTTCATACTCGACAGTTAGAATTTCTGTAGTTCCAAATGTAAATTTACAAAAATAATTGAGGCGCTGAACTAGGAAAGGTAGATATCATAAAATGATGATTTTTACAGAGGTCTGAAAGACAGTTTAGCACCCCCCAATTTGAGTGATCTTATCACCAGTGCTATCTATATTTTTTCATTAGTTATATAATGCTAATATTATATATAATTCTAAAAGTAGAAGGGGGTCGAGCAGAACTGTATACCTGCTTTGTTACTTCATGGTCAAGTCACTGATATTTTTAAGTAAGCAACCGCATTCTTTCCAAGACCTCCATCCCAATTCCCGGAACTACCCTTCTCTTATACACATATGTCTCAGCTTTAGCCCCAGTCCAAACTTGTTCTCCAACACTCCTTCCTAAACATCCGACCCAGTATGTAGAAATATAACTCTTAATATTTGTATATACCAGACCAGTGTTTTGCTAGTACTTCATAATAAAGCTTTTCTTTCATTTCTTTTAAAATACTCTCCTCTACAAAGATTATTTAACTATTGATAACGACTAAGCTACTTCCGAACCGTGACTCACTCCTCTTTCCAAGCTATTGGCTTTACTTCTTAATACCTTTTCTATAAAAAAATCTAAAAACTCATTTCTTTCACTTACTACATTTTCCATGTCAATGTCTTATTATATTTTAGTTTATATAAAAATAGGCTATCTTAAAACTTAGTAAACAAAAATAATTTAATAATAAATATATATTTCAATACCTGCAGCTCTTGACCCTTTCTTCTCAGTAGGATTAACCTTCTTACTAACTTCTCGTTGAGGACTTTTTTCTTTTTCTGTTTCTTTAAAGTAGTTGGCAACTTTCTTAAAGTCATTGGCTTTGTTTGTAGATGGGATATAGTCCCCAGCATCAGGGAAAATATTTTCTTCTATCTGCAATAATAAATATCATTTAGAAAGGGTAAAACAAAAATAAAGTAAAACTAGATATTTAGCAAAAGTTCAATTACCATTTTATCCTTCTTCTTTGATTTTTTGTGGTGCCTAGGACCTTCTCTCAGATATGACAGGATTTGAGCTAGCTTATTAATGACTATATCATTAGTTGTCAATGTAGTAGTCGATTCAGTATTAGGGACATCAGCAGTACTCCTTAGTAATGTGGTAGGAATATCACTATCAGCCACGTCATCATTCAATTCAACAACATAAGCCATACGACCAGGAAGAAATAGAGGATTGCGTTGGATTTCTTTACCACCAATAACCACTTTATAAACACTTCGACCAAGACGTGTCTTAAAAACCATCTCTTCTCCCTCTTTGGTCTTTTTCTCCTCCTTTGGTTTTGTTACAAGTTTTTCCATTTCCTCTTCTCGTTCTTGTTCCTTCATTATGTTCTCACAGTGTACTTTTTGTAATAGGGCATAATCCAAACCTTTCACCAAATGAGTGTGCTCCATGTCACCTCCCAAGAATTTAGATTCTTGAATCATCTGTCTTCTTCTTTCAGCTGCATCTATTCCTGACTTAATATCTGGAGCAACAGCTCTATAACCGCTGGATGTGGACATAGGGTCATCCACTTGGTAATCTGCATTTGCTCCTTCTCTTCGTTCCCTTGCTCGGTCTCTATATTTTTCTGCAAGTTCTGCCAATTTGTTTTCTTCCTGTTTCTTAAGTTTAGCATAGTAAATTTTCTTCTTCCTTCTTCTTTCGCCTCTGTCATCTTCAACTGATTCATGAGAAGGTTTCTTTTCTAAATTTTCGGTAGCTGGGCTATGGGTTGTAGACACTGGAGTAGATGGTGGAACAGATGACCTTGGTGTCATCAACAAACGACGAAAAGCGTCGTTTGTTAACCTTTGCGGTCCATCATCATCTGTATGTTCGAATTTTGGCATTTTCCTATGTTTCCCTTAACTGCGTTAATAGGAATATAAATTTTAGGACCTGCAGTTTTTTCACCTCTCACTAATAACACTTAATATAAGGAATTTCGTTTTAAACAATTTACTTACTCCTACTTTAAACACACATTATTTAACACTAACTTATCTAAACTGTTGTTAATCTGTAACTCAACAAATCCTCTGCGGAAGTAACCTATTCACTACACTCAAATGTGAACCCGAATCTAACTTGCTCATGGAAAGCCAACAACGCGTGGAGTTTCAAGGAGAGTAGCAGGTGCTGCCCTCAAATATCATTCTAAGAACTAAAGACCACGCTATTGTACTTGCATATTCTCCTGGGATGAAAGATTGTTTGACCCTGGCTTTTCCACCAATCAAAATAATAGAAGTAATACATTCCTGATATTTTGAAAATTCATTGAACCTAATATAAGCTATAAGATTAAATGAAATATAAGTTTGTTGTGTTGTTTTGTAAGCCAAAAAAATATCGAAACGAATAAGAGTGCAGTCACACTTACTGGAAGTTTGTTCAATACAATGTTAGACCTTTTATCCTTTGATCACTGATCTCTACATTCAGATGTACATTTTTTTTTTTTTTTTTTTTCCCCACCTAAACTTATTTACGCGCTAGCGATACTCTCGTTTAAAACTGAAATTCAGGCTGTCCTATCAGGAATAACCCACTTCTATTTCCGGAAATGAAATAAATTCACTTTACATCTAATTATTTGAACATGACACCTAAATACAGGAGTAAAGCTTACCAAAAACAGCGTAAGTGTATATTCGTGTCCATTTGTTTAACGCTCTATTTCTTCCACATTCAACACGGTGTGAATTAGTGCAAGCATTTAGGCCCAGCAGCATAACATTTTGATTGATTCCAAAGCAGAAAATGTGCTGATAGACGTACGTCATAGAAACGACGCCGGAGATATGTGTGAACCACTGAGATAAATATATCCCCAACCGTTTTCTGTCCACATCATTGCATTAGATTTCTTCCAACTTTCCTTATTGGAAGGTGAGTTCAAGGTAGGAGATTGTAAAAAAATTACCTATTTCTGTTCCCTTTAATTAGCAAGTTTCCTGTTATGAATAAAACATTTTCTATCGCGCTAGCCGGCATGAGTAGTCCAGTGCAGTGAAGATTGCAGAAAATGCGCATCTAAAAGGATTATTTAAAATTTAGGGATACTTAAAGAGATAAAACTTAATGACATTTTATTCAAAAGCTTCACTTTCATGTTGAAAACGAACTTCCATAAACTTTCTTTGAATGGTAGAACCAGGACTGCTTAAAGAAACTATTTTGTGGCAAAGAGTGCCTATAGAAATGAAATTGATTATCCCTCAAAACTATTTGGCTTTATGAGATTCGTTTATGTCTCTAATGTATTTATTCATGGTATCAACAAGTTCATATCAGCCACCAGGTGCTAACTGTTGACAATAACTGGAAGGTTATTAAACTACAAGATATTATTTAATACCTATGCACAGCCTTACTATTATTTATTAGATCTAAAAAAGGACATGTAATGTGAAAATTATTAATGACAAAAATACTTTTTCAACGAACAAATATACCAGAAAGGTTGTTATTGGGCAGATTCCAACCCAAGACCTCCCCAAACCCATTCAGGGGCTCTCTTCCACTAAAGCAACAACAGGGGCTTCTTGCTCGACCTTAAAACCATATTTTAAATTAATATTAAAAAAAAAAAAAATCATCCTAACATGTTAAGTTAACAGTTATTAGACTTATGTGATCAACTCATGACTTATTAAAAAATAGGGTAGCTTTTGTATTTTATACTTTTTTAACGATGAACTGCATAAACTATTGTTAAATTATGTTAAAATCTTAAAAGGAAAATTAATATTACCTTCTAAGATTCAATGAAATGCATATTAAAAAGGCATAATTTACTATCAAAAAAATTAATTTGTGTTTAGAATTTATTTATTAATAATAAGTAAGTGTCAAAATATTTCTAAAACTTAAATGTGAGTCACATAACGTTTTTTGTAGTTTAATTTAAGTATAAATATCAAGACTGATATAGTAGTTTTAAAATATAAACCTGTGATACTACAAACACAACTAAGTCAAAGTTACATGCATAAATCGATAAGTTACATTTCTCTTTTATAGAATTAAATAAATATGACTGATCTGCCCGCCCCTTTCCTGTACTGGTTGGTAGCGCACAAAATCAAAGATGTTCAGCCTAAAAACTAATGATGTTACATAGATATATATGCGAGCATCAGGTAGATAGGATAGAACACTGTCCTGTTACCAGACTTCCAATTCTCTTTACTGTAGAACTTAATTTATTTTACCCATTCTGTTGGTGTTAAAATTTAATTTTTAATGTCTGGAAGCTTGATTTATTTATATTATTATGTATCACTCTTATTTCATGCTATGAAGTTGTACTATAGTGCTATAATTTTATCATTCTGGCAAAAAGTATATATATCATTATCCTAAATAGATATGTTTTCTTGGTATTATCACCTTATATACTGTTTACAGTATACATATATCATCACATGAGGGGTGTGTTATCTAATTTATTTTCTGGACTGACTGGTTTTGCACAACCTACAAATTTGGTACCTACATATAAATGACCATTCTACATAGTCTCTTCGAACTTTAATCTGTACACTGCTACTGCTGCTATACTCAAAACATGGCCTTTTATTTCTATACCACATTTCTCTACTTCCTTACCCTCTACAGCTCTCCCAACTTCTGCCCGTTAAAACAGCAATCCTGGAAGGGATCCCTTCCACGTTAACGACGGCTTTAGGAGCACCACAACATCCTATTTGCAATCCCTCTGCGATAGTCTGCTTCTCAACAGTTCACACTCGCCTTTGGGATCCGGTTGGTTTTTGGCTACCCTTAGATACCGAGTGTGAATTTGAGGTCATTCCAAGACCATAAAGACATCCTTTATCTCTACTTCTGATCATAGTGCACTGTCAGAACACACCTTCTTCGATATATATATATATATATATATATATATAAATGGAGTCAAATCAATAAACTCCTGGCTGCCAACTAGGTAGCTATGTTATAGATCGAACACTCATCTCTTTCTTCTTGCCCATCAGGAGGGCTGGGTAGGCCACCGAGACTCCCTTAGTAGGCCATTAATAAATAAATTAGCAATAAACAAATAAAATATTTGCTATCGCTGAGTAGGGTATTAAATTAATGATTTTAAAGCCATGGTTAATATGTGTTGGAGCTTAGGGACTATAATTATGGAGTCATCAAAGTTGTATTCAACAATTTTTCCAACCCTAGTTTCATAAAGAGAGATCATATTTTGAATGGAAGTTTTAACTTGGTAACTCACAAATGCAAAAAAAAAAAAAATAGAATTACAAAATTAATAATTTTATTTGAATCATTAATTAATTATTTGTAATTAAAAAATACATAGTTTCCTAACATATTAAATAAGGTATCAAATTAAAAGATCTCAGCATTATGACTATAGCACATATTATGTGTTGGAGCTTTAATAGACTACAATTAAAATTAATGTAGTCTAAAAAATAGTTTTCACAGCCATAACAAACTCCTTAATTGTGTGATATATCCCACTTAAATTTTTTATTTTCTTTATTTCCTAATAAAAATTTGCCATGCTTAATTTTTTTTTTCATGTATGGTTCATACATATTTAACTTCTGTCTGTATCTATCTACTATCTATATCTGTATCTACTTCTATAAAAAATAAATAAAAGAACAGGTTTGTCTAAATTCGTTCTAAAAATGATATTTTACTATTAAGAATTTGACTTATGACACATTGAAGATAATGTGCTTAATTATACTGGATGTGGCTTCATTGACTATTGCAATGGTATAAATAAATAGAAATTAGCAATTCTAATATCCTGCCATTTTATATATTAGTTAAAACATTATGGACTTGAAAAAAAAAACATTTTTTATTATTTTATTATTCTGCCGGTTCTACCAAACTACACTAACTAAAACTCAGAACAAGATTTAATAGATAATCAGTAGATGACCCTTGATCAATCAAATAATTGCATGCATAGCCAACCAATAAAACATATCAATCCATGAATAATAATGTAATAAAAAAAAAGGCGATCATTTTATAATACTATATTTATTATACAGCTCTATACTACAAACTAACAACAATTTATTTAAAATATAATTATGAACTAAAGTTTTCATAAATAAATAAAACAGTTTTCTTCTTGATTGGAATAAAAATATTCCATATATACATAAATATTCCAATATTAATCATAATTCCATTAATATCTAGGGATCTTAAACTGTGGGGCACTAGATTCTTCAGGTCTCTTTCTCTTTTGGATAATATTTTTAATTTTATTCCATTCCCGATCCAGCTCCGCTCTCTCATTTTTCTCTTTGTTATGCTTTCTAGCACGTCTGCCGTCGGCCATTTTGACACCGTACTGGAACGCTGCCTTGGGCAGTGCTTCTTTGCTATTCATGTATTGCGAGTATTCCTCCTGTGTATCGAAATCCCACCTTCCGACAGGTCCTTTTTTGTTGCCTTGATCCATTTTGGTGTAATCAACTTCATCATCAGAATCTTCAATCGCATCCTCCATTTCATCCAGACCAGGATAACACTCAGCGTAACCTGTTGGCTCAGCCGCCAAACGAGACAATATCCCTGAATAACATAGAAATAGAAAATTACACTGTGTTGATCAAACATAATATTTTAATATAAACCAAAGAAAAATAATCCAATTTGGAATAAAGACTGATCCTGTTTTTTTTTCAACTGAAGCAACTAAAAACTAATTTTTAATTGAATTAAACGTTTTAGATATACCCCCTTAAAATTTATAATGATGATATGATGAGAGAAGATTTTTCATAATTTCAAAACTAAAAGCAAATTAAAACGATACATATCTAGTCCGATAGGCTAAGGCCTGAGATGTCCCGTGGACCATTTGACAATCATTTGCACACACTGAGTTTGACAATCAGTGAGGGGGTTTACAGGCAAGAGTGATTTTACTTAGGAGTATCAATTGAGGACTGGGAAAGTGGTTTAATTGTGAAGCTTAAAAACTGTGCTCCAATTAATATTGGACAACAATTATCATGAACAACAAAAGTGAGTTTTTTTGATAAAAACATTCATTACTTTTTTAAAATAACATCCAATGTAACTTCATATCCTATCGACTAAGGAATACAATTAATATTCGGCAACATAGGCCACAACAATCATTATGAGTGACAAGGATCCTTATATATTCCTTGAATAGCCGCAAGAAATAATTGATAAAACTCACAATATCCAATTCATTCATTACACAAAAATGACCTAATCATTGGCTGAAACTAAAGAAATTTTCAATAAGAAATTAATTTTGTGGTGTTGCCCCACTATCATTTATAATTATCGGCAAAAGAAAAAATATATATGGGCTTGTTTGAGGGACTCGAAGCCAGGAGCCAGGACCTCAATATCACAAATATCTAGTTGGGCTCAACAACTCGGCTAATGTCAGCTTCATGCTCCATGTGTACAATACTTACAGTCACTGTGGAGCTTAGCCAAAAGAGATTCATTTTCAGAAGGTTGTCTGTCTACTTGTGCAGGCTAACTCAGTTGGTAGAGCCCTCGACTAGATATTGGGAAGGGTGAGATATGTGACCTATACCCCCAGTATAGTTTTTCTTTGGCTATTAATTATTGAGATTGTTTTCATTTCAGAAGTGTTCAGCTATATAAGAGGCAGATATGAGATTAAAAGTTTGTTTTCCTGTACTAGAGGGTCAAATGAGAGTAGAATAAACAAAACCTAGGTGAAATCTAGTAACTTTCAGAATTTATAAATAGGGAAGCAGCGTCCCAGGATAGAGATGAGTGGCAGAGGCCAAGACCAACTTCATGGTTCTTTTCAGGCGGAGAAATTGACTAATTACTTTTCATACTCGACAGTTAGAATTTCTGTAGTTCCAAATGTAAATTTACAAAAATAATTGAGGCGCTGAACTAGGAAAGGTAGATATCATAAAATGATGATTTTTACAGAGGTCTGAAAGACAGTTTAGCACCCCCCAATTTGAGTGATCTTATCACCAGTGCTATCTATATTTTTTCATTAGTTATATAATGCTAATATTATATATAATTCTAAAAGTAGAAGGGGGTCGAGCAGAACTGTATACCTGCTTTGTTACTTCATGGTCAAGTCACTGATATTTTTAAGTAAGCAACCGCATTCTTTCCAAGACCTCCATCCCAATTCCCGGAACTACCCTTCTCTTATACACATATGTCTCAGCTTTAGCCCCAGTCCAAACTTGTTCTCCAACACTCCTCCCTAAACATCCGACCCAGTATGTAGAAATATAACTCTTAATATTTGTATATACCAGACCAGTGTTTTGCTAGTACTTCATAATAAAGCTTTTCTTTCATTTCTTTTAAAATACTCTCCTCTACAAAGATTATTTAACTATTGATAACGACTAAGCTACTTCCGAACCGTGACTCACTCCTCTTTCCAAGCTATTGGCTTTACTTCTTAATACCTTTTCTATAAAAAAATCTAAAAACTCATTTCTTTCACTTACTACATTTTCCATGTCAATGTCTTATTATATTTTAGTTTATATAAAAATAGGCTATCTTAAAACTTAGTAAACAAAAATAATTTAATAATAAATATATATTTCAATACCTGCAGCTCTTGACCCTTTCTTCTCAGTAGGATTAACCTTCTTACTAACTTCTCGTTGAGGACTTTTTTCTTTTTCTGTTTCTTTAAAGTAGTTGGCAACTTTCTTAAAGTCATTGGCTTTGTTTGTAGATGGGATATAGTCCCCAGCATCAGGGAAAATATTTTCTTCTATCTGCAATAATAAATATCATTTAGAAAGGGTAAAACAAAAATAAAGTAAAACTAGATATTTAGCAAAAGTTCAATTACCATTTTATCCTTCTTCTTTGATTTTTTGTGGTGCCTAGGACCTTCTCTCAGATATGACAGGATTTGAGCTAGCTTATTAATGACTATATCATTAGTTGTCAATGTAGTAGTCGATTCAGTATTAGGGACATCAGCAGTACTCCTTAGTAATGTGGTAGGAATATCACTATCAGCCACGTCATCATTCAATTCAACAACATAAGCCATACGACCAGGAAGAAATAGAGGATTGCGTTGGATTTCTTTACCACCAATAACCACTTTATAAACACTTCGACCAAGACGTGTCTTAAAAACCATCTCTTCTCCCTCTTTGGTCTTTTTCTCCTCCTTTGGTTTTGTTACAAGTTTTTCCATTTCCTCTTCTCGTTCTTGTTCCTTCATTATGTTCTCACAGTGTACTTTTTGTAATAGGGCATAATCCAAACCTTTCACCAAATGAGTGTGCTCCATGTCACCTCCCAAGAATTTAGATTCTTGAATCATCTGTCTTCTTCTTTCAGCTGCATCTATTCCTGACTTAATATCTGGAGCAACAGCTCTATAACCGCTGGATGTGGACATAGGGTCATCCACTTGGTAATCTGCATTTGCTCCTTCTCTTCGTTCCCTTGCTCGGTCTCTATATTTTTCTGCAAGTTCTGCCAATTTGTTTTCTTCCTGTTTCTTAAGTTTAGCATAGTAAATTTTCTTCTTCCTTCTTCTTTCGCCTCTGTCATCTTCAACTGATTCATGAGAAGGTTTCTTTTCTAAATTTTCGGTAGCTGGGCTATGGGTTGTAGACACTGGAGTAGATGGTGGAACAGATGACCTTGGTGTCATCAACAAACGACGAAAAGCGTCGTTTGTTAACCTTTGCGGTCCATCATCATCTGTATGTTCGAATTTTGGCATTTTCCTATGTTTCCCTTAACTGCGTTAATAGGAATATAAATTTTAGGACCTGCAGTTTTTTCACCTCTCACTAATAACACTTAATATAAGGAATTTCGTTTTAAACAATTTACTTACTCCTACTTTAAACACACATTATTTAACACTAACTTATCTAAACTGTTGTTAATCTGTAACTCAACAAATCCTCTGCGGAAGTAACCTATTCACTACACTCAAATGTGAACCCGAAACTAACTTGCTCATGGAAAGCCAACAACGCGTGGAGTTTCAAGGAGAGTAGCAGGTGCTGCCCTCAAATATCATTCTAAGAACTAAAGACCACGCTATTGTACTTGCATATTCTCCTGGGATGAAAGATTGTTTGACCCTGGCTTTTCCACCAATCAAAATAATAGAAGTAATACATTCCTGATATTTTGAAAATTCATTGAACCTAATATAAGCTATAAGATTAAATGAAATATAAGTTTGTTGTGTTGTTTTGTAAGCCAAAAAAATATCGAAACGAATAAGAGTGCAGTCACACTTACTGGAAGTTTGTTCAATACAATGTTAGACCTTTTATCCTTTGATCACTGATCTCTACATTCAGATGTACATTTTTTTTTTTTTTTTTTTCCCCCACCTAAACTTATTTACGCGCTAGCGATACTCTCGTTTAAAACTGAAATTCAGGCTGTCCTATCAGGAATAACCCACTTCTATTTCCGGAAATGAAATAAATTCACTTTACATCTAATTATTTGAACATGACACCTAAATACAGGAGTAAAGCTTACCAAAAACAGCGTAAGTGTATATTCGTGTCCATTTGTTTAACGCTCTATTTCTTCCACATTCAACACGGTGTGAATTAGTGCAAGCATTTAGGCCCAGCAGCATAACATTTTGATTGATTCCAAAGCAGAAAATGTGCTGATAGACGTACGTCATAGAAACGACGCCGGAGATATGTGTGAACCACTGAGATAAATATATCCCCAACCGTTTTCTGTCCACATCATTGCATTAGATTTCTTCCAACTTTCCTTATTGGAAGGTGAGTTCAAGGTAGGAGATTGTAAAAAAATTACCTATTTCTGTTCCCTTTAATTAGCAAGTTTCCTGTTATGAATAAAACATTTTCTATCGCGCTAGCCGGCATGAGTAGTCCAGTGCAGTGAAGATTGCAGAAAATGCGCATCTAAAAGGATTATTTAAAATTTAGGGATACTTAAAGAGATAAAACTTAATGACATTTTATTCAAAAGCTTCACTTTCATGTTGAAAACGAACTTCCATAAACTTTCTTTGAATGGTAGAACCAGGACTGCTTAAAGAAACTAGTTTGTGGCAAAGAGTGCCTATAGAAATGAAATTGATTATCCCTCAAAACTATTTGGCTTTATGAGATTCGTTTATGTCTCTAATGTATTTATTCATGGTATCAACAAGTTCATATCAGCCACCAGGTGCTAACTGTTGACAATAACTGGAAGGTTATTAAACTACAAGATATTATTTAATACCTATGCACAGCCTTACTATTATTTATTAGATCTAAAAAAGGACATGTAATGTGAAAATTATTAATGACAAAAATACTTTTTCAACGAACAAATATACCAGAAAGGTTGTTATTGGGCAGATTCCAACCCAAGACCTCCCCAAACCCATTCAGGGGCTCTCTTCCACTAAAGCAACAACAGGGGCTTCTTGCTCGACCTTAAAACCATATTTTAAATTAATATTAAAAAAAAAAAAATCATCCTAACATGTTAAGTTAACAGTTATTAGACTTATGTGATCAACTCATGACTTATTAAAAAATAGGGTAGCTTTTGTATTTTATACTTTTTTAACGATGAACTGCATAAACTATTGTTAAATTATGTTAAAATCTTAAAAGGAAAATTAATATTACCTTCTAAGATTCAATGAAATGCATATTAAAAAGGCATAATTTACTATCAAAAAAATTAATTTGTGTTTAGAATTTATTTATTAATAATAAGTAAGTGTCAAAATATTTCTAAAACTTAAATGTGAGTCACATAACGTTTTTTGTAGTTTAATTTAAGTATAAATATCAAGACTGATATAGTAGTTTTAAAATATAAACCTGTGATACTACAAACACAACTAAGTCAAAGTTACATGCATAAATCGATAAGTTACATTTCTCTTTTATAGAATTAAATAAATATGACTGATCTGCCCGCCCCTTTCCTGTACTGGTTGGTAGCGCACAAAATCAAAGATGTTCAGCCTAAAAACTAATGATGTTACATAGATATATATGCGAGCATCAGGTAGATAGGATAGAACACTGTCCTGTTACCAGACTTCCAATTCTCTTTACTGTAGAACTTAATTTATTTTACCCATTCTGTTGGTGTTAAAATTTAATTTTTAATGTCTGGAAGCTTGATTTATTTATATTATTATGTATCACTCTTATTTCATGCTATGAAGTTGTACTATAGTGCTATAATTTTATCATTCTGGCAAAAAGTATATATATCATTATCCTAAATAGATATGTTTTCTTGGTATTATCACCTTATATACTGTTTACAGTATACATATATCATCACATGAGGGGTGTGTTATCTAATTTATTTTCTGGACTGACTGGTTTTGCACAACCTACAAATTTGGTACCTACATATAAATGACCATTCTACATAGTCTCTTCGAACTTTAATCTGTACACTGCTACTGCTGCTATACTCAAAACATGGCCTTTTATTTCTATACCACATTTCTCTACTTCCTTACCCTCTACAGCTCTCCCAACTTCTGCCCGTTAAAACAGCAATCCTGGAAGGGATCCCTTCCACGTTAACGACGGCTTTAGGAGCACCACAACATCCTATTTGCAATCCCTCTGCGATAGTCTGCTTCTCAACAGTTCACACTCGCCTTTGGGATCCGGTTGGTTTTTGGCTACCCTTAGATACCGAGTGTGAATTTGAGGTCATTCCAAGACCATAAAGACATCCTTTATCTCTACTTCTGATCATAGTGCACTGTCAGAACACACCTTCTTCGATATATATATATATATATATATATATAAATGGAGTCAAATCAATAAACTCCTGGCTGCCAACTAGGTAGCTATGTTATAGATCGAACACTCATCTCTTTCTTCTTGCCCATCAGGAGGGCTGGGTAGGCCACCGAGACTCCCTTAGTAGGCCATTAATAAATAAATTAGCAATAAACAAATAAAATATTTGCTATCGCTGAGTAGGGTATTAAATTAATGATTTTAAAGCCATGGTTAATATGTGTTGGAGCTTAGGGACTATAATTATGGAGTCATCAAAGTTGTATTCAACAATTTTTCCAACCCTAGTTTCATAAAGAGAGATCATATTTTGAATGGAAGTTTTAACTTGGTAACTCACAAATGCAAAAAAAAAAAAAATAGAATTACAAAATTAATAATTTTATTTGAATCATTAATTAATTATTTGTAATTAAAAAATACATAGTTTCCTAACATATTAAATAAGGTATCAAATTAAAAGATCTCAGCATTATGACTATAGCACATATTATGTGTTGGAGCTTTAATAGACTACAATTAAAATTAATGTAGTCTAAAAAATAGTTTTCACAGCCATAACAAACTCCTTAATTGTGTGATATATCCCACTTAAATTTTTTATTTTCTTTATTTCCTAATAAAAATTTGCCATGCTTAATTTTTTTTTTCATGTATGGTTCATACATATTTAACTTCTGTCTGTATCTATCTACTATCTATATCTGTATCTACTTCTATAAAAAATAAATAAAAGAACAGGTTTGTCTAAATTCGTTCTAAAAATGATATTTTACTATTAAGAATTTGACTTATGACACATTGAAGATAATGTGCTTAATTATACTGGATGTGGCTTCATTGACTATTGCAATGGTATAAATAAATAGAAATTAGCAATTCTAATATCCTGCCATTTTATATATTAGTTAAAACATTATGGACTAGAAAAAAAAAAACATTTTTTATTATTTTATTATTCTGCCAATTCTACCAAACTACACTAACTAAAACTCAGAACAAGATTTAATAGATAATCAGTAGATGACCCTTGATCAATCAAATAATTGCATGCATAGCCAACCAATAAAACATATCAATCCATGAATAATAATGTAATAAAAAAAAAGGCGATCATTTTATAATACTATATTTATTATACAGCTCTATACTACAAACTAACAACAATTTATTTAAAATATAATTATGAACTAAAGTTTTCATAAATAAATAAAACAGTTTTCTTCTTGATTGGAATAAAAATATTCCATATATACATAAATATTCCAATATTAATCATAATTCCATTAATATCTAGGGATCTTAAACTGTGGGGCACTAGATTCTTCAGGTCTCTTTCTCTTTTGGATAATATTTTTAATTTTATTCCATTCCCGATCCAGCTCCGCTCTCTCATTTTTCTCTTTGTTATGCTTTCTAGCACGTCTGCCGTCGGCCATTTTGACACCGTACTGGAACGCTGCCTTGGGCAGTGCTTCTTTGCTATTCATGTATTGCGAGTATTCCTCCTGTGTATCGAAATCCCACCTTCCGACAGGTCCTTTTCTGTTGCCTTGATCCATTTTGGTGTAATCAACTTCATCATCAGAATCTTCAATCGCATCCTCCATTTCATCCAGACCAGGATAACACTCAGCGTAACCTGTTGGCTCAGCCGCCAAACGAGACAATATCCCTGAATAACATAGAAATAGAAAATTACACTGTGTTGATCAAACATAATATTTTAATATAAACCAAAGAAAAATAATCCAATTTGGAATAAAGACTGATCCTGTTTTTTTTTCAACTGAAGCAACTAAAAACTAATTTTTAATTGAATTAAACGTTTTAGATATACCCCCTTAAAATTTATAATGATGATATGATGAGAGAAGATTTTTCATAATTTCAAAACTAAAAGCAAATTAAAACGATACATATCTAGTCCGATAGGCTAAGGCCTGAGATGTCCCGTGGACCATTTGACAATCATTTGCACACACTGAGTTTGACAATCAGTGAGGGGGTTTACAGGCAAGAGTGATTTTACTTAGGAGTATCAATTGAGGACTGGGAAAGTGGTTTAATTGTGAAGCTTAAAAACTGTGCTCCAATTAATATTGGACAACAATTATCATGAACAACAAAAGTGAGTTTTTTTGATAAAAACATTCATTACTTTTTTAAAATAACATCCAATGTAACTTCATATCCTATCGACTAAGGAATACAATTAATATTCGGCAACATAGGCCACAACAATCATTATGAGTGACAAGGATCCTTATATATTCCTTGAATAGCCGCAAGAAATAATTGATAAAACTCACAATATCCAATTCATTCATTACACAAAAATGACCTAATCATTGGCTGAAACTAAAGAAATTTTCAATAAGAAATTAATTTTGTGGTGTTGCCCCACTATCATTTATAATTATCGGCAAAAGAAAAAATATATATGGGCTTGTTTGAGGGACTCGAAGCCAGGAGCCAGGACCTCAATATCACAAATATCTAGTTGGGCTCAACAACTCGGCTAATGTCAGCTTCATGCTCCATGTGTACAATACTTACAGTCACTGTGGAGCTTAGCCAAAAGAGATTCATTTTCAGAAGGTTGTCTGTCTACTTGTGCAGGCTAACTCAGTTGGTAGAGCCCTCGACTAGATATTGGGAAGGGTGAGATATGTGACCTATACCCCCAGTATAGTTTTTCTTTGGCTATTAATTATTGAGATTGTTTTCATTTCAGAAGTGTTCAGCTATATAAGAGGCAGATATGAGATTAAAAGTTTGTTTTCCTGTACTAGAGGGTCAAATGAGAGTAGAATAAACAAAACCTAGGTGAAATCTAGTAACTTTCAGAATTTATAAATAGGGAAGCAGCGTCCCAGGATAGAGATGAGTGGCAGAGGCCAAGACCAACTTCATGGTTCTTTTCAGGCGGAGAAATTGACTAATTACTTTTCATACTCGACAGTTAGAATTTCTGTAGTTCCAAATGTAAATTTACAAAAATAATTGAGGCGCTGAACTAGGAAAGGTAGATATCATAAAATGATGATTTTTACAGAGGTCTGAAAGACAGTTTAGCACCCCCCAATTTGAGTGATCTTATCACCAGTGCTATCTATATTTTTTCATTAGTTATATAATGCTAATATTATATATAATTCTAAAAGTAGAAGGGGGTCGAGCAGAACTGTATACCTGCTTTGTTACTTCATGGTCAAGTCACTGATATTTTTAAGTAAGCAACCGCATTCTTTCCAAGACCTCCATCCCAATTCCCGGAACTACCCTTCTCTTATACACATATGTCTCAGCTTTAGCCCCAGTCCAAACTTGTTCTCCAACACTCCTCCCTAAACATCCGACCCAGTATGTAGAAATATAACTCTTAATATTTGTATATACCAGACCAGTGTTTTGCTAGTACTTCATAATAAAGCTTTTCTTTCATTTCTTTTAAAATACTCTCCTCTACAAAGATTATTTAACTATTGATAACGACTAAGCTACTTCCGAACCGTGACTCACTCCTCTTTCCAAGCTATTGGCTTTACTTCTTAATACCTTTTCTATAAAAAAATCTAAAAACTCATTTCTTTCACTTACTACATTTTCCATGTCAATGTCTTATTATATTTTAGTTTATATAAAAATAGGCTATCTTAAAACTTAGTAAACAAAAATAATTTAATAATAAATATATATTTCAATACCTGCAGCTCTTGACCCTTTCTTCTCAGTAGGATTAACCTTCTTACTAACTTCTCGTTGAGGACTTTTTTCTTTTTCTGTTTCTTTAAAGTAGTTGGCAACTTTCTTAAAGTCATTGGCTTTGTTTGTAGATGGGATATAGTCCCCAGCATCAGGGAAAATATTTTCTTCTATCTGCAATAATAAATATCATTTAGAAAGGGTAAAACAAAAATAAAGTAAAACTAGATATTTAGCAAAAGTTCAATTACCATTTTATCCTTCTTCTTTGATTTTTTGTGGTGCCTAGGACCTTCTCTCAGATATGACAGGATTTGAGCTAGCTTATTAATGACTATATCATTAGTTGTCAATGTAGTAGTCGATTCAGTATTAGGGACATCAGCAGTACTCCTTAGTAATGTGGTAGGAATATCACTATCAGCCACGTCATCATTCAATTCAACAACATAAGCCATACGACCAGGAAGAAATAGAGGATTGCGTTGGATTTCTTTACCACCAATAACCACTTTATAAACACTTCGACCAAGACGTGTCTTAAAAACCATCTCTTCTCCCTCTTTGGTCTTTTTCTCCTCCTTTGGTTTTGTTACAAGTTTTTCCATTTCCTCTTCTCGTTCTTGTTCCTTCATTATGTTCTCACAGTGTACTTTTTGTAATAGGGCATAATCCAAACCTTTCACCAAATGAGTGTGCTCCATGTCACCTCCCAAGAATTTAGATTCTTGAATCATCTGTCTTCTTCTTTCAGCTGCATCTATTCCTGACTTAATATCTGGAGCAACAGCTCTATAACCGCTGGATGTGGACATAGGGTCATCCACTTGGTAATCTGCATTTGCTCCTTCTCTTCGTTCCCTTGCTCGGTCTCTATATTTTTCTGCAAGTTCTGCCAATTTGTTTTCTTCCTGTTTCTTAAGTTTAGCATAGTAAATTTTCTTCTTCCTTCTTCTTTCGCCTCTGTCATCTTCAACTGATTCATGAGAAGGTTTCTTTTCTAAATTTTCGGTAGCTGGGCTATGGGTTGTAGACACTGGAGTAGATGGTGGAACAGATGACCTTGGTGTCATCAACAAACGACGAAAAGCGTCGTTTGTTAACCTTTGCGGTCCATCATCATCTGTATGTTCGAATTTTGGCATTTTCCTATGTTTCCCTTAACTGCGTTAATAGGAATATAAATTTTAGGACCTGCAGTTTTTTCACCTCTCACTAATAACACTTAATATAAGGAATTTCGTTTTAAACAATTTACTTACTCCTACTTTAAACACACATTATTTAACACTAACTTATCTAAACTGTTGTTAATCTGTAACTCAACAAATCCTCTGCGGAAGTAACCTATTCACTACACTCAAATGTGAACCCGAAACTAACTTGCTCATGGAAAGCCAACAACGCGTGGAGTTTCAAGGAGAGTAGCAGGTGCTGCCCTCAAATATCATTCTAAGAACTAAAGACCACGCTATTGTACTTGCATATTCTCCTGGGATGAAAGATTGTTTGACCCTGGCTTTTCCACCAATCAAAATAATAGAAGTAATACATTCCTGATATTTTGAAAATTCATTGAACCTAATATAAGCTATAAGATTAAATGAAATATAAGTTTGTTGTGTTGTTTTGTAAGCCAAAAAAATATCGAAACGAATAAGAGTGCAGTCACACTTACTGGAAGTTTGTTCAATACAATGTTAGACCTTTTATCCTTTGATCACTGATCTCTACATTCAGATGTACATTTTTTTTTTTTTTTTTTTCCCCCACCTAAACTTATTTACGCGCTAGCGATACTCTCGTTTAAAACTGAAATTCAGGCTGTCCTATCAGGAATAACCCACTTCTATTTCCGGAAATGAAATAAATTCACTTTACATCTAATTATTTGAACATGACACCTAAATACAGGAGTAAAGCTTACCAAAAACAGCGTAAGTGTATATTCGTGTCCATTTGTTTAACGCTCTATTTCTTCCACATTCAACACGGTGTGAATTAGTGCAAGCATTTAGGCCCAGCAGCATAACATTTTGATTGATTCCAAAGCAGAAAATGTGCTGATAGACGTACGTCATAGAAACGACGCCGGAGATATGTGTGAACCACTGAGATAAATATATCCCCAACCGTTTTCTGTCCACATCATTGCATTAGATTTCTTCCAACTTTCCTTATTGGAAGGTGAGTTCAAGGTAGGAGATTGTAAAAAAATTACCTATTTCTGTTCCCTTTAATTAGCAAGTTTCCTGTTATGAATAAAACATTTTCTATCGCGCTAGCCGGCATGAGTAGTCCAGTGCAGTGAAGATTGCAGAAAATGCGCATCTAAAAGGATTATTTAAAATTTAGGGATACTTAAAGAGATAAAACTTAATGACATTTTATTCAAAAGCTTCACTTTCATGTTGAAAACGAACTTCCATAAACTTTCTTTGAATGGTAGAACCAGGACTGCTTAAAGAAACTAGTTTGTGGCAAAGAGTGCCTATAGAAATGAAATTGATTATCCCTCAAAACTATTTGGCTTTATGAGATTCGTTTATGTCTCTAATGTATTTATTCATGGTATCAACAAGTTCATATCAGCCACCAGGTGCTAACTGTTGACAATAACTGGAAGGTTATTAAACTACAAGATATTATTTAATACCTATGCACAGCCTTACTATTATTTATTAGATCTAAAAAAGGACATGTAATGTGAAAATTATTAATGACAAAAATACTTTTTCAACGAACAAATATACCAGAAAGGTTGTTATTGGGCAGATTCCAACCCAAGACCTCCCCAAACCCATTCAGGGGCTCTCTTCCACTAAAGCAACAACAGGGGCTTCTTGCTCGACCTTAAAACCATATTTTAAATTAATATTAAAAAAAAAAAAAATCATCCTAACATGTTAAGTTAACAGTTATTAGACTTATGTGATCAACTCATGACTTATTAAAAAATAGGGTAGCTTTTGTATTTTATACTTTTTTAACGATGAACTGCATAAACTATTGTTAAATTATGTTAAAATCTTAAAAGGAAAATTAATATTACCTTCTAAGATTCAATGAAATGCATATTAAAAAGGCATAATTTACTATCAAAAAAATTAATTTGTGTTTAGAATTTATTTATTAATAATAAGTAAGTGTCAAAATATTTCTAAAACTTAAATGTGAGTCACATAACGTTTTTTGTAGTTTAATTTAAGTATAAATATCAAGACTGATATAGTAGTTTTAAAATATAAACCTGTGATACTACAAACACAACTAAGTCAAAGTTACATGCATAAATCGATAAGTTACATTTCTCTTTTATAGAATTAAATAAATATGACTGATCTGCCCGCCCCTTTCCTGTACTGGTTGGTAGCGCACAAAATCAAAGATGTTCAGCCTAAAAACTAATGATGTTACATAGATATATATGCGAGCATCAGGTAGATAGGATAGAACACTGTCCTGTTACCAGACTTCCAATTCTCTTTACTGTAGAACTTAATTTATTTTACCCATTCTGTTGGTGTTAAAATTTAATTTTTAATGTCTGGAAGCTTGATTTATTTATATTATTATGTATCACTCTTATTTCATGCTATGAAGTTGTACTATAGTGCTATAATTTTATCATTCTGGCAAAAAGTATATATATCATTATCCTAAATAGATATGTTTTCTTGGTATTATCACCTTATATACTGTTTACAGTATACATATATCATCACATGAGGGGTGTGTTATCTAATTTATTTTCTGGACTGACTGGTTTTGCACAAATTTGGTTACCTACAAATTTGGTACCTACATATAAATGACCATTCTACATAGTCTCTTCGAACTTTAATCTGTACACTGCTACTGCTGCTATACTCAAAACATGGCCTTTTATTTCTATACCACATTTCTCTACTTCCTTACCCTCTACAGCTCTCCCAACTTCTGCCCGTTAAAACAGCAATCCTGGAAGGGATCCCTTCCACGTTAACGACGGCTTTAGGAGCACCACAACATCCTATTTGCAATCCCTCTGCGATAGTCTGCTTCTCAACAGTTCACACTCGCCTTTGGGATCCGGTTGGTTTTTGGCTACCCTTAGATACCGAGTGTGAATTTGAGGTCATTCCAAGACCATAAAGACATCCTTTATCTCTACTTCTGATCATAGTGCACTGTCAGAACACACCTTCTTCGATATATATATATATATATATATATATATAAATGGAGTCAAATCAATAAACTCCTGGCTGCCAACTAGGTAGCTATGTTATAGATCGAACACTCATCTCTTTCTTCTTGCCCATCAGGAGGGCTGGGTAGGCCACCGAGACTCCCTTAGTAGGCCATTAATAAATAAATTAGCAATAAACAAATAAAATATTTGCTATCGCTGAGTAGGGTATTAAATTAATGATTTTAAAGCCATGGTTAATATGTGTTGGAGCTTAGGGACTATAATTATGGAGTCATCAAAGTTGTATTCAACAATTTTTCCAACCCTAGTTTCATAAAGAGAGATCATATTTTGAATGGAAGTTTTAACTTGGTAACTCACAAATGCAAAAAAAAAAAAAATAGAATTACAAAATTAATAATTTTATTTGAATCATTAATTAATTATTTGTAATTAAAAAATACATAGTTTCCTAACATATTAAATAAGGTATCAAATTAAAAGATCTCAGCATTATGACTATAGCACATATTATGTGTTGGAACTTTAATAGACTACAATTAAAATTAATGTAGTCTAAAAAATAGTTTTCACAGCCATAACAAACTCCTTAATTGTGTGATATATCCCACTTAAATTTTTTATTTTCTTTATTTCCTAATAAAAATTTGCCATGCTTAATTTTTTTTTTCATGTATGGTTCATACATATTTAACTTCTGTCTGTATCTATCTACTATCTATATCTGTATCTACTTCTATAAAAAATAAATAAAAGAACAGGTTTGTCTAAATTCGTTCTAAAAATGATATTTTACTATTAAGAATTTGACTTATGACACATTGAAGATAATGTGCTTAATTATACTGGATGTGGCTTCATTGACTATTGCAATGGTATAAATAAATAGAAATTAGCAATTCTAATATCCTGCCATTTTATATATTAGTTAAAACATTATGGACTTGAAAAAAAAAAACATTTTTTATTATTTTATTATTCTGCCAATTCTACCAAACTACACTAACTAAAACTCAGAACAAGATTTAATAGATAATCAGTAGATGACCCTTGATCAATCAAATAATTGCATGCATAGCCAACCAATAAAACATATCAATCCATGAATAATAATGTAATAAAAAAAAAGGCGATCATTTTATAATACTATATTTATTATACAGCTCTATACTACAAACTAACAACAATTTATTTAAAATATAATTATGAACTAAAGTTTTCATAAATAAATAAAACAGTTTTCTTCTTGATTGGAATAAAAATATTCCATATATACATAAATATTCCAATATTAATCATAATTCCATTAATATCTAGGGATCTTAAACTGTGGGGCACTAGATTCTTCAGGTCTCTTTCTCTTTTGGATAATATTTTTAATTTTATTCCATTCCCGATCCAGCTCCGCTCTCTCATTTTTCTCTTTGTTATGCTTTCTAGCACGTCTGCCGTCGGCCATTTTGACACCGTACTGGAACGCTGCCTTGGGCAGTGCTTCTTTGCTATTCATGTATTGCGAGTATTCCTCCTGTGTATCGAAATCCCACCTTCCGACAGGTCCTTTTCTGTTGCCTTGATCCATTTTGGTGTAATCAACTTCATCATCAGAATCTTCAATCGCATCCTCCATTTCATCCAGACCAGGATAACACTCAGCGTAACCTGTTGGCTCAGCCGCCAAACGAGACAATATCCCTGAATAACATAGAAATAGAAAATTACACTGTGTTGATCAAACATAATATTTTAATATAAACCAAAGAAAAATAATCCAATTTGGAATAAAGACTGATCCTGTTTTTTTTTCAACTGAAGCAACTAAAAACTAATTTTTAATTGAATTAAACGTTTTAGATATACCCCCTTAAAATTTATAATGATGATATGATGAGAGAAGATTTTTCATAATTTCAAAACTAAAAGCAAATTAAAACGATACATATCTAGTCCGATAGGCTAAGGCCTGAGATGTCCCGTGGACCATTTGACAATCATTTGCACACACTGAGTTTGACAATCAGTGAGGGGGTTTACAGGCAAGAGTGATTTTACTTAGGAGTATCAATTGAGGACTGGGAAAGTGGTTTAATTGTGAAGCTTAAAAACTGTGCTCCAATTAATATTGGACAACAATTATCATGAACAACAAAAGTGAGTTTTTTTGATAAAAACATTCATTACTTTTTTAAAATAACATCCAATGTAACTTCATATCCTATCGACTAAGGAATACAATTAATATTCGGCAACATAGGCCACAACAATCATTATGAGTGACAAGGATCCTTATATATTCCTTGAATAGCCGCAAGAAATAATTGATAAAACTCACAATATCCAATTCATTCATTACACAAAAATGACCTAATCATTGGCTGAAACTAAAGAAATTTTCAATAAGAAATTAATTTTGTGGTGTTGCCCCACTATCATTTATAATTATCGGCAAAAGAAAAAATATATATGGGCTTGTTTGAGGGACTCGAAGCCAGGAGCCAGGACCTCAATATCACAAATATCTAGTTGGGCTCAACAACTCGGCTAATGTCAGCTTCATGCTCCATGTGTACAATACTTACAGTCACTGTGGAGCTTAGCCAAAAGAGATTCATTTTCAGAAGGTTGTCTGTCTACTTGTGCAGGCTAACTCAGTTGGTAGAGCCCTCGACTAGATATTGGGAAGGGTGAGATATGTGACCTATACCCCCAGTATAGTTTTTCTTTGGCTATTAATTATTGAGATTGTTTTCATTTCAGAAGTGTTCAGCTATATAAGAGGCAGATATGAGATTAAAAGTTTGTTTTCCTGTACTAGAGGGTCAAATGAGAGTAGAATAAACAAAACCTAGGTGAAATCTAGTAACTTTCAGAATTTATAAATAGGGAAGCAGCGTCCCAGGATAGAGATGAGTGGCAGAGGCCAAGACCAACTTCATGGTTCTTTTCAGGCGGAGAAATTGACTAATTACTTTTCATACTCGACAGTTAGAATTTCTGTAGTTCCAAATGTAAATTTACAAAAATAATTGAGGCGCTGAACTAGGAAAGGTAGATATCATAAAATGATGATTTTTACAGAGGTCTGAAAGACAGTTTAGCACCCCCCAATTTGAGTGATCTTATCACCAGTGCTATCTATATTTTTTCATTAGTTATATAATGCTAATATTATATATAATTCTAAAAGTAGAAGGGGGTCGAGCAGAACTGTATACCTGCTTTGTTACTTCATGGTCAAGTCACTGATATTTTTAAGTAAGCAACCGCATTCTTTCCAAGACCTCCATCCCAATTCCCGGAACTACCCTTCTCTTATACACATATGTCTCAGCTTTAGCCCCAGTCCAAACTTGTTCTCCAACACTCCTTCCTAAACATCCGACCCAGTATGTAGAAATATAACTCTTAATATTTGTATATACCAGACCAGTGTTTTGCTAGTACTTCATAATAAAGCTTTTCTTTCATTTCTTTTAAAATACTCTCCTCTACAAAGATTATTTAACTATTGATAACGACTAAGCTACTTCCGAACCGTGACTCACTCCTCTTTCCAAGCTATTGACTTTACTTCTTAATACCTTTTCTATAAAAAAATCTAAAAACTCATTTCTTTCACTTACTACATTTTCCATGTCAATGTCTTATTATATTTTAGTTTATATAAAAATAGGCTATCTTAAAACTTAGTAAACAAAAATAATTTAATAATAAATATATATTTCAATACCTGCAGCTCTTGACCCTTTCTTCTCAGTAGGATTAACCTTCTTACTAACTTCTCGTTGAGGACTTTTTTCTTTTTCTGTTTCTTTAAAGTAGTTGGCAACTTTCTTAAAGTCATTGGCTTTGTTTGTAGATGGGATATAGTCCCCAGCATCAGGGAAAATATTTTCTTCTATCTGCAATAATAAATATCATTTAGAAAGGGTAAAACAAAAATAAAGTAAAACTAGATATTTAGCAAAAGTTCAATTACCATTTTATCCTTCTTCTTTGATTTTTTGTGGTGCCTAGGACCTTCTCTCAGATATGACAGGATTTGAGCTAGCTTATTAATGACTATATCATTAGTTGTCAATGTAGTAGTCGATTCAGTATTAGGGACATCAGCAGTACTCCTTAGTAATGTGGTAGGAATATCACTATCAGCCACGTCATCATTCAATTCAACAACATAAGCCATACGACCAGGAAGAAATAGAGGATTGCGTTGGATTTCTTTACCACCAATAACCACTTTATAAACACTTCGACCAAGACGTGTCTTAAAAACCATCTCTTCTCCCTCTTTGGTCTTTTTCTCCTCCTTTGGTTTTGTTACAAGTTTTTCCATTTCCTCTTCTCGTTCTTGTTCCTTCATTATGTTCTCACAGTGTACTTTTTGTAATAGGGCATAATCCAAACCTTTCACCAAATGAGTGTGCTCCATGTCACCTCCCAAGAATTTAGATTCTTGAATCATCTGTCTTCTTCTTTCAGCTGCATCTATTCCTGACTTAATATCTGGAGCAACAGCTCTATAACCGCTGGATGTGGACATAGGGTCATCCACTTGGTAATCTGCATTTGCTCCTTCTCTTCGTTCCCTTGCTCGGTCTCTATATTTTTCTGCAAGTTCTGCCAATTTGTTTTCTTCCTGTTTCTTAAGTTTAGCATAGTAAATTTTCTTCTTCCTTCTTCTTTCGCCTCTGTCATCTTCAACTGATTCATGAGAAGGTTTCTTTTCTAAATTTTCGGTAGCTGGGCTATGGGTTGTAGACACTGGAGTAGATGGTGGAACAGATGACCTTGGTGTCATCAACAAACGACGAAAAGCGTCGTTTGTTAACCTTTGCGGTCCATCATCATCTGTATGTTCGAATTTTGGCATTTTCCTATGTTTCCCTTAACTGCGTTAATAGGAATATAAATTTTAGGACCTGCAGTTTTTTCACCTCTCACTAATAACACTTAATATAAGGAATTTCGTTTTAAACAATTTACTTACTCCTACTTTAAACACACATTATTTAACACTAACTTATCTAAACTGTTGTTAATCTGTAACTCAACAAATCCTCTGCGGAAGTAACCTATTCACTACACTCAAATGTGAACCCGAAACTAACTTGCTCATGGAAAGCCAACAACGCGTGGAGTTTCAAGGAGAGTAGCAGGTGCTGCCCTCAAATATCATTCTAAGAACTAAAGACCACGCTATTGTACTTGCATATTCTCCTGGGATGAAAGATTGTTTGACCCTGGCTTTTCCACCAATCAAAATAATAGAAGTAATACATTCCTGATATTTTGAAAATTCATTGAACCTAATATAAGCTATAAGATTAAATGAAATATAAGTTTGTTGTGTTGTTTTGTAAGCCAAAAAAATATCGAAACGAATAAGAGTGCAGTCACACTTACTGGAAGTTTGTTCAATACAATGTTAGACCTTTTATCCTTTGATCACTGATCTCTACATTCAGATGTACATTTTTTTTTTTTTTTTTTTCCCCCACCTAAACTTATTTACGCGCTAGCGATACTCTCGTTTAAAACTGAAATTCAGGCTGTCCTATCAGGAATAACCCACTTCTATTTCCGGAAATGAAATAAATTCACTTTACATCTAATTATTTGAACATGACACCTAAATACAGGAGTAAAGCTTACCAAAAACAGCGTAAGTGTATATTCGTGTCCATTTGTTTAACGCTCTATTTCTTCCACATTCAACACGGTGTGAATTAGTGCAAGCATTTAGGCCCAGCAGCATAACATTTTGATTGATTCCAAAGCAGAAAATGTGCTGATAGACGTACGTCATAGAAACGACGCCGGAGATATGTGTGAACCACTGAGATAAATATATCCCCAACCGTTTTCTGTCCACATCATTGCATTAGATTTCTTCCAACTTTCCTTATTGGAAGGTGAGTTCAAGGTAGGAGATTGTAAAAAAATTACCTATTTCTGTTCCCTTTAATTAGCAAGTTTCCTGTTATGAATAAAACATTTTCTATCGCGCTAGCCGGCATGAGTAGTCCAGTGCAGTGAAGATTGCAGAAAATGCGCATCTAAAAGGATTATTTAAAATTTAGGGATACTTAAAGAGATAAAACTTAATGACATTTTATTCAAAAGCTTCACTTTCATGTTGAAAACGAACTTCCATAAACTTTCTTTGAATGGTAGAACCAGGACTGCTTAAAGAAACTAGTTTGTGGCAAAGAGTGCCTATAGAAATGAAATTGATTATCCCTCAAAACTATTTGGCTTTATGAGATTCGTTTATGTCTCTAATGTATTTATTCATGGTATCAACAAGTTCATATCAGCCACCAGGTGCTAACTGTTGACAATAACTGGAAGGTTATTAAACTACAAGATATTATTTAATACCTATGCACAGCCTTACTATTATTTATTAGATCTAAAAAAGGACATGTAATGTGAAAATTATTAATGACAAAAATACTTTTTCAACGAACAAATATACCAGAAAGGTTGTTATTGGGCAGATTCCAACCCAAGACCTCCCCAAACCCATTCAGGGGCTCTCTTCCACTAAAGCAACAACAGGGGCTTCTTGCTCGACCTTAAAACCATATTTTAAATTAATATTAAAAAAAAAAAAAATCATCCTAACATGTTAAGTTAACAGTTATTAGACTTATGTGATCAACTCATGACTTATTAAAAAATAGGGTAGCTTTTGTATTTTATACTTTTTTAACGATGAACTGCATAAACTATTGTTAAATTATGTTAAAATCTTAAAAGGAAAATTAATATTACCTTCTAAGATTCAATGAAATGCATATTAAAAAGGCATAATTTACTATCAAAAAAATTAATTTGTGTTTAGAATTTATTTATTAATAATAAGTAAGTGTCAAAATATTTCTAAAACTTAAATGTGAGTCACATAACGTTTTTTGTAGTTTAATTTAAGTATAAATATCAAGACTGATATAGTAGTTTTAAAATATAAACCTGTGATACTACAAACACAACTAAGTCAAAGTTACATGCATAAATCGATAAGTTACATTTCTCTTTTATAGAATTAAATAAATATGACTGATCTGCCCGCCCCTTTCCTGTACTGGTTGGTAGCGCACAAAATCAAAGATGTTCAGCCTAAAAACTAATGATGTTACATAGATATATATGCGAGCATCAGGTAGATAGGATAGAACACTGTCCTGTTACCAGACTTCCAATTCTCTTTACTGTAGAACTTAATTTATTTTACCCATTCTGTTGGTGTTAAAATTTAATTTTTAATGTCTGGAAGCTTGATTTATTTATATTATTATGTATCACTCTTATTTCATGCTATGAAGTTGTACTATAGTGCTATAATTTTATCATTCTGGCAAAAAGTATATATATCATTATCCTAAATAGATATGTTTTCTTGGTATTATCACCTTATATACTGTTTACAGTATACATATATCATCACATGAGGGGTGTGTTATCTAATTTATTTTCTGGACTGACTGGTTTTGCACAAATTTGGTTACCTACAAATTTGGTACCTACATATAAATGACCATTCTACATAGTCTCTTCGAACTTTAATCTGTACACTGCTACTGCTGCTATACTCAAAACATGGCCTTTTATTTCTATACCACATTTCTCTACTTCCTTACCCTCTACAGCTCTCCCAACTTCTGCCCGTTAAAACAGCAATCCTGGAAGGGATCCCTTCCACGTTAACGACGGCTTTAGGAGCACCACAACATCCTATTTGCAATCCCTCTGCGATAGTCTGCTTCTCAACAGTTCACACTCGCCTTTGGGATCCGGTTGGTTTTTGGCTACCCTTAGATACCGAGTGTGAATTTGAGGTCATTCCAAGACCATAAAGACATCCTTTATCTCTACTTCTGATCATAGTGCACTGTCAGAACACACCTTCTTCGATATATATATATATATATATATATATAAAAATGGAGTCAAATCAATAAACTCCTGGCTGCCAACTAGGTAGCTATGTTATAGATCGAACACTCATCTCTTTCTTCTTGCCCATCAGGAGGGCTGGGTAGGCCACCGAGACTCCCTTAGTAGGCCATTAATAAATAAATTAGCAATAAACAAATAAAATATTTGCTATCGCTGAGTAGGGTATTAAATTAATGATTTTAAAGCCATGGTTAATATGTGTTGGAGCTTAGGGACTATAATTATGGAGTCATCAAAGTTGTATTCAACAATTTTTCCAACCCTAGTTTCATAAAGAGAGATCATATTTTGAATGGAAGTTTTAACTTGGTAACTCACAAATGCAAAAAAAAAAAAAATAGAATTACAAAATTAATAATTTTATTTGAATCATTAATTAATTATTTGTAATTAAAAAATACATAGTTTCCTAACATATTAAATAAGGTATCAAATTAAAAGATCTCAGCATTATGACTATAGCACATATTATGTGTTGGAGCTTTAATAGACTACAATTAAAATTAATGTAGTCTAAAAAATAGTTTTCACAGCCATAACAAACTCCTTAATTGTGTGATATATCCCACTTAAATTTTTTATTTTCTTTATTTCCTAATAAAAATTTGCCATGCTTAATTTTTTTTTTCATGTATGGTTCATACATATTTAACTTCTGTCTGTATCTATCTACTATCTATATCTGTATCTACTTCTATAAAAAATAAATAAAAGAACAGGTTTGTCTAAATTCGTTCTAAAAATGATATTTTACTATTAAGAATTTGACTTATGACACATTGAAGATAATGTGCTTAATTATACTGGATGTGGCTTCATTGACTATTGCAATGGTATAAATAAATAGAAATTAGCAATTCTAATATCCTGCCATTTTATATATTAGTTAAAACATTATGGACTTGAAAAAAAAAAACATTTTTTATTATTTTATTATTCTGCCAATTCTACCAAACTACACTAACTAAAACTCAGAACAAGATTTAATAGATAATCAGTAGATGACCCTTGATCAATCAAATAATTGCATGCATAGCCAACCAATAAAACATATCAATCCATGAATAATAATGTAATAAAAAAAAAGGCGATCATTTTATAATACTATATTTATTATACAGCTCTATACTACAAACTAACAACAATTTATTTAAAATATAATTATGAACTAAAGTTTTCATAAATAAATAAAACAGTTTTCTTCTTGATTGGAATAAAAATATTCCATATATACATAAATATTCCAATATTAATCATAATTCCATTAATATCTAGGGATCTTAAACTGTGGGGCACTAGATTCTTCAGGTCTCTTTCTCTTTTGGATAATATTTTTAATTTTATTCCATTCCCGATCCAGCTCCGCTCTCTCATTTTTCTCTTTGTTATGCTTTCTAGCACGTCTGCCGTCGGCCATTTTGACACCGTACTGGAACGCTGCCTTGGGCAGTGCTTCTTTGCTATTCATGTATTGCGAGTATTCCTCCTGTGTATCGAAATCCCACCTTCCGACAGGTCCTTTTCTGTTGCCTTGATCCATTTTGGTGTAATCAACTTCATCATCAGAATCTTCAATCGCATCCTCCATTTCATCCAGACCAGGATAACACTCAGCGTAACCTGTTGGCTCAGCCGCCAAACGAGACAATATCCCTGAATAACATAGAAATAGAAAATTACACTGTGTTGATCAAACATAATATTTTAATATAAACCAAAGAAAAATAATCCAATTTGGAATAAAGACTGATCCTGTTTTTTTTTCAACTGAAGCAACTAAAAACTAATTTTTAATTGAATTAAACGTTTTAGATATACCCCCTTAAAATTTATAATGATGATATGATGAGAGAAGATTTTTCATAATTTCAAAACTAAAAGCAAATTAAAACGATACATATCTAGTCCGATAGGCTAAGGCCTGAGATGTCCCGTGGACCATTTGACAATCATTTGCACACACTGAGTTTGACAATCAGTGAGGGGGTTTACAGGCAAGAGTGATTTTACTTAGGAGTATCAATTGAGGACTGGGAAAGTGGTTTAATTGTGAAGCTTAAAAACTGTGCTCCAATTAATATTGGACAACAATTATCATGAACAACAAAAGTGAGTTTTTTTGATAAAAACATTCATTACTTTTTTAAAATAACATCCAATGTAACTTCATATCCTATCGACTAAGGAATACAATTAATATTCGGCAACATAGGCCACAACAATCATTATGAGTGACAAGGATCCTTATATATTCCTTGAATAGCCGCAAGAAATAATTGATAAAACTCACAATATCCAATTCATTCATTACACAAAAATGACCTAATCATTGGCTGAAACTAAAGAAATTTTCAATAAGAAATTAATTTTGTGGTGTTGCCCCACTATCATTTATAATTATCGGCAAAAGAAAAAATATATATGGGCTTGTTTGAGGGACTCGAAGCCAGGAGCCAGGACCTCAATATCACAAATATCTAGTTGGGCTCAACAACTCGGCTAATGTCAGCTTCATGCTCCATGTGTACAATACTTACAGTCACTGTGGAGCTTAGCCAAAAGAGATTCATTTTCAGAAGGTTGTCTGTCTACTTGTGCAGGCTAACTCAGTTGGTAGAGCCCTCGACTAGATATTGGGAAGGGTGAGATATGTGACCTATACCCCCAGTATAGTTTTTCTTTGGCTATTAATTATTGAGATTGTTTTCATTTCAGAAGTGTTCAGCTATATAAGAGGCAGATATGAGATTAAAAGTTTGTTTTCCTGTACTAGAGGGTCAAATGAGAGTAGAATAAACAAAACCTAGGTGAAATCTAGTAACTTTCAGAATTTATAAATAGGGAAGCAGCGTCCCAGGATAGAGATGAGTGGCAGAGGCCAAGACCAACTTCATGGTTCTTTTCAGGCGGAGAAATTGACTAATTACTTTTCATACTCGACAGTTAGAATTTCTGTAGTTCCAAATGTAAATTTACAAAAATAATTGAGGCGCTGAACTAGGAAAGGTAGATATCATAAAATGATGATTTTTACAGAGGTCTGAAAGACAGTTTAGCACCCCCCAATTTGAGTGATCTTATCACCAGTGCTATCTATATTTTTTCATTAGTTATATAATGCTAATATTATATATAATTCTAAAAGTAGAAGGGGGTCGAGCAGAACTGTATACCTGCTTTGTTACTTCATGGTCAAGTCACTGATATTTTTAAGTAAGCAACCGCATTCTTTCCAAGACCTCCATCCCAATTCCCGGAACTACCCTTCTCTTATACACATATGTCTCAGCTTTAGCCCCAGTCCAAACTTGTTCTCCAACACTCCTTCCTAAACACCCGACCCAGTATGTAGAAATATAACTCTTAATATTTGTATATACCAGACCAGTGTTTTGCTAGTACTTCATAATAAAGCTTTTCTTTCATTTCTTTTAAAATACTCTCCTCTACAAAGATTATTTAACTATTGATAACGACTAAGCTACTTCCGAACCGTGACTCACTCCTCTTTCCAAGCTATTGGCTTTACTTCTTAATACCTTTTCTATAAAAAAATCTAAAAACTCATTTCTTTCACTTACTACATTTTCCATGTCAATGTCTTATTATATTTTAGTTTATATAAAAATAGGCTATCTTAAAACTTAGTAAACAAAAATAATTTAATAATAAATATATATTTCAATACCTGCAGCTCTTGACCCTTTCTTCTCAGTAGGATTAACCTTCTTACTAACTTCTCGTTGAGGACTTTTTTCTTTTTCTGTTTCTTTAAAGTAGTTGGCAAGTTTCTTAAAGTCATTGGCTTTGTTTGTAGATGGGATATAGTCCCCAGCATCAGGGAAAATATTTTCTTCTATCTGCAATAATAAATATCATTTAGAAAGGGTAAAACAAAAATAAAGTAAAACTAGATATTTAGCAAAAGTTCAATTACCATTTTATCCTTCTTCTTTGATTTTTTGTGGTGCCTAGGACCTTCTCTCAGATATGACAGGATTTGAGCTAGCTTATTAATGACTATATCATTAGTTGTCAATGTAGTAGTCGATTCAGTATTAGGGACATCAGCAGTACTCCTTAGTAATGTGGTAGGAATATCACTATCAGCCACGTCATCATTCAATTCAACAACATAAGCCATACGACCAGGAAGAAATAGAGGATTGCGTTGGATTTCTTTACCACCAATAACCACTTTATAAACACTTCGACCAAGACGTGTCTTAAAAACCATCTCTTCTCCCTCTTTGGTCTTTTTCTCCTCCTTTGGTTTTGTTACAAGTTTTTCCATTTCCTCTTCTCGTTCTTGTTCCTTCATTATGTTCTCACAGTGTACTTTTTGTAATAGGGCATAATCCAAACCTTTCACCAAATGAGTGTGCTCCATGTCACCTCCCAAGAATTTAGATTCTTGAATCATCTGTCTTCTTCTTTCAGCTGCATCTATTCCTGACTTAATATCTGGAGCAACAGCTCTATAACCGCTGGATGTGGACATAGGGTCATCCACTTGGTAATCTGCATTTGCTCCTTCTCTTCGTTCCCTTGCTCGGTCTCTATATTTTTCTGCAAGTTCTGCCAATTTGTTTTCTTCCTGTTTCTTAAGTTTAGCATAGTAAATTTTCTTCTTCCTTCTTCTTTCGCCTCTGTCATCTTCAACTGATTCATGAGAAGGTTTCTTTTCTAAATTTTCGGTAGCTGGGCTATGGGTTGTAGACACTGGAGTAGATGGTGGAACAGATGACCTTGGTGTCATCAACAAACGACGAAAAGCGTCGTTTGTTAACCTTTGCGGTCCATCATCATCTGTATGTTCGAATTTTGGCATTTTCCTATGTTTCCCTTAACTGCGTTAATAGGAATATAAATTTTAGGACCTGCAGTTTTTTCACCTCTCACTAATAACACTTAATATAAGGAATTTCGTTTTAAACAATTTACTTACTCCTACTTTAAACACACATTATTTAACACTAACTTATCTAAACTGTTGTTAATCTGTAACTCAACAAATCCTCTGCGGAAGTAACCTATTCACTACACTCAAATGTAAACCCAAAACTAACTTGCTCATGGAAAGCCAACAACGCGTGGAGTTTCAAGGAGAGTAGCAGGTGCTGCCCTCAAATATCATTCTAAGAACTAAAGACCACGCTATTGTACTTGCATATTCTCCTGGGATGAAAGATTGTTTGACCCTGGCTTTTCCACCAATCAAAATAATAGAAGTAATACATTCCTGATATTTTGAAAATTCATTGAACCTAATATAAGCTATAAGATTAAATGAAATATAAGTTTGTTGTGTTGTTTTGTAAGCCAAAAAAATATCGAAACGAATAAGAGTGCAGTCACACTTACTGGAAGTTTGTTCAATACAATGTTAGACCTTTTATCCTTTGATCACTGATCTCTACATTCAGATGTACATTTTTTTTTTTTTTTTTTTTCCCCACCTAAACTTATTTACGCGCTAGCGATACTCTCGTTTAAAACTGAAATTCAGGCTGTCCTATCAGGAATAACCCACTTCTATTTCCGGAAATGAAATAAATTCACTTTACATCTAATTATTTGAACATGACACCTAAATACAGGAGTAAAGCTTACCAAAAACAGCGTAAGTGTATATTCGTGTCCATTTGTTTAACGCTCTATTTCTTCCACATTCAACACGGTGTGAATTAGTGCAAGCATTTAGGCCCAGCAGCATAACATTTTGATTGATTCCAAAGCAGAAAATGTGCTGATAGACGTACGTCATAGAAACGACGCCGGAGATATGTGTGAACCACTGAGATAAATATATCCCCAACCGTTTTCTGTCCACATCATTGCATTAGATTTCTTCCAACTTTCCTTATTGGAAGGTGAGTTCAAGGTAGGAGATTGTAAAAAAATTACCTATTTCTGTTCCCTTTAATTAGCAAGTTTCCTGTTATGAATAAAACATTTTCTATCGCGCTAGCCGGCATGAGTAGTCCAGTGCAGTGAAGATTGCAGAAAATGCGCATCTAAAAGGATTATTTAAAATTTAGGGATACTTAAAGAGATAAAACTTAATGACATTTTATTCAAAAGCTTCACTTTCATGTTGAAAACGAACTTCCATAAACTTTCTTTGAATGGTAGAACCAGGACTGCTTAAAGAAACTAGTTTGTGGCAAAGAGTGCCTATAGAAATGAAATTGATTATCCCTCAAAACTATTTGGCTTTATGAGATTCGTTTATGTCTCTAATGTATTTATTCATGGTATCAACAAGTTCATATCAGCCACCAGGTGCTAACTGTTGACAATAACTGGAAGGTTATTAAACTACAAGATATTATTTAATACCTATGCACAGCCTTACTATTATTTATTAGATCTAAAAAAGGACATGTAATGTGAAAATTATTAATGACAAAAATACTTTTTCAACGAACAAATATACCAGAAAGGTTGTTATTGGGCAGATTCCAACCCAAGACCTCCCCAAACCCATTCAGGGGCTCTCTTCCACTAAAGCAACAACAGGGGCTTCTTGCTCGACCTTAAAACCATATTTTAAATTAATATTAAAAAAAAAAAAAATCATCCTAACATGTTAAGTTAACAGTTATTAGACTTATGTGATCAACTCATGACTTATTAAAAAATAGGGTAGCTTTTGTATTTTATACTTTTTTAACGATGAACTGCATAAACTATTGTTAAATTATGTTAAAATCTTAAAAGGAAAATTAATATTACCTTCTAAGATTCAATGAAATGCATATTAAAAAGGCATAATTTACTATCAAAAAAATTAATTTGTGTTTAGAATTTATTTATTAATAATAAGTAAGTGTCAAAATATTTCTAAAACTTAAATGTGAGTCACATAACGTTTTTTGTAGTTTAATTTAAGTATAAATATCAAGACTGATATAGTAGTTTTAAAATATAAACCTGTGATACTACAAACACAACTAAGTCAAAGTTACATGTATAAATCGATAAGTTACATTTCTCTTTTATAGAATTAAATAAATATGACTGATCTGCCCGCCCCTTTCCTGTACTGGTTGGTAGCGCACAAAATCAAAGATGTTCAGCCTAAAAACTAATGATGTTACATAGATATATATGCGAGCATCAGGTAGATAGGATAGAACACTGTCCTGTTACCAGACTTCCAATTCTCTTTACTGTAGAACTTAATTTATTTTACCCATTCTGTTGGTGTTAAAATTTAATTTTTAATGTCTGGAAGCTTGATTTATTTATATTATTATGTATCACTCTTATTTCATGCTATGAAGTTGTACTATAGTGCTATAATTTTATCATTCTGGCAAAAAGTATATATATCATTATCCTAAATAGATATGTTTTCTTGGTATTATCACCTTATATACTGTTTACAGTATACATATATCATCACATGAGGGGTGTGTTATCTAATTTATTTTCTGGACTGACTGGTTTTGCACAAATTTGGTTACCTACAAATTTGGTACCTACATATAAATGACCATTCTACATAGTCTCTTCGAACTTTAATCTGTACACTGCTACTGCTGCTATACTCAAAACATGGCCTTTTATTTCTATACCACATTTCTCTACTTCCTTACCCTCTACAGCTCTCCCAACTTCTGCCCGTTAAAACAGCAATCCTGGAAGGGATCCCTTCCACGTTAACGACGGCTTTAGGAGCACCACAACATCCTATTTGCAATCCCTCTGCGATAGTCTGCTTCTCAACAGTTCACACTCGCCTTTGGGATCCGGTTGGTTTTTGGCTACCCTTAGATACCGAGTGTGAATTTGAGGTCATTCCAAGACCATAAAGACATCCTTTATCTCTACTTCTGATCATATTGCACTGTCAGAACACACCTTCTTCGATATATATATATATATATATATATATATAAAAATGGAGTCAAATCAATAAACTCCTGGCTGCCAACTAGGTAGCTATGTTATAGATCGAACACTCATCTCTTTCTTCTTGCCCATCAGGAGGGCTGGGTAGGCCACCGAGACTCCCTTAGTAGGCCATTAATAAATAAATTAGCAATAAACAAATAAAATATTTGCTATCGCTGAGTAGGGTATTAAATTAATGATTTTAAAGCCATGGTTAATATGTGTTGGAGCTTAGGGACTATAATTATGGAGTCATCAAAGTTGTATTCAACAATTTTTCCAACCCTAGTTTCATAAAGAGAGATCATATTTTGAATGGAAGTTTTAACTTGGTAACTCACAAATGCAAAAAAAAAAAAAATAGAATTACAAAATTAATAATTTTATTTGAATCATTAATTAATTATTTGTAATTAAAAAATACATAGTTTCCTAACATATTAAATAAGGTATCAAATTAAAAGATCTCAGCATTATGACTATAGCACATATTATGTGTTGGAGCTTTAATAGACTACAATTAAAATTAATGTAGTCTAAAAAATAGTTTTCACAGCCATAACAAACTCCTTAATTGTGTGATATATCCCACTTAAATTTTTTATTTTCTTTATTTCCTAATAAAAATTTGCCATGCTTAATTTTTTTTTTCATGTATGGTTCATACATATTTAACTTCTGTCTGTATCTATCTACTATCTATATCTGTATCTACTTCTATAAAAAATAAATAAAAGAACAGGTTTGTCTAAATTCGTTCTAAAAATGATATTTTACTATTAAGAATTTGACTTATGACACATTGAAGATAATGTGCTTAATTATACTGGATGTGGCTTCATTGACTATTGCAATGGTATAAATAAATAGAAATTAGCAATTCTAATATCCTGCCATTTTATATATTAGTTAAAACATTATGGACTTGAAAAAAAAAAACATTTTTTATTATTTTATTATTCTGCCAATTCTACCAAACTACACTAACTAAAACTCAGAACAAGATTTAATAGATAATCAGTAGATGACCCTTGATCAATCAAATAATTGCATGCATAGCCAACCAATAAAACATATCAATCCATGAATAATAATGTAATAAAAAAAAAGGCGATCATTTTATAATACTATATTTATTATACAGCTCTATACTACAAACTAACAACAATTTATTTAAAATATAATTATGAACTAAAGTTTTCATAAATAAATAAAACAGTTTTCTTCTTGATTGGAATAAAAATATTCCATATATACATAAATATTCCAATATTAATCATAATTCCATTAATATCTAGGGATCTTAAACTGTGGGGCACTAGATTCTTCAGGTCTCTTTCTCTTTTGGATAATATTTTTAATTTTATTCCATTCCCGATCCAGCTCCGCTCTCTCATTTTTCTCTTTGTTATGCTTTCTAGCACGTCTGCCGTCGGCCATTTTGACACCGTACTGGAACGCTGCCTTGGGCAGTGCTTCTTTGCTATTCATGTATTGCGAGTATTCCTCCTGTGTATCGAAATCCCACCTTCCGACAGGTCCTTTTTTGTTGCCTTGATCCATTTTGGTGTAATCAACTTCATCATCAGAATCTTCAATCGCATCCTCCATTTCATCCAGACCAGGATAACACTCAGCGTAACCTGTTGGCTCAGCCGCCAAACGAGACAATATCCCTGAATAACATAGAAATAGAAAATTACACTGTGTTGATCAAACATAATATTTTAATATAAACCAAAGAAAAATAATCCAATTTGGAATAAAGACTGATCCTGTTTTTTTTTCAACTGAAGCAACTAAAAACTAATTTTTAATTGAATTAAACGTTTTAGATATACCCCCTTAAAATTTATAATGATGATATGATGAGAGAAGATTTTTCATAATTTCAAAACTAAAAGCAAATTAAAACGATACATATCTAGTCCGATAGGCTAAGGCCTGAGATGTCCCGTGGACCATTTGACAATCATTTGCACACACTGAGTTTGACAATCAGTGAGGGGGTTTACAGGCAAGAGTGATTTTACTTAGGAGTATCAATTGAGGACTGGGAAAGTGGTTTAATTGTGAAGCTTAAAAACTGTGCTCCAATTAATATTGGACAACAATTATCATGAACAACAAAAGTGAGTTTTTTTGATAAAAACATTCATTACTTTTTTAAAATAACATCCAATGTAACTTCATATCCTATCGACTAAGGAATACAATTAATATTCGGCAACATAGGCCACAACAATCATTATGAGTGACAAGGATCCTTATATATTCCTTGAATAGCCGCAAGAAATAATTGATAAAACTCACAATATCCAATTCATTCATTACACAAAAATGACCTAATCATTGGCTGAAACTAAAGAAATTTTCAATAAGAAATTAATTTTGTGGTGTTGCCCCACTATCATTTATAATTATCGGCAAAAGAAAAAATATATATGGGCTTGTTTGAGGGACTCGAAGCCAGGAGCCAGGACCTCAATATCACAAATATCTAGTTGGGCTCAACAACTCGGCTAATGTCAGCTTCATGCTCCATGTGTACAATACTTACAGTCACTGTGGAGCTTAGCCAAAAGAGATTCATTTTCAGAAGGTTGTCTGTCTACTTGTGCAGGCTAACTCAGTTGGTAGAGCCCTCGACTAGATATTGGGAAGGGTGAGATATGTGACCTATACCCCCAGTATAGTTTTTCTTTGGCTATTAATTATTGAGATTGTTTTCATTTCAGAAGTGTTCAGCTATATAAGAGGCAGATATGAGATTAAAAGTTTGTTTTCCTGTACTAGAGGGTCAAATGAGAGTAGAATAAACAAAACCTAGGTGAAATCTAGTAACTTTCAGAATTTATAAATAGGGAAGCAGCGTCCCAGGATAGAGATGAGTGGCAGAGGCCAAGACCAACTTCATGGTTCTTTTCAGGCGGAGAAATTGACTAATTACTTTTCATACTCGACAGTTAGAATTTCTGTAGTTCCAAATGTAAATTTACAAAAATAATTGAGGCGCTGAACTAGGAAAGGTAGATATCATAAAATGATGATTTTTACAGAGGTCTGAAAGACAGTTTAGCACCCCCCAATTTGAGTGATCTTATCACCAGTGCTATCTATATTTTTTCATTAGTTATATAATGCTAATATTATATATAATTCTAAAAGTAGAAGGGGGTCGAGCAGAACTGTATACCTGCTTTGTTACTTCATGGTCAAGTCACTGATATTTTTAAGTAAGCAACCGCATTCTTTCCAAGACCTCCATCCCAATTCCCGGAACTACCCTTCTCTTATACACATATGTCTCAGCTTTAGCCCCAGTCCAAACTTGTTCTCCAACACTCCTTCCTAAACACCCGACCCAGTATGTAGAAATATAACTCTTAATATTTGTATATACCAGACCAGTGTTTTGCTAGTACTTCATAATAAAGCTTTTCTTTCATTTCTTTTAAAATACTCTCCTCTACAAAGATTATTTAACTATTGATAACGACTAAGCTACTTCCGAACCGTGACTCACTCCTCTTTCCAAGCTATTGGCTTTACTTCTTAATACCTTTTCTATAAAAAAATCTAAAAACTCATTTCTTTCACTTACTACATTTTCCATGTCAATGTCTTATTATATTTTAGTTTATATAAAAATAGGCTATCTTAAAACTTAGTAAACAAAAATAATTTAATAATAAATATATATTTCAATACCTGCAGCTCTTGACCCTTTCTTCTCAGTAGGATTAACCTTCTTACTAACTTCTCGTTGAGGACTTTTTTCTTTTTCTGTTTCTTTAAAGTAGTTGGCAACTTTCTTAAAGTCATTGGCTTTGTTTGTAGATGGGATATAGTCCCCAGCATCAGGGAAAATATTTTCTTCTATCTGCAATAATAAATATCATTTAGAAAGGGTAAAACAAAAATAAAGTAAAACTAGATATTTAGCAAAAGTTCAATTACCATTTTATCCTTCTTCTTTGATTTTTTGTGGTGCCTAGGACCTTCTCTCAGATATGACAGGATTTGAGCTAGCTTATTAATGACTATATCATTAGTTGTCAATGTAGTAGTCGATTCAGTATTAGGGACATCAGCAGTACTCCTTAGTAATGTGGTAGGAATATCACTATCAGCCACGTCATCATTCAATTCAACAACATAAGCCATACGACCAGGAAGAAATAGAGGATTGTGTTGAATTTCTTTACCACCAATAACCACTTTATAAACACTTCGACCAAGACGTGTCTTAAAAACCATCTCTTCTCCCTCTTTGGTCTTTTTCTCCTCCTTTGGTTTTGTTACAAGTTTTTCCATTTCCTCTTCTCGTTCTTGTTCCTTCATTATGTTCTCACAGTGTACTTTTTGTAATAGGGCATAATCCAAACCTTTCACCAAATGAGTGTGCTCCATGTCACCTCCCAAGAATTTAGATTCTTGAATCATCTGTCTTCTTCTTTCAGCTGCATCTATTCCTGACTTAATATCTGGAGCAACAGCTCTATAACCGCTGGATGTGGACATAGGGTCATCCACTTGGTAATCTGCATTTGCTCCTTCTCTTCGTTCCCTTGCTCGGTCTCTATATTTTTCTGCAAGTTCTGCCAATTTGTTTTCTTCCTGTTTCTTAAGTTTAGCATAGTAAATTTTCTTCTTCCTTCTTCTTTCGCCTCTGTCATCTTCAACTGATTCATGAGAAGGTTTCTTTTCTAAATTTTCGGTAGCTGGGCTATGGGTTGTAGACACTGGAGTAGATGGTGGAACAGATGACCTTGGTGTCATCAACAAACGACGAAAAGCGTCGTTTGTTAACCTTTGCGGTCCATCATCATCTGTATGTTCGAATTTTGGCATTTTCCTATGTTTCCCTTAACTGCGTTAATAGGAATATAAATTTTAGGACCTGCAGTTTTTTCACCTCTCACTAATAACACTTAATATAAGGAATTTCGTTTTAAACAATTTACTTACTCCTACTTTAAACACACATTATTTAACACTAACTTATCTAAACTGTTGTTAATCTGTAACTCAACTAATCCTCTGCGGAAGTAACCTATTCACTACACTCAAATGTGAACCCGAAACTAACTTGCTCATGGAAAGCCAACAACGCGTGGAGTTTCAAGGAGAGTAGCAGGTGCTGCCCTCAAATATCATTCTAAGAACTAAAGACCGCGCTATTGTACTTGCATATTCTCCTGGGATGAAAGATTGTTTGACCCTGGCTTTTCCACCAATCAAAATAATAGAAGTAATACATTCCTGATATTTTGAAAATTCATTGAACCTAATATAAGCTATAAGATTAAATGAAATATAAGTTTGTTGTGTTGTTTTGTAAGCCAAAAAAATATCGAAACGAATAAGAGTGCAGTCACACTTACTGGAAGTTTGTTCAATACAATGTTAGACCTTTTATCCTTTGATCACTGATCTCTACATTCAGATGTACATTTTTTTTTTTTTTTTTTTTTTTCCCCACCTAAACTTATTTACGCGCTAGCGATACTCTCGTTTAAAACTGAAATTCAGGCTGTCCTATCAGGAATAACCCACTTCTATTTCCGGAAATGAAATAAATTCACTTTACATCTAATTATTTGAACATGACACCTAAATACAGGAGTAAAGCTTACCAAAAACAGCGTAAGTGTATATTCGTGTCCATTTGTTTAACGCTCTATTTCTTCCACATTCAACACGGTGTGAATTAGTGCAAGCATTTAGGCCCAGCAGCATAACATTTTGATTGATTCCAAAGCAGAAAATGTGCTGATAGACGTACGTCATAGAAACGACGCCGGAGATATGTGTGAACCACTGAGATAAATATATCCCCAACCGTTTTCTGTCCACATCATTGCATTAGATTTCTTCCAACTTTCCTTATTGGAAGGTGAGTTCAAGGTAGGAGATTGTAAAAAAATTACCTATTTCTGTTCCCTTTAATTAGCAAGTTTCCTGTTATGAATAAAACATTTTCTATCGCGCTAGCCGGCATGAGTAGTCCAGTGCAGTGAAGATTGCAGAAAATGCGCATCTAAAAGGATTATTTAAAATTTAGGGATACTTAAAGAGATAAAACTTAATGACATTTTATTCAAAAGCTTCACTTTCATGTTGAAAACGAACTTCCATAAACTTTCTTTGAATGGTAGAACCAGGACTGCTTAAAGAAACTAGTTTGTGGCAAAGAGTGCCTATAGAAATGAAATTGATTATCCCTCAAAACTATTTGGCTTTATGAGATTCGTTTATGTCTCTAATGTATTTATTCATGGTATCAACAAGTTCATATCAGCCACCAGGTGCTAACTGTTGACAATAACTGGAAGGTTATTAAACTACAAGATATTATTTAATACCTATGCACAGCCTTACTATTATTTATTAGATCTAAAAAAGGACATGTAATGTGAAAATTATTAATGACAAAAATACTTTTTCAACGAACAAATATACCAGAAAGGTTGTTATTGGGCAGATTCCAACCCAAGACCTCCCCAAACCCATTCAGGGGCTCTCTTCCACTAAAGCAACAACAGGGGCTTCTTGCTCGACCTTAAAACCATATTTTAAATTAATATTAAAAAAAAAAAAAATCATCCTAACATGTTAAGTTAACAGTTATTAGACTTATGTGATCAACTCATGACTTATTAAAAAATAGGGTAGCTTTTGTATTTTATACTTTTTTAACGATGAACTGCATAAACTATTGTTAAATTATGTTAAAATCTTAAAAGGAAAATTAATATTACCTTCTAAGATTCAATGAAATGCATATTAAAAAGGCATAATTTACTATCAAAAAAATTAATTTGTGTTTAGAATTTATTTATTAATAATAAGTAAGTGTCAAAATATTTCTAAAACTTAAATGTGAGTCACATAACGTTTTTTGTAGTTTAATTTAAGTATAAATATCAAGACTGATATAGTAGTTTTAAAATATAAACCTGTGATACTACAAACACAACTAAGTCAAAGTTACATGCATAAATCGATAAGTTACATTTCTCTTTTATAGAATTAAATAAATATGACTGATCTGCCCGCCCCTTTCCTGTACTGGTTGGTAGCGCACAAAATCAAAGATGTTCAGCCTAAAAACTAATGATGTTACATAGATATATATGCGAGCATCAGGTAGATAGGATAGAACACTGTCCTGTTACCAGACTTCCAATTCTCTTTACTGTAGAACTTAATTTATTTTACCCATTCTGTTGGTGTTAAAATTTAATTTTTAATGTCTGGAAGCTTGATTTATTTATATTATTATGTATCACTCTTATTTCATGCTATGAAGTTGTACTATAGTGCTATAATTTTATCATTCTGGCAAAAAGTATATATATCATTATCCTAAATAGATATGTTTTCTTGGTATTATCACCTTATATACTGTTTACAGTATACATATATCATCACATGAGGGGTGTGTTATCTAATTTATTTTCTGGACTGACTGGTTTTGCACAACCTACAAATTTGGTACCTACATATAAATGACCATTCTACATAGTCTCTTCGAACTTTAATCTGTACACTGCTACTGCTGCTATACTCAAAACATGGCCTTTTATTTCTATACCACATTTCTCTACTTCCTTACCCTCTACAGCTCTCCCAACTTCTGCCCGTTAAAACAGCAATCCTGGAAGGGATCCCTTCCACGTTAACGACGGCTTTAGGAGCACCACAACATCCTATTTGCAATCCCTCTGCGATAGTCTGCTTCTCAACAGTTCACACTCGCCTTTGGGATCCGGTTGGTTTTTGGCTACCCTTAGATACCGAGTGTGAATTTGAGGTCATTCCAAGACCATAAAGACATCCTTTATCTCTACTTCTGATCATAGTGCACTGTCAGAACACACCTTCTTCGATATATATATATATATATATATATATATAAATGGAGTCAAATCAATAAACTCCTGGCTGCCAACTAGGTAGCTATGTTATAGATCGAACACTCATCTCTTTCTTCTTGCCCATCAGGAGGGCTGGGTAGGCCACCGAGACTCCCTTAGTAGGCCATTAATAAATAAATTAGCAATAAACAAATAAAATATTTGCTATCGCTGAGTAGGGTATTAAATTAATGATTTTAAAGCCATGGTTAATATGTGTTGGAGCTTAGGGACTATAATTATGGAGTCATCAAAGTTGTATTCAACAATTTTTCCAACCCTAGTTTCATAAAGAGAGATCATATTTTGAATGGAAGTTTTAACTTGGTAACTCACAAATGCAAAAAAAAAAAAAATAGAATTACAAAATTAATAATTTTATTTGAATCATTAATTAATTATTTGTAATTAAAAAATACATAGTTTCCTAACATATTAAATAAGGTATCAAATTAAAAGATCTCAGCATTATGACTATAGCACATATTATGTGTTGGAGCTTTAATAGACTACAATTAAAATTAATGTAGTCTAAAAAATAGTTTTCACAGCCATAACAAACTCCTTAATTGTGTGATATATCCCACTTAAATTTTTTATTTTCTTTATTTCCTAATAAAAATTTGCCATGCTTAATTTTTTTTTTCATGTATGGTTCATACATATTTAACTTCTGTCTGTATCTATCTACTATCTATATCTGTATCTACTTCTATAAAAAATAAATAAAAGAACAGGTTTGTCTAAATTCGTTCTAAAAATGATATTTTACTATTAAGAATTTGACTTATGACACATTGAAGATAATGTGCTTAATTATACTGGATGTGGCTTCATTGACTATTGCAATGGTATAAATAAATAGAAATTAGCAATTCTAATATCCTGCCATTTTATATATTAGTTAAAACATTATGGACTAGAAAAAAAAAAACATTTTTTATTATTTTATTATTCTGCCAATTCTACCAAACTACACTAACTAAAACTCAGAACAAGATTTAATAGATAATCAGTAGATGACCCTTGATCAATCAAATAATTGCATGCATAGCCAACCAATAAAACATATCAATCCATGAATAATAATGTAATAAAAAAAAAGGCGATCATTTTATAATACTATATTTATTATACAGCTCTATACTACAAACTAACAACAATTTATTTAAAATATAATTATGAACTAAAGTTTTCATAAATAAATAAAACAGTTTTCTTCTTGATTGGAATAAAAATATTCCATATATACATAAATATTCCAATATTAATCATAATTCCATTAATATCTAGGGATCTTAAACTGTGGGGCACTAGATTCTTCAGGTCTCTTTCTCTTTTGGATAATATTTTTAATTTTATTCCATTCCCGATCCAGCTCCGCTCTCTCATTTTTCTCTTTGTTATGCTTTCTAGCACGTCTGCCGTCGGCCATTTTGACACCGTACTGGAACGCTGCCTTGGGCAGTGCTTCTTTGCTATTCATGTATTGCGAGTATTCCTCCTGTGTATCGAAATCCCACCTTCCGACAGGTCCTTTTCTGTTGCCTTGATCCATTTTGGTGTAATCAACTTCATCATCAGAATCTTCAATCGCATCCTCCATTTCATCCAGACCAGGATAACACTCAGCGTAACCTGTTGGCTCAGCCGCCAAACGAGACAATATCCCTGAATAACATAGAAATAGAAAATTACACTGTGTTGATCAAACATAATATTTTAATATAAACCAAAGAAAAATAATCCAATTTGGAATAAAGACTGATCCTGTTTTTTTTTCAACTGAAGCAACTAAAAACTAATTTTTAATTGAATTAAACGTTTTAGATATACCCCCTTAAAATTTATAATGATGATATGATGAGAGAAGATTTTTCATAATTTCAAAACTAAAAGCAAATTAAAACGATACATATCTAGTCCGATAGGCTAAGGCCTGAGATGTCCCGTGGACCATTTGACAATCATTTGCACACACTGAGTTTGACAATCAGTGAGGGGGTTTACAGGCAAGAGTGATTTTACTTAGGAGTATCAATTGAGGACTGGGAAAGTGGTTTAATTGTGAAGCTTAAAAACTGTGCTCCAATTAATATTGGACAACAATTATCATGAACAACAAAAGTGAGTTTTTTTGATAAAAACATTCATTACTTTTTTAAAATAACATCCAATGTAACTTCATATCCTATCGACTAAGGAATACAATTAATATTCGGCAACATAGGCCACAACAATCATTATGAGTGACAAGGATCCTTATATATTCCTTGAATAGCCGCAAGAAATAATTGATAAAACTCACAATATCCAATTCATTCATTACACAAAAATGACCTAATCATTGGCTGAAACTAAAGAAATTTTCAATAAGAAATTAATTTTGTGGTGTTGCCCCACTATCATTTATAATTATCGGCAAAAGAAAAAATATATATGGGCTTGTTTGAGGGACTCGAAGCCAGGAGCCAGGACCTCAATATCACAAATATCTAGTTGGGCTCAACAACTCGGCTAATGTCAGCTTCATGCTCCATGTGTACAATACTTACAGTCACTGTGGAGCTTAGCCAAAAGAGATTCATTTTCAGAAGGTTGTCTGTCTACTTGTGCAGGCTAACTCAGTTGGTAGAGCCCTCGACTAGATATTGGGAAGGGTGAGATATGTGACCAATACCCCCAGTATAGTTTTTCTTTGGCTATTAATTATTGAGATTGTTTTCATTTCAGAAGTGTTCAGCTATATAAGAGGCAGATATGAGATTAAAAGTTTGTTTTCCTGTACTAGAGGGTCAAATGAGAGTAGAATAAACAAAACCTAGGTGAAATCTAGTAACTTTCAGAATTTATAAATAGGGAAGCAGCGTCCCAGGATAGAGATGAGTGGCAGAGGCCAAGACCAACTTCATGGTTCTTTTCAGGCGGAGAAATTGACTAATTACTTTTCATACTCGACAGTTAGAATTTCTGTAGTTCCAAATGTAAATTTACAAAAATAATTGAGGCGCTGAACTAGGAAAGGTAGATATCATAAAATGATGATTTTTACAGAGGTCTGAAAGACAGTTTAGCACCCCCCAATTTGAGTGATCTTATCACCAGTGCTATCTATATTTTTTCATTAGTTATATAATGCTAATATTATATATAATTCTAAAAGTAGAAGGGGGTCGAGCAGAACTGTATACCTGCTTTGTTACTTCATGGTCAAGTCACTGATATTTTTAAGTAAGCAACCGCATTCTTTCCAAGACCTCCATCCCAATTCCCGGAACTACCCTTCTCTTATACACATATGTCTCAGCTTTAGCCCCAGTCCAAACTTGTTCTCCAACACTCCTTCCTAAACATCCGACCCAGTATGTAGAAATATAACTCTTAATATTTGTATATACCAGACCAGTGTTTTGCTAGTACTTCATAATAAAGCTTTTCTTTCATTTCTTTTAAAATACTCTCCTCTACAAAGATTATTTAACTATTGATAACGACTAAGCTACTTCCGAACCGTGACTCACTCCTCTTTCCAAGCTATTGGCTTTACTTCTTAATACCTTTTCTATAAAAAAATCTAAAAACTCATTTCTTTCACTTACTACATTTTCCATGTCAATGTCTTATTATATTTTAGTTTATATAAAAATAGGCTATCTTAAAACTTAGTAAACAAAAATAATTTAATAATAAATATATATTTCAATACCTGCAGCTCTTGACCCTTTCTTCTCAGTAGGATTAACCTTCTTACTAACTTCTCGTTGAGGACTTTTTTCTTTTTCTGTTTCTTTAAAGTAGTTGGCAACTTTCTTAAAGTCATTGGCTTTGTTTGTAGATGGGATATAGTCCCCAGCATCAGGGAAAATATTTTCTTCTATCTGCAATAATAAATATCATTTAGAAAGGGTAAAACAAAAATAAAGTAAAACTAGATATTTAGCAAAAGTTCAATTACCATTTTATCCTTCTTCTTTGATTTTTTGTGGTGCCTAGGACCTTCTCTCAGATATGACAGGATTTGAGCTAGCTTATTAATGACTATATCATTAGTTGTCAATGTAGTAGTCGATTCAGTATTAGGGACATCAGCAGTACTCCTTAGTAATGTGGTAGGAATATCACTATCAGCCACGTCATCATTCAATTCAACAACATAAGCCATACGACCAGGAAGAAATAGAGGATTGCGTTGGATTTCTTTACCACCAATAACCACTTTATAAACACTTCGACCAAGACGTGTCTTAAAAACCATCTCTTCTCCCTCTTTGGTCTTTTTCTCCTCCTTTGGTTTTGTTACAAGTTTTTCCATTTCCTCTTCTCGTTCTTGTTCCTTCATTATGTTCTCACAGTGTACTTTTTGTAATAGGGCATAATCCAAACCTTTCACCAAATGAGTGTGCTCCATGTCACCTCCCAAGAATTTAGATTCTTGAATCATCTGTCTTCTTCTTTCAGCTGCATCTATTCCTGACTTAATATCTGGAGCAACAGCTCTATAACCGCTGGATGTGGACATAGGGTCATCCACTTGGTAATCTGCATTTGCTCCTTCTCTTCGTTCCCTTGCTCGGTCTCTATATTTTTCTGCAAGTTCTGCCAATTTGTTTTCTTCCTGTTTCTTAAGTTTAGCATAGTAAATTTTCTTCTTCCTTCTTCTTTCGCCTCTGTCATCTTCAACTGATTCATGAGAAGGTTTCTTTTCTAAATTTTCGGTAGCTGGGCTATGGGTTGTAGACACTGGAGTAGATGGTGGAACAGATGACCTTGGTGTCATCAACAAACGACGAAAAGCGTCGTTTGTTAACCTTTGCGGTCCATCATCATCTGTATGTTCGAATTTTGGCATTTTCCTATGTTTCCCTTAACTGCGTTAATAGGAATATAAATTTTAGGACCTGCAGTTTTTTCACCTCTCACTAATAACACTTAATATAAGGAATTTCGTTTTAAACAATTTACTTACTCCTACTTTAAACACACATTATTTAACACTAACTTATCTAAACTGTTGTTAATCTGTAACTCAACTAATCCTCTGCGGAAGTAACCTATTCACTACACTCAAATGTGAACCCGAAACTAACTTGCTCATGGAAAGCCAACAACGCGTGGAGTTTCAAGGAGAGTAGCAGGTGCTGCCCTCAAATATCATTCTAAGAACTAAAGACCACGCTATTGTACTTGCATATTCTCCTGGGATGAAAGATTGTTTGACCCTGGCTTTTCCACCAATCAAAATAATAGAAGTAATACATTCCTGATATTTTGAAAATTCATTGAACCTAATATAAGCTATAAGATTAAATGAAATATAAGTTTGTTGTGTTGTTTTGTAAGCCAAAAAAATATCGAAACGAATAAGAGTGCAGTCACACTTACTGGAAGTTTGTTCAATACAATGTTAGACCTTTTATCCTTTGATCACTGATCTCTACATTCAGATGTACATTTTTTTTTTTTTTTTTTTTTTCCCCACCTAAACTTATTTACGCGCTAGCGATACTCTCGTTTAAAACTGAAATTCAGGCTGTCCTATCAGGAATAACCCACTTCTATTTCCGGAAATGAAATAAATTCACTTTACATCTAATTATTTGAACATGACACCTAAATACAGGAGTAAAGCTTACCAAAAACAGCGTAAGTGTATATTCGTGTCCATTTGTTTAACGCTCTATTTCTTCCACATTCAACACGGTGTGAATTAGTGCAAGCATTTAGGCCCAGCAGCATAACATTTTGATTGATTCCAAAGCAGAAAATGTGCTGATAGACGTACGTCATAGAAACGACGCCGGAGATATGTGTGAACCACTGAGATAAATATATCCCCAACCGTTTTCTGTCCACATCATTGCATTAGATTTCTTCCAACTTTCCTTATTGGAAGGTGAGTTCAAGGTAGGAGATTGTAAAAAAATTACCTATTTCTGTTCCCTTTAATTAGCAAGTTTCCTGTTATGAATAAAACATTTTCTATCGCGCTAGCCGGCATGAGTAGTCCAGTGCAGTGAAGATTGCAGAAAATGCGCATCTAAAAGGATTATTTAAAATTTAGGGATACTTAAAGAGATAAAACTTAATGACATTTTATTCAAAAGCTTCACTTTCATGTTGAAAACGAACTTCCATAAACTTTCTTTGAATGGTAGAACCAGGACTGCTTAAAGAAACTAGTTTGTGGCAAAGAGTGCCTATAGAAATGAAATTGATTATCCCTCAAAACTATTTGGCTTTATGAGATTCGTTTATGTCTCTAATGTATTTATTCATGGTATCAACAAGTTCATATCAGCCACCAGGTGCTAACTGTTGACAATAACTGGAAGGTTATTAAACTACAAGATATTATTTAATACCTATGCACAGCCTTACTATTATTTATTAGATCTAAAAAAGGACATGTAATGTGAAAATTATTAATGACAAAAATACTTTTTCAACGAACAAATATACCAGAAAGGTTGTTATTGGGCAGATTCCAACCCAAGACCTCCCCAAACCCATTCAGGGGCTCTCTTCCACTAAAGCAACAACAGGGGCTTCTTGCTCGACCTTAAAACCATATTTTAAATTAATATTAAAAAAAAAAAAAATCATCCTAACATGTTAAGTTAACAGTTATTAGACTTATGTGATCAACTCATGACTTATTAAAAAATAGGGTAGCTTTTGTATTTTATACTTTTTTAACGATGAACTGCATAAACTATTGTTAAATTATGTTAAAATCTTAAAAGGAAAATTAATATTACCTTCTAAGATTCAATGAAATGCATATTAAAAAGGCATAATTTACTATCAAAAAAATTAATTTGTGTTTAGAATTTATTTATTAATAATAAGTAAGTGTCAAAATATTTCTAAAACTTAAATGTGAGTCACATAACGTTTTTTGTAGTTTAATTTAAGTATAAATATCAAGACTGATATAGTAGTTTTAAAATATAAACCTGTGATACTACAAACACAACTAAGTCAAAGTTACATGCATAAATCGATAAGTTACATTTCTCTTTTATAGAATTAAATAAATATGACTGATCTGCCCGCCCCTTTCCTGTACTGGTTGGTAGCGCACAAAATCAAAGATGTTCAGCCTAAAAACTAATGATGTTACATAGATATATATGCGAGCATCAGGTAGATAGGATAGAACACTGTCCTGTTACCAGACTTCCAATTCTCTTTACTGTAGAACTTAATTTATTTTACCCATTCTGTTGGTGTTAAAATTTAATTTTTAATGTCTGGAAGCTTGATTTATTTATATTATTATGTATCACTCTTATTTCATGCTATGAAGTTGTACTATAGTGCTATAATTTTATCATTCTGGCAAAAAGTATATATATCATTATCCTAAATAGATATGTTTTCTTGGTATTATCACCTTATATACTGTTTACAGTATACATATATCATCACATGAGGGGTGTGTTATCTAATTTATTTTCTGGACTGACTGGTTTTGCACAACCTACAAATTTGGTACCTACATATAAATGACCATTCTACATAGTCTCTTCGAACTTTAATCTGTACACTGCTACTGCTGCTATACTCAAAACATGGCCTTTTATTTCTATACCACATTTCTCTACTTCCTTACCCTCTACAGCTCTCCCAACTTCTGCCCGTTAAAACAGCAATCCTGGAAGGGATCCCTTCCACGTTAACGACGGCTTTAGGAGCACCACAACATCCTATTTGCAATCCCTCTGCGATAGTCTGCTTCTCAACAGTTCACACTCGCCTTTGGGATCCGGTTGGTTTTTGGCTACCCTTAGATACCGAGTGTGAATTTGAGGTCATTCCAAGACCATAAAGACATCCTTTATCTCTACTTCTGATCATAGTGCACTGTCAGAACACACCTTCTTCGATATATATATATATATATATATATATATATATAAATGGAGTCAAATCAATAAACTCCTGGCTGCCAACTAGGTAGCTATGTTATAGATCGAACACTCATCTCTTTCTTCTTGCCCATCAGGAGGGCTGGGTAGGCCACCGAGACTCCCTTAGTAGGCCATTAATAAATAAATTAGCAATAAACAAATAAAATATTTGCTATCGCTGAGTAGGGTATTAAATTAATGATTTTAAAGCCATGGTTAATATGTGTTGGAGCTTAGGGACTATAATTATGGAGTCATCAAAGTTGTATTCAACAATTTTTCCAACCCTAGTTTCATAAAGAGAGATCATATTTTGAATGGAAGTTTTAACTTGGTAACTCACAAATGCAAAAAAAAAAAAAATAGAATTACAAAATTAATAATTTTATTTGAATCATTAATTAATTATTTGTAATTAAAAAATACATAGTTTCCTAACATATTAAATAAGGTATCAAATTAAAAGATCTCAGCATTATGACTATAGCACATATTATGTGTTGGAGCTTTAATAGACTACAATTAAAATTAATGTAGTCTAAAAAATAGTTTTCACAGCCATAACAAACTCCTTAATTGTGTGATATATCCCACTTAAATTTTTTATTTTCTTTATTTCCTAATAAAAATTTGCCATGCTTAATTTTTTTTTTCATGTATGGTTCATACATATTTAACTTCTGTCTGTATCTATCTACTATCTATATCTGTATCTACTTCTATAAAAAATAAATAAAAGAACAGGTTTGTCTAAATTCGTTCTAAAAATGATATTTTACTATTAAGAATTTGACTTATGACACATTGAAGATAATGTGCTTAATTATACTGGATGTGGCTTCATTGACTATTGCAATGGTATAAATAAATAGAAATTAGCAATTCTAATATCCTGCCATTTTATATATTAGTTAAAACATTATGGACTAGAAAAAAAAAAACATTTTTTATTATTTTATTATTCTGCCAATTCTACCAAACTACACTAACTAAAACTCAGAACAAGATTTAATAGATAATCAGTAGATGACCCTTGATCAATCAAATAATTGCATGCATAGCCAACCAATAAAACATATCAATCCATGAATAATAATGTAATAAAAAAAAAGGCGATCATTTTATAATACTATATTTATTATACAGCTCTATACTACAAACTAACAACAATTTATTTAAAATATAATTATGAACTAAAGTTTTCATAAATAAATAAAACAGTTTTCTTCTTGATTGGAATAAAAATATTCCATATATACATAAATATTCCAATATTAATCATAATTCCATTAATATCTAGGGATCTTAAACTGTGGGGCACTAGATTCTTCAGGTCTCTTTCTCTTTTGGATAATATTTTTAATTTTATTCCATTCCCGATCCAGCTCCGCTCTCTCATTTTTCTCTTTGTTATGCTTTCTAGCACGTCTGCCGTCGGCCATTTTGACACCGTACTGGAACGCTGCCTTGGGCAGTGCTTCTTTGCTATTCATGTATTGCGAGTATTCCTCCTGTGTATCGAAATCCCACCTTCCGACAGGTCCTTTTCTGTTGCCTTGATCCATTTTGGTGTAATCAACTTCATCATCAGAATCTTCAATCGCATCCTCCATTTCATCCAGACCAGGATAACACTCAGCGTAACCTGTTGGCTCAGCCGCCAAACGAGACAATATCCCTGAATAACATAGAAATAGAAAATTACACTGTGTTGATCAAACATAATATTTTAATATAAACCAAAGAAAAATAATCCAATTTGGAGTAAAGACTGATCCTGTTTTTTTTTCAACTGAAGCAACTAAAAACTAATTTTTAATTGAATTAAACGTTTTAGATATACCCCCTTAAAATTTATAATGATGATATGATGAGAGAAGATTTTTCATAATTTCAAAACTAAAAGCAAATTAAAACGATACATATCTAGTCCGATAGGCTAAGGCCTGAGATGTCCCGTGGACCATTTGACAATCATTTGCACACACTGAGTTTGACAATCAGTGAGGGGGTTTACAGGCAAGAGTGATTTTACTTAGGAGTATCAATTGAGGACTGGGAAAGTGGTTTAATTGTGAAGCTTAAAAACTGTGCTCCAATTAATATTGGACAACAATTATCATGAACAACAAAAGTGAGTTTTTTTGATAAAAACATTCATTACTTTTTTAAAATAACATCCAATGTAACTTCATATCCTATCGACTAAGGAATACAATTAATATTCGGCAACATAGGCCACAACAATCATTATGAGTGACAAGGATCCTTATATATTCCTTGAATAGCCGCAAGAAATAATTGATAAAACTCACAATATCCAATTCATTCATTACACAAAAATGACCTAATCATTGGCTGAAACTAAAGAAATTTTCAATAAGAAATTAATTTTGTGGTGTTGCCCCACTATCATTTATAATTATCGGCAAAAGAAAAAATATATATGGGCTTGTTTGAGGGACTCGAAGCCAGGAGCCAGGACCTCAATATCACAAATATCTAGTTGGGCTCAACAACTCGGCTAATGTCAGCTTCATGCTCCATGTGTACAATACTTACAGTCACTGTGGAGCTTAGCCAAAAGAGATTCATTTTCAGAAGGTTGTCTGTCTACTTGTGCAGGCTAACTCAGTTGGTAGAGCCCTCGACTAGATATTGGGAAGGGTGAGATATGTGACCTATACCCCCAGTATAGTTTTTCTTTGGCTATTAATTATTGAGATTGTTTTCATTTCAGAAGTGTTCAGCTATATAAGAGGCAGATATGAGATTAAAAGTTTGTTTTCCTGTACTAGAGGGTCAAATGAGAGTAGAATAAACAAAACCTAGGTGAAATCTAGTAACTTTCAGAATTTATAAATAGGGAAGCAGCGTCCCAGGATAGAGATGAGTGGCAGAGGCCAAGACCAACTTCATGGTTCTTTTCAGGCGGAGAAATTGACTAATTACTTTTCATACTCGACAGTTAGAATTTCTGTAGTTCCAAATGTAAATTTACAAAAATAATTGAGGCGCTGAACTAGGAAAGGTAGATATCATAAAATGATGATTTTTACAGAGGTCTGAAAGACAGTTTAGCACCCCCCAATTTGAGTGATCTTATCACCAGTGCTATCTATATTTTTTCATTAGTTATATAATGCTAATATTATATATAATTCTAAAAGTAGAAGGGGGTCGAGCAGAACTGTATACCTGCTTTGTTACTTCATGGTCAAGTCACTGATATTTTTAAGTAAGCAACCGCATTCTTTCCAAGACCTCCATCCCAATTCCCGGAACTACCCTTCTCTTATACACATATGTCTCAGCTTTAGCCCCAGTCCAAACTTGTTCTCCAACACTCCTCCCTAAACATCCGACCCAGTATGTAGAAATATAACTCTTAATATTTGTATATACCAGACCAGTGTTTTGCTAGTACTTCATAATAAAGCTTTTCTTTCATTTCTTTTAAAATACTCTCCTCTACAAAGATTATTTAACTATTGATAACGACTAAGCTACTTCCGAACCGTGACTCACTCCTCTTTCCAAGCTATTGGCTTTACTTCTTAATACCTTTTCTATAAAAAAATCTAAAAACTCATTTCTTTCACTTACTACATTTTCCATGTCAATGTCTTATTATATTTTAGTTTATATAAAAATAGGCTATCTTAAAACTTAGTAAACAAAAATAATTTAATAATAAATATATATTTCAATACCTGCAGCTCTTGACCCTTTCTTCTCAGTAGGATTAACCTTCTTACTAACTTCTCGTTGAGGACTTTTTTCTTTTTCTGTTTCTTTAAAGTAGTTGGCAACTTTCTTAAAGTCATTGGCTTTGTTTGTAGATGGGATATAGTCCCCAGCATCAGGGAAAATATTTTCTTCTATCTGCAATAATAAATATCATTTAGAAAGGGTAAAACAAAAATAAAGTAAAACTAGATATTTAGCAAAAGTTCAATTACCATTTTATCCTTCTTCTTTGATTTTTTGTGGTGCCTAGGACCTTCTCTCAGATATGACAGGATTTGAGCTAGCTTATTAATGACTATATCATTAGTTGTCAATGTAGTAGTCGATTCAGTATTAGGGACATCAGCAGTACTCCTTAGTAATGTGGTAGGAATATCACTATCAGCCACGTCATCATTCAATTCAACAACATAAGCCATACGACCAGGAAGAAATAGAGGATTGTGTTGAATTTCTTTACCACCAATAACCACTTTATAAACACTTCGACCAAGACGTGTCTTAAAAACCATCTCTTCTCCCTCTTTGGTCTTTTTCTCCTCCTTTGGTTTTGTTACAAGTTTTTCCATTTCCTCTTCTCGTTCTTGTTCCTTCATTATGTTCTCACAGTGTACTTTTTGTAATAGGGCATAATCCAAACCTTTCACCAAATGAGTGTGCTCCATGTCACCTCCCAAGAATTTAGATTCTTGAATCATCTGTCTTCTTCTTTCAGCTGCATCTATTCCTGACTTAATATCTGGAGCAACAGCTCTATAACCGCTGGATGTGGACATAGGGTCATCCACTTGGTAATCTGCATTTGCTCCTTCTCTTCGTTCCCTTGCTCGGTCTCTATATTTTTCTGCAAGTTCTGCCAATTTGTTTTCTTCCTGTTTCTTAAGTTTAGCATAGTAAATTTTCTTCTTCCTTCTTCTTTCGCCTCTGTCATCTTCAACTGATTCATGAGAAGGTTTCTTTTCTAAATTTTCGGTAGCTGGGCTATGGGTTGTAGACACTGGAGTAGATGGTGGAACAGATGACCTTGGTGTCATCAACAAACGACGAAAAGCGTCGTTTGTTAACCTTTGCGGTCCATCATCATCTGTATGTTCGAATTTTGGCATTTTCCTATGTTTCCCTTAACTGCGTTAATAGGAATATAAATTTTAGGACCTGCAGTTTTTTCACCTCTCACTAATAACACTTAATATAAGGAATTTCGTTTTAAACAATTTACTTACTCCTACTTTAAACACACATTATTTAACACTAACTTATCTAAACTGTTGTTAATCTGTAACTCAACAAATCCTCTGCGGAAGTAACCTATTCACTACACTCAAATGTGAACCCGAAACTAACTTGCTCATGGAAAGCCAACAACGCGTGGAGTTTCAAGGAGAGTAGCAGGTGCTGCCCTCAAATATCATTCTAAGAACTAAAGACCACGCTATTGTACTTGCATATTCTCCTGGGATGAAAGATTGTTTGACCCTGGCTTTTCCACCAATCAAAATAATAGAAGTAATACATTCCTGATATTTTGAAAATTCATTGAACCTAATATAAGCTATAAGATTAAATGAAATATAAGTTTGTTGTGTTGTTTTGTAAGCCAAAAAAATATCGAAACGAATAAGAGTGCAGTCACACTTACTGGAAGTTTGTTCAATACAATGTTAGACCTTTTATCCTTTGATCACTGATCTCTACATTCAGATGTACATTTTTTTTTTTTTTTTTTTTTTTCCCCACCTAAACTTATTTACGCGCTAGCGATACTCTCGTTTAAAACTGAAATTCAGGCTGTCCTATCAGGAATAACCCACTTCTATTTCCGGAAATGAAATAAATTCACTTTACATCTAATTATTTGAACATGACACCTAAATACAGGAGTAAAGCTTACCAAAAACAGCGTAAGTGTATATTCGTGTCCATTTGTTTAACGCTCTATTTCTTCCACATTCAACACGGTGTGAATTAGTGCAAGCATTTAGGCCCAGCAGCATAACATTTTGATTGATTCCAAAGCAGAAAATGTGCTGATAGACGTACGTCATAGAAACGACGCCGGAGATATGTGTGAACCACTGAGATAAATATATCCCCAACCGTTTTCTGTCCACATCATTGCATTAGATTTCTTCCAACTTTCCTTATTGGAAGGTGAGTTCAAGGTAGGAGATTGTAAAAAAATTACCTATTTCTGTTCCCTTTAATTAGCAAGTTTCCTGTTATGAATAAAACATTTTCTATCGCGCTAGCCGGCATGAGTAGTCCAGTGCAGTGAAGATTGCAGAAAATGCGCATCTAAAAGGATTATTTAAAATTTAGGGATACTTAAAGAGATAAAACTTAATGACATTTTATTCAAAAGCTTCACTTTCATGTTGAAAACGAACTTCCATAAACTTTCTTTGAATGGTAGAACCAGGTCTGCTTAAAGAAACTAGTTTGTGGCAAAGAGTGCCTATAGAAATGAAATTGATTATCCCTCAAAACTATTTGGCTTTATGAGATTCGTTTATGTCTCTAATGTATTTATTCATGGTATCAACAAGTTCATATCAGCCACCAGGTGCTAACTGTTGACAATAACTGGAAGGTTATTAAACTACAAGATATTATTTAATACCTATGCACAGCCTTACTATTATTTATTAGATCTAAAAAAGGACATGTAATGTGAAAATTATTAATGACAAAAATACTTTTTCAACGAACAAATATACCAGAAAGGTTGTTATTGGGCAGATTCCAACCCAAGACCTCCCCAAACCCATTCAGGGGCTCTCTTCCACTAAAGCAACAACAGGGGCTTCTTGCTCGACCTTAAAACCATATTTTAAATTAATATTAAAAAAAAAAAAAATCATCCTAACATGTTAAGTTAACAGTTATTAGACTTATGTGATCAACTCATGACTTATTAAAAAATAGGGTAGCTTTTGTATTTTATACTTTTTTAACGATGAACTGCATAAACTATTGTTAAATTATGTTAAAATCTTAAAAGGAAAATTAATATTACCTTCTAAGATTCAATGAAATGCATATTAAAAAGGCATAATTTACTATCAAAAAAATTAATTTGTGTTTAGAATTTATTTATTAATAATAAGTAAGTGTCAAAATATTTCTAAAACTTAAATGTGAGTCACATAACGTTTTTTGTAGTTTAATTTAAGTATAAATATCAAGACTGATATAGTAGTTTTAAAATATAAACCTGTGATACTACAAACACAACTAAGTCAAAGTTACATGCATAAATCGATAAGTTACATTTCTCTTTTATAGAATTAAATAAATATGACTGATCTGCCCGCCCCTTTCCTGTACTGGTTGGTAGCGCACAAAATCAAAGATGTTCAGCCTAAAAACTAATGATGTTACATAGATATATATGCGAGCATCAGGTAGATAGGATAGAACACTGTCCTGTTACCAGACTTCCAATTCTCTTTACTGTAGAACTTAATTTATTTTACCCATTCTGTTGGTGTTAAAATTTAATTTTTAATGTCTGGAAGCTTGATTTATTTATATTATTATGTATCACTCTTATTTCATGCTATGAAGTTGTACTATAGTGCTATAATTTTATCATTCTGGCAAAAAGTATATATATCATTATCCTAAATAGATATGTTTTCTTGGTATTATCACCTTATATACTGTTTACAGTATACATATATCATCACATGAGGGGTGTGTTATCTAATTTATTTTCTGGACTGACTGGTTTTGCACAACCTACAAATTTGGTACCTACATATAAATGACCATTCTACATAGTCTCTTCGAACTTTAATCTGTACACTGCTACTGCTGCTATACTCAAAACATGGCCTTTTATTTCTATACCACATTTCTCTACTTCCTTACCCTCTACAGCTCTCCCAACTTCTGCCCGTTAAAACAGCAATCCTGGAAGGGATCCCTTCCACGTTAACGACGGCTTTAGGAGCACCACAACATCCTATTTGCAATCCCTCTGCGATAGTCTGCTTCTCAACAGTTCACACTCGCCTTTGGGATCCGGTTGGTTTTTGGCTACCCTTAGATACCGAGTGTGAATTTGAGGTCATTCCAAGACCATAAAGACATCCTTTATCTCTACTTCTGATCATAGTGCACTGTCAGAACACACCTTCTTCGATATATATATATATATATATATATATATAAATGGAGTCAAATCAATAAACTCCTGGCTGCCAACTAGGTAGCTATGTTATAGATCGAACACTCATCTCTTTCTTCTTGCCCATCAGGAGGGCTGGGTAGGCCACCGAGACTCCCTTAGTAGGCCATTAATAAATAAATTAGCAATAAACAAATAAAATATTTGCTATCGCTGAGTAGGGTATTAAATTAATGATTTTAAAGCCATGGTTAATATGTGTTGGAGCTTAGGGACTATAATTATGGAGTCATCAAAGTTGTATTCAACAATTTTTCCAACCCTAGTTTCATAAAGAGAGATCATATTTTGAATGGAAGTTTTAACTTGGTAACTCACAAATGCAAAAAAAAAAAAAATAGAATTACAAAATTAATAATTTTATTTGAATCATTAATTAATTATTTGTAATTAAAAAATACATAGTTTCCTAACATATTAAATAAGGTATCAAATTAAAAGATCTCAGCATTATGACTATAGCACATATTATGTGTTGGAACTTTAATAGACTACAATTAAAATTAATGTAGTCTAAAAAATAGTTTTCACAGCCATAACAAACTCCTTAATTGTGTGATATATCCCACTTAAATTTTTTATTTTCTTTATTTCCTAATAAAAATTTGCCATGCTTAATTTTTTTTTTCATGTATGGTTCATACATATTTAACTTCTGTCTGTATCTATCTACTATCTATATCTGTATCTACTTCTATAAAAAATAAATAAAAGAACAGGTTTGTCTAAATTCGTTCTAAAAATGATATTTTACTATTAAGAATTTGACTTATGACACATTGAAGATAATGTGCTTAATTATACTGGATGTGGCTTCATTGACTATTGCAATGGTATAAATAAATAGAAATTAGCAATTCTAATATCCTGCCATTTTATATATTAGTTAAAACATTATGGACTTGAAAAAAAAAAACATTTTTTATTATTTTATTATTCTGCCAATTCTACCAAACTACACTAACTAAAACTCAGAACAAGATTTAATAGATAATCAGTAGATGACCCTTGATCAATCAAATAATTGCATGCATAGCCAACCAATAAAACATATCAATCCATGAATAATAATGTAATAAAAAAAAAGGCGATCATTTTATAATACTATATTTATTATACAGCTCTATACTACAAACTAACAACAATTTATTTAAAATATAATTATGAACTAAAGTTTTCATAAATAAATAAAACAGTTTTCTTCTTGATTGGAATAAAAATATTCCATATATACATAAATATTCCAATATTAATCATAATTCCATTAATATCTAGGGATCTTAAACTGTGGGGCACTAGATTCTTCAGGTCTCTTTCTCTTTTGGATAATATTTTTAATTTTATTCCATTCCCGATCCAGCTCCGCTCTCTCATTTTTCTCTTTGTTATGCTTTCTAGCACGTCTGCCGTCGGCCATTTTGACACCGTACTGGAACGCTGCCTTGGGCAGTGCTTCTTTGCTATTCATGTATTGCGAGTATTCCTCCTGTGTATCGAAATCCCACCTTCCGACAGGTCCTTTTCTGTTGCCTTGATCCATTTTGGTGTAATCAACTTCATCATCAGAATCTTCAATCGCATCCTCCATTTCATCCAGACCAGGATAACACTCAGCGTAACCTGTTGGCTCAGCCGCCAAACGAGACAATATCCCTGAATAACATAGAAATAGAAAATTACACTGTGTTGATCAAACATAATATTTTAATATAAACCAAAGAAAAATAATCCAATTTGGAATAAAGACTGATCCTGTTTTTTTTTCAACTGAAGCAACTAAAAACTAATTTTTAATTGAATTAAACGTTTTAGATATACCCCCTTAAAATTTATAATGATGATATGATGAGAGAAGATTTTTCATAATTTCAAAACTAAAAGCAAATTAAAACGATACATATCTAGTCCGATAGGCTAAGGCCTGAGATGTCCCGTGGACCATTTGACAATCATTTGCACACACTGAGTTTGACAATCAGTGAGGGGGTTTACAGGCAAGAGTGATTTTACTTAGGAGTATCAATTGAGGACTGGGAAAGTGGTTTAATTGTGAAGCTTAAAAACTGTGCTCCAATTAATATTGGACAACAATTATCATGAACAACAAAAGTGAGTTTTTTTGATAAAAACATTCATTACTTTTTTAAAATAACATCCAATGTAACTTCATATCCTATCGACTAAGGAATACAATTAATATTCGGCAACATAGGCCACAACAATCATTATGAGTGACAAGGATCCTTATATATTCCTTGAATAGCCGCAAGAAATAATTGATAAAACTCACAATATCCAATTCATTCATTACACAAAAATGACCTAATCATTGGCTGAAACTAAAGAAATTTTCAATAAGAAATTAATTTTGTGGTGTTGCCCCACTATCATTTATAATTATCGGCAAAAGAAAAAATATATATGGGCTTGTTTGAGGGACTCGAAGCCAGGAGCCAGGACCTCAATATCACAAATATCTAGTTGGGCTCAACAACTCGGCTAATGTCAGCTTCATGCTCCATGTGTACAATACTTACAGTCACTGTGGAGCTTAGCCAAAAGAGATTCATTTTCAGAAGGTTGTCTGTCTACTTGTGCAGGCTAACTCAGTTGGTAGAGCCCTCGACTAGATATTGGGAAGGGTGAGATATGTGACCAATACCCCCAGTATAGTTTTTCTTTGGCTATTAATTATTGAGATTGTTTTCATTTCAGAAGTGTTCAGCTATATAAGAGGCAGATATGAGATTAAAAGTTTGTTTTCCTGTACTAGAGGGTCAAATGAGAGTAGAATAAACAAAACCTAGGTGAAATCTAGTAACTTTCAGAATTTATAAATAGGGAAGCAGCGTCCCAGGATAGAGATGAGTGGCAGAGGCCAAGACCAACTTCATGGTTCTTTTCAGGCGGAGAAATTGACTAATTACTTTTCATACTCGACAGTTAGAATTTCTGTAGTTCCAAATGTAAATTTACAAAAATAATTGAGGCGCTGAACTAGGAAAGGTAGATATCATAAAATGATGATTTTTACAGAGGTCTGAAAGACAGTTTAGCACCCCCCAATTTGAGTGATCTTATCACCAGTGCTATCTATATTTTTTCATTAGTTATATAATGCTAATATTATATATAATTCTAAAAGTAGAAGGGGGTCGAGCAGAACTGTATACCTGCTTTGTTACTTCATGGTCAAGTCACTGATATTTTTAAGTAAGCAACCGCATTCTTTCCAAGACCTCCATCCCAATTCCCGGAACTACCCTTCTCTTATACACATATGTCTCAGCTTTAGCCCCAGTCCAAACTTGTTCTCCAACACTCCTTCCTAAACATCCGACCCAGTATGTAGAAATATAACTCTTAATATTTGTATATACCAGACCAGTGTTTTGCTAGTACTTCATAATAAAGCTTTTCTTTCATTTCTTTTAAAATACTCTCCTCTACAAAGATTATTTAACTATTGATAACGACTAAGCTACTTCCGAACCGTGACTCACTCCTCTTTCCAAGCTATTGGCTTTACTTCTTAATACCTTTTCTATAAAAAAATCTAAAAACTCATTTCTTTCACTTACTACATTTTCCATGTCAATGTCTTATTATATTTTAGTTTATATAAAAATAGGCTATCTTAAAACTTAGTAAACAAAAATAATTTAATAATAAATATATATTTCAATACCTGCAGCTCTTGACCCTTTCTTCTCAGTAGGATTAACCTTCTTACTAACTTCTCGTTGAGGACTTTTTTCTTTTTCTGTTTCTTTAAAGTAGTTGGCAACTTTCTTAAAGTCATTGGCTTTGTTTGTAGATGGGATATAGTCCCCAGCATCAGGGAAAATATTTTCTTCTATCTGCAATAATAAATATCATTTAGAAAGGGTAAAACAAAAATAAAGTAAAACTAGATATTTAGCAAAAGTTCAATTACCATTTTATCCTTCTTCTTTGATTTTTTGTGGTGCCTAGGACCTTCTCTCAGATATGACAGGATTTGAGCTAGCTTATTAATGACTATATCATTAGTTGTCAATGTAGTAGTCGATTCAGTATTAGGGACATCAGCAGTACTCCTTAGTAATGTGGTAGGAATATCACTATCAGCCACGTCATCATTCAATTCAACAACATAAGCCATACGACCAGGAAGAAATAGAGGATTGCGTTGAATTTCTTTACCACCAATAACCACTTTATAAACACTTCGACCAAGACGTGTCTTAAAAACCATCTCTTCTCCCTCTTTGGTCTTTTTCTCCTCCTTTGGTTTTGTTACAAGTTTTTCCATTTCCTCTTCTCGTTCTTGTTCCTTCATTATGTTCTCACAGTGTACTTTTTGTAATAGGGCATAATCCAAACCTTTCACCAAATGAGTGTGCTCCATGTCACCTCCCAAGAATTTAGATTCTTGAATCATCTGTCTTCTTCTTTCAGCTGCATCTATTCCTGACTTAATATCTGGAGCAACAGCTCTATAACCGCTGGATGTGGACATAGGGTCATCCACTTGGTAATCTGCATTTGCTCCTTCTCTTCGTTCCCTTGCTCGGTCTCTATATTTTTCTGCAAGTTCTGCCAATTTGTTTTCTTCCTGTTTCTTAAGTTTAGCATAGTAAATTTTCTTCTTCCTTCTTCTTTCGCCTCTGTCATCTTCAACTGATTCATGAGAAGGTTTCTTTTCTAAATTTTCGGTAGCTGGGCTATGGGTTGTAGACACTGGAGTAGATGGTGGAACAGATGACCTTGGTGTCATCAACAAACGACGAAAAGCGTCGTTTGTTAACCTTTGCGGTCCATCATCATCTGTATGTTCGAATTTTGGCATTTTCCTATGTTTCCCTTAACTGCGTTAATAGGAATATAAATTTTAGGACCTGCAGTTTTTTCACCTCTCACTAATAACACTTAATATAAGGAATTTCGTTTTAAACAATTTACTTACTCCTACTTTAAACACACATTATTTAACACTAACTTATCTAAACTGTTGTTAATCTGTAACTCAACAAATCCTCTGCGGAAGTAACCTATTCACTACACTCAAATGTGAACCCGAAACTAACTTGCTCATGGAAAGCCAACAACGCGTGGAGTTTCAAGGAGAGTAGCAGGTGCTGCCCTCAAATATCATTCTAAGAACTAAAGACCACGCTATTGTACTTGCATATTCTCCTGGGATGAAAGATTGTTTGACCCTGGCTTTTCCACCAATCAAAATAATAGAAGTAATACATTCCTGATATTTTGAAAATTCATTGAACCTAATATAAGCTATAAGATTAAATGAAATATAAGTTTGTTGTGTTGTTTTGTAAGCCAAAAAAATATCGAAACGAATAAGAGTGCAGTCACACTTACTGGAAGTTTGTTCAATACAATGTTAGACCTTTTATCCTTTGATCACTGATCTCTACATTCAGATGTACATTTTTTTTTTTTTTTTTTTCCCCCACCTAAACTTATTTACGCGCTAGCGATACTCTCGTTTAAAACTGAAATTCAGGCTGTCCTATCAGGAATAACCCACTTCTATTTCCGGAAATGAAATAAATTCACTTTACATCTAATTATTTGAACATGACACCTAAATACAGGAGTAAAGCTTACCAAAAACAGCGTAAGTGTATATTCGTGTCCATTTGTTTAACGCTCTATTTCTTCCACATTCAACACGGTGTGAATTAGTGCAAGCATTTAGGCCCAGCAGCATAACATTTTGATTGATTCCAAAGCAGAAAATGTGCTGATAGACGTACGTCATAGAAACGACGCCGGAGATATGTGTGAACCACTGAGATAAATATATCCCCAACCGTTTTCTGTCCACATCATTGCATTAGATTTCTTCCAACTTTCCTTATTGGAAGGTGAGTTCAAGGTAGGAGATTGTAAAAAAATTACCTATTTCTGTTCCCTTTAATTAGCAAGTTTCCTGTTATGAATAAAACATTTTCTATCGCGCTAGCCGGCATGAGTAGTCCAGTGCAGTGAAGATTGCAGAAAATGCGCATCTAAAAGGATTATTTAAAATTTAGGGATACTTAAAGAGATAAAACTTAATGACATTTTATTCAAAAGCTTCACTTTCATGTTGAAAACGAACTTCCATAAACTTTCTTTGAATGGTAGAACCAGGTCTGCTTAAAGAAACTAGTTTGTGGCAAAGAGTGCCTATAGAAATGAAATTGATTATCCCTCAAAACTATTTGGCTTTATGAGATTCGTTTATGTCTCTAATGTATTTATTCATGGTATCAACAAGTTCATATCAGCCACCAGGTGCTAACTGTTGACAATAACTGGAAGGTTATTAAACTACAAGATATTATTTAATACCTATGCACAGCCTTACTATTATTTATTAGATCTAAAAAAGGACATGTAATGTGAAAATTATTAATGACAAAAATACTTTTTCAACGAACAAATATACCAGAAAGGTTGTTATTGGGCAGATTCCAACCCAAGACCTCCCCAAACCCATTCAGGGGCTCTCTTCCACTAAAGCAACAACAGGGGCTTCTTGCTCGACCTTAAAACCATATTTTAAATTAATATTAAAAAAAAAAAAAATCATCCTAACATGTTAAGTTAACAGTTATTAGACTTATGTGATCAACTCATGACTTATTAAAAAATAGGGTAGCTTTTGTATTTTATACTTTTTTAACGATGAACTGCATAAACTATTGTTAAATTATGTTAAAATCTTAAAAGGAAAATTAATATTACCTTCTAAGATTCAATGAAATGCATATTAAAAAGGCATAATTTACTATCAAAAAAATTAATTTGTGTTTAGAATTTATTTATTAATAATAAGTAAGTGTCAAAATATTTCTAAAACTTAAATGTGAGTCACATAACGTTTTTTGTAGTTTAATTTAAGTATAAATATCAAGACTGATATAGTAGTTTTAAAATATAAACCTGTGATACTACAAACACAACTAAGTCAAAGTTACATGCATAAATCGATAAGTTACATTTCTCTTTTATAGAATTAAATAAATATGACTGATCTGCCCGCCCCTTTCCTGTACTGGTTGGTAGCGCACAAAATCAAAGATGTTCAGCCTAAAAACTAATGATGTTACATAGATATATATGCGAGCATCAGGTAGATAGGATAGAACACTGTCCTGTTACCAGACTTCCAATTCTCTTTACTGTAGAACTTAATTTATTTTACCCATTCTGTTGGTGTTAAAATTTAATTTTTAATGTCTGGAAGCTTGATTTATTTATATTATTATGTATCACTCTTATTTCATGCTATGAAGTTGTACTATAGTGCTATAATTTTATCATTCTGGCAAAAAGTATATATATCATTATCCTAAATAGATATGTTTTCTTGGTATTATCACCTTATATACTGTTTACAGTATACATATATCATCACATGAGGGGTGTGTTATCTAATTTATTTTCTGGACTGACTGGTTTTGCACAACCTACAAATTTGGTACCTACATATAAATGACCATTCTACATAGTCTCTTCGAACTTTAATCTGTACACTGCTACTGCTGCTATACTCAAAACATGGCCTTTTATTTCTATACCACATTTCTCTACTTCCTTACCCTCTACAGCTCTCCCAACTTCTGCCCGTTAAAACAGCAATCCTGGAAGGGATCCCTTCCACGTTAACGACGGCTTTAGGAGCACCACAACATCCTATTTGCAATCCCTCTGCGATAGTCTGCTTCTCAACAGTTCACACTCGCCTTTGGGATCCGGTTGGTTTTTGGCTACCCTTAGATACCGAGTGTGAATTTGAGGTCATTCCAAGACCATAAAGACATCCTTTATCTCTACTTCTGATCATAGTGCACTGTCAGAACACACCTTCTTCGATATATATATATATATATATATATATATAAATGGAGTCAAATCAATAAACTCCTGGCTGCCAACTAGGTAGCTATGTTATAGATCGAACACTCATCTCTTTCTTCTTGCCCATCAGGAGGGCTGGGTAGGCCACCGAGACTCCCTTAGTAGGCCATTAATAAATAAATTAGCAATAAACAAATAAAATATTTGCTATCGCTGAGTAGGGTATTAAATTAATGATTTTAAAGCCATGGTTAATATGTGTTGGAGCTTAGGGACTATAATTATGGAGTCATCAAAGTTGTATTCAACAATTTTTCCAACCCTAGTTTCATAAAGAGAGATCATATTTTGAATGGAAGTTTTAACTTGGTAACTCACAAATGCAAAAAAAAAAAAAATAGAATTACAAAATTAATAATTTTATTTGAATCATTAATTAATTATTTGTAATTAAAAAATACATAGTTTCCTAACATATTAAATAAGGTATCAAATTAAAAGATCTCAGCATTATGACTATAGCACATATTATGTGTTGGAACTTTAATAGACTACAATTAAAATTAATGTAGTCTAAAAAATAGTTTTCACAGCCATAACAAACTCCTTAATTGTGTGATATATCCCACTTAAATTTTTTATTTTCTTTATTTCCTAATAAAAATTTGCCATGCTTAATTTTTTTTTTCATGTATGGTTCATACATATTTAACTTCTGTCTGTATCTATCTACTATCTATATCTGTATCTACTTCTATAAAAAATAAATAAAAGAACAGGTTTGTCTAAATTCGTTCTAAAAATGATATTTTACTATTAAGAATTTGACTTATGACACATTGAAGATAATGTGCTTAATTATACTGGATGTGGCTTCATTGACTATTGCAATGGTATAAATAAATAGAAATTAGCAATTCTAATATCCTGCCATTTTATATATTAGTTAAAACATTATGGACTTGAAAAAAAAAAACATTTTTTATTATTTTATTATTCTGCCAATTCTACCAAACTACACTAACTAAAACTCAGAACAAGATTTAATAGATAATCAGTAGATGACCCTTGATCAATCAAATAATTGCATGCATAGCCAACCAATAAAACATATCAATCCATGAATAATAATGTAATAAAAAAAAAGGCGATCATTTTATAATACTATATTTATTATACAGCTCTATACTACAAACTAACAACAATTTATTTAAAATATAATTATGAACTAAAGTTTTCATAAATAAATAAAACAGTTTTCTTCTTGATTGGAATAAAAATATTCCATATATACATAAATATTCCAATATTAATCATAATTCCATTAATATCTAGGGATCTTAAACTGTGGGGCACTAGATTCTTCAGGTCTCTTTCTCTTTTGGATAATATTTTTAATTTTATTCCATTCCCGATCCAGCTCCGCTCTCTCATTTTTCTCTTTGTTATGCTTTCTAGCACGTCTGCCGTCGGCCATTTTGACACCGTACTGGAACGCTGCCTTGGGCAGTGCTTCTTTGCTATTCATGTATTGCGAGTATTCCTCCTGTGTATCGAAATCCCACCTTCCGACAGGTCCTTTTCTGTTGCCTTGATCCATTTTGGTGTAATCAACTTCATCATCAGAATCTTCAATCGCATCCTCCATTTCATCCAGACCAGGATAACACTCAGCGTAACCTGTTGGCTCAGCCGCCAAACGAGACAATATCCCTGAATAACATAGAAATAGAAAATTACACTGTGTTGATCAAACATAATATTTTAATATAAACCAAAGAAAAATAATCCAATTTGGAATAAAGACTGATCCTGTTTTTTTTTCAACTGAAGCAACTAAAAACTAATTTTTAATTGAATTAAACGTTTTAGATATACCCCCTTAAAATTTATAATGATGATATGATGAGAGAAGATTTTTCATAATTTCAAAACTAAAAGCAAATTAAAACGATACATATCTAGTCCGATAGGCTAAGGCCTGAGATGTCCCGTGGACCATTTGACAATCATTTGCACACACTGAGTTTGACAATCAGTGAGGGGGTTTACAGGCAAGAGTGATTTTACTTAGGAGTATCAATTGAGGACTGGGAAAGTGGTTTAATTGTGAAGCTTAAAAACTGTGCTCCAATTAATATTGGACAACAATTATCATGAACAACAAAAGTGAGTTTTTTTGATAAAAACATTCATTACTTTTTTAAAATAACATCCAATGTAACTTCATATCCTATCGACTAAGGAATACAATTAATATTCGGCAACATAGGCCACAACAATCATTATGAGTGACAAGGATCCTTATATATTCCTTGAATAGCCGCAAGAAATAATTGATAAAACTCACAATATCCAATTCATTCATTACACAAAAATGACCTAATCATTGGCTGAAACTAAAGAAATTTTCAATAAGAAATTAATTTTGTGGTGTTGCCCCACTATCATTTATAATTATCGGCAAAAGAAAAAATATATATGGGCTTGTTTGAGGGACTCGAAGCCAGGAGCCAGGACCTCAATATCACAAATATCTAGTTGGGCTCAACAACTCGGCTAATGTCAGCTTCATGCTCCATGTGTACAATACTTACAGTCACTGTGGAGCTTAGCCAAAAGAGATTCATTTTCAGAAGGTTGTCTGTCTACTTGTGCAGGCTAACTCAGTTGGTAGAGCCCTCGACTAGATATTGGGAAGGGTGAGATATGTGACCAATACCCCCAGTATAGTTTTTCTTTGGCTATTAATTATTGAGATTGTTTTCATTTCAGAAGTGTTCAGCTATATAAGAGGCAGATATGAGATTAAAAGTTTGTTTTCCTGTACTAGAGGGTCAAATGAGAGTAGAATAAACAAAACCTAGGTGAAATCTAGTAACTTTCAGAATTTATAAATAGGGAAGCAGCGTCCCAGGATAGAGATGAGTGGCAGAGGCCAAGACCAACTTCATGGTTCTTTTCAGGCGGAGAAATTGACTAATTACTTTTCATACTCGACAGTTAGAATTTCTGTAGTTCCAAATGTAAATTTACAAAAATAATTGAGGCGCTGAACTAGGAAAGGTAGATATCATAAAATGATGATTTTTACAGAGGTCTGAAAGACAGTTTAGCACCCCCCAATTTGAGTGATCTTATCACCAGTGCTATCTATATTTTTTCATTAGTTATATAATGCTAATATTATATATAATTCTAAAAGTAGAAGGGGGTCGAGCAGAACTGTATACCTGCTTTGTTACTTCATGGTCAAGTCACTGATATTTTTAAGTAAGCAACCGCATTCTTTCCAAGACCTCCATCCCAATTCCCGGAACTACCCTTCTCTTATACACATATGTCTCAGCTTTAGCCCCAGTCCAAACTTGTTCTCCAACACTCCTTCCTAAACATCCGACCCAGTATGTAGAAATATAACTCTTAATATTTGTATATACCAGACCAGTGTTTTGCTAGTACTTCATAATAAAGCTTTTCTTTCATTTCTTTTAAAATACTCTCCTCTACAAAGATTATTTAACTATTGATAACGACTAAGCTACTTCCGAACCGTGACTCACTCCTCTTTCCAAGCTATTGGCTTTACTTCTTAATACCTTTTCTATAAAAAAATCTAAAAACTCATTTCTTTCACTTACTACATTTTCCATGTCAATGTCTTATTATATTTTAGTTTATATAAAAATAGGCTATCTTAAAACTTAGTAAACAAAAATAATTTAATAATAAATATATATTTCAATACCTGCAGCTCTTGACCCTTTCTTCTCAGTAGGATTAACCTTCTTACTAACTTCTCGTTGAGGACTTTTTTCTTTTTCTGTTTCTTTAAAGTAGTTGGCAACTTTCTTAAAGTCATTGGCTTTGTTTGTAGATGGGATATAGTCCCCAGCATCAGGGAAAATATTTTCTTCTATCTGCAATAATAAATATCATTTAGAAAGGGTAAAACAAAAATAAAGTAAAACTAGATATTTAGCAAAAGTTCAATTACCATTTTATCCTTCTTCTTTGATTTTTTGTGGTGCCTAGGACCTTCTCTCAGATATGACAGGATTTGAGCTAGCTTATTAATGACTATATCATTAGTTGTCAATGTAGTAGTCGATTCAGTATTAGGGACATCAGCAGTACTCCTTAGTAATGTGGTAGGAATATCACTATCAGCCACGTCATCATTCAATTCAACAACATAAGCCATACGACCAGGAAGAAATAGAGGATTGCGTTGAATTTCTTTACCACCAATAACCACTTTATAAACACTTCGACCAAGACGTGTCTTAAAAACCATCTCTTCTCCCTCTTTGGTCTTTTTCTCCTCCTTTGGTTTTGTTACAAGTTTTTCCATTTCCTCTTCTCGTTCTTGTTCCTTCATTATGTTCTCACAGTGTACTTTTTGTAATAGGGCATAATCCAAACCTTTCACCAAATGAGTGTGCTCCATGTCACCTCCCAAGAATTTAGATTCTTGAATCATCTGTCTTCTTCTTTCAGCTGCATCTATTCCTGACTTAATATCTGGAGCAACAGCTCTATAACCGCTGGATGTGGACATAGGGTCATCCACTTGGTAATCTGCATTTGCTCCTTCTCTTCGTTCCCTTGCTCGGTCTCTATATTTTTCTGCAAGTTCTGCCAATTTGTTTTCTTCCTGTTTCTTAAGTTTAGCATAGTAAATTTTCTTCTTCCTTCTTCTTTCGCCTCTGTCATCTTCAACTGATTCATGAGAAGGTTTCTTTTCTAAATTTTCGGTAGCTGGGCTATGGGTTGTAGACACTGGAGTAGATGGTGGAACAGATGACCTTGGTGTCATCAACAAACGACGAAAAGCGTCGTTTGTTAACCTTTGCGGTCCATCATCATCTGTATGTTCGAATTTTGGCATTTTCCTATGTTTCCCTTAACTGCGTTAATAGGAATATAAATTTTAGGACCTGCAGTTTTTTCACCTCTCACTAATAACACTTAATATAAGGAATTTCGTTTTAAACAATTTACTTACTCCTACTTTAAACACACATTATTTAACACTAACTTATCTAAACTGTTGTTAATCTGTAACTCAACAAATCCTCTGCGGAAGTAACCTATTCACTACACTCAAATGTGAACCCGAAACTAACTTGCTCATGGAAAGCCAACAACGCGTGGAGTTTCAAGGAGAGTAGCAGGTGCTGCCCTCAAATATCATTCTAAGAACTAAAGACCACGCTATTGTACTTGCATATTCTCCTGGGATGAAAGATTGTTTGACCCTGGCTTTTCCACCAATCAAAATAATAGAAGTAATACATTCCTGATATTTTGAAAATTCATTGAACCTAATATAAGCTATAAGATTAAATGAAATATAAGTTTGTTGTGTTGTTTTGTAAGCCAAAAAAATATCGAAACGAATAAGAGTGCAGTCACACTTACTGGAAGTTTGTTCAATACAATGTTAGACCTTTTATCCTTTGATCACTGATCTCTACATTCAGATGTACATTTTTTTTTTTTTTTTTTTTTTTCCCCACCTAAACTTATTTACGCGCTAGCGATACTCTCGTTTAAAACTGAAATTCAGGCTGTCCTATCAGGAATAACCCACTTCTATTTCCGGAAATGAAATAAATTCACTTTACATCTAATTATTTGAACATGACACCTAAATACAGGAGTAAAGCTTACCAAAAACAGCGTAAGTGTATATTCGTGTCCATTTGTTTAACGCTCTATTTCTTCCACATTCAACACGGTGTGAATTAGTGCAAGCATTTAGGCCCAGCAGCATAACATTTTGATTGATTCCAAAGCAGAAAATGTGCTGATAGACGTACGTCATAGAAACGACGCCGGAGATATGTGTGAACCACTGAGATAAATATATCCCCAACCGTTTTCTGTCCACATCATTGCATTAGATTTCTTCCAACTTTCCTTATTGGAAGGTGAGTTCAAGGTAGGAGATTGTAAAAAAATTACCTATTTCTGTTCCCTTTAATTAGCAAGTTTCCTGTTATGAATAAAACATTTTCTATCGCGCTAGCCGGCATGAGTAGTCCAGTGCAGTGAAGATTGCAGAAAATGCGCATCTAAAAGGATTATTTAAAATTTAGGGATACTTAAAGAGATAAAACTTAATGACATTTTATTCAAAAGCTTCACTTTCATGTTGAAAACGAACTTCCATAAACTTTCTTTGAATGGTAGAACCAGGACTGCTTAAAGAAACTAGTTTGTGGCAAAGAGTGCCTATAGAAATGAAATTGATTATCCCTCAAAACTATTTGGCTTTATGAGATTCGTTTATGTCTCTAATGTATTTATTCATGGTATCAACAAGTTCATATCAGCCACCAGGTGCTAACTGTTGACAATAACTGGAAGGTTATTAAACTACAAGATATTATTTAATACCTATGCACAGCCTTACTATTATTTATTAGATCTAAAAAAGGACATGTAATGTGAAAATTATTAATGACAAAAATACTTTTTCAACGAACAAATATACCAGAAAGGTTGTTATTGGGCAGATTCCAACCCAAGACCTCCCCAAACCCATTCAGGGGCTCTCTTCCACTAAAGCAACAACAGGGGCTTCTTGCTCGACCTTAAAACCATATTTTAAATTAATATTAAAAAAAAAAAAAATCATCCTAACATGTTAAGTTAACAGTTATTAGACTTATGTGATCAACTCATGACTTATTAAAAAATAGGGTAGCTTTTGTATTTTATACTTTTTTAACGATGAACTGCATAAACTATTGTTAAATTATGTTAAAATCTTAAAAGGAAAATTAATATTACCTTCTAAGATTCAATGAAATGCATATTAAAAAGGCATAATTTACTATCAAAAAAATTAATTTGTGTTTAGAATTTATTTATTAATAATAAGTAAGTGTCAAAATATTTCTAAAACTTAAATGTGAGTCACATAACGTTTTTTGTAGTTTAATTTAAGTATAAATATCAAGACTGATATAGTAGTTTTAAAATATAAACCTGTGATACTACAAACACAACTAAGTCAAAGTTACATGCATAAATCGATAAGTTACATTTCTCTTTTATAGAATTAAATAAATATGACTGATCTGCCCGCCCCTTTCCTGTACTGGTTGGTAGCGCACAAAATCAAAGATGTTCAGCCTAAAAACTAATGATGTTACATAGATATATATGCGAGCATCAGGTAGATAGGATAGAACACTGTCCTGTTACCAGACTTCCAATTCTCTTTACTGTAGAACTTAATTTATTTTACCCATTCTGTTGGTGTTAAAATTTAATTTTTAATGTCTGGAAGCTTGATTTATTTATATTATTATGTATCACTCTTATTTCATGCTATGAAGTTGTACTATAGTGCTATAATTTTATCATTCTGGCAAAAAGTATATATATCATTATCCTAAATAGATATGTTTTCTTGGTATTATCACCTTATATACTGTTTACAGTATACATATATCATCACATGAGGGGTGTGTTATCTAATTTATTTTCTGGACTGACTGGTTTTGCACAACCTACAAATTTGGTACCTACATATAAATGACCATTCTACATAGTCTCTTCGAACTTTAATCTGTACACTGCTACTGCTGCTATACTCAAAACATGGCCTTTTATTTCTATACCACATTTCTCTACTTCCTTACCCTCTACAGCTCTCCCAACTTCTGCCCGTTAAAACAGCAATCCTGGAAGGGATCCCTTCCACGTTAACGACGGCTTTAGGAGCACCACAACATCCTATTTGCAATCCCTCTGCGATAGTCTGCTTCTCAACAGTTCACACTCGCCTTTGGGATCCGGTTGGTTTTTGGCTACCCTTAGATACCGAGTGTGAATTTGAGGTCATTCCAAGACCATAAAGACATCCTTTATCTCTACTTCTGATCATAGTGCACTGTCAGAACACACCTTCTTCGATATATATATATATATATATATATATAAATGGAGTCAAATCAATAAACTCCTGGCTGCCAACTAGGTAGCTATGTTATAGATCGAACACTCATCTCTTTCTTCTTGCCCATCAGGAGGGCTGGGTAGGCCACCGAGACTCCCTTAGTAGGCCATTAATAAATAAATTAGCAATAAACAAATAAAATATTTGCTATCGCTGAGTAGGGTATTAAATTAATGATTTTAAAGCCATGGTTAATATGTGTTGGAGCTTAGGGACTATAATTATGGAGTCATCAAAGTTGTATTCAACAATTTTTCCAACCCTAGTTTCATAAAGAGAGATCATATTTTGAATGGAAGTTTTAACTTGGTAACTCACAAATGCAAAAAAAAAAAAAATAGAATTACAAAATTAATAATTTTATTTGAATCATTAATTAATTATTTGTAATTAAAAAATACATAGTTTCCTAACATATTAAATAAGGTATCAAATTAAAAGATCTCAGCATTATGACTATAGCACATATTATGTGTTGGAACTTTAATAGACTACAATTAAAATTAATGTAGTCTAAAAAATAGTTTTCACAGCCATAACAAACTCCTTAATTGTGTGATATATCCCACTTAAATTTTTTATTTTCTTTATTTCCTAATAAAAATTTGCCATGCTTAATTTTTTTTTTCATGTATGGTTCATACATATTTAACTTCTGTCTGTATCTATCTACTATCTATATCTGTATCTACTTCTATAAAAAATAAATAAAAGAACAGGTTTGTCTAAATTCGTTCTAAAAATGATATTTTACTATTAAGAATTTGACTTATGACACATTGAAGATAATGTGCTTAATTATACTGGATGTGGCTTCATTGACTATTGCAATGGTATAAATAAATAGAAATTAGCAATTCTAATATCCTGCCATTTTATATATTAGTTAAAACATTATGGACTTGAAAAAAAACAACATTTTTTATTATTTTATTATTCTGCCAATTCTACCAAACTACACTAACTAAAACTCAGAACAAGATTTAATAGATAATCAGTAGATGACCCTTGATCAATCAAATAATTGCATGCATAGCCAACCAATAAAACATATCAATCCATGAATAATAATGTAATAAAAAAAAAGGCGATCATTTTATAATACTATATTTATTATACAGCTCTATACTACAAACTAACAACAATTTATTTAAAATATAATTATGAACTAAAGTTTTCATAAATAAATAAAACAGTTTTCTTCTTGATTGGAATAAAAATATTCCATATATACATAAATATTCCAATATTAATCATAATTCCATTAATATCTAGGGATCTTAAACTGTGGGGCACTAGATTCTTCAGGTCTCTTTCTCTTTTGGATAATATTTTTAATTTTATTCCATTCCCGATCCAGCTCCGCTCTCTCATTTTTCTCTTTGTTATGCTTTCTAGCACGTCTGCCGTCGGCCATTTTGACACCGTACTGGAACGCTGCCTTGGGCAGTGCTTCTTTGCTATTCATGTATTGCGAGTATTCCTCCTGTGTATCGAAATCCCACCTTCCGACAGGTCCTTTTCTGTTGCCTTGATCCATTTTGGTGTAATCAACTTCATCATCAGAATCTTCAATCGCATCCTCCATTTCATCCAGACCAGGATAACACTCAGCGTAACCTGTTGGCTCAGCCGCCAAACGAGACAATATCCCTGAATAACATAGAAATAGAAAATTACACTGTGTTGATCAAACATAATATTTTAATATAAACCAAAGAAAAATAATCCAATTTGGAATAAAGACTGATCCTGTTTTTTTTTCAACTGAAGCAACTAAAAACTAATTTTTAATTGAATTAAACGTTTTAGATATACCCCCTTAAAATTTATAATGATGATATGATGAGAGAAGATTTTTCATAATTTCAAAACTAAAAGCAAATTAAAACGATACATATCTAGTCCGATAGGCTAAGGCCTGAGATGTCCCGTGGACCATTTGACAATCATTTGCACACACTGAGTTTGACAATCAGTGAGGGGGTTTACAGGCAAGAGTGATTTTACTTAGGAGTATCAATTGAGGACTGGGAAAGTGGTTTAATTGTGAAGCTTAAAAACTGTGCTCCAATTAATATTGGACAACAATTATCATGAACAACAAAAGTGAGTTTTTTTGATAAAAACATTCATTACTTTTTTAAAATAACATCCAATGTAACTTCATATCCTATCGACTAAGGAATACAATTAATATTCGGCAACATAGGCCACAACAATCATTATGAGTGACAAGGATCCTTATATATTCCTTGAATAGCCGCAAGAAATAATTGATAAAACTCACAATATCCAATTCATTCATTACACAAAAATGACCTAATCATTGGCTGAAACTAAAGAAATTTTCAATAAGAAATTAATTTTGTGGTGTTGCCCCACTATCATTTATAATTATCGGCAAAAGAAAAAATATATATGGGCTTGTTTGAGGGACTCGAAGCCAGGAGCCAGGACCTCAATATCACAAATATCTAGTTGGGCTCAACAACTCGGCTAATGTCAGCTTCATGCTCCATGTGTACAATACTTACAGTCACTGTGGAGCTTAGCCAAAAGAGATTCATTTTCAGAAGGTTGTCTGTCTACTTGTGCAGGCTAACTCAGTTGGTAGAGCCCTCGACTAGATATTGGGAAGGGTGAGATATGTGACCAATACCCCCAGTATAGTTTTTCTTTGGCTATTAATTATTGAGATTGTTTTCATTTCAGAAGTGTTCAGCTATATAAGAGGCAGATATGAGATTAAAAGTTTGTTTTCCTGTACTAGAGGGTCAAATGAGAGTAGAATAAACAAAACCTAGGTGAAATCTAGTAACTTTCAGAATTTATAAATAGGGAAGCAGCGTCCCAGGATAGAGATGAGTGGCAGAGGCCAAGACCAACTTCATGGTTCTTTTCAGGAGGAGAAATTGACTAATTACTTTTCATACTCGACAGTTAGAATTTCTGTAGTTCCAAATGTAAATTTACAAAAATAATTGAGGCGCTGAACTAGGAAAGGTAGATATCATAAAATGATGATTTTTACAGAGGTCTGAAAGACAGTTTAGCACCCCCCAATTTGAGTGATCTTATCACCAGTGCTATCTATATTTTTTCATTAGTTATATAATGCTAATATTATATATAATTCTAAAAGTAGAAGGGGGTCGAGCAGAACTGTATACCTGCTTTGTTACTTCATGGTCAAGTCACTGATATTTTTAAGTAAGCAACCGCATTCTTTCCAAGACCTCCATCCCAATTCCCGGAACTACCCTTCTCTTATACACATATGTCTCAGCTTTAGCCCCAGTCCAAACTTGTTCTCCAACACTCCTCCCTAAACATCCGACCCAGTATGTAGAAATATAACTCTTAATATTTGTATATACCAGACCAGTGTTTTGCTAGTACTTCATAATAAAGCTTTTCTTTCATTTCTTTTAAAATACTCTCCTCTACAAAGATTATTTAACTATTGATAACGACTAAGCTACTTCCGAACCGTGACTCACTCCTCTTTCCAAGCTATTGGCTTTACTTCTTAATACCTTTTCTATAAAAAAATCTAAAAACTCATTTCTTTCACTTACTACATTTTCCATGTCAATGTCTTATTATATTTTAGTTTATATAAAAATAGGCTATCTTAAAACTTAGTAAACAAAAATAATTTAATAATAAATATATATTTCAATACCTGCAGCTCTTGACCCTTTCTTCTCAGTAGGATTAACCTTCTTACTAACTTCTCGTTGAGGACTTTTTTCTTTTTCTGTTTCTTTAAAGTAGTTGGCAACTTTCTTAAAGTCATTGGCTTTGTTTGTAGATGGGATATAGTCCCCAGCATCAGGGAAAATATTTTCTTCTATCTGCAATAATAAATATCATTTAGAAAGGGTAAAACAAAAATAAAGTAAAACTAGATATTTAGCAAAAGTTCAATTACCATTTTATCCTTCTTCTTTGATTTTTTGTGGTGCCTAGGACCTTCTCTCAGATATGACAGGATTTGAGCTAGCTTATTAATGACTATATCATTAGTTGTCAATGTAGTAGTCGATTCAGTATTAGGGACATCAGCAGTACTCCTTAGTAATGTGGTAGGAATATCACTATCAGCCACGTCATCATTCAATTCAACAACATAAGCCATACGACCAGGAAGAAATAGAGGATTGCGTTGGATTTCTTTACCACCAATAACCACTTTATAAACACTTCGACCAAGACGTGTCTTAAAAACCATCTCTTCTCCCTCTTTGGTCTTTTTCTCCTCCTTTGGTTTTGTTACAAGTTTTTCCATTTCCTCTTCTCGTTCTTGTTCCTTCATTATGTTCTCACAGTGTACTTTTTGTAATAGGGCATAATCCAAACCTTTCACCAAATGAGTGTGCTCCATGTCACCTCCCAAGAATTTAGATTCTTGAATCATCTGTCTTCTTCTTTCAGCTGCATCTATTCCTGACTTAATATCTGGAGCAACAGCTCTATAACCGCTGGATGTGGACATAGGGTCATCCACTTGGTAATCTGCATTTGCTCCTTCTCTTCGTTCCCTTGCTCGGTCTCTATATTTTTCTGCAAGTTCTGCCAATTTGTTTTCTTCCTGTTTCTTAAGTTTAGCATAGTAAATTTTCTTCTTCCTTCTTCTTTCGCCTCTGTCATCTTCAACTGATTCATGAGAAGGTTTCTTTTCTAAATTTTCGGTAGCTGGGCTATGGGTTGTAGACACTGGAGTAGATGGTGGAACAGATGACCTTGGTGTCATCAACAAACGACGAAAAGCGTCGTTTGTTAACCTTTGCGGTCCATCATCATCTGTATGTTCGAATTTTGGCATTTTCCTATGTTTCCCTTAACTGCGTTAATAGGAATATAAATTTTAGGACCTGCAGTTTTTTCACCTCTCACTAATAACACTTAATATAAGGAATTTCGTTTTAAACAATTTACTTACTCCTACTTTAAACACACATTATTTAACACTAACTTATCTAAACTGTTGTTAATCTGTAACTCAACAAATCCTCTGCGGAAGTAACCTATTCACTACACTCAAATGTGAACCCGAAACTAACTTGCTCATGGACAGCCAACAACGCGTGGGGTTTCAAGGAGAGTAGCAGGTGCTGCCCTCAAATATCATTCTAAGAACTAAAGACCACGCTATTGTACTTGCATATTCTCCTGGGATGAAAGATTGTTTGACCCTGGCTTTTCCACCAATCAAATTAAAAATTCATTGAACCTAATATAAGCTATAAGATTAAATGAAATATAAGTTTGTTGTGTTGTTTTGTAAGCCAAAAAAATATCGAAACGAATAAGAGTGCAGTCACACTTACTGGAAGTTTGTTCAATACAATGTTAGACCTTTTATCCTTTGATCACTGATCTCTACATTCAGATGTACATTTTTTTTTTTTTTTTTTTCCCCCACCTAAACTTATTTACGCGCTAGCGATACTCTCGTTTAAAACTGAAATTCAGGCTGTCCTATCAGGAATAACCCACTTCTATTTCCGGAAATGAAATAAATTCACTTTACATCTAATTATTTGAACATGACACCTAAATACAGGAGTAAAGCTTACCAAAAACAGCGTAAGTGTATATTCGTGTCCATTTGTTTAACGCTCTATTTCTTCCACATTCAACACGGTGTGAATTAGTGCAAGCATTTAGGCCCAGCAGCATAACATTTTGATTGATTCCAAAGCAGAAAATGTGCTGATAGACGTACGTCATAGAAACGACGCCGGAGATATGTGTGAACCACTGAGATAAATATATCCCCAACCGTTTTCTGTCCACATCATTGCATTAGATTTCTTCCAACTTTCCTTATTGGAAGGTGAGTTCAAGGTAGGAGATTGTAAAAAAATTACCTATTTCTGTTCCCTTTAATTAGCAAGTTTCCTGTTATGAATAAAACATTTTCTATCGCGCTAGCCGGCATGAGTAGTCCAGTGCAGTGAAGATTGCAGAAAATGCGCATCTAAAAGGATTATTTAAAATTTAGGGATACTTAAAGAGATAAAACTTAATGACATTTTATTCAAAAGCTTCACTTTCATGTTGAAAACGAACTTCCATAAACTTTCTTTGAATGGTAGAACCAGGACTGCTTAAAGAAACTAGTTTGTGGCAAAGAGTGCCTATAGAAATGAAATTGATTATCCCTCAAAACTATTTGGCTTTATGAGATTCGTTTATGTCTCTAATGTATTTATTCATGGTATCAACAAGTTCATATCAGCCACCAGGTGCTAACTGTTGACAATAACTGGAAGGTTATTAAACTACAAGATATTATTTAATACCTATGCACAGCCTTACTATTATTTATTAGATCTAAAAAAGGACATGTAATGTGAAAATTATTAATGACAAAAATACTTTTTCAACGAACAAATATACCAGAAAGGTTGTTATTGGGCAGATTCCAACCCAAGACCTCCCCAAACCCATTCAGGGGCTCTCTTCCACTAAAGCAACAACAGGGGCTTCTTGCTCGACCTTAAAACCATATTTTAAATTAATATTAAAAAAAAAAAAAATCATCCTAACATGTTAAGTTAACAGTTATTAGACTTATGTGATCAACTCATGACTTATTAAAAAATAGGGTAGCTTTTGTATTTTATACTTTTTTAACGATGAACTGCATAAACTATTGTTAAATTATGTTAAAATCTTAAAAGGAAAATTAATATTACCTTCTAAGATTCAATGAAATGCATATTAAAAAGGCATAATTTACTATCAAAAAAATTAATTTGTGTTTAGAATTTATTTATTAATAATAAGTAAGTGTCAAAATATTTCTAAAACTTAAATGTGAGTCACATAACGTTTTTTGTAGTTTAATTTAAGTATAAATATCAAGACTGATATAGTAGTTTTAAAATATAAACCTGTGATACTACAAACACAACTAAGTCAAAGTTACATGCATAAATCGATAAGTTACATTTCTCTTTTATAGAATTAAATAAATATGACTGATCTGCCCGCCCCTTTCCTGTACTGGTTGGTAGCGCACAAAATCAAAGATGTTCAGCCTAAAAACTAATGATGTTACATAGATATATATGCGAGCATCAGGTAGATAGGATAGAACACTGTCCTGTTACCAGACTTCCAATTCTCTTTACTGTAGAACTTAATTTATTTTACCCATTCTGTTGGTGTTAAAATTTAATTTTTAATGTCTGGAAGCTTGATTTATTTATATTATTATGTATCACTCTTATTTCATGCTATGAAGTTGTACTATAGTGCTATAATTTTATCATTCTGGCAAAAAGTATATATATCATTATCCTAAATAGATATGTTTTCTTGGTATTATCACCTTATATACTGTTTACAGTATACATATATCATCACATGAGGGGTGTGTTATCTAATTTATTTTCTGGACTGACTGGTTTTGCACAAATTTGGTTACCTACAAATTTGGTACCTACATATAAATTTCCATTCTACATAGTCTCTTCGAACTTTAATCTGTACACTGCTACTGCTGCTATACTCAAAACATGGCCTTTTATTTCTATACCACATTTCTCTACTTCCTTACCCTCTACAGCTCTCCCAACTTCTGCCCGTTAAAACAGCAATCCTGGAAGGGATCCCTTCCACGTTAACGACGGCTTTAGGAGCACCACAACATCCTATTTGCAATCCCTCTGCGATAGTCTGCTTCTCAACAGTTCACACTCGCCTTTGGGATCCGGTTGGTTTTTGGCTACCCTTAGATACCGAGTGTGAATTTGAGGTCATTCCAAGACCATAAAGACATCCTTTATCTCTACTTCTGATCATAGTGCACTGTCAGAACACACCTTCTTCGATATATATATATATATATATATATATATAAATGGAGTCAAATCAATAAACTCCTGGCTGCCAACTAGGTAGCTATGTTATAGATCGAACACTCATCTCTTTCTTCTTGCCCATCAGGAGGGCTGGGTAGGCCACCGAGACTCCCTTAGTAGGCCATTAATAAATAAATTAGCAATAAACAAATAAAATATTTGCTATCGCTGAGTAGGGTATTAAATTAATGATTTTAAAGCCATGGTTAATATGTGTTGGAGCTTAGGGACTATAATTATGGAGTCATCAAAGTTGTATTCAACAATTTTTCCAACCCTAGTTTCATAAAGAGAGATCATATTTTGAATGGAAGTTTTAACTTGGTAACTCACAAATGCAAAAAAAAAAAAAATAGAATTACAAAATTAATAATTTTATTTGAATCATTAATTAATTATTTGTAATTAAAAAATACATAGTTTCCTAACATATTAAATAAGGTATCAAATTAAAAGATCTCAGCATTATGACTATAGCACATATTATGTGTTGGAACTTTAATAGACTACAATTAAAATTAATGTAGTCTAAAAAATAGTTTTCACAGCCATAACAAACTCCTTAATTGTGTGATATATCCCACTTAAATTTTTTATTTTCTTTATTTCCTAATAAAAATTTGCCATGCTTAATTTTTTTTTTCATGTATGGTTCATACATATTTAACTTCTGTCTGTATCTATCTACTATCTATATCTGTATCTACTTCTATAAAAAATAAATAAAAGAACAGGTTTGTCTAAATTCGTTCTAAAAATGATATTTTACTATTAAGAATTTGACTTATGACACATTGAAGATAATGTGCTTAATTATACTGGATGTGGCTTCATTGACTATTGCAATGGTATAAATAAATAGAAATTAGCAATTCTAATATCCTGCCATTTTATATATTAGTTAAAACATTATGGACTTGAAAAAAAAAAACATTTTTTATTATTTTATTATTCTGCCAATTCTACCAAACTACACTAACTAAAACTCAGAACAAGATTTAATAGATAATCAGTAGATGACCCTTGATCAATCAAATAATTGCATGCATAGCCAACCAATAAAACATATCAATCCATGAATAATAATGTAATAAAAAAAAAGGCGATCATTTTATAATACTATATTTATTATACAGCTCTATACTACAAACTAACAACAATTTATTTAAAATATAATTATGAACTAAAGTTTTCATAAATAAATAAAACAGTTTTCTTCTTGATTGGAATAAAAATATTCCATATATACATAAATATTCCAATATTAATCATAATTCCATTAATATCTAGGGATCTTAAACTGTGGGGCACTAGATTCTTCAGGTCTCTTTCTCTTTTGGATAATATTTTTAATTTTATTCCATTCCCGATCCAGCTCCGCTCTCTCATTTTTCTCTTTGTTATGCTTTCTAGCACGTCTGCCGTCGGCCATTTTGACACCGTACTGGAACGCTGCCTTGGGCAGTGCTTCTTTGCTATTCATGTATTGCGAGTATTCCTCCTGTGTATCGAAATCCCACCTTCCGACAGGTCCTTTTCTGTTGCCTTGATCCATTTTGGTGTAATCAACTTCATCATCAGAATCTTCAATCGCATCCTCCATTTCATCCAGACCAGGATAACACTCAGCGTAACCTGTTGGCTCAGCCGCCAAACGAGACAATATCCCTGAATAACATAGAAATAGAAAATTACACTGTGTTGATCAAACATAATATTTTAATATAAACCAAAGAAAAATAATCCAATTTGGAATAAAGACTGATCCTGTTTTTTTTTCAACTGAAGCAACTAAAAACTAATTTTTAATTGAATTAAACGTTTTAGATATACCCCCTTAAAATTTATAATGATGATATGATGAGAGAAGATTTTTCATAATTTCAAAACTAAAAGCAAATTAAAACGATACATATCTAGTCCGATAGGCTAAGGCCTGAGATGTCCCGTGGACCATTTGACAATCATTTGCACACACTGAGTTTGACAATCAGTGAGGGGGTTTACAGGCAAGAGTGATTTTACTTAGGAGTATCAATTGAGGACTGGGAAAGTGGTTTAATTGTGAAGCTTAAAAACTGTGCTCCAATTAATATTGGACAACAATTATCATGAACAACAAAAGTGAGTTTTTTTGATAAAAACATTCATTACTTTTTTAAAATAACATCCAATGTAACTTCATATCCTATCGACTAAGGAATACAATTAATATTCGGCAACATAGGCCACAACAATCATTATGAGTGACAAGGATCCTTATATATTCCTTGAATAGCCGCAAGAAATAATTGATAAAACTCACAATATCCAATTCATTCATTACACAAAAATGACCTAATCATTGGCTGAAACTAAAGAAATTTTCAATAAGAAATTAATTTTGTGGTGTTGCCCCACTATCATTTATAATTATCGGCAAAAGAAAAAATATATATGGGCTTGTTTGAGGGACTCGAAGCCAGGAGCCAGGACCTCAATATCACAAATATCTAGTTGGGCTCAACAACTCGGCTAATGTCAGCTTCATGCTCCATGTGTACAATACTTACAGTCACTGTGGAGCTTAGCCAAAAGAGATTCATTTTCAGAAGGTTGTCTGTCTACTTGTGCAGGCTAACTCAGTTGGTAGAGCCCTCGACTAGATATTGGGAAGGGTGAGATATGTGACCAATACCCCCAGTATAGTTTTTCTTTGGCTATTAATTATTGAGATTGTTTTCATTTCAGAAGTGTTCAGCTATATAAGAGGCAGATATGAGATTAAAAGTTTGTTTTCCTGTACTAGAGGGTCAAATGAGAGTAGAATAAACAAAACCTAGGTGAAATCTAGTAACTTTCAGAATTTATAAATAGGGAAGCAGCGTCCCAGGATAGAGATGAGTGGCAGAGGCCAAGACCAACTTCATGGTTCTTTTCAGGCGGAGAAATTGACTAATTACTTTTCATACTCGACAGTTAGAATTTCTGTAGTTCCAAATGTAAATTTACAAAAATAATTGAGGCGCTGAACTAGGAAAGGTAGATATCATAAAATGATGATTTTTACAGAGGTCTGAAAGACAGTTTAGCACCCCCCAATTTGAGTGATCTTATCACCAGTGCTATCTATATTTTTTCATTAGTTATATAATGCTAATATTATATATAATTCTAAAAGTAGAAGGGGGTCGAGCAGAACTGTATACCTGCTTTGTTACTTCATGGTCAAGTCACTGATATTTTTAAGTAAGCAACCGCATTCTTTCCAAGACCTCCATCCCAATTCCCGGAACTACCCTTCTCTTATACACATATGTCTCAGCTTTAGCCCCAGTCCAAACTTGTTCTCCAACACTCCTTCCTAAACATCCGACCCAGTATGTAGAAATATAACTCTTAATATTTGTATATACCAGACCAGTGTTTTGCTAGTACTTCATAATAAAGCTTTTCTTTCATTTCTTTTAAAATACTCTCCTCTACAAAGATTATTTAACTATTGATAACGACTAAGCTACTTCCGAACCGTGACTCACTCCTCTTTCCAAGCTATTGGCTTTACTTCTTAATACCTTTTCTATAAAAAAATCTAAAAACTCATTTCTTTCACTTACTACATTTTCCATGTCAATGTCTTATTATATTTTAGTTTATATAAAAATAGGCTATCTTAAAACTTAGTAAACAAAAATAATTTAATAATAAATATATATTTCAATACCTGCAGCTCTTGACCCTTTCTTCTCAGTAGGATTAACCTTCTTACTAACTTCTCGTTGAGGACTTTTTTCTTTTTCTGTTTCTTTAAAGTAGTTGGCAACTTTCTTAAAGTCATTGGCTTTGTTTGTAGATGGGATATAGTCCCCAGCATCAGGGAAAATATTTTCTTCTATCTGCAATAATAAATATCATTTAGAAAGGGTAAAACAAAAATAAAGTAAAACTAGATATTTAGCAAAAGTTCAATTACCATTTTATCCTTCTTCTTTGATTTTTTGTGGTGCCTAGGACCTTCTCTCAGATATGACAGGATTTGAGCTAGCTTATTAATGACTATATCATTAGTTGTCAATGTAGTAGTCGATTCAGTATTAGGGACATCAGCAGTACTCCTTAGTAATGTGGTAGGAATATCACTATCAGCCACGTCATCATTCAATTCAACAACATAAGCCATACGACCAGGAAGAAATAGAGGATTGCGTTGAATTTCTTTACCACCAATAACCACTTTATAAACACTTCGACCAAGACGTGTCTTAAAAACCATCTCTTCTCCCTCTTTGGTCTTTTTCTCCTCCTTTGGTTTTGTTACAAGTTTTTCCATTTCCTCTTCTCGTTCTTGTTCCTTCATTATGTTCTCACAGTGTACTTTTTGTAATAGGGCATAATCCAAACCTTTCACCAAATGAGTGTGCTCCATGTCACCTCCCAAGAATTTAGATTCTTGAATCATCTGTCTTCTTCTTTCAGCTGCATCTATTCCTGACTTAATATCTGGAGCAACAGCTCTATAACCGCTGGATGTGGACATAGGGTCATCCACTTGGTAATCTGCATTTGCTCCTTCTCTTCGTTCCCTTGCTCGGTCTCTATATTTTTCTGCAAGTTCTGCCAATTTGTTTTCTTCCTGTTTCTTAAGTTTAGCATAGTAAATTTTCTTCTTCCTTCTTCTTTCGCCTCTGTCATCTTCAACTGATTCATGAGAAGGTTTCTTTTCTAAATTTTCGGTAGCTGGGCTATGGGTTGTAGACACTGGAGTAGATGGTGGAACAGATGACCTTGGTGTCATCAACAAACGACGAAAAGCGTCGTTTGTTAACCTTTGCGGTCCATCATCATCTGTATGTTCGAATTTTGGCATTTTCCTATGTTTCCCTTAACTGCGTTAATAGGAATATAAATTTTAGGACCTGCAGTTTTTTCACCTCTCACTAATAACACTTAATATAAGGAATTTCGTTTTAAACAATTTACTTACTCCTACTTTAAACACACATTATTTAACACTAACTTATCTAAACTGTTGTTAATCTGTAACTCAACAAATCCTCTGCGGAAGTAACCTATTCACTACACTCAAATGTGAACCCGAAACTAACTTGCTCATGGAAAGCCAACAACGCGTGGAGTTTCAAGGAGAGTAGCAGGTGCTGCCCTCAAATATCATTCTAAGAACTAAAGACCACGCTATTGTACTTGCATATTCTCCTGGGATGAAAGATTGTTTGACCCTGGCTTTTCCACCAATCAAAATAATAGAAGTAATACATTCCTGATATTTTGAAAATTCATTGAACCTAATATAAGCTATAAGATTAAATGAAATATAAGTTTGTTGTGTTGTTTTGTAAGCCAAAAAAATATCGAAACGAATAAGAGTGCAGTCACACTTACTGGAAGTTTGTTCAATACAATGTTAGACCTTTTATCCTTTGATCACTGATCTCTACATTCAGATGTACATTTTTTTTTTTTTTTTTTTTCCCCACCTAAACTTATTTACGCGCTAGCGATACTCTCGTTTAAAACTGAAATTCAGGCTGTCCTATCAGGAATAACCCACTTCTATTTCCGGAAATGAAATAAATTCACTTTACATCTAATTATTTGAACATGACACCTAAATACAGGAGTAAAGCTTACCAAAAACAGCGTAAGTGTATATTCGTGTCCATTTGTTTAACGCTCTATTTCTTCCACATTCAACACGGTGTGAATTAGTGCAAGCATTTAGGCCCAGCAGCATAACATTTTGATTGATTCCAAAGCAGAAAATGTGCTGATAGACGTACGTCATAGAAACGACGCCGGAGATATGTGTGAACCACTGAGATAAATATATCCCCAACCGTTTTCTGTCCACATCATTGCATTAGATTTCTTCCAACTTTCCTTATTGGAAGGTGAGTTCAAGGTAGGAGATTGTAAAAAAATTACCTATTTCTGTTCCCTTTAATTAGCAAGTTTCCTGTTATGAATAAAACATTTTCTATCGCGCTAGCCGGCATGAGTAGTCCAGTGCAGTGAAGATTGCAGAAAATGCGCATCTAAAAGGATTATTTAAAATTTAGGGATACTTAAAGAGATAAAACTTAATGACATTTTATTCAAAAGCTTCACTTTCATGTTGAAAACGAACTTCCATAAACTTTCTTTGAATGGTAGAACCAGGACTGCTTAAAGAAACTAGTTTGTGGCAAAGAGTGCCTATAGAAATGAAATTGATTATCCCTCAAAACTATTTGGCTTTATGAGATTCGTTTATGTCTCTAATGTATTTATTCATGGTATCAACAAGTTCATATCAGCCACCAGGTGCTAACTGTTGACAATAACTGGAAGGTTATTAAACTACAAGATATTATTTAATACCTATGCACAGCCTTACTATTATTTATTAGATCTAAAAAAGGACATGTAATGTGAAAATTATTAATGACAAAAATACTTTTTCAACGAACAAATATACCAGAAAGGTTGTTATTGGGCAGATTCCAACCCAAGACCTCCCCAAACCCATTCAGGGGCTCTCTTCCACTAAAGCAACAACAGGGGCTTCTTGCTCGACCTTAAAACCATATTTTAAATTAATATTAAAAAAAAAAAAAATCATCCTAACATGTTAAGTTAACAGTTATTAGACTTATGTGATCAACTCATGACTTATTAAAAAATAGGGTAGCTTTTGTATTTTATACTTTTTTAACGATGAACTGCATAAACTATTGTTAAATTATGTTAAAATCTTAAAAGGAAAATTAATATTACCTTCTAAGATTCAATGAAATGCATATTAAAAAGGCATAATTTACTATCAAAAAAATTAATTTGTGTTTAGAATTTATTTATTAATAATAAGTAAGTGTCAAAATATTTCTAAAACTTAAATGTGAGTCACATAACGTTTTTTGTAGTTTAATTTAAGTATAAATATCAAGACTGATATAGTAGTTTTAAAATATAAACCTGTGATACTACAAACACAACTAAGTCAAAGTTACATGCATAAATCGATAAGTTACATTTCTCTTTTATAGAATTAAATAAATATGACTGATCTGCCCGCCCCTTTCCTGTACTGGTTGGTAGCGCACAAAATCAAAGATGTTCAGCCTAAAAACTAATGATGTTACATAGATATATATGCGAGCATCAGGTAGATAGGATAGAACACTGTCCTGTTACCAGACTTCCAATTCTCTTTACTGTAGAACTTAATTTATTTTACCCATTCTGTTGGTGTTAAAATTTAATTTTTAATGTCTGGAAGCTTGATTTATTTATATTATTATGTATCACTCTTATTTCATGCTATGAAGTTGTACTATAGTGCTATAATTTTATCATTCTGGCAAAAAGTATATATATCATTATCCTAAATAGATATGTTTTCTTGGTATTATCACCTTATATACTGTTTACAGTATACATATATCATCACATGAGGGGTGTGTTATCTAATTTATTTTCTGGACTGACTGGTTTTGCACAACCTACAAATTTGGTACCTACATATAAATGACCATTCTACATAGTCTCTTCGAACTTTAATCTGTACACTGCTACTGCTGCTATACTCAAAACATGGCCTTTTATTTCTATACCACATTTCTCTACTTCCTTACCCTCTACAGCTCTCCCAACTTCTGCCCGTTAAAACAGCAATCCTGGAAGGGATCCCTTCCACGTTAACGACGGCTTTAGGAGCACCACAACATCCTATTTGCAATCCCTCTGCGATAGTCTGCTTCTCAACAGTTCACACTCGCCTTTGGGATCCGGTTGGTTTTTGGCTACCCTTAGATACCGAGTGTGAATTTGAGGTCATTCCAAGACCATAAAGACATCCTTTATCTCTACTTCTGATCATAGTGCACTGTCAGAACACACCTTCTTCGATATATATATATATATATATATAAATGGAGTCAAATCATTAAACTCCTGGCTGCCAACTAGGTAGCTATGTTATAGATCGAACACTCATCTCTTTCTTCTTGCCCATCAGGAGGGCTGGGTAGGCCACCGAGACTCCCTTAGTAGGCCATTAATAAATAAATTAGCAATAAACAAATAAAATATTTGCTATCGCTGAGTAGGGTATTAAATTAATGATTTTAAAGCCATGGTTAATATGTGTTGGAGCTTAGGGACTATAATTATGGAGTCATCAAAGTTGTATTCAACAATTTTTCCAACCCTAGTTTCATAAAGAGAGATCATATTTTGAATGGAAGTTTTAACTTGGTAACTCACAAATGCAAAAAAAAAAAAAATAGAATTACAAAATTATTAATTTTATTTGAATCATTAATTAATTATTTGTAATTAAAAAATACATAGTTTCCTAACATATTAAATAAGGTATCAAATTAAAAGATCTCAGCATTATGACTATAGCACATATTATGTGTTGGAACTTTAATAGACTACAATTAAAATTAATGTAGTCTAAAAAATAGTTTTCACAGCCATAACAAACTCCTTAATTGTGTGATATATCCCACTTAAATTTTTTATTTTCTTTATTTCCTAATAAAAATTTGCCATGCTTAATTTTTTTTTTCATGTATGGTTCATACATATTTAACTTCTGTCTGTATCTATCTACTATCTATATCTGTATCTACTTCTATAAAAAATAAATAAAAGAACAGGTTTGTCTAAATTCGTTCTAAAAATGATATTTTACTATTAAGAATTTGACTTATGACACATTGAAGATAATGTGCTTAATTATACTGGATGTGGCTTCATTGACTATTGCAATGGTATAAATAAATAGAAATTAGCAATTCTAATATCCTGCCATTTTATATATTAGTTAAAACATTATGGACTTGAAAAAAAAAAACATTTTTTATTATTTTATTATTCTGCCAATTCTACCAAACTACACTAACTAAAACTCAGAACAAGATTTAATAGATAATCAGTAGATGACCCTTGATCAATCAAATAATTGCATGCATAGCCAACCAATAAAACATATCAATCCATGAATAATAATGTAATAAAAAAAAAGGCGATCATTTTATAATACTATATTTATTATACAGCTCTATACTACAAACTAACAACAATTTATTTAAAATATAATTATGAACTAAAGTTTTCATAAATAAATAAAACAGTTTTCTTCTTGATTGGAATAAAAATATTCCATATATACATAAATATTCCAATATTAATCATAATTCCATTAATATCTAGGGATCTTAAACTGTGGGGCACTAGATTCTTCAGGTCTCTTTCTCTTTTGGATAATATTTTTAATTTTATTCCATTCCCGATCCAGCTCCGCTCTCTCATTTTTCTCTTTGTTATGCTTTCTAGCACGTCTGCCGTCGGCCATTTTGACACCGTACTGGAACGCTGCCTTGGGCAGTGCTTCTTTGCTATTCATGTATTGCGAGTATTCCTCCTGTGTATCGAAATCCCACCTTCCGACAGGTCCTTTTTTGTTGCCTTGATCCATTTTGGTGTAATCAACTTCATCATCAGAATCTTCAATCGCATCCTCCATTTCATCCAGACCAGGATAACACTCAGCGTAACCTGTTGGCTCAGCCGCCAAACGAGACAATATCCCTGAATAACATAGAAATAGAAAATTACACTGTGTTGATCAAACATAATATTTTAATATAAACCAAAGAAAAATAATCCAATTTGGAATAAAGACTGATCCTGTTTTTTTTTCAACTGAAGCAACTAAAAACTAATTTTTAATTGAATTAAACGTTTTAGATATACCCCCTTAAAATTTATAATGATGATATGATGAGAGAAGATTTTTCATAATTTCAAAACTAAAAGCAAATTAAAACGATACATATCTAGTCCGATAGGCTAAGGCCTGAGATGTCCCGTGGACCATTTGACAATCATTTGCACACACTGAGTTTGACAATCAGTGAGGGGGTTTACAGGCAAGAGTGATTTTACTTAGGAGTATCAATTGAGGACTGGGAAAGTGGTTTAATTGTGAAGCTTAAAAACTGTGCTCCAATTAATATTGGACAACAATTATCATGAACAACAAAAGTGAGTTTTTTTGATAAAAACATTCATTACTTTTTTAAAATAACATCCAATGTAACTTCATATCCTATCGACTAAGGAATACAATTAATATTCGGCAACATAGGCCACAACAATCATTATGAGTGACAAGGATCCTTATATATTCCTTGAATAGCCGCAAGAAATAATTGATAAAACTCACAATATCCAATTCATTCATTACACAAAAATGACCTAATCATTGGCTGAAACTAAAGAAATTTTCAATAAGAAATTAATTTTGTGGTGTTGCCCCACTATCATTTATAATTATCGGCAAAAGAAAAAATATATATGGGCTTGTTTGAGGGACTCGAAGCCAGGAGCCAGGACCTCAATATCACAAATATCTAGTTGGGCTCAACAACTCGGCTAATGTCAGCTTCATGCTCCATGTGTACAATACTTACAGTCACTGTGGAGCTTAGCCAAAAGAGATTCATTTTCAGAAGGTTGTCTGTCTACTTGTGCAGGCTAACTCAGTTGGTAGAGCCCTCGACTAGATATTGGGAAGGGTGAGATATGTGACCAATACCCCCAGTATAGTTTTTCTTTGGCTATTAATTATTGAGATTGTTTTCATTTCAGAAGTGTTCAGCTATATAAGAGGCAGATATGAGATTAAAAGTTTGTTTTCCTGTACTAGAGGGTCAAATGAGAGTAGAATAAACAAAACCTAGGTGAAATCTAGTAACTTTCAGAATTTATAAATAGGGAAGCAGCGTCCCAGGATAGAGATGAGTGGCAGAGGCCAAGACCAACTTCATGGTTCTTTTCAGGAGGAGAAATTGACTAATTACTTTTCATACTCGACAGTTAGAATTTCTGTAGTTCCAAATGTAAATTTACAAAAATAATTGAGGCGCTGAACTAGGAAAGGTAGATATCATAAAATGATGATTTTTACAGAGGTCTGAAAGACAGTTTAGCACCCCCCAATTTGAGTGATCTTATCACCAGTGCTATCTATATTTTTTCATTAGTTATATAATGCTAATATTATATATAATTCTAAAAGTAGAAGGGGGTCGAGCAGAACTGTATACCTGCTTTGTTACTTCATGGTCAAGTCACTGATATTTTTAAGTAAGCAACCGCATTCTTTCCAAGACCTCCATCCCAATTCCCGGAACTACCCTTCTCTTATACACATATGTCTCAGCTTTAGCCCCAGTCCAAACTTGTTCTCCAACACTCCTCCCTAAACATCCGACCCAGTATGTAGAAATATAACTCTTAATATTTGTATATACCAGACCAGTGTTTTGCTAGTACTTCATAATAAAGCTTTTCTTTCATTTCTTTTAAAATACTCTCCTCTACAAAGATTATTTAACTATTGATAACGACTAAGCTACTTCCGAACCGTGACTCACTCCTCTTTCCAAGCTATTGGCTTTACTTCTTAATACCTTTTCTATAAAAAAATCTAAAAACTCATTTCTTTCACTTACTACATTTTCCATGTCAATGTCTTATTATATTTTAGTTTATATAAAAATAGGCTATCTTAAAACTTAGTAAACAAAAATAATTTAATAATAAATATATATTTCAATACCTGCAGCTCTTGACCCTTTCTTCTCAGTAGGATTAACCTTCTTACTAACTTCTCGTTGAGGACTTTTTTCTTTTTCTGTTTCTTTAAAGTAGTTGGCAACTTTCTTAAAGTCATTGGCTTTGTTTGTAGATGGGATATAGTCCCCAGCATCAGGGAAAATATTTTCTTCTATCTGCAATAATAAATATCATTTAGAAAGGGTAAAACAAAAATAAAGTAAAACTAGATATTTAGCAAAAGTTCAATTACCATTTTATCCTTCTTCTTTGATTTTTTGTGGTGCCTAGGACCTTCTCTCAGATATGACAGGATTTGAGCTAGCTTATTAATGACTATATCATTAGTTGTCAATGTAGTAGTCGATTCAGTATTAGGGACATCAGCAGTACTCCTTAGTAATGTGGTAGGAATATCACTATCAGCCACGTCATCATTCAATTCAACAACATAAGCCATACGACCAGGAAGAAATAGAGGATTGCGTTGGATTTCTTTACCACCAATAACCACTTTATAAACACTTCGACCAAGACGTGTCTTAAAAACCATCTCTTCTCCCTCTTTGGTCTTTTTCTCCTCCTTTGGTTTTGTTACAAGTTTTTCCATTTCCTCTTCTCGTTCTTGTTCCTTCATTATGTTCTCACAGTGTACTTTTTGTAATAGGGCATAATCCAAACCTTTCACCAAATGAGTGTGCTCCATGTCACCTCCCAAGAATTTAGATTCTTGAATCATCTGTCTTCTTCTTTCAGCTGCATCTATTCCTGACTTAATATCTGGAGCAACAGCTCTATAACCGCTGGATGTGGACATAGGGTCATCCACTTGGTAATCTGCATTTGCTCCTTCTCTTCGTTCCCTTGCTCGGTCTCTATATTTTTCTGCAAGTTCTGCCAATTTGTTTTCTTCCTGTTTCTTAAGTTTAGCATAGTAAATTTTCTTCTTCCTTCTTCTTTCGCCTCTGTCATCTTCAACTGATTCATGAGAAGGTTTCTTTTCTAAATTTTCGGTAGCTGGGCTATGGGTTGTAGACACTGGAGTAGATGGTGGAACAGATGACCTTGGTGTCATCAACAAACGACGAAAAGCGTCGTTTGTTAACCTTTGCGGTCCATCATCATCTGTATGTTCGAATTTTGGCATTTTCCTATGTTTCCCTTAACTGCGTTAATAGGAATATAAATTTTAGGACCTGCAGTTTTTTCACCTCTCACTAATAACACTTAATATAAGGAATTTCGTTTTAAACAATTTACTTACTCCTACTTTAAACACACATTATTTAACACTAACTTATCTAAACTGTTGTTAATCTGTAACTCAACAAATCCTCTGCGGAAGTAACCTATTCACTACACTCAAATGTGAACCCGAAACTAACTTGCTCATGGAAAGCCAACAACGCGTGGAGTTTCAAGGAGAGTAGCAGGTGCTGCCCTCAAATATCATTCTAAGAACTAAAGACCACGCTATTGTACTTGCATATTCTCCTGGGATGAAAGATTGTTTGACCCTGGCTTTTCCACCAATCAAAATAATAGAAGTAATACATTCCTGATATTTTGAAAATTCATTGAACCTAATATAAGCTATAAGATTAAATGAAATATAAGTTTGTTGTGTTGTTTTGTAAGCCAAAAAAATATCGAAACGAATAAGAGTGCAGTCACACTTACTGGAAGTTTGTTCAATACAATGTTAGACCTTTTATCCTTTGATCACTGATCTCTACATTCAGATGTACATTTTTTTTTTTTTTTTTTTTCCCCACCTAAACTTATTTACGCGCTAGCGATACTCTCGTTTAAAACTGAAATTCAGGCTGTCCTATCAGGAATAACCCACTTCTATTTCCGGAAATGAAATAAATTCACTTTACATCTAATTATTTGAACATGACACCTAAATACAGGAGTAAAGCTTACCAAAAACAGCGTAAGTGTATATTCGTGTCCATTTGTTTAACGCTCTATTTCTTCCACATTCAACACGGTGTGAATTAGTGCAAGCATTTAGGCCCAGCAGCATAACATTTTGATTGATTCCAAAGCAGAAAATGTGCTGATAGACGTACGTCATAGAAACGACGCCGGAGATATGTGTGAACCACTGAGATAAATATATCCCCAACCGTTTTCTGTCCACATCATTGCATTAGATTTCTTCCAACTTTCCTTATTGGAAGGTGAGTTCAAGGTAGGAGATTGTAAAAAAATTACCTATTTCTGTTCCCTTTAATTAGCAAGTTTCCTGTTATGAATAAAACATTTTCTATCGCGCTAGCCGGCATGAGTAGTCCAGTGCAGTGAAGATTGCAGAAAATGCGCATCTAAAAGGATTATTTAAAATTTAGGGATACTTAAAGAGATAAAACTTAATGACATTTTATTCAAAAGCTTCACTTTCATGTTGAAAACGAACTTCCATAAACTTTCTTTGAATGGTAGAACCAGGTCTGCTTAAAGAAACTAGTTTGTGGCAAAGAGTGCCTATAGAAATGAAATTGATTATCCCTCAAAACTATTTGGCTTTATGAGATTCGTTTATGTCTCTAATGTATTTATTCATGGTATCAACAAGTTCATATCAGCCACCAGGTGCTAACTGTTGACAATAACTGGAAGGTTATTAAACTACAAGATATTATTTAATACCTATGCACAGCCTTACTATTATTTATTAGATCTAAAAAAGGACATGTAATGTGAAAATTATTAATGACAAAAATACTTTTTCAACGAACAAATATACCAGAAAGGTTGTTATTGGGCAGATTCCAACCCAAGACCTCCCCAAACCCATTCAGGGGCTCTCTTCCACTAAAGCAACAACAGGGGCTTCTTGCTCGACCTTAAAACCATATTTTAAATTAATATTAAAAAAAAAAAAAATCATCCTAACATGTTAAGTTAACAGTTATTAGACTTATGTGATCAACTCATGACTTATTAAAAAATAGGGTAGCTTTTGTATTTTATACTTTTTTAACGATGAACTGCATAAACTATTGTTAAATTATGTTAAAATCTTAAAAGGAAAATTAATATTACCTTCTAAGATTCAATGAAATGCATATTAAAAAGGCATAATTTACTATCAAAAAAATTAATTTGTGTTTAGAATTTATTTATTAATAATAAGTAAGTGTCAAAATATTTCTAAAACTTAAATGTGAGTCACATAACGTTTTTTGTAGTTTAATTTAAGTATAAATATCAAGACTGATATAGTAGTTTTAAAATATAAACCTGTGATACTACAAACACAACTAAGTCAAAGTTACATGCATAAATCGATAAGTTACATTTCTCTTTTATAGAATTAAATAAATATGACTGATCTGCCCGCCCCTTTCCTGTACTGGTTGGTAGCGCACAAAATCAAAGATGTTCAGCCTAAAAACTAATGATGTTACATAGATATATATGCGAGCATCAGGTAGATAGGATAGAACACTGTCCTGTTACCAGACTTCCAATTCTCTTTACTGTAGAACTTAATTTATTTTACCCATTCTGTTGGTGTTAAAATTTAATTTTTAATGTCTGGAAGCTTGATTTATTTATATTATTATGTATCACTCTTATTTCATGCTATGAAGTTGTACTATAGTGCTATAATTTTATCATTCTGGCAAAAAGTATATATATCATTATCCTAAATAGATATGTTTTCTTGGTATTATCACCTTATATACTGTTTACAGTATACATATATCATCACATGAGGGGTGTGTTATCTAATTTATTTTCTGGACTGACTGGTTTTGCACAACCTACAAATTTGGTACCTACATATAAATGACCATTCTACATAGTCTCTTCGAACTTTAATCTGTACACTGCTACTGCTGCTATACTCAAAACATGGCCTTTTATTTCTATACCACATTTCTCTACTTCCTTACCCTCTACAGCTCTCCCAACTTCTGCCCGTTAAAACAGCAATCCTGGAAGGGATCCCTTCCACGTTAACGACGGCTTTAGGAGCACCACAACATCCTATTTGCAATCCCTCTGCGATAGTCTGCTTCTCAACAGTTCACACTCGCCTTTGGGATCCGGTTGGTTTTTGGCTACCCTTAGATACCGAGTGTGAATTTGAGGTCATTCCAAGACCATAAAGACATCCTTTATCTCTACTTCTGATCATAGTGCACTGTCAGAACACACCTTCTTCGATATATATATATATATATTTATATATATATATATATATATAAAATATATATATATATATATATATATAAATGGAGTCAAATCAATAAACTCCTGGCTGCCAACTAGGTAGCTATGTTATAGATCGAACACTCATCTCTTTCTTCTTGCCCATCAGGAGGGCTGGGTAGGCCACCGAGACTCCCTTAGTAGGCCATTAATAAATAAATTAGCAATAAACAAATAAAATATTTGCTATCGCTGAGTAGGGTATTAAATTAATGATTTTAAAGCCATGGTTAATATGTGTTGGAGCTTAGGGACTATAATTATGGAGTCATCAAAGTTGTATTCAACAATTTTTCCAACCCTAGTTTCATAAAGAGAGATCATATTTTGAATGGAAGTTTTAACTTGGTAACTCACAAATGCAAAAAAAAAAAAAATAGAATTACAAAATTAATAATTTTATTTGAATCATTAATTAATTATTTGTAATTAAAAAATACATAGTTTCCTAACATATTAAATAAGGTATCAAATTAAAAGATCTCAGCATTATGACTATAGCACATATTATGTGTTGGAGCTTTAATAGACTACAATTAAAATTAATGTAGTCTAAAAAATAGTTTTCACAGCCATAACAAACTCCTTAATTGTGTGATATATCCCACTTAAATTTTTTATTTTCTTTATTTCCTAATAAAAATTTGCCATGCTTAATTTTTTTTTTCATGTATGGTTCATACATATTTAACTTCTGTCTGTATCTATCTACTATCTATATCTGTATCTACTTCTATAAAAAATAAATAAAAGAACAGGTTTGTCTAAATTCGTTCTAAAAATGATATTTTACTATTAAGAATTTGACTTATGACACATTGAAGATAATGTGCTTAATTATACTGGATGTGGCTTCATTGACTATTGCAATGGTATAAATAAATAGAAATTAGCAATTCTAATATCCTGCCATTTTATATATTAGTTAAAACATTATAGACTTGAAAAAAAAAACATTTTTTATTATTTTATTATTCTGCCGGTTCTACCAAACTACACTAACTAAAACTCAGAACAAGATTTAATAGATAATCAGTAGATGACCCTTGATCAATCAAATAATTGCATGCATAGCCAACCAATAAAACATATCAATCCATGAATAATAATGTAATAAAAAAAAAGGCGATCATTTTATAATACTATATTTATTATACAGCTCTATACTACAAACTAACAACAATTTATTTAAAATATAATTATGAACTAAAGTTTTCATAAATAAATAAAACAGTTTTCTTCTTGATTGGAATAAAAATATTCCATATATACATAAATATTCCAATATTAATCATAATTCCATTAATATCTAGGGATCTTAAACTGTGGGGCACTAGATTCTTCAGGTCTCTTTCTCTTTTGGATAATATTTTTAATTTTATTCCATTCCCGATCCAGCTCCGCTCTCTCATTTTTCTCTTTGTTATGCTTTCTAGCACGTCTGCCGTCGGCCATTTTGACACCGTACTGGAACGCTGCCTTGGGCAGTGCTTCTTTGCTATTCATGTATTGCGAGTATTCCTCCTGTGTATCGAAATCCCACCTTCCGACAGGTCCTTTTTTGTTGCCTTGATCCATTTTGGTGTAATCAACTTCATCATCAGAATCTTCAATCGCATCCTCCATTTCATCCAGACCAGGATAACACTCAGCGTAACCTGTTGGCTCAGCCGCCAAACGAGACAATATCCCTGAATAACATAGAAATAGAAAATTACACTGTGTTGATCAAACATAATATTTTAATATAAACCAAAGAAAAATAATCCAATTTGGAATAAAGACTGATCCTGTTTTTTTTTCAACTGAAGCAACTAAAAACTAATTTTTAATTGAATTAAACGTTTTAGATATACCCCCTTAAAATTTATAATGATGATATGATGAGAGAAGATTTTTCATAATTTCAAAACTAAAAGCAAATTAAAACGATACATATCTAGTCCGATAGGTTAAGGCCTGAGATGTCCCGTGGACCATTTGACAATCATTTGCACACACTGAGTTTGACAATCAGTGAGGGGGTTTACAGGCAAGAGTGATTTTACTTAGGAGTATCAATTGAGGACTGGGAAAGTGGTTTAATTGTGAAGCTTAAAAACTGTGCTCCAATTAATATTGGACAACAATTATCATGAACAACAAAAGTGAGTTTTTTTGATAAAAACATTCATTACTTTTTTAAAATAACATCCAATGTAACTTCATATCCTATCGACTAAGGAATACAATTAATATTCGGCAACATAGGCCACAACAATCATTATGAGTGACAAGGATCCTTATATATTCCTTGAATAGCCGCAAGAAATAATTGATAAAACTCACAATATCCAATTCATTCATTACACAAAAATGACCTAATCATTGGCTGAAACTAAAGAAATTTTCAATAAGAAATTAATTTTGTGGTGTTGCCCCACTATCATTTATAATTATCGGCAAAAGAAAAAATATATATGGGCTTGTTTGAGGGACTCGAAGCCAGGAGCCAGGACCTCAATATCACAAATATCTAGTTGGGCTCAACAACTCGGCTAATGTCAGCTTCATGCTCCATGTGTACAATACTTACAGTCACTGTGGAGCTTAGCCAAAAGAGATTCATTTTCAGAAGGTTGTCTGTCTACTTGTGCAGGCTAACTCAGTTGGTAGAGCCCTCGACTAGATATTGGGAAGGGTGAGATATGTGACCTATACCCCCAGTATAGTTTTTCTTTGGCTATTAATTATTGAGATTGTTTTCATTTCAGAAGTGTTCAGCTATATAAGAGGCAGATATGAGATTAAAAGTTTGTTTTCCTGTACTAGAGGGTCAAATGAGAGTAGAATAAACAAAACCTAGGTGAAATCTAGTAACTTTCAGAATTTATAAATAGGGAAGCAGCGTCCCAGGATAGAGATGAGTGGCAGAGGCCAAGACCAACTTCATGGTTCTTTTCAGGCGGAGAAATTGACTAATTACTTTTCATACTCGACAGTTAGAATTTCTGTAGTTCCAAATGTAAATTTACAAAAATAATTGAGGCGCTGAACTAGGAAAGGTAGATATCATAAAATGATGATTTTTACAGAGGTCTGAAAGACAGTTTAGCACCCCCCAATTTGAGTGATCTTATCACCAGTGCTATCTATATTTTTTCATTAGTTATATAATGCTAATATTATATATAATTCTAAAAGTAGAAGGGGGTCGAGCAGAACTGTATACCTGCTTTGTTACTTCATGGTCAAGTCACTGATATTTTTAAGTAAGCAACCGCATTCTTTCCAAGACCTCCATCCCAATTCCCGGAACTACCCTTCTCTTATACACATATGTCTCAGCTTTAGCCCCAGTCCAAACTTGTTCTCCAACACTCGTCCCTAAACATCCGACCCAGTATGTAGAAATATAACTCTTAATATTTGTATATACCAGACCAGTGTTTTGCTAGTACTTCATAATAAAGCTTTTCTTTCATTTCTTTTAAAATACTCTCCTCTACAAAGATTATTTAACTATTGATAACGACTAAGCTACTTCCGAACCGTGACTCACTCCTCTTTCCAAGCTATTGGCTTTACTTCTTAATACCTTTTCTATAAAAAAATCTAAAAACTCATTTCTTTCACTTACTACATTTTCCATGTCAATGTCTTATTATATTTTAGTTTATATAAAAATAGGCTATCTTAAAACTTAGTAAACAAAAATAATTTAATAATAAATATATATTTCAATACCTGCAGCTCTTGACCCTTTCTTCTCAGTAGGATTAACCTTCTTACTAACTTCTCGTTGAGGACTTTTTTCTTTTTCTGTTTCTTTAAAGTAGTTGGCAACTTTCTTAAAGTCATTGGCTTTGTTTGTAGATGGGATATAGTCCCCAGCATCAGGGAAAATATTTTCTTCTATCTGCAATAATAAATATCATTTAGAAAGGGTAAAACAAAAATAAAGTAAAACTAGATATTTAGCAAAAGTTCAATTACCATTTTATCCTTCTTCTTTGATTTTTTGTGGTGCCTAGGACCTTCTCTCAGATATGACAGGATTTGAGCTAGCTTATTAATGACTATATCATTAGTTGTCAATGTAGTAGTCGATTCAGTATTAGGGACATCAGCAGTACTCCTTAGTAATGTGGTAGGAATATCACTATCAGCCACGTCATCATTCAATTCAACAACATAAGCCATACGACCAGGAAGAAATAGAGGATTGCGTTGGATTTCTTTACCACCAATAACCACTTTATAAACACTTCGACCAAGACGTGTCTTAAAAACCATCTCTTCTCCCTCTTTGGTCTTTTTCTCCTCCTTTGGTTTTGTTACAAGTTTTTCCATTTCCTCTTCTCGTTCTTGTTCCTTCATTATGTTCTCACAGTGTACTTTTTGTAATAGGGCATAATCCAAACCTTTCACCAAATGAGTGTGCTCCATGTCACCTCCCAAGAATTTAGATTCTTGAATCATCTGTCTTCTTCTTTCAGCTGCATCTATTCCTGACTTAATATCTGGAGCAACAGCTCTATAACCGCTGGATGTGGACATAGGGTCATCCACTTGGTAATCTGCATTTGCTCCTTCTCTTTGTTCCCTTGCTCGGTCTCTATATTTTTCTGCAAGTTCTGCCAATTTGTTTTCTTCCTGTTTCTTAAGTTTAGCATAGTAAATTTTCTTCTTCCTTCTTCTTTCGCCTCTGTCATCTTCAACTGATTCATGAGAAGGTTTCTTTTCTAAATTTTCGGTAGCTGGGCTATGGGTTGTAGACACTGGAGTAGATGGTGGAACAGATGACCTTGGTGTCATCAACAAACGACGAAAAGCGTCGTTTGTTAACCTTTGCGGTCCATCATCATCTGTATGTTCGAATTTTGGCATTTTCCTATGTTTCCCTTAACTGCGTTAATAGGAATATAAATTTTAGGACCTGCAGTTTTTTCACCTCTCACTAATAACACTTAATATAAGGAATTTCGTTTTAAACAATTTACTTACTCCTACTTTAAACACACATTATTTAACACTAACTTATCTAAACTGTTGTTAATCTGTAACTCAACAAATCCTCTGCGGAAGTAACCTATTCACTACACTCAAATGTGAACCCGAAACTAACTTGCTCATGGAAAGCCAACAACGCGTGGAGTTTCAAGGAGAGTAGCAGGTGCTGCCCTCAAATATCATTCTAAGAACTAAAGACCACGCTATTGTACTTGCATATTCTCCTGGGATGAAAGATTGTTTGACCCTGGCTTTTCCACCAATCAAAATAATAGAAGTAATACATTCCTGATATTTTGAAAATTCATTGAACCTAATATAAGCTATAAGATTAAATGAAATATAAGTTTGTTGTGTTGTTTTGTAAGCCAAAAAAATATCGAAACGAATAAGAGTGCAGTCACACTTACTGGAAGTTTGTTCAATACAATGTTAGACCTTTTATCCTTTGATCACTGATCTCTACATTCAGATGTACATTTTTTTTTTTTTTTTTTTTCCCCACCTAAACTTATTTACGCGCTAGCGATACTCTCGTTTAAAACTGAAATTCAGGCTGTCCTATCAGGAATAACCCACTTCTATTTCCGGAAATGAAATAAATTCACTTTACATCTAATTATTTGAACATGACACCTAAATACAGGAGTAAAGCTTACCAAAAACAGCGTAAGTGTATATTCGTGTCCATTTGTTTAACGCTCTATTTCTTCCACATTCAACACGGTGTGAATTAGTGCAAGCATTTAGGCCCAGCAGCATAACATTTTGATTGATTCCAAAGCAGAAAATGTGCTGATAGACGTACGTCATAGAAACGACGCCGGAGATATGTGTGAACCACTGAGATAAATATATCCCCAACCGTTTTCTGTCCACATCATTGCATTAGATTTCTTCCAACTTTCCTTATTGGAAGGTGAGTTCAAGGTAGGAGATTGTAAAAAAATTACCTATTTCTGTTCCCTTTAATTAGCAAGTTTCCTGTTATGAATAAAACATTTTCTATCGCGCTAGCCGGCATGAGTAGTCCAGTGCAGTGAAGATTGCAGAAAATGCGCATCTAAAAGGATTATTTAAAATTTAGGGATACTTAAAGAGATAAAACTTAATGACATTTTATTCAAAAGCTTCACTTTCATGTTGAAAACGAACTTCCATAAACTTTCTTTGAATGGTAGAACCAGGACTGCTTAAAGAAACTAGTTTGTGGCAAAGAGTGCCTATAGAAATGAAATTGATTATCCCTCAAAACTATTTGGCTTTATGAGATTCGTTTATGTCTCTAATGTATTTATTCATGGTATCAACAAGTTCATATCAGCCACCAGGTGCTAACTGTTGACAATAACTGGAAGGTTATTAAACTACAAGATATTATTTAATACCTATGCACAGCCTTACTATTATTTATTAGATCTAAAAAAGGACATGTAATGTGAAAATTATTAATGACAAAAATACTTTTTCAACGAACAAATATACCAGAAAGGTTGTTATTGGGCAGATTCCAACCCAAGACCTCCCCAAACCCATTCAGGGGCTCTCTTCCACTAAAGCAACAACAGGGGCTTCTTGCTCGACCTTAAAACCATATTTTAAATTAATATTAAAAAAAAAAAAAAATCATCCTAACATGTTAAGTTAACAGTTATTAGACTTATGTGATCAACTCATGACTTATTAAAAAATAGGGTAGCTTTTGTATTTTATACTTTTTTAACGATGAACTGCATAAACTATTGTTAAATTATGTTAAAATCTTAAAAGGAAAATTAATATTACCTTCTAAGATTCAATGAAATGCATATTAAAAAGGCATAATTTACTATCAAAAAAATTAATTTGTGTTTAGAATTTATTTATTAATAATAAGTAAGTGTCAAAATATTTCTAAAACTTAAATGTGAGTCACATAACGTTTTTTGTAGTTTAATTTAAGTATAAATATCAAGACTGATATAGTAGTTTTAAAATATAAACCTGTGATACTACAAACACAACTAAGTCAAAGTTACATGCATAAATCGATAAGTTACATTTCTCTTTTATAGAATTAAATAAATATGACTGATCTGCCCGCCCCTTTCCTGTACTGGTTGGTAGCGCACAAAATCAAAGATGTTCAGCCTAAAAACTAATGATGTTACATAGATATATATGCGAGCATCAGGTAGATAGGATAGAACACTGTCCTGTTACCAGACTTCCAATTCTCTTTACTGTAGAACTTAATTTATTTTACCCATTCTGTTGGTGTTAAAATTTAATTTTTAATGTCTGGAAGCTTGATTTATTTATATTATTATGTATCACTCTTATTTCATGCTATGAAGTTGTACTATAGTGCTATAATTTTATCATTCTGGCAAAAAGTATATATATCATTATCCTAAATAGATATGTTTTCTTGGTATTATCACCTTATATACTGTTTACAGTATACATATATCATCACATGAGGGGTGTGTTATCTAATTTATTTTCTGGACTGACTGGTTTTGCACAACCTACAAATTTGGTACCTACATATAAATGACCATTCTACATAGTCTCTTCGAACTTTAATCTGTACACTGCTACTGCTGCTATACTCAAAACATGGCCTTTTATTTCTATACCACATTTCTCTACTTCCTTACCCTCTACAGCTCTCCCAACTTCTGCCCGTTAAAACAGCAATCCTGGAAGGGATCCCTTCCACGTTAACGACGGCTTTAGGAGCACCACAACATCCTATTTGCAATCCCTCTGCGATAGTCTGCTTCTCAACAGTTCACACTCGCCTTTGGGATCCGGTTGGTTTTTGGCTACCCTTAGATACCGAGTGTGAATTTGAGGTCATTCCAAGACCATAAAGACATCCTTTATCTCTACTTCTGATCATAGTGCACTGTCAGAACACACCTTCTTCGATATATATATATATATATATATAAATGGAGTCAAATCAATAAACTCCTGGCTGCCAACTAGGTAGCTATGTTATAGATCGAACACTCATCTCTTTCTTCTTGCCCATCAGGAGGGCTGGGTAGGCCACCGAGACTCCCTTAGTAGGCCATTAATAAATAAATTAGCAATAAACAAATAAAATATTTGCTATCGCTGAGTAGGGTATTAAATTAATGATTTTAAAGCCATGGTTAATATGTGTTGGAGCTTAGGGACTATAATTATGGAGTCATCAAAGTTGTATTCAACAATTTTTCCAACCCTAGTTTCATAAAGAGAGATCATATTTTGAATGGAAGTTTTAACTTGGTAACTCACAAATGCAAAAAAAAAAAAAATAGAATTACAAAATTAATAATTTTATTTGAATCATTAATTAATTATTTGTAATTAAAAAATACATAGTTTCCTAACATATTAAATAAGGTATCAAATTAAAAGATCTCAGCATTATGACTATAGCACATATTATGTGTTGGAGCTTTAATAGACTACAATTAAAATTAATGTAGTCTAAAAAATAGTTTTCACAGCCATAACAAACTCCTTAATTGTGTGATATATCCCACTTAAATTTTTTATTTTCTTTATTTCCTAATAAAAATTTGCCATGCTTAATTTTTTTTTTCATGTATGGTTCATACATATTTAACTTCTGTCTGTATCTATCTACTATCTATATCTGTATCTACTTCTATAAAAAATAAATAAAAGAACAGGTTTGTCTAAATTCGTTCTAAAAATGATATTTTACTATTAAGAATTTGACTTATGACACATTGAAGATAATGTGCTTAATTATACTGGATGTGGCTTCATTGACTATTGCAATGGTATAAATAAATAGAAATTAGCAATTCTAATATCCTGCCATTTTATATATTAGTTAAAACATTATGGACTTGAAAAAAAAAACATTTTTTATTATTTTATTATTCTGCCGGTTCTACCAAACTACACTAACTAAAACTCAGAACAAGATTTAATAGATAATCAGTAGATGACCCTTGATCAATCAAATAATTGCATGCATAGCCAACCAATAAAACATATCAATCCATGAATAATAATGTAATAAAAAAAAAGGCGATCATTTTATAATACTATATTTATTATACAGCTCTATACTACAAACTAACAACAATTTATTTAAAATATAATTATGAACTAAAGTTTTCATAAATAAATAAAACAGTTTTCTTCTTGATTGGAATAAAAATATTCCATATATACATAAATATTCCAATATTAATCATAATTCCATTAATATCTAGGGATCTTAAACTGTGGGGCACTAGATTCTTCAGGTCTCTTTCTCTTTTGGATAATATTTTTAATTTTATTCCATTCCCGATCCAGCTCCGCTCTCTCATTTTTCTCTTTGTTATGCTTTCTAGCACGTCTGCCGTCGGCCATTTTGACACCGTACTGGAACGCTGCCTTGGGCAGTGCTTCTTTGCTATTCATGTATTGCGAGTATTCCTCCTGTGTATCGAAATCCCACCTTCCGACAGGTCCTTTTCTGTTGCCTTGATCCATTTTGGTGTAATCAACTTCATCATCAGAATCTTCAATCGCATCCTCCATTTCATCCAGACCAGGATAACACTCAGCGTAACCTGTTGGCTCAGCCGCCAAACGAGACAATATCCCTGAATAACATAGAAATAGAAAATTACACTGTGTTGATCAAACATAATATTTTAATATAAACCAAAGAAAAATAATCCAATTTGGAATAAAGACTGATCCTGTTTTTTTTTCAACTGAAGCAACTAAAAACTAATTTTTAATTGAATTAAACGTTTTAGATATACCCCCTTAAAATTTATAATGATGATATGATGAGAGAAGATTTTTCATAATTTCAAAACTAAAAGCAAATTAAAACGATACATATCTAGTCCGATAGGCTAAGGCCTGAGATGTCCCGTGGACCATTTGACAATCATTTGCACACACTGAGTTTGACAATCAGTGAGGGGGTTTACAGGCAAGAGTGATTTTACTTAGGAGTATCAATTGAGGACTGGGAAAGTGGTTTAATTGTGAAGCTTAAAAACTGTGCTCCAATTAATATTGGACAACAATTATCATGAACAACAAAAGTGAGTTTTTTTGATAAAAACATTCATTACTTTTTTAAAATAACATCCAATGTAACTTCATATCCTATCGACTAAGGAATACAATTAATATTCGGCAACATAGGCCACAACAATCATTATGAGTGACAAGGATCCTTATATATTCCTTGAATAGCCGCAAGAAATAATTGATAAAACTCACAATATCCAATTCATTCATTACACAAAAATGACCTAATCATTGGCTGAAACTAAAGAAATTTTCAATAAGAAATTAATTTTGTGGTGTTGCCCCACTATCATTTATAATTATCGGCAAAAGAAAAAATATATATGGGCTTGTTTGAGGGACTCGAAGCCAGGAGCCAGGACCTCAATATCACAAATATCTAGTTGGGCTCAACAACTCGGCTAATGTCAGCTTCATGCTCCATGTGTACAATACTTACAGTCACTGTGGAGCTTAGCCAAAAGAGATTCATTTTCAGAAGGTTGTCTGTCTACTTGTGCAGGCTAACTCAGTTGGTAGAGCCCTCGACTAGATATTGGGAAGGGTGAGATATGTGACCTATACCCCCAGTATAGTTTTTCTTTGGCTATTAATTATTGAGATTGTTTTCATTTCAGAAGTGTTCAGCTATATAAGAGGCAGATATGAGATTAAAAGTTTGTTTTCCTGTACTAGAGGGTCAAATGAGAGTAGAATAAACAAAACCTAGGTGAAATCTAGTAACTTTCAGAATTTATAAATAGGGAAGCAGCGTCCCAGGATAGAGATGAGTGGCAGAGGCCAAGACCAACTTCATGGTTCTTTTCAGGCGGAGAAATTGACTATTTACTTTTCATACTCGACAGTTAGAATTTCTGTAGTTCCAAATGTAAATTTACAAAAATAATTGAGGCGCTGAACTAGGAAAGGTAGATATCATAAAATGATGATTTTTACAGAGGTCTGAAAGACAGTTTAGCACCCCCCAATTTGAGTGATCTTATCACCAGTGCTATCTATATTTTTTCATTAGTTATATAATGCTAATATTATATATAATTCTAAAAGTAGAAGGGGGTCGAGCAGAACTGTATACCTGCTTTGTTACTTCATGGTCAAGTCACTGATATTTTTAAGTAAGCAACCGCATTCTTTCCAAGACCTCCATCCCAATTCCCGGAACTACCCTTCTCTTATACACATATGTCTCAGCTTTAGCCCCAGTCCAAACTTGTTCTCCAACACTCCTCCCTAAACATCCGACCCAGTATGTAGAAATATAACTCTTAATATTTGTATATACCAGACCAGTGTTTTGCTAGTACTTCATAATAAAGCTTTTCTTTCATTTCTTTTAAAATACTCTCCTCTACAAAGATTATTTAACTATTGATAACGACTAAGCTACTTCCGAACCGTGACTCACTCCTCTTTCCAAGCTATTGGCTTTACTTCTTAATACCTTTTCTATAAAAAAATCTAAAAACTCATTTCTTTCACTTACTACATTTTCCATGTCAATGTCTTATTATATTTTAGTTTATATAAAAATAGGCTATCTTAAAACTTAGTAAACAAAAATAATTTAATAATAAATATATATTTCAATACCTGCAGCTCTTGACCCTTTCTTCTCAGTAGGATTAACCTTCTTACTAACTTCTCGTTGAGGACTTTTTTCTTTTTCTGTTTCTTTAAAGTAGTTGGCAACTTTCTTAAAGTCATTGGCTTTGTTTGTAGATGGGATATAGTCCCCAGCATCAGGGAAAATATTTTCTTCTATCTGCAATAATAAATATCATTTAGAAAGGGTAAAACAAAAATAAAGTAAAACTAGATATTTAGCAAAAGTTCAATTACCATTTTATCCTTCTTCTTTGATTTTTTGTGGTGCCTAGGACCTTCTCTCAGATATGACAGGATTTGAGCTAGCTTATTAATGACTATATCATTAGTTGTCAATGTAGTAGTCGATTCAGTATTAGGGACATCAGCAGTACTCCTTAGTAATGTGGTAGGAATATCACTATCAGCCACGTCATCATTCAATTCAACAACATAAGCCATACGACCAGGAAGAAATAGAGGATTGCGTTGGATTTCTTTACCACCAATAACCACTTTATAAACACTTCGACCAAGACGTGTCTTAAAAACCATCTCTTCTCCCTCTTTGGTCTTTTTCTCCTCCTTTGGTTTTGTTACAAGTTTTTCCATTTCCTCTTCTCGTTCTTGTTCCTTCATTATGTTCTCACAGTGTACTTTTTGTAATAGGGCATAATCCAAACCTTTCACCAAATGAGTGTGCTCCATGTCACCTCCCAAGAATTTAGATTCTTGAATCATCTGTCTTCTTCTTTCAGCTGCATCTATTCCTGACTTAATATCTGGAGCAACAGCTCTATAACCGCTGGATGTGGACATAGGGTCATCCACTTGGTAATCTGCATTTGCTCCTTCTCTTCGTTCCCTTGCTCGGTCTCTATATTTTTCTGCAAGTTCTGCCAATTTGTTTTCTTCCTGTTTCTTAAGTTTAGCATAGTAAATTTTCTTCTTCCTTCTTCTTTCGCCTCTGTCATCTTCAACTGATTCATGAGAAGGTTTCTTTTCTAAATTTTCGGTAGCTGGGCTATGGGTTGTAGACACTGGAGTAGATGGTGGAACAGATGACCTTGGTGTCATCAACAAACGACGAAAAGCGTCGTTTGTTAACCTTTGCGGTCCATCATCATCTGTATGTTCGAATTTTGGCATTTTCCTATGTTTCCCTTAACTGCGTTAATAGGAATATAAATTTTAGGACCTGCAGTTTTTTCACCTCTCACTAATAACACTTAATATAAGGAATTTCGTTTTAAACAATTTACTTACTCCTACTTTAAACACACATTATTTAACACTAACTTATCTAAACTGTTGTTAATCTGTAACTCAACAAATCCTCTGCGGAAGTAACCTATTCACTACACTCAAATGTGAACCCGAAACTAACTTGCTCATGGAAAGCCAACAACGCGTGGAGTTTCAAGGAGAGTAGCAGGTGCTGCCCTCAAATATCATTCTAAGAACTAAAGACCACGCTATTGTACTTGCATATTCTCCTGGGATGAAAGATTGTTTGACCCTGGCTTTTCCACCAATCAAAATAATAGAAGTAATACATTCCTGATATTTTGAAAATTCATTGAACCTAATATAAGCTATAAGATTAAATGAAATATAAGTTTGTTGTGTTGTTTTGTAAGCCAAAAAAATATCGAAACGAATAAGAGTGCAGTCACACTTACTGGAAGTTTGTTCAATACAATGTTAGACCTTTTATCCTTTGATCACTGATCTCTACATTCAGATGTACATTTTTTTTTTTTTTTTTTTCCCCACCTAAACTTATTTACGCGCTAGCGATACTCTCGTTTAAAACTGAAATTCAGGCTGTCCTATCAGGAATAACCCACTTCTATTTCCGGAAATGAAATAAATTCACTTTACATCTAATTATTTGAACATGACACCTAAATACAGGAGTAAAGCTTACCAAAAACAGCGTAAGTGTATATTCGTGTCCATTTGTTTAACGCTCTATTTCTTCCACATTCAACACGGTGTGAATTAGTGCAAGCATTTAGGCCCAGCAGCATAACATTTTGATTGATTCCAAAGCAGAAAATGTGCTGATAGACGTACGTCATAGAAACGACGCCGGAGATATGTGTGAACCACTGAGATAAATATATCCCCAACCGTTTTCTGTCCACATCATTGCATTAGATTTCTTCCAACTTTCCTTATTGGAAGGTGAGTTCAAGGTAGGAGATTGTAAAAAAATTACCTATTTCTGTTCCCTTTAATTAGCAAGTTTCCTGTTATGAATAAAACATTTTCTATCGCGCTAGCCGGCATGAGTAGTCCAGTGCAGTGAAGATTGCAGAAAATGCGCATCTAAAAGGATTATTTAAAATTTAGGGATACTTAAAGAGATAAAACTTAATGACATTTTATTCAAAAGCTTCACTTTCATGTTGAAAACGAACTTCCATAAACTTTCTTTGAATGGTAGAACCAGGACTGCTTAAAGAAACTAGTTTGTGGCAAAGAGTGCCTATAGAAATGAAATTGATTATCCCTCAAAACTATTTGGCTTTATGAGATTCGTTTATGTCTCTAATGTATTTATTCATGGTATCAACAAGTTCATATCAGCCACCAGGTGCTAACTGTTGACAATAACTGGAAGGTTATTAAACTACAAGATATTATTTAATACCTATGCACAGCCTTACTATTATTTATTAGATCTAAAAAAGGACATGTAATGTGAAAATTATTAATGACAAAAATACTTTTTCAACGAACAAATATACCAGAAAGGTTGTTATTGGGCAGATTCCAACCCAAGACCTCCCCAAACCCATTCAGGGGCTCTCTTCCACTAAAGCAACAACAGGGGCTTCTTGCTCGACCTTAAAACCATATTTTGAATTAATATTAAAAAAAAAAAAAAATCATCCTAACATGTTAAGTTAACAGTTATTAGACTTATGTGATCAACTCATGACTTATTAAAAAATAGGGTAGCTTTTGTATTTTATACTTTTTTAACGATGAACTGCATAAACTATTGTTAAATTATGTTAAAATCTTAAAAGGAAAATTAATATTACCTTCTAAGATTCAATGAAATGCATATTAAAAAGGCATAATTTACTATCAAAAAAATTAATTTGTGTTTAGAATTTATTTATTAATAATAAGTAAGTGTCAAAATATTTCTAAAACTTAAATGTGAGTCACATAACGTTTTTTGTAGTTTAATTTAAGTATAAATATCAAGACTGATATAGTAGTTTTAAAATATAAACCTGTGATACTACAAACACAACTAAGTCAAAGTTACATGCATAAATCGATAAGTTACATTTCTCTTTTATAGAATTAAATAAATATGACTGATCTGCCCGCCCCTTTCCTGTACTGGTTGGTAGCGCACAAAATCAAAGATGTTCAGCCTAAAAACTAATGATGTTACATAGATATATATGCGAGCATCAGGTAGATAGGATAGAACACTGTCCTGTTACCAGACTTCCAATTCTCTTTACTGTAGAACTTAATTTATTTTACCCATTCTGTTGGTGTTAAAATTTAATTTTTAATGTCTGGAAGCTTGATTTATTTATATTATTATGTATCACTCTTATTTCATGCTATGAAGTTGTACTATAGTGCTATAATTTTATCATTCTGGCAAAAAGTATATATATCATTATCCTAAATAGATATGTTTTCTTGGTATTATCACCTTATATACTGTTTACAGTATACATATATCATCACATGAGGGGTGTGTTATCTAATTTATTTTCTGGACTGACTGGTTTTGCACAACCTACAAATTTGGTACCTACATATAAATGACCATTCTACATAGTCTCTTCGAACTTTAATCTGTACACTGCTACTGCTGCTATACTCAAAACATGGCCTTTTATTTCTATACCACATTTCTCTACTTCCTTACCCTCTACAGCTCTCCCAACTTCTGCCCGTTAAAACAGCAATCCTGGAAGGGATCCCTTCCACGTTAACGACGGCTTTAGGAGCACCACAACATCCTATTTGCAATCCCTCTGCGATAGTCTGCTTCTCAACAGTTCACACTCGCCTTTGGGATCCGGTTGGTTTTTGGCTACCCTTAGATACCGAGTGTGAATTTGAGGTCATTCCAAGACCATAAAGACATCCTTTATCTCTACTTCTGATCATAGTGCACTGTCAGAACACACCTTCTTCGATATATATATATATATATATATAAATGGAGTCAAATCAATAAACTCCTGGCTGCCAACTAGGTAGCTATGTTATAGATCGAACACTCATCTCTTTCTTCTTGCCCATCAGGAGGGCTGGGTAGGCCACCGAGACTCCCTTAGTAGGCCATTAATAAATAAATTAGCAATAAACAAATAAAATATTTGCTATCGCTGAGTAGGGTATTAAATTAATGATTTTAAAGCCATGGTTAATATGTGTTGGAGCTTAGGGACTATAATTATGGAGTCATCAAAGTTGTATTCAACAATTTTTCCAACCCTAGTTTCATAAAGAGAGATCATATTTTGAATGGAAGTTTTAACTTGGTAACTCACAAATGCAAAAAAAAAAAAAATAGAATTACAAAATTAATAATTTTATTTGAATCATTAATTAATTATTTGTAATTAAAAAATACATAGTTTCCTAACATATTAAATAAGGTATCAAATTAAAAGATCTCAGCATTATGACTATAGCACATATTATGTGTTGGAGCTTTAATAGACTACAATTAAAATTAATGTAGTCTAAAAAATAGTTTTCACAGCCATAACAAACTCCTTAATTGTGTGATATATCCCACTTAAATTTTTTATTTTCTTTATTTCCTAATAAAAATTTGCCATGCTTAATTTTTTTTTTCATGTATGGTTCATACATATTTAACTTCTGTCTGTATCTATCTACTATCTATATCTGTATCTACTTCTATAAAAAATAAATAAAAGAACAGGTTTGTCTAAATTCGTTCTAAAAATGATATTTTACTATTAAGAATTTGACTTATGACACATTGAAGATAATGTGCTTAATTATACTGGATGTGGCTTCATTGACTATTGCAATGGTATAAATAAATAGAAATTAGCAATTCTAATATCCTGCCATTTTATATATTAGTTAAAACATTATAGACTTGAAAAAAAAAACATTTTTTATTATTTTATTATTCTGCCGGTTCTACCAAACTACACTAACTAAAACTCAGAACAAGATTTAATAGATAATCAGTAGATGACCCTTGATCAATCAAATAATTGCATGCATAGCCAACCAATAAAACATATCAATCCATGAATAATAATGTAATAAAAAAAAAGGCGATCATTTTATAATACTATATTTATTATACAGCTCTATACTACAAACTAACAACAATTTATTTAAAATATAATTATGAACTAAAGTTTTCATAAATAAATAAAACAGTTTTCTTCTTGATTGGAATAAAAATATTCCATATATACATAAATATTCCAATATTAATCATAATTCCATTAATATCTAGGGATCTTAAACTGTGGGGCACTAGATTCTTCAGGTCTCTTTCTCTTTTGGATAATATTTTTAATTTTATTCCATTCCCGATCCAGCTCCGCTCTCTCATTTTTCTCTTTGTTATGCTTTCTAGCACGTCTGCCGTCGGCCATTTTGACACCGTACTGGAACGCTGCCTTGGGCAGTGCTTCTTTGCTATTCATGTATTGCGAGTATTCCTCCTGTGTATCGAAATCCCACCTTCCGACAGGTCCTTTTTTGTTGCCTTGATCCATTTTGGTGTAATCAACTTCATCATCAGAATCTTCAATCGCATCCTCCATTTCATCCAGACCAGGATAACACTCAGCGTAACCTGTTGGCTCAGCCGCCAAACGAGACAATATCCCTGAATAACATAGAAATAGAAAATTACACTGTGTTGATCAAACATAATATTTTAATATAAACCAAAGAAAAATAATCCAATTTGGAATAAAGACTGATCCTGTTTTTTTTTCAACTGAAGCAACTAAAAACTAATTTTTAATTGAATTAAACGTTTTAGATATACCCCCTTAAAATTTATAATGATGATATGATGAGAGAAGATTTTTCATAATTTCAAAACTAAAAGCAAATTAAAACGATACATATCTAGTCCGATAGGTTAAGGCCTGAGATGTCCCGTGGACCATTTGACAATCATTTGCACACACTGAGTTTGACAATCAGTGAGGGGGTTTACAGGCAAGAGTGATTTTACTTAGGAGTATCAATTGAGGACTGGGAAAGTGGTTTAATTGTGAAGCTTAAAAACTGTGCTCCAATTAATATTGGACAACAATTATCATGAACAACAAAAGTGAGTTTTTTTGATAAAAACATTCATTACTTTTTTAAAATAACATCCAATGTAACTTCATATCCTATCGACTAAGGAATACAATTAATATTCGGCAACATAGGCCACAACAATCATTATGAGTGACAAGGATCCTTATATATTCCTTGAATAGCCGCAAGAAATAATTGATAAAACTCACAATATCCAATTCATTCATTACACAAAAATGACCTAATCATTGGCTGAAACTAAAGAAATTTTCAATAAGAAATTAATTTTGTGGTGTTGCCCCACTATCATTTATAATTATCGGCAAAAGAAAAAATATATATGGGCTTGTTTGAGGGACTCGAAGCCAGGAGCCAGGACCTCAATATCACAAATATCTAGTTGGGCTCAACAACTCGGCTAATGTCAGCTTCATGCTCCATGTGTACAATACTTACAGTCACTGTGGAGCTTAGCCAAAAGAGATTCATTTTCAGAAGGTTGTCTGTCTACTTGTGCAGGCTAACTCAGTTGGTAGAGCCCTCGACTAGATATTGGGAAGGGTGAGATATGTGACCTATACCCCCAGTATAGTTTTTCTTTGGCTATTAATTATTGAGATTGTTTTCATTTCAGAAGTGTTCAGCTATATAAGAGGCAGATATGAGATTAAAAGTTTGTTTTCCTGTACTAGAGGGTCAAATGAGAGTAGAATAAACAAAACCTAGGTGAAATCTAGTAACTTTCAGAATTTATAAATAGGGAAGCAGCGTCCCAGGATAGAGATGAGTGGCAGAGGCCAAGACCAACTTCATGGTTCTTTTCAGGCGGAGAAATTGACTAATTACTTTTCATACTCGACAGTTAGAATTTCTGTAGTTCCAAATGTAAATTTACAAAAATAATTGAGGCGCTGAACTAGGAAAGGTAGATATCATAAAATGATGATTTTTACAGAGGTCTGAAAGACAGTTTAGCACCCCCCAATTTGAGTGATCTTATCACCAGTGCTATCTATATTTTTTCATTAGTTATATAATGCTAATATTATATATAATTCTAAAAGTAGAAGGGGGTCGAGCAGAACTGTATACCTGCTTTGTTACTTCATGGTCAAGTCACTGATATTTTTAAGTAAGCAACCGCATTCTTTCCAAGACCTCCATCCCAATTCCCGGAACTACCCTTCTCTTATACACATATGTCTCAGCTTTAGCCCCAGTCCAAACTTGTTCTCCAACACTCGTCCCTAAACATCCGACCCAGTATGTAGAAATATAACTCTTAATATTTGTATATACCAGACCAGTGTTTTGCTAGTACTTCATAATAAAGCTTTTCTTTCATTTCTTTTAAAATACTCTCCTCTACAAAGATTATTTAACTATTGATAACGACTAAGCTACTTCCGAACCGTGACTCACTCCTCTTTCCAAGCTATTGGCTTTACTTCTTAATACCTTTTCTATAAAAAAATCTAAAAACTCATTTCTTTCACTTACTACATTTTCCATGTCAATGTCTTATTATATTTTAGTTTATATAAAAATAGGCTATCTTAAAACTTAGTAAACAAAAATAATTTAATAATAAATATATATTTCAATACCTGCAGCTCTTGACCCTTTCTTCTCAGTAGGATTAACCTTCTTACTAACTTCTCGTTGAGGACTTTTTTCTTTTTCTGTTTCTTTAAAGTAGTTGGCAACTTTCTTAAAGTCATTGGCTTTGTTTGTAGATGGGATATAGTCCCCAGCATCAGGGAAAATATTTTCTTCTATCTGCAATAATAAATATCATTTAGAAAGGGTAAAACAAAAATAAAGTAAAACTAGATATTTAGCAAAAGTTCAATTACCATTTTATCCTTCTTCTTTGATTTTTTGTGGTGCCTAGGACCTTCTCTCAGATATGACAGGATTTGAGCTAGCTTATTAATGACTATATCATTAGTTGTCAATGTAGTAGTCGATTCAGTATTAGGGACATCAGCAGTACTCCTTAGTAATGTGGTAGGAATATCACTATCAGCCACGTCATCATTCAATTCAACAACATAAGCCATACGACCAGGAAGAAATAGAGGATTGCGTTGGATTTCTTTACCACCAATAACCACTTTATAAACACTTCGACCAAGACGTGTCTTAAAAACCATCTCTTCTCCCTCTTTGGTCTTTTTCTCCTCCTTTGGTTTTGTTACAAGTTTTTCCATTTCCTCTTCTCGTTCTTGTTCCTTCATTATGTTCTCACAGTGTACTTTTTGTAATAGGGCATAATCCAAACCTTTCACCAAATGAGTGTGCTCCATGTCACCTCCCAAGAATTTAGATTCTTGAATCATCTGTCTTCTTCTTTCAGCTGCATCTATTCCTGACTTAATATCTGGAGCAACAGCTCTATAACCGCTGGATGTGGACATAGGGTCATCCACTTGGTAATCTGCATTTGCTCCTTCTCTTTGTTCCCTTGCTCGGTCTCTATATTTTTCTGCAAGTTCTGCCAATTTGTTTTCTTCCTGTTTCTTAAGTTTAGCATAGTAAATTTTCTTCTTCCTTCTTCTTTCGCCTCTGTCATCTTCAACTGATTCATGAGAAGGTTTCTTTTCTAAATTTTCGGTAGCTGGGCTATGGGTTGTAGACACTGGAGTAGATGGTGGAACAGATGACCTTGGTGTCATCAACAAACGACGAAAAGCGTCGTTTGTTAACCTTTGCGGTCCATCATCATCTGTATGTTCGAATTTTGGCATTTTCCTATGTTTCCCTTAACTGCGTTAATAGGAATATAAATTTTAGGACCTGCAGTTTTTTCACCTCTCACTAATAACACTTAATATAAGGAATTTCGTTTTAAACAATTTACTTACTCCTACTTTAAACACACATTATTTAACACTAACTTATCTAAACTGTTGTTAATCTGTAACTCAACAAATCCTCTGCGGAAGTAACCTATTCACTACACTCAAATGTGAACCCGAAACTAACTTGCTCATGGAAAGCCAACAACGCGTGGAGTTTCAAGGAGAGTAGCAGGTGCTGCCCTCAAATATCATTCTAAGAACTAAAGACCACGCTATTGTACTTGCATATTCTCCTGGGATGAAAGATTGTTTGACCCTGGCTTTTCCACCAATCAAAATAATAGAAGTAATACATTCCTGATATTTTGAAAATTCATTGAACCTAATATAAGCTATAAGATTAAATGAAATATAAGTTTGTTGTGTTGTTTTGTAAGCCAAAAAAATATCGAAACGAATAAGAGTGCAGTCACACTTACTGGAAGTTTGTTCAATACAATGTTAGACCTTTTATCCTTTGATCACTGATCTCTACATTCAGATGTACATTTTTTTTTTTTTTTTTTTTCCCCACCTAAACTTATTTACGCGCTAGCGATACTCTCGTTTAAAACTGAAATTCAGGCTGTCCTATCAGGAATAACCCACTTCTATTTCCGGAAATGAAATAAATTCACTTTACATCTAATTATTTGAACATGACACCTAAATACAGGAGTAAAGCTTACCAAAAACAGCGTAAGTGTATATTCGTGTCCATTTGTTTAACGCTCTATTTCTTCCACATTCAACACGGTGTGAATTAGTGCAAGCATTTAGGCCCAGCAGCATAACATTTTGATTGATTCCAAAGCAGAAAATGTGCTGATAGACGTACGTCATAGAAACGACGCCGGAGATATGTGTGAACCACTGAGATAAATATATCCCCAACCGTTTTCTGTCCACATCATTGCATTAGATTTCTTCCAACTTTCCTTATTGGAAGGTGAGTTCAAGGTAGGAGATTGTAAAAAAATTACCTATTTCTGTTCCCTTTAATTAGCAAGTTTCCTGTTATGAATAAAACATTTTCTATCGCGCTAGCCGGCATGAGTAGTCCAGTGCAGTGAAGATTGCAGAAAATGCGCATCTAAAAGGATTATTTAAAATTTAGGGATACTTAAAGAGATAAAACTTAATGACATTTTATTCAAAAGCTTCACTTTCATGTTGAAAACGAACTTCCATAAACTTTCTTTGAATGGTAGAACCAGGACTGCTTAAAGAAACTAGTTTGTGGCAAAGAGTGCCTATAGAAATGAAATTGATTATCCCTCAAAACTATTTGGCTTTATGAGATTCGTTTATGTCTCTAATGTATTTATTCATGGTATCAACAAGTTCATATCAGCCACCAGGTGCTAACTGTTGACAATAACTGGAAGGTTATTAAACTACAAGATATTATTTAATACCTATGCACAGCCTTACTATTATTTATTAGATCTAAAAAAGGACATGTAATGTGAAAATTATTAATGACAAAAATACTTTTTCAACGAACAAATATACCAGAAAGGTTGTTATTGGGCAGATTCCAACCCAAGACCTCCCCAAACCCATTCAGGGGCTCTCTTCCACTAAAGCAACAACAGGGGCTTCTTGCTCGACCTTAAAACCATATTTTAAATTAATATTAAAAAAAAAAAAAAATCATCCTAACATGTTAAGTTAACAGTTATTAGACTTATGTGATCAACTCATGACTTATTAAAAAATAGGGTAGCTTTTGTATTTTATACTTTTTTAACGATGAACTGCATAAACTATTGTTAAATTATGTTAAAATCTTAAAAGGAAAATTAATATTACCTTCTAAGATTCAATGAAATGCATATTAAAAAGGCATAATTTACTATCAAAAAAATTAATTTGTGTTTAGAATTTATTTATTAATAATAAGTAAGTGTCAAAATATTTCTAAAACTTAAATGTGAGTCACATAACGTTTTTTGTAGTTTAATTTAAGTATAAATATCAAGACTGATATAGTAGTTTTAAAATATAAACCTGTGATACTACAAACACAACTAAGTCAAAGTTACATGCATAAATCGATAAGTTACATTTCTCTTTTATAGAATTAAATAAATATGACTGATCTGCCCGCCCCTTTCCTGTACTGGTTGGTAGCGCACAAAATCAAAGATGTTCAGCCTAAAAACTAATGATGTTACATAGATATATATGCGAGCATCAGGTAGATAGGATAGAACACTGTCCTGTTACCAGACTTCCAATTCTCTTTACTGTAGAACTTAATTTATTTTACCCATTCTGTTGGTGTTAAAATTTAATTTTTAATGTCTGGAAGCTTGATTTATTTATATTATTATGTATCACTCTTATTTCATGCTATGAAGTTGTACTATAGTGCTATAATTTTATCATTCTGGCAAAAAGTATATATATCATTATCCTAAATAGATATGTTTTCTTGGTATTATCACCTTATATACTGTTTACAGTATACATATATCATCACATGAGGGGTGTGTTATCTAATTTATTTTCTGGACTGACTGGTTTTGCACAACCTACAAATTTGGTACCTACATATAAATGACCATTCTACATAGTCTCTTCGAACTTTAATCTGTACACTGCTACTGCTGCTATACTCAAAACATGGCCTTTTATTTCTATACCACATTTCTCTACTTCCTTACCCTCTACAGCTCTCCCAACTTCTGCCCGTTAAAACAGCAATCCTGGAAGGGATCCCTTCCACGTTAACGACGGCTTTAGGAGCACCACAACATCCTATTTGCAATCCCTCTGCGATAGTCTGCTTCTCAACAGTTCACACTCGCCTTTGGGATCCGGTTGGTTTTTGGCTACCCTTAGATACCGAGTGTGAATTTGAGGTCATTCCAAGACCATAAAGACATCCTTTATCTCTACTTCTGATCATAGTGCACTGTCAGAACACACCTTCTTCGATATATATATATATATATATATAAATGGAGTCAAATCAATAAACTCCTGGCTGCCAACTAGGTAGCTATGTTATAGATCGAACACTCATCTCTTTCTTCTTGCCCATCAGGAGGGCTGGGTAGGCCACCGAGACTCCCTTAGTAGGCCATTAATAAATAAATTAGCAATAAACAAATAAAATATTTGCTATCGCTGAGTAGGGTATTAAATTAATGATTTTAAAGCCATGGTTAATATGTGTTGGAGCTTAGGGACTATAATTATGGAGTCATCAAAGTTGTATTCAACAATTTTTCCAACCCTAGTTTCATAAAGAGAGATCATATTTTGAATGGAAGTTTTAACTTGGTAACTCACAAATGCAAAAAAAAAAAAAATAGAATTACAAAATTATTAATTTTATTTGAATCATTAATTAATTATTTGTAATTAAAAAATACATAGTTTCCTAACATATTAAATAAGGTATCAAATTAAAAGATCTCAGCATTATGACTATAGCACATATTATGTGTTGGAGCTTTAATAGACTACAATTAAAATTAATGTAGTCTAAAAAATAGTTTTCACAGCCATAACAAACTCCTTAATTGTGTGATATATCCCACTTAAATTTTTTATTTTCTTTATTTCCTAATAAAAATTTGCCATGCTTAATTTTTTTTTTCATGTATGGTTCATACATATTTAACTTCTGTCTGTATCTATCTACTATCTATATCTGTATCTACTTCTATAAAAAATAAATAAAAGAACAGGTTTGTCTAAATTCGTTCTAAAAATGATATTTTACTATTAAGAATTTGACTTATGACACATTGAAGATAATGTGCTTAATTATACTGGATGTGGCTTCATTGACTATTGCAATGGTATAAATAAATAGAAATTAGCAATTCTAATATCCTGCCATTTTATATATTAGTTAAAACATTATGGACTTGAAAAAAAAAACATTTTTTATTATTTTATTATTCTGCCGGTTCTACCAAACTACACTAACTAAAACTCAGAACAAGATTTAATAGATAATCAGTAGATGACCCTTGATCAATCAAATAATTGCATGCATAGCCAACCAATAAAACATATCAATCCATGAATAATAATGTAATAAAAAAAAAGGCGATCATTTTATAATACTATATTTATTATACAGCTCTATACTACAAACTAACAACAATTTATTTAAAATATAATTATGAACTAAAGTTTTCATAAATAAATAAAACAGTTTTCTTCTTGATTGGAATAAAAATATTCCATATATACATAAATATTCCAATATTAATCATAATTCCATTAATATCTAGGGATCTTAAACTGTGGGGCACTAGATTCTTCAGGTCTCTTTCTCTTTTGGATAATATTTTTAATTTTATTCCATTCCCGATCCAGCTCCGCTCTCTCATTTTTCTCTTTGTTATGCTTTCTAGCACGTCTGCCGTCGGCCATTTTGACACCGTACTGGAACGCTGCCTTGGGCAGTGCTTCTTTGCTATTCATGTATTGCGAGTATTCCTCCTGTGTATCGAAATCCCACCTTCCGACAGGTCCTTTTCTGTTGCCTTGATCCATTTTGGTGTAATCAACTTCATCATCAGAATCTTCAATCGCATCCTCCATTTCATCCAGACCAGGATAACACTCAGCGTAACCTGTTGGCTCAGCCGCCAAACGAGACAATATCCCTGAATAACATAGAAATAGAAAATTACACTGTGTTGATCAAACATAATATTTTAATATAAACCAAAGAAAAATAATCCAATTTGGAATAAAGACTGATCCTGTTTTTTTTTCAACTGAAGCAACTAAAAACTAATTTTTAATTGAATTAAACGTTTTAGATATACCCCCTTAAAATTTATAATGATGATATGATGAGAGAAGATTTTTCATAATTTCAAAACTAAAAGCAAATTAAAACGATACATATCTAGTCCGATAGGCTAAGGCCTGAGATGTCCCGTGGACCATTTGACAATCATTTGCACACACTGAGTTTGACAATCAGTGAGGGGGTTTACAGGCAAGAGTGATTTTACTTAGGAGTATCAATTGAGGACTGGGAAAGTGGTTTAATTGTGAAGCTTAAAAACTGTGCTCCAATTAATATTGGACAACAATTATCATGAACAACAAAAGTGAGTTTTTTTGATAAAAACATTCATTACTTTTTTAAAATAACATCCAATGTAACTTCATATCCTATCGACTAAGGAATACAATTAATATTCGGCAACATAGGCCACAACAATCATTATGAGTGACAAGGATCCTTATATATTCCTTGAATAGCCGCAAGAAATAATTGATAAAACTCACAATATCCAATTCATTCATTACACAAAAATGACCTAATCATTGGCTGAAACTAAAGAAATTTTCAATAAGAAATTAATTTTGTGGTGTTGCCCCACTATCATTTATAATTATCGGCAAAAGAAAAAATATATATGGGCTTGTTTGAGGGACTCGAAGCCAGGAGCCAGGACCTCAATATCACAAATATCTAGTTGGGCTCAACAACTCGGCTAATGTCAGCTTCATGCTCCATGTGTACAATACTTACAGTCACTGTGGAGCTTAGCCAAAAGAGATTCATTTTCAGAAGGTTGTCTGTCTACTTGTGCAGGCTAACTCAGTTGGTAGAGCCCTCGACTAGATATTGGGAAGGGTGAGATATGTGACCTATACCCCCAGTATAGTTTTTCTTTGGCTATTAATTATTGAGATTGTTTTCATTTCAGAAGTGTTCAGCTATATAAGAGGCAGATATGAGATTAAAAGTTTGTTTTCCTGTACTAGAGGGTCAAATGAGAGTAGAATAAACAAAACCTAGGTGAAATCTAGTAACTTTCAGAATTTATAAATAGGGAAGCAGCGTCCCAGGATAGAGATGAGTGGCAGAGGCCAAGACCAACTTCATGGTTCTTTTCAGGCGGAGAAATTGACTATTTACTTTTCATACTCGACAGTTAGAATTTCTGTAGTTCCAAATGTAAATTTACAAAAATAATTGAGGCGCTGAACTAGGAAAGGTAGATATCATAAAATGATGATTTTTACAGAGGTCTGAAAGACAGTTTAGCACCCCCCAATTTGAGTGATCTTATCACCAGTGCTATCTATATTTTTTCATTAGTTATATAATGCTAATATTATATATAATTCTAAAAGTAGAAGGGGGTCGAGCAGAACTGTATACCTGCTTTGTTACTTCATGGTCAAGTCACTGATATTTTTAAGTAAGCAACCGCATTCTTTCCAAGACCTCCATCCCAATTCCCGGAACTACCCTTCTCTTATACACATATGTCTCAGCTTTAGCCCCAGTCCAAACTTGTTCTCCAACACTCCTCCCTAAACATCCGACCCAGTATGTAGAAATATAACTCTTAATATTTGTATATACCAGACCAGTGTTTTGCTAGTACTTCATAATAAAGCTTTTCTTTCATTTCTTTTAAAATACTCTCCTCTACAAAGATTATTTAACTATTGATAACGACTAAGCTACTTCCGAACCGTGACTCACTCCTCTTTCCAAGCTATTGGCTTTACTTCTTAATACCTTTTCTATAAAAAAATCTAAAAACTCATTTCTTTCACTTACTACATTTTCCATGTCAATGTCTTATTATATTTTAGTTTATATAAAAATAGGCTATCTTAAAACTTAGTAAACAAAAATAATTTAATAATAAATATATATTTCAATACCTGCAGCTCTTGACCCTTTCTTCTCAGTAGGATTAACCTTCTTACTAACTTCTCGTTGAGGACTTTTTTCTTTTTCTGTTTCTTTAAAGTAGTTGGCAACTTTCTTAAAGTCATTGGCTTTGTTTGTAGATGGGATATAGTCCCCAGCATCAGGGAAAATATTTTCTTCTATCTGCAATAATAAATATCATTTAGAAAGGGTAAAACAAAAATAAAGTAAAACTAGATATTTAGCAAAAGTTCAATTACCATTTTATCCTTCTTCTTTGATTTTTTGTGGTGCCTAGGACCTTCTCTCAGATATGACAGGATTTGAGCTAGCTTATTAATGACTATATCATTAGTTGTCAATGTAGTAGTCGATTCAGTATTAGGGACATCAGCAGTACTCCTTAGTAATGTGGTAGGAATATCACTATCAGCCACGTCATCATTCAATTCAACAACATAAGCCATACGACCAGGAAGAAATAGAGGATTGCGTTGGATTTCTTTACCACCAATAACCACTTTATAAACACTTCGACCAAGACGTGTCTTAAAAACCATCTCTTCTCCCTCTTTGGTCTTTTTCTCCTCCTTTGGTTTTGTTACAAGTTTTTCCATTTCCTCTTCTCGTTCTTGTTCCTTCATTATGTTCTCACAGTGTACTTTTTGTAATAGGGCATAATCCAAACCTTTCACCAAATGAGTGTGCTCCATGTCACCTCCCAAGAATTTAGATTCTTGAATCATCTGTCTTCTTCTTTCAGCTGCATCTATTCCTGACTTAATATCTGGAGCAACAGCTCTATAACCGCTGGATGTGGACATAGGGTCATCCACTTGGTAATCTGCATTTGCTCCTTCTCTTCGTTCCCTTGCTCGGTCTCTATATTTTTCTGCAAGTTCTGCCAATTTGTTTTCTTCCTGTTTCTTAAGTTTAGCATAGTAAATTTTCTTCTTCCTTCTTCTTTCGCCTCTGTCATCTTCAACTGATTCATGAGAAGGTTTCTTTTCTAAATTTTCGGTAGCTGGGCTATGGGTTGTAGACACTGGAGTAGATGGTGGAACAGATGACCTTGGTGTCATCAACAAACGACGAAAAGCGTCGTTTGTTAACCTTTGCGGTCCATCATCATCTGTATGTTCGAATTTTGGCATTTTCCTATGTTTCCCTTAACTGCGTTAATAGGAATATAAATTTTAGGACCTACAGTTTTTTCACCTCTCACTAATAACACTTAATATAAGGAATTTCGTTTTAAACAATTTACTTACTCCTACTTTAAACACACATTATTTAACACTAACTTATCTAAACTGTTGTTAATCTGTAACTCAACAAATCCTCTGCGGAAGTAACCTATTCACTACACTCAAATGTGAACCCGAAACTAACTTGCTCATGGAAAGCCAACAACGCGTGGAGTTTCAAGGAGAGTAGCAGGTGCTGCCCTCAAATATCATTCTAAGAACTAAAGACCACGCTATTGTACTTGCATATTCTCCTGGGATGAAAGATTGTTTGACCCTGGCTTTTCCACCAATCAAAATAATAGAAGTAATACATTCCTGATATTTTGAAAATTCATTGAACCTAATATAAGCTATAAGATTAAATGAAATATAAGTTTGTTGTGTTGTTTTGTAAGCCAAAAAAATATCGAAACGAATAAGAGTGCAGTCACACTTACTGGAAGTTTGTTCAATACAATGTTAGACCTTTTATCCTTTGATCACTGATCTCTACATTCAGATGTACATTTTTTTTTTTTTTTTTTTCCCCACCTAAACTTATTTACGCGCTAGCGATACTCTCGTTTAAAACTGAAATTCAGGCTGTCCTATCAGGAATAACCCACTTCTATTTCCGGAAATGAAATAAATTCACTTTACATCTAATTATTTGAACATGACACCTAAATACAGGAGTAAAGCTTACCAAAAACAGCGTAAGTGTATATTCGTGTCCATTTGTTTAACGCTCTATTTCTTCCACATTCAACACGGTGTGAATTAGTGCAAGCATTTAGGCCCAGCAGCATAACATTTTGATTGATTCCAAAGCAGAAAATGTGCTGATAGACGTACGTCATAGAAACGACGCCGGAGATATGTGTGAACCACTGAGATAAATATATCCCCAACCGTTTTCTGTCCACATCATTGCATTAGATTTCTTCCAACTTTCCTTATTGGAAGGTGAGTTCAAGGTAGGAGATTGTAAAAAAATTACCTATTTCTGTTCCCTTTAATTAGCAAGTTTCCTGTTATGAATAAAACATTTTCTATCGCGCTAGCCGGCATGAGTAGTCCAGTGCAGTGAAGATTGCAGAAAATGCGCATCTAAAAGGATTATTTAAAATTTAGGGATACTTAAAGAGATAAAACTTAATGACATTTTATTCAAAAGCTTCACTTTCATGTTGAAAACGAACTTCCATAAACTTTCTTTGAATGGTAGAACCAGGACTGCTTAAAGAAACTAGTTTGTGGCAAAGAGTGCCTATAGAAATGAAATTGATTATCCCTCAAAACTATTTGGCTTTATGAGATTCGTTTATGTCTCTAATGTATTTATTCATGGTATCAACAAGTTCATATCAGCCACCAGGTGCTAACTGTTGACAATAACTGGAAGGTTATTAAACTACAAGATATTATTTAATACCTATGCACAGCCTTACTATTATTTATTAGATCTAAAAAAGGACATGTAATGTGAAAATTATTAATGACAAAAATACTTTTTCAACGAACAAATATACCAGAAAGGTTGTTATTGGGCAGATTCCAACCCAAGACCTCCCCAAACCCATTCAGGGGCTCTCTTCCACTAAAGCAACAACAGGGGCTTCTTGCTCGACACTTAAAACCAAATTTTAAATTAATATTAAAAAAAAAAAAAAATCATCCTAACATGTTAAGTTAACAGTTATTAGACTTATGTGATCAACTCATGACTTATTAAAAAATAGGGTAGCTTTTTGTATTTTATACTTTTTTAACGATGAACTGCATAAACTATTGTTAAATTATGTTAAAATCTTAAAAGGAAAATTAATATTACCTTCTAAGATTCAATGAAATGCATATTAAAAAGGCATAATTTACTAATCAAAAAAATTAATTTGTGTTTAGAATTTATTTATTAATAATAAGTAAGTGTCAAAATATTTCTAAAACTTAAATGTGAGTCACATAACGTTTTTTGTAGTTTAATTTAAGTATAAATATCAAGACTGATATAGTAGTTTTAAAATATAAACCTGTGATACTACAAACACAACTAAGTCAAAGTTACATGCATAAATCGATAAGTTTACATTTCTCTTTTATAGAATTAAATAAATATGACTGATCTGCCCGCCCCTTTCCTGTACTGGTTTGGTAGCGCACAAAATCAAAGATGTTCAGCCTAAAAAACTAATGATGTTACATAGATATATATGCGAGCATCAGGTAGATAGGATAGAACACTGTCCTGTTACCAGACTTCCATTCTCTTTACTGTAGAACTTAATTTATTTTTACCCATTCTGTTGGTGTTAAAATTTAATTTTTTAATGTCTGGAAGCTTGATTTATTTATATTATTATGTATCACTCTTATTTCATGCTATGAAGTTGTACTATAGTACTATAATTTTATCATTCTGGCAAAAAGTATATATATCATTATCCTAAATAGATATGGTTTTCTTGGTATTATCACCTTATATACTGTTTACAGTATACATATATCATCACATGAGGGGTGTGTTATCTAATTTATTTTCTGGACTGACTGGTTTTGCACAACCTACAAATTTGGTACCTACATATAAATGACCATTCTACATAGTCTCTTCGAACTTTAATCTGTACACTGCTACTTGCTGCTATACTCAAAACATGGCCTTTTATTTCTATACCACATTTCTCTACTTCCTTACCCTCTACAGCTCTCCCAACTTCTGCCCGTTAAAACAGCAATCCTGGAAGGGATCCCTTCCACGTTAAACGACGGCTTTAGGAGCACCACAACATCCTATTTGCAATCCCTCTGCGATAGTCTGCTTCTCAACAGTTCACACTCGCCTTTGGGATCCGGTTGGTTTTTGGCTACCCTTAGATACCGAGTGTGAATTTGAGGTCATTCCAAGACCATAAAGACATCCTTTATCTCTACTTCTGATCATAGTGCACTGTCAGAACACACCTTCTTCGATATATATATATAAATATACTATATATATATATATAAATGGAGTCAAATCAATAAACTCCTGGCTGCCAACTAGGTAGCTATGTTATAGATCGAACACTCATCTCTTTCTTCTTGCCCATGGTAGGCCACCGAGACTCCCTTAGTAGGCCATTAATAAATAAATTAGCAATAAACAAATAAAATATTTGCTATCGCTGAGTAGGGTATTAAATTAATGATTTTAAAGCCATGGTTAATATGTGTTGGAGCTTAGGGACTATAATTATGGAGTCATCAAAGTTGTATTCAACAATTTTTCCAACCCTAGTTTCATAAAGAGAGATCATATTTTGAATGGAAGTTTTAACTTGGTAACTCACAAATGCAAAAAAAAAAAAAAATATAATTACAAAATTAATAATTTTATTTGAATCATTAATTAATTATTTGTAATTAAAAAATACATAGTTTCCTAACATATTAAATAAGGTATCAAATTAAAAGATCTCAGCATTATGACTATAGCACATATTATGTGTTGGAACTTTAATAGACTACAATTAAAATTAATGTAGTCTAAAAAATAGTTTTCACAGCCATAACAAACTCCTTAATTGTGTGATATATCCCACTTAAATTTTTTATTTTCTTTATTTCCTAATAAAAATTTGCCATGCTTAATTTTTTTTTTCATGTATGGTTCATACATATTTAACTTCTGTCTGTATCTATCTACTATCTATATCTGTATCTACTTCTATAAAAAATAAATAAAAGAACAGGTTTGTCTAAATTCGTTCTAAAAATGATATTTTACTATTAAGAATTTGACTTATGACACATTGAAGATAATGTGCTTAATTATACTGGATGTGGCTTCATTGACTATTGCAATGGTATAAATAAATAGAAATTAGCAATTCTAATATCCTGCCATTTTATATATTAGTTAAAACATTATGGACTTGAAAAAAAAAACATTTTTTATTATTTTATTATTCTGCCGGTTCTACCAAACTACACTAACTAAAACTCAGAACAAGATTTAATAGATAATCAGTAGATGACCCTTGATCAATCAAATAATTGCATGCATAGCCAACCAATAAAACATATCAATCCATGAATAATAATGTAATAAAAAAAAAGGCGATCATTTTATAATACTATATTTATTATACAGCTCTATACTACAAACTAACAACAATTTATTTAAAATATAATTATGAACTAAAGTTTTCATAAATAAATAAAACAGTTTTCTTCTTGATTGGAATAAAAATATTCCATATATACATAAATATTCCAATATTAATCATAATTCCATTAATATCTAGGGATCTTAAACTGTGGGGCACTAGATTCTTCAGGTCTCTTTCTCTTTTGGATAATATTTTTAATTTTATTCCATTCCCGATCCAGCTCCGCTCTCTCATTTTTCTCTTTGTTATGCTTTCTAGCACGTCTGCCGTCGGCCATTTTGACACCGTACTGGAACGCTGCCTTGGGCAGTGCTTCTTTGCTATTCATGTATTGCGAGTATTCCTCCTGTGTATCGAAATCCCACCTTCCGACAGGTCCTTTTCTGTTGCCTTGATCCATTTTGGTGTAATCAACTTCATCATCAGAATCTTCAATCGCATCCTCCATTTCATCCAGACCAGGATAACACTCAGCGTAACCTGTTGGCTCAGCCGCCAAACGAGACAATATCCCTGAATAACATAGAAATAGAAAATTACACTGTGTTGATCAAACATAATATTTTAATATAAACCAAAGAAAAATAATCCAATTTGGAATAAAGACTGATCCTGTTTTGTTTTCAACTGAAGCAACTAAAAACTAATTTTTAATTGAATTAAACGTTTTAGATATACCCCCTTAAAATTTATAATGATGATATGATGAGAGAAGATTTTTCATAATTTCAAAACTGACGCCAAGGCTCGGTCTATTATAATCGCGTGTGTTTCGACAAGCATATTGAATACTTGGAAAATGCTTCAACATCGTATGATATGATAAAATGTCTTGAGAACGTTTTTGAACGTAAAAGTGTACTGTCGAAACTTTATTTACGTCGAAAGGTAATCCAATTAAAGTGTGGTGAAAACACAGCACTTCAAGACCACTTCGTAAAATTCGATGAGATCATGGCTGAACTAGAGGCAGCTGATACAAAAATAGATGAGGATGATAAAGTTTGCCATTTACTTATGATGATGCCCCCAAAATACGACACGGTAATTACGGTATTGGAAACATCAGATAAAGAACTAACAATAGAGTTCGTCAAGACCAAACTTCTGGATGCTGAGTTGAAGATTAATAATACTAACGCTGTTTCATCTCCTTCGGAGGAGTTTTCGTTCGGTGCTAAAGTTAAACGGTGTTTCGGTTGTGGAAGTACGAATCATTTAAAAAATTCGTGTGCAAGAATTAAGAATAATGGAAGGTATATTTTCCCGCCAAGAGGGGGAAATTTCCCACCGAGAGAGAGAAGTTACCCGCCAAAAGGTGTTTATCAATCGAGATATGACGATGGCTATTTGGCTGAGACTGAAATGAATCACAAAGACGTAACATTTATAGCATTATCTACGGAGTTTGCTGAGGAAAAACCAAGTAGACATAGTTATGTTAATTTCATACTGGACAGTGGAGCGAGTCATAATTTATTTCGAGGTGATATATTGGATTTAATGTCAGAAGTGAAGTGTATTGAACCAGTTTCAATAAAAATTGCTGACGGCTCAAATATATTTGCTAAGAAAGAAGGTATCCTTGAAGTGTATTGCGATAAAACAGGCGTGAAGTTCAAAATAAACGGACTGATTGTGGACAACCTTCCGTATAACCTCTTATCAGTTAAGAAGATAAACAAAGCCGGTTACGATGTCGTATTTACAAACAATTTTGCAAAAAATTATGATGAAACCCGAACCAATAATTAGTGAAATGTATAACAATCATTTTGTGTTCCGATTTAAACTTAATACAAAAAGAAATGACTGTTTACTGTCCGAAAAATCCGATGACTTGTGGCATTTAAGACTTGGGCACTTAAATCGACGTGGACTACAACTTTTGAATCTACCATGCTCGGATAAAGTATGTGATTCGTGTCAAAAAGTTATATATATATATATAATTTCTTTATTGTGCTAAAATTACAATCTGCCTTGCTAGGCAATAAGTAATTAAGATATACGATCATTCATACCATATTTACATTTCATCATTCACTCGCTCATTCATTCAGGACATGATTGGAGAAACTGGCCATTGCCAGGACTCCCACTGTCACTTGATTATAGCAGGTCACGAGGCCACTGCCGTTTCAGTCTCCGAGGAGGATTATAGGGATGAGTGACGCAGTGCAGTGACTGTGCTACAGGATTAGGGTGGTTGGAAAGGCTACTGTGGAATTTCGTAAACTTGGAAGGGATGAGTTCTAGAATGTAGGGTATATTAAGGTCGTTATGAAGGGTTTTGTTGCTGACATAATAAGGGGCATTTACTATTGTTCTCAGGACTTTTGATTGAAAGGATTGGATACGCTTGATGTTCGACTTTTTTGCTGTCCCCCATAGCTCTATTCCGTATGTCCAGATTGGTTTAAGTATAACTTTGTAGATTAGCAGTTTATTTTCTATTGAGAGATGGGATGTCCTTTGAAGTGGTCTGTACAGTTGTCCAAAGCGTCTGTTTAGCTCCTGTCTTTTCAGTCTCGTATGTGGGTTCCAGGTCAGTCGTTTATCGAGATGGAAGCCTAAATACCGTACTGTCTCGGATACAGGGAGAGGAATAGAATTAAAATAAACTAGTGGACAAGACTTGCGACAAAGGGTGAAGGTAATGTGGGAACATTTTGCTTCATTAACTTTGATCCGCCATTGGTTGCACCAATAATCGATCTCGTCAAGGTGTTTTTGAAGGTTATGGGATGCTATGTCGGGGTCTGGGTTAGATGACAAGACTGCAGTGTCATCTGCAAATGTGGACAAGAAGGTATTGGGAGTAGAGGGGACATCAGCGGTGTATAGGTTGTAGAGGATGGGGCCCAGGACACTGCCCTGTGGAATTTATAGGATAGTAGTTTGAATATTCTAAACCACAGCGGACTTGGAAGAAGCGGTTTGAAAGGTAGGACTGTAGGATTAGGAAAAGGGTCTGTGGTAAATATCTTTTGAGCTTGTAGAGTAAACCTGCGTGCCAAACCCTGTCAAAAGCTTGAGCTATATCAAGAAAGGCAGCAGTGCAATACTGTTTGGTTTCAAGGGCTGAGGAGATGTGATCAACAACGCGAAGGCCTTGTTGAGCAGTGGAATGCCGTTGGCGGAAACCAAATTGGTGTGTAGGAAAAAGGTTTTTGGATTCAATAATTGGAAGTAGACGTTTTAGTAGAAGTTTCTCAAATATTTTTGAGAGGATAGGGAGTAGGCTAATTGGACGGTAAGACGAGGCGTCATTGGGTGGTTTACCGGGTTTGGCGAATAGGACAATAATGGAATGTTTCCAGAGGAGTGGGAAGTGCGTCGTTCGGATAATGCAATTATATATATAGGTTAGGAAGATTATGGCTTTAGGAGGAAGTTGTTTGAGAATTTGAGGAGTAAGGAGATCATATCCAGGGGATTTTCGGTAAGGTAAGTTTTTCAAAAGGTATTTGACCTCAGAGGGATTAACGGCTTTTGGTGGAAGAGAGAGAGGAATAGGTGAAGTGAGGAAATCTTCCACAGTTGTGCTGTGAGTATGGCTTTGATGAGAAAGGTTAGGTGTGAAAGTATGGGTAAGATGCAGAGCAAATTCCTCCGACCTATCCCCATCCGAAGCCGCCAGGACCCATCATCACGACGGAGCGGATGTGAAACAGGATGATACTTTAGGATTTTTTTAGTTACATTCCACAGGGAGTGTTATCCCTGGTATACAGAGAGGAGAGGTGGGAATTGAAAGAATTGGAACGAAAGGATGCCAATAGCTGCTTTACCAATCTGCAGCACTAATTTTACGAGCGGTGATCAGAAGGATGACGGGATCTTTGCCACACTGTTCTGGAGCGGCGTTTGGATAGGATTAGATCTTTGAGATGCTGAGGTAAACTATTATGATTATGAATTTTTGGGTGACGATGGGGTGACGATGCCTGCCAAGCCGACCTCTGGACCAGAGTAGTGAAAGAATGCACTGCATCGTCTAGGTCTTGGGATGTTTTCAGGGATAATTTGAGGTTTACGGACTCTGTAAGAAGCTGACGGAAGTGGTCCCAATCGACTGGGCCCCTAATAAATGAAGGAGGAGATAGTTTGTGAATTGGTTTTAGGGAAATGGTTAATAATAAAGGGCTATGATCGGAGGAGAGGTCATCGAGGCGCTCGAGTGAATAGTTTAGTGTTCCTAAACTATTGTAGAAGAAGAAGTCTAGGAGATCAGGATTTCGGTTGGGATCTGATGGCCAATAGGTGGCTGTGTCAGGAGAGATCGTGGAGCAATGTTTCCGTGTGAGTGCAGACAGCAAAGCACGTCCGCGTGTATTCGTGGATCTTGACCCCCCAGTGTTGGTGCTTTGCATTAAAGTCCCCACCCACAAGGAAACAATGTCCTATGGAGTCTAGAAAGGAGATGAATTGGGAATCGGAAATGGATTTATTGGGAGGCAGTACACTGATGCTAGAGTAAGGGGGGAAGGGAAGGTGCTGATTGACACTGCAGTGGACTGAAGGAAATCATGTGCTACCAAAGGAACTATGTGATGAGAAATGGAATTATGAACAATGACAGCGGTACCTGCATGAGCTCTTCCATCTGGGTGATCAGTTCGGTAAGTATGGTACTGTCGAATCGTAAATGGTCGTTTGCTAGTAAGTCTTGTTTCAGTAATGAGAGCTACGTCGATGTTCTTGTCGTGGAGTAGTGCTGTCAGTTCGTTAGTGTGGGTGCGAACACCATTCGCATTCCAAAAGAGAATGGATAAGGAGTCGGAAGGATCCACTTATGGATTTTGTTTAACGGGGATAAGGTAGGAGACCAGATTTGTAAGTAGGGAAATGAGAGGAGTAATTAGGGTTCTGAACTCTGTAAGAAATGAGGTTAAAAGGCTAGTGAGATCCGAAGAACTTGAAGGTGGAGGAATGTACGAGATGTGTGGCTGAGGATGGGATAGAGTTTGTGGGTTGACAGGATGAACGGAATGCTGGGAAAGGTGATCTTGTGTACAGGGGGTGGGTGGTGCCTGTGACTGCTCTCTGTTGCGAACGGCATCGGCGAAAGAGACAGTAGGCCTCAAGTTTCTGGCTGGGCCGCTTCTTGCTGCAAGTTTTTCCACTTCTGGCTGACGGCGTTGTTCGGTCCTCGACTTCAGCGTTCTGTAAGCCTCGCAGCCCTTGTAGTTGGCCGGATGGCCTTGCTTGCAAAGTACGCATACCGCAGGCGATTTTAGGGGCTTTTTGCACAATTCGCTTTTGTGCTGCCCACTACACTTTACACATCTGGGAGGGTGGTGGCAGTAAGATTTCGTGTGCCCATATGCCTGACAATTATGGCACTGGACGATGTCTCGTTTGGGGAACGGTTTTTCAACCTGTACCCTTGTATAGTACAGGTGTGTTAGTTCAGAAATCTTCTCTACTCCAGGTGTTCGCTCGAGATCAACGAAGAACAGTGGTAACGCCGTTTTTATTGATCCCTCTTGTTGTTTATCCTCTCGTAACACGTTCGTTATTTGGCGAACTTTGAATCCAAGAGCCAAGAGTTCATCTTCTATTTCGTCAGCTGGTGTGGTCGGGTGCAAGTTTCTAATTACTACTCGGAGCGAGCGTTCTTGTTTCAGCTGATAGGTGTGAAAGTCAGCATTGGTTTCGTCCAAATATTTGATAATTGCCCGATAAGTATCGGGAGTGTCCGGAGATATTTTCGTGTCCCGAGAGCGATTTAGGCACGTATGTTTTCCGGTACCAACAATTTTGCTCATTTGTGAGCATAGTAATTTAAAGTTGCTAATGTTGCGTACAAATATAGGAGGCGGCTGGGGCTGTGTTGGAGTTTTGTTGACTTCCATTTCTTCTGCTGGGATATTTTTCAACGCCTCAAAGGTGTTTGGCGTGAAGAAAGGTGACTCTATGGCGGGATCATTATTGGATGTGCTGGCCTGTGGAGGTATCTCTTCCATGGAACTAGCCGCAGAAGAGGTTATTTGTACATTCCTGGTTGATCGTCTTGGTTTACGCTTTACAGGCGACGTTGTCGGGGTTGGACCTAGTGATCTCGATCTTTTTTTTTTATTTTGAGAAATCACTTGTTGATAAAATTTCATTTTATCATAACAACGGTTTTTAGTTTGTAAGGAAAAAAGTACGTAGCGCCGGTGGGAATCAAGCTCACAACCTCCAGTGGCGAGTCACGGGTCTTGGCTCTGAGCCACTGGCTCAGAAACAATTGCACGACGTTAGTGAACGATCCGAATGGTGCTAATGTCTAATGGCAAAATGGCCGACCTCTCCTCCGATTTCACTTCACTTTTGTTCTGCACAAATGTAATAAGCTATTCACTTACGTGTTGAGTGCTTCCTCGTGACCAGCTCACGTAAGTTGCCTGGTAGAACAAATTTTTTTGATGTACTGTGGCCTAAAAACGGTAGAATAAAGTGTTTGAAGGACGAGCGAAGTTGAGAGGTGTTTCAGGATGTAGCGCATGCGCAAAAACTCGTCAAAAAGTTAAGGCGGAAAGACAGCCTTTTAATAGAAAAGAATACCCACGATCTACACGAATAGGCGAACACAGACGTTTGGGGACCTGTCAATGAAAGAACAATGGATGGCGAAAGGTATTATTTGACAATATTAGATGATTTCTCTCATTTTACAACCATTTATTTACTTGAAGAAAAATTAGAGGATTTTAATAGAATGATGAAGAATAAAGGAGTCAATGTATCAAGAATCCGTTCTGATAGGGGTGGAGAGTTCCGATCAAACAAAGTTAAGGAGTTTTGCAGATTTAATGGTGTTGTACATGAATTTACAGCTGGGTATACACCTCAACAGTGTGGAGCTGCGGAGAGGTTGAATTTGACACTTCTTAATAAGGTGAGAACGAATTGATAGTAATTTGCCAAAGTATCTATGGGGGGAGGCGGTTCGCACCGCAGCATATCAACTTAACCGATCTCCTTCAGTCGCACTGAATGGCCGGACACCTGCTTAAATGTTTTATGGAAAAAACGATTTGTCGAAGCTACGGGGTTTTTGGATGTAAAGTCTGGTACCTTCTACTGCCAAAGGGAAGCAAACTTGAACCTAGAGGTCGGGATGGACGAATGGTTGGTTATTCTGGTGCTGGATATCGTATTTGGGACCCAGAGAAGGGTAAGATAATTATTTCTCGTGATGTGAAGTTTGACGAGACACAGATTAACTATTTGGAGAATAATTCTCGGACACCTGCATATGTTACATCTAATGAAGAAGACAACAAAGAGGAAAATGAAAGGGAAGACACAGAGAAGAAAGTACTCTCAGACAGTGAAGAAGAGTTCTACGGATTTGAGGAAGAAAACCGTGATAGAAAGAAAATTAGACCGGAAAGGCAAAGAAAAATTCCTTCATACCTTAAAGACTTTCATCTGCATACAGCCTTTTGTCTTTTAACTGAGGATGATCCACAAATTTATGCGGAGGCAGTAAAAAGGGGTTGGACGGATGCTATAAAGAAAGAGTTGACTGCACATGAGTATTTCAAAACTTGGACACCTGCTGAAAACATCCCATCCACTTCAAAACCTATTGAGACAAAGTGGGTATTTACAACCAAAAAAGATGGTACTTTACAAACATAGCAGACATTTTTACTAAAGCGCTCAATTGTAATAAATTTTCATTTTTTAGATCTCAGCTTTGTTTAAATTAATTTTTTGTTGTTTGCTATTACTCTTGTTTTATTTTAATTAATTGCTACAATTTCAAGTGATTTGTTGTTTGTGTTTTATATATAAACTTGAAATTGAGAGGGGGTATGAGAGTACTTTGTATATATATTATCATTGGAATACAGTTGGCATTGGCGACACTGGTGGTGTGTGAGAGGTTCTCTCTGAGATGTTCAGGTTCAGGTTCACTGTGCACAATAAACAGGGTTACAGTAAAGTGTATTATTTGTTTGCCTATGAGACTACTATTTATTCTAAGACACACAGTCCCAACAATTGTCCCTAATAGCACATCTAAACTTTTTAATAAAGAGTGAAAAAACTACTGGACTCAATAGGCAATACTTTTTAAAGCTTGTGAACTTATTAAATTAATCGCAGATTTCACTGTTGAGCCAGTGGATAGAGTGTTTTCATACATGTTCTTCAAGAAATCAATAAAATTGGTAATTACTAGAAACATTCAAATAATTAAATTTGTAAAAGAGCTGTTCACTAAACCAAATAGAATGAGGATATAGCCACAAGTAAAACATACCCTGAAACCAACTTGATTTTCAAATAAAATATTTTGTTAGTTGATCTACCCAAAAAGCCTGTTTAGAGTAATTTCATTTAGCAAAATTAAGTGATATAGGTTTCCAGCGTCATTCCCCTGCAGTAACTGGTTACATTTGGTGCTCTTTTTAAAACTATTCACTTCTCAAAACTTTTCTGTATCCCATGTTGTAATGTTTCTGGTTTTGTTACAAATATAATTTTTTTTTACTTTCTTATTATAAAAGGATTCACTGAGAATAACAGTTCATTTAATAATTACCAAGTTAAAATTGTTTCAGGCTTCAATGTGATTCTATTATATAAGGTTATTTATAATTTGTCAGAGATTTTATGCTTAAAATAATAATTACCAAATAAAAATAAAAACATGAATATTCTTTGCTGTTAGGTGATAATTTGTCTTGCCTTCCATCCCTCGCCTAGCACGTCACTCTACGACTCACAACTCAACTCATGACTGTTGGCCAACTTAACTCACAACAACTAAGACTTAAGACAACTAAGCTCTAAAGAAGTAGGCCCCTCTCCTCCTTTTAACACTGGTTTACAGACAGTCTATTCCTCCTGCAGGAAAGGAGTTTCCCAATGTGTCAAAGAAAATCATAGGGTCCACCTGTATTTATTACCAAGGGTCAATGGATTTTCCTGTTTTTTTCTTTATTTTCATATTCTAGGCTGGTCTTTCTGGTTCCTTGCTTCCAAGCCCGTTCGTTTTAAAATAAAAATTAATTTTACCATAAAAATATCATTACAATATATTATTAAAAACATCTACCAATTTATCCAGGAACTCAAAAAACTATAGTCTGTACCAGCTGTTTTATCATTATTTGTCTTACTTAGCACTGTTCTAACCTCAGTTTTATCCAGCCTACTATCCTTAATTAGGTTCTTAGCATGATGGGTTGAGTTTGCTATTGGAATTTTCTGCCAAATTTAAGTCCTCAACAATCTCAGATTAGTAATCCTAGTTTTTTTTAAATACAATTAAACTACTTACTCTTTGTAAGCTGTGGTCTGTGACTTAGCCGCTCATGAGCATAGCCCCAAAATAATTAAGATATTATTATTATTTAAATAAATATAAACTCAGCAGCCACACTAATATCAGAAAAAGAAAGAGCCTGGAGCACGTTTTTTTTAACAAATGTTTTATATAAATGCTTTAAGTTGATGTATATCACTGGAATGAATCGAAAAAACCGTAGAAAGGGGACTTATCCTGATTTAGTCTCTCCAAGATGCCTGGTCCTTCAATCAAAGGAAGTGACGTTCCCAACGTTTCACCGACTACCAGAGCTCTAGAGTGTTGACCCTCTTACTCTTATGATACTATTGAAGGTGACAGTGATTTGAGGGGATGTCATCAATTCCTCAACGTTTCAACCAGGATGAGTTAAAAGACCTCACCTGAGATCTCAACCTGTCAGAAAGAAGCTTCTGAATTACTGGCTTCCAGGTTGAATGACGAAAATTTCTTGGGTGACGAAAAGATTCTGCTACCCTTATTCTCTTAAAAAGACAATCTTGTATTTTGTAACGATATTAGAGGACTCCAGGAAGAAATGGGACTTCCTGACTATTTTCCAGATGATTGGCGCCTATTTATTGACGGCTCAAAGCAAAGTTTGAAATGTGTCCTACTACTCAATGGGAATCAATATGGTTCGATACCAATCGCTCTCAACAAAAATGAAAGAAGAATATAACACCATAAATGTGGTCTTAGCGAAGATAAAGTATTATGAACATCAGTGGGTTGTCGACTTTCTCCTTGGACAGCAAAGTGGCCACACCAAATATCCTTGCTTCTTGGGATAGCAGAGATAGAACACACCACTGGGTTAGAAAAGTGTCGCCTAAGAGACAATACATGGACGTTGGGCGGGTGGGAAATAATCTAATTAACGACCCCTCAGTTGAATGAGAGAAATCATTTTTCTTCCACTGCAAATAAAGCTTGGCCTTGTAAAGCAGTTGCCTTAATAAAAACTAATCATGCTTTGCATATACTGAGGAAAAATGCTTCAGTTGAGTACAGAAAAAAATAAAGCAGGCTGTCGGGTCGTCACGAGGGGGGTGCCTTGTTACCCTAGCCCTGGTGACAAGTAAGGGTTGTTTGAGTTTATAACCTAGACAATCGTTTCATGACGGCGATACTATCTGACTCCATTTTTTGATAAGTATGTGCCCGACAATGCACTATGTTCATGAGAAGAGGTACAGGGTAGGTTTATAGGTAGTTTATGTGGTCTTGGAATGACCACGAATCCACACTCGGTCTCTAAGGGTAGGCGAAAACCGTCCGGATCCCAAAGGTGAGTGTGAACCGGAGAAAGGCAGACTGGATTGCCGCGGGAGTGGCTGCTAGGAAAATTTGCAGGGCCACGACAACCGTCGCCCGCAAGGGAGAGACCTCTCCCAAAGAGATGCCAGTTTTAGCGAGACGAAGGCAGAGATTCCCACTAGGAAGGTGTGGGGTCTGACGACGCCGGGCTAAAACATAGCTAGGTTAGGCTAGAGAGATGCAGAGGTAGTTGAATGAGAAGTCCCTGGTTTTAAGTAGAGCAGCAGGCGCCAGTGCAGAGAGAGAGGAGAGAGTAGTGTTCCAAGTGGTGGTCCGATTTGCAATTAAATCCTTTTTTATTCTTTCAAAACCTCTTTATTGAAACTTTTACCATTTATAAAGAAGGACATTCTAAACAGTTTCTAACTGTTTACAGTTCGATATCTCCACTAGTTTAATAATTATCCTCTAAAAACCGTCGTTACCCCTTCATTTTGAGAAGGATACTAAACCCGTAATACACACTATCTTTAAACCGCGATATCTGCTAAAGTATTGGAGATATTTAAAAACGAATGCCACCATTGGATTCAGGATGAAAAACTGCATTAGGGACGTCAATATAAAAGAAATCTATTTTGTTCAAATGTTTAACAAAATTTCTCTCTCTCTCCTGTTTATATAGAGAGGAACAGACTGCTCCTATATATAGAGTTTAGTTTCCTTCATATAGCATCCAAGTTTCATCCAAATCAAAGAACATTTTTTTTTAGGTAAAAAAAAATATTGGACTTTGATTTTTTTTCAAAAAATCTATGTTCTTTTTTTTGCTGAAACTTTCACCATTTATAAAGAAGGACATTCTAAACAGTTTCTAACTAACGTAGTAGCCGATATTTTATCAAGACAGCATGAACATTGAGCATGAACACACAGCAGGAACCTGTCAATCATGTAGATAGCGATATGGAACTTGAAGGGTTAGACTTAATATCAGTCGAAGATGGTCCAGAATATGATGCACTTATCCAAGAATTAGAACTTTTAAATCCAACTACTTCAAATAAAACGAATTTAGATGATGTAACACCTATGGAGGCAGAGGTATCTACTAATGCAGCCACTGTGCATTCTCAACATTCATCTAACAATCAAATATGGATAGTAGATCAAGATAAATACATCAATATAGAAAAATTCCAAATAATTATAAAGAAAGGAAATAAAGAAATAAATTATACGAGACCGTTCGACAAGCATAGATACGAACTATATGTCAATGACAAAGAAGACATTAAATCATTGTTCGAACAAATGTTACACCCAAAGCGCACATATGGAATTTATTGTGAACCTAATATAACATTATTAAAAGAATTTTAAGATAAAATGTTCCTTGAAATATCAACCATTGTTACAGAAAATTACCCAACGATAAAAATGAAACTTTATAACCGGATTGTAGCCGACATATTAAATAAGGAAGAACAACTGCAAACTATAGCATCTTATCATATGGGAAAAACCTCACATAGAGGGATGTTGGAAACATACAACAAACTTAGACGTGAATATTATTTCCCGCTTATGAAGGAAAACATTAATGATTATATTAATTAATGTATAATATGTAAAAAAACCAAATATGAAAGGAAACCTATTAAAGCTAAATATCTACAAACACCCACACCAACAAAACCACTTGAAGAACCTTATCAATCAAAGAACCTCATGATTGATACCTTACATTTTGAGTCAAAATATATTATAACCACAATTGATAGTTTCTCAAAGAGACTATTTGCCAGAATAATACCTAATGTTACAGGGATAAAAATATGTGAAGTACTAAAAGAATATTAGAGCAATACCCAGCGCCAAAAGTTATAAAGATGGACCAAGGAAGAGAATTCAAAAATCAGTTAGTGACTAACTTCTTAGAAACAAATGACATCATACCCTACTATACAACTGCAGGGAATCCCAACTCCTTAGGTTTACTCAACCGACTGAATAATACTTTAATTGAAATATTAAGAACACTAAAAAATAGTAATTTAACTAATTCAACAATTGAAAATCGAATTAGGCTTGCTGTAATAGCATATAATAATACAGTAAACAACTTATTAAAACTTACTCCTGATGAAATAACATTCGGAATCATACGGCAAACTGATAATGAAAAAACAACTAGCATCAAAGAACAATTTGTACAGCAATATCACAATGAGAGAAGAATACTTCATGACATTGTCAAAACACGAATAGACAATGAAAAAGAACAAAGGACAACACGTCTTAATAAAAATCGAGAGGAACCTCCTGATATTTTTGAAGAACAAATATTATTAAAAACAGCAACACATAGAAAACATGATAATATTTATAAACCTTATGTACAATACAAGGATAGAAATTTAATAAAAACTGCACATATAAATAGCATGAAACGGCCCAGGAAAAGATACTCAAAAAGACCATTAGGTGTTTCAGACAATAATGAAGACTCGAACAATTCTTCTGACTGATTTCTCTGAATAACGTACAACTTATTGAAAATACTTCAAAACATACCAACTTATATAACAAACTAAATGACTCAACGCTAAGACATACACAAAAAATGTTACATTAACTCCAAGAAAATCAGAAATATTATGGCTTATGAGCAAAATACATTGTATTACACATGAGGAAATACTCCATTTTTTTGTATACCTGCCACTAGCAGAACCAAATGTAAGAACCTCTTTGCTCATACCAATTCCTGTAAATAAAACTAATCTTTATTATTCTATTAATATAAAAAAAAACACTAGTACTAAGAAAAAAAAATGATAATCTTTATAAGATTAATTGTAACTATCTTATGTGTTTAAGCCACACGGAGAATCGGGCGGAAGGGTAAACATCACCTCACTGTTTATAATATAGGAAAACACGAGCATCGACTTAGGTACGGCCTATAGCAACTTAACCAGCCGTCCTGTAATTTCTTTGATCGTATCGAGTAAAACATTCATCAACTAAATGTGGGTTTTCGGATAGTGTATGGGGGCGAGACTTAATTAGACTATAATATAACTTGTCTAATGTGAGTAAATATTTAAACATTCCAAAATAAACTTAACCGTATAATTTTAGGGAAATGTTAGAGTATAGAAAAAATATTACGTTTATTACTGATTGCTTATTGCTTAATATATGTATTTATTATGGCTGAAAACAAAATTTGATTGGAAGTTTTAATGACTCTTTGTTGGTATATACCATTAAAGATAGCACAAATATATCATTAATCAAGACTTTTAATTACCTTTTTTTTATTAAGAACGAATTGATTACGAAATGAAACTTTATTATTTTCAATAGATCTGTTTTCTTTTTTTTGCTCCTTGTTTTATTTGGGACATCAAGTTAAGATAATCTGACCAATATTGGTTTAAGCCCGAATAAAAGGTCTATTTATTTTATTATTTTTTATTTTAATCCGAATTATTCGTGATTGAACCGAAATTATCGATTTTTTAGTTAACGCCTTTCCAGTTATGAGGAATAAGTTTAATTTTATTTTGTTTTTTATGTGTTAATTATAAGAATAAATAATTAGAAAAAATTCAGCGGAATAGTGAATTGAATTTCTACCTGAAGATGTTCGAGGTATTCCCGTCGAATTGTATCAGTTCCGGCGAACTTCGGTCAGAGAAACGACAACAAGGTTGGCTCGACCGGTAAGCCCCACCACTGGGGCAGTCTGGATCAAGTTTGGCGAGGGAACGGTGAGTTACGAAGTATTGCGCCAATGACATCGCTATTGTCTCCGCCTGTTTTTTCATTACTCAGGCCTCTCACCTCCTCATCTGAAGGGCATACACCTAGACCTCCCGCATTCTCAGTTATTCGTAGATGAAGATTGGAGCACCCCCACCACTGCATACGGGATACTCAATAGGTCAAAATTACAGGACTCATCGGTTCGCCGCCCCGAGGTTTTCCCCGCTCTCGTCAGCCACGTTGACCGTGACTCTCCCCAGGAAGGTAACCTTCGTGAACATAGACTATTCCAACATCATTTTTTTTTTAACTCGTTATTTCCAACGTTTTATTTGAGATAAATCAAACAAACCAGTTATTTGTAACAGCTTAAGTTAGAATAGTTTATTCTAGTTTCTTCCAAATTTACGAAAGTCAACTTTTCTTTTCTTTTTTTTAATAAATAATATTTCATTTAAATTTGTTTTAATATGTTTAGTTGTTATTTGATTGATTGCCAATAAAGTTAGGACGAACCTGTTTGAAAATTTGGTTGATTTTCTTTTGGCAAACATACATGTTATCATATACTGGAAAGGTGGTGGGTCATCTTTCTATTCATCTTTACGATAATTTTTAAACAATTTATTAATTCAATAAATTTTATATAATTACTTTAAGGTAAATTTTCATTTACTTTCTTTAATGTGCTTAGTTTTTTTTTGTTTTTTTTTATTGGAATTTTTCAGGTGCCCTTGTCGGATTTATTACACGCTATTTTTCCCAAACATTTGTGGGATAACCCATTCCAAGCATTTGGTGTTTTCCCTTACCATCCTCTCCTCTCTTTGCTCGTTCGCAACTACTCACCTTTGGTGGGACCGGCATTCCTTAGGGGAAGAGATTTGCCTTTCAATCACGAAAAGCCCCTCCCCCCGCAACACTTATGAATAACTATTATTTTACTAGCCCTACTTTACTGCTTAATGAGAGTATAAACAAAATATTTTATTATTAGATTCTACAGTTCAATGTAATTATACTCAACATAAGCTATCCAATATTAATTATATTGACGATATAAATTCATATATTATTACTAACAATCGTAAGTTAGACAATTGCAACAAACATAATACTATTTACCTACCTCTTATACCCCTTGTAAATATGTCTAATAACTAATGTTTTTCAGAACTTTCTAAGAAACCCATGCATAGTGTAGACTCTGAATATAAAACAATGTACCAACAACCTTATAAAATAATAATTCCAAATTAATAGATCCTAATGTAACTCAAGTAGAATTAATATCTTTAATAACCAATGAAAATAATTATATGTATTCTATATTATCATTATTATGGTAATCATTGTGACAATCTTATTTTTTATATGTCACAAATATTGTAAAGGCTGCTGTTCAAAAACTATCCCAATAGATATCCCCAGAGTTGTTTACCAAGCTCCTCCACCAACATCCATCAAAGCCTATTACCTGCCCAGGAGTTCAGGACCTAAAAAAGGGAAGAGTTATATAATATTCGTTTTTAGCTGAAATGTGTACTTCAGTTGAGACATATGGTCTACCCTTTCCCCTTTCTTTGTTCTTTTACAACCCGCCTAGCCCTAAACCACCTGCATCCAGCAACCCACATCCAAAACCCCACACTTGTCCTTTAGCCTTAGGCAAGGAATGTTCTAGTGCTGTAATTCATTAATATTTGTATATATACCAGTGTTTTGATTGTTATTAAATTCAAGTTTTTTAAAATACTATCCTCGAACAAGATTATTTAACTGTCGAAGTTGAAGTCCTCCCGATTCTCGACTTGTGTCCCGCTCATGTCTGTTGACACTCGAGATGAACATTCTTCAATTTTCTCACTTAGCACCCAATGCTCGTTGCGCTCAAGTTGTGCCATAAATGAAGATCAACAAGACGACGTGCTTCATCTCTAATTCCTAATCTACGGATATTTAAGTCTCAACTGGCTATGGTGAACTCAACCCGAAGGTACCGATCAACGATTTTCTCTCTCTCTCTCTCTCATTTGTGAACTAACAAGCGATTATCATTTGTTTTATTTTATTATTAATGAATTATTATTAATTTTAGTATTAAGTTTAGTGAATAAAGATTTATTTTGTTTTACTTTAATATTTGTTTTTATTCAGTTTCTCCATTTACATTTAAAATTGACTTAGTGTAACAATTTCTTTCTGGCATATAGGTGGTAATATCAATTGGAAGTCTGGCCAATATTTTGATAGCAAGAAAGGTAACTTATTTTTCAACTGTGATGGTGAGTTCGTAATTTCTATGAATGATCGGTTTTTACTTCAGCTCATCTTCGGCGATTTCTTCCTTATTCATTACTTTCGTTTGCGACCATATTTTCCTTGTTCCTTTTCTGTCTTTTATTTCCACAATTCGCATTTTGTTGGGGCTGCTGCTGGACGTCTTCAAACTTGCAAACATATTGAATCCGGCGAAAAGTTTGGAGAATCGAGGAGTTCAAGGTCAAATAGCTAACTTTGCTCCGCGTTCTCAACATTTGGTCCTCCGGGCCGGATCTTGCTCGTTTTAAGTTCCAGAAAGAGGTGTTTCCTTGGTAAAATGGCTGAATTAACGCCAGAACAACGAGTAGTAGTAATAAAACATAAAATTACAACACTTTACACGGATATCTCAACGATGGCCCAGGAAGCCAAAGAAGTCGAGAAGGACAGGACTAAATTTGATGCATTTAGAGGAAGATACAAAATGCTGGATTCCTTGTTTAAGGATGTTATCGCTGCATGAGATCAGCTTTATGAATTGCTGCTCTCGCAGGGAAAGGAGGGAACCTTTCCATATGAGGACAAATATTTGGCCAAGATAAAAGTTCATGTCAGTGTCTGTCACTCTGTTTTTGAGACGATCATGAATCCTGTACCCTCTGTGACGCAAAACCCACTAACCCAAACTTTCAGGCTGAACGAAACTTCAATTCTGGATGGCTCTGCAAGTTCGTTTAATAGTTCCAGATTACCTAAAATTAAAATCCCATCGTTCAATGGGAATATGTTAAAATGGCTTCAGTTTCGTTATTTATTTGTTTCGTTAATACATGACGAAGGGGGTATTAGTGCGGTAGAGAAATTCCAACATCTCATTGCCAGACTTGCCGGAGAGCCGCTGCAGATAGTTTCAGCATTTTCGATTTCTGAATTGAACTATAGCGAAGCATGGAATGCCTTGAAAAGGCGTTACGATAATAAAAGAGTCCTTGGTGCAGCTTATATGCAGAAAATAAGACAGTTTAAATCATCAAATGCACAAGGTGGTGCACTAACTCATTTTCGATCCTTTTTAAAGAATGTTGCAGAGAACTTTTCTGCTATAAAGGCTCTTGGCATACCCAATGAAGCTGATTTCCTCAAACTTCACATTGCACTGGAGGCGTTGCACCCAGAAACAAGGCAGCTTTATGAGGAGAAGCAACAAGGACAAGAATTCCCCGCTTATGAATCTCTTGTTAGCTTTATTCACCAAAGATGTCAAGTTCTAGAGCTTGCTGACTCAGTCTCGCCTAAGCCCTCTTCTGATAGGTTCGCACCGAACACAATGCGACGGGGCAAGGTTCTTGCCACTTTTGAACCAAAATCTGCAGATAAATCGCATTCACACGAGCAAGGAAATTTAGACCAATGTCCACATTGTAAAGGAGCCCATCCGTTATTTAGATGTTTTTCGTTTAGACGATTGCCAGCGTCAGAGAAATATGAATTAGCCAAGAAGAATCAGCTTTGTTATAACTGTCTTCGTAAGGGCCATACTTCTAATCGATGTAGCTCTGACAAATCGTGTTCGACATGTCAAAAAAGGCACCATTCCGCTCTCCATAGCGCGTTCAACGATGCCAACCCCGTGACAGATGGGCAAGCTTTGAGGACCTCTTATGCGTCCCAGCAAGTGACGGCAGCGCCCACTACAAGTAAGGCATCTCCTGCTGATGGCCTAGTTGGAACTACAGCTGGAAGACGAACTGTTCTATTGGGTACCGCTATCGCCAACATCCGGGACTGTAGTGGTATCAAGCGGGAGATTAGAATAGTGATTGATTCTGGTTCGCAATTTTCAGTTATTACCACAGAATGTGCAAAAAGACTTGGGTTTCAGCCTTTGCCGGGAAAAACCCTTTTGTCGGGTATTGGTCTGGTCCAATTGTCAGCAACGAGAGGGATGGTTAATTGTCAACTCAGCCCATTGCAAAACGAGGGTGTAACACTTGAGACCAAGGCATTGGTTATTATTGGTTGGCCAGTCATCACCTCTAGCTTACCGACCATATCACTGAACCCTTCGCTACGAAACTGTTTTCAGAATATTCAATTAGCAGATCCTGAAGTTTGGGAGTCTAGACCCATTGATTTTCTGCTAGGATCTGACTTGTTTCTTCACATACTCGTGATGGACGAACCCGCATCTAGAATTACCAACAATATTGGTGCTCTTCCGACAATATTTGGACATGTAGTCATGGGAACGCCTCCTGTTATTTCAAATCGAGAGAAAGGGTCTTGCCTGTCTATTACTGAATTTCAATGTTCTAATCAAATTTTGAGAGACTCCTGGGAGATCTAGGAAGCATTCGTTCCAGATTGCCAGCACCCAGACGAGGTTAAATGCGAGGAGCATTTTAAAACAAACCACCTAAGATTACCTTCAGGGCGGTATGTGGTCGCATTACCGCTACGCAACCCAGATAAAACATTTCCGAATGCTGATAGCCAGGTGTCAAGAAGATTTTTCGGCCTGGAGTCTAAATTTTCTCGAAACAGTCTGTTCCTCTCTATATAAACAGGAGAGAGAGAAATTTTGTTGAAAATTTTGAAAAAAATAGATTTCTTTTATATTGACGTTCTGAATGCAGTTTTTCATCCTGAATCCAATGGTGGTATTAGTTTTTAAATATCTCCAATACTTTAGGAGATATCGCGGTTTAAAGATAGTGTGTATTGCGGGTTTAGTACCCTTCCCGAAATGAAGGGGCAACGACGGTTTTTGGAGGATAATTATTAACTAGTGGAGATATCGAACTGTAAACAGTCAGAAACTGTTTAGGATGTCCTTCTTTAAAAATGGTGAAAGTTTCAGAAAAAAAAGAACATTGATTTTTTGAAAAGTCACACCTCTCAGGATTGCTTCCATTATTGATGGCTTTAATTGTTGTTGTCTAATAACTTTTTTAGGGGACTATAACTTTTAACACTTACTAATTATTTGTTCCTAAATAGACCTTTTTTCTTGGTATTATCACCTTATATACCGTTTATAGCATACATCACACATGAGGGGTGTGTTATCTAATTTATTTTCTGTACTGATTGCGAACCTGATTGGTTCGCACAAACAACAAAATTGGTACCGACATATAACATATAAATAAATTAATTAGCAATAAACAAATAAAATATTTGCTATCGCTGAGTAGGGTATTAAATTAATGATTTTAAAGCCATGATTAATATGTGTTGGAGCTTAGGGACTATAATTATGGAGTCATCAAAGTTGTATTCATCAATTTTTCCAACCCTAGTTTCATAAAGAGAGATCATATTTTGAATGGAAGTGTTAACTTGGTAACTCAGAAATGCAAAAAAAAAAAAAATAGAATTAAAAAATTAATAATTTTATTTGAATCATTAATTAATTATTTGTAATTAAAAAATACATAGTTTCCTAACATATTAACTAAGGTATCAAATTAAAAGATCTCAGCATTATGACTATAGCACATATTATGTGTTGGAACTTTAATGGACTACAATTAAAATTAATGTAGTCAAAAAAATAGTTTTCACAGTCATAACAAGCTCCTTAGTTGTTTGATGTATCTCACTTAAATTTTTTGTTTTCTTTATTTCCTAATAAAAATTTGCCGTGCTTAATTTTTTTATTTCATGTGTGGTTCATACATATTTAACTTCTATTTGTCTATGTGTATCTACTATCTATATAAGTATCTACTTCTATCAACAAATAAAAGAACAACAGGTTTGTCTAAATTCGTTCTAAAAATGATATTTTACTATTAAGAATTTAACTTATGACACATTTAAGATAATGTGCTTAATTATTCTGGATGTGACTTCATTGACTATTGCAATGGTATAAATAAATAGAAATTAGCAATTCTCAATCCTGCCATTTAGTATATTAGTTACAACATTAAAATAACATTATGCATTTCAATCCATGAATAATAATGTAATAAAAAAAAAGGCCATCATTTTATAATACTATATTTATTATACAGCTCTATACTACAAACTAACAACAATTTATTTAAAATATAATTATGAACTAAAGTTTTCATAAATAAATAAAACAGTTTTATTCTTGATTGGAATATTTTATTTATCATAATTCCATTAATATCTAGGGATCTTAAACTGTGGGGCACTAGATTCTTCAGGTCCCTTTCTCTTTTGGATAATATTTTGAATTTTATTCCATTCCCGATCCAGCTCCGCTCTCTCATTTTTCTCTTTGTTATGCTTTCTAGTACGTCTTCCGTCAGCCATTTTGACACCGTACTGGAACGCTGCCTTGGGCAGTGCTTCTTTGCTATTCATGTATTGCGAGTATTCCTCCTGTGTATCGAAATCCCACCTTCCGACAGGTCCTTTTTTGTTGCCTTGATCCATCTTGGTGTAATCAACTTCATCATCAGAATCTTCAATCGCATCCTGCATTTCATCCAGACCAGGATAACACTCAGCGTAACCTGTTGGCTCAGCCGCCAAACGAGACAATATCCCTGAATAACATAGAAATAGAAAATTACACTGTGTTGATCAAACATAATATTTTAATATAAACCCAAGAAAAATAATCCAATTTGGAAAATGTCATCAACTCTGGTTGATAAAGACTGATCCTGTTTTGTTTTCAACTGAAGGAACTAAAAACTAATTTTTAATTGAATTAAACGTTTTAGATATACTCCCTTAAAATTTATAATGATGATATGATGAGAGAAGATTTTTCATAATTTCAAAACTAAAAGCAAATTAAAACGATACATATCTAGTCCGATAGGCTAAGGCCTGAGATGTCCCGTGGACCATTTGACAATTATTTGCACACACTGAGTGCAGGTGAGGGGGTTTATGGGCTGGAGTGAATTTACATAGGAGTATCAATTGAGGACTGGGAAAGTGGTTCAATTTGAAAGTTAAAAAACTGTTTCAATTAATATTGGACAACAATTATCATGAACAACAAAAGTGAGTTTTTTTGATAAAAACAATCATTACTTCTTCAAAATAACATCTGTCGGGTCATCACAAGGGGGTGGCCTAGTTACCCTAGCTATGGTGACTAAGTGAGGGTTGATTAGGCTATGACCTGGACAATTGTTTCATGACAGGTCTTACTATCTGACTCCATATTTGATATGTATGTGCCCTGACAAAGCACTTTGTTCAGGAGAAGAGCTATAGGGTAGATAGTTTGTGTGGTCTTGGTATGACCACGAATTCACACTCGGTATCTGAGGGTAGGCGAAATCCGTCCGTATCCCAAAGGCGAGTGTGAACCGGAGAGAGGCAGACTGGAATGCCATGGGAGGTACTACAAGGTAAATTTGCAGGGCCAAGACAACCGTTGTCCGCGAGGGAGAGGTCTCTCCCAATGAGCTGCTAGTTTTAGCGAGGCGAAGGCAGAGAATCCCACTAGGAGAGTGTGGGGTCTGACAAGGCCGGACTAAAACATAGCGAAGTTAGGAGATGTCCAAAGGTTTTCATAAATGAGAAGGCCAAGTTTTGAGACATCAGTGCAGCCGCAAGTCACCAGGTAGAGAGTCGTCTTCAGAATGATTTACAGGCTAATACCCGGGTACCCAATCATCGGACTCATTGTTGTGGCCAATGACAGCCCAGTATGTGGTGGCCTTTGTTCTCGTAGTGACTCAGGCCTTGTCTGGGTCGCTTTACTACCTGCTCAGGGTAGGGTTCTCAACCTCTAACTAATTGACTTGCAGCTGCGTTTTTATTGTTTACAACATTTACAATGATTTATGGTTTGGTAATATTATTTACATTTGTTTAAATTAATTTACAATATATATATATATATATAACATAGAGTATAGGGTGATTTATCTTATGTAGTTACGGTCGCTACAACATCCAATGTAACTTCATATCCTATCGACTAAGGAATACAATTAATATTCGGCCACATAGGCAACAACAATCATTATGAGTGACAAGGCTCCTTATATATTCCTTGAATAACCACGAGAAATAATTGTTAAAACTTACTATGTCCAATTCATTCATTACCCAAAAATGACCTAATCATTGGCTGAAACTGAAGAAATTTTCAATAGGAAATTAATTTTGTGGTGTTGCCCCACTATTACTTATAATTATCGGCCAAAGAAAAACTATATGGGCTTGTTTGAGGGACTCGAAGCCAGGAGCCAGGACCTCAATATCACAGTCAGCTTCATGCTCCATGTGTACAATACTTACAGTCACTGTGGAGCTTAGCCAAAAGAGATTCATTTTCAGAAGGTTGTCTGTCTACTTGTGCAGGCTAACTCAGTTGGTAGAGCCCTCGACTAGATATTGGGAAGGGTGAAATATGTGACCTATACCCCCAGTATAGTTTTTCTTTGGCTATTAATTATTGAGATTGTTTTCATTTCAGAAGTGTTCAGCTATGTTCGGGTTTACTTCTAAGGTGGCAGAGGCCAAGACCAACTTCATAGATCTTTTCAGGCAGAAAAATTGACTAATTACTTTTCATATTCCACAGTTAGAATTTCTGTAGTTCAAATGTAAATTTACAAAAATAATTGAGGCGCTGAACTAGGAAAGGTAGATAAAATGATGATTTTTACAGAGGTCTAAAAGACAGTTTAGCACCCCCCAATTTGAGTGATCTTATCACCAGTGCTATCTATATTTTTTCAAGTTATATAATGCTAAGAATATTGTAATGCTAATATTATATATAATGCTAAAAGTAGAAGGGGGTTGAGCAGAATTGTATACCTGCCTCATGACTTCATGGAAGTCACTGATATTTTTAGTAAGCAACCGCCCCAGTATGTAGTAACATAACTCTTAATATTTGTATATACCAGTGTTTTGCTAGTACTTCATAATAAAGCTTTTCTTTCATTTCTTTTAAAATACTCTCCTCTACAAAGATTATTTAACTGGCGCCCCGAACAGGCACCTGGCAGTATACTCAGTAACTTCACGGTAGTCCACCATTTAGAGATCCCTCATTTGACAATGGGCAGTGATACCACTCTAATGGCGTGAGAAGGCCGGTGCAAATACCTCTGGAAAGATACCCCACAGGACAGGACTTCGCTGATCTTGGGTACTGATCTATTTCAATAGACTTTCACAAGGTAATACCCTAAAGAAATACGTTATATATCTGAGGAAGTTGAAAGAAGAATGAAAGCTGGACTTTATCGAAGAAATCATTCACTTGGGTCTGTGAACTTCAAGTCAGAAGAGAAGATGGTTCATCATCAAGCTAAGAAGACCCAAGAAATATTCTCTGCATCTGTGAGTAATTCCTGAATTATAAAATTTATAGGTAACAGAATCTGGGATTGGTCAGCTACCACTCTGACGGACAGGCAAAGAAGGCTCGAGGAAATATTAACAGAGCCTGGGACTGTTCACTTGAAGGTGCGTTCGAACGCTTTATGCTGGTTATAAAGAAACAATACATTTAGCACAGACCACACAGAATACTTCGTCAACAGCAATAAAAACTTTAAGGTATTATTTAATAACATTCATCAAACCACTAGAAAAAATATATTTGGCAGTATGTAACGAAACAATCACCAATAGAATACATAATAAACAAAGACTTATACAAATAGCTCTTTTTACATTTACTGGTGACGTGCAACAATTATGCATGTATGAAAACTTCGTAATATCAATAAATGACTTAAAATTACATTATATAAATCACTTTAAGGACAGTCGGACAACATCACACCTACAATATGAAATCTCTGATTCATATGTACAGAAACGAACACCCAATTGACTTCATTAACAGAATTATCCCACATCAAATTCTAATTCAGAACCACATCCTAATTGACACCTCTGTATGTAATAAACAACAAGAAATATTACCACAAAAGGTACTAATTGTAGACCACGTTCTTAGAAATTTACCATCAAGACTTATGGACGCACTCAACCATTTTATTATTAACGACCTGGTACAAATGAAAAATAACTGTATATAATTATATAATATATAATAACTGTAGGATTATAATGGAAGACATGTATCCTCAAGGAAACACTAACAGCAGTCAACAAAAATACCGACCTAGACAAAACTTCAGACAAAACAATTATAGGAGAAATGACACATTCACAAAACACCATGTCAATGCAAACTGTTCTAGTGGGCGAGGTTTGTCTAAGTGATGCACTTCGTTACTTCGAACAATACTTTATCAAGAATTATACAGCAAAAATATCCTACTTTTAAGATAACAAGATACAAAAAACATGTACTAAATGTACACAACATGTAGACAAGGATGAACAAAACAAGATTATTTCCAATTATCACACAGGAAAGACCTCACACAAAGGAACGATTGAGACTTATGACAAATTAAGAAAACAATATTCTTTCCCTTCTATGAAAGAAATTATTACAGATTATATTAACAAATGCATGATATGTAGAAAAACTAAATATGAAAGGAAACTAATTAAACCAAAATTTATGGTAACAACTAAACCAGAAAAACCTTTTGAAGATTTAATGATTAATACTTTACATTACAAAAGACAATACATAATCACTATAATTGATACTTTTTCAAAAAGACTATTCACAAGAACCGAGAAAAGTATAACAAGTACTATCATATGTGACATTATAAAACAATACTTAGAGCATTACCCGACACCGAATTCTATACGAATGGACAACGGAAGAGAGTATGAAAATATATTAGTTACTAACTTCCTTGAAACAAATGAAATAGAACCAATGTATGTAACACCTAATAACTCGAATCCTTTAGGACTTTTGAATCATGCACACAGCACATTAATCGAATATTTAAGGACAATAAATAATCAAAAATTAACTAATAAGATGCTAACTAACAAACTTTCTTTAGCAACTATTGCATACAACAACACCTTAAATGAAAAACTAGGTATGACTCCAGACGAGATAACGTTTGGAATAACTAAACAAAACAACCAACAAATATCAATAAAAGAACAGTATGTTAAAAATATAATGATGATAAACGCCTAATAAATGACGTAATAAATAAGAATATTAGCAATGATTGCATATCTAAGGCATTGCATAAAAACTTAGATGAATGTATCACCACAACTATTGTAACTCCTACTCCTTTCATTCAGTATTACAATTTTATAGATGTATATTTAACTTTTAATTCATCATATGTATTCATTGTAAGCAATAGTACCTTACCTATACACTTACCCTTCTCCTCTATTATTAAGTTAGATACTAAGGAAATCATTTATAGCCCAAATTGAGAAAATTGTATTTAGATACTAATGTATTGTCTATAAAACATGTTAATTCTTAATATGACCATCCTGCACAAGAGTTCAGGAATTAAAAACGGGAGAAGTTATAAGAAGTTATCATTCATCTAAAAAGTTATAATGCTGAGAATATTGTAATGCTAATATTATATATAATGCTAAAAGTAGAAGGGGGTTGAGGTTGAGCAGAACTGTATACCTTCCTCGTGACTTCATGGTCAAGTAACTGATATTTTTAAGTAAGCAACCGCATTCCTTCCAAGACCTCCATCCCAATTACCTGAACTACCCTTCTCTTATACACATATGTCTCAGCTTTAGCCCAGTCCACGCTTGTTCTCCAACACTCGTCCGTAAACATCTGACCCAGTATGTAGTAACATAACTGTTAATATTTGTACATACCAGTGTTTTGCTTGTACTTCGTAATACAGCTTTTCATTCATTTCTTTTAAAATACTCTCCTCTACAAAAATTATTTAACAATTGATAACAACTAAGCTACTTCCGAACCGTGACTCACTGCTCTTTCCAAGCTATTGACTTTACTTCTTAATACCTTTTCTATAAAAAAATCTAAAAACTCATTTCTTTCACTTACTACATTTTCCATGTCAATGTCTTATTATATTTTAGTTTATATAAAAATAGGCTATCTTAAAACTTAGTAAACTAAAATAATTTAATAAAATATATTTCAATACCTGCAGCTCTTGACTCCTTCTTCCCAGTAGGATTAACCTTCTTACTAACTTCTCTTTGAGGACTTTTTTCTTTTTCTGTTTCTTTAAAGTAGTTAGCCACTTTCTTACGGTCATTGGTTTTGTTTGAAGATGGGATATAGTCCCCAGCGTCAGGGAAGATATTTTCTTCTATCTGCAATAATATCATTAAGAAAGGGTAAAACAAAAATAAAGAAAAACTAAATATTTAGCAAAAGTTCAATCACCATCTTATCCTTCTTCTTTGATTTTTTGTGGTGCCTAGGACCTTGTCTCAGATATGACAGGATTTGAGCTAGCTTATTAATGACAATATCATTAGTTGTCAATGTAGTAGTCGATTCAGTATTAGGGACATCAGCAATACTCCTTAGTAATGTGGTAGGAATATCACTATCAGCCATGTCATCATTCAACTCAACAACGTAAGCCATACGACCAGGAGCAAATAGAGGATTGCGTTGGATTTCTTTACCACCCATAACTACTTTATAAACATTTCGACCAAGACGTGTTTTAAAAACCATCTCTTCTTCCTCTTTTGTCTTTTTCTCCTTCTTTGGTTTTGTTACAAGTTTTTCCATTTCCTCTTCTTGTTCTTGTTCCTTCATTATGATCTCACTACGTACTTTTTGTAATAGGGCATAATCCAAACCTTTCACCAAATGTGTGTGCTCCATGTCACCTCCCAAGAATTTGGATTCTTGAATCATCTGTCTTCTTCTTTCAGCTGCATCTATTCCTGACTTAATATCTGGAGCAACAGCCCTATAACCGCTGGATGTGGACATCGGGTCATCCACTTGGTAATCTGCATTTGCGCCTTCTCTTCGTTCCCTTGCTCGGTCTCTATATTTTTCTGCGAGTTCTGCCAATTTGTTTTCTTCCTGTTTCTTAAGTTTAGCATAGTAAATTTTCTTCTTCCTTCTTCTTTCACCTCTATCATCTTCAACTGTTTCAGGAGAAGGTTTCTTTTCTAAATTTTCGGTAGCTGGGGTATGGGTTGTAGACACTGGAGTAGATGGTGGAACAGATGACCTTGGTGTCATCAACAAACGACGAAAATCGTCGTTTGTTAACCTTTGCGATCTATCATCATCTGTATGTTCGAATTCTGGCATTTTCCTATGTTTCCCTTAACTGCGTTAATAGGAATATAAATTTTAGGACCTGCAGTTTTTTCACCTCTCACTAATAACACTTAATATAAGGAATTTCGTTTTAAACAATTTACTTACTCCTACTTTAAACACACATTATTTAACACTAACTTATCTCAACTGTTGTTAGTCTGTAATTCAACAAATCCTCTGAGGATAAACCTTATCCACTACACTCAAATGTGAACCCGAAACTAACTTGCTCATGGACAGCCAACAACGCGTGGGGTTTCAAGCAGAGTAGCATGTGCTGCTATCAAATATCATTCTAAGAACTAAAGAACATGTTATTGCAGAAAATGCGCATCTAAAAGGATTTTTTAAAATTTAGGGACACTTAAAGAGATAAAACTTAATGACATTTTATTCAAAAGCTTCACTCTCATGTTGAAAACGAACTTCCATAAACTTTCTTTGAATGGTAGAACCAGGACTGCTTAAAGAAACTAGTTTGTGGCAAAGAGTGCCTATAGAAATGAAATTGATTATCCCTCAAAACTATTTGGCTTTATGAGATTCGTTTATGTCTCTAATGTATTTATTCATGGTATCAACAAGTTCATATCAGCCACCAGGTGCTAACTGTTGACAATAACTGGAAGGTTATTAAACTACAAGATATTATTTAATACCTACGCACAGCCTTACTATTATTTATTAGATCTAAAAAAGGACATGTAATGTGAAAATTATTAATGACAAAAATACTTTTTCAACGAACAAATATACCAGAAAGGTTGTTATTGGGCAGATTCCAACCCAAGACCTCCCCAAACCCATTCAGGGGCTCTCTTCCACTAAAGCAACAACAGAGGCTTCTTGCTCGACCTTAAAACCATAAACTTTAAATTAATAAAAAAAAAAAAAAAAAAAACTTAACAAAACCCGTTGCTAAATTTTTAGAGATCAGTTACACAAAAAATTAAAACCAAAATTTCTATATAATATTTTTAAAATAAATTCTTTAGCTATTTATTGGGCTTTTTCTTCACATTTATAGACCTTATTACTGAAAACTTCTGATTTTATGTAAAAAAGAATTAAAAACCGAAATAATTCTATTAGGAACCAAATATTTTAATTTTGCTATGTGTGTCACTTTTTTTGTTGGGCAGTGTAGTTAAAAAATATTACATTCAGGTATTCAAGAAGACCTTATATTAAGTTATTTTATTTTTAAGCATCTCTGGGACATCTAGTTAAACTTTCATAGAAAACATCATCCCTCAATATGAAACTGGGGTAACAAAAAAATTGCTAATACACTTTTAATGGCAGTTTCAATTATAAACTTTTGACTAATAAATTATTTCCTTGTTTATAAAGTTCCACTTGTGATTTTTCACTAATTCTGTCAGCTCAAATTCTGAAAAATGGGTATCGCGTTTCTAGTTTAGTTGTACTAAAGACTCAAACCAAACTACTTTTCCTGGCCTAATTAAAATGAAATAATTTCCATAATATCCTTTGCAATAACATATGGAAACATTCCTCTATTTTCAGCACCTCTTCCAGATATTTCTAGTGAAGTTTAATCATATATATGTTCATCAAACTCCTTCTACTTTGTAGATAGAATACATAATTTGGAGTTGTTGCAGGCAACCTTATTACTTTCTTATTACAACCTCTAGCCGCCGTCCGGCGAGCACCTAGAAAGAAATAAGACCTGTAATAAGAGTATATAAGAGATGGACCTGTGGTCTTTCACCCTGGCTGGTGGCCTAGTCGGTGGGCAGCTTAATTCGTTTTGATCTGATTCCTTAAAATCTCAGAAGGTGTGACCCGACAAAGCACTATGTTCAGGAGAAGAGGAACAGGTTAGGTTTATATGTCTTGGAATGATCACGAATTCAAATTCGGTATCTAAGGGTAGGCGAAAACCGTCCGGATCCCAAAGGCGAGTGTGAACCGGAGAGAAGCAGACTGGATTGCCGTGGGAGACGCTACTAGGTAAATTTTTTAGGGCCACAGCAACCGTCGTCCATGAGGGAGAGGTCTCTCCCCAGGAGGTGCTAATAGTTCCCACATCTGCGGATGTTTCCCCCACTAGCTTCTCCCCCCTCTCTGACTGAAGTCATAAGCTTTATTCTTAAAATATGGAAACATAGTGTTCTGATCTTTAGAGGTTGTCAATTTAATTTATCGTGAATTTGAATTTGAAAAATTAGCGGGAATAAAAGGGCGGGAATAAAAGGGCGGGAAATGGCCCGTAGATAACAAAAGAGGAGGTTATAAAAAACAAGAGGGAGTTGAGCTTCTGCTGAAAGGATGCAGGCTAGCCTTCTTCCATTGGTGAGCTCATGAGGGAAATATAGTGAAAATTGTAGAAGAATGAACAATTTTTATTAATAATGATTTGTAATGTGGAAGAACATTATTAGGAAGAATAATTTTATCCAGAGAAGAAGGATTGAAGAGATATAATTGGATAGTACTGACAGCGTGGCATACCAAGTCGGGGTAAAAGAGGCAAAAGACGTAAATAGTTAGTAAAAATCTGGCCAGTCGCAAGAGTTAATAATGTGAAGGTAAATTATAAAATTTGTTGATAATTTGTAGTTTTGTATCATAGACGTGATTGTGTATTTAAATAAAATGAGGATGAATTTTGTAAAATCTGATTTTCCTTTTGCCTGATTTTTCTTTTTATATTAACAAGAACCTATAAACCTCAGATTAACTTAAATATAAACAATTTAGATAAAAAACATAACAATAGATAGATATTTTCTGGGCCAAGAAGAGGAGAATTTCTAATTATTCGTAATTAAGAGGTGGCCACAACAACTGGTTTACAGACAGCCTATTCCTCCTGCATGAAAGGAGTTTTCCAATGTGTCAAAGCAAATCAATGGGTTCACCTGTATTTATTACCAAGGGTCAATGGATTTTCCTGTTTCTTCTTTATTTTCATATTCTAGGTTGGTCTTTCTGGTTCCTTGCTTCCAAGCCCGTTCGTTTTAAAATAAAAAATAATTTTACCATAAAAATTCCATTCCAGAACAGTATGGCAAAGATCCCGACATCCTGCTGATCGCCACTCATACAATCAATACTGCAGATTGGTAAAGCGGTGGCAATTGGCGTCCTTCCATTCCGATTCCTTCAATTCCCACATCTCCTCTCTTTCTACCAGGGATAACTCCCTGTGGAATGTAACTAAAAAAATCCTAAAGTATCATCCTGTTTCACACCCACTCCGTCGTGATGATGGGACCTGGGTGGCTTCGGATGGGGATAGGTCGGAGGAATTTGCTCTGCATCTTATCCATACTTTCACACCTCACCTTTCTAATCAAAACCATACTCATAGCACAACTGTAGAAGATTACCTCACTTCACCTATACCTCTCTCACTTCCACCAAAAGCCGTTAACCCCTCTGAGGTCAAATACCTTCTGAAAAACTTACCTTACCGAAAATCCCCTGGATATGATCTTCTTACTCCTCAAATTCTCAAACAGCTTCCTCATAAAGCCATTATCTTCCTAACCTACATCTATAATTGCATTATCCGAACTACGCACTTTCCTCTCCTCTGGAAACACTCCATTATTGTCCTGATCACCAAACCCGGAAAACCACCCAATGACGCCTCGTCTTTCGTCCAATTAGCCTACTCCCTATCCTCTCAAAAATATTTGAAAAACTCCTCTTAAAAGTCTACTTCCAATTGTTGAATCCAAAAACCTTTTTCCTATACACCAGTTTGGCTTCTGTCAACAACATTCCACTACTCAACAAGGCCTTCGCGTTGTTGATCACATTTCCTCAGCCTTTGAATCCAAACAGTATTGCACTGCTGCATTTCTGGACATAGCTCAAGCTTTTGACAGGGTTTGGCATGCAGGTTTGCTTTACAAGCTCAAAACATATTTACCGCAGACCCTTTTCCTAATCCGAAAGTCCTACCTTTCAAACCGCTTCTTCCAAGTCCGCTGTGGTTTAGAATATTCTAACTAGTATTCCATAAAAGCAGGAGTTCCACAGGGCAGCGTCCTGGGTCCCATCCTCTATAACCTATACACTGCTGATGTCCCCTCTACCCCCAATACCTTGTTGGCAACATTTGCAGATGACACTGCAGTCTTGTCATTCCACTCAGACCCTGATATAGCATCCCAAAACCTTCAAAAACACCTTGATGAGATTGAGTATTGGTGCGACCAATGGCGAATCAAGGTCAATGAAGCAAAATGTTCCTAACCTTCATAACCTTTACCCTCTGCCGCAAGTCCTGTCCGCTAGTCTTTTTCAATTCAATTCCTCTCCCCGTGTCTGAGACAGTAAGGTATTTAAGCTTCCATCTCGACAAAAGACTGACATGGAACCCACACACAAGGCTAAAAAGACAAGAACTAAACAGAGACTTTGGACAACTATACAGACTACTTCGAAGGACATCCCATCTCTCAATAGAAAATAAACTACTTATTTACAAGGTTATGCTTAAGCCAATCTGGACATACGGAATAGAGCTATGGGGGACAGGAAAAAAGTTGAACATCAAGCGCATCCAATCCTTTCAATCAAAAGTCCTGAGAACAATAGTAAATGCCCCCTATTAAGTCATCAAATATGGTATGAATGAAAACATTTATCTTAATTATTTATTGCCTATTAAGTATTAAAGCAGATTGTAATTTCATCATAATAAAGTTGCTTGTAATTTAAAAAAAACCATAAAAATATCATTACAATATATTATTAAAAGCATCTACCAATTTATCCAGGAACTCAAAAAACTATAGTCTGTACCAGCTGTTTTATCATTATTTGTCTTACTTAGCACTGTTCTAACCTCAGTTTTATAACAGCTTTATCCAGCCTACTGGATCCTTAATTAGGTTCTCAGCATGATGGGTTGAGTTTGCTATTGGAATTTTCTGCCAAATTTAGGTCCTCAACAATCTCAGATTAGTAATCCTAGTTTTTTAAAATACAATTAAACTACTTACTCTTTGCAGGCTGTGGTCTGTGACTTAGCCGCTCATGAGCTTCTGCTCTAATGCATTTATTTTTGTTGTAAAATTAGCATGACTTAGTAGGATAAGTTATTCTATGTATTATTATTATTATTATTTTTGTTCCGGCATTTGTGCACCGCGGCCTCAGTGAGACCTATTGTGCGCCGTCCATGTCCCTGTCCTATATATGTGACAGGCCCACGGCCCTTGCAAATCTGAGGATACCGAATGGATCGATCAGTTCACATAGTTTGGGGTCTACAATGCGATCACTACCAAAGTGAAGGTATCGCCTTCTAGCTAGGTTATCACAGTCACATATTATATGACGTGCCGTTTCTCCCTCTTTCTTGCAGAATCTGCAGATTGGTGATCCAACTATCCCCAAGTTAAAGAGGTGTTTGTTTAACCGACAGTGACCTGTATAGAGTCCTGTCACACTTTTGAGTGTCCACCTGTCCATTGATAGAAGTGCTGAGCTTCTTCTCTTACAGGGTCCATCAAGAAACAGTTTTGAGTGTTCCTGTTTCTTAGTTTCTCTCCAAGAGAGTCTTGCCCTGTCCTCTAAAGCTAATTTTATACGCCTTTTAGCGTAGCTGAGGCTGATACCACATATGGGTTCAGGTGCAAGAGGTGTCTGTTCTGAGCCCACCCTTGCAAGGCCATCTGCCTTCTCATTGCCTGTGATGCCTGTGTGTCCTGGCACCCAGTCGATTCTAACCTTATTGGCTAGCGAGAGTGTGTTTAGGTTGTTTTTGCACTCCTCAACCAAATAAGATCTGGTCGTATAGCTTCTCAGGGCGCCAATTGCAGCCTGGCTATCCGTGAAAATTGTGATCAGTCTGTTTCTTACACCCTCCCCAATTAAGGTTTGGGTACAGACATTGATCGCCATCACTTCGGCCTGAAAGACCGAGGTGTGTCTACCTAAAGGAATAGAAATCCCAGATTCTGGTTTATCTTTCCTCCATATGCCGGCCCCTGATCCGTTTTCTGTTAGTGAGCCGTCTGTATAGCAATTAATCCCATTACACAGTTTATGTGGTTTGGTCTTTGTGTTTACCGCACAGTATAAGACGTCTGTGTGTTTCTTAACTTGTAGGTCAGAGTGCATTGATAGCACCTCGTCCTCATCAATTCTTCTGAACAAGTTCCCATGCCCCATGTGAGTCATGACTTTGGATCTTGTTCCTGATTTCGCAAGTCTGTAAGCCACGTTCAAGGCTTGCGCTTCTACTTCTATGTGCAGTGGATTCAAGTTCAATAAGACTTCCATTGCAGCAGTAGGAGTTGTACTCATGGCACCAGTAATCATGAGACATGAGAGCCTCTGTAATTTGCCAAGCAAAGTTTTATTTTTACTAATGCTACCTCTGTGCCACCACACCATAGAGGCATAGAGCACCATTGGTCTAACTGCTGCGGTATATAGCCAGAATAACATTCTGGGTTGTAGTCCCCAGGTCCTACCCACAGCCCTTTTACATGCATAGAGGCATCGAAGTGCCTTCATAGTAGTATTCCTGATGTGTTTGGACCAGTCCAATTTACTATCCAGAGTAACCCCTAGATGCTTTACCTCACTAAAAATGCTTACCTGTGTCCCCCCTATATAGGGTGGTCTAACTATAGCATTTCTTTTGTTAGTGAAGATACAGAGATTTATCTTCTGGGGATTGATTCCTAAACCATTCTTTTCACACCAATCCCTCAAAAGATCCATCGATGCGGAAAGCAACTCAGAAATGGTTTCTGAGAACTTGCCCCCTATGAGCACAGCAATGTCATCAGCATATCCCTGTGCGTAGAACCCTGCAGAGTTTAGGTTTGTTAACAATGAGTCAACGACCAAACACCACAGTAATGGAGATAACACCCCTCCCTGTGGACATCCTCCCACTGGCTTCATCCACAGTTTGGTTTGTCCCAATTGTGATTGTAAAATCCTATTCTCTAGCATGGTGTTTATCCAGCTAGAGGCTAAGGAACTAATCCCCTTTCTTTCTAAGGCCGATGCCATAGTGTTATAGGGTGTGCGATCAAAGGCACCTTCTATATCAACAAAGATGCCTACCATTATTTCTTTGTGAACTAGGGATCTCTCAATCCTGGAAACCAGGTGGTGGAGAGCAATTTCACAGGATTTTCCTGCCTGGTAAGCGAATTGAGCGCTATGGAGCGGTCGTTCTACCAGTATTCCATCCCTAATATGTCTGTCTATGACCTTTTCCAAGGTCTTCATCAAAAAAGAAGTCAGACATATTGGTCTGTAAGACTTGGGTTCGTCATAGGACTCTTTCCCAGGTTTTGGTATGTAACACACTTTTGCCATCCTCCAGCTTACTGGAATATAGCTCAGTGCCAAGCTTCCCTTTAACAAGGTAAGTATAAGGGGCCTAATTACTGGTAGGCCTTTTTGTAGCAAGGCTGGGAAAATCCCATCAGTACCAGGTGATTTGAAGGGAGCAAAATAATTGATTGCCCACTCCACTCTTGCAGAATTGACAATTTTATTTGCTTCTGCCCAGTTACCCTTGCAACTAGTGTGTTCACAGTTGGTAGGGTCATTATTAATCGTATCCATCAGTCCGCAGCCAGGAAAATGCGCGCGCGCCAGGGCACCGAGGGTTCCCTCCTCAGAATCCGTATAGCCCCCTCCCACCCTGACGGAGCCCAATACTCCCCTGTCAGACTGCTTGGATAAGATCCTATTTACTCTAAACATGGAAGTTGTATCGTTTATTTCGCTACAAAATTTCTTCCACGCCCTTCTTTTAGCCTTTCTGACTTCTTTGTTATAATCAGTGAGTGCACGTTTATAAGTGTCCCATCTGCCTGATCTTTTGGCCGCGTTAAAGAGTTTACGTGTAAGAGCTCTTAACTTGCCAAGTTTATTGTTCCACCAGGGACAGTTCCTGTTGGATCTAACATTACATACAGTGTTATTATCAGTGTATGACTTAATTATTGCCTCAGTCAATGTTGAGTTTAAATGTTCCAAATGCCAGTTGCTACTCACCACTCTAGGACAGCATTTGACCTCCTCCTCAAGCTGTGTATAGTAGGTTTCCCAGTTTGTAAGTTTGGGATTCCTATACACAGCTTCGGACGTGATGTTACCACTTAGATCAAATCTAATGTATCTATGATCTGAGCATGACTCTTCTTCAGAGACGTGCCAGCCTTTAACCCTTAGGCTTATAGTGCGTGTGCTAAGGGTTATGTCAATGACCTCAGATCTGATTCTATTGTTAAAACTGGCAATATTGCCTCTGTTTAGAATGTCTAGGTCATTACTAGTTATGTACTCTACTAAACACTCACCTCTTTGGTTGTTGTTCTTGCTCCCCCAGAGCTGATGGTGAGCGTTCGCGTCAAGCGATGCTATAAGCTCGCCCCTTAGGCCAGTCCCTTCCGTTAGCTTACTAAGTGCCTCGGTCGGGACTTCTTCTTCATATGGGAGGTAGACAGATGCAATCGTCAACCTCCCACCTTGATTTCCCTCGTTAAGGGCCATTTGAGCTGCTGCTAAATCTCTAGAACAATATTGCCATAGAGGCAGCATTTTAAGACTGCTCTTATGCAGGATACAGGCTCTGGCACGCGTGGGTACAGAAATAATCTCATACCCACGCATCGCCAGCCCCCCCCATCCTGCCCTTATACAGGTAAGGTTCTTGTATTAGAATGATATCAATATCCTTACCTCTCACATACTGCTGCAGAACACCACATGCTGCAATACAGTGGTGCAGATTAATTTGCAGCAGCCTTACCACCATGATCAGTGCCCGCCGGCCCCCGGAGGGCCACCCCGAGGCGGACGCCGGGAGACAGCGCCAAACCCAGGCCTCCCCATCACAGAGGGCCCAGACCCAGCGCGCCCCCCAGCCCCCGCCACGGGGCCACCCCCCGCAGCCGCCATAGTCATCGCCTTGGGGCCATCCTTTGGAGTTGGCAAATTCGTCGTAGCGATCCCCTTCGACTCCTCCACCTCGGGATCGCTCCTTGCCTCCTCCACCTTATCAGCCGCCTTCCTCTCCTGTACTGCTTTCAGCGGCTTCTTCTTACCCAATACCCTGAGAGCGACCTTAGTGAACCCATAGTTCAGCTTAAGCTTCCGCTTCTCAAGGTATTCCATGCTAGTCTCTGGGGCAGACAGGATCGCAAAGAAGCCATGCTTCTCCACCTTGGTGCCCAGGAGTCTCCATAATCCAATATCAGGTACCCTAGAGTTTTGGGTCCTGATCCTCTTCATGAAATAACCTTCCAGAGGCATTTCTCCTGTAATGAAGGTTCCTACCTTCACGGTTTTATGAAGCTCCTCCACCTTTCCTACGCGGAGCTCCAGATCCCCACTCATGTTAAAATTGGGTACTATAATCGACAACCAGTCCTTGGTCTCCTGGTTGTCGCAGATTATGACACAGGCTCCCACATGTGGGTAAATTCCGCTGAATTCAGCCTGTGTCCCTTTCTCTTCTTCCAGCTGATCGACAAATTTCATCAGCTGGCCCTTCATCTCCTCGCAATTCTCCTTCGTCAGCTGAGTGGACGGATATCCACTAGGGATAATCGCCACCCTGCTTCCTCCGGCAGCAATCGCGTAGGATGCAATGCTAGTATCCCCACCCCTATGCCTCTTTGCCGTAGGCGCAGAGGTACCGGGTGAGGACCTAATCCTTTTCTCTGGAGCGCACCCAGACCCTGCCGTAATCCCGGACCCCGAAGGTCCTGGACGTCCGGCCGGATCCTCAGGTGGCCCTCCAGCCAACATTGCCCTCCTCCACTTCTTCCTCTGGGCTCCAGAGAACTTGTGCTTGGAGGTCTCGCCTGCATCCTTGGATGCAGCGTCCCTACCAGGCGCCAAGCTTTCTGGCTCCATTACCAGTCCACTTGCCTCCTCTACAAGCGTCGCAAGCGAGCTCATAGAGGCTTCATCGTCCACTACCTCAGCGCCAAGGTCCATTGAAGGCCCCTGGGCTGAGTCCTCTCCGCTGATCATGCTGACCAGCTCCTCCATGTCTTCATTTTTATTTTTATTACTTTTACTCATTTTGTTCCCACGAAAGCGGGGGAAGTTACTCTGCAGGTACTGCCCCCTCTCCCTGCAGAGGGCATTTAATACAATGGGGTGCGCCTGGTGCCCCAAGGGGGTCGATTAAAGACAGTGCATTTTTATACACCCCCTGCCATTCAGCCACAGCTCGAGCTCCTCTACACTTGGCTTGGGTGTTAAGGAGATCTCCACCTGGATTTCATGGGGATATCCCGCCTCTGTCGTCCGCGAGTCCATCGGACTCCCCAGGGGGTACCACGTGGAGGTGACAGTAGGCGTTGGTAGGGATAGGTCAGACTGGGAGTTCACAAGCAGTGAGTAGGGCACTATTGCTTGATTCCTCCGCTACGAGTAAAGGAGACCCCCGCACCTGTCTCCCTCTCTAGTCTTTCCATTACCCTACCCTATTCTATGTAACACAAATTGTTGTTCGTATGGGACAAAGCCCCAAAATAATTAAGATATTATTATTATTTAAATAAATATAAACTCAGCAGCCACACTAATATCAGAAAAAGAAAGTGTCTAGAGCATGTTTTTTTAACAAATGTTCTATATAAATGCTTTAAGTTAAAATATATTTTGAAAACCTAGATGTTGTTACCTGTTTTGTTTTGGTATCTTTGTATATTTTTGGTATCAGTTTAAAATATAACAATAAGACACTATTTATTCTAGTTTACTCAACTTATCCTCCCTTTGTGCTGCTGGGTATTTAAGGGTGTTACAGCCTCTCCAAAAGTAAAACTCTGCGCTTTTAGAGGTGATAAAAATACAGCAATTTTATATCAAGTCAATTTATTTCAATACAAGTCAGAAAGAAGAAAACAAAAAATTATGGAACAAAGATTACAATTCTTCACCCAATTTATTTCTGAAATATAATGTAAATAAGTGCATAAAAGCCAAGTAAATTTTATTGAAAGGCTGATAGTAATGTGAAACATTAAAATTTTTAAATATGCTAAACTCTTAAAAAGATCATTATAAGTTATGAATTTGGTTGTACCAACAAAATTAAAAAAAAACATACAATTAGGCCAGAATAACAGCTATTTCTAAAATTACAATTGTCTTTCGTTGTTCAAAAATCCACAGCCATCAATAAAAATTAAATTATAAATATAAACAATTGAATAAGTTAAATGTACTGTAACCAGTAGTCACTTATGAATACAAAATTTATCATTGTATAATGAATTCCTTAAAATGTAAGTTAAAAAAGAAAACTTAAAACTAGAAAGCTGCTCTCTCTTATTCTATAAAACCACTCACCCAATAAATACAATTATAATTTTCAAATAATACAACAAACAATTTGTCTGCGTAAACAAACGAAATTTTAAAAATAATCAGAATTAATGATCTTTTCAAGAAAAAAGAAGAAAGTATATCAGAAAAACAGGTTAATCTTTAAAATTGTAAACAATTAGAAATATTTAAAAGATAACGCACTCATAAAATAGCACGGTTTAATACTGAAGAGATCATAGATCACTCGTGGCGATTTATCACAGAGTTATAGTCATATAACAAGTGTACATGTGTACAAGAATAAAAAATATTGTACGTTTAGGCAGGTATATGTACCTGGACCATTAGTTATTTCACAATATGTGTGATACACATAATATCTTACAGTATGATTAATTTAATAAACATTATAAGTAATAAACGTATTATAAGTGAACACTCATATCATATCTCCAATCATAAATATTAATAAATTATAAAATAATTACAGCTTGCAATAAAACTTTATACACACAATCACTATTATTTATTGATTTGTTTTTTTTAACAATGGAAATTATCCAAATTGGTTAACAAACTGAACTACAGATCCTACGCTCTAGTATTTTTATGAATGTTACATAAATTAGGTATTTAGCTCATTAAGTGCAATGATTTAAGTATTTTACAAAATTATTGAATTTTAAAAGATACTGATTATTGGGATATTATATGATTTCCTATATAAAAGTAATTAATCACCCATGACAATTGAAGTATGTTAAAAACAATGTAAGCAACAAACCAACATCAATTCAAAATAGCATACTTGTCTAAATTAGAAATAATATGTATAAGGAAAGTCCAAAACAATAATAAACAGTTTAAACAAATTTGAAAATTTCTAAATTCAACAATGATTTTTATTTCTGTGAATAGTCTCATTAGGAATCACTTAAAAACGTCTTATTAAATATTACACAAACACAGCATACCTCATAAAAAAACAACAGTTTGTTTACATTTTTAGTGCAACTTACACTTAATTTAATGAAATGTTTTATTATTATTGATTATTTTTTTAGACAATATTTTAAAATAACTCTGTTGGTCTATGCAATGGTAGTATTTCAGATTTTTCAATTTGAATTTAAAAAATATTCAATGTGCAACTGATTTGGTTTTGTAGTACACTTATAATATAACATGAAAGACAGGATCTTTTCCATAGTCATTGGATATCCCATGGAAACAATAACCATTATATGAATTGGTCTATAAGCTATGTCTTTACTCTCGTCCAAGTTGCACAAGTATAATTAAAATAAATATAGAGAGATACACTTAGTAGTAAAGGAACTGGTGTACTCATAGTGTAGCCAATATTTCAATAGTACACTATTGGAGTTCAAAACAAACTTGAACCAAACTGCTTATAAAATTAAAATATAATAGTTATAATAGAATAATTACAGTACAATATAAAATCTTAAAATCATATTTTTTTAATATTAAGTTATAAATAGTTTAGCCTTATGAAACAATATTAAAATACCCAATGAACAAATGACTTATGAAAAAAATGGTTAATATTGGCCATATCACAATTAAACTGTAAGCGCCCTATCCGGCGAATAAATATTTTATTCAAATAGATGACGATACACTGAATAATAGTGCATCAAGTGCCGCAACAGCAAACATATATTACATCCTATGGGTGCAAAGTGTGGCTAGTGAAGGTATAACAACCTATAGATTATCCTAATGATTATACAATGCGTAAGGCAAAGTGGTATTTGAAACACTTAATCCATTAGATATTCTACAGCATATTTCAGTAAATATTAATATTCAGAAGAAACATCCATCGTCTTAAAAACTAAAAAATAATACATTATTCCAATATCTAGAAATAGTCAAAGATTTGAATATGTAATTAAACTGTAACTATTCTAACTGCAACTCGGAGAGAAATAGGTAATGATATTTGTCAATCACCTTAAGATTTAATAAAGTTATTAAAAACTAATATTGAAAAATATTCCAAAATACAGTTTCACAACTTTAATAAATAAATAAACCTGAATGACGATAAGGAATACAACAATTGAAAAAATATTTTCATAAAAAAAAAAAAATGTATCCTTTCCAATATGCTGAATTAATCCAGCAAGAAAAGTAACAAGACAAAATTCTGAAACATAACACCATTTTTGGTTCAAAGATGATATTTTATAAGTTTTTCTGATCTAATATGGATATCCTAGGATATAAAAAAAGTTTTGTCACCTTTCTTGCAATATTTTGAACATATCCTTATCATGGTCACCTTAACAAAAACAGTTGCAGATCAACATAAGTACAATTAAATGTACACTATAACATTTTTGTTATGTCACCTTATGATAAAATTCTAATAGTGGTTTTCACATTATCATTGGAAGATCATTACTAATTTATTTAAGAATTTATCTACTAATCGCTAATGCGCTAAAAATTCAGCACAGTATTAGGCAACAAGTACAAGTAATGGAAGGGTTCCCACAATATAAAAGTTCAGAGAGATAAGACAATATACTGAAACAGCAATTAACTTCTAGCTATGAAAATGAGAACATTTAATCTAAGAGCCTACTCCCTTTTATTAAGAAATTAAAAATATCGATTAGAAGTAAAAGAAATGATCATATTATTAACCATGAGATTTTTTTGAAATGCCATTTATAAAGAAATAATGATAAATACTGCACTACAATACAAATCATACTCACATCAAATACCTATTTAAAATATTTTAAAATTTTGCATTAAAGTAATGTATTAAAACATTTTATCTTAAAACAATCTACCAAAATTTTTGTGACGAGTTTTACTAATTATGAATTTTCAATTCATATGCAATTTACCAATTATATGCCTGGTTGCTTTAGTTATTTTAAGCAGTCTTATAATATGAAAGTAAAGTTCCAGTGGTCGCAATGATGATTACAATGGTTTTAAATATTTTTTTTAAAAGAATAATGTAAAAATAATATCTTATTTAAGTTATTTTTACAATATTAAAGCTTTTTTTAATATATACATATATATATATATTTATATATCATGTATTATATGAGATAATTTAAAGGCAGATGGAACTTATATTTCTTATGCATAACTTTTATTTAACATTGATTCATTCAACTACCTTAGATCATAGATTTGGTTGCAAACACCTATAGTAATTAATTTTATCACAGTGACTTTCAAATCAATAGTTAATCTATAATGGTGATTGAAACTGTAATAGAAAGTTAACTATAGAATTTGTGAAGTTTTCTTTTTTATTTACCAAATACATTTCAGAAACACAGAAATGTTGAAATAAAATTTAGAAGTAACTTGATATAGATAAAAAAATAAATAAGTTAGTTAACTCACATTAAAAATTACAAATATCACCTAAACATTTCTTCAGTGGGAAACAATGTTAAATGAGATCATAGAGAATCTCTTGTTTTTATGTATAGTTGAAGCAAATAGTAAATTGATTTAATATAAAATTTTCTGTTAAATAGTTTTTTATACCATACCTAATTCGATAAAGATTATAATTTAATTCACAGGGAAATAATGTCTTCCAATAAGCATACTGTACCTTAAAGGCATTTCTAAAAAGTGGTAGTACTAGTTTTAAAAATGAAAAATGAAATTATTATATCTCACACATCTATGTGTGAATAAACAAATGGAGTCATATTTATAAAGTTAATTTTTTATCTAAATCAAAAGTAAAACCTTTGCCATATTTAGTTGGGGCATTAAAGGGAAGTTAGTTATAACTAAAACAGTTGTAAAAACTATTATTGAAATTCTGTTTGGAATTTTTTCCCCATTTAGTAATTTTAAAAAGGGAAAAATTACATTATAAAAAAATAAATAACAAGATGTAAAACCTGATTAGAAGATTAAAAAAAAATATCAATAAAATTGTAAAAATAACAATTGAGCGACCTAGTTTAGATTGGCTTAAGGCAAACCTTGCTCATTTTTTCACATAGCAGGATGACATTTTCCTGTTTGAAGTGAATGTTTAACTTGATATAAAATACTAGAAATAAAAGAAACCATATGAAAATAATAAAGTGCAATTAATTAATCAAATTGAAAAGGGCCCATAACTAACGTATACTGAAAAGGTATATAATAGCCTTAATGTAGGTCTTAATAGTGTATGTAATCAATTACAGAGAAACAGATATTATAATAATTAATATCAGTAAATTACCATTGTATATACACTCCAAATTCAGCCTTTGTAAGCCAAATTCACCTATTAGCAAGGAAATCAAATCAATTTGACCCATTTGTAAATCAATTTCACCCTGTAGAAACTAAAACATACAGCACAACCTCGATTATCAGGTATTTTTTTTGGATGAGCCAAAGTGTTTTTGATGATTGTTTTTTTAAAGAAATTTGTTCCAAATGTTTGCTAATATCAGTGCGAAGACTCACTTACCAGTAAGGCTGTTCTTTTACTGGACAAAGTGCCATCTCACCCATCTGAATCCATTTTATAAACAGATGACAGGCAACTTTTTTCTATCTACCACATAAATTGTCGTTAATTTAGACCATGAGTCAAAGTGTACTAGCCAGTTTAAAAAGAAAGACTTTTATTCTTGAAGAAAATTTTGCAAAATCCATGAAAGATGTATTCAATAGGTGTATGCACATATGTACTTTTTAAAAATAAAAATATATTTTTGAGTTGAAAATTGGCATTTTTTGTTTATTTACATCAAACTTAGGCTATAAAACCATGTTTTTTAATTATTCGGGAATACTCTCTAAGTCATTACCACAGATAATCGAGGTTCTACTGTAGTCCAAAAAAAAACTAAACAATTATTCTTTCTAATACACTCAAATTCTATGCAATAGTATTTTCTCGCATTAGCCTGGGAGTGAGACAAAAAATAATATTCATTGATGAGTTGGCGCTTTAATTGTTGTAGGAAAGTTAATACAAGTTTGAATGACTACACTGACAATGCCAACGATTAGAGGACAAATTTTCTTAATGACAGTAGTAAACATCCTGGGAATAGTATTCCATGAAGTAATTCATCACTCTACAACTCAGACTTCTTTGGATTTGACTTCAAAAAATAGAAAATTATAATCTGGATGAAATTTGGTTAATTTTAGACAATCCAAGTGTCCTCAAGACTCAAGAAATGCTTGTTGGTCAGACAATGTATACCAGTACAGTCTCTGATCATAAACCTCCATCAAAGAAGTATTTTCAAAAATCAAATTCTGTATGAGAAATAGGTTATATATGTGTACATTATCTACACACACCTTTTATACATAATATGTACTTAATTATAAATTCTTATATTACAAAATGAAATGCTAATTATTTTTATATGCGTATTTGATGTATATATCAAAAATATGTACTGTAACAAATATTTCTTAATAATTAATTTGTATTTGATTTGATTTTTTATTACAACTTAAGAAAAAAAATTAAATATTTAAGTAGAAATACTTGATTTGCAACAGGTAGAATTTGATCTGCAAAGGATGAATTCTATTTGCAAATTATAGAATGAATTTGACTTGTAAAAGGGCAAAATATTATTATCACAAAAGAAAAAAAATAAGATGTGAAACCTGTATTACTGATTAGAAGATTAAAAAAATATCAATAAATTGTAAAAATAACAACTGAGCGACCTAGTTTAGATTGGCTTAAGGATATAATCTCATTTTCAATCAATATTAACACTATAAGTTTTTTTTTTATATCGAATGATATTTAATATATTATCTTACAAAAATTAATATGAGAAAATAGTCAAAATATAGTAGATAGATTAACTGTATGCTCTAGAATAAGTAAGAAAAAAAAAAATATTAAGCTAGAATACCTATAACTAAAAAAAATGTTTATACAAACTGTTGTATAAATTATTGCTATCAAGGTACAAACAGAAATAACGACAACACAATACTGTAATTTACACAACCTAATTATAAATACTATGCTGAACAATGTAAAAAAGAACTGTATCTCACCCATGATGAATTATTTGTGTTTGGGAAGAGTCCTAACACTGTCCTTATTAATCAGTAAGATGTATGTACAAATTAGATTAATATTACAGCTTAGAAGAATATAATAATATTGCAAAGATTATAGTAAATAAGACCCGTAATATCAGATAACACATAAAAAAATGGTAGTATCATGGAGACCTCAATGTTGGTCCCGATTTCCAAAAACCTTAAAAATACTTTTAGATATAGTAAATATAACTTTTTTGAAAGTACTTTTAGTATGTATATATATTTATTATCTTACAAATACGTCATAATCTATTAATAATGATGAGATCAAGTGCTATTAATAGCAAATTATACAAATATTTAATTTTATACTACAATATAGAAATCTATATTAATAAGTTGGTTTATTAAAAGTTATAAAGGTAGGATAATCTAATATAAAAAGATGTATGAAGTTTTGAAGGCATTTTCAGTCAATATGCAAGGTTTAAACATTAAAAAAAAATAATAATAAGAACACCGTTTTACACTTAAATCACTACTACAATGTGCTCATTATTAAATTGAATATAAATTCATACAAATACTTGGTCTTATATTAGATTAACATTCTTAAAATTAGACAAGTGTGTATGTGAAAAGAAAAGCTGAAGTTTTGGAAAATATTACAAGATATAGAAAGCATCTATTTTGGTCAGAGAAAAGGATATCTTTTCTAGTGGTGAAAGAGCAACATTTGCGCAGAGACAAGACCTTAGCTACTCTATTTAAGAGATTATTGCTTAACAATACTGATCGCAACCTCCTTTATTTAACCACTTCCATAAGAGGACTGGTGGTCCTTGAGGTCTTTGGCTGCATGCAAGAGGCGCTTCACATGACCTAATTTGGTTACTCCAAGCTCCTTCAGGTCCCTCCTGGTGAGGGTAATCACTTCACGACCCCGGATGTCATGCCGTGTGAACGCCTCGCAATATTCGCCCAGTTGTAGTGATTCTAACCACATGCTCACCTATTTGTATATAAATTATAATATAATAGTTACATTAGAAAAATAAAATATTGTAAACAAACAAACACAAATTTATAACAGAAAATAATAAAATAGACACTCTATTTTATTACAAAAACAAGTTTTGGAATGATTGCTAATAGCGTACTAATATTTAACTTTGTGAACATTTAGTTATCAAAAAAAAATTTATATTCATTAGCCCTTTATACAATAGCTCTTGGAGAGAAAACCAGAAAAAACAATTAATACAAATTCTGCGCTGTATTGAGAATCACTAATTACATCAATCCAGTTTTTTTATTTTATTTTTTAATTAGCACATTTAGTCAAGGGTATACATCCAGCCTTTGTTAAACAAGCAAAATTTCGCAAACAAATATATTTACCCTCTGAGAGTGTGAGAGTATGAAAACTGAGCGCATGAAAGTATGCAATCTATCAAGACAGTGCTACAAAGTGTGTGAGGTAACTTTTTGGGCATTTCCAATATCTGCCATTACTGATTAGGAATCTAATAATATCACTTCCTACTATCAAAATCTTTTAATGACTTTAGCACTAATATGAGCAATTAGGAGCCCAGTCTTGGGTACATGAAAAGTCCCAGTGGCTGATGAGCTTTGACGGTGCCTGTGATCTTCAGAGAACAGGAATAGGTTGGTGGATCACCTGGTATACTGTTACCATCTTATCTAGATGTCTGGTGACATGGATTGAAAATTTTCCAAGTATATTTCCCACCTGCTTACCATTTACTCTAGTAAGGTTAGGACTATACAATGACATTTCAAATGATATGTACAATACTTGTAACTCGGTGCCAGATGGCCTTAGGAATACCTTAGGAAGTGGCAATGGTATATTTGAAGTACTGGCACTAATGTTGATTTCCATTTCCCATTTGGGTTATCAGAAACTCAAAAAATATTTTTGTTTAAACTCATTTTTCTTAGACCACATGTTGTTTAAATGTCACATATGGCTCCTTGACTAATGTGCTTGATTACAAAGTACAGAGGTCGGGCTCTTTTAAAGGTTTCCTCCAATAGGAGTATGAGTTAATATTTCATTATACTTATACTCTCTGGTGAGGGTCCCACAAAATATTGTTGGTTAAGCTAATATGGAATCAACCCACCCATCACCAACCTATTTCTAATGAAATGCAACAGGCTTAAGTTCTCTTTTTAGAGTGTCATATTGTCATTACACTATCCATCTATTAGCTGAAATAAAAGTAACAATTCAAATCAATACAGCTGTAGTAGTTTTATTACTTGAGCCCGGGTGATGCATTATATATTCCAAGATTTCCCTGATACAGCACAGAATTTTTATTTTATGGTATGAATCTAATTATCAATGTTTTCCAATAAAAAAGTGATATAGAAATAGACTGGTTCTTTGAAAATGGTAAAAAGTCAGTAGATACCAGCAGTGTTTTACTGGGCACTTTTGAATAAAGAACAAGAAATTTTGAATTTTAACATTCCAATCCATAGTGTTACGTCAAAAAAATGAATTTTGAATTCACAGTGTGCACTCTGAATATTAAAACATGTAAGTTATACTAAAATTCATTAGATGGAAATTTCCCCCAAAAAAATCTGGAACGATGAAGTTAAACTGAATAAAAATTAACATATAATTTAAACAATAAGAAAAAAAATCAATCAATAGTTAGAGATGTTACAATTGAGTCTACAGATTACATGCAACCAAAATAATTAAATAATGTGGAGTCATGCTTAAGTGGATGAAGCCAAATCAAAATGTTATATTTGAATTAAGATTAAAAAAGTATTAATAAAAAGAAAGAAAAGCCAATCTTCCAAATGATATAAACAGCCATATTTTTGTTTTTCGCAAAATTATTAAGTACCTCTTGAACACCCCAAGAACTGACATCTCTTGGAACTCCTTTTGGGAAATCTCCTTTTTCAGTTTTCTCCCTACGGAACTTCAACCAAGACAAACCCTTTTTTGATTTTCGGTCCTGAAAGGAGTGCTTTCTCGTGTATTTTGATTTAAGATAAACAGGATTGAATTGAAGACAGTAAAACAAAAATAAAAAAAGGAAAGGTAATCATCATTCATAAATATAGGTAATTATCATATTCAGTACTTTTACTAATTTAATTAGGGGAAAAAAATACTATTACATGGATGAAGTATGTAAACATCATTATAGGAATAAACTGCTAAACATAATAACTGTATCGGATTTCAAATACTTACATCAGGGAGCTGTTGTAAATATACTAGAGTCTGGCCGCAATCTGATATATGGCACTTCCTCAACTCAGTTTCCATACTGGCAATAGCATTGCTTAACTGGGTCTCCAATTCCGACTCCATTTCCTAATGCAAAACAAATAAGCAGTTTTTGGATGAAATGGATGGTGAGATCAGAGTACTACAGGGTACAGTTGACGGCTAAAGAGAGCATTAGATATCTCCTGAAGAATTTAGTATAGCAGAAATTGGATGTGAATGATATTGGAGGGCTTGGCATTCACCCAAACTTCTATTCTGTAGGACTAGGTATTATCAACATATATAATGTTGATCAGTCTCTAGTTTTCAATAGGTTAGTAGTTGGTATCATCGATCATCAGTTAGTTTCTTGTCATTTGGAAGTGATGTGAAGACCCCATTTCAGTCGTTTGTCTGAATCCTAGGTAGGTGTACTGGGCTTTAGCAGTACTGGGTTAAATGGAGATGAAAACTGGAGGGCAGAAAGAACAATGAAAAGAGACACAAGAAGACTGTTTGGGATTAACTTGAATTTGAGGTTAAAAGGATAGTAGGCATATCAACAGAGTACAAAAAAGAAAAGGATGCGACTGAGAACCCTGGGAGACAGACAACAAGAAAATTGTAGGGATGAGGAAAATGGTTTAACATACACAAGAAATATAAAAGACTAATACTCTTAATTCTAATAAAGTAATTTTATCCCGCTAAAATTGAACTTTCGACAACTACAAAAAATGTATTACTTAAGTAATAAAAATAAATCTATTAAAATTGGCTGAAATGTTTGAATACGATTGCAAAACTTTATTTGCATGAATATTCTTGAAATTCTTACCATATCTAAAGAGTCTTTAATCATGAGGAAAAATCTTATTCAGCTTATGAGCTTGGACCTGAGAAATGTTACAACTAAGCAGCAAGGGCTCAACTTATTTACTTCCCGTTACTGAATATTTAGAGGTGTTGTACAATGTACTGCTAAAATTTCTGCTGAGTAAATCATTTTTACGGCCTCTATCATGGAATATACGAACAGAAAGAAAGACAATCACCTGAATAACATTAAATCCTCTACCTTTTAGCTCGGCAATGAAGTAAAGTTAAATTTACATCAGATTTATCAAGGTAAGTATACATAGATTTCTTGGCATGTCCTCTTAGCAGTAACAGTTTTATCTCTGTAAATTCCTGATACAGACATACATTGTAGGTGAAATATATAAATAAATCTGATGAAAATTTAACATATTTTTATCAGTCTAAAGTGATCTCTGACAAAAAAAAATCACTCATTATATAATATGCCAAGCCATAAACTATCATAGTAATTTATTTATTCTTAAAAATTTCTGATTTCTTAATCAAATACTTTAAATAAAACATGGTACTTACAAAGGAATCTGATTTCTCTTTAAGTAATGTACATGCTTCTACATGAAGCTCTCTTGCACTTTCAACCAATGAAGTTAGTAATAAACGCAGTTCAGGCTGTTAAAAATGCAAACAAATCTTAAAAGGTAAAAATTGATGACAAGTATGATGAATCACATAATTATGAGTTTCATTCAGCTCACTGAAATAAATCTCAATTGATTGATACTATCAATAATTATAGCATATCAGGTCATAATAATTTTTTGATACCTTACTTAACTTGGTAATAATTATTTTAAGTACAAATTAATTGATAATTTAATGACTTAATTATTTTTCATAGGGTCACTTTTCTTTCTAGCATGATTGGGGCATTAAACAGAGCTACCAAGCAAAATGTAAAAGGATTGAGTAAAGTTATAAGCATGATTTCAATGATAGTTTTAAAGAGTTTTCTTAATTATAAGCTCCAACACATATTAGATATTATTGATGAGGACATCATGCTTTTTAATTTAATACCAAGCTCGATGTGATAGACAAACATTTACTTTTTTAAGACCAAGTAATTAATAAATCATTCTTAATCATGTTTATAATAAATAACTGAGTTAAAGTTTTTGAGTGTCGAGCGGTATACCAATAAACTTTTTTTTATTGTTGCAGCAGTAAAATTTAATTTGAAAATTGATTTAATTATTTATGATAAATTACTGAAAATTATGCTTTTTAGAGTATATAATTGAAAATTCCTAGGAATAAGCTATTCTAATTTTAATTGGACAGTTCCAAATATGGAACAATAACAGGTTCAGACTAAAAAAAACTTCTAATCTTTGTTTTCTTGGTCTCTATGTAGTACTAAACTGAATAAGGAAATTGAATTGAATTACTAATTGCAATACTAGGATTTTAGATATTTTGTATCCTTTGCAGTAGAGCCTAATTGAGTCATTGTTCCACTTCTGAAACATGTTGGAAAATTATCAAAGAAAATTTGTTTTTGGATTTTTTTTATGTACTATCTAAACTGAACCATATTGAGACTAAAATTACAGAAATTTTTTTTTTACTAGGATTAGGGGTTGGCATTTAAAATGTAAAAAAAAGTTTCATTTTTTTTTTTTATCATAATTTTCAATTGACAAAACAATTTTTTTTTTGTTTCTCACTCATGTTGATACCTAAACACCTGGAGTAAGACAAACCTGAGGGATTCGGTTTAACATATATATAAGCAAGGAGGGTTAATTTTTTTGAAGAAAGTTAATTTCTTTAGGCTAAAGAAATGAAAAATGTTCATAGGAATTGGTTGTGAAACAAAGTGCAATGAACTCTAGAATATCAGACTTGCAGAGATTCTCATAACTCCTGCTTTATGTTAACACTGATAATGTGTATTATTATAATCTGATTTTACATTCTAAAAATCTTTGAGATAAATAAATACATATGTATTTTATTTTTAAACAGATAACTATAAGAAAAAGGATAACTTATTTTTTGAAATGCTAAGAAATTCATATTTAAAATTGACTGTATTTTTTATTAATAATATCATAATTTGAATTATGCTGTAAGTTAAACAAACTTATGCATTTTGAAATTTTTAGTATACTAATAAATCAATGTATGAATTGAATTCCAGACATACATATGTATTTTTGATTGGGATTCATGGATAACTTCGGGGAAAGATTCAGGACTTCACTGTGACCATTTTTTTTCAGCTGAATACACATTTCTACTACTTAAAACTGCTATAGTTGATGTATTTAGTGTAAATGTAATTTGTTCATTACCCCTTGTTGTATTTTTCCACTAGGGTGAACCTTTTCCAGATTTGATGCTGTCTTATCTGCCAATTCGTAAACTTCAGCTTCTATTGATGGATTTTTTATAATGAGCACTTTGACACATCTAAAATATTAAAACAAGTCACATTAATTAAAAATAAAATAATTCAACTATTTTGGAAATTATAAAAAAAAAAGTCTTGTAATGATTGTAATTTTATGAAAACTAGGCCTTTTTTCAGTCACCAATATTTTGGAAATCTACCACACTGAGGTAACTAAATTTGTGTAATTTAAAAGTTTTAGCTTGACAGAGTAAGACACACTATGTGTCCTAAAGCAGATAAATAGAGCATGGAGATGCAAATCATAAAAATTTCTTTTTACATGCTTAGGTGTGGATGAAGAGGTTATCATCCATTTCAGTTTTATAGCTATCAAAGTATGGATTCAAACACAATAATGCTCAACAAATTTTGTTCATATTGAATAAAGAAAATATCCTTATTTTGAGAGAAGCCCCTTAGAAAATCGAAATGATACATAGACATATCTAGCCAACATACATGCTATTTAATATTACACAACATTAAATACATTTTACAAAAGGAACATTTATCTTTTTTTTTTTTCTTTTTTTTCTTTCCTAAGCTCTCTAGTTAGAATTTTAGGATGAGGGAGAAATATAAAATATTTAGGGTGATCGGATCCTTGTACTAGGAGGACCTGCTTGAAGGTGGTGTGAGAGGAGTAAGGAGTGTGGGAATCCTTGGTGGAGGTTGATTGTTATGGTACAGTGGTGAGAGTCCACTGGTGGCTCATTTATCTTTATTAAACAATAAATTATTTAAATATTATTCTCTTCCCAGCAATATAAATAAAATACAAATATAAACTAATAATCAAAAATAATAACCCGGGAAAAATGTAGCCAAGCTACATACAGGACATATGACGACCAACTAGAAAAGAGATTCATTTATGTAGAATCTATACTGATATCCATAATTTATAATAACAAGGGGATATGAAGAGAGAAAAAAAAAACTGGGGAACTCGCTCTGTATATATTGAATGAAGGGATTTGAAAAAAAAAAACCTGGGAATAAATATTGGCTAAAATAAATATACTACATATTGCCAGGTCAAAAGGAGAATTGAAACAGGAAAGGTATAGATTTAAATATTTGGAGTATAGGGCACTGTTGAATATTGATGAAAATGGAATTCTAAAGAGTTCGTTGGGTTATTAAATAAATATCTCCACATAAAATGACACGGCTCTAGCTTGAACAAGGGACTCCCAGAGACCATGAAAGACAGACAGGCAGATGCCATAGGAGAAACAGGATTTTGGTGTTAGAAAAAGAAAAAAGTGATAACTAAAACAATATATACAAAAGAATAAACTTACTTGACCAATGTTGTTGTAGCCTCAATAAATGAAATTAACATTTGCATTTCACTTTGAGATAAAGAATGGGGTAGAGGTGCTCTAAGTTTGCTCTGTTTTTCCTGCCATGACTTCAAGCTGGTCTCTAGTGCCTGCAAAATCAGGCGAGTCTATGCAACATCACTACACTTATTTATCCATCTGGAATGCTTTTTTTTTATCACACAAAGGTGAACATTAACCACAATTTATGGTTAATTATTAAACAGCTCAACACAATTGGTGCATTCCTTCTAAAATATTTTCCAGTGCATTTCTTTCATATTTTCAAATCAGGTTATCAAACAATAATATTTACTCCAATGAAAATTGATATGAACTAATTGCACTAAGAATGTATAAAGGAATAACTCCTTGAATTTCAATTGACAGAACATGAATATTTTTGTATATTCATTTGGATATTGTTACATTTATTACAAACAAGCTACATTTCAACAGGGGCTAACTAAATGGAAAGAAATATTTTTGATGTGCAATATCTGAGTAGGTTGATATTGTTAGGTAGCAGGCGGCATGTTTTTTTTTTTTAATGTTTGCTAATAAAATGTATTCTTTACCTTTCTATGGCTGGCTCTGTATACTAATCACTGATAACCTTGATTGCTGTGGAACATCCAATTGCTTATGAGCATATTACATGTTATGCAGCATTTAAAAATTAATAAAACTTAGATGATAAAGTTAGTAATATATTTTTCATAACTTTTCTTTTTTATATAAATTTGCTCAGAAGCACAAATTGAAATTATTATATACTTTGGTCCCTGATGTATACATATCAGTGTGCACTGCAATCTTTTTTTTTACTGTTATTGTAATACATGATGAAAATCTAACAGTAGGAAAAATCTAATAAAAACCTACATTATAAAACAAAAATAAGAATATAATCAAATAATAATAAATAAAAATTAAGTAAAGTAGATATAAATTTAATTTAATGTTATTCCAACAGGAAATTTTTTGTGCACTTGTGGATGTATCTTTTGAGGGAATGCTTATTGTAATTGCCTATTTCTCTTATTAATGGATTTTTTTGGATATGGAAGTTAGAAAAAAGAAATGCTCTGTCTGTGTGTGTACATACTGCTGGATTGTGGGAAATTGCAGATCAGTTAGCATGGAGGTTATCTTGGCGTATCGAGGGTAATTGTTAATTATGTTCAAACTGTTTTGTGATACTTCCAATTTCCTATCATTCAAAGTACGGTTGTAACTCGAAACCGGAGTAGCATATGTCATTGTGGGTCGGATTACTGTTTTATGAAGTATTAATTTGTTTTAAGGGGTCAGTTTTGATTTTGGACGTAAGGTGACATTTTACTGATGATGTTTTTAATTTTGTTGCATTTATTGTTTATATGGTTTGTGAAAGTGAGGGAATGATCTAAGGATTTACCTAGGTAGTATTAGTATATGGAATGGTGTCAGGGTATTTGGGAATTGTTTAAGGATAAATGGTGGATTAATATTGGTCTACATTCGGTGAATAATATTGCCTCTGTTTTAAGTGGGTTGAGTTTAATTTTTGATTTATTGAAATAGGTGTTGATTTTTTCTATTCGTTATAGTGTCTATTGTAATGATCCTGGGTACATTGCTATGTCTTCTACATATATCAATCTTTCAACTTTAGGGTTATGTATATCATGATGGTGTCAGCGAAGTATAGATTAAAACGGGTAGGAGATAGACAAGAGCATTGAGTAAGTCCTGCTGTTGGTGATGAGTTGTTGACTGGAATGTAAAAATGTCTATTAGAAAGGTAGGAGTGGATGAGGTTTATTATGTAAGGTGAAAAATAGTAACTGATAAGTTTATGAATGAGCCCGGTATGCCATACCGTATCAAATGCTTTTTCTATATCATGCGTGACCATCCCAACATGTTTCTTCTCATTGAAAGCTTTGGTTATATAGTCTTTTAGCCTTGCAAGCTGCACGACTGTGGAGTGGTGTGGTCTGAAACCAAACTGTTCATTAATTATTAAATTATTAACATCTATGTTATTTGTGATCCTTTGGAGTAACTTTTTGTTTTTTATAACTTTTTCAAATATTTTTGAGAAAACTTCAAAATACTGATTGGTCTTATAGCTTCCTATGTTTGCATGGTCTTTGGTTTAGGAATCATGATGATTTTTGCTATTTTCCAGGATGGAATGAAGATACTGCGCCAGAGAATGCTATCGTAGAGATTAGTGAGGAATATGATTACCTTTTGTCAAAATTTTTAATGACTATAGGCGGGATTGTCTCTACTCCTAGTGATTTTCTTACTAGCAGCAGTTTTATTTGTTTACATATGTCTTCTGGAGAAATGGATGGGAAAGAATTCCGTAAAGATATTCTTAGGATGGTGGTTAAGAGAAGAGGTGGTTCTATTTACAATTCGGTTTGCTGTCCCTAAATTTTTGGTCAAGTTACTGTCAACTTTAAAATGGGAAGCTAATAGGTCTGCTTGTTCTTTATTTAAATAGACAGATTCATTTTTTAACTTCAGAGGTGGAATACGTGGTTAGATGTAAGTGAAAACTTTATGTATTTTCCACATATTTTTATTTCCTGGGCGAAATTTGTGTAGAGTGCATGACCAGTTTTCGTTTTCCCAGTTGGTTTATGATGTAAAAATTGAACTGTTTGGAAAAAAAAATTACCTAATGGACTGGTTTATGTGTTGATGTTTTTTTTTTATTTTGTTTTTAATTTCTATGAATGCTTTCAAGTTTGACAATTGAATATGTACATTAGCGTAGGATGTCCTGGTGATGGCAATTATAATTTCATTAACTATAAATAATTGAGCCAAGGATCAATAGTAGCCTCACACCTTTTTTGTAATTTGTTGTTGTTTCAAAGAATTGTTTTTTACTTTTAGCTACTAAAATTTGTACAATTATGAATAACAGGTTAGTAATTGAAATTTACATGAAATAATATGCATATGTCATAAAAAAAAGACATATCAAGTGAAGGGTCTATTTCAAAAATGGTCCAAATGGGGCCAAAAGATTCTTTAATACTTATTAAATGAATGTGAAAAAACTACTAATTATTTCTGGTCAAAAATAATAAATTTTATTTGTTAAACTATACCAGTAATTGCTTTTTCGACAAATTAAAAAATATTGTAAATAGCTAAGATATTGTCAAAAAAAAAAGACATTGATATTTTTATTGTTGACTTACAACAGTTTACTTTTTGGATAATCATTGAGTTTATTTTTCCATTATTCTCTTAAATAAGCATCAACTCAACCAAAAAGAAAAAAAAAATTGAACCTTAAATAGCTCTTGATCAGTGACTTGAGAAAGTTTAAAAATCAGAAAGAAGTGGCTCAGTTAATAGATACGGGGCATAGTTTTTTCGCATAATTCCTATAGTCCTATCTTAACTAAAACAGACTGTTAACTATACCTTTAAAATTTCAGATCGATTGGATCAATTTACAACTGCTGTAGAATATAATGCACACACAAGCAACTGATGATTGTACCTGTTTGAAAGTAGAGCTTTTTCTTTCTAGCAGAATAATAAACTTATCCATGAAATATTATTATTATATCTAACAAAAAATATGGCACACATTTGCATACAGCAATAGATACAAATGTTAAAAAAATTACATTAATATAAAATTAATGGATGTCATGAACAATGCAATGAACTAACTAAAATATTTGTTTTAGAGCCAAACTTTGTTAAAAGCATGATCCATGAGATGTATTTTACTCACATATTTCTCCAAGGTTACCTAACAGAGAGAATTACTTAGAGTAATTGTGATAGAAACAAGTTGTAATGTTTGTAGCAAAATTGAAACTTTGAACTCGGTAATATTATTTTAGTTGGTTATAGCATTGTTCCTGCCATCTATTAAATTATAGAAATGAACACATTAAATAAGCTATTCTAACCCTATTTCTGCAAAGCATCCTCATCCTGTTCTTGTGAATGATTCTTATCATGCCTGGAGGCTGTATCCATGCCTCTCCATCTACTTGTATTGGAACGCCTTCATCACCTAAATTTATATAATAAATATAATTCAAGCATTTTAATAGTGAATAGAAATCAAAAATAAAATAGATAATATAATAGTTATTTGTGCAACTAGTAAGGAAAATAAACACTTTTTTTCACAAATGGGGAGTATTGTGGCATGAGGGAAAGGAGTATCATAGCTACAAGAGTGAGAAAATACTTTCGCACAAAAAATGCACTATGTTTTTTCCTATGGAAACAAATTACATGCATCCCGGGAGGATGAGTGTGAAAAAAGTACTGAATATTATTGATTAAAAACAAACCATTTTATTTTTTAAACATTCTTGGTAACTAAACATCGCTTTAAATAAAAATAAAAACAGTTATAAATATCTAGAATCTTGGAGTAAAAAAATATCTGCCAAGGCTATCTACCTGACTAGATTGTTATTCAAATAACAAACCTTCCATCATTCCAGAATATCATTTATTCAATAAATATGTTTTCAACGACTCTAAGCTATCCCTTCAGTTGCTAAAATGTAAAGTCATAATATATCAAAACATCAACTGTGCATGTGGATGCGAACGAAATCAACTATTAAAAGCAACAATAAATAAAAATAAATAAATCTGTGGCCATTGTGAGAAATCAGGTAAGTCCAGACTTATATATCCCAACTTACATGGATTTTTACACTGCCACAGAAATAAAACCTTCAAAAGTGCTGAACTGCACAAAGTAATAAATGTTCTATCCATTTTAGTTATCATACTATAACAAAAATTTGCCATATAAATAAATAAAAAAACACAATAATACATTAAGCCTATGACTGCTCAGCCAATTGATGGTAATAAAAATTTACCTACACAATTACATTAACATGATATTCTTATTTTGCAGCAACCTGCTAAAAGAGTTGGGCTATTACCACTGATTTTACTCTACGGCTGACTTTATTTAGGAGGTATGGAGGGGGTGGTGGTAAAAAAAAAGGTTTAATTTATTGTTGCTTTTAATCATGGATTATGTTTGTCTCTGTATGCACAGTCAATGTTTTTATCATATGACTTTTCATTTTAGCAACTAAAGATAGAGCTTATAGATAGAGACAGAGCTTATAGCTGTCGAAAACTTTTGTTGGAATACAATATTGTGGAGGCGCGGAAGACTTTTTATTTAATTTAGGACCTTCCATAAAGGGCATAACCATACAGATATAGCCACTAACCATATATCATATTTATATCGTGGAAGGGTATAATATAGATAAACTAACGATATACTTTAGTTGGATCTCAAAACATCATTTTTTGGAATATCTTTAATTTTTTTTTTGCATTAATGTCTTAATTTATTCTAGAAGTTGGGGAAGATTAGAAATTGTTTTCATAATCAGCTTCTCAACCAACAGTTGGGATAGCTAATAAATTAGATATTTGTTTCTGATGTACAATAAGAGAAGGCTCTTTGTCACACTAGTATATAATGTTTGTCAATTACGTGAACAGCTACTTATTCATCATTCATAACAGTGTGACAAAGTGAAAATTTCTACACAATTGTAGGAAAAATAATTCTATATTTTATATAAGTACTTATTAGCTTCGAGTATTATATCTGTAAAATTTATATTAAGTTTATATATTAATTTAATATAAAAATTACACAATGGCCACATCCTGTCAAACAAATATTTTTAAAATTTTTAATTGAATTGGATTATTTTAAGTAATTAAATCAACTTACATTGATCTCCTATTCATTAGCACAAAAAGAAAAAAAAATATTTGTAAATTTCAGTTTTTAAATTAGATCTGTGGCTTCACATCTCACAAATGAATAAGGTCAACCAAGGTTGCCGTCATAGTTGCTGGTGATAGTGAGGTCAAGTAGGGAAAGTAAATTGGCCTTCGCTACCTTTATTTCAGTTTTATAGCCCAAATTCACAATTACTTTATTTTAGTAACTAGTCATTTTCTCTCATGAGGCTGAGTGAACCTACTCCAGACCCATCCCCTCAAAAATAAACTTCAGGAGAGCTAAGAATAGAACCCACATAATGAATACCAAACAGGATGACCAGTAGGCTATGAAGATGGTCCTGTATTATGTAATGAACTTCTGAATAGTTCTTCAATTGAGACCACATCTTGAAGCCCTTTGATATAGGTTATTCTTAACATTTAAAAAAGAGTCAGGAGGTTTCACTCAGCCTTGTGAGGATAAATGAGTAGCTTTTTTAATAAAGATGTAGCAAATCTGGATAAGAAAACCAAATTTAAAATTGAGAGATATCGCCTGGTGATAACCACACTAGCACCTTGGCACCATCTACCAACTATGGCAGCAACATTCAGTTGGCCTTCTACATGAGGTGTTGGGCCATGGATTTAATTTTTGTTGTTAAATACTTTATATATATAACGCAGTAAAAGGCAAATAATGAGCTCTCATAAAATTTAAATTAACTAGATTGTATTTGTCTTTGAAAGATTACAGAGGATTTTTCAGAAGCTTTACCATACCAGCAAAGAGATTAAATAATGACTAAGCTACCAGCTGATAGGGGTGACTCAGATCGAAAGAGCTATTGGCTGGAGATCAGGTCCCAGATTTGAGTCCTAGCCGTGTCAGTATCTTTTTTATTTGGCTAATAATTATGAACTGATAAATTAAAAAACGCGATGACATGTAAAAGTGAAGCTGAAAAGCAACAAACCTGTAATGTTGATTTGTACTGTATGACATTGAGCTATCCTGTGATGTTGAAGGTTTATCAGCCTAGAAGCTGCCATTTGTACAGAGCCAAAGACAGCTACAACTTCCAGTATCTGATCATCGACACTGGGAGCCAAAAACACTTCACCTTCTTTCGTACCACCCCAAAAGTTCGTCCCTCCCATAAAACTAAAACATGACAGCAAATAATACAAAAATACATGTGTGGTTAATAAAATATATGCTGTCATAATATAGGAATAATAGAATTATGAATACCTAGGGATATTTAAAATGACAATCCCTTGCAAAGAAGGCAGAGGAATCCTTTGACCGTCACATTCTAATTGCACTCTCTGTTCTAGATTTTTGTAAGTTTTCTGCAAAAAAAAAACAAATACTGAAATAAAAAAAAAAAAACAGAACTGAAATCAACACAAGAATATACCAATGACCAGATGAAATAATTAGACAATAAAAAATTCAAAAGTATGAAGCTTTTTTTTTCTTTAACGTGACTGCCTGGATTTTATTACACAATAAAAGCGACATTTGTTTATTGTGTATTCAGCATTAATGGTTTAAACTGTCATTTTCAGATCCTAAAACATGAGAACAATAAATTACATGATATTCAAAATTGCAATACCATTTATAATTACTAATAATCGTATACTTATATATTGGTACCTCCGGTGAATAAGTTGAAACTACAAACTTTTTAGGAGAGCAGTTTCAAAGTTTGATTGCCTTCTGAAAATCACCTTTTAAAAATTATTCACAAGGCAATATCTCCCCACTGTCTTTGCTTTTATCTAAACCATTTATACACGATGTGTAAGTCACCTTTTATAGCCCAGTAGTAGGTGTAACTCATTTTTTTTATAAGTCAAGTTAACCACTTATTCACTGGAGGTTCAGATATATGAAACAATATACAAATATCTTATCTCTATTCAATAATTCATACAAAGTATTTAAGGCATGTAAGATTTCCATCAGCTGGGAGTAGGGAAACAATTTAAGAAGAAGTCCTCCAAGTACTCCCTCAGAAGCACTCCCATTAAGTACATACGAATTATAAAAAGAAACACTTTTACCTTATATATACACATATTTTATAATTAAACATATAAAAAAACTAACCATCCATTCATAGGCTCACACATTTATTATCACCCATATCCAGGAATTAGATGGGTTGTATCAAAATAAACAAATCATAAAGCACTCCACAAACAACTCCCCCAAATGTAGAAAGTTATTGAAGGAATAAAATAAATCCAAAAATTAGCAAAAGACCTACCCACTATATCAAATTTATTACATGTTAGAAACATTTCATACATAACAAATACCTCAAAATTGTGTATGAAATTTCAAAATAGTGAATTATTCAAGTTGGTTAATGCTGGTGTTTGGTGGACTATTAGATGTTCACATATTGATAAGTCCGTTGAGAAGTCCTGTTCTGGGCCTAGATAAGAAGTAGGTTGCTGACCTGGCCATAATTGCTGTTCTGACCTAGTACCTTCAGGATACAAGTCTTCCCGAAAGCTGAGCCATTTCTTATTGATGTAAGTACCTTTAGTTGATGGTAAAGCCCTCTTTTACTTTTTTTGATTTCTGACTCAAAGATGACCAGACTTTGCTTTTGGTGACAGACATTAATTTAAATACCACTAGCTCAACTTCCATTAGTTTGTCTTAAAGATTAACAAGATCTCAAGTAAATCTACATTTTGAATAAACTTGTCTAGCAATTATTAACTTGTCCTTAATTAATTTTGTTGGTTAATTTGCCATCTTTGATTATAATCTGTAATTGCCATCTTTGATTTTTGAATTACAGAAGAAGAACTTTTACTAACTGGTTTGGAATAATCGCAAGATAGAAACATTCCTGTAATCTTTAGTTCCCTTGCTTTCATTAATACATCAAATTTTATTTTTAATGAAGGGAAACATATTAAGATTGTTCAATTTTTTATTTTATATACTACATAGGCTTCACACTGAATCCAGACTCCGAGGTTTAATTTTTATAAATACATAATATCTTTGAATATTTTTAACAGAAATCATGACTATTTTTGTCTGGTTTAATAAGGTTGTCTACATTGAACAGAATTAAAATTTTATTTTATAAAATTTCATTAATTTTGATTTTAATTCGTTAAATTCTTTCTATAGGGGAAATATTTGTTATTTTTCTAATTCAGATTTGTGTGTGGAACACATTGTGTAGACAGATAAAGTATTTGATTAATTAAAAATAATATAATAAATAAAATCACAATAAATACAGGTCAGAAATTAAACTGTCTTTGTAAATGGTACAATAATTTTTCATATTTTAAATTTAAATTATCTTTTTATACAATTGAAAATAGTGCGTATCTGTTTTTCTCGTGTTATAGCACCAGAAGATGATAGTTTAAACCTTAAAGTTGAACTTATTCTAAACTGTGGCATAAGTAAGGACAGTTTAGACCAGGGAATGGATGACCTAATTAAAATTGATAAAATATATTTATTTTTTTATTTGGTTCTCCTTCCTAACTCAATTAGATTTAAAGACCATTGAACAGTCAACAGGTACTTTTACATATTCAAAATTAGAGAAAGGCCAACATTTCTGTGATATTCAGTTTATAATAGAACAGGCAGAGATATTTTTATATACAATGCTGCAATTAGGGAGTAGGAGGAGGAACACTCCAGGGCTCATTGTTTAAGGGAAAATAATTCACTGGCTAGAAAATTCTCATATTTTACTATTTCCCTTTTGTTTTTTTTCCTCCATGAAAACCTTTTTAAAAAATAAAAATAAAATGTCAGGCCACCACTGTTTTTCCCTACAAATTTATTTCAAGTTATATTTTCCAAATTTTCTCCAGGGCTACCACTAATTCAGTATTGGGTTTTATTATTTATTTAAAATGTTTTGTTTTTTTTAGTCTTTTTTTAGTCTTCATAATAAAATATTTTTTATTGTCAATTCATACCATTTGTTTTAAAATTTCATTTTTATGAGATAAGAAAGTTATTACCTGCAGCCATTCTTTGCTTCCAAGGACGCCGTACCACATATAATTTTTTGCACGAGACCTGCACTTCTCTGGATGTTCTTCTCGCTTTTGATGAAAATCCAAAGTAATCTTTGCGTCTATACCAATTCCAAAATAATTATTCATCACACATTTTTCTCTGAATCCTTCACTAAAAATAAAGACAAGAACAACGTTGTATTTTTTGTTTTTATAAAATATTTTTCATGTAGACCACATAATGAAAACAATAAATGATATACAATTAATATAAAAATAAAAATAGATTAAAGCTGAAGGATTTTTCTGACAGAGACAGGTAGTGGTGTTTTGTTTTTTTGTATGAAAGCATTATCAAATGTTAATGTATAATATAATAAATTTATAGTTATGAAAGTCTGCGTAGTGTTTGGTCCCGGTTATAACTAATCATTAGATTAGATGTCTATTAATAAATTTTGTATGAAGGTTTAAATGGTTCAGTTAATTTAATTAAGTTAATACAAAAAAAAGATACATAGTATTTTATGTATATATTGTTGTGATATTTTAATGTTGTGATTTTTGATGGTGTTTTTAATATAAACTCAAAATTAGCGGGCATAAATGAATGGTGGATCATGATTCATGAATGTTCAAACATTCGTTAAACATTATTCGTTGCGTGTATCTACCATAAATATTTATAGTAAAAATAATATCAATAATTTAATATAAATATTTTATTTTATAAACTTCAAAACTGATATTTTAATGTTGTGATTTTTGATGGTGTTTTTAATATAAACTCAAAATTAGCGGGCATAAATGAATGGTGGATCATGATTCATGAATGTTCAAACATTCGTTAAACATTATTCGTTGCGTGTATCTACCATAAATATTTATAGTAAAAATAATATCAATAATTTAATATAAATATTTTATTTTATAAACTTCAAAACAAGCAAAGTATAAATATCCGAAACAACTGGATGGCTAAGGCCAGTTAAAAAAGGATCAAGAAGGCAGCGGAAAGGACAAGGAGATATAGGATACCGAGAAGCTGAGGTCACTCTTTCACTGACGGCCCGACAGAGAACACCTGGGAGACCAGACCAGGATCACCACGAGGTAGCAACCTTTTTCACTTTCACCCGGCACCAACAAAGAACCAGACGCATAGAAGAACATTAACAAAGGACGCTCAAGACACAGAAGCCGATATCCGAATCTTGCTACGAGATAAAAGACGCAACGAGGCAGGACGCTCAAGACAAAGGAAGCAACAGCCGCGATAGTAATTAAGGTACAAATTTAACTTTAGTTTATAATAATATTATTTTATTTTATTTAAATCAATTTGTGTAAATAAACAATTATTCCTTTGCCAGAATTATCCTATTTTTATTAACAGAACCTTAAGATAAAGTAAAAGTTAAATATAAAGATTAAAAATAAAATATAAATTATATAAAAAATATATAATTAAAATATAGGAATAATAAATATCGTAATAATATATATTTGTTAAATATTTCAATAAATCTTCATTCAATGCAAGATCTACTTTTCACTTCAAGGTCAAAGTATTCTTTTCACCAATAAAGTTCACCCTTTTCCTGTTGGTAAGACTATATTTTTATGCATTTTTAGTCATTAATTATACAGTAAAAATATAACCTGTCTTCATTTTTAGTATTTATTAGATGTCAGTACAAAAAGCTATTTTGAAATAGTATTGTAATTTTATTTTCTGCATGATGGTAAAGCAGCCCCTTTATACTTATTTAACAACTCAACACCTGCATAAAATGGTCAGCCTACATGTCGTCCTGTAATCAAATAGAGTATCGATATAAAGTTTCATGTTTAGAGGTTAGATGGTACACACAATCACCAGGATAGAGACAGGTAAAAACACAAGGGTTTCTGGCTATGAAAAAAACAGATACACCCCTCAAAAAAGGGGAAGCTTATGTTTGTTGGATCGATTTGATAGAAACATACACTTTGGAGAACCTTAAACCTTTTGACTGAAATATTTTTCAATTAAACATTTAATAAAATGTTATTATAAATCAAACTCACAGTAATGTTTCTTGTGGATCCATTAAAGGGACTGCAGCAGCACATAAAGCATCTGCATTAGCGAGAAGAACTTTACTCACAAGCCCTGGACCTGAAATATCTAAAAGATAGAAGGATATTACAATACTTTTATTCATAAGATTAGTAATATTACAAAACTATTGAAGTTAATTAACTTCATACAAATAAGTTGTACACTGCTTACTTGGCCAAGTTGGTAGTCGGACCAAAGGATTGATAATCGGAAGCCTTTTCTCGATAATAGGCTTCACCGAGTCAGGGGAATCAGACTTAATCATTGAACAAGGGGATGCTGCAGACACTGAAAGCATTCTCTACTTAGAGTAAGGTAGTAAGATCAAACGAACAATTCTCATTAACCTAGCTTTACTAACATTTCCTACAGCAGTCATAACTGAATCTTCTAGTAGGCGTGTCGTCACCAGAAGGTGATGGTGGTTCTATTACTACTCTTGGGTTAGACGATTGTCCTTCCATGGTTTCACTCCTAGTTAGACCATGAAACCTAGAAGTAAAATTCCTCCTCTAAGTGTGCTTTTGTCTAAAAATAAGGCTCTCTTAACATAGCAAATTAGAAAAGACAGGCATTTATGCAAAAAAAACACATATCTAATACACAAAACAAAACAATGAATAACTGAAGCAAGCAAAAAAGTGCAGCATTCAGAGCTTTTTATCTCATAGCAATCTGTGTATTTGAAGAAGAAAAAAAGGATTAGTGACGACATCTATTCTATAACCATAAATTGTGGCTGTATTCTTTGTAAGTAATTGTTACAAGTACATAAAACATAATCTTTTATAGTACGACTGTGGTTAATTTAAACTAAAATACATTAAGTGGCAGTAAAACTTCAAATAGAGACGACAAAAAAGTAGGGTTTCTTGGAAAAAATTCCAATTACAAGTCTTAGGTCTTTTAAGTAAATTTACTGTATCGGCATTTTGCCAAAACTCAGGGATCTTCAGGACTTCACAAGTGTCACAAATTCCTCAGTTAAAACATTAATCATTAATTTATTAAACAATAAAATTCAAGTAACTTGTATTCAAGTATTGGTAGCTGTCAATATTTAATTCTCGTGTTAAATATTAAATTTTGAAGAAATAATGGATTCTTACTACATAAATTTTAACATAAATAAATACTGATAGTTAGCAATTGAATGAATTTTATTTATTGACAAATTGATGATTAATGATTTTGCTGTGGAATTGATGAAACTTGTGAAATCCTGGTGTTGCCTGAATTTTGATGAAATAAATAAGAATTTATTAATAAATAAATTTACTTGATAGATACAGGGTTTTAATTGAATTTTTCTTCAATAAATCAAATGTAAACTAAGAGCCTGGAGGAAGAAGAACCAACTGTTGTTTACTATTCACTTGGATGGTAACATTCTGGGTGTGATATTTCTTGTAAGCAATCTTGGTATTTTTTTTTTTTTTTTCCAGCTCCTCTCCTGTTTATTTACTTCAGTTTGAAGCCTTGGGTACCAGCTATAAGTGCCACATCATCTATGAACCAATTGTGAAATCATTTTACACATTCCTACTGGGTATTAAGGAGCAATAAACAGAAGATGATTTAAATGAACATTCTGTTTTTATCATTTATGACGTTACTAGGAATTCTACTACTGACTAATCTTTCACCTGACATTTTGCAGAATCGGGAGGCTGCTTTAAGATTGAGGAAAGTCAAGGATATAGTGTTATTCCTGTCCCAGGCCTTTATGATCATTCGGAGGGAAAACAGATGATCTTGTGGTTTGCCTACTTGGTCTAAATGTAGCTTCCTCCTCCTTCAGGTTGTTCTCCACAATCATTCTTAATCTTTATTCCAAGATTTTTTAGTGCAATTTATATAATATTAATGATTCACATATAGACCTATAGCTGTCACATATACTAAGGTTTCTTTTTTTATGGATCAGCATTACAATATTATTTCCCACTCCATTAATATATTGTTGCGAATACAAATTTCCTGGTAAAGTAACTGTAGGCTTTTAATCAGTTAGTTAACTCCATTTATAATCATTTTTAGTGTAATTCCATCCCATCCTGCTGCATTATCCAACTTCATTCTCTCCACCGCTTCCTCAACCTTTTGTGCCCAAAAAGTAGAGTTTCCAATGAAATCTTGATATCAAATTTCATGTTTACAAGTAAAACTGAGAATTAGAGTCAAACAGAGAATAGCCAGAACAGGCAGGCAGATAAGACACACAGGTGAAAACATGTTTCTGATTTTGAAAAAAAATAACCGAACACTAACAATAGAAATTTTGAGACTATAAAGTATATGAAATACCCTTTAGATTAATTTATTATGCAGTTATTTTTATCTCAAAATGTGTTGATAAAAAGATGTTTTTTCCAAATAATAGGTCGGCCAAAAAGTCCGTTCGGTTTTTTTAAGCGAAAATAAGACAACTTTTAAACACAAAGCAATTTATTCAATCAATGATATAATTCCTGTTTTGTTCCAGTATCTGCTGTCATCTCATGGGCAGATTCATAATTCCATGCTCAAAGAATTTCCTGTCTTTACTGGCAAAAAAATTTTCCATGTGGATTTTTACATTTTCTTCAGAGTTGAAGGTCTGTCCATTCAATGAATTTTGAAGAGACCGAAACAGGTGGAAATCTGAAAGTGCAAGGTCGGGCGAATATGGAGGGTGCGGCAAAACATCCCAACCAAGCTCCAGTAACTTCTGCCGCGTCTGCAAAGAAGTGTGCGGTTTGGCATTGTCGTGATGGTTGGCTAGTTCTGGACGCTTCTGGTGGATCGCTGCATTTAATTTGTCTAGCTGGTCACAGTACACAACCGAATTGATGGTCCTGTTCATGGGAAGAAGTTTGTAAAAGACAACACCCCTCCAATACCACCAACTCGAGAGTATAACCTTCTTTGGGTGAAGTCCTGCTTTGAGGGTTGTTTGTGGTAATTTGCCGCGCTTCCCCCATGAGCGTTTGCACTCCACATTGTTATAGACGATCCATTTTTCGTCCCCTGTCATCATTCTCTTCAAAAAAGGATTGTTTTCTTCATGTTTCCGCAACCAATTGAAGATGGAAATCATTTGGGTGAGGTTAGCCTCACTAAGTTGACGGGGAACCCAAACATCGAGCCTGCTCACGTAGCCCAGTTGATGCAGATGGTTTTCAACACTCGATTTGGATATTTTGAGGATAACTGCGATCTCCCTAGTTGTATAACGGGGATTGGTGTTGACTAATTCCTTCACTTTGTCGCTGTTGATCTCAGTTGGCCGGCCAGAGCGAGGTGCATCTTGAACCAAAAAATTTATCGATCGAGATCTTGAAAACCACTTCTGACACACACGTTCTGTAACAACATCCTCTCCGTATACAGCGCATATCTTCTTGCAAGTTTCTACTGCTTTCTTTCCTTTTTTAAAATAAAAAAGCATGAGGTGTTGATAATGTTCGTTTTGGTTTTCCATTTTCAGGATGATCCTAAACACACAAAATACAATCAGTCTTGTCGGAATTTCGCATCAAACTACGTTGAAGTGTCCAGTATCTGACAAGAGCGCACTTGCAAGGGACGGACTGAAGTTAGCTACATATTAGATGCTTGAAGTTTCATGACGACAAAAGCCGAACGGACTTTTTGGCCAACCTGATAGCTGCTTGACTGTTGGGGTTAAGCAGGGATGGGATAAAAAAATAATTGAAAAACAAAACTCAAATTTATAAAATTGCTTGATATGAAAAACTTCCAGAAAACTTTCTATGTAACCCCCTTTTTTCAGCTCCAGAGATCTACCGTTATATATATGAATACATTAGTATAAGTAGGTTCTTTACTCCGTCGTCAAAATGAAATATATAAAAGTTGAAAATGTAAACAGGAACTCAATAATTGGCATAATTCCAGATAGTAAAATATTGGCCCGAATTACAATTGGAATCAACTACAGTCGCCTTCCTTGATTGGAAATCATCAAGAGAGGATATTGCCCATAAGAATACAGCCAATGTAATAGAATATATAAATTTTTACTCAGTCTTTCCCTCATTAACACACATACATTTAACTAAGAAAAAAAAAAGACAAAACAGAATTATTAAACATAGACAAATTAAAAGAACAAATATAGCATAAAAAAACAAAAGCTATTAATTAAATTAAGACTAAACCATTCTTTATTATTCTACAGTGAGTGAAATGTGTGATACTGTGAGGCCAACTAAATAGGAAGATATTAAGTGTTTATTAACAAATAAATAATGTAAATGTAAAGCAAAAATTACGGACTGAATCGGCGTGCTATAACTTAGTTACTTGAGATAATATGGCAAAGTAGACAACAAAAACAGCTAGTTATATTACAAAGGCTAAGAATGAAGAAGACACTATACCGTGTGTACCTCACTAACTCTTCGTCATCAGTCTCTGAAAGGGCCAAACTCTTTCTGTGCCTATCCTGTTGGTACTCTGTTAGGTACATCCCATCTGTACTCCCTCTGATATTATTGTTTGAGCCCTGAATCCGTAGTTCCACGACATCTAAATAGGCAGAGGAGGTTGATTCTGCCCGTGACCACTCAGAGTGGCTATATTCATTATCGGAAGTAGATATTTTTATTGTCGGAATCTGAACTATATCTTTGACTGCTTCTGTAAAATCAAGGTCATCCAATGAAGCTAATTTTCTGTGCCTACATTTAATAGATCGTCTAGCAATGTCATTTCCTTCAATAAAGTGGGCAATGCTGCATTTCTTGCCACTCTCTAATCCTAATTCTCTAGTGAAATCATCGTAATCATCATCATCATCAGGGCTGGTAGAAATGAGGTTTGTAGCATCTATATTCTCATGAGAACCGGACTTTGATTTTAATGATTGTCTATTTTTTTTTGACAATGTCCTGAATAGCCTCAATTCTTTCTTCTCTAGTTCATTTGAACCTTCTGGGCTATCATCTGATGCTTCTGAAGAATCAATGTGGCAAATATTTGCAAGTTCTTTACTTGATTTAAAACCAGAAAGAATATCATAAGTTTCTGCATCAAATTTTTCATCAGGATCTAGGGGAGGAGGTTCTAAACATATATCACCATCATTTTCAAAAATTTCCCCTTTATCCAATTCTTCTAAATTTTCTTTTATAAGTTCAACATCAACGACTACTTCTATAGTTTCACCTTGTACAAAATCCTCACAAGGTGGTACTCTGAAATATAAAATCAATCATCTATGAACGGGGCATCATCTATTATGATTCAATGATGAATTATCTATGGTTCTTTTTATCTTAAAAACAAGGATAAGACAAAACAAAATAAATTTTGTCTCATATCTAAATTAACTACTTTCTAATAAATAATATTTTTTTGTAATTATTTACAAAAATGAATACATTAGCTACTACATTTTAATGAAAAACTATTGTATACAAAATGATATACATAATTACATCATTAGCATAGTAAAAATTTGAACTCTGTGAAAAGTGCTTACGGTGAACTTATGCGTGATGCTGATGATCGCCGTGAATCTGCAAATTGAGTTGGGACAGGAAGGTCTAGCGTCAAAACATCACTTGTGGAACAGTTCGAGTCCCTTCGTAAGATTGGCAATGGGCTAATCAACTCAGATCGGTCATTCTGTTGATAAAAAATATTATAAACATTTTGATATTTGAAATTTCGATAAACTTGAGCAACAATATTGAAGTAAAATATGACACAAGTATAATATTGAAAGAAATTAAGTCAAGAGTGAAGTATCACACACTTAGGATTAAGTATGTACTAACACATAGTAAATATTATTATTCAGGACGGCGAGATCTTTAATTTGATACCCTACTTAATAAAATAGAAATACACTTATTTCAAGTAAGTGATTAAAATTTGCCCTTCATTATTCTTCATAAAGTTGCTTTATTTATAGGATCTTTAGACTCTTACTTTCAACTTTCATGCAAAATATAACCTCTCCATTAGAAACTGGGCTTGCAAAAAAATTGTGAATAGACATATGAAGACAGGTTCAATGACTTCATGTAATAATAGTCTACTACTTAAGCCCTTCAAAAGACTATATATTATTAATCAACAAGTCAAGAACTTTAATTTAATACCCTAATCAATATGATAGAAAAATATTTTTTTTTTTTAGGGCCTTGTTGATTTTTTAAAAATCTGAAACCTTTATATTTTTACCTGAGGACCTGTTCTGGCAATTGTGAGTCCTCTGTTTCACCTTTAAAAATAAAATTTTACACTGAGATTGCATCCATTTGATTACCTGATGCAGTTCATCATACATATTATAGATTTCTATATTTCAACTGCCACATTCTGAACCATCCCTATGCTGAGTCTCAGCACTGAATGAGGGCTACCCTCACTCCCCCTAAGCCAAACTTTATTGCCAACCAAATCACCCTATTTATAAATATATCTACAACCAAATCACCCTATTTATAAATATATCTACAACCAAATCACCCTATTTATAAATATATCTACAACCAAATCACCCTATTTATAAATGTATCTACAACCAAATCACCCTATTTATAAATATATCTATAGCCAAATTCATTGAAAAATCTAACTTTTCACTACTATTTGCAGAATGTCAACTTAAAGAAAATCTTATAAATATACCAGAAATCCCCCACATATATACCAATCCCTGAAGGTACACCTAGAACTATCAAAATTTCCTGAAACTTGTTCAGCTCTATCACTGTATACAGTGATACTTCAACAATTAAAGCTTACTATACCAGAATTTCTTCTAATTGACAAAGGGATCAGATATAAATTAGAGACCTTCAACGGCATCTGCCTTCATTACTCCAAACTTAAGGCACAAAAGTCAACTCCCCCCACTCTGCAATGTTTATTTGGCTATTATTGTTTGGTTCGGAACTGAATACATCAGCCTTCATCAGTCTATGTATCTAATTTAGGTGGTTTACAGAGTTTTTAACAAAATCCTCTAATCAGACCTTGTGTCTAATAAACACTATCTAGTGTTCTATCTCTTCGCTAGATTTGTCTTTGGTACTCTGCAGTGCTCCCATATCTCCAATGGTCTTTAACCATGAGTTATGATTCCTCTACTCCCCCTTCCATTCACAATACTTCCTCAGTTCATTCCTTTTTCAAACCATCAATTTGCAACACCCCCCCATATATATATACAATATTTTACATTCTCAGTCCACTCCCGGAGCACAAGATCTCATCTCTCTGACCTTACTCCTGCCCACAAACTTCCTTGCTCACTCTACTACCCTCTGGAATTCTCTACCTCTTAATATCCACCATGCTTCATCCTCACAAACCTCAAACCTCTATTATTCCAACACCTACTCACCATCCAAAGAGACAATTGTTAGTCTGGGAACAATTTATTCATTCATTCATTATATTATATTTCCTGACTATTGTTTTTGTATTTAATATTTTTATTTAATTTTTTACTACATATAGATAGATTCCAGGTTTTATGCCACTTTTTTGTTATCTTTTGTATTAATTAATTGTTTTTTATTTAATGTCATACAGACTTTTGTATATAGTTGTCTTATAGGTGGATCCTATGGACTTTATTTACTAAAATCAGTTAAACAACTTTTATTTTATTTCATAGTTATTATTATCATTCTAGAGGTTTAGACTTCATTTTACATTTTTTTTTTATTATGACATAATAGTTATTTTTTTGGTCAGATGTAAATTTGTTATCTGAACAATAATGTTATTTATTCATAGGGGGATTCGTCCCAGAGAATTTTTTTTTTTTTTATTCTATTCTATTATGTAATGACTCCCTGGTATATAGGACTGGGTGCTTCCTGGGCCCCAGGGGATCGGGGTGCAACATGGGTTCCAGGGGGCCAGGGTTCTGCTCTCCTCCTTGTACTAACTCAGGCTCCCAATGATGGGCTTCCCAAATGAGTTTAAACATTCAAACAGCAGCCTTGACCTGACTAAACCATTGTTTTACAAAGAGAGGTGATATTTTGCATGTTAGTTTCACTTAATGCCCTGATGGTGCTAAAAATAAAATCTGCCCCATAAAAAATTACGTGTCATAATTAATAGGTAATTAAAAATAATATTGTCCAATCATATATCTAAGGGTATCAAATTAAAGACTTTTCCACCCTTATTAATAATATGTATTTTTTTATTTTTGAACTATAATTACAGAAAGTCATTAAAAATGTTGTTTACAACTTTAACTCAACAGGTGATTTTTTTTTTTTTTTTTAGGCGTGATACTTTGCGTGATAGTTTCATTTGATGCTTGACAATGCTAAAAATAAAAGTAATCTCATGAAAAATAATGTTTCAGTAAAATAATTTTTTTCCCGCCATATTGTTCAGGGTTTCAAATTAAAGGCCACAATCTCAGGTTAAGGAGACTATAATTAAAAACAACAGATTATCAGATTATGACAATTAGTTTTAATATATTCAAATAAAACAGCTTTGTGGTTTAGGTGACAAATTCCCATGTATAGTGTCAATCAATGGGGCATGTCTGCGAAACTAGCTTTTGAATCCATAAGCTAATAAAAAATAATTCCATAAAACTAAGGAAATCATTCAAGAGGGAATAGTAAGGCCATCAGATTTGAAACCCTTAATAGTTTGATACTGCTCACTAAACTAAGTTTTTTTCAAAATCAGAAACCCATATGTTTTTACCTATGTGTATTGTAAGTCTGTCTAGCCTGGTTATAATGATTTAAATGTTTGACTTGTAAACATGCAATTTCCTATCGAGATTCCATTTGATTACATTTCAACATGAAAAATATTTTCAAGTCTACAGAATATAATAAAAAAAAATAAATATTTTCTTGTTACATTAAGTAATTTATCAAATTAAAGATCTTGTTTTTTTTTGTTTTTTTGTTAACAGTAACTAAGCAAAGTCATTAAAACTCATTCTGTAACTTTAACTCATTTTGTTTTTACAAAGAGGAGTGATATTTTACAAGTTAGTTTCATTTGATGCCTTGTTAGTAATAAAAATGAAATTAATCCAATAAAAAATAATACGTGCTATTAATCAGTAAATTACTGAGTAATGATAATAATTATTTAAATAAAATAACTGAGGGCATTGTGACAAATTTTGATGTACAGTGTCAATCAATGAGGCACGTTACAGTAACTGTTTTTAAATGTATCAACTTAAAAAAAATCCAATAAATTTAAGAAATCAATCATGAAGGCCTAATTAATTATATCACCCTTAATTGTGTGATACTGCACGCTTAACTAACTTTTTTAACACTTCCATGTGAGATGTGCCCTGGTGTTAAACTTGGCAGGTTCATGTTAACATTCCAATCCCTTCCAGCTCATCATGGCGAGAATTACTCCAATTCTTCCTTAATAACTTTTATTATACTATTGGTGTTTATTAAACTTGGCTTAAAACCAATATCTCCTTTTGCTCTGTGTCCCTCCCCAACTACTTTTCTCTCTCCCATGATCAACAGATCGGTGAGCTATTTTTTTACCATCAATATCATTCTTCATCAAGATTTAATTTGAAGGAGACAGAGGGATCAAATGAATTTCTAACAAGCAGACTTATTTAGTTTTACACTTTATGAAAAGTAAATGTAAATAACCTGTTTATAGCAAAACCTTTCAGAAAATTAGACATACCTTATAAGGCTGTGGATCTAGGGAATCCGTGATATGTATCTCCGGTTCCTTTGTAATCGTTCCCTGGTCATCAATAGCCTTTTCTGAATGCTCAATAAGTTGTCTCACGGCTCGTTTAAGGCTATTAGCACGCAATTTCAATTTTTCTTGATTAGAAAGCTAATAGGACAATTAACTTTATTATTTTTTGTTACTTAAATAATATAATTTAATGACTTTTAAAATAAATATTCACTTTTAAATGGTCGTGCTTATATTTGTCTTCTGTACAATTCTTTGATAAGAGTTTCTCATCTTTTTCAGATTTTTCCAGACTATGTTTTTCAAATCCATCTTCTTCCTATATAGGACAAGATAGATTATACAGATGAAGTTATGTAACACATCAATTAAATTAAAGTATTCCCTGTACTTGCTTCAAACTACAAATAGGAATTTTAGTGCATAATGTGTTCTCACCAGTTCTAAGCCTTCTTCGTGCAAAGTGTTAAGCAATTGGTCCAATTTTTCTTTGATTATCAAGCATTTAGAATTTAACTCATCATCACCTTGACTCAATGATATTTCTACTGCCCGAGTGATAAAATCTTTGACTGTCTCACAAAGCACCCTGGTAAAAAACATAGTATTTTATGAAGATTCATTCTTATTTCAAGTTTTTTTTTTCTTAATACTTCATATGTATTTATACTGACTTTGCAGATGCAATTATCGATGGGTGCTCATTGGACTCTAGGATATTGCTTAGATGGTAGACAACACTATTTTCACAAGCAGTCATGGTGGGTAGGAAACTGCTAAATGTTGATTTGTCTTCATGAGGCAAAGATAAAGATCGTTCGAATGTCATTATGCTCCACCTGCAAAGTTAAAACTTAAAAAATTTTCATTTTTCATTTGCTGGTTTGATTACACAATATTTTTGTTTCTACAGGTTTATTGTGAGCAAAAAGTGAATAAAGAATCCTGAGAAAAGCACTTTATTTAAAAATAAGTTCACAATCAAGTGTGGCTAATAAAATATGAGCTGCTAGGAGCACAGTATACTTATCAATCCCATGGAGACTATAAATATTAAATAGAAAACCGAAGCAGGTGGAAGGGTAACAACTTAGCACCGTTTAGCAATTACAGAAGCACTAATGGCTAATGTATAAGATATTATATCATGATTTTAATTTGATTTTTAAATTTAATAGCCTTTTCATAAGTAGGATCTGCTAAGTGCCAGAAATTATTTAAGAAGAAACTTATTATTGGGTTTGATTGCATATATAATAAAAAGAACTATACAAAATAGTCTTGACCAATAATAATATCCATAAAATGAATGTATGAGGTATATAACTAATCAAGTAATCAGAAGTATGTAGTTTCACTAATGTTCACACTGATTTTCTTTGTGGAGTCCTCCTTTCCACTCTAATATTTTGTATTTAATCCTGTGATCTGTCTCACAATATCATAGATAATGTAAATTTTATAAGTAAATCTATATTATTTATGATAAATTCAAAAATGAAATGGGGACACTTTTACTAGAGCTAAAAAAATATTTCAACTTTAAGTTTATTTCTAGTAACTTGTCAGACAATTGTAGAATCATAACTATTCCTCATATAAGAATAGAGTGAACCAATTAAAATTGGACTTAAAATACACACGGCAAACTAAAATATTATCTGAATATGAGAATGAAATATCCAAATTTGTAATTTGTTGGGTTGATTCCATTTCTTTTTATAAACAAAATTGGTAATATTTACTTTTGTAAATTGATGAATTATTACTATTACTATTAAGTTTTAAATGATAGTACAAATCCTTATTCTATATTATTAGAATTTTAGATAAGTATGCGACCTGTCCAACATTTTTGTTGTAGCTTTTTCATATTTGTCTAGGAGGTGAGTAAGATTGGCATCATCATCGCAAGAAGCACCCCAGCCTAAAACTCTAGCCAAGTCATTGCCTGTTCCAAGAGGGAGTACACCAACTTGACACTGGTTCTAGAACAATCAACAATACAGGAATATACTACAAACATTGTAATAAGGATTACATAAATTAAATTAAATTCTTTGCATTGTTAACTTGCAATAATTTATCAAACTATAGCTGATTGTTTTCAGTTTCAGAGCCAGCTTTGTGCTGGTTGTTGGGGCCAAAATATATACCATCGTTTAGGTTTGGAAAATTATTCCTTCTACAATCTATTTGAAATTAATGATGCTTCTTCCAAAACAGTGTTTTGTAGAAAAAAATGCACAATGCCATCACATTTTCAATCTTTACAACAAAGCAAATTCACGATCAATCACTTCTCCCTTGTAAAACACAGATTAAATTGTACTCGGCTTTTGTTTCAGCACTATTCGTCCTCTTTATATTGCAGACTCTTCTCAAGCTGACAACCACCTAAGGAGATTTTCACGGAAAGTAGCTTTTGTTAGCAGCTTTAATGTTTAGGAAAATTCTATCTAGGAATTAACATTTTAGTGATGGATATACAACAAAATATAATTGTATTCAGCATTTGATTAATATAATAATAATAATGCTGTAATCTGTAATAAGAGAACTAGACCTCCTTTAACCAGGAAGGTTTTGTGGAATGCATAACATGTTATAGGAGAAAGCAGTGAATACTTTTACGAAACTTCTCAGTTGTGGTTGAGTAAACTTTGCACAAGAATTGAACTCACTCTGACCATAAGCCAGATATTATGAGACCCATGACATATAATTATAACAAAATATTGAGATCTTTTGTAATATTAGAATCATTATTTATTATTAGATTACTTCACTCATTTATTTAAGTATAAGCATTAAATTCTTACCATTATATTTATTTTATCTATTTCGGTTAAGACCCAACCGACAGATCCATCTCCACTACAAACTAATACTCTAAAAGGATCAAATCTTTTAAACAATTTAAGCCTGAAAGAAAAATGAAAAAAAAATATCAATACAAGTAGATTATAGACAACTTATTTAAATTTAGTGAAGGAGGATAGATTAAAAATATAATTACCCTAAAAAAGGACCAGAAGGAATGAGATCAAAAACTTGGGCGGGGTTTAACAGCTGCTTGAACCGTTTGAGGAATTTTACACCCTGGTTATCTCCAGATTTTGAGTTAACAAAGACAAGGAGAGGAGAGCACCCTTGTGGGCGCACAGCTTCCCAAGTCTCATCAGAACCTGCACAATACAACTTAACAATCAACATGAAAAAGTATCAGCTAATAATGCTTAAACATAGTTGATATGATATACGTCATCATTTAAAAAAAAAAAAATTAAGTAAGCATTCATAGAGGTAGCATGCATAGGATTCCTTGTAGGATATATTTCATAGGAGATACTACATTATAGCGATAAACGTCTTCACTAAAATTTCACTTTCATTTTACTTTCTTATTCATAAGAATTCAAGGATATTTATAAAATGTTCATAAATAATAATAGTTTATTTTATAATCTTTCATTTAATATGATCACAAGCTATTACATGGTTCTATTGAATAATTTTGTGTATTTCATACGTTTCATAATAACATAATTGGCAAAATCAATTTATATGTAATTTAAATAATAGTAACCTATTAAAAACAACAATTTATAATAAAACGGTATATTCTTCGTTGTTAGGAATGGGTTGGTTTTGTCACTCCTGGTGGTTCTTCCCAAAGGTCTCAAACATGTGGTCTGTCTCTAGCACCCTCCTGGTGAAGTAACCATTACTCCTAAAGTTTAACACATCTGGCTGAACTGACTGATTGAATGACCCTATGTTTTTTCCTGAACCCCTGTTCATTTAGTTTTTGAAATAATGAAACATGTAGAACATATAAATTGGTTAAGATGGGCTCCTAGTACTGCATCAGAGCTGCATTTTAAGGAGGTTTTACAAGTTAACAAAAATCGGCCTACAGTTAAGAAATTATATAATGCAAACAAGACTAGGTGATGGGGTTCACCTTTCACCTTTCCACCATGTTTGTCTTGCACCCTGCTATTTCTAGCACCTACACCACATCCTAAATGTCTAGCTTTTCCTATAACACCTTGGTTTTTTTATTGTCAGGTCAAAAATACTATTTCTAAACACATTATTGCAACAGAAAATTCACTTCCTTAAAATTAACTTAATTATAATGAATTAGTTAACACAGCAAGGTAACTTGTGATTATAAAACATTGTACAGGCAACAACCTGTTTGATAAAAAATACTCTTATATTTTATTTATCAAACCACCTCAGTCATTGAAAATCTGGTTAGGAAAAAAATTGTTAATATCTAAAATATTGACCAAAAAGTACCTTTTGAAATCGGGTCAGAAAATATTAAATATGCTTAAAAACTTTCATTCTGATAATATACTTATCTAACTTTGAAACTCTGCGAAGCTGGGCAACAATTCTGGCACTGTCACACTTATTATTGTCAACATATTGGCCAATTAGTTCATATGTGAGTGCCTTAAATATGGAATGTTTAAGTATTTGCGTAAACCGGAATAGTTCAAAAAAGGTTTCGATGTTTTGATCTCTTATTAGACCTAATAAATAGTTTATTATATAAAGAAATCTAAGCAATATATTCCAAAGAAAATAGCGATTTTCATAACTGTTAAATAGTAAGTTTGCAAACGAGTTTGTTTGTATGTCGAATGATAAAATTTTACCAAAATATCCTATTAAAACATTGTTTTCAGAATTTTTTTAAAAGTAAACTGAAAAATGTGATGCATCCCTCTACTTTCAGCTGTAAAAACGCTTTTTATGACTTTTTTTTTTATTATGGTACACTAAGGTCCTTATGTGTTCTCATAGCCAATTTATATAGTGACTCATTATAACATGCTTTTAACCATATATCTATGGTTGAACTTTTTACTATTTATATATTTTTAATATTTCAATAGTTTTAGATTAGGAGTAATTTCTCTATTTATTTAAATTTAGTATGTAGTTTTACATTATATATTTCTGGTATTTTATATGTACAATTCATTATTTTAATTCTAATTGATTCTCATAAGCTGGGACTTAATAATGTTTGACTAAGATGTCTTATACAATAATATTCAATGTCATTACCACATCTATGTCCTATCCTGTTAGTTTTTGCAGCACTTGAAAAACAGTCCTTAATAGAAATATATACTTTTATGGGAAGACAAAGGAGGTGTGATTTATTAAATTGATTTAAAATCACAACCAACAATAGTAGCTACAGTTATTTAGATTAAAAAGATTTAGTTTAACTAGTTTAATAATATGGACATAGAAAAGTAAAAAGACAAGCATTATCGTTTGACGTGTGTATACTAGAGAATTTAACAAATTCCTTAGTTCTAACTGAAGGAAGGCGCTTGGAAGATATCATTCAAGAATTCAGTTGTTTGAGAAAAGAAAACAGGATATAAACGTATAATTAAACAACAACACCAGCATCTTTCCATATATTAATATTAATTCATTTTTTTCATTAACATAGTGTAGCTAGGTCTATGTGGGGCAACCAGATATCCTTCCAAATGAAGATGTTGGCAGAACTGACACTTGTTTTAGATATTCTTTGCATTTTATAAATAATTTTCTATTTGTTGTGCCGACATAAGATTTAATGCATTCATCACACTCTATTCTGAATATGCTCGAGCTATCCTTTAACTGAATTGTGCCCTTTGCGTGTAGTTAGTTTGATAAGACGAAGTTGTGTAAAGTGCTGTAACTTTTAAAGACCACACCAATACCCTCTTTCTTCAATATGTTCCCTAATTTGTCAGAAATAGCAAATATGGGACAGTTTTTAGGGTAATTTTGAGATCAACTCTAAATATTCTACATTCTGTTCTATCTCTTCTATATATTCTATTTTTCTTTAGATCTTTATTTTACCCTTTGGCTATTGCTATACGGTGGAGCTCTTCGGAATAATTTTGATTGTCAAGTGGAATGTCATTTAACTTGTTAAGGAGAAAGTGGAATGTGGCTATCCTGTGACTGTAATGGGGCAAAGGAGTGTAGTGAATTGTTAAATCAGTCTTCATGGTCTTCCTAAATATTTTAATCTCCTCTTTCTTACCACTACTACTCAATGTTAAGTTCAAAAAGTGATGTGAATTTCATCATCATTCAAAATGTGCCTTAAGCAGAACTATAAGTTTAGTAACGAGTTTGTTACACAGACTAAAGGGTAGGTAATGGGGAATTCATTGAGTTCATTATTAGCCAATTTAAATCTAGATGATTTGGAGAACTGATATATAATGTATTATGATAATCCATTCATTCACAAAATTAAATATTAAGATACATGGATCTTGCTTCATTGGAAGTCAGAATGAATTAAATAAGCTGTCCAATTATTTAAACCGTATAAAATTGTATGGAATATAAAATTTAAAACTGAAATAGGATATGACAAGTTGATAATTTCTGTGTAATGTAAAATCTGTGATATAAATAAAGAACAGTTATTCTGTAGACTAATGGACATTTACTGTTGTGTTTGCTTGGTAAATTTTTCCTAAGCAACTACCATGCAAAATTGCATGCTTCTATGACAAAAGAAATTCTCTTCATTCAAAATTAGTATGAAAGATTTAATGACTTTTTGAAATTATATTTTCAAAAATACAAAACAAAAATTTCACCTTAATAACTCAAATGAAACCTCAATGTAAATTTAATGTCTAGCTAGAATAGAGGACTCACAATAAAATAAAAACACAAGGGTTTCTGGTTTTGAGAAATCAATAACACTTTAAGACTGATTGTCCACTAGAAGAGACTTGGAGATCACAGGTGACTTTGATTCAAGTGGCTTTGTTGACTTTGTACGACTATCAATTTGTGCCTGTTTACGGAGCTCACTGCATTTATCGATACCAATGGATGCATTGTAAAAATCTCCAAAGTAGCCTTAAAATGGATGCTGAAGAGTTAATGTTTTGGAAAGCCTTTATCTGATAAAGCATCAAACACTCAAAAAAAAAAAAAAAAAAAAAAAAAAGGCACCGGTGTTAGGTAAAGGCAATGATAGATAAAATAAAATCAAAGGGAGAATTATACTATCTGCACAAAATTCGAAGAAGGACCCTGAGAACTTCTTTGATTATTATTGGATGTGCCCAGAATGATTGGGTGATCTCATAGTTACTTCCAATGGACCACTAGCCTAAAAGTCAGTTTAGGTTCTACTTTAATGTTTTATATTTTTTTTATATTAATAACATGATATAATAGGTAAACACACATAAGGTAAATACACATAGCTGTATTACATTTACCAACAGAATGTAGCGCTGTCGGAGGTACAATGCTAACCCTGTTTGGTCCCAGATCACAGCGAACAGGATACAGAGGCCTGCATGCAGTGTGGACAGTGGCCCTGCACCAAAGACACCTCCAGTCCTGGAGCCTATTGCAAAAATATATTGGATTGTCAAGCTACATTTAACAATTTACAAATATAGTAAGTTATACAAAAACAAGAATGAGAAAAATATTATTTAAGAAAGAATTATAGTAAACATACGAAACTAAACATAGTTGAAAATATTTTAAAACAATTTTAGGATTCTCTAAATATATTTAAGGAATCCCTTTATTATAAAATATTACTTACAAGAAACTTGGCTGTAGGATTGGCCAGAAATATTTTCTTTTTATACATACACACACACATATATATAACTAGGACTTAAGCTTTCTCAATTTTGCTTGAATATAATACCTGAGGACAGAGCCACAAGTTTTTTCACACACTGCACACTTAGAGGAAACTGGAAGGTTCCCTTCCATCCACTGATGGGACATATATATGTTCTGGAAAATAAAAATGCAATGTTACAAATAATATATTAGATGATTTACTGGGGTTAAATTTATTTAATAGTAAAGATGTATATATAGTACTTTGAATTAATAACTTATAATATTCTATAGAGTAACAATACAAACAAACCGTGCATATGTTTATAAAATGTAGAAAAATAAATATAAAAAAACATTCATGTCAACATTTTGACCATTCAGACATCTTCTGACTTAAAATTTAACAAATTACAACTATAAATAACATACAAATGTTTAAAAATAACAATTGTCAAATCAAATAATTATTATAATACACTTATGAATGATTGAACCGTTACATTTGTTCATATATTCAAGTTATATACATTCAAGTTCATTTGTCATTCCTGAATTGGCAACTTGCTTAATCACTTTAATCTGCACCAATTTATTATATTTATTTTCGCTTCTTCCAAAGTTACTACTAATCCTTTAAACTACTCCTTATCACAATATTCAAAATCTAATCACATTGGACAGCTTAGTAAGCAATCTTAAACTAGCATTTTAAATTTGCTGTAATAATTAACGAAAACCACTTAACCAAAACCATAAACTAAAGCATAAAATTAAATACACAATTATTTACAAATTATAGTCCAGTAGGACAACTGAAATGTACTTAAAAATAACAAAATTTCAATTTTTAATAAAAAGAATATGCAAAAATATTTTTTGGAGGGAAGTGAATATTTTTTTTTAATAAAGTGCTTTGTTTACCTTATTTAATCCTTTATGTTATTGGGTAAACAAAAGCTAAAACTTTTATAATCATTTACTATTGTGATTTCTTGTATAACTGATCTCTAAAAATTCTTTTTTCAACTATTACTGAGACTGCTCAACTTCTTCATACAACTCGGAGAGTAGTACAGATAATATGTGCAGAAACTGATAGAAGACTTGCTGACGTGAATTTAAACTCTCAGAGACCAGCATTAGGTCGACTGTTGACCAAAGAGCTTTGTAGAGCTCATTTGGAATATGCTCGGGAAAACCTTATGTCGACTGAAAAGGAATGGAGCAATGTGCTGTTTTCAGACAGTTTTTGTCTTTATACACCAGATTGATGTATGAGAGTTTACAGAGAGGTCTGGTGAGTGCTACACTGAGTGTTGTGTCACTGGGAGAGTTCAATTTGGAGGTGGTTCAGTGATGGTGGGGAGGAAGTTCTTTGACAGCGAACACAGAGCTCTACCTGTTCCGCAGACATTCTCTTAATGCTGATTTTGCGAGAGGAATTATTCTCGAGTAACCTAAAATACTATTTATTAGCAAAAATTTCATTTTTATGCAGGATAATGCGCGACCACATATAGCAAGGTTTGTTTTGCAATACCTCAATGATGTGGGTACACGGACTTTGAGGTGCCCAGCTGGTAGCCCAGATTTCAATCCTTTAGAACACATGGACAAGCTTGGCAGACATGTAAGATGGAAGGTCAATCCCACCCTCCCTTTAACTTACACAACTTAACATCTTTAGTACAGACATAGGAGGATATGAATCATGAGGCTGGAACAAATTTGACACGAGGCATGCCTCAAAGACTTGAGGTTGTGAGGAGGAATTATACTGCACTAAAACATAATTTTTTTTTCCATGATCAGCAATTTCTGTATAATTTTTTTTTAGAATATTTAGTAGGAATTTCCTTCATAATTATAGCCCCTCATCACTAAAAACGTTCAGTATTAATTAAAAAGAATTGAAAGATAAAATAATTTTATTAGGAAGCAAATATATGAATTTTTCTAAGTGCGCCACTTTTTATTTTAGAGCAGTGTAGTAGGTAGTACATTAACAGGTCACATTAAGACTACAAACAAATTATATGTTTAAACATAAAAATTCATAATTTGAATTCTTGAGATAATAATCTTAAATAAGCTTAGTTTATTGATTTTTTTTAGCTAGTTCATGATCTAACACCTCTAAAACAAAAATAAAACTAAATTTGTGTTTAGCTGTAATAAACTAAATTAATGAATTAATTAGTAAAACTGAAAAAAAAATTGGTTTGATTTTAATGTTTATCAATGGAAGATTAAATAAATCATGAATAAAAACTAAAAAAGATATTTTAGTTTATTTATACTGAAAATAAGTTAATGGTAGTTTCCGTCCATCACTGGTCATGCTTACAGACTATAGTAGCAAGAAAGATTTCATATATTATTTGTATTATTTTTTTACTACTGTACTATTTATAGTTTACTTATTTCTCAAAAAAACTGATTAGTTTTAAAATTCACATTACTGAAAATAATATTATTATTTAAGATCAAAGTTATATATATTTTATTATTATTATTATGCAGGGTCAGAAACGGTTCATACAATAATTTTCGACTTGTTTTTGTTATTAGTTATACATTATATACTAAAAGCAAGCAGTAAACTCGGGCAAGCCAATATGGTCATTTTCTACTATACTTAGTGAATAATTTTGTTTAAATTTTATTCTTGTTCAAATAAAGTATTATAATTATAAATATATGCATACTCCATCTCTATCTTCTATGATTTCCTTTCGAACACTAGCTAGTGTTGTCCATTTGCAATTATTGATTGCCTTGGGAGCACAACGTTTATGAACTTTCCACTTGCAAACCTCACAGCTTAGACCATGGGAAGTTACACCTAATGCAACAATAATAACTGATAATTACCAGAATTTATTATTTAATTCATTTAATAAAAGACAAATATAAAGTGGGAACCAACCTGATAATGCATCTCTGCATACATTACAATACGTTGGACGAGCGTGGGATGTTGCTTGCCAATGATGTCTTCCACTTAAAAGATCATGCAGTTCTTGTGTCGTCTTTGACTGAAATTGAATTCCAACATTAATATTGTATACCTCTGAAGGTATTATTGTTTAATTGGAGTTGAAAGGCCTGGTGCATTTCAGTTTAAGGCAGCAAGCTTAGGATTCATTATCAATAGGTTACCAACTTTTTTAGGCAAATTAAGAGTTCTGAGTTTATTCTGTGAGCCACCACAAAGATCTGCTCTTCCAAGTTGAACATCATTCCATTTCATCTGATTACTTCATAATTAAAGAATTATTTTAAATGGCCCCTACATTCTTATGGATACAATACAATTTTTTTTATTTGATGTGTGTTGTATATCATGCATTAATATTATAAAGAAATGGATTCAAATTTCATATGAAACATATTACAACAATGTATATTTCATTTAAAAAAGGGTGTTCTTGCAGCTAAGTTGATCCTTTTTTAACACAAGTTTATACAATTTGAGCAGATTGTTTAACAAACATTACAATCAATCAAACCATAAAAAGCTAAATGATGTATTTGTACGGTATATGTTCGTGGGCTTAAAGGACATTGATGGCCTTATTATATTATTAATAAATAAGGTGGTCTAGGTTTGCTTCCCCAGCGCCCATCTGCTTGAGGTTCCCTTAGCATAGAGAAGGAAAATGAGAAGAAATGTTAATAAAATATTAATGAATCAGGATTGGAAAATTAATGCAAAGGTAAAATGGTAACAGCCTAGTGTGAACCAGCTAGTTTCTCAACTTCCTTCATGGTTTTGGGCCACAGATTTAATTATAACATATATACAAAAACATGGTAAAAACTCAGGTTTTTATCAGTAATATATAGGTATTAAAAATATAATTCTAGCAATAAAAGCTAAAAACGATCTATCTTACAGTTTGCCGTTCCCTGCTGGTAGTGGCTACCTTCGAAGCAACAACCCAATCCTCCATTAGATGAGAACTAATTCATCTATAATATAAAAACTGAATTAATGTCAGAGTATTAATATTACAATTTATATTTTGTTAGCTAGCACTCATAATGGAAGTATAATTTATCATTCTTATCTGTGATGATATATACCTTCATTTTGCTTAAAAAGAGTAAACAAACATCTGGACTGAAACTTACATTTTAATGGTAAGAAATAAAATCAAATTGGTTAAGGATGTGTATAAGTTACATGTTGTTTTAATTGATTATTTTGTTTATATTCATGCACACAACTAGATCTAATCATTTTCCTTGGATCAATTACAACTTTCACTATTCAGTGGCATATCTATTTTTACAATGACTAATTAGTTGATGGTTAAATCACACTTTCATAGCATTAGGGTGTCTTCTGTTAAGCAATAATGCCATGTTTCCACTTATCATAATTTCACGTTATAGTCACAATTCAAAATATCTTGGCAAAGATATGAATGATTAAACATATATTCTAAATAATTATAAAATTTGGTAATGAAATATTTCATAAATAAAATCATCTAAACTTTCCCATTCTGTAGGTGCATTACCTTTCATAGATTATATGAACTTCACAAAGCACTTAGGCTAAGGTAGCTATAGATAACCATCTAAATATAAATAAATACAAAGAAAGGTGAAAGGAAACAATAGAGTGAGAGGAAAGATAAAATTCAAAGGTAAAGAAACAAAAGAAAGAAATAACTCATGTCTAACATTTTGTATTTTATTCTTCTAATACAAGAAAAGAAAGCAGATAAGACAGTGTTAGTGTCATGAAAACAAGGCATATATTTAATATTACATAGCAAATGCTTTTTTAAATTTCAATCATAATTTCCAGTTTTCATTTGTAATATCCTTAGGCCAATTCTACAGGTAAGAGCATGATAATATCAATATTCTGTTCAGGTCGCATGAATGGATTCACTTAAAAATGAAGATTACTAAATTAGGTTAAGTTTTAAAGAATGAATTTTTTTTAAAAATAAAATATTGAAAAACAGATTAAGCAGCAAATAAGAATCTTTGAAGTGAAGGTTGAAAAAAAATAATTCAAAAATGCATTTTATGTCTTTACATACAGAAACACTACTAAGATATGCAGCCATACACACACTAAGTATCTAATTTACCTATTAATATATTCTTTCCAATTTTTAAGCATAATTCCTAAGCAAATGACAGGTATCAAGTGGAACTGAAAGAAAAAAATATAGTAAAAACTGTTTCAGATTTGACCTGCTTGGTCCTGAAAACGTTCATCATATTTTGCTAACCAATGAGATTCGTAATAATTGAAAACACAATATAAATATTGTAAAAAGTTCTTAAAAAATGGAAGAATAAGCCTGTCTGAAAAAATTGCAGTGCTATCCGCAAAGAAGGTTACATTTCTCTGCCCTGCCGTTCAGTTAAATAACCTTGGCACGTGTTTTGAAAGGTCCCAGTTGATATCGACTCTTCTTTTCATAACTATTTATGTATATTATTAACGATTTCACAATTTGTGGCCAAAATGGCGATGAATTGGCAGAATCTATACATAATATCGTTGTTATAACCTAATTTGAATTTATAGATATTGTCTAATCTCATTGCTTTGTGAGAGGAAAGAAGTTGAGATAGTTTGACTGCATTCAAACGGAAGCCCGCTATCTGGGAACGTAACTGTATTGGAAGTAATTGTTGTTGTTTTTTGCTCCTGCGAGGGCATAAAGAAGAGAATACTCTTAACCTTGAGTATTTTTTATTTATTATGACAGAGTTTTTCGAGCTTATTTGCAAACCACCAAGAATAGAAATTATCAAAGGATGAAATACAATAAGCACAAAAATAGGTATGGGTATAGATTATGTGTACAGACAGTTCAAGAATTTTTACTTTAGAACAAAGGTGACCAGGATATGTCACCCTTTTCCTTAATTTTATTTACCCCATTCGTATTTATAATTAAATTAAGCACGGATATTGCTCAGTACTTTATGAAAAAACATGTGTAAATCCTGAATTAGAAATTTGGTCCCAATGTTGTACCATCAAACAAAATGAAAATTCCTAATCTTTCAATAATGAATAAAATAAAATTATAAATTAAATCAAAACCCATTTATTGCCTTATTCCCTCCAAGGCTAGTGTTCATTAGCTGCAATCTTTGCAACATATATTTTAAAATCTTTTTAAAAATGTATTATTTTAAATGAGAGATTTTAGTTGTGATATATTCTTTGCAGGCTTGAAAAATGAAAATTCGTAATATTTCAATAATGAATAAATTAAATCAAACCTATCAAAATTAAAAAGGAAAATTTGTTATAATTTATTTTTTCAATAAAATTATCAGATTAATCATAATTAATAATTTAAAATAATAAATTAAAAAAAAATATCCCCCAATGTGGAATTGAACATGTGAGAGAAAAGTCTTTCACATATTGTGTAACGCACCACTGTGTATTAAAAAAGAGCACAAGTACCAAATTGCGTATAGTTTTTGATGGTTCGGCTACTACCGTTAATGGATCCCTCAATGACTACCTACTTTGTGGTCCTAAACTGCAGCCTGAGATCACAGATGTATTGTTGAAATTTCGATTACCGCAAATAGTTATGACAGCCGATATCTGTCAAATGTATTTGCAGATTTTGATTGCCCCAGAGGATCGTTCCTATCTTCATTTATTTTTTAGAGCTGAAAGTTTCGATCACCTAGCCGAATTCGAATTTAATTGTTTACCGTTCGGACTTTCATGTTCTCCCTTTTTAGCAATTCGAGTAATACAACAACTCATAGCAGATGATGGAAACAAGTTTCCTAATGCGTCTCGAGCATTGTTAGAGGAAATGTATGTTGACGATTTATTGACTGGTGCTGATACGTTGGAAGAGGCACAGACACTTCAAAGAGAACTCGTAGCCTTGATGAGTCAAGGAGTTTTCAATTGAAAAAGTGGTGCAGCAATGCAACGGAGCTCTTAGAACCAGTTTTGGTGAATGAGCCGAAACCCATGATCTCCTTAGCTAGTTTGGAAGATAACGTGGTGAAAATACTCGGAATGCAGTGGGATCCTCAACAGGATAATTTTACCTATCGAATACACTCAAGAGATTTGGTTTTAACTAAACGAGGCATCCTTTCAACTATTGCCAGGATGTATGATCCTTTAGGATATTGCGCCCCAGTTATCTTTAAAGCAAAGGCGATTCTTCAACTATTATGGTCAGAGAAACTCGATTGGGATGACCCAATTCCACCTGCTATTTCCAAGTCCTGGGAAATACTCTTTAAAGATCTGGCGCAATTAGAAGCTATTAAGATTCCCCGTGGTCTTAAACCACACTCCCCAGCAGAGATGTCTGTTGTGGGATTCGCTGACGCATCTTCTTTAGGTTATGCGGCAGTTCTCTATCTTCGTTCTCAGGATCAATTGGAAAGGGTAGACTCCCATCTGATGATCGCTAAAACCCGATTAGCTCCATTAAAAACCCTCTCAATTCCAAGGCTTGAACTATGCGCTGCTCTACTTCTTGTCAACCTTTTGCGATCTGTTCAACTCATTATAGAACGATTAAAACCAACCTCTATTTTCTTGTTGTCTGATTCTTCCACCGTTTTATCGTGGTTAAATACACCTGTCCATCAACTGAAAACATTCGTAGCCAATCGAATAGTGAAAATTTTAGATAACTCTTTTCTCCCTAATTGGCATCACATTCGTTCAGAAGATAATGCCGCCGACATTGCGTCTCGGGGAACTTCTCCATCAGACTTGGTCAATCATTCAGTTTGGTGGAAGGGACTTGAATGGATGAAGAAACCATTGTCGGAATGGCCATTAACTAAGCCAACCAAATCATCGAATTGTTCAGACTTACCTGAGACAAAACCAGTTTGTACTATCTTGGCTACCACAACCAATGCATCGTCTTTATTTGAAGTTATTGAAAAATTCTCATCCTATTCCAAATTAATTAGGGTACTTGCATATGTCCAACGCTTTATCGTAAATTCTCGCCCTCATTCAATCAAGAGAAAAGCTTAGAGGGACTTCGTCAAGCTACTCACACCTTGGTGAAAATAATTCAAGGACATCATTTCCCCTCTGTAAGCTCCAAACCTTCTCTTATAACATCGCTAAAATCATTATCCGTTTTCATCGATTCTCGTGGAGTGTACAGGGTGGGCGGTCGCCTCAGTAATGCCCCTATAAATTATGATGCTAAACATCCCATGTTGTTACCCTCTAAATCCCATTTTGTGGAACTACTTGTCGACCACTACCATATTGTTTATTTACATGCTGGAAATCAGCTCCTCCATTCAATACTACGTCATCATTATTGGATTATTTCAGCAAGACGTCTGATACGCACTCGAATTCACCTATGTTTGAAATGCCATCGCCTAAAAGTAAGACCTTACACACCTTACATGGGAAATTTGCCAATGTCAAGATTCGAGCAAGGCCGACCCTTTATGAATGTCGGGATTGATTTCGCTGGTCCATTCTAAATCCGTGAATCCTCTCGCTGTAAGGCTGCCCTCGGCAAAGCATATGCCTGCTTATTTGTGTGCATGAGCACAAAGGCGTTGCACATTGAGATCGTGTCGCAATTGACAACAGTAGCTTTCTTAGCCTGCTTAGACAGATTTATAGCTCGAAGAGGACTACCCAGCAGAATGTTCTCCGACAATGGAACAAATTTTGTAGGAGCGTCACGACATTTAAAAGAGCTATTCTCCTGGTGGAATACCTACTCCCTGAAAAAGGACATCGAAAACTACTTCGTCAATCGAGAAATGAAATGGAGTTTTATCCCTCCATTCGCACCTCATTTCGGTGGTGTGTGGGAGGCTGGTGTGAAGTCGTTTAAGTACCACCTTAGGAGAGTAATGGATTGCCAACCCCTTACATTTGAAGAACTCTCCACCATTGCAAATCGCATAGAAGCGATTTTGAATTCTCGACCCATGCATCCTATGTCATCATCACCAGAAGACTTGGATGTCTTGACGCCGGGTCTCTTCCTGATTGGTGCCCCTCTAGTTGCTCTGCCAGAACCAGAGTCAATCGAGCCATCCAATCTCGAGATGGAATCTCATTCATCGCTGCATAGGCAATATTTGGAAACAATGGCGACGGGACTACTTACATTGCCTACAACAGCGTAGTAAATGGACTACTGAATCGACAAATGTAAATATCGGCACACTTGTGCTTCTTATTGACCCTAATGTAACCCCCCTCAGTTGGCCAGTAGGGCGCATTAAAGAAGTTTTTCCTGGACAAGACGGGATTGTCAGGGTAGTAAAGGTGAAAACCTCTACAAACGAGTATACCCGTTCCGTTTCGCGCCTAGCTCCATTGTTACCTCCATAGTGTGTTAATCTACCTGGAAATTTTCTACGCAAATTTGGTGGGCGGTATGTTGGGTCCCAACTATTTTTTTTATTATTTTTTTTTTTTTCACTCACGTAATTATAACGATTAATTTTATTTTATTTGTTAAAAGGAAAAAAAACAAGATTGTAATATTTTGTTGTATTGAGATGCATAATTAGGAATTAAGGTTGCGTACGTTTAAGCAAGTGATAAGGTGACCTCTAATGCGATCGGCAATTGTTTTGGCATGGCGGATCAACTCCGATCGTCATCGAATTACTGGCTCAGTTCCCTGAAAGTTGCGAACGAAGAAGACGCTTGGAAGTTTTTTTATTGATGTTTACCCCACATTTACACTACTTCTTCATCGCTGACTGTACACCGGATATCCACCACCCACCCACGCTCCCAATTGTTTGGAGAGTGAACATCAAGAAGACTTTTTTCTTCTCCATTTTGGGATCTCCGGTAAGAGGTTATTTTGCTAGTAGACACACCAATTATCACCAGATTCAGCTCACACCATCCTTTTACTTGCAAGAATAGAAGGCTATTGACTTTTGGTGATTGACACTGTTAAATTTAGTAAATATAGGATTTAATTCATTTTTATTTATATTAAAGCGTAAAGACATTTATATTTTTGTTATCTATGTTTCTTTCATTTTATATTTAGATTACTAACCCAATTGCTAACATTATTTTTTTGTTTATATATACGATCATTACATATGTATTGCTAGTTTATAATTTTAGTTTTTTTGTATAATCTTTCCTCGATTATATTTTGTGTATACAATCTTGTTTTTTGTTGTTTTTCTAGGAAAATGCAGGCACCCATTCTTGAACTATTTTTCTGAATTTCACAGCCGGTAATTTGCAAGGGACAGAAGTTCGGCGACGTAATTTTACTAGCCCCTTCTTCCACACACATATTGTGTAACGATAATACCACAGTGACCATGGTTTAGGTCACTCGGCCAATCCGGAGGGTTAAACTAAGGTTTAACTTTTAAGTATATACTATACATTTTAACTACTTGTGATAGGTTAATATTAATATTAAATATTTATAATGAATAAATTAAATCAAACCTATCAAAATTAAAAAGGAAAATTTGTTATAAATTATTTTTTCAATAAAATTATCAGATTAATCATAATTAATAATTTAAAATAATAAATTAAAAAAAAAATATCCCCCCATGTGGAATTGAACATGTGAGAGAAAAGTCTTTCACTTATTGTGTAACGATAATACCGCAGTGACCATGGTTTAGGTCACTCCACCAATCCGGAGGGTTAACCTAAGGTTTAACTTTTAAGTATATACTATACATTTTACCGAGTCTTAATTATTTCATTTAATTTTTGCGACTATATTTTTAATTTATATGCACAGGAAATATTTTAATATTAAACAGAATATTGTAATTTAAAAAAATCCAATGAACTGCAAGAAATACATAGTATCAGTTTTGAATTTGAAAAGAATATCCTTCTTCTAGGCTAGTGTTCATTAGCTGCAATCTTTGCAACATATATTTTAAAAATGTATTATTTTAAATGAGAGATTTTAGTTGTGATATATTCTTTGCAGGCTTGAAAAATGAAAACCAAGGTTTAACTTGTAAGTATATACTATACATTTTACCAAGTCTTAATTATTTCATTTAATTTTTGCGACTATATTTTTAATTTATATGCACAGGAAATATTTTAATATTAAACAGAATATTGTAATTTAAAAAAATCCAATGAACTGCAAGAAATATATAGTATCATTTTTGAATTTTAAAAGAATATCCATCTTCTATCCTCAAACATAGAAATTTAAATAGCATAAAAATCAGTAATTAAAACTATTTTTAATTTTAACATATCTACATCACTTAGGATTTTGTAATTTTTAATTTTACACAGATGGTCACAATAAAGTAAAACACTGACGATGTTTATAAATAAAATAAGACAAAATCACTACTAATTATAAAAATTTAAGTATTATATGCTTCAGTCTTTTACGCTTGTAAGTTCTGAACCATAAGCTATCTCAGAAATAATTTACAAGTACATTTAGTGTTTGTTCATGAAAACTGTTGCGATAGAAATCAAAAACATTTATTACTTATGCTTTAAAACAATGAGATGGATTTAGGGACATCTAAAACTTCATATGTATTATTAAGGGTCTTCTAGTAAACAACCTAATGATCCTTAAACATTTATTCTGCACAATTTTCTGTATTTTTTTTTACAATTAGTGGTACTTTATCTAGCTTGGATAAGCCTAAAGAAAGGGAGTTCGTATGAACATATAATAAAAAAACTTTATTCTTGGACATGGCCCCCTAATAGCTAATAAGGTACAAATAAATTACTCTGTTGCAGTTAGCTTATAAATAATTTTGGGCCTTTGTATATGTTGCAGTAGATAGTAAAATCTGTAATTTGCTCAAATGCCTAGACATTTAAACAAACCCCTAGACGTTTGATAAAACTTCGGCCACTGTTTAGTCAGTTGGTCAAACTAGGTAAAAACACAACTGTAATCCTTGGCAGAAGATGGCAGCTGAAAAAATATGTCAGCAGCACCTCAAAAATGTTAGCAGCATAATATTGAACAAACAAAAACCATAAATGAATAAAAGCGAATAAAGTTACTATAAATTGTAACTAAAAACATAAGGTAAAAATTAGGAATCATTAACAAGTTAAAATGACCTTGAAAGTTTACAAGGATTAATTAAAGAAAAAGAAAAACAATAATGATGAATTATAAGTTGTTAGATTGAAGGGAGATAAGAACTGGTAAAATTTGGATTTAAAGCCTGGGAGAGATGGGGAGTGACTAATGTGGTTAGAATAGAGTTCCAAAAGTTTGTGACACAGATAAAAAAAGGAATGGTCAAAGAAAGCATATCTATGGGAAGGGTGATACAGATTGAATTTACGGGATCTATTATTTATATTATTAAATGATGAGATTTGATAGCTGATTTGAATTGGAGGGGGTTGTAAAGGTTAAACCCTGTTTGAGGTTTTTATCTCAGGAAGGGGAAAAATAAAAAAAAGGTTGTAAAGGTTAGATGGCCTTTTCGTCATGATAGTACTGAAAAGGAGAGATCCAAGGAAGTATTGCTGGTGGGCAGAAGGATACAGTGATCCCAACTCGATGTAGCGCTGTGAAATGTGACAGTCTCTTGGGATCCCGAGAATAGATCTTAGGAAACAGTTTATCAGGCACCTTAACCAAGCCTCGAGATCCTCAGAGGTTACTATATTTTTTTTTTTTTTTTTTTTTTTCCTTAGCTCTCAAACTTATAAAAATAGGATGTGGGAAAAATAAAGAAAAATTATTTTGGGCTAATGAGTGCCTTTCACTAAGGGGAGTCCCCCATTTGAAGGATGTATGAGAAGGATATAGGGTGTGGAATGCCTAAAAAGGCGGATGGAATCAGGAAGGTAGTGAGAGTCTACCGGTTACTATATATCACCAGTCAAAATGGGGAAAGGCAGGAGATGTGTTTGGGAAATATCAGTTTAGACATACAGATCTACTCAGAGATTTAAGTACATTTATTTGTCATGAATAATTGATCTAAAGACAGGAAATTTCATATAACGATCCCATTTGGAGTTACTAGGGATATTAATTAATTAGTTGATTACTTTTTCTATCATATTGAGTAAGTAGGGTATCAAATTAAAAGTCTTAAGATTTTGATTACTATGTAGTTTTTTTTTTAACTATACACAAACCCATTTTAAAATTGCCATTAAAATCATATAAGCAATATGTGTGTTTAGAAGAGAGATAATATTTTATATGTTAGTTTCATTTAATGCCCTAATGGTGCTAAAAATAAAACAGCCCCATGGTAAATAATAAAAGTGATGATTAATTACTCTTAAATTAAAAACAAATCCCAGCATATTAAGTAGGCTATAATTGACAATATCTTTGTTCTAATGATTAATTATTAAACGAACAATTGGAAGAATAGATGGTATAGGACGAGAGACCATCAAGCTAAGGTAGTTGTGAATTCTCTCACAACACAAATCCGAGGCTTGATGAAACTCTGGAAAACAGCAAAGTGACATGAGCGACTTCGTAGCACTCACGGCGATCACAGAAATTTCTGGAAGCTGTTGAGGACTACAAAAAACAAGGCAGCTACTGTCCTTCTTCATGAAGGCAACAACCTTCTTACTGCTGAGCAACAGGCAACAAACTGGCCAACCACCACACTAGGGATATTACGGCAAGGACGGGCTACTACCATATGCCTCCTCCGCTAGATACAGAACAAGAACCACATGTTTGTATCACCGAAGCAGCTCAAGGAAATTCTTCGCCGGTGTCAGGGAAACCGAGCACTAGGGCACGATGGGATACAAACAGTTCTGCTCAAACAAATGCCGAGGAGAGGGATAGTACATCTCCCAAACTTATACAACTCTTGTATAAGATTGCAGTACTTTTTTGACAAATGGAATTACTCAAGCCAGCAAAGAGTGGAGATCACCCAGCCCACTACCCCCGATCAGCTTGCTACCGCTAATGGGGAAAATTTTAGAGAAAATTCTATTGAACTATCTCAAAAATTACTGTGCGGAAAATGACATCATTCTGCCCGAACAGACTGGATTTCAATCCAATCCGGGGAATGCCCGGAGCAACTCTATTCAATTCTGGCTAGCTTCTTGAACAACAGATCGATGCGGGTGCGGGTGGGTGATAGCTTCTCCGAAGCTGTGCCACTGACCTGTGGAGTACCCCAAGGAGCCATTTTGTAGGAGTCCGGTATAAAAAAACCCAACAATTACTGCTTTTGCTGGTGACATAGCGGTGTTCAGTAGCACCATGAGTGCCAAGGTAGCTCTTAGACAGGCTGAAGTAGCCTGTAACCAGATCAGCGAGAGATTGGGGAGACTCAATATCTCTGTAAACACGGGTAAGTCTGGCTGCATAATTTTCTCTTTCCAAAAGGGAAAAAGTCCGCTGTTTACTACTTACACAGTAGGAACGCAGCAAACTCACCAGCCAACAACCTAGTATATCTGGGCATTAAAATGGATAGACACCTCTGTTTTGGTAACCATTTTGCGAAGTCTTACCGGCTTACACATTTATTGAGTTCCCCCAATCTATCACTGCGCCTAAAGCTCATGATATATAAGAGCGTACTCAGGCCTGCTCTGCTGTATGGTGCACCGCTTTTTCATTATCTGACATATACGACAGCTTGGGGACTCCAACAATTCCAAAACGGTATACTGATAAAACTGGTCAGATATACTTCATTCGAGCAATGGAGCAACAGTGAGCTTCACGAGGTCTTTGATTTGCCTACGATAAATGAATTCATTCAACGTAGACATATCAAATTTATCGACTCACTACAGTACTTGACAAACCTGGTGTTTAACACGATAACCCCCACTCTGTTCCCCTATCAATGGCAGGATGCTGTCGAGGCAGGAATGCTTTAGTTTTTAGGTTTTAGTTTGAATGTTTCCATCTTTGTAATCCGAAGGTGAGCCCCATCAGCTAGTCCTGTTTATTTTGATTCTGTACTTTTAACTTCAAAAAGAAAGTTTTTTGTAATTCTACCCTCCTTCAAATGCATCTGCATATGCAGCACGAGGAGAAATTTTGTAAATATTGTTCATTGTATTTGATCATCTGTTTGTAAACAATGTTAAATAAAAAGGGGTTTAGAAAGGAAAAAAAAAAAAAAAATAGCAGGCAAATATTCAACTCGTGTGAATCCTGTATTAAAAGTTTGTTTAACCACTGAGTTCATTCTGGTCAACTGATACTATACGTTGTATCAAATTAAAAAGCTCTGCAATCATGAAGATGCATAATATTATTCTAATATTTTCTATTTATTAATAATATTTTAATTATATATTCTTTCATATAATTTAAAAAACTTTATATTTATAACTTTAACGTTATATCAGGGTTCTGTTAATAAATTATTAGGAAACTTCTGGCAAAAGGAATATTGGTTTTATTTAAACACATTGAATAACTAAAATTGATATACAAAAATAAAATACGTACGTAATTAAGAATACTATTAAAACTAACATTAAAAATGGTACCTTGTAATTATTCGTAACTTTATACTAATACTGGCCAGTGTTTCTCTGCGTTCTTCTCTTCGGTGGTAATCTTCATTTGCTTGATCCGAATCGTCTTACTTGCGCGTCCTTTGTCTTCGTGCTGAGTGAAAGCGATGCACCACCACGAGGCCGCTAGCGTGGGTTGGTGGCTACAGGTAGCCAGGGGCTTCCTTCTCTGCCTGCCTTCTGAAGAACGAATGAGAGCCCTTTCGGTATATGTCGGCTTATTTATATCTGCATCTCTCCGCTGCCTTTTTGACTTTCAATTCGTTATTTAATGCCAGTTGTTTTGAATATTTATACTTTGCTTAATTTACGTAGTTTATAAAATAAATGTTTACATTAGTTATGATATTATTTTTATTATAAATATTAATAATTAATATGACGACAATAAAACGTTCATACTTTCATAGATATGCACCACGGATCGTTATTAAGTTCTTCAATGCTTGCTTTTTCCGAGATTATTTAAACAAACACCATTAAAAATCATCATTTTAAAATATCACAACAATATGTTGGTGGTTTGATGATTATGATGTTGGTCATAATTACAAAGATACATAAAAACAGATTAATGACAATTTGTTTTAAACATATTTATATAAAACAGGTGGTGGTGAATTAATGTACAATATAAATCAATGGGGCATGTTAGATAAACTTCTTAAAAGGGACAATAATTATATACAACTAAAGAAATCAATCAAAAGAGAGTAATAAAAGAGATCACCAAAACCATTAATTGTGTGATACTGCACATTTAACTTTCTTTTAAAAAGTATAATTACAAATAGTTATTAAAAGTCACAAGCAGAGATTCAAGATTGTGATTGCAACTTTAACTGAACTTGTTTTTATTTAGCGGTATATTTTGCAAGGTAGTTCTATTTGATTTCCTAGTGAAAGCAACATCTTTGAAAAATAATAAAAGGTAATTAATCAATATACAAGTAATTAAAATATTAGGGTTCTCCAGTCATATTTGGAAGGGTATCAAATTAACGATCTCAATATTCTGGTTAATAATTTGTATCATGCCTTGTGTTTTTGTTTTTTTTAATGAGATGTGGTTACAAAAAGTAAAAACTTCTTATGAATATTTTTTACAACCCTGATTTCATATGGAGGGTTGATATTGTTCATGAAAGTTTCAGTTGATGAAGTAAATATACTAATAATAAAAATAATAAAAGGGTTATTAATTAATTAAATTCTAGGTGATTATAAAAACAGATTTATATCAGTAAGGTATCTAATAAAAGTTCTTGGTGTCCTGATAAATAATATGTATTATGCGTTGGGAGCAACAATTGAAAAAAGTCATTAAAATCGTTTTCGCATCTGTTATGAAACCCTTAGATGTGTTTCTCAACACACTCCACTTAAATGTTTTTGTAATGCTTCCAAACAAGTTTACTCAGTTTCCTGATATTTGTTAAATTGTTCACATCTTAATTCTATCCTAAAACCATTTCATGCAAGATATGCAACTTTTTTTTTTCCATTTTAATAAACTGATATAAAAGAGCAGATTACTATTGATCTAATAAATCTTATGAAATATAAATTGGTATAAAAGTGTTTGTTATTGTTGTTATTTGTGACATTTTAAACCTATAATCATCATTGAATACCTGTATTTTATTTCCATCGTACATGAATCATTCACATATTAATTATTAATGTAATTTTCACTGATAAATGATACCATTATTTCACCTTCTGTGAATACTTTTATTCTTTTCTAATTACCTCACTACACACTTTTGTTGTTAAGTCTATCTAGACTTCCCATTTTCATTAATTTTCTTCTTCTCATCTTCCTTTCTATATATTCATTTGTTTCATACTTCACTAATTACCATATCCTTTGATATATCTACCTTACATTCTTTTTATTTTGTTAATATTCTTGCTTTCTTGTTATCAGAACGTAATCCAAACATACATATCCTGGAAATAATAATTTATTTGTTTGTCATGCTTAACACATGCCATGGGTATGTGAAACTTATGTACTTTTAATTATCGAGATTTTAATACTTATTACTTTCAATAAGATGACTGATTATTGATCATAGATACTTCTTGAAAATTAACTAAACAGTTTACAACGTCTCAGAAAAATAAAATATTTAGCTTGTTTTTGGATTTAATAAATTGTTCTCTTACTTGTTTCTTGTATTATTTGTTCCTCATATCAGGTGTTCTTCCAGTAAACAGAATCACTTGTTTCTATTTAGTTTCTTTTTCCATCTATTAAGATGTTTAAAACATTTTTCTATTGGAATGATAAAGTATTGGAATTGGAAGGGAGCCACACTTAACTGAGGTGACTTGCAGTCGATGAGTGGTTGGCCTTCTGTAAGAGGAGGTAGAATTTGAGATCTGATACGTTTGTCTTATGAGGGTTTATTGTAGTCTAGACACTTACATGAATACCAATACATTAATGTATCAAATATATTGATATTGTCCCAATCTCCTCTAAACCAAAGTAATTTATCTTAATAAATTAACTTGGTGACCAATAGAAGGAATTTCTTTTGAAAAATTGAATAATTACTGTGATATGTTTTTATTAAAAATAGTATTAAGAACTATGCTTACAACAAGCATACATCGATGTCTTCCTAGATGATCGATAACTCTTACAAGTTGAGAACAAAAGGCTGATGTGGCCTAAATTGTGATGGTGGTTTTCTGCTGTGTTTCATTTTCCAAGAAATTTACCATCCTGGTTTTTATTTTTTTGTCATCTTAGTTAGGAAAAGGTAGTTGCTGGGATTTGCGTGGTTATATTTGCAGTTTAGATACGGCTTTAGTTGTTATAGGTACCTAAAAATTAGCCAAACGTCAGAACATGGCTACAATATGGTCATGTACACTTCAACGATAGTTGGGCCAATGAAAGAATGGACATAGATCATTTCTGTATTTGTTTAAAGTGTATCATTGAATTTTAGTGTCTCAGCCACCACATATTTTGGGGCAGCATTCTTTTAGTCTAAATTATAAAAACTAAATAATACAATAATGTTGTAATCAACAGAATCAATGATTACAATAAGTATGAACTTTAACAAAAACGCGTGCTGATTGATCCCGGTGGTTGACTAGACGTGTACATTTAAAACTATATCAGTGTATATTATTTTTATTTATGTTCAGTAATTGTTAATGACCACTCTTGATTTTGATTGACTTAAAAAGGGTGTCGAAAGCTCTAGGCACGCCACAGCAGAACTTAATTTATGACTTTGGTGGCATAATAAATTTCTTTGAAACACTGTTTAACAGCAGATTAGTTTGGCCATCAACACCGGGTGCATTGTTTGTTTGTTATTTAACTTAGCAATAGTTCCATTTTTTTTTTTTTTTTTTTATAACGAGATATAAGACAACAACTAATATGCTTAACAAGAATAAATGCTAAAAATGGTTTATTATTTTTAAGTTTTGATGAGTTAAATAAGGAACGTTTACTTCTGAGTTTAATTCAAACGTTTTGCCCAAATTATCAGCAAGTATAGGAGCTTTTTGCTTGTAAGAGTATGGAGATGCGGGAAGTTATAAGAAAGGTGCTCTATTTTCCTCCATTTTACATATTTTAAAATAAAGAGAAAGGATCTCGCTTCACCATTATATACGTGGCTAATAATAATAATATACATTTAATAGGGTGAGTCATAAAAAATGACCGATTTCGTTTTCTTGGAAATTGTAATCCACTGATTGGTTTTATTTGTTTTTCAAGTCCAATTAAGGTTTAGATCACTTAAATCCCTAGACTATACTAAATGAATTTGTAAACAAAATGACCCGTCTTACCTTCAGTTTTGCCTTAACATTCGGTTAAACAAGATGATGCTAAAATTTGAAATATTTCGCCATTATTGGAAACGTAAGTTTTTCCCCGCCAAAGCAACCCGTTTGGTGTGGCAATTCGAATGAAAGGATGCTCTTTCTGAACGGGCTGTGAGTAAATGGTTTCAGAGATTTAAAACTGGTGACATCAGCCTCGAGAGGAAAGATTTTTCTGTACGAAAATCATTATTCGATGAGGAATCTCTTCGGGACTCAGTTGAGGCGGACCCAACGAACATACCATATAACCCAACGGTATATAGTTTGAATATTAAGAAAAAATGTGTTAAAATGAAATAAAATAAAATAAAAAGAAAGACGGTCATTTTTTTATGAATCAACCCATTACATTCCGGTTTAATGCATAGTTCGAGCCGTCTCCCGAAGTCAACATCGAAAGTTTTTCATTCACTTTTCATTTTTTTCATGAAGTGATGAAGCTAGTTCACTAGTTTATTGAATATCATTTATTTTTGGCCACTTTTTTGTTTTATGTTTTTGAAGATGGTTTTAGTCTAATGAAGTAGCTGAGAATGTGGAAGGTTTTTTTGCTTAGGGTCAATATCTCTAAAAATGTCTCTTTTTAGGGTTTTTTTTCTTAGTTTTAATGACCTTCTGTGATCAAAATTAAAAAAACAAAACATAAATTACATATTATTATTCAGGGTAAAGAGATATTTAATGTGATACCCTACTCAATATGATAGGATTTTTTTAATTATGCAGTAATTAATTATGATTCGAGGTAATTTACCTTGGGTCAAGGTTAATTTCTAGGGCATTAAATAAAACTATCATTAAAACACGTTAAGGATGGATTGAGTTTAAATTGCAAACACGATTTTAATGACAGTTTTAATAAATATGTGAAATTACAGTTCAAAAACAATAACTACCTATTACATATAAAAATGTCAAGAAGATCCTAATTTAATACTCTTCTCAATAAGAGCGAACATGTTTATTTTTTCATTACCCAGTACTTAAATAATAACTAACTAATATCATAAAATAATTATGCTTTATGGAGCAGAATATATTTTCATTTCGTTGGCTTGTCAACTGAAAATTCAACATAACATTTCGTGTTTGTAGGTCGAACATACAGACACAAAAATGAATAAATTAGTGCTGCTGATTTACAAAAATATTTACCTACGTTTGACAGAACAGGTAAAAAGAAATTTAGGTGAAGACATGTCGGTTTCTGAATTTAAAAAAAAACCAACAAAAGCCTAAAATGGTTCTTATTTGTAGAATTGATAATGACAAATAGAAATAAACGTAATTAATTTCTTAATACAGTTGTACTAATAACTTAATACAGTTGTAAGGAATCTCTTGGCTCCAGGATTTCAATTCAACTTAAAGTGGTATTCCACTTACAGAGGATTTTACATATCCAGGTCATTAAGGTTGCATGTATCACTAAAAAAGGTTTCCAAACAAAGAGTAATTACATTATGAAAAATGGACATGATTAATCTGAAAAGAAAACAATACAGATCATATTAATGAAAGTAATAATTTATTGTTTCTTCATTACGGTGATTTCTCCACACCAAACTGATTTGAGATTTCGTCCCTTCACCTTTCATTTTCAAATCCACACAAATTTTTGTTTTTCACCGATAGAAAAAGATTTTAACTGTCGGGACATAGATGCGGTTTACTTACTAACAGGCAGGTGGGGGGGGGGGAGAATAGAGGGAGGGAGACAAAGAGTAAAAATATGTTCATTACATTTTAAGGATTAGTCAAAAGGAAAGAAACCCCGCCTCCTTCAAATTTTCTTAGCAATGTGTATTCCACTTAAAGAGGTAAAAAAATTCCCCTTAAAGAGTTTATTCGAGGCAAAAAATTATGGAAATACTAGTTTTGTACCACTTATAAATGTATTCCACTTATCCAGGTTTGACTGTACAACTAGCTATTTCGAATTCATGACATGAGTCCCAACATCCTTATTAGAAGCAGACAAGGAAAACATTTATGCTAGTTAAACATAGCGCAATTCATCATCTTCCCCTTTTTTGTCTCTTCCCGCAAGAACTGGTGTTAAAACCAGGACCTACAAGTTTTATTAAATTAAATACAGAGTTTATATACAGCCAAAATGATTATGGGAAAAGAGGGCTGCGACGAGGAAGGTGATTTGGCACGTGGCATCGTGATTACTAGATTTAAATTTGAGATAACACTGCTTGCCGGAAGACGAGGAAATGAAGTCTGCCAGTTTGTTTCCTAAATTGTAACAGGTAGCTGCAAGTTATTTAAAGCAAACGGGACCATCTTGGAATGTATATCAAGAGTTTAGCTAAATTTTTTAATTATTATTTTAAATCATCCCTATATACTCATCGAAAAAAATATAACTTCAACTTCCTAACCATTTTCACTATATCATATAAAATAATTTTATGTTTAAATAGCATATATTGCTTGCTTATCTTCAATGAAATTCTTTGTTCTATGCTATAACTTTCGACAACCTGCGTCTCTTATCGTAAGGCTACGAAAATTATAAAATAAAACAAACATTAAAAAAGACAACCTTTAAAGGAGTAATGCAGTTAAAATTTAAAAGATAATAATATAAATTAATACCTAGTACAAAATTCTATCTTAAAAGTTCAAAGAATATATATTATATGTGGAATACAATGTCATATGCGTAAAATTTTACAAATGTTCGAATGCGAAAATCAAGCAACACTTAACAAATGTCCTGAACAACGACCTATAGAGACTGCCAAAAATGGCAACAATTTAGGTGGGTGTAAATCTAGCACTCTTGTACACAGAACCATTAATTACTATATTTTACCAAGTATGTGCCAAATGAACGCATTAACACCTTGAGTACATTACAATATAAAAATCCACAAATACGTAGGGCTTCCTTGTATGGCCTAAGGCTTCGTTCATATTTACACCAGTTCTAATAACAGCTACGAAGTATTTTTTTTATAAAATAATCCGCTATAAACCAGAATATTCCCTTAATATCAGTCTAGTGTTTATCGAAAAATTAGAAACTAAATTAATAAAGGATGACGGTATCTTAAAATCAGTTGACGTGAAAAATCTTTTTTGCCAATGTACCACCTAACGAGGCTTTATTTTTCTTTGTTTCTTAAGTATTATTATATCTATGTTTATGACTTTTTAGATACAAAAAATATGTGATCCTCTAGAGCGTAACGGTTTTTAATTATTATAATTTAGGTAAAATAGTCATGGGTCAAAATTATTTTAAATTAAAACAGGGGAGAGGTGAGGCGATGGGGTCAAATTTAAGCTCTTTGGTGGCAGATGCTTTTATATAGACTTTTTTGAACATTACTATGAACAGCAGTTGACATTCGACTATTTCAAGAGGGAGGGGGTCTCCATGCTGTAGAGCTTGATTTTTATTGAGATATATTGTTTCAAAAATTAATGTTTGTATTCAAATTATTTATAAAAAATTACCGTTTTTACGGCTTTTATTTTAATAGGCAATCGTGGTGAAATATCTTATTTTTCACTTAATTTATCTATATGAGATTACAAAACTGATTATTTTGTTGCTTCTGAAATTCTATAAGATAATATAGAATTATATTGATGTTCAATTTCAATTTTAATATTATAGATAATAATGAAATTGATATTGAAGATGCAAAAGAAAATTGATTTAATGTAGCAACAGCTACCGTAGGAATGAAAAAAAAGAAAAGAAAAACTGAATTTTTCTACAACCCTAAGAGAACTAAATAAACAACGCTAATGGGTAGTAATTTCTGGAATGAGTTCTGACTGAGTTGATATATCTCGACCTATCGTTACCGAAATATTACATTCACATATCCCACAATGGAATAAACCTCTTGTAATTTATACCAATAAGTGAAATAAATATAATTATGATTGGGGTCAGGAGGTGGCAGAAGGGAAGAAAAATGCGATTTCATTCCACATTATCACTATGACCGAGCACTATGACTTACACATAATCCATTCGTAACTCCCACCACTGTAACTTAAAACGACCGGGTTTATGGATTTTTTTTATGAGAGGTTGGATCTGGTCTAATCTCAGTCGGTCTTATGTCGTAAAATAAGAAGTTACTTGTGTAGAGAAGTTTGAAATTCAGTTTAGAAAACCGATATCAAGACTATGAAGTAACAACGACGCTACTAACTCCTAAGCGGATTATTTCATTTGGGATTTTATTAAATTATGTTTAATGTTAGTATGTCTGCTTTTACTGTAAATATATCAAAAAAATGTTGTTGTAAATCTTATATTCGATTTATTTCATAACCAAAAGATGAACTTCCATAACAATCTACAGAGCAAGCTTTAAAGAAAATATACCAGGTGCAGATACTATTTGTTAGATTATTAAACGTTCAATTTAACGTATCAGCCCACTGTTTATAGATTTCAATATTTACATATTTTCTTTTTGGTTTTAGATCCTAGGTGTAATCGGCTTTAATAGATTATAGAAATTTTCTTACTATAATGATAACAATAAAATAACAAATATATCAGTTAAATTTTATAATATTTCTTGTACAAGATCATGACTAGACACGTTATCATTGGACCACTAGCTGCCATAACTCTGATGATAGAGTCATTGAAGTAATAGGATATTTATAACCCATTTTCAAGTGTTTTTTTTCCTTTTAAAGTTGCCCTTCTGAGGCATTTTTTTTCTATAATGTCTAATATTTAATTAAACAAGCAAAACCTACTACAAAAAATAAATTAATCCTGTACAAAGTTGACTTTCGGCGTTAATGTATTGGTGTCCACTTCTACAGCGTCACCAGTAAATAAAAAGCTTACAAAGCAATCTCTCAGAATCATAAATATTTACCCATACTATACCAGAATAAAAAATATGCATGACGAATTAAATATTCCTCCAATGAACAATTCTTATAGTTTCAAATTAAACTTTTTGTGAAAAATTGGCCTAACTCTATAAATTCACTAATTAAAGAAATAGGAAATTATACTAAATTTACATCCATAAGAGAACCAAACATATTTTAATAGAAAAGTGGAACATGTTTAGCTAAAATTATCGGCAACCTATTACTTATTTTAATATATTATTCTTTTATGTATCGTTTAAATTAATTTATGTTAATCATTATTCATCGTTAATCATTATTTAGTAGGGCGTTGTCAATTTTCGTAAACCACTCATCAGTATAATAGTGAATAGTGTGTAGGTGGTAAGCCAATACACCATTGTATTATTGTTTGGTAGGTATATATATATATATTATATACATAAAAAAAGTAATAACGATTGGTTATTATTATTATTCTATAATACAAGCCCGAATGAGTACGATTCAGAAGGTAATGAACAAAAAACAACGACTTTAATAACACTCCAACTTTTACCAAAGAGATACTATTCGGTATTAATGCCATACAAACAAAACATAATCGTAGGTAAAACCCAGGATAATATTTTATTGAGAAATCTTGTAGATTGATTTCGTTTTCAATCCTATCGTATTTATTGGGTCAAGAATTCCCCGATGGGAACATTCCCGCATATTAAAAACAGACTCACCTATTCCACTGCCTTCTCTAAAAATCACACAGGGAACAATATTAAGTTGTTTCTCTCCGCTGAGTGACGCGAAGAACCAACCGAAGAACACACACTGGAAGAGTTTTATCACGAACTGGCGGAGGCCCTTGGGTTCGACTGGGTGACCTTACGTGTTATGACGATGCCAAGGTCGCCATCACCTTATTTTCTTACCAATTTCTTGTTATTGCTTACGTATCCCGTTCTTTATTTAGAGAATAAATGACCAATTCTGGAATGACTAAGTCAATAGAACGTAAGTATTATATAACTCTTGTGATTCAATCTGTTCAACCACTTATCAACTTGTTGATTGCTTAGCTGTAACCATCATGATCACGGATAAAAGTAGACTATTCTATCGTTAGTTACTCACTTCTATTTACAGAACTGCAAGTAAATTAGCTAACCAAATTCAGGAAGATAGCCGAAATATACAAACAAGCTAATACAGACTTTTATTGTTTTCAGTAACGACCTTTTATGTGCTTATATATTTACAAATGAAATCTAGATATCACGATAAAAATACGAGGAAATTATTCGCACACGACAATCTTAAATAGCTTAAAAAATAAAAATAAATAGCAAGCGAATCTCTTTCCACCTTTAGGAGCGAGGTTATGGTGTTTACTTAAACACTAAACTGCACTTTAACTCCCATTGCGCTCTCTCTCCTCATGCTATTGTATCAGGCAACCATACCCGCAAAAGGTAGAGGTTTAATTGTGTAATTGCGATTTTATCAAACCAGCAAAGACATTTCTACCAAATATGCAGAGTACATACAGTTCAGGACCTCGTACTGAGGATGTCACGACCTTCAAGCTCTGCATCGCAAGTTAAATAATCTTTGTAGAGGAGAGTCTTTTAAAAGAAAAGAAAGAAAAGCTTTTTTATGAAGTACAAGCAAAATACTGGTATATACAAATATTAAGAGTTACGTTACTACATACTGGGTGGAATGTGTGTGAACAAGTGATGTCTGGGCTTAAAGCTGAGACATTTATGTATATGAAAAGGGTAGTTCTGGGAATAGGGAGGGAGGTCTTGGAGGGATGTGGTCACTTACTTAAAAAATAACAGGAAACATCAGTGACTTCCATGAAGTCACGAGGCAGCTATACACTAGAAGGGGCTTGCTTCTTCTTTTAGCATTATATATAATATTATTAGCATTATATAAGTGTAGATTAAAGAATATTAGTTATACATAATAGGCACATGATTTCTCACCATGTTAGGTACGGAACCAAACCAATTTATAAAAACTTGTAAACTTTCAATATCTTACAAAGTTAAAAATCGTTATTTTCTAGTAATACTAAATATTTCAAGGCAATCCATCAAGCGGAACTTCTAACAATATTTCATCAGTCTAAAGTTTACGTGCGGGTGAAGAAGCAAGCATTTCGTCAATGATTTACTAGCTGTATAGTAGTTTTGTATTTAAACAATTGTTTTTAGAAGTTGTGTAATTGAGACGCTCAGTTTCGGAAATTTTAAACGCGACCATCAACAAAAACTATTCGATTTGTTATTATTTTAAATTATTCTCCTGACTGTCCTACATTATTTTAAGAAGGGAAATGCCAGAATGAATTGTAATGTACACTTTAAGAGATAGTTTTTAAAATAGTGATTTTCAGTTTCAAGGACATCTGACACTCTCTATCCACTATTTCGAGAATTGCTACACTTAAATAAAGCTTACAAGATGACGCAATATTCCCAAACTCAGCTACTTAAAGTTTTAAAATCCCAAATCCAAGTTAATTCCGAAAGTTAAGATATGAAACTGGCCATGAGAAACATTTTTATAGGTACCACTAGTATTAAGTTAGACGGAAATTTTAAACTTGTATCAACTTCTTAACGATCTATGTACCTACATGGAAGTTTTGAAATTTAGCTGCTCATTTGTTTTATATTTATCTAATGAGTAGTGATACGTTTCTGTTTTGTCCATGAACGCAATGAATCAGATTTCCATAAGTTGAAGAGAGGACAGCAAGAATAAATAAAAGCATAGATCTAAATGGAGTCATCTTGCGAGAGATCCCTCATTATCAAACAAAATACGTTGCTGAGGTGAGATGGGTAGAGTAACTCGGAAGAGGAAAAAAAGTCCAGGTAAACGGGACTTAAAAAAGACAGTAAAGTGTAGAATGACGTCATCCTTCTCTCTCGTGGTTAATCAAGAACTGCAGGAATTTCCGTAGGGTTGAAGCCGTTTTCCTGGGGAAACTAGTCGCTATAAAAGCATGTCTAAGGTATTTGATATAACTTTAACTTCATTAAAAACCCGTCGGCCCTTTGTAAACTTAATTAAAAGTTTACAACTAATTAACAATTGTAAAATTCAACAGTAGATATTTTCACTAAACTGTTAAATGATAAGTTCACTAAAATTCGGTGTCTACGCATATGACGAGACAAACTTCAAAATCGGTAATTTAAGAACATCAAATAATAATATTAGATTGATAATGGAATTTACTGGAGGATCTATAATTATCTGGAAATTTAAAGGGGCTATGGGAAAAAAAAAAATAATGGACTTAATAATATTGTGTTCGCGCAATTGCAGCGTGCAGAATGTAATTATAATTCAATCCGGTTATTGAGAGGCTCTTCAAAAGTTACGTCCTCTGCATTCAGATCCATTTAAGGAAATAAACATCAAGCAAGTGGGAACTAAGTTGTATTGGACGTACCTCCCATTTCTTCAGTTTAAGGATATTTAGCTGGTAGTAGGACAAAGTTGAATATCATAAACAACCTTGTGAGCCCACAAAATACCAAATTTGATTTATATAAGCGCTTTCGGTGTACCAAATTGTTATCATTATTTGCTACAAGAGCAAATAAAAACTCAGTGGCACTGAGATTACTTTTTACTTCTGTCACGCACTCTTACAGTCACATTTACATGATGAAGTACTGCTGTAAGTTAGGCGATTAGGTTTAAGTTGGTTGATCGATGGGTTTTTACTTGGTCCACCAATATTTAAGTTTTAGCTGGGACTTACAAAATCATAAAATTTAGCGAAACTGGCAAAGTATTTTATACACGGATGTTGTGAAGTATACTTTTGAAATGAAAGGTAAGTTGTATCATCTTTACCACTGTTATTGTTGCCCAGACGACCAAAAAGACGGTCTCCATGTGGAGAGAATGAAAGTTAGGTATCACCAATGAATTATTTAAAAACAACCCATGATCGGTCCAAGTATTCTGAAATTATTTGAAAACTCCACAAGACAAACGTTTACTAAGATTTTTTTCACAAATATATTAATAAATATTAGTTGGAACCAGCGTGAGGATAAGCAATTACACGAAGAGATTAAAAAACCGTCACCTTTTCTCTTTATAAATCTTGTGCGAACATCTTGAGTAGAGAAAATCTACGAATTAATCCACCTGTATTTTACAAAAATACAAGTTGACCCCCCATTGGACCGACATAGTCCAATGCCATGATTGTCAGACATACGGGCACACTAAAACCTACTGTCACCACCAGGTGTGTAAAGTGCAGAGGACCACACACGGGCGAATATACAAGAAGCCCTAGAAATCGCCTGTAGTATGCGCGCTCTGCCAACAAAGCCATCCGGCCAACTATAAGGGCTGCAAAGCTTACAGAATCCTGAAGACTAGGAACGAACAAAGTCGTCGGCTAGAAGAAATTTGAGGCCTTCGGTCTCTTTTGGCGATGGAGTTCGGAACAGAGAGCAGTCACAGGAACTGCCCACTCCTCGTCCGCCAGCCCCTCTTCCCAAGCAGCAGCAGGATACTCCTACTAACGTTTTCAGTGCTTTCTCTTCTTATCCCCATTCCATGGCTAAAAAGAAGGATCACATGTCCATGCCTGGATTTGATTGGCCGGCGTTGTCATCTGATGTGCACGTGTGTTCGGGGGTTCCTGGGAAACTGCATGGCGATGGTGAAACAGCCGAGGCGTCTCTCTCACCACCGTTTTCTGAGAACCTCCAGTCAGCTAACTGGGAAACGGTATCTTGGCCAGGATCGTCAGGTCTTGGATCTCATTTTGAATATTCAAACCAGCTCGTTGACAGATTTATATCTGTTAAATGCAATTAAACATGATTAGCTAAGGTTACTAAAGATAGTAAGAACTCACTATTTTTTTACTATATTGGGTTCTCTGAAATCCAGGATATCACAATATATATTTTATTTAAAAACAGTAGAAAACAATTGTGAAAAACTACGCGGTATCACTGATCAATAGTTCATTTTATTTTTAAAATATCTTTGTCTCTGCAGCAACCAATGTAAATATCTAAATAAATGACATAAAAAAAATTTATTAAACCCAGCTTGGAACACGGGGGAAAAAAAACAACAAAAAAAAACAGAATTTAAAATAATGTCCTCAGCGTCTGTGGCTCTCGCGCTCTTGGGGGGCCTCTGGGCTGTTTGTATTTATAGCATGAATGATCGAGTGAATGAAAATTGTAAATTGGTATGAATGAGATCATTTATCCCAATTATTTATAGCCTAATCAGGCAGATTATTGTAGAATGTATGCAGGATTGCTCCCTGTTCTTGGCAAGTATTTAAGAAACCTATGCCAGGTACCCAGGCTACACATCTCGTGATATTTTTTCTTCACATTTTACTTCCTTTATCCCCCTCATAATTATTTCATAAAGTATGATTCAGTTCACAATGATGTAACAAACCTTTAGTCGGAAAAAAACTAAAATACTTAGTCTTTGGTACAAAGGGAGAACATTTGGTGTCGCCACTGATCCTTGGATAAAATAGTTTAATTAAAAGAGGATTGTTGATTTGATACGCAAAGAATGCTTCTACTATTATATTGATTTTTTGAAACTATTTACTATTTTTGATTTAATATTCATCTCATAATTAAAAAATCACCAATATTAGTTTAAAAAAAAGGGTTTGATAAAGCTTAAGTGGTATTTTTTCAAAATGTTCTGTATCCATTTCTCATTCTGTCTCCGGCAAGTGCCTGACCATCAATCATCTTACTTCCATTCCACATCTTTGCAGGGGTCCCTTTCCTTGTACTGTGGACGGAAACGGGATCTGTTTTCTACTACCTCTTTTTCAAATCAATTTAAGTACAACGGTGTTTAGACTATGTATTTTTGCTCAAAAATGTACTCAAATATACCAACGGAGTTATAATGAAATCTGGGTATAGGGGACGCTCTTCAAGCATTGCGTTGTTGATAGATATTGTTTCTCCCCCCCCCCCCCCATACAGAAGAATATAGTACTAGATAGATTTGCAATCGATGCGAAAAAATTAGCTCGAGACATGAGTTGAGGGAACTAACTAATGCCGATTCTGTCGACGTACAGTTGCTTACAAGATATCTCGAGGACACCATTCACTGGGTCTCAAAGTCTTCAACGGGGTTGTAGAGATGGGCGATGCATGAAAATGATTTAGTTAAGGAATTTGGGTGGTGGATCAATATTTTAATGGAATAATAATGTCAATTTAATGGCTACTTTGAAGGGTTCTATTGACGAGATATTTACTAATGTTAGAAATTAAAATTGGATGCGCCTGATCATCAAGGTTCCGCAAGTCCATAAGTCCAGGTTGTTTTTCTTTGTTTCATGATCCATGGGCTCAATACATAAAGTGGCCAGCCGCCAGAGAACCTCTAACAGAACTATAATACATAAACTTCTATATCAACTTACCTACATGTATAAAAACAGAAAGATAAAACTAACTTGGGTTTTAGCATGGTATTGTATGTGAGAATTTTCTTTTCTAAAGTGAAGAAGGATTTCCTGGAGTCCAAATTATTTGCTCTCACGTTTTAAGTTTCCGAGTTATTTAATGTATTGACTAAAAATAATCTAAATAAACGTTTATTTTAATAGTCTTATCCTTAGGATAAGGGATTTTAATAGGAGATCCTATTAAGGATGCAAAATATCAAGATAAATGTTTATAAAAATAATAAAACCCAAGAAAGGGTAGTTTCTTATGTTATAATATTAGCAAAATAACTGCAATAGTACACTCCAACCAGAGCTAGTAACGATTTGCTAAATTCCCCCAAAAAGCCAACCTGGAATGACTTTCTACATGCCAATTTGTTCCGTGAAACAGTAAAACCGATTGAATCAATATGAATTTCAAAGCAATATTTTTTATTGGGGTTGGGGACAAGCGAACCTGCTTGGACTAGCGAAGTCGCTGGAGAAAGAGGCAAGACTTAATCAGTAACAAAACCGAATGTCTTCCACGTGGAACCCCCTCAAATATTTGGTACGCCATGTAGAGGAACCCTCAGAGGCGATGGTTATTCTAGCCCGGCCCCGTGTGGTGTGTTTGGATGCCATAGGTGGCAACCCAACCACCAGGCTTTGAGAACGAAGGGCCAATAACTCACTATCCTGACACTCATCATATTACACTTCAAGAAAGAAACAGATCTAGAAGGATACTTTGGTATCAAACACAAAAAGGAAAATGCTAATTCAATTCGGATCATGGAGCGCCAGAGGATTGAATAGAAATGAGAGCTGGTGGGAGAATGGACAAGAGCGAAGTAGACTTGACGGGATCACTGAAACAAAGAAAAAGGGAATAAGAGATCTTATGTGATGATCGAATATATTCTGATCCAATACTCCCAGTAGGAAGGGGAGATTGGAGAGAGCTGCTTGTTGTAAGTACAAGACATCTAAAGCTTATCATTCGGCTTCAATAAAGATGAGATAATAAAGAGATAGGTAAGGACATTTTGTGCCATGCTTTGGAAAACGCGATTTAGTGCTGAATATTCATAATACATCAAGCACAAGATTTAAAATACCTTAGTGCTCACCAAACCGACAACGGACATCGATACGAAGACCAGGGAATGGGTCGAGGCAGTGGGCAGACTATAACTGTACAAGGCGTGGACTGTTACACAAAAGAGAAGTATGAAAAGTATTTCTTGCAGTCAATTGTATTTCTTTACTTTTTTTCACAGAGGACATGGTGAAGGAATAAAAAAATATTTCTATTTTGTTATAATTAAAAAAGTAAGATAATTAAAAATGATGAAAAAATAAATAATAAAATAAAAAAAGTATGATTTTGATATGGTAAAAAAAATTAGTTTATGCTAACGCGGTTCTTAAATTGGATAGTTTGTAACATAATATTAGCTGTTCTCTCCATGTAAATAAACCAAATAGAACATTGAAGATTTTTTTTAGATGACAATTGTTTTCCTCAAAAGGTTCAATATTCTTCTTCGCTGTGTTGACTTATCGAAATATTATTAATTTTAATATGCGATGATCGTGGATAACAGTAATGATAATTTTCAATAGCAGTGATTACATAGTAATTAAGATAGTCTTAATCAGTTAAGACAATTCCTAAACCTTTTAGAAAATCTCCTCTCTCTTGTTCATACACATTGCATCAAAGTACTGAAACACTTTTTCTAATAATGTCTATGCACCAGTAGACATTTTAAGGCAATGAAATCTCATAATACTTAGCTTGAGTGATATTGATGAGTACATTTGCTGACAAAATAAATTCGGGCTTGAAACCCCTTGTTATTTTGATCATGTCTATGGCGTTCAGAAAGTTTCATCCACCTAACTGTTTTAACTGAGAGTCGAAATTTTTGATTGAATTAACATTTGGTAGTTTGAAAGATAGAAAACGGCAATTTCACTCATCTATGGTTCTAAAATACACTTATATTTAGAAGCATGTCTTAAAAAAAAACAAAAAAAAAACGATAATACGAACAGTTTTCCGCTGTTGTTGGCACAATATGTAAGGAAGCCGGTTTTAGATCTTACCAAGTTGAGATGTTTAACAACAATGAGTAGCAGGGGCCAACAAAATAAGTATTTTGACAGATGATGTAACCCTTAATATCTATCAACATACAACGAAATTATTTTTAGTCAGTTATATTCAGCCTCAGAGGGTTGCTGTTTTTGTTTTATATTATCTTCGTTGTGTCGACTTATCAAAATATTATTAATTTTAATATGCGATGATCGTGAATGAAAGTAATGATAAGTTTCAATGGCATTGGTTACATGGTAATGTTGATGTTTTCATCAGTACGATGATATACATCGACAAACCTGTTATTATAAGGTCGCACTTATGAAGATCGAGAATTTAAAAATATTCGTATGAAGCAGTCAAACAATCCCTTACTTTCAGAAAGGTACTTGATAAACGCCTTGTTTGTGTGTTATACGGTAGCATACGTAAAAATAACACAATCTGAAATTTCAAAGGAATATTGAAAAATATTCAAAGTTAAGAAGCAATTTAAGTTATATAGTAACGAATTCCCCCTGGGTTAAGCAATCGTTCAAGACGATAATGCAAAAATAATTCAAATATATTAAAACATGGTAAGTTTAGAGATACTACAACAGAAAATGTTTTCATATTCGACGTTTTGTAAATATTTTAGCTAGCAACCTTTTTTTATTTACAACGTTTTTCAGTGACTATGAGGATTTGTAAATAAAATAAAGTATTTTGAGTCAAAAATATCGTGTAGTATTTTTATTACCAATTAACAAATATTTTTATATAAATACAATTTAATTAATTTTCTTTAAAAAAAAAGGAAACTTTAAACCGGTGGCGAAATTCTAATCAATTGTAATGAATCACAGCATTATGTGTTTCGTTCAATCTACTGCAGTAACACATATAATGGTAATTTAAAAAAATCATTCAAATCAACACAGAATATTCAATCTTTATTGTGCAATAATTACAATCTGCCTTTTATAAGGCAATAATAATACAGATAAATGATCTCATTCATACCATATTTACAGCATCATTCACTCGCTCATTCATACAATAGGACATGATTGGAGAAACTGGCCATTGCCAGGACTCCCACTGTCACGCGTTTATAGTAGGTCACGAGGCCACTGCCGTTTCAGTCTCCGAGGAGGATTATAGGGATGAGTGGCGCAGTGCAATGACTGTGCTAAAGGATTAGGGTGGTTGGAAAGGCTGCTGTGGAATTTCATAAACTTGGAAGGGATGAGTTCTAGAATGTAGGGTATATTAAGATCGTTATGAAGGGTTTTGTTGCTGACATAATAAGGGGCATTAATAAGGGGGGTTCTTAGGACTTTGGATTGAAAGGATTGGATACGCTTGATGTTCGACTTTTTTGCTGTCCCCCATAGCTCTATTCCGTATGTCCAGATTGGCTTGGGTATAACTTTGTAGATTAGTAGTTTATTTTCTATTGAGAGGTGGGATGTCCTTTGAAGTAGTCTGTACAGTTGTCCAAAGCGTCTGTTTAGTTCTTGTCTTTTTAGTCTCGTATGTGGGTTCCAGGTCAGTCGTTTGTCAAGATGGAAGCCTAAGTACCGTACTGTCTCGGATACAGGGAGAGGAATAGAATTAAAATAAACTAGTGGACAAGTCTTGCGACAAAGGGTGAAGGTAATGTGGGAGCATTTTGCTTCATTAACTTTGATCCGCCATTGATTGCACCAATACTCGATCTCTTCAAGGTGTTTTTGAAGGTTATGGGATGCTATGTCGGGGTCTGCGTGGGATGACAAGACTGCAGTGTCATCTGCAAATGTGGCCAAGAAGGTATTGGGAGTAGAGGGGACATCAGCGGTGTATAGGTTATAGAGGATGGGGCCCAGGACACTGCCCTGTGGAACTCCTGCATTTATGGGATAGTAGTTAGAGTATTCTAAACCACAGCGGACTTGGAAGAAGCGGTTTGAAAGGTAGGACTGTAGGATCAGGAAAAGAGTCTGTGGTAAATATCTTTTGCGCTTGTAGAGCAAACCTGCGTGCCAAACCCTGTCAAAAGCTTGAGCTATATCAAGAAAGGCAGCAGTGCAATACTGTTTGGTTTCAAGGGCTGAGGAGATGTGATCAACAACGCGAAGACCTTGTTGAGCAGTGGAATGCCGTTGGCGGAAACCAAACTGGTGTGTGGGAAAAAGGTTTTTGGATTCAACAATTGGAAGTAGACGTTTTAGTAGGAGTTTCTCAAATATTTTTGAGAGGATAGGGAGTAGGCTAATTGGACGGTAAGATGAGGCGTCATTGGGTGGTTTACCAGGTTTGGCGAATAGGACAATAATGGAGTGTTTCCAGAGGAGTGGAAAGTGCGTCGTTCGGATAATGCAATTATATATATATAGGTTAGGAAGATTATGGCTTTAGGAGGAAGTTGTTTGAGAAAAAAATGTGGAACGCTTCACGATTTTGCGTGTCATCCTTGCGCATGGGCCATTGCGCAGGGGCCATGCTAATCTTCTCTCAAATCAACACAACGTTATTTATTGATCTTTCATAATCATTTACAGGTAAATATATTCCGTGGTGTTATTATTATTTTTTTCATCGTCAGTTCGTTAAGTGAGAACCCCATTACGAATTTCTATGTCTAAAATCCAACCAGAGGTAGCGAACAATATTTTTTTTTATTACAGTTCTATTGACCTTTTGTGATTATTGTTTGCTAAAGTCCCAATATGAAATACATATTATCGATCAAAACATTGATATATAAATATATAATACTTGAAACCCTGCTCAATGATGATGACCAAATAATTGCAGTATTTTTCATTTTGTCGGGACGTAAAATAAAACCTTTGTGAAGAATTTACTGTCTCAAAATAACAGACATGCTAAAAGCAGGGAATCCTTCTATGACTTTGAAACGGTGTATTTACCATTTGGGATGTAATAGGATCTTTGCTATTGGAAACAAGTAGCAATAAGGAATGCATAGTTTCCCCTGGAAATGCTAATGCTTTTGCTTAACATCCCTGGCTGTTGAACGTTACTTTAAAAAAAACGGATATACATGTCTATAATATTGAGACAGAAAATCTGATGAAAACATTGCTGGTAAGGTTTCCTGTAATTATTTGTTTGCAATTTATTGTTGGTATTAATACGGGCTTGTAACTGGTAAAGAACCGGCAGCACGCATATATTTTCGTACCTGATGTTCAACCATGATGGACAGGTGGGTATTATTCTATGATAAGATGGAATCCTACTATGTCAAATAGTATAAATAGGCTTCGGGCCAGCCTAAATCTGAGTGTGGGATGAGAACGTAGTGGAAGTTAACAAACCTCACTACGAAATTGGCTAATTTAATTCTTGGCACCAATATGGACAACTTCAAAATAATTGTTCAAGCTTGCTCCATTCATAGACAGTCTATTACTTTTAAAGGCACACATCGAAATGCGTCTCAGATGAATGTCACACAAAGAACGTTAAAAGCTTGTAAAATAAAGGAAAAAACAACATATAAAAGAAAAAATTGAAAGAAGGTAAATTATTCGGAATAGAGAGCTCCCTCAAGCCGAAACACTAATCAGTTTTTTGTACGATCAAAAAGCCTTTTGGCTTGGTTTCTTTAAAGAGGAGAAAGACTTGAAACTTCCTCTTCCTGGCCTTTTCTTGAACCTTAGCAAGAGAAAAGTATAAATCTTCAACCACATACACCGACTACCAGAATGCAACTCTAATTGAAAACGTACTGTTTCAAACAGGCTCAGCCGAGTACTGCAAGTGAACATCACTTGCTGTTACTTTTCAACCTTGGATTATGTCTTATTATATGGATTCCCTACTTGTTTTTTATTCAATTAGATACTCATTTATCCTCAAGAGGCTTAGTTGATCCCGACCCGGCCCTTCACCCGCAGAAAAAGGCTCTCGGCGAGCCAGGGAACGTACCCGCGTCTCTTACTTAAAACTTACGGAATATGGAAATCGTTATTACAAACGTCGCTATTTTACCAAGCAAAAATGCAGGACCAAACGTGGTGTTTCTCAGTAGGCCTGTCACTTCTGTATTTACCGATTTGGGCATTTGATTTTTTATAAAAGTTTCATTTCGTCGTAATTGCTTGATATAGCTAAGATTAATCCAACTTTTTTCACCAATGACTTCTTAATACCATTCATTTTCATACTTTGACCCGAATACTTACTTAGTGATAGGGAAATACAGTCTTTTGAAAGAAGAATGTAGACAGATATTTTCATATAAAATAGATAAATTCTATGAATAAATATTCCGGATATCCTTTCCATATTCATTTTTTTTTTCAGTCAAAAAATAATTTTAAAGGATTGCATTACTTAACGATTGGTAACCACAGGGATGGTTAAAATAATATCAATCGAATAATAATAAAAATATCAATTTAACGGTACGTGTTTTGTTGTTGGTATGTGAAACGTTTAAACGACTTTTTCTTAAAATTTGCATTTACCCATATTAATCGGTTTTCAGGAGAACCTGTAAAAATCGGTCAGATTTAGTGAAGAAAAATCACGATATTGTGGGAAGTTGTAAATCTAGGGGCATAATTGGTATTTTGTTCCAACGAGGTAGTTATTAATAATTATCATGAATAACTTTTGAATTATTTATAAGTTTTTTGTGCGAGTTTTCCACTCCAAATAGGTGAAATAAGAGTTATCTGAAAGCTGATGATCAGTATATCAATTTAGATTGTTGATTTACTAACTTAACTTCATTTTTTATTGAAATAACATTTTATGAAGGGACTGTGGTAATTGACTGTCAGGGGCCAGCTTAGATACTAATTTTGACAAAATAATGAGAGCTAAATTTATGGAAAAATGGCTCCACACTTTAGCAACACTTGTTTATTTGTTGAAATGTTGTTGTAACGAGTTCGCTATCGTGCCGATACAATGTGTCATGGCGCATGGATCGACAACTTATTACTTTCGGGTATATTTGCTCGATGGAACAGATTGAGTAATATTGGCGGTAGACAGGTAGCATTTGAAAGCACGGCAGTTATGGCAAGTATAATGTATATTGTATTCCTTTGGATATTGTCTATTGGTTAGGAATGAATAGATAATGTGAATTCACGCATTAGTAGTTTATCTAAAAGTTTAACTTTCCTTAGTGTTGAAATAACTTGTCGTTGATTTTTTTTCAAAATTGATATGAAATATTTACATGGAGGTCCTTTTTAAATCTCCACAAGACATGAGAAAATGTTATTAATTAGTTGGTATTAAGAAAAAATATGTTTCTGTAATTATTACCAGTGAATCATATTACAGTTATGAACGATCTGATAAACAACATTTAATTTTGAATTTGTTTTTTCAAACTATAATTGAAAAAAGTAATCAACATCACTACTATTACTATACTTGGTATAACTCAACCAATGATATTTTAGAAAGGTGATATTGTTGTTCCAATTGATCCTACTGATTCCGAAAATAAGATAAATCCCGTGAACAATAATGAAGGGTCTATACAAAGATAATTGTTAGTGAATTGATTAGACAATGAAATTAAAGATCTAGAGTTCTTGATTAACAATACATAATACGTGTTAAAATGAATTATATTTATTTAAATTTATTAAAACTGTCATCAAATGTACATTCTAAATTGTTTTGAAATAAATGGTTCCACAAAAGGAAAAATATTAATCAATTATTGGCATACATATATTTTCACCGTATTAAGTATCATATATAAAAATAAGTATCATTTGAGGCCACTTTATTGGACTACAATTACAAAAAGTCATTAAAACATTTAAAAATACTTTTCACGGCTATAACTAAACCCTTATTGCATCAGACTTGATTCATCTGTTTGCTTATTTTTTCCAAAATTTAAAAATTATTACTCTGAATTTCACCCTTCTCCGTGAGCTAACCGTTTTAAGAACTGTTTACTGAAGGAGCCTCTAGTTGCATAAGTTGGTTAATAAGCACTGTAATCCCAGAAAATCGTTTACGAAGTGGAGAATGAGCCCGATGGAGATGCAGCCCCAACGAATGTTGTGAAGACTTTCAATAACTAAGTTAGGTACATGTTAACAATAAATAACCTAGACTGTTCGGTACATTACTGGAAACGTGTTATCTTTACTGCGGAGATATGCCAGAGGGAATAAATACGTTAATGTTCGGTGATTTATTCTACATCACATCGTTTATTTTTTATAAAATAGTTATAAATAATTGACCCAGCCAGGATACTCCTGAGGGAAGTGAATGTGTGGTTTATGCCTGTTGAGATATGGCCGTTCAAGTCATGGGCTCGATAAGCTCCTATCTACTTATGCTTAGCTGCCTGTTCCACAATTCTAACAGGTGAAGTGGATGCTTAATACAAACCCTTTTCGACTCTGTTATTTACTCCATAATATATGAACATAAAGAACTTCTATGAGGACGGGTATTGTTTAGAACAAAGATTTCACGCTTCAAGTGTCACAACATTTTATTTTAAAAAGCTTATTTTGATGGATGGAAAATAGTTTTTTTTCATATAACTGTATGTTGACTTTATGTACTATAATTAGTGGTCGTAATCTGATCGATCTAAACTTATAAAGGAATATTTCACGACAAATCGAATTCCAATGATTATGTCTCAGCCAAAACTTAATTTACTATATAAGTGTAATATATTTTTAAGGGTAAACAGCAATACTCGTACATAACAACTCGTAAATAAAATTTAATAATGAAATATTTTTAAATTAAAGGACTTAGTTTTCTTCAGCCCAATCCATAAAAAAGTAACCAAAGTATACGTCATAACTAGGCGCCTGTCAGTCTACCGTCCATAGCGCATAAAATGTACCTCAGAATCTTGGAACGAAGAGTAAGAATGATCGAGGGGAATGATCTGAATGAGGAGCTGCGTTTAGAGCAGGTAGACAAACGCAGGATGTCTCTTTTCCTCCGAATAATAATTGGAACAGAACAGGAATAGGACTATTTTGAAAGCTTTCCTTGCACTTAAGTAACCAGCGATTCTATATCATGACAGGAAATTTGGAAAACTCTGTAAGAGAAATCCCAGTAACCTCATCAGTGTCATTAAATCTGCTTATCAAGACCCCCAAAGGGGGATTTAACGGAGAAGAATTGAAACCAATCCGCTTAAACAAGGGAGTAAAATAGGGTCATTGTTTAAGTCCTCTTCTGTTTATGGACAAAATCTGGAAGGTCCGTGTTGTGGCCACCTCTTAATTACAAATAATTATGTCACTCTCTTCTCGATCAGATCATATCTATCACTGTTTCCATATGTGAGCTTATGACGCCAGTCGGAGAGTGGGGGGAGAGGTTGTTGGGGAGAACAGCCATCCCCACTTCTCCGGGCCGCCTTGTGGGGCCCATCCCCTTTAGGGCGGACCAGCTATATAAGAAACGGCACAGGACAAAATTACCATAACGAACCGGACCGTCTCTTCGAACACTACTCTCTCCTCTCTCTCTGCACTGGCGCTTGCTGCTCTACTCAAAACCATGGTCTTTTCATTCAACTACCTTTGCATCTATCTCTCCTAACCTCGCTATGTTTTGGCCCGGCGTTGTCAGACCCCGCACCTTCAGATTGGGAATCTCTGCCTTCGTCTCGCTAAAAGTAGCACCTCCTTGGGAGAGACCTCTCCCTCGCGGACGACGGTTGCCGTGGCCCTGCAAATTTACCGAGCAGTGTCTCCCGTGGCAATCCAGTCAGCCTCTCTCCGGTTCACACTCGCCTTTGGAATCCGGACGGTTTTCGCCTACCCTTACATACCGAGTGTGAATTCGTGGTCATTCCAAGACCACATAAACCACCTATAAACCTACCCTGTACCTCTTCTCCTGAACATAGTGCACTGTCGGGGCAAACCACACCTTCTAAAGATCTTATGGAATCAGATCACAGCGAATTAAAGCTGCCCACCGACTAGGCCGCCAGCAAAGGTCAACGACCACAGTTCCACTCATTTTATCTCTTTCTGGGCGCTCGGCGGGCAGCGGCCGGGTTGTAGTGAGCCTAGACCGCGGCGGGCGTCTCCTCCCCACTTTGGGGATACTCAGTTATAAAGTGAGCCCGACAGTCCGTAATATAATAAATTCTAGGATAACATCTAGAACCAGAGTTGGATTTTGGAAAACGACTCCAGAATTGGTATAATTAATGATACAAGCTTAGCTCCCTGTTCCTCAATTCGAACAGGTAAATTTGATGATTAATACAATCCTTTTTTGATTAGGTTATTTACTTCTTAATATTTCTATATTATTACTTCGAACATATATGGGAACGTTTTTGTTTAGATCTACCAAAGACTTCACGCTTCAAGTCACACGACATTTTACTAACAGTATATAAAAAAATATATAACATACTTTCTAGCGGATTGAAAATATTTACTTTGCGATATGTACGAAGCAATGCAGATGATATGGTACTTATAACATATACTCAAACTGCAGTAAATAAACAGGGAGAAGAGCTTAAAAAAACGAATGAGTAAGCATGCTTCTCCATTTAAACAGTGTGGAAATGTTGCCTGTTATTGAGATTTAAATACCAAAAAAAATATTCATAGATTAATTTTAATACATATATTAAGTTTGAAGCCTTAGTAATGGCACTAGAAGCCGGGGTGTAGGTGATACGGATCAATGCGGGGCAGGTCGAAAGAGTAATAGGTCAAAAGTACGAGTTGTGTGTACTGTGTTCGTCAGAAACAGTATGATTCGAACATTTGTTTTGTATAATCAGAAAGCTTAGTGTATAATTAGGTTTTAGTGGAAAAGCGGATTAGCGGATACTCTTCAAAACATAGCGAATTATTAGCTCAAATCAAGCGTCGTTGTTCGATGGCATGAATAATCCTTGTACGGAATATAACTCTAATTCATTATACTAACGAATAATGATGATAATGCCTGAATAATAAAGCAAAGATCTCCCTTTTATGAATCATTTAAACTGTCGAAAACGTGTGTACAGAAATAAAATAAATTGTGCCAAGACACATTTGCGTTAAGATTTCTACTATAAAAAGCTGTTATTAATTTATTTCTAAGGTTTTAAAATACTGAATCAGCCTCTCCTACCTTAAGTCAGAAATCTCTTCATCCTGTTTCTTCACTCTTAACATTTATATAATTGTTAATTTTATTTAGATATACACTATTATATGGTCTTATATATTATCTTTATGTAAAACATATGATTTATATGTTATGATTATATGATATAATATGAATGTATGATTTATATTAGTTCTTAAGGACTGCAGTATGGGGAAAAATGGCGAGACAACTGATCCTCGAATCTCAACTAATAGGGATATTTAGTTTAACTATGTCATTTAATTATTTAGTTTAATTAGTCATGTAAATTTCAATAATTAATTCAAATCAATTTAATTTAATAATATTATATTAGTATTTTCTTCCTAAAGGGAGCCAGAAAATAATATTATTACGCATAGTGTCGCTCACAAAAATTGTTCCGCACCGGTAATAGGATTGTACTCGTCAAACACTACATGTGGCCATCTCAACTCAATACTGGCCAAAGTTTGAGGCTTCGTGTTTCCTCTGTCAAAACTTCATTCTGGACAACTTCGTGACATTCATTTATTGAAATGAAGCGTTGAAATGTCAACGCTACCCAGTCAAGATCACACAGTGCATTGTAGTACATACTAGATAGTAGATATTACAAGCATGATGGGCTACCATATTAGCTACAGTGGACGCCAAGCCTTCGAATTTCGGAAGGTTACTGATCATCAAAGGAGAGATAATAAAACAATTAAAATTTATATTGAAACTTCTTTGATGTGCTAAAATTACAATCTGCCTTATTTGGCATTAAGTAATTGTGATAAATGTTCTCATTCATACCATATTTACAATTTTCATTCACACGCTCATTCATACAGTATTTACAAACAGCCCATAGACCTCACAAATCCACATGGTTGTCACCTCCCTCGCATGAGAAAGAGGAAGCGGAGTCCCCCACGCTACTCCACCAGCCGCGTCACCGGATACGAGTCAGTGGAGGCTGACGAAGAGCGCGAGAGCCACAACCGCTCAGAACATGATTTGACAAACTGGCCATAGCCAGGACTCCAACTGTTACGCATTTATAGCAGGTCAAGAGGCCATTGCCGTTTCAGTCTGCATGTCAGTGCGTGTTCAGACTGCATGCAGTATCTGAGGACTGTGCTAGGGGATTAGGGTAGTTGGATAGGTTATTATGGAATTTCATGAACTTGGAAGGGATGAGTTCAAGAATGTAAGGTATATTAAGATCGTTATGAAGGGTTTTGTTGCTGAAGGTATAAAGGGCATTTACTATTGTTCTCAGGACTTCTGAGGACTTGGATACGCTTGATGTTTGAGTTTTTTGCTGTCCCCCCATCAATTAAAATTAAGTATATTTTACAATCCGACCGAATGGTTGAAGAAATAAATCGGTTTGAGAGTTGGAGTTGAGAATTGTTTAAAAACTTGCAAAATATTATAATTATTTTATATAAATGTAGCTACATACAAATATGTATACACTGTGTAATTTATAATATTTGAAGAATCGGAAAGGGGACTTATTTTTGTGTAAATGGATCGTGATTCTACTTTTCACTCCACAGAATTTCCTATAATGCATATTTGTAAATGATTACGAAAAAAATAAAAAATTATTGTTTTTACAAAGGTAAATGGTCTTAAATTACTCTATTCAAGTCTTGGAATTTACCACACCGTTAGTCACTTGATATCTATAAGGGGCTCGATCAATGTTGGTGATTCACTTATGGTCACTTACTTAGTTCACATCATATTTAACACACGGTATGTATAGCGTTTTACATTAGTTTTGTGAAATTGTTGAGTTTTTGATAAAAAAAAAACTAGTTGATCCAAGGATGGGTAGTCTAGCCCGGTTTTTAAATTATTTATTATTTTCACTGACTAAAAGTTTTAATTGGAATAGGCAAGTGGGACTGAGGACCAGTGTGGTTTCTCACGTTCCCGGAAAAGGATATGATGCAAGTAAGCAAGCCACAAACTAGACAGATCTTCATTTGACCTTTCTGTTTGTTGCGTGGGGATCCAAGGTTCAGTCCTATATCAGCAGTCTCGCCATTATATTTTTGGAGAGTAAAATTGGTTCATATCAATTATTTACCAATTGTATTTTTTTTAAGCTTACAAAAATAAAATCAACTCTTTCCCATGGTTTTATAAACATACCGAATTATTCAACGTGCAGGCCCCGATCATCGAGATCGTACTCAATAGATTTGTCATTGTAGATGTTCTGCCCTACGTCAGAGTAATGCATAATTTAAGCACCCCGTGGAATAGTGACAAAACAATGGCCATTACTGCAATGTAAAGACGTAATCAAAACGGACAAACGATCGCTTGATTAGCCTGTTGCTAATTTCAGCTTGCGCCTTGCAGCCCGAAGACCAATCTAACTTGTGAGCAGGCAAGGTCTGGTCGCATAGTTAGGTCGCGACAGTTAACAACTAATAATTACACTACTGGGAACCGTTAGTTGTTCCAGCTAGTAATTTACTTATCCAAGTTACTAATGGGTAACTGAATTTTTCCTTGCGATAAATAAAGTATTTGGACTGATTGAAAATGTTCAACAGCTAGCTTTTCCTCCTTGTACTTTATATCATCCAAAGCATCGACACACATACATATACATTCTCTTAATAACTTAATATGTCTTAATAATTGGCAAGCTCGAATAGAAAGGATTTATTTTAACAAGCAGTTACTTTGTGCTAAAGTGAGCTGAGTTCATCCTTCTCAATAACAATTTGATTTTTTCCTTCATATTCTCTTGTTATTAATTTTTTTTTTTTTTTTTTTTTTTCTAAACTCTCTAGGTCGAATTTAGGATGTAGGAAAAATATAAAATATTTGGGGTAAAAGGAACCTTGTACTAGGCGTACCTGCTTGAAAGTGTTGTGAGAGGAGTTAGGGATGTGGGAATCCTCGGTGGAGGTTGGTTAAGTCAGTACAGTAGTGAGAGTCTACCGGTGGCTGGGCCTAGAGTCTCTCTAGGCATGTGGTGTCGTCGTTGTTAGTCTGATGTCAGAGTGAGGGTGCCCCTTAGAGGCTTGTTGTCAGTGGGTCGGCGTCGTGATGTCTATCATCTTCTCTGCTCTACCCGATCTTGCGAGTTGCCATCGTGCCGGTAGCGGTGGTGGTGTCATGTCTCGGAAGAGCGGGTTGAGACTGTGCTTCATCGAGTCGAAGAATTTGATGTGCCGTCGTCTGATGGCCTCGGTGATGGTGGGGAGCTCAAATTTTTCGTGCATGTCGGATGCCTTCATGTCGCGAAAAGGAGTGCGCCACAGTACCGTTCTCAGGATGTTATTCCGAAAGCTCATACCAGCACCATCACCAGACTGGAGTCTGGTGATGGTGCTGGTATGTAAAAATCGAAAAAGTGGTGTCCCATACAGTAGAGCTGGCCTCAGGACGCTCTTATATATGAGGAGTTTTAGTCGGAGGGATATGGCCTGGCTGGTGATAAGATGCTGCAGAGAGTAATATGTTTTGCGGACCCGTTTCAGTTTCTTTTGTAAATGTGTGCCGAACGTCATGTGCCTACCTAGGTTGATGCCTAGATAGCAGATGTTGTTGGCTAGTTTACACGGAGTCCCATCAATGGTAAAGCTGGGTGGCCGCTTCTTTTTCCCATGCTGGAAAGAGAAGATGATCCCCTGAGTCTTAGCTGGGTTTACTTGGATGTGGACAGCTCGCAACCTATCAGCAATCAGTTGACTAGCGCCCTCTCCAGCCTTTAGAGCTCTCGTCGGGTTGAGGCTGGTACTGTAGACCCCTATGTCGTCCGCATATGCCGCTACCTCACAGTTGGAGTATGAAGCTCCTACGATATGCGCGGTGTATATGTTGAAGAGTAGGGGTCCCAGTACTGACCCTTGGGGAACTCCGACAACGAAATCCCTCCTGGTAGTTAACGTGGCTCCTATGCGTACAGAAAATGTTCTGCCTGCCAGGTAGGAGGACATAATATTCTGTAGTTGCTCCGGGAAGTCGTGGTCGTTCAGGCGATGCAGGAGTGTACGGTGGCTCTTCTCTGCCTTCGTCTCGCTAAATCTAGCACCTCCCTGGGAGAGATCTCTTCCTCGCGGACGACAGTTGCCGTGGCCCTACAAACTTACCTAGTAGCGTCTCTCACGGCAATCCAGTCTGCTTCTCTCCGGCTCACACTCGCCTTTGGGATCCGGACGGTTTTCGCCTACCCTTAGACACCGAGTGTGAAATCGTGGTCATTCCTAGACCACATAAACCACCTATAAACCTACCCTGTACCTCTTCTCCTGAACATAGTGCACTGTCGGGGCACACCACACCTTCTAAAGGGACCCTAGCCCGCGGCGGGCGTCTTCCCCCCTTGGGGATTCACATATCTGTGCCCGAAAATAATGTACATTATACATTAGGCATTCATTGTCTATACATGTTTAAAAAGTGATAGGACTCACCTTATGAATCATAAAACTTAAAACTAACTTACATCTAACAATCTTAGCCTAATTTTCCTCTTCAGTATCAAGCCATCGATGTGCGAAGGGTGGTGGGGTCATAGTGTTAAACACTGGGTTAGTTATGTCCTACAACGAGTCGCCCACCCACCCACCGACGGCACGCCAAGCAACGGCTGAAGGTCGGCGTTCTTAAACCTCTCAAGAGAAGAATGTCCAACCACTTTTCTCATGATCCCATTCTGAAACTATTGGAGACTTTTAGCTGTATTGTCAGTCAAGTGAGTTTATAGCGGGGCACCGTATAGCAGAGCTAGCTGGAGAACACATTTATATATCAATAACAATGCATGCCCAAAATTATACAAATAATTTGTGAGCAGACATTGTTGTAGAGAAGATAAGTTAGCAGTTGTAAAAATTAGCTCATCAATCTAAAATTGTGTAGGTATATTCTACAAAACCTCATATTACATTGTGTGTATGCTTTGATCAAGAAATAACGGAAAGTATATGATAACAAAATTTAACGTAAAATATATCCATCAAAGCTCAGAAAGTATTTCATATTTGATTTTTTTTTATTTCACCTATGGTTAAGACATATTGTAAAATAGTTGTATATGTGGAAGTCCACCAATAGTTCACATCTTACTTTCAACTACAAACTATCTCACTTAAGGACCTGAAGCTGACATACATATTTTGTCGAAACGTGATCCTTACATAACTTTTTTGATAATGGAAGAGCTTTCTTTCATCTACCTAAGCTAGATTCTATCTCATATAGTTGTATACATTTGATTTAGGTTTAGGATAGATATGTAAAATGTAAACAAACGAAAATATAGCGTGAAATCCACGTTCGTCACGGCCACACTGTGTTCGGTCGACTTTGGGAAAGGTTGGATCCCGCCTTTAGTCCCAATTTCAAATACGCCGTCTGCCCACTAATAAATACTACAGTACCATAGATTAAAACATCAGATGGTGCAAACGAGGCATTCATTTGATAGTTTTGTCAATCTATCTCAGTTCGCCTCCCATAGACTGACCATCTTACCCAGAGGACTACCCAAGTATTAAAAGATTAAATTGAGAATTCTTATTCAAGTTAAGTTAGATCGCAACAGGTATTATCAAATATTAGGCCTCGGGTCTCTCCAAAATGTATATTTATATTTATAAAGTACCTGTATGATGAGGAATTATTTATATTAATTCTTAATATTAAATGTTTCTTATAATTACTTATTCTTATAAGGACTTTAGCGAATAACATTTTTTAAATTTTCATTTCTATTTTGTTCTGTTTTCTACATTTTCTTTATCTGCTGGTTGCCCTGGGTTAGTCGGGCTACCCAAGCCTACACAGGTTACTGACACATTTACTAAGTCCTGTGAGTCGTTATCTATTAGGAACGGATTGGATCATAATCCATGAAGTGTTTCTTCCTCGAGAATTGGTCTGTTATCTGAGATAGTCATTTTAGAACTATACACACCATATAATGCGCCGTTCACATAACACATTTTCTTACTAAATCATGATCTTGAATGAAGTTAAAACTAAGATGAAATCACGTTTAAAACGCTCATTAAAATGGCATAACTATTAAATAAAATAAGTAAATGTTTGTTTTAAAGAGCCAGATAGGTCTCGTTGAGGTTGTCAGCCGCTTGAGGATCAATAAGTAGCTAGTTGTATAAAGAAGTAGTGAATATGATTAAGAAAACCAAAATTAGGGTTGAAATGGTAACATCCTATGGTTAACTATTCTATTGATTCCTAAGCACCACTAAGGCACCAACCTCGTCTGGCCTTTTTTGCGCAACGGATTAATTTATATTTGTTAATCATTATCAATCATATAAATTTTACAATATTATTGTTCTTTTGAAACATCTAAGTAAAAGTAAAAGTAGTGATGTACAATATTACTTGCGCTTACAATATAGATCTATTCAGAAGGATGTTGTGCACAAATTGTGATATTCGATAACGTATAGAATTTATGATAAACTTTCCATCATTCAGAAAGATGATGTGGACAAGTTTGATATTCAATATCCATTTTAGATATAGTTTATTTACAGATAGGTCCAAAAAAATGTACCCACTGGTTAACAGTCCATAACTTGCAAACTAATTGACGGAGTTGTCCCATTTTTGGTAGTGTGATAGTTTGTAGCTCCGGCAATCGCCATATAACCGTTGTATTGCGTTGTTTTGTTTTGTCAGATGACAGTCGCCAGATAGTTAGTGTTTTATTGCTAGTTGTACCTTGTTACTCGAGTAAACATGGCCGGCGTAAGGATTACATTAGATGAAAGGAAGTATGTTTTAAAGTGGTATTTTAAGTACGAAAACTATAATGAGATTCAACGGCAATGGCGAAATGTGTTTCAAACAGAGCCACCGACACGTTTAACGATTCGTCGCATTCGAGACAAATGTGAAGCCGAAGGCTGTGTTAAAGATGTACACAAACAACTATCTGGACGACCTGTAACAGTAACAAGTCCATTTAACTCCCATCTTGTGTTACAATTCACTCGCTCACCACAGAAGTCTATGAGACAGTGTGCCCGTGAAACTGGAGCGAGTCGCTCAAGTGTTTGTTGAATTTCGATATCTTTAAGTTGGACTTTAAGCTACACTTTCACCAAAAATTAGACAACTCCGTCAAATAGTTTGCAAGTTATGGACTGTTAACCAGTGGATACATTTTATTAGTAAATAATTTAATTTATTTAAGCATTGTTTTATATATGTGTATATTCCAATCAATAATTATTGATAAAAGTCACAGGCCCACGACAACCAAAAATTTTATTTGATAATTTTGATGTTTTTGGTGAGCTGAAACCGAAAATGAAGTCCGTTTTCACGGATCCATTGCCTGTTTGTAGCATAAAACGTGTAATGTTCTTATTCAGTTAGTTAATGAGCCTGGAATAGCGAAAACGTTTTCTACTATTCTAAACAACCTGATGAAACAGGAGCGTACTCAGTAGTCACCTTCTGATGCTGAACCTTTTTTTTTTTTTTTTCCCCGCCCTTCCTGAGGCTGAGCCTCAAACGAGCTTGCCCCACAAGCCCGTGAAGCGGGATCGTGGGGTTACGTAGCCTGTGGTGTGCGTATTCCGGTGCAATGGGATTTTGCACCGGTCAGCGCACCTTCGGTTATTCTGTTTTGTTCCATTTATTCTCAAAAACAAAAAGGAAAAAAAACATGATAACAATATACAAAAGGAAAGGAGAGACCACAAAACTAAAGTAACGACAAAAGAAACAAAAGAACCACCTCTAATACTATATTTACAAATCCTACAAATACTATATGTATTTTTTTTTTTTTCCCTATAGCTAGTTATCTTAATACTATTTACAATTTTGGATCCGTGTTCTACCTATACCTATACTTAAAACTATATTTACATGGGGTGTGCATCCTCCATCCCCCTATAACTAAACTTATGTCTATACCATATACTTCTCAGTCCTACCTTATATCTATATATACATATTTACAGTGACTCCTCTGGAACCGGTGATACATCGTTGGCTTCGGGTGAGCCTTCCCGAAGACACGGCTGCTCACCCCGCGCCACCCCCCTGGATATAGTGAAGTGCCCGGAGCCTTGAACCCTTTTCCACTCCCCGACGAATCTGCAGAACGCGGTGTATCTTGCTTCGTCATTCACCAGCGACGGCAGGTCGGACTCGCCCAGGCTGTACTCTCCTATCGTGCGGAGCAGCCGTGCTCTAGCCGGTTCCAGTGCATGACAAGAGAGCACGACGTGCTCCGCAGTATCGCTCTCTCCGCAATGGGGGCAGGACCTGTTTTCTGCTCTCTTGTATTCGTACAGCCTGGCACGGAATCTGCCGTGTCCTGTGAGCATTTGTGACACCCAGTAATCCGGGTAGACCCAACTTGCCCTCAGTCTGTCCTGGACTGAGGGGAAGTACTTCCTCAGGGTGCTCCCCTTGGTCGTGCCAGTCCACCTGGCGCCCCAGGCCTCCATTGTCCATTCGCCTATGAGGGCCTTCCACCTCCCAGGCTCCTCCTCAATTCTTCTCAGTAGGGGAGGTGGAAGATCTTCAATGTGCCCTCTCTTCATCTTCAACCTGAGGGACTGCTCCAGGAGGACCAGGTCTACTGGTGCCGCCGCTGCCAATATCTCCACCGCGTCCTGAGACACCGTTCTATAGGACCTCGTGACCCTTATCAAAGCCGCTCCCTGAATCCTTTTCAGGGCGTGCGTCTGGCCCTTGTTAAGGTGCGCCGACCATGACTGCGAGGCGTACCTGATAATTCCCAGGATGACTGCCTGGTAGAGGGTTCTTGAGACTGGGAACTTGACTCCCCACATCGCCCCCCCTATCCTCGCGAAGGAGTTACTCACTTTAACGATTCTGTCTCCGAGGTATTTGATGTGGGGAGAGATGCTTAATTTTTTCCCCAGTCTCACCCCCAGGTACGTTACTTCCGTGCCCACCCTAACTCTTCTTCCTTCTATTTCCAACCACATAGGGTGGGCACGGTCCATCTTGCCCCGTATCAACGTCGCTGTTATTTTCTCCGCAGCCATGGTCATCTTCATTCTGGCGCACCACTCCTTGACCAAATTGGCACAGGCGCACGCTCTTTTTACTACCTCGGCTCGTGAATTCCCCACGATGGTCGCCGCAAGGTCGTCCACATATGCGACCGCGGGGAACCCACGCTCTTCTAGGGTCACGAGGACCTTGTTAAAAACTAACTTCCAAAGGGCAGGGCCCAGAACTGAGCCTTGGGGACACCCTCGCTCCACCGGTGCTTCGACGTCGTAGGACACTCCTCTGATGACCGCCCTACGTCCGCTAAGGTAGCTGCCCACGAGCTCATACAAATTGCTCGGGGCTTCCAGTTCCTGCAATTCCCTCATGACGTAGGGCCACCACACCCTGTCAAAAGCAGAGGAGATGTCAAATGTGACCAGCAGCGCATACTTAGAGTGAGTCGCCATGTCTTCCCTTATCTTATCCAAGGCATCAGCTGTGCTCCTGCCCTTGCAGGAGCCGTACTGTCTTGGGTGGTCCACCTTCTCGAAGGTCCGCCGCAACGCCGTGCGCATGAGTCTCTCCAGGACTTTACTCAGGACTGGGAGGAGGCTGATGGGCCTGTAGCTCTTGGTAGCTGTCAGGTCCCGGTCGGCTCCCTTAGGAATGAGTCTGAGCTCCGCTCTCTTCCATTGGCTCGGGAATCTCCCGTGGTCGAGGCACTCATTCACTATTTCGAGCAGCCTCCTCTCTATGAGTGGACACGATGCCTTGATCATGGCCACGTCGATCTCGTCCAGTCCTGGAGCTCTTCCGGTCTTCTGCTTCTGCACGGCGATGCGCAGGTCCCAGATGTCCCATGGTGGGTGCAGATCCGTGCCTGGGGGGCCCTCTGTCAGGGATCTTACCCGAGAGTCTTCAGGCGAGTCATCTTCTTCTAGATCCCTGGGGTATGTCTCCTCCATGTAAAAGGCCACTGCTTCTTCCGGGAAGGTGGCCTGCCAATTGCCGCTCTTCAGCGCGAACTCGTCCCAGGTTTCCCTCCGGGTAACCTCTATCTTCTTCACGTATTCCTTCCGGAGGGACCTGTGTCGGGCCTGAAGGGCCTCCCGGACCTGCTGGTTCCTACACTTCTGGAACGCCCGCCTCGCCCTGTAGAGCTCTCTCTTGGCCGATGTAAGGGCGGGCGTCCACCATGGGTTACACCTTTTCCTGGGCTTCCTTCGCTGGAGGGTCGCTTCCGCAACATCCCTCATGGCCGCAGTGAGGGACTCTACCTTACTGTCAGGGCTATCCAAATGCAGGTGATCATCCCCTAGGATAGCCCAGTCGTCGTCCACTAGTCTTCCCTCCAGCTGGATCTGATAGGCGGACCACCTGACTCCCCGCGTGACGTATCCTTGGGCGCCTGTTTCCTGTGCTGGCGCCCGGGTGACCACATCGAAGGAGATGGAGTTGTGGTCACTGCTGGTCTCGGCGGATACTCTCCAATTTTCAAGGCGAGGGGGGTCGAGGACATGGTGACGTCTATCCAGCTGCTACCTTGTGCCCCCGTAAACGTCGGGGGTCCTCGCTCTTTGCTCATAATTATCATCTAGTTAGCAGCTGCAAAGTTCGCCACCACTGATGCTGAACCAGATTCACCTTATTGTATTTTATAAATTAATGCCCGTATTGCTGCTCATTACCTTAGTACATCGTTTGAAGTGAACGCATTCACCTAGCTTACCTACTTGTGTCCAAGGAAAGAAAAAACATTTTTTGAGTTTGATTTTTAAAAAAAAGTCTCACCATCAAAAGTGGTACCAGTCAAGACTACTTTTCCGTCATTTTTGGGGAATATACAATCAAGAAGTACCAATGAAATATAATAGACTTAGTCAAAAAGGTATATTGTATATATTTTTGTTTAAGTGTAGGAGATCAACATAAGGGTTGGGCTTCTCACAAAGTTTCTCATAGCTGCCTAGACAAATTTCGCTTGTGGCACAAAGGTGAGTTACAATCATTCAATTTTCCTATTAAAATGGTGTGACAGGAGCAAAAAAACTGATGGGAATGAACGTTACTTTTGCACAGTGATGTTCAAGGATATAACTCAAAAAATAAAAATGTCATTAACTAATCTTAAATCGGTTAATCGTCTGGTACCACCCGCCTCTGGGCTACCAGCCCCCTCGCGACTTGGACAGCGTTGATTGGGAAACAGAAGGAGAAGCTTGTATGGTGGGAAAGTATGAATCAAATAGTGATTTTGAACCTGACAGTACAGAGAACGAACGAGTTTTTTTCTCAACAGGAGTTAAACGACTTAGTGAGAAACCTTGGACATCCGAAAGATGCAGCTTGGCAACTTGGCTCCCGACTTTTATGGAATGGACATCGTGAAACACTTTTTGTTTCTTACTTTACACAGAACGAGAATCTTGTCTACTGAAAAGACATTCGTGGACTGATGAAGGAATTCGGTGGACTGACGCATTGGCGTCAAAGAGAAGCTGTTTTGTTACACAATGTCAGTACATATGCTTCAATTCCAGTTGGTCATTCGATAGATTAAAAAGAAACATTCATCAATTTCGTATTACTTCTCGAAAGAAATCGTTATGATGAGCATAAGTGGTTGGTATGTGGAGACTTAAGAGTAATCACCATGTTCGTAGGTCAACAATCAGGCTACACATAGTTTTCATGTTTTTTTATGTTCATGGGATAGCCGTGATTAAAAATCCCACGAGTACAAACGGAACTGGTGATCGAGAAAAAACTCTGTTGCCAGGGGAAAAAAATGTTATAAGGAAAGTTTGGTTCCTTCTGAAAAACATCTTACTACCTCCACTACACATAAAGACAAAGCAAGTCGTGAAATCTTTCTATAAAGATGGTGAATATTTTACTTATCCTTATGGTCCAAATTTCCTGGTTTTAGTGCTGTAAAGCCATCTTTGTTGCCTTAGACATCAACAACCTTTTTTCAGATGCTCATTTCCCCCAGGCCGAGAATGAAAACGAGAAGGAAGGCTGGAATTCGTTCCAAGAGTTTGTTGAGAAGTTACTTGGTAGCATGAAGGATTACTACTACATGAGTACCGTGGAACACATGTTGAACGCTTTTCAAAGACAAGGTTGCAACATGAGATGAAGGTTCACTGTTTCACACATATGTAAACTATTGCGGGACGTTGCGGGAAAACTTAACGTTAGTGAAGAACAAGGGGAAAGGTTCAAACAGGACATCAAGGAGATGGAACGCAGGTATCAGAGGAAGTGGCACGTGAATATGATGACGGTCTATTGCTGGATGCTACAGCGTGAATAACCTGAAGAGTCACATACAGGGAGCACACGCGAAGTTTCCAAGAGACGAAAACACGTTTTCGTAAAAATAAATATTAAAATTAAATACATATTATTTTTTATCTGTCTATACCGATTTATGTAAAATATTTATAGCAATATATTTATGTAATGAAAATCAACTATCGCCCGATTCTGTTTTCCTTAATCGTCATTTTTATGACCATCCCTACTCGCGATTTAACAAATCTGTACTCAATGATAGAAAACGATGTTCATTTTCGGTTTCAACGCAGTAAACAGCATATATACCAGCAGATTTTATCGAATTTCCAAAAGTGTCTTTTTGTAGACCTGTACAATATATGTGTATGGGACCTTCCGAGAAGGCTAATAAACCGTAAAAATCATAATTATTATCAACTTTTTACTTCTTATTGGCCACTCAGCATTATAGATGAATTACAAATTTTACTTCTATTATAATTGCTTTGGGAAAGTTATGTTATCATTAAATATTAATGTTTTATTTTTTTTTTTCACAACGTTTTATCGCCTACTGAACTTAAACTGAAACTGATGATCAGCAAATCTTACTGGCACTTTTGCACGAAAATAAAACCTTATGTTAGTTTTAGTGCCTGTATAAAATGTACGTATATGGTATGCAATCTTATATGCAGTCTATGGCATCAGAAAAAAAACCTGAGCAGGATCAAGAAATAATCTGTGTATTAAGAGATCACTCCATCGAAATTCCTCCACTCTAGCGAAATATATCTCCTTTTACAAAATACTATCTGTCATTGTCACGTCATTCCTTCGCTGATAAAAAGCGATATGAGTTCAAATCTTCAGAGAGTAATCAAGTGAAATTTGTACACAAAATGGTCATGATACACCAATATTTGTTTTTTCGTTTAAGGAACAATGACGTGGCTATTTAAAACGTGCACTGTCGGGAATTGGGTATGTACCCAAGGGGGGAAGACACCCGCCGCGGGCTAGGGTCATTACAACCCGGTCGCTGTCCGGCGAGCGTCAAGAAAGAGATAAAATGGGTGGACATGTGATCGTTGACTTTTTCTGGCGGCCTAGTCAGCGGGCAGCTTTATTTCTATTGATCTGACTCCATAAGATCTTAGAAAGTGTGCCATGACAAAGCACTGTGTTCAGGAGAAGAGGAACAGAGTAGGTATTATAGGTAGTTTATGTGGTCTTGGAATGACCACGAATTCACACTCGGTATCTAAGGGTAGGCGAAAACCGTCCGGATCCCAAAGGCGAGTGTGGACCGGAGAGAGGCAGACTGGATCGCCGTGGGAGACACTACTAGGTAAAGTTTGTAGGGCCACGGCGACCTTTGTCCACAAGAAAGAGGTTTCTTCCAAGGATATGCTAGTTTTAGCGAGACGAAGGCAGAGATTCCCACTAGGAAGGTGTGGGGTCTGACAACCCCGGACTAAAACGTAGCAAGGTTAGGAAAGAGAGATGCAGAGGTAGTTGAATAAGAAAGTATGGTTCGAGTAGAGCAGCAAGCGCCAGTGCAGAGAGAGAGAGAGTTTTTTTTTAGTTTTTTTTTTATTTCTAAACCCCTTTAATGATAAAATTTTTAACAATTTACAATGCAGTTACAAAGTTCTATTTAACTGCGATGCGCTGATGCATTAGAAGGAGGTTGGGTTACGTAACAATATCAGGTTGACGTTAAAATTACAATGCAATGTAATCTTAGAAAGTGTGCCCCGACAAAGCACTGTGTTCAGGAGAAGAGGAACAGGGTAGGCATTATAGGTAGTTTATGAAATTATATGTTTGAAATGTTTGATACAGTCTATATCAAGTTACCCTTAATTCAGCTTTTATTTAAAATAATGTTACCCTCAAACTGTTCTGAAAATCCATTTCTGTTTACGAATGCACTTATTTTGTTTTTAGCATCTTTATTAATCCTGCATACTCCATCCGTATGGTACTACATGTAATAAATGTTCTAAAGACATCATTTCCGCGCGATCGCAGCGGAACTAATCAAATTATTTATACAGTCAATATGTAAAGTTGAAAAAAAATAAACAGAATATATTTTATGAGGAAGCTTGGTTGAGGTGTACGTGCTGTGGATTCAATTCCGCTTTCTGAGTTAATTTTATTCAAAACTGGTTGTCTTCCTAAGCCATTGGGCTAAAGGGTAGAAACCGTCAAGCAGCCGACCAGATGGTAACATCTGCCATCTACGTAAATGGTGTTCAATTAAAAATGGAACTCGCCACCCACCTTTATACAATGATGTCCTCATTATCCGAGGGTTTTAAAAATATGTATGTAATATAGGATTCCATTTTTATACCACTAATTATTAGTTTTAGCCAAAGTTTCCAAATGCCTACGTTTGTTACAAGAGCCCAAGAGTTATAACATACAAGAGTGTACAAAATTCCAAGTTGAAATATTTTTTAATAAATACAGTAATTATAAAATACAAAAATCTAAGAGGCTTTAGGAACACAATATTTGCCATTGTTTCTGGCAGAACTCTCTTAAGAAATAAATAGGAATATTTAGTAATCTCGCAGCTTTATAGAATTACATCTGATAATAATAATAATACCCATGATTATTTAAAACACAAAGTAGAAAGATAAATTGATAAACAAGATTTTTGAGAATCTGAGAGATTCTGTTATTCCGACGTTCCTTCCTATTTGACTCAGAACCAATTCCTTTTTTGTTTTTTGAACATTTTCTGTAACTGTTATCTGAGGAAATAAGCATTCCTCCAACTAGTTTCTCCCCTACTATATTATATTATATATTTTGTTAGATTTGATGTGATAAGAATTTCAACGCCGAGTTAAGGTGGCTCTTCCCTTCTCTTCGTAGACAATACTTCTTAAGTCCCCATACCTTTACTGAACTATTCGGCCTCACAAACATATTTACAATACCCTGCAGTTTAAATCTATCCATGGGTCTTCTCCGTGGACACAAGATGGAGCACAGGAGAACTGCAGCATTCGAACGCTCGTTTCTTGCTCTGGAATTTTCTCAATATCAGCCATCTTCATCATTGCGTGATTTTAAAACCATCTAACGCCTCCTTACCACCCAGAAACACGCTTGCTAACTTCTACATTCTATCAGTACCATTTAACTTTACCTTCGATAAACCCATGGCTGCAACTTTGTGAAAGAGTAAACACAAATATTTATTTTATTATTATTATTATTACTTCTTTTTTTGTATATTTTGAGTATTAAACTTTTTTTTTCTTATTTCGTAATTAAACTAATTCTTGGATGATAGTTTTTTTATTCGAGGTGCACCATTTATTTTTGTAATATCCCCCATCCTATGTGATGTATTGTTTCTTTTTTTGTGGCCAAAGTTGGATTTATTTTGTTATTTATAGGGGGCGTGGTCCTAGAATAAAATTGTTTGCTATTATATTTTATTTACTATATAATTACTGGAAATATGAAAAAATAATATTTTCTTAATTAGAGACTAACGACCTATGTTGGGAGCTCAGGCCAAGGAAGGCAGCAATTCATATCAGAGAATTTTATTTTACAGAAGTGAAATAAAAGAACCGGAACAGTCCGAGTCGATTACCATCTAGCAGAGCTAAGTTTTATTTTCTGTGAGACGCGGGGAATAACCTCAACAAGTTGACCTAAGTAACCTGCTGTGATAACATGTGGATATCCCACCTGTTGTACATATTATGGGTATCCGAACCAAATACTATTTCATTGAATTCATTAGTAAGTAGCCTTTAACACTCAGACAAGGTTACTACAATTACCGCGAGGTTTCCACGACTTGAGAAGCACCTGCGTGACCTCTCTAAAGTGGCGTCACGCCAACTCTACCATTCCATTAAATTAATTCTTTTATAAGGAACACTTCTGCACAACAATTTAAAATTATAGGCTATTCTCCAATCTAATATTATAATTAAGTGGCACACTCATTATATGTTAATTATTAAAATAATTCAAACATATGTTCTCGACCATTATATGTTACAATCGGCCCAACCTTGCTTGCAGAGAATACACTCAAATTCGGTATGCTTATGTAGAAATAGCTTGATTATCCCAGCATCTTAAAGCCATTGTATCCTTTCATCTTTGATGACTTGTGTTGGGGGCGCTCGCCAGAGGAAGTCTTGTCGACGGAGCCACCTCCCGGGGGGCGTCAGCAAGTGATAAATAAGCCTGTGGTATTTGACCTTTGCTGGCGGGCTTGTCGATGGGTAGTATAATTATTTATTTATTGATCTATCTCCATAAGATCTTAGAAGGAGTGCCCCGACAGGGCACTATGTTCAGGAGAAGAGGTACAGGCTAGGTATTATAAGTATTTTATAATATTATAAGTGTATAGTGTTGGAATGACCACGAGTTCACATTCGATATCTAAGGGTAGGCGAAAACCATCCGGATCCTAAAAGCGCGGATGAACCTGTAAGAGGCAGACTGGACCGCTGGGAAAGACATTTTGTAGGTCCCCAGAGATCGTCGTCTACATAGAAGAGATCCTTTCCAAAGATCTGCTAGTTTTAGTGAGACGAAGTCTGAGAATCCAACTAGAAAGGTGAGGGGTCTGACAATGGCGGACTAAAGATGACAAAGTTAGGAATGAGAGATCCAGAGGTAAATAAATAATAATGACATGGTTCGAGTAGAACAACAAGCGGCAGTGCAGTGAGAGAGAGAGAGAGAGAGAGAGAGAGAGAGAGAGAGAGAGAGAGAGAGAGAGAGAAAGAGAGAGAGTGTGTGTGTGTGTTCACTTCATGTTTCCAATTCCGAATGTCTAAAAAAGCTCAGAATTTCTGACTTATATATTAAGGTCATTGTTGCCTACAGCGAATCATATGATCGTTTATTTTGGCCAATTACGGGATAATACGCCCGCGCCCTTAGTCAGCTCTTGCGATGTTGGAATCGTAACTAGTCTTCTCTATACTGACGCCGAAGATTTATTGATAAAATGTAAAATAAAAAAAGTCTTCTATAAAAAGTGTTTTATGGCCCGTGAAGACAGTAACTTCTATTTGTTCGTGTTGAAGAAGTAGGCAGACCAAGTTAATTTAAGCATCAATATTAAATCTAATTCTTCTGTACAATCACACCGTTGTCTCCGGTGATCTAAGGACCTATTGACAATCATTCTCTGTCAAATCTCTTTGGATCCCTCACCCCGGGTTACATCCCTAAACCTCCTTTCATGTTGTCCAATGAAATTGTTTCATGCAAGTTACCCTTCTGCTCCTTCGATTACTGAGGAAATGAACGAGATAAACAGAAGACGTGACTCAGCCAGAGGAAGATTCATGCGTAATATTAATAATGCGTACCTGCATTAGTGCCATCGTAAATTTTTTTTTTGATAATGCCGCAGAACAACTGTGAAATCCCGAAATGAGCCACAGAGTGAGAGGCTCTGGAATACGAGGAATAGCCCCCCCCCCCCACAGCCATAATTTTGAAATTAAACACATTGTCCAAATTCTTGGTATGTTGTTTAGTACCCAAATACGTTTTTTCCCCATATACTTGGTCATATAGCCTTTTAGTAGATAAAAAAAAGCTTCAACACGGTATAATGACTGCTTCGTGACGAGGTCTTCTTGTCTATGCTGGACAGCTTCATAAACTAAATTTGTTGGGCACTATAAAGGATGGATAGACCTTCGTTGATAAGGCATAGCAAAAAGCCAACACGACAGCAGTATGTCCGCACATTCGGATTTTGATAACAACGGAACCCTTTATACTGAGACTGTCTACTTTTTGTTTTTATTATAATGATAATAAACAGCAAAGGTAGGGCTTGAACTCGGAAATTAATGGTTTCCTAAAAAAAAGACATTACTAGGATGACAAAGTAGCCTCTTTGTTTTGTCAGACTATGCGGGGCCAGAGTTGGGAAGTATTCAGAGTAAACCCACATTTGCCGGACTTCAAAAGGCCCAAGCCACTATTTCATAGCTATTAACATGCCCAATGTGTATAATCTACCTGCCGGAAACATTTGTGGATCACAGGGACAGTTATTAACGAATTTGACTACACATATCCAATGAAAAATGTCATAAATACATTCTTTACGCTACTTCCAAGCAAAAAATATGGAAACCCATTGGACAAAACAAGGGAAAATATACTCAGAGCAATTGAACAGGCAGGAAACCAGGTTATCATCCGTCCGAAACAGTAAACCAGGGGTACCCAATCCTTATAAAATATTATATAAATATTACTTCCAGAGCAGTTCGAAAACGATTTCAACCATTTCATAGGATCGAACCAATAGTCGCTCTTTTTATTGGTCTTATTTCATGCCAAGTTAATTCAAGCGAAATAGCTGCATGAATTACAGAGTTTGTTTAAGTTAGGAGAGAAGAACTGGAACTGAGAATTTTAGATTTTTAAGACCAACATTGCCCGGAAATATGAAGTATCAACTGAAAACTTCCGGAATATAGTTTTCGACGATAAATATCATAAAACATCTTGATAATTTCTCACGAGCAGAAAAGTCATCAAACCTCCAAATTGTGACACAATGAAAAACGAAATGCAGTGCCAAATTGACTTAGATATTTATATTTCTTATAAAGAATTTTCATGACATGTACACTTTTGTATGCATTAATACATAATTATTTGTTTTCCATAAGAATACAACGTGCAGTTTGTATATGTAAAAAATGTAATTTTGTTACATATTACGTTTATTATTTTTTGAAAAAAACAAAAACTTTATTATGATAATATTACAATCTGCCTCAATCTGTAATAAGTTATTGTGATAAATGAGCTCATCCATATCATATTTACAATTTTCATTCACTCGCTCATTCATACAGTACTTACAAACAGCCCAGAGACCTCCCAAGTCTACATGGTTGTCACCTCTCTCGCATGCGAAAGAGGAAGCGGAGTCTTGGGAAGTCCCCCACACTCTTCCGTCAGCCGCGTCACTGGATAACAGCCAGCGGAGGCTGGCCAAGAGCGCGAGATCCACAGACACTTAAGACATGATTGGATAAACTGGCCATTGCCAGGGCTCCCACTTATTTATACCACCTCACGAGGACACTGCCGTTTTAGTCCCCGAGGAGGGTTGTAGGGATGAGTGGCCCAGTTTAATGACTACGCTAGGTGATTAGGGTGGTTGGGTAGGTTACTATGGAATTTTATGAACTTGGAAGGGATGAGTTCGAGAATGTAAGGTATATTAAGATTATTATGTAGGGTTTTGTTGCAGACGTAATAAGGGGCATGTAATATTGTTCTCGGGACTTTTAATTGAAAGGATACCCAATACGTATTGTAACTGGCAGGAAAATGATATCAGGATCATGAGGAATTATAGAATTATAGCAATACTTTCTTTATAACAAAGAGTTCCTCAGTTGGTCTGACCTCAGACTTATAGAACACCTTGACCACAGGGTGGACACAAAATATCCACATGCTTAATAGTAGACTGTCCTTGACTACAGTGCTAACACCAAATATGTATATGTTAATTACGACTTAAAGAACTAAAGGCCATTGAGCTGTGCCATCCGACAACCCCCGCAACAGTTCGGCGTTTCCGCTAAAACGTAACGAAAAGCATCCGAGACGCTCTGGCGGCGCACTTATCAACCCCCATGGGTTGGCAGGAAAATCAATTACAAATTTATAAATAATTGTTCCATAAACAGTCAAAAATAGCAAACAACCTAGTTACCTATATTGTTTTGTTATTGTTGTAACTTTTGTCACCGTTATGTTATTGGCATTACACGTATACTACATTTATTACTGTTACTACATACACTTACGATCAGATTTACTGCGATGCAAAGCCACCACGAGCATTTATAAGTATATACAGTATTCAAGTGGATTTATATGAATGATTTCACCACAAATATGGTATAAATATGTAGTTCACCCTGTTATAGCAGATAGTAATTTGTCTCGAATGAAAAATTTTAAATATAAATAAACATCACATATAAGAAAAATATATACGTAACTGTGATCCATATTTGTAAAAGTACTGTATCATGTCATAATTTGAGTGAGAATTAGAGTGACATCACTATTGTTGTGGCTTACCTATAATAACTAGATTGTGGCAAAATATTTATTTTTTCATTTTACTAATTCGAATTCTTTAATCGCTATTAATAATTTTTCATTGATCTTAAATAAAATATTGAGACAAATAATTTTTACTATAACTGGTGAGTGACAAACATACAAATCAACAAGCAGCCTTACCTAATTTCATAACGGATAAATTCAGTAAGTGTTTAAGAAGTGAAATACTCTGCGATGTTCAAGGGAGACTAATCGTTTCCACTCAGAAGATAAAGAAAGAATTCAGTAAAAAAAAAAACCTTTTTCTAGTTGTAGAAAGTTACATCAATTAATAGGAAACTTTGGCAAGGGGCTTCTCAGTAAATCAACTGAAAAATGATTTCACCCTGTGAAGCTTTAAATATTATAAAGGCACTAATGATGGTTACTATACAAGTAATTACATATAATTAAATAGATTATATTGTATGAAGCTAATATCCCCCATGATCAGCATTCCAAAATGTCGTTCTCAATGAACATATGAAACTTACGCAATCAGGATCCACTAGTTTAATGGCCCCATTCACTTGTTTTAACATAACAATAGTCATAGGGAAAAACAGGGTACGTCATAGCAGCCTTATTTTACAGGAGACCGCTTTTCAAGTTCAGCTGTTCCTTGAAGCAATATAAATTCTACCTTTTCTAAAAGCTATGTTCATCTCTTTTTAGTATATTCAATCTAAATTTGTCCAATTTATTAGTATTTTTATTTGTGCAAAAGAAGCATGTTTAAACGACACCTAGTCTGCCTACTCATTTTTTCAAGACCAATCTTTTAAACGGAATTTTAGTTGGTTGAAGTTGTAATAGGAATAAACATGAATATTATGATTATATACGAGAATTTAACCCATAATTTTCAATTTTTGGAATATAATACTTTATTTATTAGAGGTTATTTGGCCATCGATTACATTTATTTTGACCGGCTGAAAAGATTGAAAAGACTATTCTAAAAAGTTCTAAAAATGGAAGTGCATAGCGATTCAATAACTTTAAATTAATTTAATCATGTTGATTAAGTAATAGTAACCAATTTCACGTCATAAATGAGGGAGAATAATAAAAACTTTGATATGCGGGTGGGCTGCCAAGGCGTTCATTCATTCATGGAGTGTTTTCTTCCACAGGAATTGGTACTATTACTTGTGCTAATGTGTGCTATAGTGATAGTAATGTCACAAATTTCATTAAAGGATCTTACACTTAAGTTTCCATTCAAGATGGTTGGTAAAGTCATTTTGTATTGATAAAGTATGTTGTCATAGCGCCTACGGCTGAAACAAAGATTGAGTCATCCATTGTCTAGTGAATTAGATGATAATCTCACGTAGAGAGTGCAGAGATATCAATGCTTCATATTTAGCTATATTAATGTTGGACTGAGAATAAATTAACTTAGACATCCCCCCGATAGAGTCAAACACCTCGGCGTGGCATAGTAAATAGTCATTTAATAAGAGAATGATAATAAGCCAACGTGTGATTATTACCACATTATTGTAATTAACACCATGTCTAAACGGTTAATGTGTGAAGATATCAAAATAATAATGGCTGCAAAAAGCCACTCCATTAAGTAAATGAAAAACTTTTGAAATAAAACTACATTATGTACGTTTCAGCCTTATATTTCATTATTATCTTGTATCGCATTGTTTTTCTTCATCTTGGTAACAGAACACCACATTATTAACAAAAAAAATATAGGAAATAGTTGAAGTATTTACCAAAAGTCCTATTGAGATCAAATCAGACAACTTAAATACAGGGTCTGTAATGATGACTCAAGAAACTATTCTATTTTAGTGTTAGTGTCTCCATACAGGTGAAATACATACCTGATTCAACTTATGCTTTTCAACATAATTGCAATATCCCTTTGAAACTCCCTTTCCTCCTCCATTCCCATCGCTACTTCATATATTTTTTTAAATGTGTTAAAATCAAGATTAATTAGTTATTTGCAAGCACGAATAAATGAGTAGTTTTTATGAAAGCGTGTCAATTTTTATTACACAAACAATCATAATTTCTGTAAATATGATATTTTTATTTTTCCAGGAGGCTCTTGTTTTATTTTCTTCATTTTTTTACATTTAGTTGAGTTTACATGATTTACATTGTTGAAGAGAATGAGACTTTTATTTGTATATTTACATTTTTTTTTTTTAACATTTCTTATTTTATATATTATATTTATTATACTATACCAAAGAGCGTAAAAGACTTTATGTTTGTCCATAATGTACATAGTCCTAGCTAATCATGATATAATTACTATCATTAAAGAATGTCTCTTTAGGTACAGTAATTAACTATTTTCCAATTCCTTTTTCTGATTTTCTAATGCTTCAAGACTTTTTTTTCCATAAGAATGGACTTCAATTTAGATGTATTAGAATTAGAGAAATTAATTGTTGCTTACGTTTACATTGGGATTAATTTAATATTAATTAATCTACGTCTGATTACTGCAATATCAGTAGGCTAATTATACTACTTGAGGCATAAATCAGTAGCCCCACATTTTTTTTAAACGCCCCTAACGTATTCTTAAAAATAAGGAAAAATCAAAGCTTGAAATCTTAAATATTTTTGATGATCTTTAATATGACTTTGACTTCAGAAAATTGCTATGTTAGCGAAGTGGGTCGGTCCGACTTTTATGTCGTTAAGGCCATTTTTATGGTTTGATTTGTTTTTGTTGAAGCAAAAACTCTCTCTCGATCATGTGCCAGTCCATTTAGGCGTGTGTCAGCTCCTTGCGAGTCACCTGTTTGACCTGGAATATGAAAATTTATGTGGTGGTAAACATTTTATGTTGTGAAGTCATAACAAATACGGCCTTATCCATAAAACATGATTGAGTGTCATAAATTTATTAATTACTTTTGGGAGCTAAAGTGAACTATAATTAAAGTCATGAAAACTGCCATCAAATGTGTAATCACAATATTTGTGCAATCCCACTATCATATAGAGGGATAATATTTAGCTTGAAAGTTTTAGCTGATATCCCTAAGAAGCACAATGAAAGTTGAATTATTAGTCAATTATTTGTAATTAAACAATAATAATTTATTATACTGTACCAAATTGCAAGTATCTACGTCCTGTTTAATAATATGTATGTGTGATGAGGATTTAGTGAACTATTATTACAAAAAATCATGTCAAACTGTCATCAAAATCGTTTTTGCACGAAAAAAGAGTTTAGTTGTGTGATGAATCACACTTAAAAAAAAATACTCGGATATCAAAAAAAATTCATTTTTTTTATTAAAACATCTTGTTTACTAAAAATAAGCTTAAAAAATAAATAAGTTAGGGGATCTGAATATTTAATGGTTACACTATATGTGACTAAAGCAAGATTTTATGCAATTTCAAGTCCATTTGCTGTTGTACTTGTGTTATATGGTTAATGCGCCATCGAAAGTGTAAACCAGTCGCAGCAGCGCAAAACCAATGCTGGTCGCATTATCCATATTAGGTAAACCGGGTCAGTTTAGGACACAGGTCAAGGCTCTCATAGTCAATGATTACATAGACCCATTTCTAAGCTATGGCAGAAAACCTAAGAGCTTATCGTCCGTTCCATTTAAGGGTTTAGAAGGGCTAATAAAATAAATGAAATCGACAGTTCAGTGTTTGCAGTTGGTTGTAAAAAACGATCTTATGAACAGTTCTAATATCTTTTTGACATAATGGTATAATACCATCTTTAATTTGATACCTTACTTAATATTATAGGAAAAAAAATTATTAATTACAACCAATTGGCAATATAATTTTTGATTTATTTTCAGCATCTCTGAAACTATTTATGCAAAATATTATCGCTGTATTTAAATCTTATTAAACCATCTATGAAAAATATTTGTCCTCTATAGCTAACTGAAGTAAAAAAAAACTGCGAAGATGTTCTAGATAATAGTTTTAATGGATATAAGTAATTATATATCAGAGAGGCTCCAATGTGTATTGCTTATCAATTATTGATTGGGAGCACTCTTTATGCTTTAATTTTGGGGCATCAAAACCAACTCCCTTGAAACACATCATGCCTCTAAAATTATATCGGTTGAACTAATGCAGGGAACATGACGTTATTATAATTTAAACAATAACGCAAATTGAAGGGTTTGCTGCAAAAAGGAGGTAGCTCCATCCCATAGCTGTTGGGAGTTAGAAACACTTTCTTGTGTCAAAAAAAAACCTCTTTTATTTGGCACAAAAAGGATGCAGCTCCAATCGTAATATGTAAACACCATAATTGAAAGTAAGCAACAACAATATTTTTACATAACTTAAAATTTGAATTTTTTAAACGTTTTGTTTGTTTTCCCAACAAATGGAAAAATTGGAGCTACCTCCTTTTTGCAGCAAACCCTTCAATTATATATTGTTCATTAGTGGTCATTAGTTTGTTAGTACACTCAAAATTATATGATTTTTTTTTTTCTATACCAACTATTAATAAATTATTGACACTTACTTCTGTTCTATTGAGATGGCTATTTTTTTACGACCTCCTAATATTAAATTGGTCCTCATATCTCTAGGACATGTATTTAAACGTCATGCGTCAACCAAGAGCAGAGGGACTCACAAAAACACATGGACGAAAAGAAATGGGTATATGATTTTTTTTTTTTTTGACTCGACGAAACGCTGAAAATGAGCATTATTTACGAAATAGTACATTTATTCATACAGTATCTTGAGTATTTTAGTGAAAATGACGTAAAAGATATTCGTCCAAATAGTTTCTGCAGATTTTTAATTATTGTGATTCTTGAAACAATTTTATGGCATTTTTTTCTTCCAGTCAGGCATCTCATAAAATTAAATAGTAAACAAAAATAATTAGTCAAGTGCGCGTTATAACAGAGTTAACTTCCATCCCTTGAGAGATATTTCTAGGAAACGTTATAAAAAATAACCATAGACGGAATGGGATTACATGGCATACATCCTTCTCGGCATGCATCGATTAATTTAATCGATGCAATCAAGTCTTAATTCTATCTATATTCAATTTATACTTATTTAAATAGGTCGATGATTTGCTCATTTAGGCATTTTACGCACCAACACATATTAAATAACTTCTTCAATTTAGTATATTAGTACAGATGATAGGGAAAATATTTAGTTATCAAATAAATATATATTATAATACTATGTAGCAGTTAATTATATATTTAAAATCTTCGGAGAAGCAAGTTACAAGTTGCAAGTGGAACACCCTTGCCAAATTGTAGGCCACTAAGCCTAACGGTTGTGGCACACTTTTAATGAGTTTTAGTACCAGAAAGTCCTAACACACAATACATATTATTGATAATAGAATTTATGCAAAAGATTTAAAATAGATTTACCAACCTCCCCCCGCGGGATTCGAACTCAAATCAATCATATCATAAAGCAGTTACCTTAATCACTTGAGAACCCTTGTTATGGGAGTAGGTTGCATGAGCTTTTAAGGAAATATACGGGACATTGGGGAATATGATTACTTAGCAATTCCCAAAGGTCCTTCTGATGTATAATGAACTATGATAGCTTCAGCTTTTATATAAAATCATTAACTATCACAGCCCATGGGAGTCCAAAGATTGAACAGATGGAGATTTGGGGAAATTTATTAACTTGGTAGCAATTTGTGAACAAATCTAGTGGCCTAATGGAAAGAACTAAACCAAGATTGTAAGTCCCGAGAAAACTTTCCACGATTCTGACCAGTTATGTTCATGTTTGGCGCAAAATTTGAATCACGAGTCAGATTGATCAAATACGGCCATGAGTTATTAGTACAGTACCAGGTCTTATTGTAGAGTGTAGCACTAATCTGAATAATCAAATGTTGATACCCACTCATTTATAACTCTATTCCATGTGCACAGTTAAAAAATTGAACAAGAAAATGGAAATTACGAAATTAACCATTTTGTTTTTCCAACCAACACCACGGTTTGTTTCTAAAAATATTTTGTAGCTCGAAACCAGAAATACGAGTATGCTATTTGATTCAAGAATATATCGCCACAATAAGCATATGCTCGAAAAAATCAAAAATCGCGCCTACCCCATATATATTAAGATACGATCACCAAGCGACTTTCTTAAATTATTATTAAATGATTGTGGAAAAGATAAAGTCCACGGTGCTTTATATTACATGAAGAAGGTAAGCCCCATTACCTGGTCCCTTTACATAGTTTAATTTTTTACTGTAATCCTATTTTTATTAGACTTAAACACTCCTTTCCAGGACAAAGTAGCGCTGATGCAGTACAAGGAGCTTAACCGTTAAAGCAATTAATAAAAATAATTAAAGTAAATACATAAATATTAAAACTTGTATCAAAAGTCGATTGGAAATATTGTTTCGACCCCAGTTTTATACAGTAAAAACAGTAAAAGCTGCACATGGATGGCCTGTGTCAATTTGCTCTACTTATCTGAGCCTACCAAAACACTCTCAACTTAGGGGAAAATAATATTTTCGTTCTCTAATTTGAATAGTTACCTTTTTGGCAACGTTTGAAGATGACACTGCAGTCCTGTCATCCTTCCCAGACCCCGCGATACAGCATTCCATACCCTTAAAAAACACCTTGATGAGATCGAGTATTGGGTGCAACCAATGATTGTTCAAAGTTAATGAAGCAAAATGTCCCCAAATTACCTTTACCCTCTGCCACAAGTCCTGTCCACTAGTTGTTTTTTTTAATTCCATTCCTCTTCCTGTATCTGAGACAGTACAGTACTTAGGCATCCATCTCGAACAAAAGGCTGACATGGAATTCAAACACGAGCCTAAAAAGACGGTTTGGACAACTGTACAGACTACTTCAAAGGACATCTATTAATAGAAAATAAATTACTAATCTACAAAATTATACCTAAGCCACTCTGGAAAAACGGAATAGGGCTACGGCGGACAGTAAAAAAGTGGAGCATCAAGCGTATCCAATCCTTTCAACCAAAAGTCCTGAGAACAATAGTAAATGCCCTTTATTACGTCAGCAACAAAACCCTTCATAACGACTGTAAATATTGTATGACTGAGGACATTGATCACAGTTACTTATTGCCCAATAAGCAAGATTGTCATTTTATCACAATAGAGATTCTGACAATTAAAAAAAAAATGGCAGAAATAGCGCGAGATTGTACACAACATGACTCGTCCGTCAGAAATTGCTCCCTTCTTCTAGACAAGTGAGAAGTTTCTTATACTGAGAAACCTCGGATCTACTTTCTGGAGCGGCTACTTGGACGTCCAAGAGGTTTGCATTGAGCCGATGAATAATGCAGACGGGTAGAGTCATCACTCTTGTTCCCGTCAGGTTGGCTGCCTCCATTAGCCTCCAGTGGCCGGACCACGGTCCTACCTTCCAAGGCTCTCACATGTCCGAGTGCTCTACCAAACTTCAGCAGGCCTCAAAGCCAATTTCTAGGAACATAGTCGGCCAAGTAATTTTCTGGACGTCGAACCTTGTGACGAAACCAAGCGACTTTCTTAAATTATTATTAAATGATTGTGAAAAAGTCCATGGTGCTGCCAATTACATGAAGAAGGTAAGCCCCATCACCTGATCCCTTAACATAGTTTAAATGTTTAATGTAAACCTATTTTTATTAGATTCAAACACTCCTTTGCAGGTATAAGGCTAACGCTAATGCAGTAGAAGGTCCCCATCCATTAAAGAAATTAATAAAAAAAAAAAAATAAAGCAAATAATATACATAAACACATTTATCAAAAGTTTTTCATGACCCCAGTTTCTTGGAGTAAACACTGGTAAAAGGCCCTAAATTCTGCTTCATGGGTACACTGTTGGGGGCAACTAACATTTTTTATCATAGTCCGTGTCACTGCTATTGTAATATAACTGTTATAGATATTACTATTATAGATATGTTTTTCGGCCGTTAACTCGCCGTTTTAACCCGTTAATCACAAATTTTCTTGATACCCGCATGCATATATAAATAAATTCAGGCAAAATAACATATCTAAGAACGAAAATTATGGGGATTTATTATTGATTACGGAGAAGTTCTATTTTCCTTCGGGTATAGTGCGATCGTCTTTCGTCTGTCTATCCGAGTGTCAGAATAGCGGTCATAAAAACGATCCAACCTGAAATTTTAATTATTTAACAACATCCTCTAAGTTCAACAACCTCTGCTGTATTAATATTGTGTTTTGATAATTAAATAAAATATCCGTGTCATTTTTCAGTTTTCAGACTGTGACAACTGATATGGAAGTACAAATAACCTCGTATTTCAGCTGAGGTTATATAGATTTTTACAATATAAATTGTATACTTCATTTTAGTTATAATTGATTTTAAGTTTAAGATAAGTATAAACTAGCTAGGAAAGAATGTGTTAATATAGGTTTCATTTAGATTGGGCAGGTACTGTTTTTTTTTAATTTTCTCTTGATTTAATAAGGCTAAGGACAACAAAATTTATAAAACAGCTTAATTGTCTTTCCACAACTGATAACCTCTTCTTTATTGTAATAGCGCTTTCTACAACACTAAGCTGTCATCTTCAGTTATCTCTACAATTAAATAAAAAGTCAAACGATAAGAACTTTGACCTGCGCACACGGAGACAAGCTAATTACTAATATTCTACGTAATAATGGTCACAGTTATCAAGCAAAATATAAATTATATTCCACTAACAGTGCTGAACAGTACTTATTTTGAAATTGTGCTTCTATTCTACTACAATTGAAAATTATTGAATTTTCTTGTATTGAACAATTTTTAATAGTTTTATTTATTTTATGTATGTTATTTCTGCTCATATATTATTTATTATTCTTGTATTTATTTTCAAGTGAACGCCGGCCCTTAGCAAGAATATTTTCTAAGCTGTGAAGCTGTTGAAGTTAAATATTGCGAGAAAGAAGGGAAGAAGGGAAGAAGGGCCGCCACAGACGACAGGGAAGTACCGTCCTCATGGTACATTGAATGGGGAACCCTTCCCCACTTCTCTTCCTTTGTCGCCTCCTGATATCTCCCTGCCTGATGAGAGAACCCGGCTAAGTCGGACACTTCCTTACGTGCCGTTTATCTATGACCTACTTCTTATGGACCATCACTGCCTCAGGGCGGTATATTCAATACATGGACCATTGCCGAGGCCGAAGCGAAGGGACTTTTTTTTTCAACAAAAGGTACGCCCTCAACCCTTTTCACCCGACAGTATTTGTGTTCTGCGAGAGCGGTCGATAAACAAAATAATAGGTACGATTCAACGACTCCCTAAAAAATAAAAATCAATAAACATTATAACATACTTACTTCACTAGGGCGAATATTAATCATCCATTAATAAGATTAACATGACGCATAAAAAAAATTTAAATAAATAACAAATAGAGTAAAAGTTAATAAATTGAACTGATAGGTTGAAGGGCAGTCATTCATGATAAGAATATGTTGTCCAAAACACAAAATTTGTGAACTTTCACAATTAAAGACTTTTAGAATCCAATAAGAAATTGACCAAAACCGGCTCTTATAGCTATCTTCTTATCACCTATAGCCGTCATCATATAACATATAGCTCTCATCTAATAACATGTAACTATCATCTTATAACCTATAACTATCATCTTATAACTGGCCTCTTATATGATATAGTTAGTATTTAATAACTGGAAGTATGCAAACAATAATTATACTTGAAAAATTTCAGCCTACTTCCCCTTACTTTTCTATCTAGTCACAGCTCAGCAGCATTTAATTATTTAAATAACTCATGATTAAGACCATTTAGGGACAGTAACTTACTCAATTCTCTTATCGAACCTGTTTGAATAAACATTTATCTTGATAAAGGTTATTCTATTATCATACTTTTTTTTTTTTAATGGTTACTTTAAGTAATTTTGAAAGATACTAGCTCTCCACTGGCTCAGACCATCACTTGACTTGTTAATGGATAGGCATCCATCACGTAATGGAAGTCTCAATTCAGGTTTGAGAATCATAATTTACCCTTGCAACAAGGAAATCATTTTGCTAATTTTTTTTTCCTCAAAAGGGTTATTGTTGCTCATTAGGACGTTGGTTCAGGGAGCTGTCTGTGCGCTTTGTACCACAATAAGGAAATCGGCATTGTAGCTTTAAATTACATTTCTCAAACAATGAAAGAAATTCTAGAGAGCGAAACACTATTAATCCGGAAAAAAAGTACAGTAATTTTTTTTTTCACTGACTGAAGTTTGAAGGACAGAATTGTCGTCCAATCCGATGATTGTCCCCGAGTTTAATTTAATATGTAACACTTAATTTAAATTATTGCGAGTATCCATTATAAATTTATTTTAAATAATTTTGTCTAACTTTTATAAATAAAGTGACATCTTTATAACATTTTATTTAGTGTTTAAAGGATGATTTGAACCATGCAATATTTCATTGGGGCCTAGGCTATATAATTGTAAAGTAACGGTTAAATTAATTAGGCATTAACCACCACTCACTTTTGTCCTTTGGTTCCGCAAAGGTATATCATGGCAGATAGATAAAAAAAACATTTATTTAATACCCTTTACTAATTATTAAGGATTCCTGTCGTACCTCTCATTTACTCATACTACTGGAATGATAGATCATTAATATGAATAGATGCGATTGAGGAAAAAACAACAGCATAATAAGTGAAGTACCACGAACAACAAAATTGTCTTTAATAAAAAAACACATTATAGATTTCGAAAATGTACCCACAACACTTAAGAATATGCACGATCGATTGAATCATTATTTTTTATTAACAGAGATTATCAAAATGAAAATATTCTCATTACAATACACAAAATATTACTAGTTGATGATATACTCTATATATAAACAATTTTATGACATGGCACAAGATGGCATGGTATCCACATAAATTGACAACGGGCTATGGTGCATTACTAATTAATAATTTTCTTTTATTTTAATGACCAACATTGCTCTCCTAGGCAGGCTCCAGATCAGCTTCCATCATCAATAGTCCAGCGCCATCCACATTTGTCCAAGAGGCGTAATCTCATCCGCGTCAAGATAGCAAGTGGTGCGTTGTTTTTCAGTATGGAATTAAGCCGTGAAAGTGTAGGAAACATAGCCCCTATTATTTGTCATATATCAGCCGTAATTTTATACATATAAAGAAAAATGAACTATATGAAGAAATTTGGCGTTCATATTTCCAGATGTTACTTGCAGATTTCTCTTAAATTGTTTAATTATAACATAAAAATATTCATCCGCGAAGTAATGGAAGGAAATGTAAAGCCTTCAACATCTGACTAGTTAATCCGTTTGTCCCAGGGAATAACTCATACTAAGGTTCAGTTGCCAGCGGATATAAATCAAATTATATATACTCTATAAACATCTCCAGTCCCTTTTAATTTTCCTTATTCTTAACATACTTTTTCCTATTTTTAATTTTCGTTATCTTAACATAACATATCTTTAACACGCCCATTGCACTTAAAATATTTTCCTCTTCCTAAAGATATATTACATCATCTACCTACGGTAATTATTAACGAAACTAAAATTCACAATTAACATAAAATAAAAATATCCTGTAATTCTTCACATGTGGATAAACATATTTCCCCATATCGTAACCCATTCAAAATGTAAAGGTTAGGGGTTTACCATCATTCATCTGGGCACAGACTGGTGGAACAATGAAATATTGAAATGTAAAGAAGGTTGTCCGACAAAAAAACCTTCAAAATTTTTCCTCTGATTAATTTTCCCCTGTTCTTTTAGGTTTAAATATAAAATATTTTGTGATTACATAGATAACCAAACCATTACAAACAAAATGATAAAGTATAATTTTTTCAGAGTGGGGGTGACTTTTACTCCTGCCAATTTTCAAGAGTTTTTATACTAAAAATAATATTTTCTTAAACATTTTAGCCCATGCAAAAAAAGAAAATGTGGCCAGTCCGTAGTATCATAATTATGTATACACAAGCCTGTTAATAAAAGGTCAATACAATAGGGAAAAAAATGGACACCCAAATTGTGGACCGGAAATCATACACTGATTTTGTAATAAAAACTATAGTTTAATGATTAACCATACATATTACATATGTATTTAAATATCTAATTCTACCCAAGTAATCATTAAAAATAAAATCGGAAAACAAAACGTCAAGTAAGAAAGCAACGAATAAACTGCTGAATAAAAAATTACAATTAGACAAACAACTATAAAAAGAATTTTTTTAATAAATAAACCAAAGTATTAAAAGTTATTTATAAATATATAATATGTAAGCACGAATATAACATGTATTGATGAACTTGATACGTCGATGCAACAAGTGCCTATTCCCTTCAAAGCTTTAAAAATTCGAAAAGAAAACGCTTTAACTGTAAATTGTCGATTTGCGGTTTGAACGATTCCAGTGCAACAATAGTAAACTGAATCTAGTTATCTGTAACTGTTTATTGACAATAATACTCAAACGAGCGTTCGCAATGACCTCTAACTCTCCTGCAGTCCGTTACTTCACGCCGGTTCCTGCTGTCACGGCGACAGACTGCCAAGTGTCGAAGATTCGCAGACTCGCCGGACAGATAACAAGAACATTCAAGAGATATAAACAAAGGTAAATGAGAGTGTTGGTACCTTGAAGGCGAGGAGTAGTTCGCGCTACTGGGGCCTGTGACCTACTGGGGGCGCCAGCAGAGGAGGGGAGCCAGGCCCTGTGTACGCCTGTGCGGCAAATGGCACGCTTTCGGCTTCCGGTTCTCCGCGCTGCGAATGCATCATCACCTCCGATTTGAGCGATGGCGGATCCAAAACGTTATATCACCGAGCCCGAAGCGAGAGCCTCTAGTTTCAAAGATGCAGGGCAAGAACCTTTCGGGTGTATGGAATAGAATAGAAAAAAATAAATTATTCCAGGAATCCTATATAAATAACATTAGAGCGTAGATGACACATTCATATCTGACAAATAAAAAACTATTACATCATAATAAAAAATAATAACATCCTAAAATAAAGTGTAAAACTCTATAAGAAAATGCAATACTAATTATGAAATCAAAGTAATGAAAACAAAATAAAAATCAGTTTAACTGCACTTAGTAAATTATATCCTAGATTGACGAACTTATAAGAAACCAAAAAAAAAATATGATGTATAATTCAATATGACATTAAATAAAAACCATTACAATTATACAAAAGAAATCAAAAAAAGTAATATACAAGCTAATATATACAATATTAAAAACTAAGGAAGGTGGCAGCATAACATCTATGTATAAACAATTAAATAAACCTATAAATATAAAAATAAAAGTCTGAAAATAAAATACTTGAAATAAATTGATTAGTTGTTGGTAAAAATACAATAACTAGAAGTTTAGAAAAAATATTGAATACAAAAAAAACTTAATTGTATTGGAAGGCTGATTGTGGGCTAGTCATATTAATAAATGTACACCTCTTTCTCTGGTTTACCCACACTCTCAAGTATCTTATAATTAAATTGATGAAATAGGAAATAAATTTTATACGTACTTAATAATTAAACTAATTGAATCGGTCATTTTGAAAAGGGGGTCATCTCCACTTTTTCAGGGAAAAAAAAACGTCATTTTGTCATATTTTTTTCTTTTGAGGATAGATAAAACCTACTTGAAATTGTCACATTCCGAAATGTTGACGTGACATTGTCTAAAACGTGTTTTCGTTTCTGGAGATGACCCATAGTGCCCAGAGAGTGGTACTATGTTCAGGAGAAGAGGTACATGCTTGTGGTAGTTAACGTGGTCTTGGAATGATGACGAGTTCCCGCTTGGTATCTGAGGGTAGACGACCGTCCGGAACCCAAAGGCGAGTGTGAACCGGAAAGAAGCAGACTGGACCACTGGGGAAGACCAGAGATCTTTCAGATGGAGATAAGGGGCCCAGAGAACGTCGTCTGCATGAAAGAGATCCCTTCCAAGGATCTAGTTTTAGTGAGACGAAACCAGAGAATCCCACTAGGAAGGTGTGGAGGTCAGATAACGCTGGACCAAAGCTATCGAGAGTTAAATAATTTTTGTAGAGAAGAGTCTTTTAAAATAAAAGAAAGAAAATCTTTATTATGAAGTACAATCAAAACACTGGTATATACAAGTATTAAGAGATCAGTTACAACATACTTGGTGGAATGTTTAGGCACAAGTAGGGTTTGGGGTTAAAGCTGAGACATATATGTATAAGAAAAGGATAAGATTCTAGGAAGTAGGGAGGTCTTCGAAGGATGCGGGTGCTAGCTTAAAAATAACAGGGAACCATCAGTGACTTCCATGAACTCATGAGGAAGGTATACAGTTCTGCTCAAGCCCCTTCTACTTGTTCTTAGCATTATAAAACTGAAGATAGGAAAGAGAGGTGGAGAGGATAGGAAAATAGGAAAGCCATGATTTGAACAAAGCAACAAGCACCTGAGCAGAAAGAGAGAGGGAGAGAGAGAGGGAGAGAGAGAGAGAGAGAGAGAGAGAGAGAGAGAGAGAGAGAGAGAGAGAGAGAGAGAGAGAGAGAGAGAGAGAGAGAGAGAGAGAGTTGTGTTCACTTGAAGTGTCTGATCCCGACTGTCTGGAAAAACTCAGAATTTCGGCCTTAAATAGGCGGGTTATTCCTGCCTTCAGCGAATAAGAGGCCAATCAGAGGCCAGGGTATTCCCGCCCCCGTTCCCATAGTGAGCTCTGGGGGTCGTGACTATTCTCTATACGGACGATTTATTGATAAAATATAGAAAGGTAGGCGGGCGTTTTCTGGTCAGAGAAGAAGGTAACTTTTATTTATCCATGGTGAAGTAGTTGCCACAACAGATGCCCTGCAGTATGTCTTAGAAAGCACACCCCAAGAGGTGGGGCTCATTATTAAGGCAACTAAAACCATATCCCTGTATGCAAGTGTACCCACCGACTCAACATGCCCAATTCATCAAAATTGGCGGTGGAAAATACAGTGTGCTAAACTTCACGTGTCTAGGATTAACAACACGGTCTGCGGGAATACTTTTCACATGAAATACAGAACAGAATACTGGAAACAAACAGCAGTCACTTAAGGCTACAAACATAATAAGCAACATGAAAATAATAAAATTGAGTTCTACTGTATACATCACGCGAATGGGTGATGGTGACAACCTCTAAGCCTGTTCAACGTACCAAAAGATTGGGAAGTCCGAAACTGCACTGGCTATCGAAAGTTTTATAGTTCTAAGAACAATTAGAAGGGGCTTGAGCATAACTGCATACCTGCCTCGTGACTTTATAGAAGTCACTGATGGTCCCTGTTATTTTTAAGTAAGCAACCGCATCCTTCCAAGACCTCCCTACTTCCCAGAATCGTTTCCTGTCCTTACACATATATGCCTCAGCTTTACCCACAGACCCCACTTGTGCCTCGACATTCCACCCAGCATGTAGTAATGTAACGCTTAATATTTGTATACTAGTGTTTTGCTTGTACTTCATAATAAAGCTTTTATTTATTTTCTTTTAAAAGACTCTGCTCTACAAAGATTATTTAACTAAAGATGCCAAAAACATTCTTTGGATTCGGAGTTGGTGATCTGCTGCTCAGAACCAAAATGAAAAACAAGTCTCACCAGTTGCCTAGAGCACTATGCTAAAAATTACTATGTTAAAGAAAACCAAGTTACTTGAGAAAAACGTCATCTTGTTCAGATTTAGTTTAGGTTCACTTAAGAGGCAGACCAACAAGACGCGCCTAATCACCGAAACTCGTGCTTGAGGGCGCTAATTCCAAAGACTGTTCGTTAATGCTCGTAATTACAAACGTCACCCCTGTTTGTCATTCCCTTTGTGCGCGGTTCGCCGGGAGGAGCTGTCATTCATTCATCAGTATTTCACCTTGTAATTAATCCTTTGAGATATCTGCTGTTGCATCATTATTTTATTGGTATTTATTTATCAAATCATTTTATTTGACCTATAAAAAAATGTTTGTGACAATGAATTTTATCTTATTAATAGCCATTGAATTGCTGACTCCGAAGTGAGCGGCTTTACTTTTAAATATGTTAAGGAATTTCGTTTCTTTTCGACAATGGTACAACCAATTTTGAATTAAAAAACAAATCACAAATTGTAATCAAGGTGATGTTATTTCTTTAACACAGCCAATAATTCTGTGATATAGCACAATTGACTTTGAATTGTTTAACAAAGTCAAAATTCTTTACCAATTAATAATCATTTAAAAGCTCCCTCAGCATGAAATAAGACCATCTCTCCACAGTTTCCTTTACGTTTTACGACATATTTGTGGTTTATGTATAGTTCAAAAAAATGAATTCGTAATTCTTGAACATAACAAAGTTTTTGTTGGTAAAAAATTAAAAACACCGTTGATATAATGCAAAAATGGCAAGGTCACTTACCCTTCCATGAATTAGTGTATTATAGGGCATATAAATGGATCTGAGTGGGCCTTCTCTACTAAACTACTTGCTGATTTGAAATCAATTTAATCTCTGAGGAGGAACACTCACGAAACGAGCTGGCTTTAGTTATTCGCCAGGTTTTCGCCCAATCAAGACGAATATTCCGTTTTGTATGAGGATGGGATGATAAAAACACTTTAATTTAACTGCAATAAAAGTCAGCACTCTTCGTTATCATATAGAATTCAGGTTAAAATAATTATAACAAGGTTTAAATATTGCCAATACGATTTTTATTACTGTTTTAATGAAATTTGTAATTATATTCTGTGTATATATCCCAAGACTGTTATAATACTATAAAAATCAAGTTCTCCTAAGCCAATAGCAATAATGATAGTCCTTTTATATCACAAATAATGTAAACATTAGCTAGCTCACAATTCACAAAGGTATCATACAATGCACAATTCAGGAAACGCACACATGTGACACGCCATTATATCAGGCACCTTCCAATCCAGGAAAAAGTACTGAACTCATTATTAACAGTTCAGGCAACATACAGATGCGACTTGTCTTTACACCAGGCACCTTCCATATCAGGAAAAAGTATTAAACTCATCATAAACTTTCAGAATATATGTTCAAGTGATTAATCAATGTGTTTCCTGTTACCTCGGCCTGCATCCACCTACACTCCCACATCGGGATTCCGAAAAGTAGCAGTTTACTATTTCAATTAACCCCATCGGTTATCCCGAAAAGCGACTGTGGAACAGTATTGCCACAACCCGGCTAGTCTCATCGGATTCCCGAAAATCAACTGCCTACCATCAATCAATGGCTATTCACCAACATTGAAAATAAATAAGCACATCAATACCATTGGAAGCCACGTCACAGAAGTAAAAAGTTTAAATTCGACTTTGGTCATCATCACTAATATCCAGTCTTGGTTCAAATTCACGGGCATCTGGAACCTTTTGCGAACGATCATGTGTAAATATATATCTGCGCTTGCCATGGGTAGATTCTAACTCGTATTAATTATTAGGTCATATTAAATATCATAGTAACTTTTAAAGGGCCTTTATACTTGGGATGTAAATTGAACCACCTCTTCTTTTAAATCTACCTGAGAATTCCCAATGACTTATTCCCCTGCTTCAATTTATTCAAGAGCTCGAGAAACCTTTCCAAACAGTAATTCCATTGATGATACCTGCTGTAGCGACCGCTAACTGCATAAGATAAATCATCCTATACTCTATTGCATATATATTGTAAGCAAAAGTAAAATAACATGAACTAAATGTATTATAAACAAATATAAATCATTGTAAATGTGTTAAGCAATAAAGCCAAGATGCACGAGGGTACCACAGGTCATAAACATAACAACCCTTTTAGGCCCTCTCTACCTCCAGGGCTTGTCCTCTGGCCGGGTAATAAGGCGGCGGTCACGTTCCTCACCACCGGTCACGTTCCTCGCCACAGGTGTGCGTGGGAATCACCACCGGCTTAGACCCTTGCAGCCTCCCAGCAGGCAAGGGGATAGGGTACTTAAGGCAGGGCTCTTGGCCCTGTTAATCAGTCTCGCGGGACCTATACTCGGTGATGCTTGGTTTCCGCTCGAACTCTAAAAACTTGACTAAAACCTCTGTACCTCTTCTCTTGAACATAGTGCATTGTCGGGGCACATACCTATCATAAATGGAGTCAGATAGTAACGCCATAATGGAACGATTGTCCAGGTTATAAACTCGAACAATCCGCACTTGCCACCAGGGCTAGGGTGATCAGGCACCCCCTAGTGACGACCCGACACCTGCGTTACAAGATGAGCTGTACTATTTAAAGGAAGTTGAATGTCTGGGACTGTCTCTTGTCATGCACGATTGTCATTCATTTCAGCTGTCAACATGTCTTTTAACGTTCCCAGAAGTCTTTCCACTTGAACCTGTGGCATTAATATAAAGTTCTATTTGAGCATTAGAAAAAAATCCTTAAAAATCACGGGATATAAAGCATCGTCCTTGATCTAGAAAGACTATTGACATGTGGCCAAATAAAAAAAAAAATAGAGGAGTGTAAACCCTTGATCACATTATCAGCTTCGAGTTTATGAATGAGTAAGGAGCATAAGGCAATATTTCGTGAATGAGTGGATCAATACAAGAAGATAGACACGCCTATCACTTTTCCAGTTAATTTTCCTGAGATATCTAAATGAACACTGTGCCAAGGTTCAGGAACGGTAGTTATCCGGTGTAATTCTATGATACTTGACGCGCCCCTGAATCTTAATTAGCCGTCTTACATGTCACACAGTTCCCAACAAATTTTATCATAGATTTAGACATATTTTCAAACCATTAATCATTAAATAGAGCCTGTAAAGTTTTCTCCTATTTATTCTAAATGGAAAATGGAATTGTGGGTGTTATTGAAATTGTAAAAGCGAAGTAAGCGTGTTATGAAGGGATAAGGTTTTACTGTATGCCTTTGGAAGGGGATCAACTATTCCGTTTGTCAGTATTCCCCGAACTAGATATGTTTCAAGTAAAGTGATTATTAGTTTGTGTAGCCTGTCAGGGGAGCTCTGCGTTTAGACTGCCCTAATTGTTTTTAATAGAGAGGGTGGCATAGTTGTTGGAAGTGTTACTTTAGAAGGCATGTCATTCAGATTTCCAAGTAAACTTATTGATTATTGTGTCAGTATATACTGACTGTATATACAGTGTCAGTATAACAATTTACCTATAGGGATAACACTATTATTATGAATATGAGGAAGGCTCTGTGATTCTCCTCAGTTCTACCATAAACGGCAAGTCTGACTCATCCAAGCTATACTGACTAATTGAGTGAAGCATCTGTGCTCTTGCTTGTTCCTCGGCTTGCTAGGTGTGCACGACATGCTATGAGGTATTTCTATCCCCGAAATGTCGGCAATTGGGGTCCGCGGCTCTTTTAAGGTCGTAAAGCTTGGAACGAAATCCGCCATGCCCCGATAGCACCTGAGAACTCCAGTAATCAGAGGAGAACTACTCTGACCTTAGCATGTCCTTGGCCTTCCTCAGTGTACTCCCTTTCGTGGTATTGGTCCACCTTTCATTCCCACCTCATTGGTCCAGTCGCTAAGATGATCCTCCCACTTCCTAGGTTCTTCTTCAATTACCTTGCGAAGCGGAGGGGGAAGCTCTTCTACATGTCCTCTCTTCACCTTAGCTCGGAGGCGTTGCTCCTGGATGGCCAAGTCTATTGGGGCTGCCGCTGCTAGCATATGGACAGCTTCGGAGGAAACGGTGCTATAGGCTATCGCGTCTCGCTGTAGTGCGTTTTCTGCACCCACGAGTCTGTCCCTTATTCAGGTAGGGAGTTTCATAACAGGTTTGCACTTACATTTGTCTGATTAGTGACTCCATAAACCGATTCTGCTTCTCTATCTGTCGGCTCTGGGTTTCCCACATCTTCATCCATGGCCCTGGAATAGACTGGTGTTCTTTAGTGGGCTTGCTGTCGATTAATCTTCTGGGAAATGGGTTATCAGAAATAGCCGGGTTGGGATTCGCAATAGAAACACTGTTTTGAATGACTGAGCTAACTATTCAATAAACTATAAACAGTAGAGTAGGATAGCAAGAAGGTGGGCTCTCTCGATAACAGTCTGTACGCTACCAGTATCCACACAAGAATGAATCACTGGGCCTTCAAACGGACCCCCGTCCAGTCCTGGGGTACTCCAGACCCGCTTGTTGCGTATTCTTTCATATTCGGCTCTGCTGATTGCTCCTGTCTGCCACGCCTACACACACATATAAATATATATATATAACTTATTATAATAAGATTGAATTTTTCTGTTTGTTGTAGATTGCTTTACATCTAATACAATATTCAATATGGTATATATTTTTTGGAAATATTTTTTTTATATTTATAGCGTTTATAATAAAGTAATCATATTTTAAGGGGTTGAAATAAGTAAGTTTTTATGCCTATGGCTCATTAGGTCAAACCTCTTTAATTTAATTTTTTTAAATAGTTTATAGTTCAAAAGGGGATCACAACCACCAGGACAAGCAAACAGCCCCATGAGTAAAAAGATTATTGTTTCTGGTTTTGGAAAAACTAACAAAACCTTAAAAAAACAAATATAATTGTTTTTTTTTTTAATTGATCTGATATATTATTCCAGTCAATTACAATGGGGATAATATAGCTTACAACTGACTACAAAAAACACGTAATGACGGAGCTGACTGCGATGAGTTATAAGTAGCTGGCCTCAAATAACCATGAATAACCATTATAGTCTGCAATTCTGGGCCATTCTTGAGAGAGTTGTAAGAAAAAGGCACATCAAATTACGGATATTTAAAGGAAAAGTGCTTTCGGCAGTTCACACTGCCATTATCAAATACTAAAATGTTCACAAGTTATCTATCGTGTGGAACAAAACACTTAAAATATTGTGTAAAACATATATCACTTACAGACAAGTAATCATTCAGTTAAAAAATAAAAATTTGATTGAAAATTTTCAAGGATTAAAGAGGTTAAAAGTATATGTCCCGAATACAAATAAAATGCGAAAGCTGAAGGCAATTAAGTCTTCAATGCGGCACATGGGGTAAAATGGGGTACATTGAAATGCATGATTTAGGTCTTAAATCCCACAAAGTGTTTGTTCCTCTTTAAAACGTTTGTGAAATTTGGCATGTGGTTTCGACAGCCCACGTGTCATCCTTAGGTACCACCCAATGATCACTCATATTAAAGAAAAAAATTTGGAGAGAAACAAACATTTCGGGTTATTTAAAGCCTAAATTAATCTAAATTGCTTCTTAAAAATATGATAGTTTAAATATTCCTCTTAATAGCAGACTATTTTTACCTATAATATATTCATGTTTTAAATATTAGTACAAAAATAACCCCGCAGAACGGTTTTAAAAAGACTCAATTAAAAATTTCATTCTTGAACGCAAGTTATTATTATTTTTTTAATGAGCACGTTAAGCTTAAATCTTTTTTATTTTTTTTGATAAAAATATATAGTTAGTTATATAGATAGTTAGAATGCGCCGTAGTTGTTAACGTGACCTCTTCATTTATGAAGGGTGCTCAATTAGGGTAGCACGACCAGCCTCCCACGAAAAAGGGCTCAAAACAACCCGCTGCTCAAGATAGAATTTTAAACTTTTACTTTTAGACAGCCTGAAGGGAGGCTGTACACGACAAAGAAGGCCGTTGTGAGAGACCTAATGGAAGTTTACAAAGAATTATTCTATTATAGCACCTCTGTCCTAGTCAAGGCATTGCCACTCTAAATACCTTATACATCCCGTCTTACTGAAATTGATTCTCTTTGAGGTATTTCTTACGGATTATTTTCCTTTCTTTCTCCTTCTTGTCATACTTATTCATAAAACGTCTGCCTACGCCAAGCAATAGTCGGATGAAATAACAAGAGGTTTCCTTATGAAGAATTGACGTCAAGGCATGAGTACACGGCTTGAATCGATAATAACTACATTAATCAACGGTTGCTTATTTACACCGCACAAACTAGTAGTTTACACGTACATACTTTGACCATTTGTTTCAAAACCATAAACCTTTTATTGTAAACAAGTTACAAAATTTACCCGACCATCGGTGAAGTGGTAATAAGAGAAAAGAGTTGAGTACAAGTTAATGCAACCATCAGTATTTGGCTAGTAATTTTTTTTTAAATATTTCATAAATTATCAGTTAGCACCGTCCTATATCAATAATCCCCAACAATTCCGAGCCCTCGAAGGATTAGTGGTTTCCACATTTCTAAAAACATGACTTAATCGCCCCCAATCCGTTCGGGGATTTTCCGCCCAATCTGCTCTTACCAAAATTACGCAAGGCCTCCAGTCCGCCATTGATCAACAATCCATCACAACCTTTGTCATCTTAGATTTCACCGAGGCATTCGATATCCCCAACCACTTGTTCTCCTGTCAAATTTGACGAACAGTAGTTGACATCGGGAAAAAATATAAGTCACTATGTCAACTTACTCTGACTGGAATTACAATTCATTCCTCACTTAAAAATGTTGATATTCAAACCCCAGTGATCAATACAACAGTTGTAGTAATACAGCAAAGTTAGGGAAATTTATTTTTTCCAAAAACAACTTAAGGTAATTTTACATGTTGTGGTCTCAAAGAGATTGCTTAAAACAATGTTCACCTGGCTAAAAGAAACTTGAGGATGGCCACCGGGTTACTCTACAAGCCCAAGGGCTTAAACCACTATTATTCATTACTATGCCCCTTAAACTACAATAATTAATTTAAATTATCAACTTAATGAGTTAAAAAATTTAATTAATTATGTAAAAGAGTATTTTCATAAACTAACAAAAATACTCATTTAAACGATTATATGATTTTGATATTAATATCTCTATGATTTCCTTTATTATCCATCTATAAGTGAAGAGAGGAAAATACAAAAATTAATTTGTTAGAAACGGCCTTCATTTAATACTATTGATCGAGCTATAAAAAGAATATTAATCTTTAACTGTCTTGACAAATTACTTGCTTAATTTTTAGTGCAAACTATAAAAAACTTTTCCGATTACTAGAACAGCAATAACTTTAATCGAACCATAAATCTGACGTTTGCTAGCCCACACATTTCATGAGTTAGGACCAAGAAAAAACAGTAATCCATTTCAGTGGCTCGCCTTGCCCATTTATTCAAAACTTCTTGTCCCTATAAGAAAGTGTTTGGTGTTGGGGCTAAAATGGTAACAGAGTTAAGTTATATCGTCAAACTATTTCTCATTCACAAAACAATTTTTTTACTGTTTCTAAATAACTGCATGTCTATTGATAACTAAATTATAACCAATTAGATTTAAATCATAAAGGCCTTTCTATCTATACAATAAAAGTTTGAATAGTTTTTATGATTTTGTTGGTTTATTTTTTATCAAAATCAGAAATACATAGTGCTAATATAGAATCTCCTTGATGCAAATATTGATAATCAAGCCTTCGCGATAAAACCAGTGGGGTTTGTGTACGTAAATCAAAAGGGCCTGGGTTATAAATTACAATGAAATTGTTTTCACATCTCTGTTTGTTGATTGTGAGACCTCTGCCTGACATGTTGTCGTGTGTTAATCTTTATTAAATGATAAGTTTTATATCCAGTAGAACAATGATGACACTGTCAAAGTAGGTGGAACTAAAGTTAACACGTCTTATTCTTTCCAAATACTTGATTTCGCCCCCAGAAAACTGTGAACCACATCTTAGTGATATGGGTTAGCTAATTGGGGTTAGTGGGTAGCGTTGTTATAAAGGTGGGAGATTGTTACCATTCCCGCTATGAAACCTTTTTTCGCCTCTCCTGTATTGAAGTGTTTGGAGTTTCGACATTGCTCTACCGAATGAGATGTACGAATTATAATTTAAAAATGTTTAAATGATTATTATCTGTGGTGATTATTAACTAAATAGAAAACATAGGTACTATCTAATGCCTTTATATGTTATCATTAATTGAAACGCTATAATGATGTTTTCAGCGAATTTACAAAACCCGCTATAGGGATTAAGTATTGATGGCACGGCCTTAGTTAGCCAGGGGATTATTTAGCAAGAGCTTATTTCTCATCGCAACTCAGGTCTAGCTAGGGTGCAATCTCGACCATTTTACTTTTTTTATTATCTTCTGCAAATGAAGGAATGAGATGGTCGCTTGACGGTTCTTATCAATAATATGTTTGTACTATTTATTATAGATGGACTATTAAGGTAATAAAACTCATTATAATAGATTTTGCTACTTTATCCCAACTATTGTTGGACATAGAAGCATTATATTTTGCATGTTAGCTTTTTTTATTCCACCTATTCTACCAAAATCAAAGAAATTCCGAGCAATTCATTGATTAACTTATTTCTTAATAAAGCGTCAATATATATTTAATTACCACTTGCTGGTTAATAATGCTTGCTAACCGGATTATTAAGATATGAAGTAAATAATTAATTTTTTCTACTGCTACAAAAAGGCACTAAAACTCCCATTAATGGTTTGTTTTCATCGGTGACAGTGCTAACTAAACTAAATCACATAATGGACATGTTATACACACAGCCTGTATAGGAGAGATAGAGTGGGAGAATCGATTTTGTATCGATGATCTTGATGAAAACAAATTAATTAAAGTAAGGATAAAGTACCAAAAATGTTAGAATAATGCGTTATATTTAATTTTGATTATTTATTTTTGTGGTAAATTGATGCTGTAGTTTCACTGTAAAGTCTTGACATATTATCTCCTGTTGTTTTGTTTAAACACACGTTCTCATGAAGAAATTTGAAATATGCACTGAAACCTCACAATCAACTCTTTTTAAGAAAGTCTTTTTGAGGCCTTTTCCTATCATTTTTAACCACATCACGTTTTATTAAAAACGTTTGGAGCTTAAAACTAGTTAAGCAACTCTTTTGAGAGAGAATCAAGCCAGCTAACTCGTTAAAGAAAGTGAAAGTTTTTAAATTTTCATCTACCGAGGACCTCAGCAACAAAACAACATGACTTAGATTCCCTTTGATGAAAGCAGGACTCTGCAACACTTTACTTTTTTTCATTATTTTAATCTCAAGCCTTTTAATGCCTGAAACGACATGCTAGAGAGTAATTAAAGTTCTCTCATCATAAAACATTACATTATTAAAACAAACATTACTCAACGACTCAAATGAATCATAACGTCTAGTCCAGATCAGGTTTAAACAAGGAAGAGCTACCAGATACTTTGAGCTAGGGTGGAAGATGAGACCATCTAAATGATTGAAATGTCCGTTTTTTCAGCTTATATAACGAAGTTAAAAATATAATTCATATTTAAGTGATATGCTTATCCTAGGTCGTATTTATGTCGGATTATCAAGTCAATCTACTTTTCTAATTTGAAGAAAACGATTAGTCTAGCACGTGCCGTATGATAAATAAATCCATTGTCGAGGCTAAAAAAAAACTTATAGAGATCAGGATTACATTGTTGGTGATTAGCTACATGCTTCATTGCTGCAAACAATAGCTGTCAAGTTTATCATGATCGTAAACGGTACGTGCGTATTGGCTTTGTAAAGAATAGCTGAATCTGACGAGTACCCACAATGTCAGAGTACATACTACTTTGAGGGGATTTGTCAAAAAATCAGTTACGATTATCTGTAAGGTTTCGAAGTAACTGGTAGAAGTGACATAGCTATTTGAAGTGTAATAGTCACTTCGGAGTTACTGGAGTACTAGGTGTTCCTAACAGATTTATCTACTGAGCCTACTACCAATCTTCTCCGTTGTCTGCCAGCTCCATGGAACTGTCTGCCAAACACTAATTGAAGAAGTGTTGATGGAACTTGTAAATAACAGTAAAGAAACAACAGGGATTGGCCTAATCTCGACTATCGAGCCACTGTTGTCGAGTATTACAAAAAAGGTAGTTCCACCTTCCTTACATAAAGGTATCCCATGGAAATACCCTTGTTACTGCGAAGTAGGCCAAAGAGTTATTCATGAAAACTGCAAACCCTAGGGAGTTGAAAACAGAATGAATGAATGAAAAAACTCTTTATTCTGGGACATAGTCACTTAAGAATAACAAAAAAGGAATAAAACAAATTATGTCTAAAAGACAAAAAAAAACCTTTAATTATTTGATTACCTTAAAAATAGAGCATAAGAATGATACAAAAAAGTAAATTAGTTGAGTGAATGACATTCACTGACAATCGTAACTGAGAAAATATAGGAACTATGACAAGAATGAAACGAGAGTGAAAGGGGTGTATTAAAATAGAGATTTAGATTAGAAGCATCATTTCTCCCAATCTTCCGAATATTGATGGGAATAAACCTGGAATGTTGGCATCGATAAGAACACTCAAAAGTTGATGGTTGTAAAGACTAAAGATATGGGATCGAAGGGAACTTGAGGAGAACGATGGATACCAGCATACGAGGGTGGTCTGAAAAGTTTCCGTCCTCAACATGAAGATAGCAGCAGTCGTAAATAAAAGCTAGTAAATTTCGGTGTTCATCTGTTGACAGTTACTCACCAAAGTTTCAGCCATTTTGGACGCGCAGTTGTTGTGTAACAGTCGTTTGAGTGAGTCAATGTTTTTATGAAAATGAACAAAATCGAGTATCGAGCTATCATTAAATATTTGTTTTTGAAAGGTAATACGCCTACGCAAATCAAAGATGAGTTGGATTCTGTGTATGGGGACTCTGCACCATCAGTGAAATTTTGGAGAGCTGAATTTAAACGTGGTCGTAAGAGCTTGGGAGACGATGAACGTTCGGGACGTCCAAAAACTGCAACTACCGACGAAAACAACGCCAAAGTTCACCAAATGGTGCTAGACGACCGCCGAACTGAAGTGAGAGAGATAGCAGAGGTTAAGAACATGTTAAAAGAACGTGTTTGTCACATATTAAATCAACATTTAGAGATGAGAAAGATGTCCGCGCGTTGGGTGCCGCGTTTGCTCACGTTAGACCAAAAGCGTGTTCGAATGAACATTTCAAACTCTTTGTTGGCGCAGTTTAGGCGCAATAAATCCGAGTTTTGGCGCCGATTAATTACTGTGGATGAAACTTGGATACACCATTATACGCCCGAAACAAAAATACAGCCCAAACAGTGGACTGCAAAGCGGGAGCCGGCTCCAAAAAAAGCAAAAACTGTTTTTTCAGCTGTGAAAGTGATGGCGACTGTTTTTTGGGATAGTCATGGAGTTATTTTAATCGATTATAGTCATAAAGGAAAAACCATTACAGGAGTATACTACGCATCATTACTTGACAAGCTGAAGGCAGAACTTGCGGAAAAACGGCCACATTTGCAAAAAAAGAAAATCCGTTCTCACCCAGACAACGCACCGTCTCACACCTCAGTGGTTGCCATGGCGAAAATCCATGATATACGGTTTGAACTGAGGACAGAGATTTTCGTCAAATGAAGAGGCTATCACCTTCGTGAACGATTATTTTGCAGAGAAAAACGCCCAGTACTATTTGGACGGGTTACAGAGATGGGAGCATCACTGGGAGAAGTGTGTACAGTTACAAGGAGACTATGTTGAAAAATAAAAAAAAAAATTGTGAAAAAACGTCTTGTATCTAACGTCTTGTATCTCTAAAAACGACTTGTATTGTGTCTGTATTGTTAGGTTGGAAACTTTTCAGACCACCCTCGTATATGGCCTGTTTAGAGTGGTAGGATACTTCATACGAAAAGCAATCCCCGAGGGAGGGGAGGATTGCAGGATTCCAGATTGGAGGCTATCCTGAACATTAATACAGACTCCACCACCAATCCGCTCAAACAGATTATGTCGGAAAAAGGAATAGTTGTGGGGGGGCAGAAATTTAGGGGATGTCTTGTTCAACAACGATGCAGTTGTGCTGAAAGTTATCAAGGAAGAATTGAAGAAATTCCTAGTGATGAGCAAGGAGGGATTGGTATAAACATGGCAGATTGTTAGTATATTACTCATGAGGAAGAGAATGGACGGAAAAATACTGAAAAGAGTTTTTCTTGAAAGCAAGAAGTAACGGGCTGGACCAGGCAAAAAAAAAAAAGAAAAATGAAAATTAGTAAACTAAATACAAAGCTATCTGTGTTTGGTAGTCATATAAAATAATTTGAGTAAAAACAGAATATAGTATAGTCAAAGATGGATGTAAAAATTAAATAAAAACTAGAAACTCAAAATATAAAAATAACAAAAGGTTTAGAGAAACTTTCGAGACTGGAGGCAAAAAGAAAAGAGAATAACAAGGAAGTTGGTAAAAAAGTTTAACTTCAAGGAAACAGCTCATTAATGAAGAGGTCTATCATGCTGTAATCTGACCCGGGCATCGGCAAACCAGACGAATTTGACCTGAGTGCGCCTCGGAAAATTCTTGAGGGTGATAAACAGAAATTGTCATCAGGTTTAACATACCAAAATAACTGGAATGAAGAAATACAAAAAGGACATTTAAGCATCCATTTTTGACCTTAAAAAGTTCATATATCCAAAAGTATAATAATTAAACAATTATTTTGCATACGAGTTTAAGAGATACGAGTTTAAAAGTGGTACTAAGACTTTGCATGGAAGGAAGGGAAGAGAGGGAGAGGAACTGTGAAGGTAAAAAAATGTAGTAATTCAGCAGCAGTTATTACTTATACAGAGGGGTCCAAAAAAATGTATCCACTGGTTAACAGTCCATAACTTGCAAACTAATTGGCGGAGTTGTCTCATTTTTGGTGAAAGTGTAGCTTAAAGTCCAACCTAAAGATATCACTGTAGGCGTTCGAAATTGTCACCATTAACATCCACATACAAACGATGCCGCCGAATCGCAGCACGAACTACTGACTGCAACGTGTTCAGTTGGATATTTGCACATGAATGTACGATGGATTCTCAAAGTTCATCCAATGTGCGTGGCTTTTGTCGATAAACGACGTCCTTTAGTGTTCCCCACAGGTAAAAGTCCAGAGGAGTTAAGTCTGGGGAACGTGGTGGATACTCTACAGCACCTCTACGGCCTATCCATCTTCCTGGTAAATTTTCGTTGAGATAAGCCCTAACACGATTGTGGTAGTGGGCTGGGGCACCATCTTGTTGAAAGTACTTCCGGAAGTTAAAGAAACTTTCGTCTCCATACAAGTCTTGGATGGCAGGTAAAATGGACGTTTGAAGCTTCTGGAGGTACACCTCACCGGTAACTGTGCCGTCAAAGAAGAATGGCCCAATCAAGCCCCGGTAAGAGAACCCACACCACACATTTACTCCTGACAAATTCACGGCTTTGTCTACATGGACGTTTGGATTTTCGTCGGCCCAGTAGATGCAATTGTGGCGATTTACTGTACCATTGAGTTTGAACTGTGCCTCATCAGACCACACTATTATCTCTGCAAACTCTTCATCGTTGCGCACCATGTTATTAAACCACTCACTGTACTCCATTCTACGATCTGGGTCGTCCTCGTTCATTGCGTGTAGCAATCTTGTGGGATGTAGCACTTCCACTTTGCTGTCTTCAAAATTCGTGTCGGTGGCTCTGTTGGATACACATTTTGCCATTGCCGTTGAACCTCATTAATGTTTTTGTAGTTAAAATACCACTTTAAAACAGACTTCCTTTCATCAAATGTAAGCCTTACGCCAGCCATGTTTACTCGAATAACAAGGTACAACTAACAATAAAACACTAACTATCTGGCGACTGTCATCTGACAAAACAAAACAACGCTTGTATGGCGATTGCCGGAACTACAAACACTTACACTACCAAAAATGAGACAACTCCAATTAGTTTGCAAGTTATGGACTTTTAAACAGTGGATACATTTTTTTGGACCTCTCTGTATATTACAACAAATAATCACGTATAATTCCAGACTTCCAGGAATAAGTGGATCCATCACTCAGAGATCAGTAGGCCTGACTGGCCGACAGATTTTTGGGAAACAGTAAAATTAATAATTTATAAACCAAAATACAATATTATTAACAATCGAAACTTTTTTTATTACATTAGCTTCATCAATTGTGCGCCTCCCATACATCACATGGGAGTACAGAAGATTAAACTGATTGCCGGAATTGTAGTACCTCCGGGAACGGCCCATACAAAGCAAACTGCTGAAATCCATATTTTACACCAACTAAACGACCCCCCCCCCCCTCCCCCCGGATATTTGAGTCGATAATTAACATATCAATTTAATTAATCATTAATAATGAACAACTTCAATGTGAATTGTGTAAAAGGTTTGCTTTATATGGGCCGTTCCCGGGGTACTGCAGTGTCGGGTCAACCCGTAACAGAGGTGGAACTAACCCCTAATTCACCATTTCCAAAAACTAACAACTGCCTCGCCAACCAATGCCGATGCCGTTTCCCTGGAGACATATCTTCGCTGAGATGAATGCTTCACTGTTCAGAATGTACGATGCTGTTCAGATATCGTTGTAAGCCTTATTCTCACGACGCTTGAGTGGTTGCCATTGCCAGGCATCCATTAGCCAGTTCCATTCGTTGTTCTAAATTAATCGGCTTTTAAAGTATTTAACAAGTCTCTATATTTTTCCTCATAGTGACCATCTGTCGTAAGGTTTTCTGGTTTTGAAAAAAAAAACCAACGAATCTAAAACCCATTAAGAGTATTTAAGAAATTTAAGTTATTTAATAAAATAAATAACCATAAGTGCCTACCTCAGTAGTTTTAGTTGGCCTTGGGGTGGAGAACTGACTCCATTTTGTGGTACGAGAATCATTTTGGCTTGCACTTTATAATTCGTTCATGGCCAACTTTCTGGAAGTAGCCACTATACGCTCTTTCTTATTCAAGTCTTTTTAAAGAACACTCCATATTAGTATTATTTCGAAGTCGTTTTCAAGCAGCATACACCTGGTTCTTATTTTTTTGTCCTCAATGTTATGGATTCCACAGGTTTCACTCCCTCGTACAAAACCACAAACACCATTATAACTTTATTATTCCATTACAATATGAACTACTAGAAATTACTTCAAACAGGCAGTGTGGAACGGGTGTACTGACTTGTAATCTGCCCGGCGAATAAACCTTTAATGTAGGAAGCATTTACCGACATTTCACTGGAAAGGAAAAGACACCCTGAATCACCTTGAGCTATGTTCCACGATGCCAGGCTAGACAAAGTTCAGACAAGGCTCGTCAAGACGCGTCGTGGTAACAAGACTTCACAGAGGTGGAGTCCCGAACAAACGGACGAACGAAATGAACGAAAGTAGGATTTAAGGCAGTCAAGAAGACCTAGACGGAAAAATTGGTCGTTAGTGCTTAATATAAACCCGAAATCAATGAAGTGTGCCCTGTAATAGAAAAAAATGTTCCTATCCGCCAAATCCGTGAAAAATCCCGGCCCAAAATTATTATAAAAATAATAAATAATGCCCATCAGCGAATAGAGGTAACTTCATTGAAACGTTAGGTTAACTAAACTATCTAAATTTCAATGATTTCCCCCTGCTTTCTTTTAAAGCTTCTGAATTGTCAAGAGAATATTCTCAATTAGTTAAGAACTACAAGAGTAGCTTACTTAATTTAATATGTTATATATAAGTATTAACTCTTTTGTACTGAGATTTATTCCGAATACCAATAAAATGAATTGATGCTCGGTTCGTTAGACATTTTTAAAAATCGTTTCCATTAATAAGAAACTGTGGCTTGATATCACGTTTTCTGCACCTGTGCTTATTTTATTGACAAATTTTACTTTTTAAACATCTAGTTCCAAATATTTAACATCCTAATTGAAGAACATTTGTTCTATTTTGATTCATTGATCTCCAGGCCCCATTTCTCATACGCTTCCACTGTTGTCATATAATCCACATCATCTGAATCAGTACCGAATATAACCTGTTCATCTCTAAACTGCAGGTTGAATTATACTGATTCATGATAAGTTGTGTATATGAATATATTTGAGCTAGAACTACCCTTATGCCTACTACCCTAAGCGGAGAGGGCGGATATTATTTTCTACAGCGAAGTATCATTGAGTACTCCTCATCAAATGCTAAGACTTCATCAAACTAATGGAGGAATGCTGTTATTGTGCCGGTAATATAGCGTGTAAGGCGTGTAGCCTCAAAACTACCAGGCAGGTAATTAGAGGGAAATATTGACCCTCCCTGAGGTCGGACGCATAATTAACCTTGATAATTTAGATTAATTCCTCTATGATATATGGGGGCTTAGGTAGCCTTTACCGAAATTAATCGGCATCGTGTTGCTAGGGGAAGAAAATTATGCCATAATGAGAAACAGTTCGTATCTAGTCAAGTCTGCCATATGTGATTATGAAAATATAAAAGGCAAATTTTTATATTATTGCATTGATTAAAAAGAATAATTATTTTCCTCTGCCCATAGAGATCATAAACACACTTAATGTTGATTATCAATATCTTTGAGAAACTTTTTCATTTTTCTTATAAAATCCTCACTATCATTTATCATAGAACTTTTCTTGTTGACTTTATTCGATACGTTAGCACTCTACAAGTATATACTTAACCTCCTTTTACTTTCTGTGCTTAGGTTTCCATAAAAGAAGTTGCAATGTCTATAAGGAGGAGACAGTTTATATTGTTTTAAACTCTCTCAGTCATTCTTTTTTGGTTCTCCCACACGTTTACGTCACTGTTTACTTTCCATGTCTTTGTGTCTTTTTTTGATTTTGGTCATCTCATCTGTTGCCCAGTCATGGTATAAAAAAATGTAATGTGTTCAAGTATCTGTCTGAAGAACTCATAGTTGTTAACGGTATTTTAATTAGTATTGCTAGTTATATTCGATCGAATAAAAACCATCTGAACTACTACTTCACACTTGTAAAATTTAATACCGAGTTTCTCGTCAAACAGGAATTTGTTTCATTTCATTTCAATCCAAAGTATTTTTGTATAAAATAATTGTGTATTGGATCAAATAAGAATGTATTGACTGATTTTACTTTAGGTGCAAATGACCCAACTGAATGACGAAACTAATGTTCTTTCCCTAACTCCATGAGCTTGTTGATTTTCTTGCAGTGCCATTTGCGTGGGTTCACCCTACCCCGAGGCCGAAGAGAACTTCTTCACTGTCACGTTGTTTAACGCGAGACAGATCTCGAACAAGATAAAGGGCGATCATTCCCCCTCACGTCAATACCTCGCGGGCACGTGGCTAAGGAAAAATGTAGGGAACAGGCTTTAGTAGCAGCAAAGTTTGCAGGAACAAGTTTGGGTAATTCCCCACAATATTCGGGTTTGAAACCGTCCCCCAATTTTTGTTTTGTTAAGTTAAATAATCTTAAGGGCATATTTGTAGAAGATGTAATAGCCCAAAGAAAAAAATGAATACCTATTCATTCATCTTCAGTGTTAATTTTTTTTTCCTATTCGTTGTAGGAAACAGTAGGCAAGCATTCTGAATTCTGAAAACACTAAACAATGTTTCAAGTTATACTCTTTATTCACTTCCTATTGAGTTTTTCACATCAAAAATCCTTTCCAAAAATGACCATATACCTTAAATCGCAAACCACTCTAGGTCCACTTTTAATCTTTCCCATAGTCTCCTTCCATTTTGAACAACCGAACCCCCGGTCATATCTCTTGTCTTTCTCAATTTAGACATTAGTTATAATGTGGTGTGGTGTATCGCAGCCTCTCTGAGGATCTTGAGAGGCGGTTACAGCGTCTGATGACCTGTTTTCTGTGGTAAGGGAATCGTATTTCGCTGCGCTACTGAATTGAGATTCCTATGCCCTTTTGCTCCTTGTCAATATTTCTTCGAGAATCCTTTATAGCTCCATTAGGACTTCCCACCCTTCCCTTAGGTTCCCACCTTTAATCGTCCTTTTCTAATTCACATTCTATTCCCAACAAATATCGAGACTTTTAATGACTCCAACTTTTTAAGATCTGACATTACGAGTTATCTATCTTTCTTAAACCCAACTATTCATAATATGTACGTCGTATTTTGTCACATCTAACATGATCTGTCTGTGCATCCTTTTATTCTTAATGCTCTCCAGTAATAATATCAATATTATATTTTATACCAATCAGTTTGTTAGCAAACGTTACTCTCTTCTATTCTTTTCTATTATTTTGTCATTCGCTCTATTGTTCATCTCAATTAATGAGATGTGCATAACTTCAAGTATAATTAGAAAATAATTGAATAGAAAAAAAACTTTATAAACAACAATTATTTTGTTATATTAATAAAAATATAGTGCATTTAAATAAATAGTACAACATAAAGAGAAAAGGAAAGAAACCTTTTTGTACCTCAGCAAAAAAAATAGATTCCACAAATACTTGCAGTAAATTAATGCACGGTTCGTATAGGTATCACATGATAATAAATTAAAAATAAAACCATGAAATTTACAAATACAAGTTAAATAACTAAAACGTTATTTATTTTAATTTGGAAACAACTATTGAGTAGTCTATGATGTCAAAGGATTGAATGAAATCTAGGAGGATTAGGACGGCTCATTTTTGTTAATCTATAGCGGCATAAATGTCATAAGTGATATATACTATTGTGGTTAGTTTGGAGAAGGCAGGACGGAAACCTAACTGGAAAGAATGAAGAACTTGAAAGAAATTCGGAGACTAGTCATTCAAGAGGTTTTCGGAGTTCATACAGTTTCATACAGGGTTTCCCAAAAAAAATAACACATATTTTGAATGATCAGAACCTCAGTTTTCATTTCAATTACAATAAACATAGTAACATAAAATGTATAGCTTGTCTTCCTACCGCAGATGTTCAAAATGAATATCGTTCTGTTCAATGCAATTGATGCACAAACATTTCATTTTGTGTTGTGGCACATTCTTGCTCACTTGCGGCTTTCGAAAGAGCAGCCACTGTGAGTTGGAATCAGGAGCAGAGGAAGACATTATTTTCATCCAAGTTAGACTGTTGTCTGTCAACATGTCAGTTACAATGTAAGTTACGTAATATCCTGAACGCTTGATAGTAGTCTGTTAAGCACAACGCTTTTTGTTATAGGATATTCGGGCAGGTTCACGCCATTTCCGCAACTTCTTAATTTATCACCGACTAGTTCATAGAAATAATTTAGAAAAAAAATGATTTCTAACTTATTAGTTACTCTTTTTGGAGTGTATGTCTAAGAATAAAGATTTTTTTTTATTATAAGTACTTCTAGCTTAAAGTAACCTGTCATCATCCTAAGCGGCCTACATGTTGTTTGTTAAAAATCTTTGTTCTATTTAACATCACGTACTTTATTTACTTTAAGTTTCAGTATTGTAATTGTTTCTACTTTTAGAATAGAGATCCCTCTATGATCGATTTCTCCTGAAAATACACCAACAAAGAAATTGAAACTATAATGTGATTACACTTGTACCACAATCGTAATCGACATACAAGACAACAGAAGTTTCCCATCGGATTGGATTGGGTGAACTCCTGCCTGGCAATGAGTTTATGAGACTTTCCTATCCTACACTCAGTTTGACAGGTGAGGTGATTTGGTCCACATCCGAATGCGATTGTATATACATCCTGTATACCTTTCAGTTTATTTTCTCTCGTAATTTCCAATTGACTTTTCGAACAAAGCAGAATTATTTTTACTAGGAAAACGTCTACCTTTATTGAAAATAAAATAGTAGGTTATTTTGGGGATTGAATAAGTTCAAAATGAATTTCAGAACCTTGTCGCCCATCGTTAATTCGTGTGAATGTCGTTGAGGAATTATTATATGACTTATCAGTTTCAATAAAACAGCATGATAATCCAAAACATTTGTATCAATGAAATAATATTGTGAGGTTTATTGGTTACCTCACAATATTATTTCATTTGATATCATTTATCCGAAACCCAATATAAACTAGACATTATGGTCTTAAAGGTCTACTGCCAGACCAACTCAACTCAACTTAGATGTGTTTGTATGATTATTTAAACCTTTATGTGTCCTTCCATCTATGGCTGAAATGGCTACCAGTAGCCACCGACATAAATTTATGAAAATTATAAAATTCTTTGTCTACTTAGAGATTTGAAAACTAAGAACCTTCATAATATGAAACTATTTCACTGACCTCTACATCATATGAGAACAATTTTTAAAACGTAATTTAAAATACTACGATCGAAAATTGACAGTATAATAAAATTGTTTATTGTTGAATAAGAACTTATTACAATGAATAATTGGAGAGCTAACGGAATCACTAGAGACAGTCTCATGCAGCAACGTACCTGATGAAGGGAGACAGAAAATTGTTAAGTAAAAAAATTGAAAGCTAGTAAGGGTTATAGAGCAGTGAGAGAAAAGAAGATGGATTGGCAAGTATCGGAGGTTAATTAGAAAGTGGCAGTTGATTTTTGGCCAATTTTTTTAAAAGCTAGATAAAATAAGTTGGATACGAGGAATAATGTAGAATATTAAGTTAAAAATGAATAACTTTAATAGACGTTGTATAAAATCATGCCCAACTTTATCATGTTTATAACTATAAACATTTCATTAAATAATAAGTCTAGGTAACAAGTACAGTCAGGTGAATGCCATCTATTTATTGGGCCTATTTTAATATAAATAGATTATCATGGTTTAATCAACATTTTTTAAATTTTCTATTCTTTATATAGTATTTAAATGTTTATTATTTGCATATACAATTATATAATTTTTTAACTGAGTTTAGATTTTAATTGTTATTGTTTCATTCATTTGCTGCATTGATACGACAAATTTTAAAAATATATTCACCCACCCTTTTCCTAATTATTTAAATTTTAACTGAATTTAGATTTTGATTGTGACTGAGTTACTTATTTATTTGAAATTAGGCATGAACTTACCGGGCGTTCACGGGCAAACTTTTTATTTTTTATTGTTTGAATTTGTGATTGCTTATTCTACCTTATTTGCTAGGACTTAATGATATTTTATTTTAGGGTCTTTGCATAATTTTTCGTTTTTGTTTCTTTCCTTAATAATCTTTGCGTGGGATGCCGAAAGCGAAATAAATGTACTTATTGACAGAAGACCAAGGAGTTGCCTGTCGGTGTCATGTCGATTTTACTCGCTTGAACAAAAGCTCAGAATGGGCCCAGAACTTTGGACTCATTACTCTGCCTTCAAGAAGGAATACAAGGGATTAGAGCACACGTTTCCTGCCACGCGGGAGTCATCATTTTTGATACCTCACCACGATGCCTCGAAGAAGGGTCCACAAAGTCCTAAGCTCGGGTCGTATTTTACGCTTCGTGGCCCTCTTCTTCTATAAGATTAAATGTCCCTCTTATGGCTGGCTCTAAGCTGCAAAATGATTTAAGTAACATTTGGTTGCAATTTATGCTTTATGACATTTCTCTCTGCATGACATAGTTAAAATGTACCGACAGATTCTTGTTCAATCTACATACTACACCATCTTCAGCACGTTCCGATGCATTAGGAGAATATCAATTCTATACCCCCAAGTATGGAGTGAAAACCAGTCCATCCCAAGCCACATAAGGCACTCAAGAGTTGCCTGCAGATGAAGACTCCGGTGAAGTACCCCCTACGTGCTAGTAGGATATTTAATGACATATATGCGGACGACCTCGTCAGTGATCACTCCACAAATTCATAAATATATTCATCAACCATGAAGAGTGAAGCACTGATCTTCAACTGAACATCTAAATCGTCCTTCTTTTCATTGGCTGTGAGGACTATGGCAAGACTACTAGGATTTATCAGAAGAAACGCTTTTACTAAATTCCCTGCTCAGGTCCTATTGTCGCGGAAGAATGCCACGATGTTGAAATGAGGTATGAGAAAATGACAAGGAGGATAAGTACATGGGATAGTACATTTTTATTCTCACTAACCCAACTATTCTTCAAGTGTCATGACGAAAATTATAATTTGCACCAACAGCTTATTAAGCTGCTACACGGAAATACGACTAGACTAGACCTCTTACGCTTTGTTAATCTTACAGACCAAGTCGATGTGCTATTATCTGTAAAAGTTCTTAAACGATTGAAGTGTAGCAATCGATACATTTATTGACGATAGTCCTTCTAGACTCATAAGTGACAAAGAAAATTTAAAAATGCTCTAAATTTATTCAAGATAAAAAAAAAAACAGTTAATCACAAGATAATCATATATAAGTAAATCTTGCCTAGAAAAAAAAAGACGAAAGTCATAAAACTACATATTTTTTGTCAGGTTCAGTTTTAAGCTCTGTTGTTATTTTCCCAATATAATTTATCAGCGTTTTACCAAACCATAAATATTATTAATAGGTATCTAGTGATATGTGTCCATAGGAGGAATCCAGCGAGGACGGTATAGAAAATTTTCAGGTTGGTTTTCTGGATAAGCTGTATTTTGGGTTTGGGTGGGACAACATCAAAGAGCTTCTAACTTTCGATGGTCTACTTGAAAGAGAACATGCGCCATTATTTCTTTTTATATGCTCATAAGCCTTTAAAGGTATTCTGGTCGTAATATTTATATTGTCATACGAGAGAAGGTCCGACTAATAAATACAATATGGATAATTTTTTTTTTTTTATTAACAAGAACTTTATTATGATAAAATTACAATCTGCCTCATTGGCCAATAAGTAATTGTGGTAAACGGTCTCATTCATACCATATTTACAATTTTCATTCACTCGCTCATTCATACAGTTGTGGATAATATTATACAAATGAAACTATCATCCCTTATTTTATTGCTAATTGAACACAAAGACAGAAAACCATTTAGTAGTGTACTTTAAGTTGGCATTAACATAGACCATTGTCTGAAATAATACAGAGAGGTTGATCAACAAATTCCCAAATTTAACCAATTTCATGTCCAAACCACCGGTCTATAAACGGAACATAAAATAAACAAAATCAGTGTACTGTAGCGATAAACCATATCGGAAGAATGCCTGTTGGCCTCGTTCGACAAAGTTAACTTAGTTAACTCAGGGTAGAAAAGGGCTCTGAGGCAATTAATGTTCATGTGAAGACCCAGCCCACGAGTATATATATATATTTTTTTTTTCGCAAACCCAGTTTTTTACGTTTCCAATTCGATGGGAAAACCAATTTGAACGTGAATAAGTGAATTTTACTTTTTGGCCTCAAAAGGGTCTTTTGAAGGGAAAAATATATTATAATTACATTAAATGGCGTTATTTTTATCTCAAAACAATTTTCATGTTCTTTGTAATCAATATATTTGTTAAGAAAATGTTTTATAAAATGCTTCAATAAATTTATTTAAGTGTAATAATAATGTAAAAAGAATGGAGAAAATACCAGTTAACTCAGCTAAAGCTGTTAATTCAAATTGAACCCAACTGCTAAATACATGCAGTTGGGTTCAACCATTAACCAGATCTGCTGCTAAAACCAATTAATGTGAATATAAGCTTTTAATTTGTCGATTTGGCTCAAACGCAGAATCGGAATTCTGCAGACAAAGGAGAACTGATTGCCATTAATAAAAAGTAGGAGGCCTGGAAGCCGGGGATGGTGCTTTATTCCTTCAACCCTCGTTGCTTCTTTCATAATATAGATTAGAAGCGAAAGAGAAAGACGATAGCGAAGCTCATAAGGAGTGGAGTGGCTCTAGGAGATCGCAAGAAGAGGAAACCTTCGAGAATCTAATCGCGACAATCAGTGACCGTGCTAATATCCTGTTTCAGATGGATTGATGGAAGTGAAAGTCTCCGTAACATCTGCACTCATGCAGTAACTGACGGCGATAGAACTAGTTAGTGTTGTAACAATCAGACCTACCTTGTTCACAATAACCAATAAGGAAACACAACGGTACAATAGCTCCTGTTCTTGAGGGTGCAGAATGCCACCCTAAAGATGAAAAAAATACAGCTACCCTGGAGGAGATTTATGAGTATTTGTATGAACACGGTGAGCAGTTTTCTATGGATGAACTGATGGAGTAAATTTCATCAGACGAAAGGCCAACAGAGAGGCTGACCCAGAAGTGAGCATGCAATATTCAGCCAAACGAAAACTGTGAGTACTGTTTTCTGCTTTCGTGATGTTGGCCACTAAATCGTGAACAGATACTCGTCCGTTGTGGTACTCATCAAGATGTCAGAGTGTAAGAGAAGAGCGCCTGATAATTGTGCCAAACTATTGCTACTGTAGCGACCGCTAAATACATAAGATAAATCACCCTATACTCTATTGTAAACAAATGTAAATAACATTACCAAAATATAAATCATTGTAAATATGGTAAACAATAAAACATGCTGCTAGGAGCCAATTAGTTATATGAGCTGGGGCACCAGGTGCCAGGGCAGGTAGTAGACCCAACCGCCGAGAGACCCTTCCCGGCTCACGTCTCTTTGTCACAGGACAAAGGAAACCACATACTTAACCCTCATCGGGTACTATAAAAACAGTGCTGATTGGCTACTGACAAAGCCAGCTGGGTATTTAAGACCGGCGGTTTGGGGCCTGTATATTATTCTCCTGGGAACTAACTGGCTTGTGGCTGCTCTGCTTTTAACTCTGAAACTTGGCTGCTTCTTTATGAAAAACCTCTGCATCTCTCTCTCTCTCTCTCCTCACCTCGCTACGTTTTAGTCCGGCGTTGTCAGAACCCACACCTTCCTAGTGGGAATCTCTGCCTTCGTCTCACTAAATCTAGCACCTCCTTGGGAGAGAACTCTCCCTAGTGGACAACGGTTGTCGTGGCCCTGCAAACTTACCAAGCAGTGTTCCCCACGGCGATTCAGTCTGCCTCTCTCCGGTTCACACTCGCCTTTGGGACCGGACGGATTTCGCCTACCCTCAGATACCTAGTGTGAATTCATGGTCATTCCAAGACCACATAAACTACCTACCCTATACCTCTTCTCCTGAACATAGTGCATTGTCGGGGCACATACCTATCAAAATTGGAGTCAGATAGTAAAACCGTCATGAAACGATTGTCCAGGTTATAAACTTAATCAACCCTCACTTCATCACCAGGGCTAGGGTAACTAGGCACCCCCCTCGTTCCCATATCCAAGGATATTCGTTCCCAAAAATATGAAACAGATATGTTCCAACTGACCATATTCTAGGCCAAGTTAAGAATACGGTTCCAGAAACCCTCATGGCGTTCTTGGACTCGTTGGTTTCTGCAAACACAAGTGAAAAGAAAACTAGTGTCTATTTCCCATGATATAATTACTGCAATTCGACGTTGTCGGTGGTGGAAAGCTGGGATGCCATGCGCAACTGCCATGACACTACCGATTCAAGAAGACTCTGTCTCTGTCTGAAGAAGAGGTGGAAGAGGCTAAAGAATTCGATTTCTATCAACCACATTTCTACATTGAACCACATGCATGTGGGGTCCTGATGCATGTCTCATATCAGTTTCATATTACTTTTAATTTTTAATCTATATTTTACCATTTCAATAAACTACCTTTTTTTACTATTATTTTTTAATGAATTATTCCTTAGAAAATTGTGAGATTTATTTTTCTCAACCCTATTTATCTCCTAAAGTGTTGAACTTAAACAATATGAAATAGTTCATTTTCACAGTAACATTTATAGAGCTAAATTTTTTAAAAGTTTAGGTAATTTTTTCTTACTTTTTGGTTGATTGAATGAAACAACATTGAGATATCTATCTCACATCCACAAAGAAAAATTTCAAATGAATTTTCCCAATATTTTCAAATAATATTTCAACCTGGGAAGAGTGTCTTTTCATTTCTACAACTTGGATACACGCTCAAACTTGATGTGATGCACCTGGTCAGTGGATCCGCAGGTAAAAAATACTTTGATTTCACTCCATATGCCTAGTAGAGATAATAGTTAGTTAAAGCAAAGTACAAAATTCAAAATATTTGATAAACATGAAGTTTCACAGATGAAAACATTCTCTTTGACAAATTCAATTTGCGATTCCCCCTCTATCACCAATTCTACTGATTCTATCAAAAAAATGAAGAGAACTCTTCCAAAGGAAATTTTGTGAACTTTGACTTTGTATTTAAATAAGCTTTTGCTGAAGTTTATTTTCCCCGATATATTTGGGAAAATCCGAATAAAGGGAGGCTTTTTGTATGTTTTTAACACTTCAAATTGGCACTTCAATAAACAACCGTGCCTAATTCAGAACTATGTAAATTTATTTCGTTTGTTGCCTGGATTATCCCTAGTGATGATTAGGGTGGCATAGGTGGGAGATAAGCTTTTTATCTCTAACCAATTAGGCTTAATCAATATTAAGCAGGGCAGGGAAAAACAGAGGGCGTTTTCAAATACAATTTGTGATATGATTGCATAGGAGTAAAAACTAGTAGTTAGCTACAATTAATAGTGAAAATACAGAAAAAAGCTTGGATTTCAGTTCTGTTGCAGTATAATAAGGACTCATTTCAACTATTACATACGAGGGTGGTCTGAAAAGTTTCCGATCTAACAAAGATACAAGACGTTTTTTCAGAAATTTTCTTTTTATTTTTCAACATAGTATCCTTGTAACTCTACACACTTCTCCCAGCGATGCTCCCATCTCTGTAACCCGTTTAAACAGTACTCGGCGTTTTTCTCTGCAAAATAATCGTTCACGAAGGTGATTGCCTCTTCATTGGACGAAAATCTCTGTCCTCCGAGCGCAATTTTTAGATAGAGAAACAAAAAGAAGTCGCTTGGGGCTGGATCTGGTAAGTAAGGCATATGGTCAAGTAGTTCAAGCCGTAATTCATGGATTTTCGCCATGGCAACCGCTGAGGTGTGAGACGGTGCGTTGTCTTGGTGAAAACGGATTTTCATTTTCTGCAAATGTGGCCCTTTTTCCGCAAGTTCTGCCTTCAGCTTGTCAAGGAATGATGCGTAGTATACTCTCGCAATGGTTTGAAGATAATCGATTAAAATAACTCCATGGCTATCCCAAAAAACAGTCGCCATCACTTTACCAGCTGAAAAAACAGTTTTTGCTTTTTTTGGAGCCGGTTCCCCCTTTGCAGTCCACTGTTTGGACTGTATTTTTGTTTCGGGCGTATAATGGTGTATCCAAATTTCATCCACAGTAATTAATCGGTGCCAAAACTCGGATTTATTGCGCCTAAACTGCGCCAACAGAGCGTTGAACATGTTCATTCGAACACGTTTTTGGTCTAACGTGAGAAAACGCGGCACCCAACGCGCGGACAGCTTTCTTATCTCTAAATGTTGATTTAATATGTGACAAACACGTTCTTTTGACATGTTCTCATAACCTCTGCTATCTCTCTCACTTTAATTCGGCGGTCGTCTAGCACCATTTGGTGAACTTTGGCGTTGTTTTCGTCGGTAGTTGCAGTTTTTGGACGTCCCGAACGTTCATCGTCTCCCAAGCTCTTACGACCACGTTTAAATTCAGCTGCCCAAAAATTCACTGTGGTAAATGATGGTGCAGAGTCTCCATACACAGAATCCAACTCATCTTTGATTTGCGTAGTGGTATTGCCTTTCAAAAACAAATATTTAATGACAGCTGGATACTCGATTTTGTCCATTTTCATAAAAACACTCACATCGACTCACTCAAACGACTGTTACACAACAACTGCGCGTCCAAAATGACTGAAACTTTGGTGAGTGACTGTCAACAGATGAACAACGAAATTCATACTTACGACTACTGCTATCTTCGTGTTGATGTCGGAAACTTTTCTGACCACCCTCGTACTTTAGTATATTTTTTTTGTTTTCAATAAATAAATGAACAGGGGGGTTAAGAAAAAAAATACTAATGATAAATAATAAAAAATAATGATCAAGTCTTTACTCATAAGTCTAATTTAAGTTGTCATTTTACCAACTCATGTCAAGTACCTACTGCTGTCACAGGGGCTTTTGCTCTCTTCACTGAGTTTAAATATGAATATAAGTTTCAGCTGACTGTCTAAAAACATTCTTACAACGACATCTACAAAAAAACAAAAAATAAAACAATGAGCTTTGGCTTTCACGCTTCGAATTGATTAAAACAAAAATGGCAAATTTTATAATAATAATTCCCCCTTACTGTGGACTCGATAGCTCAAAAAAGTACTGGCATCCTAAAAGTGTTACGTTAAACGTTTAATGTGCACACTCTGAATAAAATAGTACAACAGCCTAGAACAAATTTTGACCTACATCCTGGTCGAATAGCTCTAAAATAATTTTTGAATAGAAGATAATTTGAAACCACACTCATACAATTTTTTAAACTTTTAACTGAAGCTGTAAATATTCTTTCGTAATTCAACACCCTCCGATAAAAACATGATGAATATGACTTGATAAAATGACGGTGTGTTGGCATGCTCTAAAATCAAGTGCTAAAGAATCAGATAGAAACCACCCATACGTGCATATGTAATGATCCTAAACAATAGGATTTATCTATTATTATAAACGAAATCCAATTCCAAGAAACAAACATAGAAAAATAAATTTAAAAAAAAAATGAGAAAAATAATTCTCCCTAGACTTCATTTGTTGCAGTTGTCGGAAATTTTCTGGGCAAACGCAAAGCCAAAACTATGTTAAACTGGTAAATGAGATGCTTAATAGTTTCCCTAAAATTTGGTAACTTAATGAGCTCCTAAGCAATAACTGATGCCATATTTAAATTCAGGGCGTCAAATTCATATGAAATCAGCTCCGAATACTCCGGCACTAAAACACCTGTTGCCACACTTGGGCAACACCTCTGTGCAGTGCATTAACAATTTCACTTCTCCTGATCAACAAGGAGCATTACCCACGTCACAATAGCCGTCCCAATAATAATCGCCTCAATTAAAACACTCGTTTCAAAAATGTATTAATAGTTGTTTGGCACAATCTTTTAGATGCTTTTACTTAACTGTTGTTTGATGATGTTCATGTAATATCTTCTGATGACATTTCTACTTCATAATGGTTTTTTTTAGCTAGAGCACTGCTGCATCACACGATTCAATGACCGGAAGACATCGCTGACAACAAGTGGGTGTTTCAAGGCAACGTAATAACTAATTGTGGGACAACTCATCTATTATTCATGACTACTATACTATTATCAGACACAAAGCATGATTTCCTGGCTGCTAGTCCCTCATTTAGATGTTAACCAGGGAATAGAAAATCCCAATTATTTGGTTATTGGTAATTGTACTTACTTATTCAAGGACTAAATACTCAGTATTGGTATGAAAATGGAAAATAGGTTGTATTAAAATACAAAACAAAAAGAACGTGTAACTAGTTAATCCAAAGGTCAGTTATACCACGGTTCTGTTTTTTCATTATATTGATGAATTATTGATGTATTTTTTTTTTTTTTTTTTTTAATCAATTACTAACTGAAGAAGTGAAACAGTTTGAAGTTAATCTCTACAGGGGATGAATCCACTAATATAATTTTGACGAATGTTTAGTTATCTTCTCATTCATTCCTCCATTTCTTTCAATGATTACATATTTACAAAAGATCACGGGGCCACTTCTGCTTTCATATCAAAGGAGTGTTGTAGGGGTGGGTGATACTGGAAAGTGATGTTACTACAGGATTTGGATAAATTGGATAATTTTTTGGTGGAATTTTAACGAAATGTGATCTTGGCTAGTGGACAGACATTTTAAGGTTATTATGGAAGGTTTTATTAGTAGCATAAAAAAGTGGATCGTCAGTTAATTAATTAGTCTTAAGACTTTAGATTGTAAGTATTGTAGGGTCTTAATATTTAAGGGTTTTGCTGGTATATTTCAAGGGCAGATTGGTTTATATATATATATACTTATTTTTCTAGTATGAGGTAGGATTTTCTATTGAGCAGTCTTTGCGATTGCCCAGACCGTCTGTTGAGTTCCTGTCTTCTAAGTGACGTATGAGAGTCAACGAAGAAAAATCAACCAACACTACTTTTACGACGTTATTCCTTTTCTTATGCCTGCAATATCTTGGATTCCACACTGACAAAATATTATTATTTATTTGTGGATGTCAAATATCCTTGTGGTTGGCATGGCTTTAAAGAAACAAAAACAAATTCTCAATGTGGATAGAAAAAGATGCTTCATGACATCACTTGAAGAAGTTCTGTGAAGATTTCCTACCTCTTCATAAAGGTGTAAACCCATCCAAAAAAAACCTTCATTCTTTTCCCTTGAACAGCGTTTACTATTTCCTGTGTCTCCACTCACAGATTTAAAGTGAACAGGGATACACTTTTTCTAACACTACAGTGAATAGGGATTTATTGTGAACAGAAAGTTCAGACTGAGATAAAATGGCGACGCCAAAGACAGGAGTGATATTCCAGAGAAGAGAGGACACAAGACAATGTGCCGGTCAGCTGAGCGGATATAACGGCTTTGTCCCAGACAACTGCCAATTGGCAATATTTTCCTCGTCCCGCTCCGCTCTTCTGGATCACTGCTTCTCACTCAAAGGATATCCTTCCTTCACTTTTCACTGCTGGGTAAGTGCAGTGTCCCAGCCTCCTCGCTTGATAAATATTCAAACATGATATATATTCCAATTGCTTATCAGTTAGAAACGTAAAACTCATCTGGGAAACTGTGTGCATACTGTTGCTCCTTTTCATACTGTGTGAATGAAAATTGTATGAATAAGAACATTTATCACAATTACTTATTGCCCAATAAGGCAGATTGTAATTTTATTGCAATAAAGAAATTAAAAAAAACAAAACTATAACTCTTTAAGATTCCTTAAAATTAATTAAGTCACTAACTATTAGTTATAGCTGGTTATAAAATACCAAACAATATCTGTCCGATTAATGCAGGAGTTGCCAATTCAGCCTTTTACAAATCAAATTCACTGCATCTAGTCATAATGGCAAAAACAGTATTGACAATCTAAGGCAAATCAGACATTTCAATATAAAATATAAAAAAAAAAAAAAAAAAAAATCTAATCTAAATCGATTATTAGAAAGTTTAAAAATTTAATAATTACAAAGAAGTACATCAAATACCTATGTAGCAACCGCTAATTCCATACGTTAAATCACCCTATACTCTGGTGCATATTATTGTAAGCAAAAGTAAAATAACAGGAACTAAATGTATTTTAATTAAATGTAAATCATTGTAAAAGTTTTAAGCAATAAATGCGGAAGCCAAAGGGTCGACAGCCGGCAGTCATAAACAAACCATAAACCTGAAAGGGCCAGCAGCTGGCAGTCATAAACAGCCAGGTACCCACCGGCCTAAGAGCAAGGTGGGCAAGGGTACCACCTGGCAGCCATAAACAGTCATAAACTTAGCGACCCTTTTAGACCCTCGCCGCCTTCCGGCAGGAAGAAGAAACGATATTTAACTCAGGGCTTCTGGCCCTGAAAACCAGTCTCCTGGCAGACTCTCTGGTGACCTGTACCCGTGACGCTGCTTTGTTTCCGCTCGAACTCTGAAAACTTGACTTATTCTTTATGAAACCTCTGTACCTCTTCTCTTGAACATAGTGCATTGTCGGGGCACATACCTATCATAAATGGAGTCAGATATTAACGCCGTCCTGGAACGATTGTCCAGATTATTAACTCGAACAATCCGCACTTGTCACCAGGGCTAGGGTGATCAGGCACCTCCCTGGTGACGACCCGACAACTTATATAAAAATATTTACCATTTCATTAATTTTTAATATGTAGCATTTAAAATTAGATACATAGTATACATAAAAAATGAGTATAAATGATGTTCACCTCGAAAACCTAGGCTAAGTTCTCTTGCTGCAGCTGCTGGTAACTTAAAATACATATTCATGTAATAATTGTAAAAATTTGTAAATATTGCAGTCGTAACAGAGCTATCAATTACACCTGACAAATGTTCATGATGTTGCATATCTATCGCACAGAATTTGAATCCTTAAAAAATAGTTCAATGGGGTTAATGTGGTTTTAGAACAGGTAGAGTAAGCCTTGCCTGAACTAGATCACGAACTATTTACATCTTTAAGACACTCCCGGTATCAAAAATGAACTTCGTCTAAATTATCAATATCTGAAGTATTCAACGAAAAAAGCCGCAGAAAACATTATCCCTGAACCATAGAGTACTGACTTACTTCACACATTTCTATTCCCTTGATGGACATTGCCTTAATTAGGAATACATCCTCAACCGTTGACACGATCACAGAAACTGGTGCGTTAACATCTGACAGCGCTTTTGTTCACCGAAAATGTTAATTCAATCCCGGCTCATAAATCTATATTTTTGTTAACTAGCTTTGTAAACACTCGGAAATGTGTATGACACCTGGAAAAATTGATTTTATCTGTACAACATTAATAAAATGTTTATGCTGAAATACTTGATTTGCCAAAAGTTGAATTCGATTTTCAAAAGAGTGAATTTGGTTCCCAAAAAGTAGAATTTCGAGTGGAAAACCTGTATAAAAATCAGTAATTACAATTCGTGCGTGAGACCCCCCACAATTATTTTTATCTGTAAATATTAACGGATGACTTTAATTTATTAATTATTGATTGCCGTTCCTTCAAATTTTAAAATATTATTATCATACTAATTATTACTCGCTTAAAAAAATCATTTAATATTTACATTAGCCGTTTTTCTATGTAGTTGCAATAAGTTTTGATTAAAGCTTCCTTCTGTAAAAGCTAAGTTATCTCCTATCTTATCTCCTTTGGGCGGTGAGGATAGTGCAGTGAAGTTGGATATTTCCGACAAATATAAACGTACAGATGATAGATGGAGTAAATAAAAGAATAATCCATGGGCTGAAGAAATGAAAAAAATCTCAGAGTTATTATGTTAATGTATGTTTTTAATGTATGCAACAACTTTATTATAATAAAATTACAATCTGCCTGACTGGGCAATAAATAATTGTGATAAACGATCTCATTCGTACCATAGTGTTATTATAGCTGTCGGAAAAGGTGTGAACAATTGTCGGAAAGCTTCTTGTGCACGCCGAGGGTCACCAATTGTCGGAAAAGGTGGACAATTGTCGGAGGTCAACAATTGTCGGGGGGGGGGGCGTCACTAGGGGAGTGAGTGCCTGATCACTCTAGCCCTGGTGACAAGTGCGGATTGTTGTAGTTAATGACATGGACCATGTTCCATGTAGGCGTTAATATCTGACTCCATTTATTGATAGGGATGTGTCCCGACAAGACACTGTGTTCAGGATGAGGTTCAGAGGTTCATAAAGAATAAGACCAGTTTTCAGAGTTCGAGCGAGAGATCGGCAGCGTAATAGGTACAAGTCGTCAGAGGTCTGCTAGAGGCTGTGAGGCAAAGTGCCGTCGTAGAGGTAGTAGACATAGAGAGAGTAGACTAGCGGAAGGCTGAGTGGGCTTACTCCCAGGGCCCCGAGGTCCTGGTCGTATCGCGGCTAGTAATGTGGCTGTGGAGGCTAAAAAACAGAGTGACTCTTCAGGGCGAAACTTACTGATATAAATATTGTACCCCCCTCCCTCGTGGAAGGCCGAGCCTGTGTGCAGGGGGTCTGTTTTATTATCCCCGTTGGTCCAAAAGAGTGTGTTTTATGATGTAACACCTACCGAGCGATCGTGACCGCTCGTCCCCAATAGGACTGTTTATTGCATGGCTTTTAGATTTTATGACTGCCGGAAGTGACTGAAGGTCTGCCCGGTCTATTTATGGCAGTCAGGTGGCTAATCCTCTTAGGTTTATTGCCGTACCCTCGATCCTCTGTTACTTGTTTTTATCTCTGCCGATCCCTCTATGATTTATTACCAGAAGTTACATAGATTTGCATTTCTATTATAATACATTATGCACCAGAGTGTAGGGTAATTTACATATATAGTTAGCGCTTCGCTACAATAGCTATTACTTTTTGCTCCACCGTTAAAAACATAAGGATTGGCATTTAGCGAACCCACCCCTGGAACTCCCATATCTTCCAAATCTCTCAATGGAAAATTGGTACCCCATCGCTCTAAGCATCCCCTCTCCACATCCTCACTCATTTCCCCTCAATTATGGTATGAATTATTGTGGGGTCTCTCGATGAGACGTTAGATTTCCCCTCCCCCCCCCCCCATAGCCCCTACACATTTACAGATAATTATATACAATGACGTTAGATTTTATATATTTTCCATCTATCTAACATTTGTCCCAATTAGATAGAGCGAGATCTAATACTACAATATTATATGGAATATTAGATCTAGAGAGTAAGAACTAGACGGCCAAGACACCCCTTCATGCAGTGCTTCTCTCACACTGTCTACTGTAGAAAAATAAAATGTTGCGAAATTACAAAATAAAATAAAAGTAAATATAATAACCGTTGTTGCTATTTTCCTATATCGAGGGCCCTTAAATAAAAGTAAAATGTTATGTAGCAACGAATGTGTTTCATTTATTGTTAAACTGTCATGTGAAATAATAAAATTACCTATATTAATTACAATCAACTTTCTATCTTCACAAGAGTTGTTGAAATTAACTTACAGAAATGGTTTACATGTCGTTAGATTTGTACAATATACACCATTAAGATGTGACTATCTAACTTTTATGTTCAAACGAGCTTTATCTACGGATTTTATTAACAAAGTTTGAACTATGACCTTTGAAGAGCCAATGGCCCGGTTAAAATCCCGCTTAGAATATTTTAACATTTGGAACTCCCTCCTTTAAATGACACGTCGCTTGAATGGCAAAAACTTATAAAGTTATTGACTGGATACGATAGGAAACAAAAAGGTTCTTTGCGCTAGAACCCATTTTTCCCATGATCGGAAAATTGAATTTTTCATCCCTGCGACGCCTGATCTTGGGATCAACTTGGAGCTATCCTGAAAGCAGTGGCAAAAAGAGGCACAGATAGGCCAAGACAGACAGACGGACGTGGTTGCCGGTCTACGCTGGCCTGGAAGTGGGGCGATCGATGGAAGGCATGCGCTCTGGAGTCCGTAGTACGGTCCAGCTGCTGGAGTATCGAGTTTGCACCCTTGCACTCCACAGCTGGTGTGTGTTTACTACGACCACGCCAGCTGTCTGCCAGCTCGGAGTGGAGAGGGGTAGGGGGAGGTCAAATGCCGATGGCTCGTCATTTCTCTAGTATCCGACACCGTAGCCAAACTCTCTGAGAGCTACTGATATCTACGATCGAGAAGGCACCTGTAGCGTTTCCAATCATACAATCTGGAATTATTTGTTCCCATAAAATTTATTAGTTCTTAACTCAAGATGAAGAAATAATTGATGGACATAAAAACAAGAAATTATACAAATATTCAGGGAATATTTTTATATCAACCAGCTGATCCAAAGATCACTAGTCTCTCCATTTTTTTATCTTGAACATTATATTATTTTTCTTTTCATCACTATATGACTTTTTTTAGAAATCCTCAAGTTTTCACCCATGCCTCTGACTTAGTCCTCTGTTCAAGCATGAGACGTGAAATTTTCCATCGAGGTCACATTTGATGTAAAGGAAACACGACAGATCTCCATAAAAATTGATAGTGATATTGATAAAAATATTCTCATCCTGCTTAACCATATTTAATTTTTGTTTCGTTTTTTCAAACTATAATCATAAAAATTGTTTAATAACGAACTAACGTGGAGTTTGCATCTTAAAAATCAGTTGTTTTTTTATATCGTACAATACTATTGTGTCCTATAGATAACATATTTAGAACAAAATATTCAAGCAAATCCTCCTCTTCTATATTTGACTTTAAATTTACTATCAAGCCCCCTTTCATATTTAGTAAATCAAAAAGGGATTCTTATCAAAACCGGATGATAATTAGCCAATAAATAATGGAAAAAAATAAAAAATATATAAACCAGATAATGTTTAAAATTCATTATGTTAAAACTAAAATATGTATGCTTTATACCTCTTAAGAAATATAAAACTTAGTCTGATAATACGTTTATATTATGAATAACATATAAGGAATGTAAACCTCCTAATAATGGTTGATTAGAGTTGGCAGAAAAACCACGATAAAATCACATTGCGAAAAAGAAAAAAATGCGAAAGCTATTAAGTGGATTGAAAGTTTATTGTTTGCTAAATTTTTTAAGTCGGAGAGAGCAGTTTTATCACATTGAATTTTTTTTGCACAAGTATCTTACATATCCCAGCAAACAATTATACTCCATCGTAGTTTTGGGTGTAGTTTAATACACCTTAAGATAAATTGGAGCCCTGAATCCTACTGTAGAAAATACAGGAAAAAGGAAACTGCCTCCTACTTTTTTGAAAGTATGTCCTCTCCCTTCGGGCTAAGAGATAAATTTAGATGAAGAAATAGTTAATTCAGACAGAGGAATATAAAAAAATATTTTTATATTGACATACCTAAATGTGTATTTATTACCAATGCCGCCTCGATCAATATCGTGGGGTCGTTGACCCCGTCTGGCCGAGTAAAACGGTACATCAGAAATTCTAAATATATATACAGAACAATAACAGAAACGTAATTATAAATATTAAGGCCAATCATAACATATTTCAGAGTTTATGTACCACTCATTTTAAATCACATGTTTTTTGTTTTTTTAATTCGAGTATTTCCCTCTTTTATTATTTAAGTACTTTCTATATAACGTATAACTGCTAAATAACAATTATTAATGTTGTAATTATATAGTCATTTTATAAATAACGAACTGAAAAAAGTATTGCCCCACTCTAACCTCACATTTTAATATACGACTATGTTTCCGATCTCATTTTTCCACTGACTCTAGTTTAATAATAATAATTCCAGGTTTTTCTATTCTTCCCCTTCCTGTAGGACTCTCCCCAGTGCTACTTCTATAATCCTTCATACTGAGTTGATTTCCACATCTGGTCTTTTAAAGAATCTTATCACTTTCGGCTCGTTTCTTCACTACTTCTGCACCTACTTCGAGAGATGCATATAACAAGCAGTTTCTTCTATCTTGAATCTATTTATTCAACGCCTATTAAACATTCTAAACTAGTAAACGAATGATTAGGATGAAATGTAGAGAGAACTGCCAAATTATTATCTTTTAGATTAACTCAGCACCAGATCTGATTAAAAAGTCTAGATATCTAGTATCTAATAGATCTAGGGGCCACAGGGTGTCTTATGAATTATGGTGTAATGTGGAATGACAAAAAGAATCTGATGCCTATCACATATCATGTAATATATATGGTTGTTACCATTTCACCATTTACATACTCCAACGATATTATCTTGCCTAATATGTTATATGCTTATTTATAAAGAGCAAATAAATATTTTAAAAAGTTTATAATGATAAAAAGTCATTTTACTAAGATCTCAGGATATTTTTTCGAGTACATATTTTTTATTTAAATATTTCATTATATTTTATATAAATCTTAGATTTATTCAAAAACTTTATTATTACAATCTGCCTAATTGTGATAAATGTTTTCATTCCTACCATATTTACAATTTTCATTCACTCACACATTCATACAGTATTTACAAACAGCCCAAAGACCTCCCAAATCCACATGGTTGTGACCTCCCTCTCATGCGAAAGAGGAAGTGGAGTCCTAAGAAGTCCCCCACGCTCCTCCGTCACTGGATACGAGCCAGTGGAGTTAAATAAAAGAATATGTACCTATTGAGTATTATAGAACATAATATATAAATAAGTCGATACATTCTTGATTGTTGCTGGTGCACAGGGTATTTTCACTCCTGGCTTCGAACGCACTCCTCTTTCGGTTAACAATAAACTGTTTGCTTCTAACTGTATCTGAATCATTTCAGTCTCTCTCTTCTTTGCTGGTCTTGTAATAATGAACTTTCACTTGATCTCGCGACCCCCCCCCCTCTCTCAAGCTATCTTTGTTCCGCAGATCGATTCACTACCTGGTTTACATACCTGAGGTCTTGAAGAAAATATTCATGCACATTTTTTCTATTTACTGGTTTACCTGAATGTTGGGGAATGCACAGGTCCCTTGACCTGATTACTCATGAATCAAACGTCGAAAAGATTGAAGTAATGTGTCCTGAAGATAGACCTGGATGCTAGGTTAGCACTGTTGAAAAAGACGGAGGCTCAAGGTAAAACATTTAGATTAAAAAAATTTAACTCTTCATACATCACTATATTGTAAAGTATTGGAAAAACTACATAAAACGAGGTGAATCTACATAAAATATATAGGAAAATTCGAAGTAGTTGTAAGTTAGAAGAGGGCAGAAGCAGCTTAAAAGATTTAGGGCTCACCTTAATTCTATGAACAAACTTTACGAAGAAGTCCATTTTGTAGAGTGGACAGTTAAAATTAAAGCGGATTTTTTTTTCGATGCGTTAATCTCGTAGGGTAAATTATTTTGCGGGATAGTATGGCATTGCTTTTTTATGTTCAAATAATCCTCCGTTTCTTCCGACCTAACAAAGCTTTTGTTTCACTAGCTTTTATTTATTTTATTATCATCTTCATGTTGAGGTCGGAAACTTTTCAGACCACCAGACCACTGTAGATATCATTTCACATAATAACAAAAATAATATTACAGTTATTGAAATGGTCACAAACTGTTAAGATAGGAGTGCCAGAGGATGATAATTTACTGAAGGTAGGAATGAACATTATTTAGCTGAAGAATTAAGGCAAATGAATAGATTGAAGAATTTTAGGATTTTCATTATCATTATTTTCTGCAATGGCTAGATCCCGGAGGACACGCTAGAATTTATCTTGTTGAGCTTGGGTGATGCTTCCCAAGTCACTTTTAGAAGAAATTTTTAATATGTGATTTGATCAAGTAGGAAGTGTCTCAAACATACGATTTGTATCTTTTGAAATTCTTGTAAACATTTTGTTTATAGTAATTGGTTAGCAAGTGACGATATAGTCTAATATTATTTAGTTTTATTAGAAATACAAATACAACTCTTGAGTCAGGTTTTTCATCAGAATTTCAAACATGGAACAGAAGTGCTATTTTTTGATGTACAACGTTTTACTATAAATTTGACTTCATAATTGTGTTCAGTGCTCTCTCAAATATGAAGTAATGTCTTTTTTAGCCATTGTAACGATCTAAACGTGGTAACTATTTTTACACCGTTACATTCCGGATTCCCACCATTGTGTGACAGCTTTCTTTTAATTTTAAATTGATTAACTAAATAATAGCAAAAACAAATAAATAGCTATGACGAAAATAAAATACATAGGCTATTGAAATGAGTAGTTATTATTTTTCCACCAGGTTAGAAAAGTTCAGGGCCAGAGAACGGTTGTCACAGAATCCCGGGATTTTTCGCTTGAAATCATCTGTGTAGAATGTTTACTTGTATCAGATGGCTCTAATCCTTCTTTAATACTCAGCACTTTCCAATTCAAACAACCTTTCGGTCCAAAAATTACTAAAGTTAAGAGGTTAAGCTGGACCATCAGACACAGAGGTAAGCAAATAAATTGTGCTTTTCTTTGTAGTTTTATTATATCGTTGGACTAATTATCACAAAATTAATTCCTCAAATAGCGCAAACATACCTCTGAGTATGGTTTAGTAGCTTGAGCTCGAGAAATACGTTTTAATGTTTCTATTTATTTAATTAGACTTAAATGTAGTAATTATTTTATTTCCAGTAAAGTGCGTTATGGCAGTAGATTCGTGATTGAGTCAATGGTCAGTCAATATGTTGATTAATTAAGTATATTTTATATATTGTTCAAAAGTATCTATATTTAGATATATATACAGAAATTCTGGAACCAAGACTACGAAGGATAATAAAGTACAAATAACAACATTCATTTCTGGCAAACAAAATGAAGAAGAATGTGTAAACCTTAAAATAAAATAAAAACCAATACGAAAAATTTAGTAAATTACAATATTAAAATAAAAACATGACATTTCAATTAACACGTACAAAATAAATAAACCATAGTGAAAAATTGAGGTGTCAGGAAACATTTGGGTCTATATATTAAAAGAAAATATAGTATCTAAGGGAAATAAATAGATAGTTCTCAAGCTAGCAAGTGCCTGTTGGGATGGAAAGGAGGTATTAGAATAGAAGGGTTTTGAAAATGCATAAAGTAAAATCATCGCGGATATTAGGTGGGAGAGAATTCCAGGGACTAATAGAGCGAGCACGGTAGAATGGGCCAGTTTTATTAATCCACCTGGGGACTCGACAAGGCCACTGCGTGAGCTCATTACGGAGGTTGTAAGTTCTATGGAAGATACGTAGGTAAACTAATAATCATTGCCATTAAATAATGGCTAGAAATAAATGCGGAATGAGGGAGGTGGTGAAGTGGTTGAGGAGGCAGACAAAAAATATGAGCATAGTTCTTCAGGTAAAACTGCGAAAACGTTTGATGAAGCTGCACCAGAGGGAGAGTTTCAGAAGACATTTTGCCTTGCCATTTCGATTTGGAATCAACAGCAGCGATGAGGGCATTATGAAAGTACTTCATTTCGCACACCGCACTGTCAAGTTGAGAAGCGCCCTTAACGCCTGCCAGGTTGATAACCGAGTTGACCAAATCCTTGGTTAGATCGCGTTGAGTTGTGCGTCTGAAGAATTTCAGTCATTTTCTATAAACCCTGATCACTTAGCACATTCATGGGTTACGACGAAGTTAGTGGTTTTAGGGACGCATGGAAAGAAAGGATACTATGTAGGTTGTAAGTGAGGATGTCTGCCATGGAGAAAATTGTAGCACAGGCTTGAATTGTGTTCCAATCCAAAGAAAGCTTCTAAGTCCGATTGGAGGTTTTGACGGAAAAGAGGACTAGCTTGTTAAAGGTTTTGGTTTTGTAGAGAAAATATTGTTTGGATGTTATAAGAAATTTGGATTAGGTCAAGGGAATGTGGAGGGCTTTTCGTAGGAATCCGATAGGATATTCTTACTTAAACATGTATGTAAGAAAGGTGCTATAAATAAAGAAACTTGTTCTTATCAGTATTCAGCTGTTCATTAGATTTGGCGTAGTTTAATTAAACATTTCATTCCATGCAACTTGCATAGCCTGGAATATATAAAAAGACCTGTACGCGACTTGTTTGTACCTAAACAAAAGATGAACTAGACACTATTTATGGTTTGAATTCTGGCCCTGATAGTATTCAGAGGGGGGTCCTCAGTAGCTTTGGGATCGGCACGCCAGCTTGTCCCTGGGCCACGACAAAGGTGACTAAGTCTCTGCGGACAGAACCAATATCCAATTCATGCAAATTAATACACAGAGGCTTGAAACCGTGACTCAACTCACTGTCTACCATCATCACTAGCATGTTTTACCCCTTGTATTTATTATATTTTTGCAGGGCTGTCACACAGGCAGTTGAATGTACAAGTACACTAGATAACTACACAACGCACTCAAGTACTTTCACATACCGTACGTATAAGCAAGGAACGTATTGTGATCAGGTCAAAATTTCGAATCCGGGATTTTAACATTTTATAACGCTCTCATTTTATTCTCTTAGTTCAAAATTACATAGCAGAGATTTCTTGCATACGAATAACAAATACCTCATAAAAAATAGTACAATAATCAAATTTAATGCTTCATTTAGGTAGTGCAATGGCATAGCTTAGAAAAAACTCGGTATTCCGGAAGTAGGACTTTATTGAAAACTTCTGTAGCAATGCTATTTAAACATTAACAAATACCTACATTTTGGATAGGAGGTTTTTAGTACTGATTTTCTAATGATTAAATAATAAATTTACCACCAAACACTATTACCTAACTAGCTCACGGCACATTCTTTATAATATAATGAAGCTATAAACAAGAGTTTTAAAAGGAAGTAACTCGCACCCCCACCTCCGATTTTGGATAGAAAGATATCTATAAGATATTATTTATTAAGTAATTCAAAAATAAAAATTTCACAATCACTACGAACAAGTTTTTTCGTTTAATTTAATATTCATTATATATAAATAATCACTGTTGGGTCGTCACGAGGGGTTACCCTAGCCCTGGTGACGAAGTGAGGGTTGATTAAGCTATGACCTGGACAATAGCTTCATGACGGGTCTTACTATCTGACTCCATATTTGATGGGTATGTGCCCCGACAGTGTACTATGTTCAGGAGAAGAGGTATAGTGTAGGTAGTTTATGTGGTCTTGGAATGACCACGAATTCACACTCGGTATCTGAGGGTAGGCGAAACCGTCCGGATCCCAAAGGCGAGTTTGAACTGGAGAGAAGCAGACTAGATTGCCGTGGGAGACACTACTAGGTAAAGTTTGTAGGGCCTCGGCAACCGTCTTTGCGAGAGAGAGGTCTCTCCCAAGGAGGTGCTAGCTTTAGCCAGACGAAGGCAGAGAATCCTACTAGGAGAGTGTAGGTTCTGACTAAAACATATCGAGGTTAGGAAGAGAGGTCCAGAAATTTTCATAAATGAGAAGGCCATGGTTTTGAGTGCAGCTGCAAGTCCACCAGTTAGAGAGCCGTTGTTAGAATGATTTACAGGTTTTTTGGGTTTTTTTTTCTAAACCCCTTGAATTTATAAAATGAAAAATATTAATAAGATACTTTGCAAATTTCTCCTCATTCTGCTATGCGCAGATGCATTTGAAGGAGTTTGGGTTACTCAACAATACAGGTTGTGGTTAAAATACAATAGCGTGAAAACAAATCTAGGCTCACCTTCACCAGATGGGGCTCACCTTCAGTTTAAAAAATGGGAGAAAAAACTTACAAACTAAAAACTATACCTAGAACCTAAAACTAAGCGTTCCAGCCACGACAGCGTCCTGCCATCGAAGGGGGAACGGAGCGGGGGTTATTGTGTTAAACACCATCATTTACAGGCCAAAACCCGGCCCTACCTATACTCAGCGGTGGCTCGTTAGTAGCCAATGATGTAAGGCGTTATTGTGGCCAATGATATTGCAGTTGTGGTGGCGCTTTGTTCTCGGCAGTGACCCAGGCCTAGGCCTGGGTCGCCTGCTACCTGCTCTACCCTTTCCAGCATTTAACTAGTTTTTTGCAGCTGCGTCTTTTGTTGTTTACAACATTTACAATGATTTATGGTTTGATAATGCTATTTACATTTGCTAAAATTAATTTACAACATATTATAACCAATTTATAATATATATACAATAGAGTATAATGTGATTTATCTTATGTAGTTAGCAATCGCTACAATCACAATAATTAATTCTGGATGAGTAATTGAATAATCATATTGTAATTTAGTATCACAGATAATGAAGAATTAAAAAAAAACATCAATCCTTAATTTTTAATCACAAGATAACTCGTTCTAGCCAGAGTATACCTCTTTTAACTACAGACGCATAATGTGTAAACGGCTTCGTATCTGCGAGGAATGTTGTTTTGCTCTCTATTTGACCTATGTACGGATGGACGTACGTAGTTTTCAGAGGAATGTGCAAGGAGGCAGTGTTTTTGACATACGTGCGAGTCGATGTCAATGATATACTAAATAGGCAATATATACCTATTATGAAATCATTATTTCAAATTAAATAATGTGGATGAAATATTTTTTGACAAACTTGAACATTTGTCCCCCCCCCCCTCCCTTCCCTCCCAAGGACAACCCATTTAATCCATTAATAAAACTTGTACATGGGTCATGCTCTTATTTAGTCTTTAATCGCTTCATGGTAGGCTACTAATGATACTGGCTAAAACGCCCTTCAAATAATTTATTCCACATACAAATACATGATCATGAAGGTGAGGGAAAGAGAGAGCGAGTGAGGGAAATAGAGAATATTCAAAATTCAATGAACATTTTTATTATTAATTACAAAGGAATTGTTAATGAGTATGATATCAATCATTCAAGTTAAAAAATATTAATTAACGATTATAAAACATTTAAATGTATAACTTGCTTGGTTTCCTGCTTTCCTTCAGAAATTTATAGTATTCCTCACCAGAAACACGTACCGTTTCTCGAAAGAGGAGCCTGTGAGCAATCTCTTGCTTAATCTCATTCGTTATTATATTATTGGTTACTCTCCTTGGAGAAGTAGGAGCTTGGTTAGCCCTATGGTCTGTTTTCCTCAATCTCTCAATAACCCTCACCTTCTCTTGAAGTATTCTCCTACTTCTTAATTTTCATTAGCAGTTTACTCCGATTTAGTTTCCTTAGTTTTTTAGCTCTTTCAAATATGGGGTGCATTCTGCTGCTTTGACTTTTCTGACAATACCATTTCTGATTCCAAGCCATCCAAAGTTTACGATTAACCCTCTTTTTTCGGCCAGTTATGTCACTCACTGGTTCGTCTGGTTTTTTCTTCTTCTATCGGCTGTTCTTTCAACGTCTGTTCTCAAATACGACGTGGATCATTTTTTATTTGTTCTCGCTGTAGCCTATTTTCTTCTTCTGTTTTTTTTTCTTTTTGTTTTTTCAATAGCCTTCTTCATCGACGCCATTACAATGCACTAATGGGTCTACTATTAATCAGTAAATTAAAAAAAGCTATTTACAAGGACCAACAAAACAATTTGAAAAGTGCTAAGTAAAAGTAGTAATTAGTAAGTAAAAGTACTCCTCATTGAACCTATTCTTATGGGCTGTGTTACTTTGATTCTTGCGCAAACCATAGAGAGAATGGGGGTTTATTTTTCAATTAAATGCTTAAATATCAATGCATATTACAGGTCTGGTCTCAATTCATGCTGGTCCTATTGTTATCTATGGTGTTGTGAGGGAAATAGATATGAGGGAATTAGAATTTTGAGGCTCAATTGAGGTCTATTTCACATGCATCTCCCAGCCGAATAATAAATGGGGTTTTGGGCACCTTGAAAAAACACGTACTTCAATCTAAATCAAAATTACGTTCTTCATAAAATCGGTGCATGAGGGAAATATAATGACCAATGAAGTAACAGAAACTCCTCAACAAAACATGTACTTGAGAAAGAAAACCCTGAAGGTTTCTGTAAGTCAGTTTAAGTACAAAGTATGCTGCAGTGTTGCCAGCCATAAACAATAATGAAATTAAGCTTGATAATGATTTGGCACCTTTTATCAAAATATGTAAAGGACAGCTTACCAGAACATCTTGGGAAAAAAAGTTAGTTAATAATTGCAGAAATAGAGAACTTATTTGCCTTCAAAGTTACCAACTCGTGTTATGGGACACATGAGGGAAATATATTCAATGTGATTATTACTTTGTTTTTCTATATTGTTTTGTTGATAGAGAGAATCATTTGAGATACTATAGAAAAGATTTACAATTGAATTAATAGGCTACGAGTAATATAAATTGCCCTTGCGTAAACATATTAGCAAAGATTAATATATTTTCCTTTTTTAATAATATTTCACTAAAATATATAATATTTTTATTTACATTTATTTTAATCATTCTCAACTCATTGGTATGGGCTATGGGGATCTCGAGGCAATTTTCATCCTAATCAACAAGAAACATGGTAGGGGTGAATGGAACTAGATAGTGATCTTACAATCGGATTATGATGATCTGATAAATTTTCACGAATTTTTCAAAACTTAGAGGGAATGTATTACATGATTGTGAGTGTATTACGTTCGACGTGTAGGGTTTTATTGGTGACGTAGAGGGGAACATTTACTTTAGAACTTTTGATTGGATGGGATTGTTGTTCGTGTGGTTTTTTGTCCCCCAAAGTTCAAATCCGTTAGGCCAGATAGGATGTAGGATAGCTTTATATATCAGTATTTTGTTTTCTGCAGAGATCTGTTTAGCAGACTGTATAGTTGTTCTTGACTTTTAAATATCACGTGGGGGTTCCAAGTTACTGTTTTGTTGAGGTTGAGTCTAGTTATACTAGTTCCGGATTTAAGATAAAACTACTACCTATTCAACAATATCCCAAGGGTTATCTCCATCAACGTTACATTTAAAGAAAATTAGATTAACAATACTTTAGCTAACTATTGTACATGACCATTTACACAACCAAAGGTGGAATGAGTGAGAGACGTGGAGATCAATGGAGGGATCGAAAGTTGTTAGTGGTGAAAATTTTCCAATGGTTACGTAGATCTCACTTAATCTAGATTGGAGCTTAAGCTGGATTTAACTGTACCATTTTTGGACATCCGAACATCCACCCCACTTTGCAAAACTGACACTGCTTTGGATAAAAGACTCTACCTCATCCACATCACACTTTTTTAGACACCGAGTCAGTCCTTATAATCAAACTAGTTGATGGCCAATGAGAAAGCTTTGGTAAATGCCTTTATGATTCACCTAAAATCTTTATGTAACAGGAGCAATAATTACTGATTGTTGAGTTTGGATTGTAACGAACGAAAGATTGGGTCTGTGTTTAAAGTATCTTTCTGTGCTTGATAGTGAACTGAGGGCAGTGAACAGTAGAACAGTGGACTAAGAGTGAGTTAAGTGTCGTCTCAAAGTTTGTAGAAATACAAGCAGATGAAGGGGGAAGGGATTGTAAAACAACTGGTCATTGTTGGAGCATATTTAATGTTTTAGCTTAATACAGATTTTCTCTCAGAAATACAGAAAGTTCGCGCAGTTAAATAAAAACCCTCGGAATTTATGGATTATTTGTTATTTATAAATAGCATACGTCAAAGTATCGAGTCCCTTGATTTCTAAAACTACAACCCTCACATCTTACATTCCTATGACCTGAAACTAGATATTGATGCGAATCATCCTGCTTTTTTTATGACTCTTTTTAATTTGTTTGCTTCGAATGAACGATGTAATTCACTCTCATGGACTGTCAGGAAACTTTTCAATCGTTCTATAAATCAGCAGAGGAACAATGCAAAGTTAAACATCGGGAAAGTCAAACAACCAGTTTTCCCGGCACAACCTCGGCAGCAGGGCAATTAAAAATTAAATCCAATCACCAACTTTATAAATTATTATCAACCCGTAGATGTTCCCCTCCTATGGAACTCCCTGTAACTAGGCGATGCAATCCGGTATATCAATAGATATAATTTATATTCATTCAGCTCGTGAGTGATAAATTATTTAACTGAGCCGCTAATCACAGCAGTGGTGCCAGAAGGCGTAATTAATTGTCATGGAATGTTTTCCAAACACTCTTCTAGTATTATTTTATATTTCTTTTATGAGACCTTTACAATTAAATAAGGATATAATTCTTAACAGGATGCCAAAAAGTTGGTTTAAATTTTTATATAAAAGAAACTGTAGCTATGCTACAGTAAATATAATTAAAACGATGTGCATTATGTAAAGATTCCATAAAGGGGAATCTATAGCTCAGTATTTGTATATATTAAATAAAGGGTTTTGAAACAAAAAGAAAAATAATATAAAAAATAAGGACAAAAACAATTAATTAATTAAAAACCCTTTAATTAATAGTATGGTTTCCTTTTTATTTTAAGCATCTCTAAGACATCCGGTAAAACATGCACCCATGTGTGAAGCTTGTGTTGCGAATTGTGATAACGATTGCTTAAGAGCTTTAATGACTTTAATGCAACCTTTCTATTTTAGTAATAAAAGCAAAATAGAATAATTATATATATTTATGGTGCATTTACAAAGCAAATTTTATCGTTTAAGCTATCGGTTGTTACGATATAGGTGAAGTGAAATTACTGGCAATCGAGATTATTTTTATATATTTTTCAATTAAAATTATTTCAATGTAAGCAAAAAGTACGGAAAAATATTAGACGACAAGGTTCATTTATTACTAAAATGTAGCCGTATATCAATTGTGAGGGAGAATATTTTAATTAATTTTGTCTTCACAAAATATTTAATAAAAATAAAAACTTACTTTATTTTCCACGTCATATAGCTGGTACAATGCTTAATAAAACCAGTCTAATTAATTTCAAGAACTTTCTAATGGAGACCTTACAGTTAATTACTTATATAATAAAAAGGGTCTATTTATTAAATATGGCACTGTAATGAAGGCAATAATAAGCTGGACGGAGATGGCCCCGGATTTGAATTTGTTCTTGTCTAATTAATTTTATTTTTAATGTCGAATACGTATATTAGGAGGGGGTCCGATGGGCGTTTGGGTACTGGGAGAAAGCCGTCGTAAAACAAAATCGTCACTCACCAGACAGTGTTTCACGGTCAAAAACTGCTTTATTTTGTAGACAATGAGTTTATTTTTATATATTAACAATTAGATTCTCAATAAGTTATGTATGATAAATTTAGCAATAAAATAGTGAATTAAATTTTTATTACATTTAAATATTCCCCATTTCTTTCGATATTTAACAAAGGTTGTTTTTGAGCAGCAATCAATGGATTGTTGTAATAACTTGTCAATCATAAACGTACAAGTAAATTATTTTCGCTATAAATATAGTGGTGGGGGGGGCACTGTAGTTATTATTATTATTATTACTATTCAAAGTAACTTAGTAGCTGGCTGGAGCATTGCACTTATTGACGCCCTCCATACTCATCAGGAAACGAGGTACGTTACAATATATATATGTGTACATGATATAAGAAACCTCCGACCCTTTTTGGTATTTTTCCTGTCGGTCATTCTAGGGTAAAAGGTGTTCCCAATTTATAATTGTTACTACATACTTCATTGGGGGGGGGGGTCACACTGGCCTGATGAGTTACCTCCAATAGGCTGATGGGTCCCTTCTTACCTGAGCGATCATGAGTCCAGAGTCAAACAATACAAGGTGGTCATCAGTAACAAGGTCACTCATTCAAGAACTGACCGAGCTCATCCTCGTAGCCTCCTCAACTGGTCACCGCAATAGCTCAATTCTCAACTGTGTCGTTTTGATTAATTAGAATGATAATTTGAGAGGGGTGATAAGGGTGAGACTGGATTTAGGGGTATTTGAATTTAGGGGTATCGAATAGCAAATAAAATCAAAACAAAAAATTCTCAAAAAGTTAATGTTAATGATATTAGTTGAGGAGAATAATACAGTAGGTAGGTGCCTGGCTGGAACAAACTTAATATCACACAAACAGATAATCTTAGACTTGTACTTACTTTCATTACACCTGTCCACCAAACGTTTTGAAAGCCACTAACCTTTCAAGCCTACTAGGGTAACCTTATGGCAGAAAGCTTTCTGGCCCATAGGTAATTTAGACTTTTTGTTTTATCTCAGTTCATTCCTAACATTTAATTTAATACGATTATGATTAAGTTTTTACATGTTCGATGTAAAAGTCCACTGTATTCTTTTGACCTGTTCAATGACGAAGACTACTGCATTGTTTAATTTTTAGTATAAATTTGTTTATGGGTTAATTTTTTGGGTATTACCTAATCCATCCCAAAAATTAAAATGTATCAGTAACAATTATCCAATTGGTTGACTGAGTACATGAAAGGGGGCATTGGGCCATAAAAGGTTGAGAACCACTGCTCTAGCTTACCTACACGCTACCTGCGATAGAGTTGTTAGCTTGTCCGAAATATGCATGTATAACTGAAAAATATTCCAGATTTAGCATTAATAATTATAGATTTTTTCTTGAATAGTTCGTTATTAAGGAGTATTGATTGACAGGGTGCTAAGCAGACTAACTAAAATCTATTCAAATAAATAGAGGTCTTTTATTACTATACATTATTAAATTGACGATCCTTTTAACCAAGCTGGGGGTTTACGGTTTACCTATCCGTTCCAAGGATAGGTGAAAATGGACCATTAAATTAATGCAATGACCTCACATAAAAAAAATATCACCAGCCGCTCATAAAATTTCTTATTTTCTCGCAAAGAGAGTTTCGCTGTTTTTTTTTCGAAATTAGGATTTCTTAACTTTTCACCCATTTGTCTGTCTGTCTGGTCTCAAGCCCCCCCCCCCCTGTTCAAGCTAGAAACATGAAATTTTACATGGAGGCCCCATTTGATATTAGAAAGACATAAGTAAGTGTCATAAATATTATTCAGTTTGTATATAAGAATATATATTAAAATTGGGAGTAGAGTAACAAATTAAAGAAATCAACTGATTAATGATATGATTATTTTGTTTTTTTAAACTTAAATTACAAAAAGGCATAAAACTGCCATTGGGACGATTTTTTTATGAGGAATAATAATTTGCATGATAGATCGAATTGATGCTCTAATGATGCTAAAATGCCATAATGCCCCTTGAGAAATAATGAAAGCTCGCTAAAAAATTAATTGGGAGTAAAAATAAATACCTTGAATTGGTTGCTTAAAAACAACACGGAATAAAATGCATAACAAAAAAAAGGACCAAGATACATACAAAGCTATCAGTCTCAGTGAGAGAAATATTGACGTAGGTCTTTGGTGAAAGGGCCTTTCAAAAGCAACAACAGCGAACAAATGGAAAATAAAATACGGGTGCTAAATTACTTCCATTTCCTTCCATAATAGGATTCCATTTGTCCAACCATTGCCCCGACATGGCTGTACGGTGGTGGTACTCTGTTCCAACCAAGATTTCTTCAGATTTTCCTTTAACTCGGTTATTTTGGAACAAGTTTATCATTTATTTATGTAAGCATATAATTAATAATAATTTGCATTGTCCGAATGTATGTCTACAATCCTTAGCATACTTAACAGCTTAAAATCTTAACACCAGTATCACTTTTAGTTTTTTTCAAAATAAAATCTTTTCTTTTAATGCAAAATAAATGCATAAAAATCCTTAAACAGTTGACAATTCCTTAAAAGGTCGTTTTAGTAAAAAGGTACATATGTTCTGTCTTTATTGACTACCAACCCACTCCCCAAGAGAATATACTTAGGGGAAAATGGGAATTTTCCCGTTAAAATCTATAAGTTACATATTTACAACAAAGCTCCTTCCATACATATTCTTTCTAGCTTGCTGTAACTATCCAATTCATGCAACTATTACAGATAAGTCCCATAGTTACAAGCACTCATCTGTTGAAATTTGTAATTCACTCTTACAAATGTAATGTTCTTCACTCTTACTAATGTTCACAAATCATTAATATTGCATCAATTTTTCTATCTTTCAAAGATTTTCTCAACACCAGATCTTACCAATTGGCTCCTCAAATTCCAGCAACTACAATCCCACTTAACATCGTTCTCTACGAGTTCCTATTTCAATTAACCGCCCTCTGTCTACCTTTTCCAGTATAGGTATTACAATACACTTTTAAAATATGAGGTAAGGGACGGCGTAGCTCTATTGGTGATTAAGGAAAAGCTCAATTTTCACAGGATACCATTAATTAAGTAAAAGGACACAACGGAAACAGGTAATATTTCAGAAGGGGCCTTGTTAAAATGTAGCGAAAACCCCGCGTATTAGATAAAATATTACACTCAGATAACATGTGTTACGACATTTACACTAACTAGGATTTTCAATTAATAAACTTACATGGCAGTATTTTTTTTCCTTTTGAATCTGTACATACCCTTCATTTCTCCAGCCAAAAGGGTCCATCAATTTCATGGTTCTTCACCCTCCACCATCTTAAAATTTCCAATCCTTTATTCTATTTTTAAAGAATTAAGAAATAAAATACCTTCTGTCTCTCCTCAGGTCTAATTATTTTCACTGTAACGTTTTCGATTGACTATACCATCCACCTCAGGGTTTCGAGACGATGTTTAAAAAACAAGCCGGCAAGTGCTGTAGTTACTATCTAACCCTTGAAAATGACAGTGTAGCCCGTCCAAAACGTTCGGGTGATAATAAATAAAGCTGTGGAGAGAGCGGAGATGTTTAATTTCTTAATGTATAAACACTTCACACCGACACCACACTATCAATAATGATTTTTGTAATGGTTCTCAACACGTTTCGGCGGTTAAATTCTCTGACTAGGCCATGGACATGCTCCGCTTCAGTGACGAACTCATACTGAAGTCATTTCCAAATATTATCAAAAGGAACAAACGCTTTTATTCATAGAATGTAGGAAAAATACAAAATATATCCCCATTTGCTTATATGGATGGCAAAATAACTATTACTTAATGTATAGTATAATTAAAAGTTGCCAAATGGTTATTGAATGATTTTTACGTTCAGTCGATATCAGCTAAATAAAAACATATAACTATATACTCAAAAACATAGCATGCCCTCCCTGTCCTCTCACATGCAAAATATTACTATAAGTTTTTCCTATACTAATTAGTAGTGATTCAGAGTTCTCTCCCCCCTCCCCGTAAATCCTCAGACACCGGAAGAAACTGGTTTTCGTTTATTTAAACACCTTTATTTTGAGATATTTTGAATTACAATATTAGTAACTTGTATAGTGAAGACGAAATTCGGCTGTAACACACATTTAGCAGAAATCCAAGGGTGACCCCTAAACACACCGTAATCTATTATAAGGAAACAACTTAAAATAAGCAACATTATGTGCACTCACGTATTGTTTCATACATTAAGCAATCTTATTATTGAATGTTATAAAATTTCTTTACTACATAAACCTTTCATGAAAACAATTTTTCTGGCAAACTATAGCAAATGTAAAATAAAGGAAAATAACACTGATGAAGAAGAATAGAAAAGAAGCCCTGGAAAAAGCCTTTCATATTTTTTCCTGGATTGAAGTTATGGTTGGTTGGGAGGGGTGGTTTCATTTTTTTTCCTCTGCAGTCTGCAGTTTCATCCCTGATATTGCTGCTTTGGCTTCACCGCGCTGACCTAGTCCTTTGTATTTTTTCAGCCCACATCATGAAAATCTATTTTTAGGATGGCCTTTCTAGTACACCACTAGAATATATATTTTTGAATTACAAGTGAATGATTAATAAATGACACTTCATTATGTTACATGAAAGTTTCTGCTATTTTTAGCATTTCTGGGCAGTAACAACATTTTCCGTGTCAAATACTATCTCTGTACATAAAACGAGTAAATAAAGACTGGTAAAATACTTTTGATGGCAACGACTTAAGCCACATAACATGTTACGATATATGATATAAAAAAGATTATTTCTGCTATAAATTTTAATGGTCCTTCATTATTTTTTTAGGAATGTTGGATCATCAGATGGAAGTACTATGAAGCATAGTGAACCTCGAGTTTTTGAACCGGTGTTAATCGCAGTTTTAAAAACTTGGTGTATCTATAGTTAAAAAAAAAGAAAATTATAAAATTATTTTTAACGAAAATTTATTAATTTAATAATTAGTGACACTTATGTTTTATTGAAAGGTCTGTATTTATCATGCTTGAAATGCAAAATGAGAGGTTAAAAAGTTATCTAATATAAGCTTGCGTTTAATCCCTCTCAGGTTTGTTTAGAAGTAATTGCGTAGGTTATCATTTAAATTTTACTGTATTTTGAAGCACTGTGTATAACTTAAAAAGGACGTGGGGTTCCCTAAAAAAAGCTACATGTAAATGGGAGGAAAAATATAGAATAACATAGAGCGCGGTAACAACCCCCAGTCAAAGGGATGCAGCAAGCGATCTATAAAGGTATACCCAGTGAGGAGGAAATTTCATATATTCCAGCATATGAAATTCCACCTATATATAATACTCAATGTAAAATATTTATAAATGTATCAGTTATGTGTCCAAATTTAGGTACTATTTAAACCCATGTTATATCGAACGATCTACCGAAAATAAATATCTTAGACGTATATAAACTATAACCATTCTTGAAACTTTATTTGTTGACCCACATAACGATATCTCATTGATATCGCTCTACAAATGTGATATAAGTACAACATTTTATACAATGCCGGATGTTTCAAATGATTGTCCGAATATGTGAATATTTAGGATTTGAGGAAAGTAAGGGCTCGAATTTTAAGTTCGTTGTATCTGTGATATTATTTGTAAGTTATTAAATAATCTGTCTGCTACAGCTTACTTGACTATAATCTTTTTTAGATGTGCGCCTTAAACGTACTAATATAATGAATACTGTAGAGGAGATCTCAAGACCTACCGGCATTGCAGTATTGCTTTCAGGCGCTGCCTAGATTAATCCATTAAATATTACTTCTGCTATGATTTGAGACGTGCTTTCCGTACGTGCCTGATGAATCGTTAGCTAATTACAAGAATTTGGAATTCGGAAAGGCAGCCACTGTTAAAATCTGGGGGGGGGGGCTTTCTAAATGCCAAGACATTTTATTTTGATAAATGATCCAAGATCGTGTGGTAGTACTGGGTGTAGTAATATAGCTTGATTTCGGTTGTATAACCCTTTCATAACATTTTCTTTGTAGAGGGAGTGGTTTAAATACCCAAGCCTTGCCACCGTAAGCCTTCACCGGTCTATCTTTTTCTCGTTAATTTAGAGATGGAATTTCCTTACTAAATACCTGTTTCAAACTCATTGATGCATTTAATTTTCATTTTGCTGAAAAGGTGAACGTAGTCCGAACAATGCATCAGGAAAGTCTATGCATGAAAACCCCTTAAGTTGAGTTTTCCTGGAAATAAGCAAGGCCATTGTATTAACTAAAAAGAGGCAGCCATTTTGAAAGAATTAATTTTCCATTGCGCCTTTATATTATTTAACGAAGGAAATTTGGCTCTAAATGTCACAGTTTCTAATTTGATGAAAATGCACAATTTTGGTTACGTTCCCCATTATTTTAGCCCAGATCTGGAGCCAATAATGTTGCTCGTCCGAAGAAATTAAATTCATATGTAGCGTAGCGCTAAATATATGTAAATCACCCTACACTCGGGTTAGTAATGTATTATAATATAATGTAATCTTTGTAAGCTTCTTTGGAATAAATCAGGGTCGCGGCACGTGGTAGGAAGCAGGCAGACATACGGGCACCGACAGATGGCAATAAACCAAGAGAATTAGCCACCTGACTGCCCTATAACCTAGGGCAAGGACACTTACCCCTATTAGAATAGACCTTCAGTCCCTTCTAGCAGCCATAAAAAACACACCCTTTTATCCCAACGGCCATATAACTAGTGGTCACCTGCGTATCGTAAAACATACCCCTGTCAGCAACTGCACCTCTCACGAGGTAAGGGAATATGGTATAAAAAGGCCAGGGAATAAAGGGCTGACCCTACACTCTCTCTCTGCTGTCCTATGAGTCGCCACGCTGTCTCACAGTCTTGAGACCACCTGACGCCTACCACACTGCCGTGCCCCGTTTGAACTCTGAACCGGTATTATCTTTTATGCTACCTCTGTACCTTTTTCTTTTGAACACAGTGTCTTGTCGGGACACATTCCTATCAATAAATGGAGTCGGATATTAAATGCCGACATGGAACAATGGTCCATGTGATAAACTACATCGATCCACACTTGTCACCAGGGCTAGAGTGATCAGGCATTCCCCTAGTGACGCCCCCGACATCATATATCTCTTAAATTAAGTTACAGAAACAAATCGGAGTTATAAGTTTCATCGAAGAGGGGAATTAAGTTTTAGAAATGCGACGATTATTTGAAAATAATTTTTGGACTATATAATTCTGAATTTCTCCATTATAAAGATAAAAAGTAATGCTATAATAAAGAATAAATAAATTTTATAATTTATATAATAAAGTAATTAGTATTCTTTATTTTTGATAAGTCCTGATTTATATTAATATGAGTACCGCCTATAAATTGCTATATTTTATACACAATCATTGGAGCCATCCTGAATATTATTACAAACTCTGTGCTACCTCATGTTATGATCAGCCCTGAGCATTTGTTGAAGGGGAATTTTTTACTGTTCGGGGCTCGCGACCGTGTCGTGTCACCAGAAAAAGCGGCTCAAGACCCGATTTTATAAACTAATACAGTGATTTCGGCTCAATCTATGATTCTCTAAGTATTCTTCCATGACTTTTTGTCTACTTTATTTCGCTTATGTACTCCCCTCTTTTTCTGTGTCCCTTCCAAACCACTCACTTCTCCGCAACGATCGGTCCTATGATCGTTGGTTCTACGATAACCTCAAATCCCGGATCTCCCAGTCCTTAAGTCCTTTATGCTTCCCAGAACCCTCATATGGAATATCTTTACGCCGAAATATCTTACCCCTTCTTAATGTATGCTCTATAGAGTAAACTATCCTTCTTCGTCTTTCACTTCAATTATATCATATATGGAATAGCTGGTGACCTAAACTCCTATGCCCTTAGTGATTTCCCAGATAAGAGCTTTCTAGAAAACCATGCCACTTCCCTTAGCCTCTTTGTTGTTCCATATTCTGCCGCTTTTTTTGTTGTTCCATATTCTGCCGCTTTTTTTGTTGTTCCATATAATGCGATACACATAACTCAGCTACCTGGATAGGTTTATTTATTATTGTCGCCCCCGTGAATCTAATTTTCTCCTTTCAACTGCCTGAAATTTCCTATCAGAACAATATCGCATTCCCATAAAGTAGAATCTTGATGTCACACCTCCCCCCCCCTCCTCTCGAAGAAATATCACCTTCCGTAACATCAACTCTCTAACCACTCCGACCATTCAATCTGTTCTAAAAATCTTCCCAATTAAATGCAAATATTTCCGCTGTTTGACTTATTTCTGCTGACGTCCTCAATTACTATTTTTTGTCAAACTGGAAGAAGCAATGACTTTATCACATCAATTTCACACAATGAGCAACTTTAATCAAGACAACTTATTTTGCTCTGGTATATCTCCTTCTGACCGCGTTCCCTAATACTAAAATTAAGAACACAATCGGCAGGTCCTGATGACATCTCCGTTATATTCTTAAAGCTTTCTCTCTCCACAGTCATTTCATAAGGAATCCATATATATAATTTCTCTCTAAAAATGTGCAAATTTCCTTCTTCTTGGAAAAGGGCAAATGTTTTCCCCTTGAATAAAGTTACAAACCCCACCTACTTTTCCAAATAATTACCGTCATATACCAATATTATTCAATATTTTCATATCCCCTGATAGAGTAGTTAGACTATTTCGACGCATAAAATTTGGCCTTTCTTGCATTGATGTTGCTAAAAACCAATCCAACCATGTGAAAAATAATGAAGTTTCATTGATAAAAACAACTTCTTTATTGTGCTAAAATTACAATCTGCCTTGTTATGCAATCTGTAATTGTGATAAATCCCTTTCATGCAGACGACGGTTTCTGGGGCCCTACAAACTGTACATAGTAGCGTCTCCTCCAGCGATCCAGTCGGTATCTCTCCGGTTCACACTCGCCTTTGGGATCCGGACGGTTTTCATCTACCCTGAGATATTGAGTTTGAATTCCTGGTCATTCCAAGACCACTTATACAAACTATAATACCTACCCTGTACCTCTTCTCCTGAACATTGTGCACTGTCGGGGCACACCTGAGGTCTTATGGAGTCAGATAATTAAACTATTATACTCATATAATCATCAATATACGAATTAAGATGTCCGCCGACTAGGCCACCAGCAAAGGACATAGACCACACGTGTATCCATTTTATCTCCTGGTTTACGCCCGCCGTGACGGCAGTGGCCGGGTCGACGAGACTATAGCCCCCGGTGGGCGCCCCTCCCTACCCTATAGTAATTAATAAAATAAATATTTGTATTATAAATACCATATGACGTGGGGTATCAAAATCAAATATCTCGATGACCTTATTAATAATATGTACTATTAGTTAGGTTATTGGTGTAGTATTATTTCAAAAAGTCACTAATAGCGTTAATAGAATTGTTAGTGTCGTAACGAAACGTTTGATTGTTTGACATGAGTTTTGTAGAGTAAACCTTATATAACCTCCACAAACCTATCATCGGTTCTACCGTCCGTATCATTTCCCACAAAACCGGAAAGAAGACAACAGGCCGGAACTGAGATACAGACCTGTGGCGGTATTGACCCTGAGTAGGGTAAAGAGGTGATATCCACTCCACCCTTCTGGTCTGCTTCAGCCCCAGGCCAGGTCAATCACCTCTTAGTAACTTTAAAAGAGCTCCTAAACCAATTTGCGGACTTATAGCTAATAAGTAACTAATTGAAAATCTTACAATATCTAGTTAACCTATTTATTTTAATTTTTACCAGTCTTACCAATCACAATCGCTTTAGCTCAAGACACTGCCACAAACAGAGAACACTCCATCTCATAAAAACAACACATCATCCTGACACATGGTCTAGGAAATTGAAAATCACTTTCGACCCAACAAAAATATTACAAACCACTTTTAGATTGACGAGACAGATTCCCCCAAATATACTTAAACAGCCAACTGACCCTTCACCTCAAAGACTCACATAAGAACGTAAAGAAATTAAATTATCGACGTTTTGGACAACGCAGACAATCTGCGGACTGCAGAGTCTTAAAACTCTTAGATCCATCACAAACTCACCCTATTACACCTCGAACTAAACAATACACAGTGATCTACAAATACCGTATTTACAAGACGAAATCAAACGAAGACTATACAGTGTCCTCAATTCAGAAATTTACAGAAATCGCACTCTTCCCGGGAGTCCCTATCTTAGATTGATGATTCCTTCAGAGACTAAACCACATAAGCTGCAGGGTAGAATGCTGATTGCGGGCTGTTCGTTAAACGGTTGAAAGAAAAAGTCAGTTATAGGCGTGCAAACACAAAATTAACGTGTATACATTGTGCCGACAGCCCACAATGCCATTTACAAGTTTTTAGAAGACTTGTAAACAATACGGTGTAAGTCCTGCAACCCCAACTGTAATTTGTCACTACTTGAAAGTGGCAGTGGCTGCTGAAAGCGCTTGTTATTTAAATACACGCCAATTATCAAAAACAAAAAAAAACTTCTTTTTTCTGTATACCGTTTAAGACCTACATAAAAAAAAAAGTGTTAAATAGCCAGTTTTACGATAACGGTGATTTAATTGTTTAAATGGTCCCGTTTTCTACCTTTCGCGATTATCCTATCATCCTAGACCGTAATAACAGTTGATCTAGATAGAACACTAAATCTCATACAATTTTGATCTCTTTTATCTTTTCAACTAACCTTATATTCTCATGTGATCTAGTGCTTACATCATATATACTTCATGCTATGAGTGTTGTGGGTTTGAATCTCTAAAGAATTTTATATCACTTCAACAAACACAAACCACGGAAGTAAGATTATTGCACAAATCGGTTTAGATGGAACATAAGTATTACTAGAGAATTCGGTAGGATAAATCCCGTACTATAGACTATTTTATTTTATGAAAGTAGTTGAAAAAGAGTAGGCTATTCTACCTTTCACAATACGATGAACTGATACCACATTCGAATAGTTCTCCGAATTAACTTTGGAGACTCCCATTATCCATATTTAATATAATCAATTAAAATTTTCCTCCGAAGAAATAACCCTTATGAGTAGAATATACCGTGGGGTTAATGTAAGGGTCCACTAATGTCATAAATGATAATGTCCCTCCGGGTATTAAACAGTAATGATCGCGAGTAATAGCCCACATCGCGACTCTGATCACGTCCTCGGTATCACCAGTTTATGAACACTGCCACTGCTCCCATAATAACGAAACTTCACAGATCAATGACGCACCGGGCAAAATGTATCATTGTATGGTCAATAATCTAAGTGTATCAGATGTATGGTTTACAAATCTGAATTGAGTAATACATTAGTTAGCTATGGCTGAAAGTTAGTGACCAGTCAAAAACATACTCAGAAGCATTAGTAAATCAAGCAACATTTACAAAAGTTTTTTAAATCGCATTGCCTGATTAAATTACTCAAAAAGCAAGAAGAAAAACATGATTTTTTATTACAATACAAGTTTATATCATTGCTGCCTTCTGGACACTTAATCGAATGCATGTACAGCACTACTAGATCATTGATGTTTAGTTAATATTAAAAAATAAAATAAACATTGATTATCTGGATGGATTATTTCCAATCAGGTCCCACAAGTCGTTGTGATAGGTGTTTTGGGATACGATAACATCAACAATAAATTCGCTAGCAAGATCGCTGATAATGGTCACGCCTAATTAGCCTTTTGTGTCGGCGGTCAACAACAACACGCTGCCTGTTAACGCTGAGAAATACAGTTGTTGTTTTTAAAAAACCCTTTGAGATAATACTTGTCTTTAAGCTAAAATTGTACAAATTTGCATTATGTTTACAGTAGCTATTCCCCATTTCATGTAATTTTTCAAGTTATACAAGCTTAATTATTACGAAACCTAGCGCATTTTTACAATGCAAGCTTTTTTGGAATTAGAAGGCAGACAGGAAACTGGGGCAGGGTACGCCCTTCAGGATTTGGAGTATTGCTGTTTTTTTAAAAGCTCTTAAATTTGAAAGTAAAAAGGGAAGAAATAATATAATTTTTCTAATAGGATCCTTTCTCTATGAAATGCTGTTTGAAGGTTGGGTAAAGGTTTGCTCTAAAGAGTCTTGGGTTGAAGGGGGCCTCGGCTGAGGTGTCCATGGTCTAGGGATAGTTATGAGAGTGTCTACAGCTGGCTGTTCCTAGTAGGACTGGGTATATCAAGCTTAGTCGATCGAATATCGATTATACAAAATACGTTTGAAATACACCCACTAAAGGCCTGTCTATGATCCAGAGGGAAGTAGGTTGACCAGGTTTTCCACGCTGCGGAGATACTTTCTGGCTGTAGAGTATAATAGGCAGCGCCGGAAGTGGTTGGTATAGCTCACTATGCGCTTGGAATAGCGCATTGTGGCTGTGCTGGAATCGAAAAACTTGATGGGTCGTCTTCTGAGATTTTGAACGGAAAGAGCGGAACGGACAAATATGTTTTGTAACTTCTGTACGCGGGTTAGTGTCCAGGGACGGAGACAACTGTAGGGGTGAGTGCCGGTATCTGGACACACTGGTATATTAATAGCTTAAGCCAAAAGAAGCTAGCCAGGCTTCAAATCAGGTGTTGAAGAGAGTAAGTACTAGGTCGCACGGACTTTTTTTATATCTACGTGGAGGGTTACACGCATATATCTAATTGAATCGGTTTTAATATGATTATTTTTAGTTATTTTTATGGCTGTCCTTAAAGTTATTTTTATTATTGGTCCCTACTGGTTACTGGTTACTGGTTACTGGTAATAATCATTGGCTAAAGAAAAACTGTACTGATGTGGCCGGGACCTCCTACATATCGTGCCGGATGCTCTCGCCAGTGAGCTATCTCTGCACTAAATCGGTATTGACGGAATCGTCACTCGTGCAGGAATGGCTCAGTCGGTAGATGACCAAGGTATTGGTTGTTCTGGCACTGATATTATATATTATAGTATAGTATGTAATATAGTATATTTGTTCTTCTGCTAATAATTATTAATAATTAATTTTAATTTTTTTCATTAAATATTTGAATTGAACATATTTAATCTATTTTATGATGTAGCCACCCAACGGACTACACTTTCAAAGCGTGAGTGACATGTAGAAATAAAAAAAAAACAAAAAAACTTTTATTTCATATCCTGATCTACTACCGGATCTCTTTTGCTGAAATCCCAGAACTGGGTCTAAAGTGACTACTAGCGCTTTTACGCCTAGCGGAGTGTACACCCTAATATAAAAATTGGTTTTGATTCAATACAGACCGGTATAAGAGATTAGAGTCTGATCAGAGAGATCAAGGTTAAGTGTTCCTGGCTTAAGTAAGAGTATTTAAGTTACGTTTGGTGGTGAGGGTAGGAATCTTTATTTATTTTTATTTCCAACTGCTTTATTCTGCTAAAATTTCAATCTGCCTTATTAGGCTATAAGCGATTGAGGTAAATGCCCTCATTCATACCATATTTACAATTCATCGTTCACTCGCTCATTCATATAATATTTACAGACAGCCCAGAGGCCTCCCGAATCCACATGTTTGTCACCTCCCTCGCATACAAAAGAGTAACCGGAGTCTTGGGAAGTCCCCCCTGCTCCTCCGTCAGCCACGTCACCGGATACTAGTCAGTGGAGGCTGACCAAGAGCGCGAGAGCCACAGACGCTCAGGACATTATTGGAGAAGCTGGCCATTGCCAGGACTCCCACTGTCACGCATTTATAGCAGGTCACGAGGCCACTGCCATTTCAGTCTTCGAGGAGGATTGTAGGGATGAGTAGTGCAGTGCAATGACTGCTAATGGATCAGGGTAGTTGGATAGGCTACTATGGAATTTCATAAACTTGGAAGGGATGAGTTCAAGAATGTAGGGTATATTAAGATCGTTATGAAGGGTTTTGTTGTTCCGTATGTCCATATTGGCTTAAGTATAACTTTGTAGATTAGTAATTTATTTTCTATTGAGAGATGGGATGTCCTTTGAAGTGGTCTGTACAGTTGTCCAAAGCGTCTGTTTAGTTCTTGTATTTTTAGCCTCGTGTGTGGATTCCGATCAGTCGTTTGTCGAGATAGTAAGCCCTAGTACCGTACTGTCTTGGATACAGGGAGAGGAATATAATTAAAATAAACTAGTGGACAAGACTTGCGAGAGAGGGTGAAGGTAATGTGGGAACATTTTGCTTCATTAACTTTGATTTCGTGTGCACATATGCCTGGCAATTATGGCATTGGACGATGTCACGGTTGGGGTAAGGTTTTTCCACCTGTACTCTTGTGTAATACAGGTGGGTCAGTTCGTAGATTTCTTCTACTCCTGGTGTTCGCTCTAAATCGAGAAAGAGAGACCCAAAGAGTTGGGTAGTGGTGTTTTGATCGCATTTTGTTGCCTATCCTCACGGAGCACGTTCGTTATTTGGCGAACTTTGAATCCCAGAGCTGAGAGTTCATCTTCAATTTCATCAGCTGGTGTGGCCGGGTGTAGATTTCTAATTACTACTTGTAGCGATCTTTCCTGCTTTAACTGGTAAGTGGGAACTCGGCTTTAGTTTCTTCCAAATGCTTGATAATAGCCCGATCATATTGGGAGTGTCCGGCGAAATTTTCGTATCACAAGACCGATTGAGGCACGTATATTTTCCCGTACCTACAATTTTACTCATTTGAGAGCATAGCAATTTGAAATAGCTAATTTCTTACGAATATAGCAGGTGGTTCGCGCTGTGTGGGTGTTTTGATAACTTTCCATGTCCGTCAGGTTGGCTATTTCTCAGTACTTCGAAGCTGTTAGACGTGAAAAACGGAGATTTGTCAACTGTTTCTTCTTGGCCTGTGGTGGTAGGTCTTCGATCGAGCTGGCGGCAGATGAATTTACTGGAGGAACGTTCCTGTTTGTTCTTCTTGGCTTTCGCTTGGTCGGCGATGGAGTCGGAGTTGGCCCAAAAGACCTTGATCTTTTTTTTTTTTTTTTCAGACATCAGCAGCTGATAAAATCTCATTATGCATAATTCTAAATATTTATTATTATATAAATTAAGTTTATTTTAAATAAAAAATAGTTGCTCTCGAGGAGATTCAAACTCACTGTACGAATTTACTCCAGAGACGTTGACGGCAACGCTCGGCTAATCGTGCCTTACTAACGTTGTCTACTGCGTGTTCTTATCTAGAATCCACGAGCAGGGACTGGCCAATATTGTCGAGAAGCTGTGTGTTATAATCTAAAACACACACTGAGGGAGTATGTTAAGTAATTACTCACTTATTGAGGGCTCCCTCGTTAACAGCTCACATAAGTTGCCAGTTGAGACAGTTTTAAAACGTAATAAGAGACTATGAACTGTTGTTAACACGAAGAGCTGAAATAGACAGGTGTTATAATGATGGCGCATGCGCAGAAAACTAGGAATCTTTATTAAAAAAAAATACCATTCACCCTAATAGGGCAATGGTTGATTGCGATAAATGAGCTCATTCATTCATACCATATACACAAATACAATATTACATTCACTCTCTTATCCATTCCTCATTTACAATAAACACGCGGATAACATACCCAAGTATATAATATCCAGGAATCCCCCCACTTCGCCTCCCCAGCCGAGGAGAAAGAATCAGGGATCAGGGAGATCCCCCCGTGATGCTCCTGCAGCCACATTATCGCTAGATTGTAAGATTTAAGGACATTAAAACCCACTATAAATACTTATTTGATCCCATGTTTATTACATTTTCCCTACTAAACTCAAAATGTACAAAAAAAAAAAGTGCTTTGATTCATTGTAGGACATTATGATTCATCTTTATTGGTGATTATATTATTACAAAGAATCAATCGCAAGAGTTCATATAAAACAAATATGCTTGTAATCATATCTTGACCAAAATATACTTCCCTAGCAGACATATCAATGGCAGTAAAAAAACATAAAAATCGTCCATATAATTTCGTAGATAATTTTCAACGATCAGAACTTTTCGAGGTAGGGATAAACTTATTCGGGGAGTTGGATCTCAGAAACTGATTCCGATTCAATGTGAAAAGTACAGTTGTTAATTGAGCAGAAAAGAGCGAGGTATACCGTAGGCGATAGAGGGTATGGAGAAGAGAGGAGACGGAAGTGGGCGCAGATAGAGCAGAGTGACAGCCCGTAAAGGGAGCCGACACAAAGGGGCTATCTGCAAGCGAGGCAGTAACAGTGCCGCCGACTCCCACCGATAAGGTCCTGTTTCCGCTTGTCTCTTTCAACGGGGGGGGGGGGTATGGGTGAGTGTTGGTCGCCAGCCACACCACGCGCTTTAAACCATCAGTTCGCCCAACGCCGAGAAATTGCTATCGGCTAACCATTCACTTATTTTAATAGTCCCCGAAAATAACTTGCTTTATCTAAAGAAAATTTGCAAAGATAATATCAAACTAATGGTGAAGTTTCGTTTATGGGACTCTTACCTACCTTAGTATACACAATACCGTTCAAAATAGCCTAGTGTAGTGATTAGTTTGGAATAGTCGCGTTAAAAAAATAAAAAGATTATTTAGCGTCACAAAAATGTGGTTTGGTTTGCGGGCGGTCACTTTCGCAGCAACTCTAACAAGACCCGAACCTCATCAGAAGTCTATGTATTCGAACTGTATTAAGTTATCTAACTAATTTCAATTCACTAGCAAATGATTCACCCCACCAAAACATGAAAAAATTCATAATACCGTATTCCGCAGCTTATTACAGAGCGGTAAGAAGGGGTAACGACGGGTCCTGGACTCTTTTCAGTTAAGGGGCGTCATTTCAGGAAATGTAGGCATAGGCACTGTGGTAAGTACAAATGGGCCAGGAAAGGTTAACAATAACGAATCAATTGAACATTATTTGGCTTTTAAAAACAATTAAGGTCTTATAAATTCATTTTCTGTAAGGAGAAAAAAAAAAGTGCTTTGATTCATTGCAGGACATTATGATTCATGATACTGACAGGTTCGGCTGGTAATGAGTATTACGAATTAGTTGACGTCCTAATGTGGAATATAAGGTAGATATTAAAGCCATCTTAGACGCGCCATTTTTGCCCTAGCCCACTGATCACCTTCTAAATCTTTAAAGGCCTACATTTTCCATTGAATCGGAGGTTTTCACCCAAAACTCTTCCTTGTTTTAATCCTTCCTCAGAGTTGAGTGTGTCAAAATCATCTCCATATGTAATGTCTGCTGACAACTCCGAAAGGATGTTAAGTTAAGTAACTCCCAAATAATAGGGCATTTGTATTATTTGCATCATAATCAAGCTTAGATTTATCGGATTAACTCCAGTTTCATAGATGTATAAACACAGATGCCTTCTAACTCTGGAGTCTTATGGGATCTTTAGATACCACTAAATTAAAATTTGGCAGAGAAATATCATTTTTGTACTTTCTTTTCTATACATCACCAGTTCGGCCATCTTCCAAAACTCAACTCCCTACAAATCTAAACTTGAGCACTGCAGTGCAATCCATTCAAGTGACTCCTCACATCTACGAATGTATACCAGTATCCATACCACCAGTTCAATAACTCTACCCATGTGACTCAAAAAGATGGGGTAATTGAATGCCAAGAAACTTACATTACTAGATCTAATCATTAGAATGCTTGGGCCTTCACTTACCTATTTCAGTCCACTGTGGTCCATTTCTTCAACCCTGGTAAGGAAGGAGGGCTGAGCTTTGAATTAAAATGGGGCACAAACATGTCATGGTCTCTCTTATGTTCAGAAACTATTTCAGTTATTCATCTATATATTTTTTAAAAACTGCTGCCTCAGCTTCACTGAACTTGTTAGCAGCATAGCCACAATAGGTGTTAGCTTTAGAAACCCAGCAATTACTCTTAAATCCTTATAGTATATTAGCTCTTTTCTTATTTTACGATGATTGAATGGGAGCTGAAATTTCAATTCTGTCTGACTGTTTCCTAGACCACACCTAAGTAAGTACTTTGCGTTGGTGTGTATTTCGGAAAAACATGGTAAAAAGTTGGAACTCAGTTTAGTGATCTTAAATAAATTTAATTTGAGGCTGACCCATGCTGCCAACTTCAGTCTTAAAGTTTGTTCTGAATAAACCTTTAGCTCCTGGGCAAAATAAGAGGAAATCTGTGTGGTCTTCTATTTTTTTGAGCTTCCACTACAAACCAATAACTCTTTTCAAAATCAAGTAAAATGCATTGAGAAGACTAAATGGGATATAATGCTTAGTAGATTAGAAAGAAAGATTAGTAGATTAGATTAGAAAACTTTTCTCTGAGAACTGGCTTAACTTCATACATTGCTATTTCTTCTAGACTACTGATTTATTTTGGAATTCCGAAATAATGCATCCATTCCAACTTCATGTCTCAGACAGAGGAGTCAAATACTTTCTCGAAGTCAATAGAGGGTCTCCCATTTTTAATCACAACAGCTAATTCATTATTTACTTATCCTTTCATCCTCTTCTCACACTAATTCAACTTCCTCTTGGTGTAGCCTTGCTTTCTCTTCTTTTAAAGCAAATACAAAATTTTGGATTTTCAGCAAATGTTTCATACAAATTCTTTTATGTTCCCATTTTTGTAGAATTATCAAAAAATTATATTTTATTTTAACTAAAACTTTTTTTTTTTTTTCAACATTCCCAGATGTACTACCAGCCTGCTGATCCCCAGCTAAACCTGTAGTATAATAAATGTTATGAAAAAATCTTAGTTTGTTTTATATAAATGCAGGGGCCTAGAATTTACCTTATTCCAAGAGCAAAAAACGGTTTTTACTCTCCACTTTTTCAACTTTATCATAGGACATCATATAAAGCTGATACTGAATTTTAAATGTGAGGTTTGTTTATGGGCCGTTCCAGTATGTATTGTATTACCATGTCAAACTGAAATAACAACTTTTTAAACTAAAGTTTTGAGCTTTCCCCTAGCACTTAGCATTAGTCAGTTTAATTTCAAGGCCCCCAATTGGAGACACATAGTGATTAAACAGATAAGAACAGATACTAAAGTAAGAAACTAAGCAGTGTTAAATAAAAACTAAAAGTCTTCAATAGCTGAAAAAATGGATATCATATATTTTAATAGCATTCATAACTCACCTTATTATTATTAGATCAAATATTCATTCACAAATCTCACGATTATTTATTTATCTTCTTTCACTGCCTTCATATTGCCATTAATGCTGTGAGATAAACCTCAGCCTAATGCCTAAGCTGACATATTTTTAATAGACCAGTTCATACTCTGGGTAATTGTCCCAGTGATGGAGGGCTCATGTCCAGAGTCAGTAGTGTAGGATGTAAGAAAGCAAGTAAGGATAAAGTCAGAGAGGGTGGGGTATGATTTTGTAGACATGAATCCTGCTAGGCATAGGAGCTAAGAAAAGCCTGAGGATTAATGTGGGGGCAGGATCACAAGTAAGTTTCAGCTCTTCAGAATACCCTCTTCGAAAAAAAAAAAACTACCTGCTACCTCCATTTTTGTTTCTACAGCCATAAATTTTCCAAAACTTTGTTATTATTTAAAAAATAAAGATGATTTCCAAAAAGGATAATGATGGATTTTATGAAAATGAATTGATAAATTTCAAAAAAGATAAACATATATACAAAAGATTTATACACTCTGTACACTTAAATAAAAATAATTCTTATTTGAGTGACGGAAGAGAGATCTTAGCTTCTTCTAATCTTTTCAATGAAGCTGACTTTCCTAATATTTCCATCATTTCAGCAACTCCTGGACCTTGCTAAAAAAAAATAAAAATAATAATAATTACTTCAGGAAAGCATACCAAATTCAGTAGTGCAGAGAGATGATAATTAAATATGTTAACATAGAATACTTTTTATGGCAGGGGTGAAATGAAAAGAAAATAATTGTTACAATAATATTTGTAAAATTAAATAAAAACCTAAAAAGTAAATTTATCAGGACAATGTGTTAATAAAACATAAGAGAATCTCAGAAGCAATCCCCTTTTAACATAATACTATTTCATTTTAGAGGAAGTATTAGCTGTTTAAGTATCAGAATTTAAAAAGGAAACCTCCTAAAATCCATTGAGAAAAAGGAATATTTTAAAATATGTAATTTAAACTAAAGTTTCCTACATACATCAAAAATCTATAAAACATAAATAAAGGATTAGACTGGCTTGCTTCTGAATGCCCCATGGAGAGATTTTTTAAGTAAGAATATCATTTTACCTTTAAGCCACTTAATGACATTCTAAGCACACTCATAAGGTCTTTAAATGGAATCCCATTTTGTTTTGAAAATGATCGAAATAGAAGTATCAGCGTTTCCTTGGTAAAATCAGCCTGGATCAGTTCTTTTTCAAGAGCACTAAAAATAGCTAAAACAAAGTTTATAATCACACAATTTTATTACTATTGAAAGTTTTTGTTGAAACAGAGATATTAATCAGGGTTGATAAACAAACACATGTAATAATTCGGTAATATGTGATTCATCAAACATAAAATATTTTTCTAACCGATAAGTGATGGTCCTGATGCAGATCTGTTACCAAGAATATACATTTATTTATAATTTTAAAAGCTTGAATGTGAACTAAATGCTGCTTATTTTACATTTGGAAGAAGGAAAAGACTCTTAGGTGTTTTTGCAGTTTCGTCAGTATCAAAGAAGTGACAACTGATCGTTAACAGATACCACCATGCCCCACTAAAACATACTAGACATGTAAGTATTTTGTTTTTTTGCCATTAATGTTTGTTTCCCTGAAACATTTTGTGTCTCGTATAGATCTGGTTAGGGCAAAATTGTAACCTAACTGTAAATAGTTAATGTTCCTATAAACCTTATAAATTATTAATCAGTATGTCAAAACATTTAAATCTACTATAGGAAATATCATAACATTATTTTTAATTACCAATAAATTAATTAATGACTATTGTTGTACCAACTTCTTCACCACATATAAATAGAAGTTCCCCTCTTCTCGGCCCAGAAAATATCCACCTATGTTTCCATGTTTTAATAATAAAAACCTTAAGTTAAAAGAGGGGGAATCTAGTGCATGACACAGCTGAAGCCCATTAGGGGGCGCGGTGGGTCTATCCCCGCCTCTGACCTGCCTATACAAGGCCCAGATTCGGGGTTTTGTCAAAGACTCTCGGAACCCAGCATCTGAAGTGAACACTGCATTGGCACTTGTTGCTCTACTCAAAACATGGCTTTCTTATTCAACTACCTCTGCATCTCTCTTTCCTAACCTTGCTATGTTTTAGTCTGGAGCTGTCAGACCCCACACCTTCCCAGTGGGATTCTCTGCCTTTGTCTCGCTAAAACTAGCACCTCCTTGGAAGAGATTTCTTCCTTGCGGATGAAGGTCTCCTGGGGTTCTACAAACTTTACCTAGTAGCGTCTCCCCCAGCGATCCAGCCTGCATCTCTCTGGTTCACACTCGCCTTTGGGCAGTTTTCGCCTACCCTCATATACGGAGTTTGAATTCCTGGTCATTCCAAGACCAGGTAAACAAACTATAATACCTACCCTGAACCTCTTCTCCTGAATATAGTGCATTTATTTAAATCAAACATAACTCATGGTCAACCACATACAACCAAAAACTGTTTTAAAAATATTTTACAAAAAAAAAACCAAGAATTCTAATTTTAATATATTAATTTTGTTTAATTGACCAACCTTATTAGTCATTACTATGCCAACAATTTGTTTTCCAACCCACCCTGCAGGCACCATGTCTTCTGTTTATTCGTTGGATGACACTGTGACCCATTTGCAATTTAGGAACCAATAAAATGGGTAACAGTACCCTAATTGGTAGCCTTGTACACAATGGAAGCCTTGAAGAATCCTAACTAGCCCTAGGAAGGTAATTTATCATCAAAGTACTAGATATATTCATCATCGCTTAATAAGTCTACTCCACCCTCCCTCTAGACCATAAAATGTTTACAAAAAGTCTCTTGGTACAAATCTAATTAGCTTAGCTCAGAATAATAATAATAATGTACATTGATTGACAATAAACATATAATAAGGAAATTATTCTGATCAGATGAAAAACTAACAAACCATGGTCACATCCAGCTTCAAAGTTCTTCAGATTAGGTCTAACCCATAAAAACTCCATGTTTTTACTAATGAGATCATTAAGATAATTTACTCTCGGTAGACTCCAAAGAAGAACAGATTTGATATGATCTTCATTCAGATCCAAATCATCTAAGGAATACCTATAAATAAATAATGATGTACATAAATGGAAACTATCAGTAAATAATAACAATTGAGCATTTTTAATACTAAGTCATACGACAATTTGTTCACTACGTGCTCTTCCTTTTAGCCTTGCAATTGCTAGAGATTGTCACATACCACAAGGAAGAATAGAAGATAGGAATCGTCTACTTCTCATCAATACTTTTACACTATTATCTTCAAAAATAAATAACTACTACTTTACTTCTCTTTATTTTTGTCTAGTGCCAATGTTCTACACAAATCCCTCAACTTGAAATCGCACCCATCAGATCTATACCATACTTCGCATCAAATAGCCTCTTATGACTGCTTTCCATTCAAATAAGATCTGACACTCTCCTTCACTTAAAATCTTGAAATATATACTCTTCCTGTTCCTTTCTCTCTTCTTCCTTAGGACATTATATATTATCTTTATTTAGCCTTTATTTGTTGAGACCCCAACAGTAGCTTTTTTTTTAGACATAAACACGTTTGGACAGTGTGTCAGGTTATCTGTAAAACAATAAAAGGCTGAAAGTCCCATTACACCTGTTTAAGTGACCATGTAGCTATGGAATCATTTGTTTCATTTACAATAATCCTTAAAGGATAATAAGGACAGGTTTTTGATGACCACCTAAGCTTAATATGCAACAGTTTTAGAATAAATAGTTCCATGAGGGGTCTGTACATACACTTAAGTGATAAAAGTTTTGTGAATTAAAACTTTCAAGCTTGTTCTTTTCTTTTTAATGAATAAAATAAGTTAAATTACAATTTTTTAACAACTGCTCTAAACCATTCATCATTCAACAGTCTTGACTGTCTCCTTTCTACTGCTAGGTTGATGACTCACTAAGGGTATCGCTGTCTATAACCCTAAGCAACTGTCTAGAACCAAAAGTTTGGTGACACTACTGAGGCATTTACTAACTGCCATAGTGTTAACTGTATGGCAGGTACTAAAATGACAGCAGAGTTGTGGCGGTAAAACAGCTGCCATGACGGAAATTGCCATATGTTGGGTCGTAATTGTCAAATACGCCCGCCGCGGGGTAGGGTCGCTAAAACCTCTAGCCGCCATCCGGCGAGCGCCAAGAAAGAGATTAGGCGGGTGGACCTGTGGTCTTTCACCCTGGCTGGCGGCCTAGTCGGGGGGCAGCCTAATTCGTTTTGATCTGACTCCATAAGATCTTAGAAGGTGTGCCTTGACAGTGCACTATGTTCAGGAGAAGAGGAACAGGGTAGGTTTATAGGTAGTTTATGTGGTCTTGGAATGACCACTAATTCACACTCGGTATCTAAGGGTAGGCGAAAACCGTCGGGATCCCAAAGGCAAATGTGAACCGGAGAGAGGCAGACTAGATTGCAATGGGAGGCACTGCTGGTAAAATTTGCAGGGCCACGGCAACCGTTGTCCGCGAGGGAGAGGTCTCTCCCAAGGAGGTGCTAGTTTTAGCGAGATGAAGGCAGGGATTTCCACTAGGAAGGTGTGGGGCCTGACTAAAACATAGCGAGGTTAGGAGAGAGAGAGAGATGCAGAGGTAGTTGAATGAGAAGGTCATGGTTTTGAGCAGTGCAGCAAGCACCAGTGCAGATAGAGAGAGAGATAAGTGTTCTAGGTGCCGGTTCAGTAAGTTCTATTTTCCGCCCTCAGACGCACGGGTTATATAGGCAGGCCAACAATGGTGAGGATGGCTCCCGACCTACGACTGTTTCTCCCTTTAGCTTCTCTCCCCTCTCCGCCTGAGGTCATAAGCTTTATTACAAATAAATATGGAAACATAGATAGATATTTTCTGGGCCGAGAAGAGGGGAACTTCTAATTATTTGTAATTAAGAGGTGGCCACAACACCACATGTATACACCTTGCCTTGACAGTGAACTGTCACACCACTTTACCGCCAATTTTACGGGTGGGAAAACATTGTTTTCATATCACTGAATTCTTGGAGGAGTATCAAAGGTTCCCCTGTTTATGGAGGAAGTGGGATCCTGAGTTCACTGCAAGAAGTATGAGAAGGGGCAGAGAGATCCCTCCTTCAAAGCTTCAATCTTGGTACAACGAAGGTATTGTGGCAAAAAATTTGATTTCTTCTGAAAATTCAATTTCTAGTCCACATCCTTTTTTTTATTTTTTTATTGGTACGCTCTTTAATTTTTATAATTTCGAAAACGACTGCAGTAACCAATTCTACATCTGCCATTTTTCCAACACACTGTCATAAGGTTAACTGTCATCATGTAAACAAGGAGACTGTGCAACAGTCACACTATCATGTTAGTACTCTAGTTTTCTGTCATCATGTAAAACTCTGCTTATGTCGTTGTATGCATATATTATTATAGATGTTTGATATTCTGTCATTTATTTGAAGAAGTTCTATGATCTAACTAAAATTGGCTTGAATATAGCTAGATGATGAATATTACTATTAATAATTTTGGTTATCATCCACTTCCATTTATTTAGGATTCTGCTGTCTAAGGAATATGAATTAGGTAACATGTAATAAATCCACTAAATTTTGGTCACATTGTTGCTTAAATCAGTAAAATAATAGATATTGAAATAATTACTCTGTCTATTATAAATAAAACATGGAGCTTCATGCTTAAATGTTTTTCTAAATTATTTATGCAATAAAATGAAGCTTCTTACTTATCATCGAATGCTTTGATGACCATCAATTTGACCTCATTCACTAATGCATCGAGGTCTGCTTCATTTTTAGTTCGCCTTACAATCTCTAGCCTGTTCAATTCACCCAATCGGTTATTGGGAAGTTTACCTGAATGTTTACTTATTTCTTCTAAATTAAACTGGAAAAAAGTTTAATTACATTTTTTTAAACTATATAACTTTATAATAACTATATGGATAAAAAATATAACTAACTTTGGAAATAAGATCTTCAAGTGAGGAATTTAAATCTAATTTTTTGGCGAAACCTCCACCTGCTTGAATCACAAAATTGATTATAGTCCTAGGAAAAACACCCCTCAACCTCAAGGAATCAACAGTAATATCTTTCTGCCTTTTTGAAAGTTTAGTTCCATCCGTATTCATTATCAGAGGCAAGTGGGCAAATATAGGAGGTTCATATCCAAGAGCTCTAGAATTGATACTCAAATAAGTAAAAAAGAGGACAAATTAAACAAATACTGTTTAGAATTAGTATTCAATGAATATTTTTCATGAATTAATCTTTCAGGGTGACGGATCATAAATAAAAAAATTCTGGGAACAATAATACTTTATAATAATTCATATGCAAGCATTGGCATAAATATTTTAAAAACATAAATCAGACATGACCATATCATCATATAATTAAAGCCTTTAACAAAGCAAATACATCAGATTTCTTGACCTTAACTAATTGGAATCCAGGAAATCCAAAAGGATTTATTTGGACTAAATCACCATATTCACCTGGGCTGAAAATCTCTACAACTTTGTTAACCAAGTACAAAGGGAGAGGCTCTATTTTCAAACAGGTGAAAAATAACCCTGATTTGTTCGTCAGTCTGTATATTCTGTGATAATGATTCAAAAAAATGACTCAATTGATCTGAAATTTGAAAGGTATTGTTTAAGGCTAAACTCCTTCAAATGTGCTGATTATCCATTGGTTAAAATAAAATAATGGGAAGCATGAGAAAAAAATTAAAGATGAAAAATGTTGGTCCCATTTCGATAACTTTCTCAAATCACAGCTAAGAAGTTATTTAACTATTTTTGTGAACTTTTGCAACACTTTGCATCATCACATAGTTTTTAAAAAAGTCTTCAAGAGGTAAACCCTTAGGTAAACTTGGTGATAAATCAAAGTTGTTGGGATTCTATGAAATCAATTTAGTGAAATGAATTTTATGAAAACTACTTAGTTTTATTTGTTGAACCAAATAAACCTATTGACTTTAATAATGGTATAACATTGAATGTTATGGGGGAATTGGGAAATTACCATATTTAATTTTACTTTGACTAGGGGACAAAAAAAAATTAATGGAATATTTTTTTAAATATTTTAACGGCAGCAAGTGTAGAGCACATTGGCCAAGAAACACAGATAGAAGATGCTTGTGGTTTGCCTTTCTAAAAGGAGAACCTCTTTGCACGCCACAAAAGTTAACTCGTAGTCACTTTGGATTAAATGCCTATTCACACATCCCTTTCCCATCACCTCATCACTCACTATTCTATATACACACACGTTTATTTAAATATGTAACCCAGACGAGACTAATTAATGAGCAATAAATGATTTACTTGTAGATCATGAGATGCTTGTTAGTGCTCAGTAGCCATTCTACTCCTCGGATCACATGAGAAATGTTCATAAGATGATCATCAACCACATTTGCTAAATGGTAGGTTGGCCAGCCATCTGCTTTTAGTATAACTGGGTCTCCTTCAATATCTTGAACTTCATGTTGGACTACCCCATAAACCAGATCCTTGAATGGCTCTGAAGGAATAAGCTAAAAATTAGTGTTAAAAATTTTACAAAAGAAAAACATAATGTTAAAGAATAAGTAACACTTCTTAAAAATATGAAAATCAACCCATCCCAGACAAGTAAACTGAATTTACTCCTTTAGTGAAAACAAGCTCCTAAAGTGCTGAAATACTTTATTCAAAACTGAGTCAGTTTTAAACACCATAGAATAACAACAGGACCCCATTATATCATGAAAAATTCTTTAAATAAACATTGAAATAGATTAAATGTTGTATTAAGTGAGATTAACCTGGGCTGCTAAGTAATTGTTACCTTTAATTTAGATTTTTTTTTTAAACCCTTTATTTAATATATACAGAATTACTGATTCCACAATATGGAATAAGGAAAATAAATCATTCGAACTTTAACTTTAACATGTAGTTGGAGTACTGAATAATGGGGAAGATAAGTACCGAATTAAAATCAAAATACTTAACCATACTACATCATAAAAAGTTCAGGGTAGAGTTAATTAAGCTTGCCCCAATAAGCAAAAGGATTTATGATGTCTGATATAAGAGGAAATTATGCAAGGGTTTTTGCATTTTACATTATTTCAATAAAACAGAAATAAACCAAAAATAAAAACCTTGAAGCATTCGAAAAACTTTCCACTAACAGTGATATTTGAGATATTAGTATATTGTATTTATTATTGGCTGGCTACATGCAAACATTCTTAGGTTCGAATTTTGTAAATATGATTTTCATTGCTTTGAGTAGCAAAGGGCTTGATTAATTAAACACAATTGCTTTCATGTTGAGTGAATGCTGATTTTTCAAACAGATTTAACAAACGCTGCTTGATTTGACAGATTTAGTTTGTAGTAAAGATACTAAACCCAGATAGCAAAATCATAATAATAAAAACAAAAATTACCTTAAATCGAACACATTTCTCATGTCCAGATTTCAATTTTGACTTAACCTCATTATCGCTTAAATTCCTGCATTTGTTGTCGTATTTAGGAACTTGGCGATTTCTTAATGCATTTTTTTTTAGTAGCTCTAGTCTTCTTTCAGGACAAAAACAGTAGTAGGCAGCTCCAGACTCCAATAGTCTATCTGTGAATTCCCTAAAATATGTTTTGAACATTTAATAAATCAATCAATTGTGACATAATTCCACTGGTGTGAATTTTTAAATAATGAGTGGTATTCATCAGTTATTTCAAATAATAATTTGTATAGGATAAAAATAGTCGTGATTAGGATTTGAGCTCGAGACACCTTTACGCCATGTCCAATTCTCTTCCAACTGAGTTTCCCCAACACCAAGAAGTGACTATCTTTTTCTTACTTCCTATTTAGTAATTTTCTTCTTTTTTTTTTTCATGTAAGAGTAATTACTTTTAACAGCATTATATGTACTAAATTCTACTCGGTTAACTCGTATGTGAGAGTACCTGGATAGGAACCAGAAGGCCTCTCCTAGTACTTGATACATAAAAATACTCTGGAAAACAAGTATTCAAGTCAAAACAAGTCCTTACCATCAGCTTTACAGCATTTAAGACAATTATGAACATTTGATACCTTGAAATAGACAATATAAAAATCAATTATTATCCATACAATCTGAGCTGAAACACTAGTTTTCTTTCAAATCAAAAATTATTTAAAAACGTCAATTCAAATATATATCATGGCCTACTTGTATAGATGGCAACGTTGTGATTGTATATAAGGGCCAAATTTTCCACCACCAGAAGGGCCTTCATCAGGTGTGAGACCAACCCAGTTTAAGTCATGCTCTAATTGTTCCATTGCATCAGGTACAAGTCTTGTCCTGTCAGTATCTTCTATCCTGAGTATAAATTTCCCATTATGTGCATGAGCAAAAAGGAAATTATATAAAGCTGTCCTCAAGCCGCCCAAGTGAAGGTAACCTAAGAACAACCATCATAATGTTAAAAATATGTTGACATCAGCAAGTTTTACAAATGGAAATGGAGGTTTTATATAAAAATGAATGAAATGGTTGATCCATAAATAAAATAATATAATAAAAATTATTTAAGTAAGGGTGATAATATCAAAGAGTCCTAATTAACAATAACTAATACACTTTGTTTACCATTATCGATTTTATTCAAAACAAGTGAACCAAGTATAATATTAAACATATAAGTGTAGATTTAAATGTAAGCTACTAAAGAAAAGTGTCCTAAATTTATAAATCATCACTACAGGAGGACAAAATATCATGGGAGATGGTGACATTGAATTCACCTATGCCACTCCAGCCAATGTCTTCTGAGATGAGGAATAATAGGCGATTCTAAGGCTCTGAAGTTCCAATTAAACAAGAATACCAAATCATCTTAACAGCTCCAAAACTAGGGAACCTGGGATAACACTAATTATTTCAAATAATCTAAAGATAAATGTGGGAAGATTGTGAAAAATGACATGGATAAAATTTGCTTTGATAAGCTTACCTACCTCTACCTTCTCTCAGTTTTACACTGTATTGAAGTGGTTCTACTATCTTATTTATAGCCAGTATATCCAAGCACCCTTCCTCTACTAAGTTAGACTATCCCACCTTTCTTCCTGAATGTCTGAGCCTCTGCACTTTCACACCTTTTAAACCTGGATGCTTGAACGGAACACCATCCCATAGAGGTACCCATAATGTTGATTTACAGAAGAGCTAAATACTTCATTTTTTCAGAGTCTGTCTGATATCCTCTACTTTGAAAAGAGATGTACGCCACTTTGCATAATAGTTCTTTTTAAGTCCATAAAACTATTCTATGTCTTCTATTCTAACTAACTTTTCAAATGATAACAAAATAGACTCATCAAACAAATATTATGCTTCGTAACAGAAAAAGGCCAAAGACGATGTCTTATGGAAGTTTAAAATAGTTAACAATCATTGTTTTTTATTCTGTATTCTTTCAATAAGCAGCTTGCTTACTTTAGAGGTCAAAAGCCTAACTTTATACTTTATTCTAATGATTCTAAGGGAAAATAAAAAGGAAAAAATATAGAAAAACTTAAATTTACAGCACAAATATTCAGGTATGAATAAAGATGATGATTTCTATGCCCTTGTTTACAGTTTTACATTTATTTTCTTTGACTATATAATTTTTTTTTAAATGTACCATGTAATATCCTCACAAATATTTTCATACTAATGATAATAAATATTTTCATATTATTATTTAACATTTAAATATTAAATGATACACTCATTCCAAAAGTAATACACCAAAAAAATACATCGCTAGATCACAAGGAAGTATTGAAGAGATTATATCTCTATAATGTATATTCATAATATTATTCCATTATAATACTTAAACTTATTCCAGAAGTTGATCTTTAGTTTATTCTTGCATCTTCTGGGCTCAACATTCAACCACAATACATATAATAACCATTTTTTATAGCAAATCGTTGATGTTTATTACAAAATTAATGAGAAAAACAGCCTATTTTTTTTATGATTTTTTCAATACTACGTTATAATACACACATATATCAACACTCCTTATTTTGTTTTTTACTTCTGTGATTATTAATAAATAAATATTAATGAGGTAGAATATTCTTTTAATACATTTTAAATTACTATTTTTTTTTAAGTAAAAGACAGCCATAAGGCCAATTTTTTGTGATAATTTCTTCAATACTACCTTTAATAGACTAGTATTTAAAAACATTTTTTTTCTTTTATACATCTGTAATTATCTTCACAATTATGTATGTTCTTGTAATATAAAGAAATTAACATTATGTGCATATGCATATTTCAACTGTTCTTTTAAATATATTTTTAATAGCTTTTTGTCATATAGTCTCAGTTTGCCATGTTTTAAGCCAAAATAAATTATGACAATAAAGGCAAATAAAAATATAACTGTCCATTAATAAAAATAATTGATAAAATATTTACCAGTTGGGCTAGGGGCAAATCTCACCCTGACATCTCTTGAATAGTTTCTAATAAAAGCTATCATATTTATTTAAAAGAGAATGAAAGTTTTAAAAAAACATCGTAAAAAAAACGGCTTATTCCTAAGAGTACTTTTTATTAGAAAATAAAAACATTCGTTCATAGCAGTAATGAGGGTAATGTCTGATACAATTCGTTTCCAGTGACTGATAAACAAGCCAAAGCTGATAGAGATATAAATTGGTAAGGTTATACATCTTGGAAAGTGCAGTATACACTCCTCTACACACAGCTGACATGGTTAAAATGAAAAATGGAAACATTCCCTTCTATATTTAATATTCTTTGATAAATTATTTATTTTAATGGGTGAGGATTCATAACCAAGAAAATGGTAAGCTGATACATTTTAAGTAGTGAAGGCTTATGAACCATTAATTGCTTATAACCTTATAGGTTAAATCAATATATATATATATATACTTTTTAGCACAAGCTGAAATCTTCTCAAAAAGATAAAGTTAAAAAGTTCATTGCTTTCACACAAACCGGAGAATCCACGGCTATTTATTGTCTCACACAGAATGATTGGAAATTAGATTTGGCTTCTGACAATTTTTTCCAAAACCCAGATGTTTATTACAAAGAACCAAGAAATACTGTTGATAGGAAGAAAATCGAACAGTTGTATACCAAATACAAAGGTGAGTAGGCAGAGAAAGAATCTTTAATTTCCACTTCGTAAATTTTAACTGGTCATTTAAACAAAAGTTATTGAAGATTATTAAAACCACTAGTAAAATTAAAGAAGCTATTGCATTTTTTTTAATTAGACACTTTAATGCATCAGCTAACCAACAAATTGAATGAAATGCACTCGTGCACTTCTATTAGGTGAATCACTGCTATGTTGAATGTTTAGTTGTAATGATTATATATTATTGGATTTATGTGCAAAATAATATCATGTCTTGGCTTTAACTTGACTAATTATTTACAGAATCATAACATTTTAGCAGGCGGCATGATATAGTTTGTGAACACTACTATCCTATTTTAACTATATTTATGTGGAATATGGCTTCTATTGGTAGCTATTTAGAAGCACAGAAATTGTGGAGTGTAGAGAAGTTATTTTTAGTACAGTTGACTTATGCTACCCTCACTGTTGCTTTGCACGCTTCTGTCCAATATTTATAATGCTATCATCTGCTTCTTACACCCTAACATATTTCAAATTGTGTTCTATGCTATGTCATCTTACATGCAGCAACCTTAATGTGTATCTTACTTCTGAATAAATTTCATTAACCTGGTTGAAAAGTCAATGTATTTTTTACTACCTGCATTTTCATCTTCTTTTTAATAATGTTATATTAATGATTTCAAATATATTTTGCAGATAAAGTAATATAATTGTTTTTCCATATCATGCCCACCCCCCAGCATTTCAGCAGCCCATTAAAGCACAGCAATTACTGCAGGCTCTGTTCCATCATTTCATTGCTTCTCCACAGAGACCATGGTCAAGTGTCATAAGACTTACTTTCATAATATATTTTAATATAAAATATTTTCACTTATAAATAAAGTTAATCTTGTTTAATCAAGCTCCTAAGTAAAGTAGATCAGAGAGAAGCATCTTCATTGACAATATATGATATTTAATTGCATGTCTTTAATATTTAATTGATTTCCTTATCTATCAACTTTGCATTAAATAAAGGTGGAGATTAATTTACTCATATTTATCTTTCTTAATTGAAGTTGATAAACATTTGTGAATATTAATTTTAATTCGAGCACACTGGTTTACATGAGCCTCACATTATTATTTTTTAATAAAAAAAACTACCTGTGGAAGACCGATTTGTCGGTGCTTGTAGACAGTGAGAGTTATTTCAGGGCGTTTTCTCTGTCCACCATTAAAAAGAACTCCAGTCAACCAGATTCTTCATCATTTCTACCTGAGCCAATACAAGACACTGCTTAGCTGTAGGAATGTGGAAGATAAGTGCGACTAGGTAGACAACTTTGGAAGTTAACCCTCTGCAGTAATAGTGCTGCAATTTAGTTGTTATCCTTTAGCATAGTAACTTAATTTTGTAAAACCTTAGTGGAAGAGTTTGGTTAAAGATTTAAATATTGGTTATAAGTATAAAAAAATCAATATATGTATATCTAGGTTTAATTTGTATGTAAAGGTCAGCAGAAAACTTCCTTGGGTACTGATAATGTTCGCAAGTTAATCTAGCTGAATCGTATTACATATAATGGTCTAGATTGAAACATATTACAGGTTTAGAAAAAAAAATTATTCTTTGTATAAGCTCTGTTTTGTAAAAGAAAACAGAAACACAATTTTTTTCTTAAGATTTACCTTACTATACAATCATTAGATAAAAAGCACATGTCTTGGATGCCAGACGATTGTTGAATTAAATACCTGGATACAGCATTAAGAGTTGGCACCTAAATTAGATAGAAGCCCTTTTATTGATAAAATAAGACATTTTGACAAGCTAAGTGGAACTGTTCAATCATATTGAGTTTATTAAATCATAATATTCTGGTCTATAATCCTAATGGCTTGTAACTATAAAATAATTACTACTTAGACTAGCAGTAATCTAAAGTTTAGTAATAGTAAAATCTATATCTACTTCAAAATACATATTGACAAATTCAAGTCAAGTGTGTTGGACCACATAATCAAGGTGTTTTTAGTTCATCTTACTGTTATGATTCCCGCACCACCGATATTTCCAACAAATTTAAAATATTATACAAAGCATTAGCTAATGACTCTTTGTTGTATTTTATGAAATTGCTTTTAATTTTAGTATACCATGCAAAGTATCATACCTCCACGTTGTGAATACAATTTGAATGTACCTTTGTGATTATTACTTATAAATTCTTATAAGTATTCAATTATTACTTATAAAGTCCCTACACATATTATTGATCAGGACCTGAAGATCTTTAATTTTATATGTGATAAGAACGTTTGTGTGTATATATATATCCAATAAAAAATCTCCCATGGGGAGATGATATCTTAAATTTTCATTAAGAACTTGGAGGTGTTAGATTCGATACTCTACTCTATATATTACAGAAAAATATTTTTCTTTTTATTTACAATTTCATTCATTTATAAGTAATAAATCATATTTAATGGATTTAGCAGTATTTTTCATGTCATTGGGTCATCATTAGAAACCTTCATTTAATATTCCTGTCTCCAGGTTGACCAAGAATCTCACCGTCAGCAGAATAGGTTAATGGACACATGGGGGTTAACATAAAGGTCGAGAAAAAACATAGATTATATAATATAATAAACATATTACTTTAATATGAAAAGAATACATAATATGATACCACAAAAATGAACATTATGTATAATATATCTCAACAGGCAAAATTAAAATAATATCCATAAGTTACAAGACAAAACCAAAATATTGGCTTACTATCTACAATGCCGTACTAATGCCGAGACCATTACTTATTTGAGACTTGTTTAGGTGAATGCATCCAATTCCACTGTTGCGAAAATGTAGGAGTTCTAACATAAAGGTCGCCCTATTTCAAGGGTCAAATAAAAAAATCTTCCAACTATGATCCAATATCTTTGATAAGTGCATATATAAACTAATGTTTAATTTGTCCAAGCTATAGTGATTTGGAAATGTCTAGCCTAGCCTCTTTTCCCACCATAGCTCTGTAAGTAAGGGAAGATCCACTTTTGATTTTATGGGGGAGGTAAATTGTTTGGCAATTTTGCCTCAAACACTGGCTTAGGATTGTCCCACAGTATCACTTATCGCTTAAAATTTTACTTTAGTAACAATCAACAGAAGGCTGCTGAGCCATATTGTTATGGATGATGTATAGGTAAGCAAGTGCTAATATGAAAAACAATATAAATAAATAAGGAAAAACACAGACTGCTAAAACTAAAAAAATAATACTAAGTTAAATATGAAAGTAGTAATTGAGAAACAAGATGCCAAAGCGAACAGGATCATGAAAAATTAAAATTCTCTATTCTATAGAGTACAACATAAAAAATACTATTCTGTATAATTAAAAATTTATTAATTTTAATATTATAGGATTATCATAATATGACCCAACACAACATAAAAAATACTGGCAATTCCATGAAGCATGATTATGTGCCGTTAGGTGATTGATTAGTAAAAAACTAAAATAGAAATTTTTTTATTGTATTAAATGCACTGTAAAATAAAAATTTGGATGTCCTGATTTATTATAGTAATTTTGTTTTCTGTTTTTAAACTATAATTACAAAATATCATGTTCACAACTTTAACCTGATCTGTGCTTGATGTAATAGCATGATATTTCACATGTAGTTCCCAATGTCCTGTTGTGATGTCCCAATGATGCTAAAAATATTAGCAACCTCATGAAGTGACATTAGTTTATTACTTGGTAATCGAGTAGGGTACACCTGGCATTGTGTTTGTAACCTATATTTCATATAAAAACCTTTAATCATGGGTTACATCACACTTTAATTTATTTTTTCTTTAATATTATTACAGATCCAACAGAGCCAGAGAAGATGACAGCAGATGGTATTATGAGGTTTCTCGATGATCTCAATCTAAGCCCTGATTCAAAGTTAGTTCTTATAATCGCATGGAAGTTCAAAGCTGCAGCTCAATGCGAATTTAGTCGAGAGGAGTTTGTTTCAGGAATGACAGAGTTAGCGTAAGTTAATCTATTTTTAGGTTCTATATATTTCATTTTAAATATACATCAGGTTGGCCAAAAAGTCCGTTCGGTTTTTTAAGTGAAAATAAGACACAACTTTTAAACACAAAGCGATTTATTCAATCAATGATATAATTGCCGTTTTGTTCCAGTATCTTCTGCCATCTCATGGGCAGATTCATAATTCCATGCTCAAAGAATTTCCTGTCTTTACTGGCAAAAAAAATTTCCAAGTGTATTTTTGCATCTTCTTCAGAGTTGAAGGTCTGTCCATTCAATGGATTTTGAAGCGACCGAAACAGGTGGAAATCTGAAAGTCAAAGTCGGGCGAATATGGAGGGTGCAGCAAAACTTCCCAGCCAAGCTCCAGTAACTTCTGCTGCTCTGCAAAGAAGTGTGCGGTCTGACATCATGATGGAAGACAATCCCCTTATGGTTGGCTAGTTCTGGACGCTTCTGGTGGATCGCTGCATTTAATTTGTCCAGCTGATCACAGTACAGATCCGAATTGATGGTCCTGTTCGTGGGAAGAAGTTCGTAAAAGACAACACCCCTCCAATCCCACCAAATCGAGAGCATAACCTTCTTTGGGTGAAGTCCTGCTTTGGGGATTGTTTGTAGTAATTTGCCGCGCTTCCCCCATGAGCATTTGCGCTCCACATTGTTATAGACGATCCACTTTTCGTCCCCTGTTGTCATTCTCTTAAAAAAAGGATCGTTTTCTTCACATTTCCGCAACGAATCGCAGATGGAAATCCTTTGGGCGAGGTTAGCCTCACTAAGTTGATGGGGAACCCAAACATCGAGCCTGCTCATGTAGCCAAGTTGATGCAGATGGTTTTCAACACTTGATTTGTATATTTTAAGGATAACTGCGATCTCCCTAGTTGTATAACGGGGATTGGTGTCGACTAATTCCTTCACTTTGTCTCAGTTGTTTACTGCAGTTGTTCACGTTAATCTCAGTGCAAGGTGCGTCTTGAACCAAAAAATTTCCTGATCAAAATCTTGAAAACCACTTCTGGCACACACGTTCTGTAACAGCAACCTCTCTGTATACAGCGCATACCTTCCTGCAAGTTTCCACTGCTTTCTTGCCTTTTTTAAAATAAAAAAGCATGAGGTGTCAATAATGTTCATTTTGGTTTTCCATTTTCAGGATGATCCTAAACACACAAAATACAATCAGTCTCGTCGGAATTTCGCGTCAAACTACGTTGAAGTGTCTAGTATCTGACGAGAGCGCACTTGAAGGGACAAACTGAAGTTAGCTACATATTAGACTGCTTGAAGTTTCGTGACGATAAAAACCGAACGGACTTTTTGGCCAACCCTTTATTATGCTGGTACATTGGACATTCTATGTATATTGTACTGGAAACTACTAGTTTACTTTGTTCTAGAGCCAAAGTATACTAAAATTGTATTCAGAAAGGAAATTCAGAAATAAAATTTATTAAAAATACTAAATATTTTGTTCTAACAAAGTAATTTGTTTATTACTCTGAGTTTTCAGTTTCTCCTATGTTTTTTTAAAATGTCATCTATTACTCAAAACTAGGTAATTAGGTCCAATAATAATTTGTATTCGTTAAAAACAGGTCATCTTACATAATCTAAAATATTGATGCTTTATCTTTTCTAAATAGCTCACTATAGACGGGCAAGCTCATGCTTGAAATTTTTTTAACAATTTGCTTTATCAATGTGTATTGGCATCTAAACAGATTTGTCTTCTCTGCTTTAGTCCTCATTTTCCTTTCCTCATTCACTCTTTTTTATCCTGGAGTATTCCCAAAAGATGCGACTCAGGCCAACTTTCTATTTCTTAACTTATTTATTAAATTACACTCAGCATTTGGTCTTAACCTCCCTGAGTAGTTACTGGACGAGATCACAGATGTGGCTCTGCGGAATTCATTTCATTGATAATATGTTTATACCAAAGTACAAAGCTTGATATACTTATTTTTCAATCAGTGACTGTTGGATATCCCATATCTTCTTCCCTTACCTAACCATTGTTTGAATCACACTAATGATGATGGGGATGTCTTCATCAGTCTTGGCTTAGGTTTTCTGTAGAATCAGTCCCGCAACATTTTCCTCTCTGTATTCCAGTTTACCTAGGAACTGTATCTTTGTTTTTTCCAATGCTATTGTTATTAAATGAAGAAGACCTGAATACCAATGAACTCGGCTCTGAGCTCTTCCTTTTATCCAAGCATAGTGAATGGTTAAATCCCTTTTTGAAGCTATAAAGAAACCAAACTAATGAATTCATTTATTCCACAAGTGATTGGTGACAGATAATTTGGTTTGGAATATTATAAGGGAGCTGGTGATATTATAATACCATGTAATGTTAAATATATGATTTTTAATTAATTTAGGCTCCTCTATAGTTTGTAAACTATTTCTATAGCTGTATTAAAAATAATTATAACATTGCCAACAGTCCAGCATCTTGCTTTGAGATATTCAATCAAATCATTTTGCAATGCATCTGAACGCATTGTTCTGTAAGTTTTAAATACATTTAGATTAAAGTCTAAAATTTATGTTTATTTTTTCATTTCAGGTGTGATAGTGTCGAAAAGTTAAGAGCTAGACTTCCTACCTTAGATAATGAAATTAAAGATAACCTGAAGTTTAAGGACTTCTATCATTTTACATTTAATTATGCAAAAAATACTGGACAAAAAGGTCTTGAATTGGATATGGCCATTACATATTGGAACATTGTGCTGCAAGGGAGGTTTAGGTTCCTTGATTTATGGTGCCAGTTTTTACAGGTATGAACTAACTAATGTTTTTGTTATTAATTTAGTAATTACTAACATATAATTCTATAAAATATTTAATTTATGCTATAATCCCGTATTATTAGTTTTATTATTAATGACCAACAGTCAGAGATTAATATATTTTGCTGCACGCTGTTTCCTATTAACAAGAGAAATCTACCCTTCACCTGGTATATGAACTATGATCAGTATCTTGTCGCTTTGAGAGATAAGATGGACCAATAGAAAATGAGCGATTAGATGTGCTTGATTATGAATAAAAAAAAACTTGGTTATTTAAGTGGTGCAATATCCCAAAGTTAAATTATGCTGAAGAAACAAAGGTGCAATACTCTGAAGAATCTAGTTACAGCAGTTAACAGATTACCTGATGACCAAATATCTATGTGCACTGCTGAAATGACCGAGTTCCTTGTGGAAGAAGTCTTAGTATTTGAGATGAGAGAGTCAAGAAATTTTTGATTCAACATCAACTGCCACTGGAGACAAAAACAATGCTGCAGAGAAACAGAAGTACTGAAGAGTTTCGCAATTAGGGAGAACAAAAAAGTGACCTCATCATACAAAAATATGGATGTATTTAATTTGATAACCTGCTTAATTTGACAGGAATATATTTATTTTTTAATTATTAAGTAATTAATTATTGATAACTTATTGGTTGGACTTCAGTAGACTATAATTACAAAAAGTCATTAAACTCATTTTTGCGTTAGTAACGAAACACTTCTTTCTGTGTGATGTTTCGAACTTGACTTGGTATTTTGTTTTTCTGGAGTTTATTATTTAATTTATAGTTAGTTAGATTATTTAAATTTTGTATAGAAAATAGAAACTCAAAGAATCCATCTTAAAACTTTCTCTAAAGGTTTCAAATATGTAAATGAATTTCTCATTTACTCTGGTTATGTTCTCAGGAACACCACAAGAGGTCAATTCCAAAAGACACTTGGAACTTGTTGCTGGATTTTGCAACAATTATCAATGAAGACATGTCTAATTATGATGAAGAAGGGGCTTGGCCAGTGTTAATAGACGATTTCGTTGAGTGGGCCCAACCGCAGGCGAAAGGAGAATTGCCTCACTCTACACAAGCGTAGCATTCAAAATATGCACCAGACATTTAATCATCAATAAGTTACTCAAACATCAAATAGAAAAACGCATTTAGATAAATGCTGAGGATACTTTTATTATTGTTTATATATTTTCAAGAAATTCTCAACTAATTTTAACCACATGTTAATAATACTTTGATTGTAGCAGTTTTTGTTACGTTTGAAGTACACTTTGTTAAATGAGGGTCTAGATTTTATTGTGTAAAAAGAGTTAACTATTTCTTTTCTTCTTCAGTGTTGTATATACAGTTGTCTTAAGTTTAATTTTGTCTGCACATCTAAATGAGTTGTTTCTATAAAACTTGGTAATCATCAACAATCAATCAAAACATGTCTATTCGTTTGATGGTAATTTATTATTCATTTAGTATATTTTTTTTAGGCTGATGAATTTCTCAATTAACAATGTTTTATAATTTTATATTCTTGCTGTTTAATGATTGCCATTATTGTATAATATCATTTGGCTTAAGAATTAATGTTAAAATAGATGGTTTGTGGAGATTTCAGTTAGCTTTACAATTATTTCATCTAAATAACTTATTTATAGTATGGAAGGCTCATTGACTGAAATTTATTGTGTTATTTATCTAAGGCATGCCAAACGGTATTTATTTGAATAAATATTACATTGCTAGAAACCCTTATTGCTCATGGTCGTCTATGAATGACATGACAATTAGTGTTGATTATCTCGACAGAATATTTGTTAATGTTTTTTTATCATTATTTATTTGTAGGAGTATGGATCATCACTTAATTATTATGGCTTCCAAATTTCTACTCTATATGTACGTCCTAATAATTTGGAAAAAAAAGTTAAGTTTTTTTAGATCCTCATAAATTATTTGTAGTTGAAAAATTTTGTTCATTGTTTCATGATTTATGCTCTTATTACTTGTAAATTTTACTTAATGAAGTACTGCTAGCCTTTTATTGATTGTAGTAAGCTTAATAATAGAACAAATTAAATTTTGTTATTAATAGATTTTTTTCACTTATAAGGAAAATGAATAGTGTTTTATTGTTTTGTTTTACGTTATGTTTTATTACAGAAATCGTCTAATTCATTAATGGTTCATATTGAACTTTTTCATTGAAATGAAAGTATGTCATAATTCACTAAAATGGATTCACAAAAACAAATTCAGTCATAATTTAATTATTTGAAATATTATTTGTTTCATGTGATACATCTTAAGATTTTATAGTTGTTTAAATGAAGTAAGTGAGGGGAAATGATACAGATAATCATGGTGTAATAATAATGTTAATAATTCATTATACTCCAATTCTGGAGGGTGTACAAACAAAATTTAATTATAATTCATGCGATTTATATAATATTATTGTTTTATTTTATAACCTAAAAACATGGTTTGGTTAGTTTAGTTGGTTCGGTGTACAAACACCTGTTTATAAGCATGTTTTATGTTTGATAAAAAGAGAAAATGGTTAAGAAAGATAGTGATATGTAAAAGAAAAAAGTAGTAATTACTATCAATATTTTTACAATTGGCCACCATTGATATTTCTTAGTTGACTATTAATAGTTTCTAATGATTGTGTTATCTTCAGGCATTCATGTATGTAGTACTTTTTTTTAGTGCTTTGTTGATTGTTTCTAAACCAAGAAAGCTTATGCTTTTGCACATATTACTGTCGTTAGAAGTGTAAATAATATTGAGTTCACGTTTTTTTTTGTTCAGCCCTGTATGACCTTGAGCCATATAATTTTATATGGGAGTTTCACTTGGTGTCACATTTTTGCTAAAAATAATAAAAAAAAAATAAAAACAATTCAATAATTATTAATTAATTACTTGAAAATTTCAGTGATTTAAAGTATAAATTTTCATGTGTTTTTTTTTTTACTGCCCACTCGATTCTTCAGATCTCAGGATTTATACCAAAACTACCAGAATATGCTAAAATGTTTGTACTTATTACATATATAATTTATTAGTCTCATTAACTTATTTTCTAATTTGGTATTATAAATTCTTGTTTTCTCCCATTTAGGTCAAGAATTAACTGCCATAAACTTTTATATTGGCAACATTTTCAAATTCAAGAAAAAATAAAAAACCTTGATAGGGAGATGTCTATGCTTATCAATGGTTCTAACTATCAACAGTTTTCTGATAATAATATATGATATAAACTAATGGCTTAGAAAGCAGATCGAGTGCACATCAAAATATGTTTCGGTGACTGCACGAAGTTCTCCTTTTAGTCAGGAAAAGGGACTGTCTTATAAATAGCATAATGGCATCGCATCGCCCTCAATGCTGGTATTAATGTCTTCTGATTAAGTTGCCAGAAATAAAAATAAATATTGAATAATCTGTAATGCATTAATTTGATACCAATGTTAAATTTTTAAAATAATTTGTCCAGGGGAAATGAGAGAAATATTCTCTTGCTTTGAAGCAAATCTGCATTCATTTTTTTCACTGAATTTGTCGTAACTTGATCTTATTTCTGTTAAATGCATATTGTACTTCAACTAAAAACCCTTTTTTAAATTCCTGTACTGAAATATTCCACCCATCCAATAAATTTTTAAAAAACTTTTTTATTTGCTCTTATATCTTTTTCACATAATGTATTTAACGAGTTAATATATTGAACTCAAAGTTCATGTTAATTTAATTATTTACTTTAGTTGCCAAGTTCAGCTAAGAAGGCTGAAGCCACCAATTCTAAATTAAGAGTATACAATTTATGAATTACAATATAAAATTTGAATTAGCATAAAAATTTAATAGTTTGATAATTTTCAGATTTTTATAAGATTTTGTTCTTTTCGAGAATTCTATGAATATTTAAGAATGTTAAGACAACGCTCTCTTTAAATTTTCTTTATTGAAATGCTTGCTTCTTGATATTTGTAAATGTGTACTAGTCGAATAGTTCACTTTACCAGTATCCTGTTTAATCTAAATTATGAGCTGCATTGACCTGTAAGTTATAGGTTTTTGGGTTTTTCTATTTACGTATTTCTTATTATATTAGTCAGGAGAAAAAGATAGCAAATGAACAGTGAATCATAATATCTAAAAATGACTGTCAGAATACAGAGTCTGTCATTATCAGGTTTAGGTTGGTTAGCAATTGTTAGCAATTACCATTACTTTGGGGTGGGGTTCAAAATCCTGTGCCCCCAGACACTATGGCGCCTGGTGACCCTTTGTCCTGGGTCCACCACTGAATGATCATGATACATGTTTTTTTTATTTTTAATTAAATATCATTCAAACTCTTTGAATTTTTTTTTATATTTAGTAATTAATTATAATTAGAGAAATATACTCTTATCTGTTTTAAAATAATTTGTTAACAACCTTCAATTTTGAAAATCGATTTCAACAGTTTAATATCATCGAACCAATGACACTTTTTTTTATTAACTCTTATACTTTACAAGTAAATGTAATTGAAATATCTGCATTCATTGAAGAGTTTTCCCAAGAACTGGAGCTAGAAATTTTGAATTTTCAAGACCTACATTGTCCTAAAATACAATGTGTCAAATAAGAACTACTAAAACGTAGTTGGCCGAAACCAATTTCCATTTTTGAAAAAAGTATATAAGATAAAATCATTTTTCAGTTCTAGATATTTGCATGAATAATTGAGGTGTTGACTTGGGAAAGTATGATAATAAGTCAAACAAAATGAGTTTTCAGGTTGTTTGTAGAAAAGGTAGTAAGAAGTAAAGCCAATAGTAAGGAAAGAGCTCCAAGTCAAAGTTGGAAGTAGTAAATGTATTATCAATAACAAAGTTTTGTATTTTACTTAATAAAACATATTTTTGGCAGTGCAAAACTGTTTTTTTGTCCCCTATAAAATTATTGGTAATAATATGTGTGTATCATTATAGGTATTAATTAATTCATATTTTAATTAAATAAAGAGTGGGTTTTGAACTTTCAAAGAGGCAAGATGGCTGACGGCGGGAATTACTTGGCTATCCTTTTGGTTCTTCCCTAGCTCCATGATTTATGAATTGACGCTACTATTCGCTTCCAACAGGAATAACTCATGCTTGGGCATTTAGAATTAAGGCTGCTCATATTTCAAATAAATAAATATATTTTAATTTATATAGGTATTAAAACGTATAGCTATTGTTATCCCTTATTATGTTCAGTGCAATGTTACTAACGGTTATTATGTTCACCATCAACATTTTGAAATTGCAAACGTTCCTCTCCAGAATTTTGTAGCATTTAATTTTCAGTAAACTCCCGTCAAAAAATCGATATTTTAATTTAAGTTTTAATGAAAAGATATTTTCCTGATTTAAATTTTATCAAAGTGTCTATTTACATTGAATACTTGATCATGTTAAAAAAACAGCATCTTAAACCTTTTACTAAAAAAGATTAGTTAAGTAAACGAAATTGCACAGTTGAGGGTTTCGGTGGTCTAACTATATTCTTATTAATTACCCACTCTTGATTGATTTATTTGTTTTATTCAATTACTTTTATTGCCATACACATTCAAAAGTAGTTTTTCTAGTAATCTTCATTGATTAGCAATGTACATGGGAATATGTAACCATGGCCACAGTTGTAAATCTTTTCAAAAAAGTGGTCATTAACCTGATAAAACTCATATTTCTATAAAACATAATAGACACTTGAATGATTTATTTACAAGAATCTAACTTATTCTGCCTATTGAACTTATGAACAAAACTTTTATAGACAATATAATCTAAGTTTACAAACTTAAATAAGTAATTAAACTAGTTTCCAAAATATTTAATGCTTATGAAATTTCATAACGAAATTATACCAATAACACATTATTAATTGGAATGTCACACATACAAATATAGTCTCATTTTAAGTAAATAGAAAGAGCTGTGAACATCTCTAATTTAAAGAAGTAACTGTTGTAAGGTTCAAACACAGGTAAATGATCCATGACAACAAATTTGTTGGATAAGTTAATACAACCTCATATAAATCATTATTTAGTTTATATTTCGTAAACATTTACAAGTAAGATAAACTTCCAAGTATTATGGGGTAAATCACATAAAAGATCAATAAACACAAAAGAACATATTTCAATTTACAATACTTCATTCTACACATTACAAACCTATTTCAAAATGTGCATATTAAATAAACACAAAACTTAATTAAAAAAGAAGTTATTTGCTGATTAAGTGATATATTTCGCACTTCTGATTTTAAATTTCGCGGTCGAGATTATTTATTTACGATAATTGACATACAGCACAATCTATTGGTGACATTTTGTACTAACTAGAAAAAAACAAATCTAGTACATTGCAGTGCCATCTGTTGAGTGAAAAGAAAACTAGCTCCAGTATAGGCCGGCAAGAGGGATTTTTTTTTTTTATTAATTTTATTTCAAAACCTCTTTATTGATAAGTTTTACAATGAACAAAAAATTTTGATTTACAATTTTCTCCTCTTTCTGCGATGCGCTGATGCATTCGAAGGAGGGCATAAATATAATACAATTTCAGATTGATATTAAAAAGCCAACACTAGGTGATGAGGCTCACCTTCAGCTTACAACCGGGAAAAAACTAAACCTATATCTAACTATGAACTATTAACGACAATAAAAATTTATTATATTTAGGCACTCCGCCAAATGCATGTAAATGCAGAAAGAGGAGAAACATGTAATCCAAATATTTTGTTATTTTTACTTTTTTGTACATTGTATTGTTTTGTTGGAGTTTTGAAAAAAAAAAAAAAAAAAAAAAAAAACCTATATCTAGAGCCTAAGACTAAAGCGTTCCTGCCATCGATAGGGGAACGGAGCGGGGGTTATCGTGTTAAACACCGGGTTTGTCAAGTATTGCAGGGAGTCAAAAAAATTGATATGTCTACGTTGGATGAATTCATACACAGTAGGAAAATCAAAGATCTCGTGAAGTTCACTATTGCTCCGCTGCTCGAATGAAGTATTTCTGACCACTTTCATCAGTATACAGTTTTGAAATTGTTGGAGTCGCCGAGCTGTCGTATAAGTCAGATGACGAAAAACCGGTGCAACATAAAGCAGTGTAGGCCTGAGTATACTCTGGTAGATCAATAGCTTCAGACGCAGTGATAGATTGGGAGAAATATCTCCGTAAATAAATTGACATGCAGCCCTATCTATTGGCAGATAGTAGAAACTAAACAGCAATATTTGGCATTTTCATTGCACCGTGGCGCTCTGTTGAGTACTTAATAAACTAACTGCTCCTGGCATGGCCGGTATTACGTGAGAAATTTTTTATTTAGTATCAGGTCGTCAGGATCCCAGAGGAGCTAATTACTCTTTTTTTTTTTTTAAATTTCAAAACCTCTTTCATTGATAAGTAATACAATGAACAAAAAATTTATTGGATTACAATTTGCTCCTCGTACTGCGCTGCGCTGATGCATTGCATTCAAAGGAGGGAATAAATAAAATACATTTTCAGATTGAAGTTAAAAAGTCAACACATGCACTACACTAGGTGATGAGGCTCACCTTCTGCTTTCCCCCCATATGGAATTGTACACGTGAGAGAAAAGTCTCTCACATAATGTGTAACCTTTAAACCGCAGTGACCATGGTTTAGGTCACTCGGCCAATCCGGAGGGTTTTTTTTTTTTTTTTTTTTTTTTTCTTAGCTCTCAAACCTATAAAAATAGGATGTGGGAAAAATAAAGGAAAATTATTTTGGGCGCTAATTACTCCAAAGTGTGGAGAGAACTAAGCATCACTGGAGTAGTTGCTCCTGCGGGGTCCTGAAGACCTGATACTAAATAAAAAATTTCTGACGTAATACCGGCCATGCCAGGAGAATTTAGTCGATTAAATGCTGAACAGAATGCGTCACGATGCAATGAAAATATTGCTGTTTAGTTTCTACTATCTGTCAATAGATAGCGCTGCATGTCAATTTATTTACGGAGATATTTCTTCCCCTTGCCGGCTTGTATGGAGATGCATTTAAATGCAGGAAGAGGAGAAATTTGTAAGTTCGATTATTTTATTGTATATTTTATCACTTGTATTATTTGTTTGAGGATTTGAAATTAATAAAAAAAAAAAATCCCTCTTGCCGGCCTATACTGGAGCTAGTTTTCTTTTCACTCAACAGATAATTCAGCACTGCAATTCACTAGATTTGGTTGTTTTTTTTCAAGTTAGTAAGAAATGTAACCAATAGATTTTTTTTTTTTTAATTTCAGAACCTCAAACATGATTCAATGAATAAAATAATTGAATTTACAGATTTCTCCTCTTCCTGCATTGCAACCCAATAGATCGTACTTAGTTCCATTTATTTACATAAAATAATCTCTCCCCCCCCCCCAATTTCTTAATACCGTGAAATTTAAAATTAGGAGACTGAAATATATCCCTCAATCAGGAAATAACTTATCTATCAGTTAAGTTTTGTTTTTATTTTATATGAGGATTTGTAATGTGTAGGATGAATTATTTTAAATTGAAATGTATACGTTGTGTTCATTTATCTGTGATTTACACAAGGTATATGATGTTAAATTTACTTGAGGTAAACATATTTAAGTTGTGGATCATTTACCTCAGTTCAAACCTAATAACAGTTAGCTCCTTAAATTAGAAATGTTCCTGCTTAAAATGGGAGTACATGTGAATATGTGAAGTTCCACTTAATACTTTTTAATCCATTTAGCTTCTTTATGAAATTACAGAAGTATTTAATATTTTTGAAACACTTCTTATGGTAACAGATTAGTATGGTCATCCATTGTTTATTATGCAATATTTCTTTATTGAAAGTCTTATTTTTTAAAGTTGAGATATGGCTCAACTTCTTTCCTAGTATTTTTATCTCACACTTTCATTATTAAACTTTTTCCAATATTCAATCAGGAATTTAAAATAAATTTTCTTTGAGTGTAATAATGTTCATCAAAAAGCATCAAATTATGTGCTCTATATCATAATTAACATGTGAATCACTCTTTTGAAATTATACAAAGCCAATTTACTGTCATTGAAATAGTGTTTGCAGTTTTAACTCAACCTTTACCTTACCGGAAAAAAGTGAATAATTCATATCTTAGAAGAATATTCACAGATCTGTTCAGCTATTAGAGTTAATTCAACAGCTCTTAGCCCTTAACGAACAAAAAGACTGAAGTGGATTAAAAAGTATTAAAAGATAAACAATAAGGTAGCATCATTTAGAAGATAGAAAACATCAACACAAAGGATAATGAATCTCGTGGCTCATAATTAATTGAAAACAATGCTAATTAAAAAGTATTTTGAATCTAAAATTTCTGCAAGTATAAAAAAATTTACTATTGACGAAATAAAAACAATTTTGAATTAAAAAATTTATCATTTTTATCAAAATTTAGTTGGCCCATACTATGTGTGTAACTATTACTTTTTGAGTGTTAAAGATAGCATTTTTTTCTTTATAAAATTTTAGATTGTTCATTTGAATAATCCACAGTCATATTTTGGAAATTCACTGCCTTTCTGTCACAACATGAGACCATTTTTCTGGCAGATTTTTAAAAGATAGGCAATATTTTGAATCTAAAGCGGACTTTATACGACCAGTGTTTGTCATTACCTTCACCAGTCTTTCATAAATACTTTTGAACCTTTCAACACGATCATTTGGAATGACATTACTTTTCTTCAATAGGTTAAAAAATAATGAAGGACTAATGATTAAAGACTTATGAAGGTAACACTGATCATGTAAGGTCCTCTTAACATAACCCGAATTTCGAAAATGTGATCAAGTAAATTAAAAAAAAAATAAACTTACCCGATATGCGGTGGAAATTAAAATATTCCAAGAATTTTCCAGTCAGTAAGTTTTTTTTTTTAACAAAAAATGAACAGACATTCTCTCCTCACACTCCTGCCTATTCATTAATATATTCATATCTTCCTTCTGGTATTATTGCAGCTTTATAAATAGAAATTTTAAATAATATAACAAATACTAAAAAATATGTTTGTTTTTTTTTAAATTCATTTAAACATAGGGAAGTGGTGTTCTGAAGTGATCTGTATGACTATGATACATGCTGATGAAGAAGAAAACTGTTCAACTGAGATTTCAGTTTTTTGTAAAAATAAAATTACGAAAAAAGTGGGACTAATGACATATTTGTAATATTACATATAGTAAAAGGCAAGGTTTTAGGAATTGCTTGTTATTACGAAGTTCTATGATTGACCCTAGTAGTGAACATTGAAATTTTGAAGGAATAATAATAACATTAATAAATACTAACATTATTTTTATTGTTCATGAATTACACATTTAAGAATAAATGTACATTGAAAATCATAACTACAGTGTAGTTCTTTAAAGTCAATTTGCAATAACATACATACAATTAAATTCCAAAAGTAAAAACTTCACAAACAAAATACAATTATAAGATAAAAATTATGACATAAAAAGGTCTTCCGCTAAAAATTAATTACATTATACAATTAATAAGGTAAACTTAAACATATCTTCTAGTTAAACTGTGATATGTTATTATAAAAAAAGAAAATCACAGACAAAAAGAAAGCTCTCAAATCAATCAAATTTGGTTTTAAATAAAGTAAATTCTTTGAAATATACTTATAAACTGTGTTGATATGATGTGATTTAAACAAAAAGAAAGCTCTTGTTCCTAAAAGTTTTCATGTATTTATTAAACCATATTTTGAGCAATAAAAAAAAAATATTGTGAAATGAAAAAATGACTGAAATTCATCTAAAATGTTGCTATTTATTTTAGTTCTTATTTTATATAACTAATTGGAGGAACATAATAAAATAAATGCATGATTGATGTTATTACAGTTTGAGGGTGAAATTTTAAATTTCTAGGAAAAGAATATTAGGTGACAAATGAATCCTTACATCCTGTATAAAGCAAGACAATATTTTATGCCACTGAATCAACGACAGGTTTGTTTCTCTTCAGGTAACTACTAAATAAACATTTTAAGTTTATTTAAAAAAAAAACGAGTTGTTTACTTGCACCCCTTACAATAGGGTTTTTTTACCTAGAGATCACCAAGCCGCTAGCAAATGGGTGATATATACTCCAGGGGCCAGCAAGTCATTGATTCTTACGACAAGGTTTCCTGTTCGGTAAATATCATATGTATGAAACGGTAAGGACTCACTCCCCATTCCTTGACCTTCACCCATTGCTGGGTCTCCCGATCTATTAATAGTTTCTCACCACTACTACACTGTATACATATTAAAATTTTAAAATAAAATTAAGAGTCAGTATCAGGAGAAGAGAAACAACCATATGAACACATTAATTATTCAATAATGCAGTAAATTGTTAGTGACAATTATTTTGATTTTTTTACATTGTTAAGAGAGTTCTTAAAAGTTTCAACATTTCTCAAAATAAAACTAATTTAGTTTCATGTAAATAAACAAAAAATCACATAAAATCTACAAAACACTCCTAAAATTGTTGAGTTATTGGATATTTATAAAACCATGGAGATCCAGCCAAGAATAAGGCAAGTGCCTCCAACTGGTGTCAGGCGGCGGAATCTGTTATCTCCGGTGATAGAATAATAGTAGCATGTTCCAGAGAACATGGTAAGACCCACAACAAAAAGTGAACCACTCTGAAAAAAAAGACATTAAAGTAGTAAGTACATGTTAGAATAAATTTTCATGCTTAAATTGAATAAATAATTGCGAAGGCGCTAAACAAAATTACACCAGTAAAAAAGTACAATAAAATCATAAATTAAAAAATAAAAGTTAAATAAATCATATTGATGGATACAGCTACCCTCCCTTCCTCTCTTCCAATTCTAGCCTCATCCTCACTTCCCAAGTGCTGGAGGAACATTTTACTCTTCTGGAAGTTTGGCTCTCAAAATGGTGATTTAAAGTGAATATAGAAAAGTACTCTTAACGTCACCTTTGCCCACCATTATTCTTCCTGTCTTTCAGTTCTCCATTTCAACTATTCCAAACCTGTTGTACCATACTACTTATCTAGGATTTATACTAGGTAAGCAGCTCACATTAAACCTCCACATCACCTATAACTGATAAGTAACCGAAACAGACAAATCCCTCGCTGTCCTGGACAAATGTTCTTAACTAATTATCAAAACAACAAACTGGTCTATACAACAATACTCGTCCCACTGGTGGAGGCATAGGGTGCGGTGCCAAGGCCTATAATATCCTTTGCACCTAGTCCCTGCAATCCATTATCTTCCACCATACGGTCAATACTCCCTTTTTTGTCAATAACCGAATTTGAAATTGAGTTTACACTCAACCATTATTTTAGTTTAATTAGATATCTGGTAATGACGATCAGGTTTCTGACATTTGTGTCACCATGTCCATCATCTTGGTGAATTTAGTGAGCCAAGACTATGTTAGTATTTTGGCATAACTGGTCTGTCAGTCAGGGATTGAACGGTGATCATCTTTTGTGGTGATCTCTTTTTTACAAATGACTACATTCTCTGGGTTGGTTGAGTCCACTTCTTCTTCACTGACTCCTTCTTCAGTGAACCAGATTTTATAATTTAACTTCACTGGGCAAACTGTGAGCAAGGCCACATGATCACCAATACAGTTGGCACACTTGGGTGATATTGAGGCTGCCAAGAAGTGCTCTATTGAACACCTCAAAATGATTTTTGGTGTGTTTGTACTGTTAACAGCTGCATCATTAGGGGATCCCCTTTTGTTCCATGTACTGGACTACCTGAAAAAGTACATGATTGATGTGCTTCTTGTAGCATTTTTAATGTTGTGCCATAGCACAAACATATTTAAAGGTGGGTGACAAGATCTGCTTTGGAAGGCACTTTTTACTGTGATCACTTCATTGTAGACCCAAACACAAACAAGAATACAATAAAATCGAATTCTTTCCCATCTCCAAATGTACTCCGTAGTCTGGGGTGTAATCCTAACATTCTTTCTATTCTCAGATTTAAAAATTTATAAGTGGTTCAGCAAAATTATTCCAGTGGTTTATATGGAAAAAAATTATATGTGGAGTATAAGCTCATCAAAAGCCTACTACTGTTGTGGAGTTACAGTTAATGCAACTGTGATTTTTCTGAGTGGCCAGGAATTTGAAGAATGACTATCTTGTTGAGTGCAACACAAAAATGGTTGTCTGATTATATTTGTTCATTGAATATGTCAGACATGTTAGGGCAAAGAGCTGAGTAAGCTCGTGCCATATCAGTTAATTAAGTAAACATAAAATGATTAGAAAACAAAAATTTACTTACGATTGCTGGGTACCTGCACAGTGGTACACCCATTAAAGCCAACGTATGGAAAAAGTGATAACGATTGGCAGTTTCAAAAGCAACCTTGGCTTTTTCATCTTTTTCTTTGTCCGGAAGAACTTCTAAAATGAGATTATAACAGATGTAAAACATAATTTTTGTTCTCACACACCACTAATAACACTAAACATATTTTACATTTCAACTGTAACCTATGTAAATGTGAAATAAAATTTACCTTATTTATTACGAGAAGAATAAAGTATTACCTGTGGTAGGACTATTTAGATGAACCTATAATTGAGATTATTAAGTTATCATTTTACAGCAAATCAGTAAAAAAAGGAAAACAAAATATGGGAATCATGACTTTGATTATCTTGATAATGACCTAGCATTCAACAAGAAGAAAACAAAATATATGAAGACTTCTCATTTCCCTAAAAGAGGGAGAAACACAATTTGTGACAGGCCATAACTTTTCCACAAGTATCGTCCACTAGGTTTCTAGGTACTTAGGTAGCCAGGCCCAATAATCTATATATATATATTATATTTGCATAGCAGACGTTGCTGCTGTTGACTGGTGTGTGTGTGAGAGAGAGAGAGAGAGAGAGAGAGAGAGAGAGAGAGAGAGAGAGAGAGAGAGAGAGAGAGAGAGAGAGAGAGAGAGAGAGAGAGAGAGAGAAATGAAGGGAAGAGTAACACCAGTCAACAGCAGTAACGTCGGCTATACAAAAAGTTTTTCAATTCCGATCCTTATCATACAATGTCTCAAAAACTAGTCTGTATGATGATCACGGGGACAGTCACAACTTAAAACAGTGAACATAGACATTAACGTAGAATGAAGAAGACATTGAAATATAAAAGAGAAAGCTATTGCAAAATTCATGGATCAGAGATGAACTCCAGAGTCTGTAAAATGATCCTCAAATTGTTACTCTGAGTTGGCTTGGCTACATTGAGATAATGACATCCAACCAGATTTCCACAGAAGATGATACATGATCAGCCAGAAGAAGAGGGAGGAAAACCCTCCAATATCACAGAAGGGGATCTTCACTTGATGGGTGTTAGTAGTGGAGAGCCAGGACAGAAGGCAAGAGTGGTGGTACCTCTTGAGCAAATTCAGGAGCATTGTAGAGCCAAGAAGTGATAGGTAAGTAGACTAGAATTAGTAACAATTCAATCCAATCTTTTTTAACTAATTTAGTTCTCTTAACTCAATTCTCTTAATGCAATGAAATTGCCAACTATTATTCGCATTCAAGCTGATAATTCTAAACTGATATAAAGAAGAATCAGGAGCTTACAGAAAAGTTTTACTTACTTAACTGTAATTGTATTTTTTTAGTATAATTCATTTCTAATACAAAATGTTGCTATTAATGTCTGCAAACAGAGTGATTCATAATAACTTCATGTAAATTGTATTTAATACAAATATTGTCACTTATCTTTCAATTAAATGAATATTTAGATCTTTCATTGATTAACTCAATTGCCAGGTACAAATCGAATAGTAAAACATTTAGTTTAATGACATTTACTTGTTCTACTTCAAAATATGATGATATAGGATTTTAAGTTTGCCATATAAACTTAAAATCAAAATAAGCTGAGTAAAAGACCCTACATAGAAATGGGAGCTTTTGGGTGGTCTCAGATGATGCATAATCCGAATTTTCTGCTGACTGTATAGCAACAGCCTATATATGATTTACTGATTACACTGACCTTCCTCATAAACCTTACATTATAACAAACATTGACGAACCTCTTCAATTTTCATTAACTCCCAAGCTTCAGATATCTAACACAAAATTATAAATTTACAAAAAAGAAAATACCCATGACTCGATAACTAATGATATACTCCAAGCTCCAGTATAAAATAAATGAAAAATACAAAGATATCAATGATATACATACAAAGGTATAATTGCAAAAGCACCGCCTAACACAAACAACAGGACATGCCACAAGTTTGTTTTTTGAAAAGACATGAACATAAATGCACTACATACATAAGACTATTTAGCAAATTTCATAATCAAAATAGCCTACATAGACCAGAAAATAGAGAAAGAAGGTTGAAAAGGAGTTGGATGAGAGATCTAGTAGAAGGTAAGCTGTTAATGGATGGTAAACCACTGTGTGCTTTTTCTCCCACCATACAGGTATCATGACATCTATTACTTATTACATTGAGAGCATATTGGGTATTATTCATTTATGTAAATGGTGCAAATTTAACAAATAAAGAAATATAATTTTTTTTTAAGAAGGGTAGTTAATTTGTATGGATCTGTGGTTCTTATGTTGTAGTACCTGAGGATAATGGTGTAAACCATCAAACAAATTTGTGATTTAAACAATAACAGTGGGCAGACACAAATGAACTCATTTATTTTATAAGGTTCCACTCACATCCGTCACACGCTCAAAAGAAAAACCAATACTAATCTTATTAGTTGATTTACTGTCTGCAGAACTTACTGTGAGCACCATATGCACCGAGGATTACAGCGGCACTTCCTGAAATAGCTGCCAACTTTACAAATAAGCTACTTCTCCCGGCTAATTTCCACAAAGGATCTGGATCCATTTTGATGATCTGTTGGACTGGTTGCTGTTTAGGTATGATAGCCTCTGCTCCTTTACTTAACAATTTCACCTGTAATAATTAAATAACTTCAATTTCCTTCTTAGTTCTAAATTGAAATATTTTAGTCTACTATAATTGAGTTCACTAAATAAGTAAAAATGACATGCTAACAACAATAACTTCAAAAAAGCTATAATTAAATGGTTTAAACTAATAACAATAATGAAAAAAAAACAAAAACAACAGAACTTCTTACCCCCTGAGAAATACCATAAATTGTAGCTTCAGACAGTGGATTATGAAAAATTATATAACTTAAGGATTCAGAACCTAACATATTCTTATCTTTTAAAATGTTTTGCACCTATGAACTCCTATGACAAGTAAATAAAGTACACCGATGACAAGCTGAACAAGTAGTTCTTTGCAACCTATGCAGGTGATAATAGAGATAAGAGCTGTGCCGGCCGTGAACGAACGGAACTTAAAGATCCGTTTAACTGGGCGAACGAAATCACTCTCCGCTAGAGCTGGCTTATTAATCATGGCATTTCCTAAGTTTACTACCAGATGCCAATTTAACATCAATTAACCATTAATTTAAATTAATCACACTACATGGATATCATCATGGTCTTCACTATAAAGTGAAAATGTGGTTTCCTTGGCGTAAAAGTTGATCAAGAAGTCTCTCCTGCAGCAAAATTCAATGTCAGGATACCTCAAGGAAGCTCCCTTTCCTTAAACATTATAAACTAAGCACATTCCACAAACATTATTGACTACTTTTGCAGAAGAAAAGGCCATACTATCATCACATACAGCCGCAAACATCGCTTCTTCAAACTTACAGACTCATTTAAACAATATTACTGGTACTCATTTTAACAATGGACTGGTGACGCAAATGAAAAATACAATTTAATGCATCTTTTTATGCCAGGAATAGAATTCCCACTATCCAAGATCACATTTGCCCAAACTGCTTAAAGTTCCACCAGAAATCATATGACTCTCCAAATCCTCTGGCAAGTCCACTTTCAAGTATCACCTATCCTTGCAACAACAACCCCCCCCTCCTCAGAGATCGAAGTGGAAGTGGCGCCATGAAGCATTGTAGATATTTCACTTGGAGTTCTGAACTAAAAATGACTGTGTAATGAAAAAGGAATGTTTTTGCTTGTTGTGTAGGGTATTAAAAAAGATCTCGAAGATATAAAATTAAAGAATCCGTATAATATGCTGGGTATAATAAGTAACATTGAGGTCTCATTGTGGAGTATTTATTTAAACCTTATTATTGTAGTATGAATTCGCCTAAAAAAATTATTAATATTTGTAAAAAAGGCCAGTTCGAATATAGGATATTTATAATGAAATGAATTGGCGTGTTACTCGTTGACTTGAGTTGACAATAAAGGAATGCAAGAAGGAAAAAAAAAGATAAAATATAATTAAAATTACTGCACCAAGTGAAGTTCGAACATGGAAGAATGCATTCATCATTACACAATACCAGAAAACTTAATACTAGAAATGCAATATATACTTAATATTAGAAATAAATGACAATTTGTTAGCTTGTTTATACAAATTATATCGATCCTCTATCATTGCTTTAGTTTGATTTGCTTATTCATAAGAAGTAAAAGGACATTTATAAAAGGTTTATAATGAATAATAGTGTATTTTATAACTTTGAAATAATATGGTCTCAGGGTTGTCTAGTGTTCGCAATTTCAAATATTTCATATTTACATAATTGGCTGTAGAAATTAATTTATATTTTTATATATAATTACCTAATACAAACAACGATATATATTAACATGAATACATTTTTGATTGTTAGTGAGTGGGTACTCTTTTCACTCCGATGTTCTCACTCTGTTGCTTGGGTCCCGCAAACTGCTTTTCCAACTCATGACTGGCCTCTCATTAGTCAACTTAAATAAAATCATACTAATAAACCAGATGCTCACATTCCCCCTTGGGCATACCAACCTCCGAAACTACTCCTTTCACTGTTGTATATAATTGCTCACGTATCCGTTTAAGATATGAAGGCCTCGAGGCCGAGTTTTGTTTATTTAAAGCAATTTTAGCAACAGTTTTGAATTTTTATATGTAATAGGTCACAGTTAAGCCCCATAATATAATGTAATCAACTTGTTCAAATAATATTAATTTAAATGTTTAATATGTCCTAATATATCAGCTCTTGAAGATCCAAATGATTCATTTATATAAATATTTGTTGTTTACTTTTGATTAAGAACTAATATTTTATTTGAGTGTTGCCGGGTTCATAAGTGAAACACAAGGAAGTAGTTTTATGGCGGAATTAAATGGTGTACATGCAGTGGATCTATATGGACCTTTTTTGCCCACGGGATAAACCAGAAGATCTATGAGGGTGAGGGAATGAGGGCGATTTGCATTTCCGCTACAAGCAATAAATATATAGGACATCGGACTAGTGTGGCGCTATCTATGGAAATACCGGAAGGACGTAAAAAAATTGGACGAAAACAACGGTCTTCAAGGAATCGGAGAGGGGATTCTGGTGGTTAAAAAATCTGAGTATGCCTGCCTGAGTATTTTCTCGAATCGGGCTGTTCTTGACCCAGACTGGTTCCGGCAGTGCTTTGATGAAGTCCTATGGAAGCCTACCTTGAGCTTGAGCACAACCTTGCCAGAACGAGCTCGTACGTTCTACCATTTTAACATACAGAAAACCGAAGGCATCATTAGTACACCATTAGGTAAATTAGTATGTTTGAGGATATAAATTTTAATCAAATACTGCAATTTTCTTTTTGTAATCTAGAGTCATTTCCTGTTATTATCCTTTCTCAAATATCAACAAGATATCAGTATATAACATTAAGTTTCTTTTAACATAGGCAATATAATACTTCATTAAATCACATTTAAGGATTATGATTTTTATGTATCCAGGAAATCTTCCATTGATCAACATGAAACACCTTTGTGAGAAAGGAAAAAAAAATTTCATATAATTCAATATGCTGAACAGATTTTATTTATATAAATTTATCATTCAAAGAAATGCCATATGTTGAGAACGACAGAGTACTGAGTAGTCACCTCGGGTAGTTCCAATGTAAATCTGTATCGGCATCCCATCAACTCTACATTATTGATTTCCATTAACGTAAAATTAATTGATTGTATTCAGAATATATTTATTTGAACTTTAGCACCCTCATCCTTTAAGGTAAGTGAACATATATCTATGCATGCATGACTTCTCGTGGTCTTCACTACGGATAGCACCTCATTTCCTAAAAGTAGTACAGACCATCACGGTATAAAGAGAAACTTGAACAATTAATTCATACTAAACAAAACATCTTCTAATTCACACAAGCGGATCGAAATCAGATACCTCAACGGCTTCAGCTTTTGTTACTGCAAACGCCAGTGCTTCTGGAATGTTAATTTGGCTGAACTGAACCCAATGTAATCAGCTCTCTACGATAAAACCATGAAATGCATGAGATTATGGATAATATAGTAATTGTAAAGGGACTTAGTTGCATTTATTCTAACTAACCCTTTGTTCAGCGAATTCAAGAGTGTCGGGGGGCGTCACAAGGGGAGTGCCTAATCACTCTAGCCCTGGTGACAAGTGCGGATTGTTGTAGTTTATAACATGGACCATGTTCCATGTATGCGTTAATATCTGACTCCATTTATTGATAGGGATGTGTCCCGACAATTCACTGTGTTCAGGATGAGGTTCAGAGGTTCATAAAGAATAAGACCAGTTTTCAGAGTTCGGGCGGGAGATCGGCAGCGTAATAGTAGAAGTCGTCAGAGGGTCTGCTAAAGGCTGTGAGACAGGGACGGCGCAGAGGTGTGGCAGAGAGAGAGTAGACTAGTAGAAGATTCCACCCCCGGGGCCCTGGAGTATCGCGACTGTCTAGATGCAGAGACTGGAGAAGAGTAGAGTAGTAGAAGACTGAGTGGGCTTACTCCCAGGGCCCCGGGGCCCTGGCGTATCGCGACAAGTGATAGTGGCTGTCTAGATGAGGAGCCTGGGAAAGAGTGTCTTTACAGGGCAAAATTCATTGATTTAAATACTATCTCCCCTTCCCTCCCGGAAGGCGGAGCGGGCTGCAGGGGGTATGTTTTATGATGCCCAGGTGGCTAATCCCCCTTAAGTTTATGACTGATGGCCTAAAAGGGTGTGTTTTATGATGTCACACCTACCGAGATACGTGATCGCTCGTCCCCTAAGGACTGTTTATTGGCATGGCTTTTAGATTTTATGACCCCGGAAAGTGACTGAAGGTCTGCACGGGGTCTATTTATGGCAGTCAGGTGGCTTATCCTCTCAGTTTTATTGCTGTGCCTTCGACCCTCTGTTACTTGTTTACATCTGACGATTCCTCTATGATTTATTACTAGAAAAGGCTTTTACCATGTTTTACATCTAATTACAATACATTATATGCACCAGAGTATAGGGTAATTTACATATATAGTTGGTGCTTTGCTACAAAGAGTATTTAACAACGTTGGCAAAAAAACAAAAATAACAGAGCGCATTTTCTTTGTGCACCCGGACATGTAGACATTACGGGAAACGAAATGATTGACGAACGACTCTAAACCACCTCTCCCAGAAAGGTGTATCGCTGTACCTAATTCGCCAGAACACGTACGCACACAGAAAAAAATAACGACTAAACGATGGCAATCAACGTGGGATGAGAGCCCTTTCAGTTAGCTGAAGTACGTTAAAAGAGAGCTCAAATAGTGGAGTGCATTCAACCGTACCTAACGTCAAGAAGTAGCGCTTACTCACCTGGATATGGAACATAATAAACACACATGGCTATCATATCATTCAAGAAGTACCTCCAAAATGTCAAAAATGTAACTAGTATTTAACCATCGTTCTGTTTTCGTCCTTGTTCTCTCTGAGGCTCACATTGGAGGGCTCCTCAAATGAATTTAAAGATACGATCAACCGTGTTTATGACCTGAGGATTTTACACCTAAATAACCCCCCTAAAAAAACCCAGCTCAACAATGCAATAAATCCAGGTGAAAAGTGTGGCACAGGAAACGCTGTGTTTAACACTGCAAGCAGAGCCTAATCATTAGGAACTAACAGTGAAAACACAACTATCCAAAGTTAGCAACCTGATTAGCTACTTCAAAAAATTGGCTTTGTTGGTGACTGATACTGGCTGAGCCGTGAACAAAAAAGTCTAATAGCGTTATCTTTAACAGGGTAGTTGAGTCTTCATGTTTTGTTCGTTCGAGACCAACAAACATCTAGTTGAAAGCGTGAAGTCGTTCGCAAATAAAACGTTCATTGTTGTCGACTCACAGACTTCTTGAAAGTTTAAAATCAAATGATCGTGTTACTTCATAAACTGTTATTCTATATGTCAATTTTTATCTTTTTTTACTTCTCTATTTACTTTATCCATAATGCACTGAATATTATTAGCGGTTTGTTTTACTAGTTTTTCCCGGGCAATTCTCTATTGATCATATGGAAGCAATTCCTTAATTTTCCCTGCACAAATTTGAGTACGTTTATGAGAGCTTGAATTGAAGTGAAAATTTCCTGGTTAGATTCTTTATTGCGTATTGAGTTACTTGTAAAATTGTTGTTCTGATACCTTGCCTTTATGTCCCGATAAGAGTGAGGAATTGTTCTTGGTAACTACCATTCGAATATAAATAGGTGGGAATTTCTAAGAGTATGTTGGTAGCATTGAGGGTCCTGACATCGTTCAATTTTGCCGACGATTAGGGTTATTGTGACAACTCCATTCATTTAGGCTGAGTACTGCTAGTCTTCGTACTCTCTGATTGGAGATCATTGTAATTTTTTCAATTCTGTTTTTTGACCATTGCTAATTTCTGCCACTAACATGGAGGAAATCATGAATGTGAGTTTGTAGAATTTCAGCAGCTCAGAGTAGTTCACTTTTTATTGTTTTTTTGTTTATTGTGTGTGAAATATATGTATTACTTATTACAGAATGCCGGGCTTAACGGTGATAAAGTAAAAATGAAAAATAAGGAGTTAGTCATAAATAAAATAACGAAAATTCGGGAAGGTGGACCAAAAAAATTACAAATCATTACAGATTTTGATAGAACAGTTAGCAAACATCATCTTAATGGTGTACCCACAAAAAGTAGTTATTGTAAGTTTTTAGTTGTCTAATGATTCTATAACTTTGCTAATATACTTATAGCTCATATTATTTAGGTTTGTTTATCCTAATCAGGTGTCTTCGAGCAAATACCAACATTACCTTCAGAATTTACTGAAGGAGCCCAAAATCTATACAATAGGTTTAGAGTAATCGAAGATGATCCTAATATGACAATAGCGGAGAAAATTCCTTATATGGAAGAGTGGTGGAATTTGAATGAAAAACTGTTTGTTGGCCTTCCATACGAGCCTGAAAAAATTGCTCAAGCAGTTTTGGATTCTGGCGTTACTCTGAGGTTAAATTAATAATTACGTAAATGTATGACTTGTTTAGTTTCTGATAGAAGAGTGTTAATTTAAATGTATTTTTGTAAAATTAGTTAAATGATATCTTATTATTTATTGCATTATTACCTAAAGTTCATTTAAGGAATTATCTTAGAAATCAGCAATAAAAGTTTTAAGTTAACAGTACAAGATTGTTTTTGTTTTGTTTTATAAAATATTTGATTCCAGAGCTGATGTAGCATATTTTTTATTATGTTAAAAATTGTGTCTTGATAATACTCAGTTTTGATTTGATATCATTAAATTATGTGCTAGTTACTTAGATTAATGATCTAATAATTTCATATTTGTATATTTTATCAAGAAATTCAGTTAAAATATTTTATAGGGATCATGCTGAGGAATGTTTTAAGATACTAAGTGAAAAAGAAGTTCCTGTACTTGTTTTTTCTGCCGGGCTTGGCCATGTTGTAACAGCTATACTAAATTACTATAACATTTTATTCACCAACATGAAGGTTATCTCCAATTTTTTCAAGGTCTGAATTTTTTCCTTTATCAGGGCTTGTTATTTGTAGTAAGACTACTGTTACATAGTGATTAAATTTTTTTTCAGATATAGAGATAGTTATAGTTGAGATAAATATATTATTTATACAATTAATTAATTCTGATAGATTCTTAGTTTTGTATTATACAAATTTGAAACTAGCAGATATTTGGGAGAATACTAACGCTAAGAAAACATAAAACAAATTAGATTTCATTGCTATATCTTATGCCTTAAGAAACTGAGGGGATAAACTTAATGTACAGCTTTTAGGATTTTACTATATTATCTGGACAGGATTCACTATCTCTCCTGAAAGATGTAGTATCCTTCTTGGATTAAGAAGTAATGTAACCGACCTATAACACTTAAATAAAGATTTTGAGAATCCTAGCCCAGACAACGCTCTACCTCGGTGCTATCAACCAACCTTGGTAGGCACCTTTTCAATGGGATGTCATGCCACCGATTTAATTTAATGTAATCCTGTTATGTACTTATGGTTGTAGTTTGACGATCAGAACTGGTTAATGCCATTGAAAATATTTTTCTTTCTACACTTAATATATTTCTACATACATTATTATATAGCATGTATGGAGGTTTCTATGATGTACAGAATTGGAGAAGCCATATTAATCAGTAGCTAAGCAACTTGATGTGATCAACGGGTATCGTAAAGTTCTATTGCTGTGCTCAAGAGACTAGGATGGATGGGGCAGGTTGACAGGATATTGTAGGCCATGATGCAAGGAGCTATCTGGGCTGTCTAGTACTGGAAGGCCGAAGCATTTGAACAGGACAATTGTTGAAAGCAAATTGAACAGATCTTGAGCTAGAAATGGTATGTTACACCATGAAAGACTGAATGAATAATAGTATTGGTGACTTCCGCTATTTTCACACTCCAGTTGGCCAACCTGGTTATTATTGTCTGAGTGGCAATATTTCATTGAATCCTTTACATTATCGTACCAACCATATATTCCCATAACATCAGATCTCACCCTCTAACCTAAACTTTCCTTTACTTTTAGCACTCGATGTGCTGATTAACAACACATAATTTTTTTTTAAAGTTGTATTTACAAAAAGTCATTAAAATCATATCGTGTTTCTAACTTTAAGTTAACTAGCATTTTTCTAAAAGGTATGATATTTTTCATGGGAGTTTCATTTAATGGTGCAATGATGCTTAAAATAAAGACCCATCCCCAAAGAAAAAATCCTAGGACAAGCCGAGGATCAAATCCAGGTCCCAGGTCTCCCAAATTAAAAGTTGGTTGCTATGGGACGCTCTTTTGTGGACTTAATAAAACCCTTAGTTGTGCGTTTCATCTTGCATATTTAATATTTTCCTGTTTATTACAGCACTTTATGTGGTTACATCTTGTTAAAGACAAGATAAATGTATTGAAATTTTTATTTAACTTTATTCTAAAAATGAAAATAGATTAAAACTACAAACTTAAGTCTACTAATATATTTATCTATTCATGCTATTTACTTTTTACTAAACTTCTTTCATTTTTTAGATTGTTGATGGGAAGATTGTTGGATTTGAAGGACAACCAATGAATGTCTATAACAAAAATCAGCATGCTATTGAAAATAATGATTATTTTAAGGTAGCATTATTGTTATTGCAATGTTAAAAAATATGTTTTTTTGATAATTTTGAACAAATAATTGTATTTAATTATTACGACTTGTGAATGTTCTTTTCTATTTTTACTCTTATTTTGTACTATACATTTATATTAAGAAATATTTTTTCATGTTTAGGTGTTATCAGAACGAACTAGTGTATTAGTTATGGGCGATTCACTTGGTGATGCCAACATGGCTGAAGGTGTGGCAGAAGATAGTACCATCCTTAAAATTGGCTTCCTTAGTACACATGTATGTATTTAATTATTTTACTGTCCGAAAACAAATTTATATTAATATTTTTTTAATTTAGGTTCTAATTTCTTAATAATTAAATATTGAAAGCAGAAAGAAAAATTTAAGTACCATTAATAAATTACTTGGAAATACTCTCAATGATTGAAAGGGTTGATATTTGAATTAGAGGTCTGCATGGTTGTTATCCCAAAGCCAGGGCGATATTTATAGTGACAGAGTTTAGCCAAAGATAATCAATTAATTGATGTTATCAATCATGCAGGATAGCCCTGTTAATGCAGCACCCGACTGGAAATTAGGTCCCGAGTTTTTGTCCCAGCCCTCCTCAGTATATTTTTTCTTTGATTAGTTTCAGTAGCAATGAAATCCAATTGCAAACCTAAATTTTGGTTTGATGAACGACGTACTGATGGGCAAGGAATATTTAATAAAATTAATGATTGTAAACTATCTTAGTATCTTGAATAGCTAATTTAGAGTTATCATCATTTGAAGGCCTTTGTGACCAGAGCAGCATATACTTTACTCTCACCAATACCAAAAACTGAATCAACTTTTAGTATTAAAATCATTAAATAAAATCATTAATAGAAAGAAAAAAAATGTTTATTTCAATTATCTTCAAATTCTCTACTTCACTGCAATAAGACTGACCCCTCAAGCAAATTCTACACAAGCTGATATTAAAGCACAATCATAGAGTTGAAGACCGGAGAGGAACATGGACAATGGCTCATAACTGTCACCAAATGACACATAATGATCATTACATTACTCACAATGGACACATACATCTTGCAAAACATTTACCTATAAAAACACTTGCAATGAAAATAAGTGGCATTAAACTATGTATAGATGGAAGAAAATATGGTTACTTAAGACATTAGAGCCTGATATTTGAAGGTGTATTTACTGACCTGCACATCCTAAAATCTCTGGAATTAGTGTACCCAGGCTGCTTTATCAGAACTTATCACGGACAGCCAATCTGCCATCTGTCATTGCCCCATTGGACAATTTATGACTCAATTAGATAAGAAATTTGACATACTATATTATGTAAAGGTTCTATTTTCTTTAGTGAAAGTACATCAAACAAATATAAAATAAGATGCTTGACAAAATTAAGTTATGTCAAAATTTCCTAAACATACTTACTACAAATGTAGACTACACTTGCAAAATATGAATGGCATGACTGATGGTTCAAGATGTATGAGGTTAATCATCTGTTCAAAATAAAAAATTATTCTATAGAGCAAAGATTATGAACTCTAGAAGTATTTTCGACAAAATACGCCCATAATCTGGCGAAGACAATTTCATGTTTCTATGCTTTTTATTTCTTTAGTCAACATAAAACAACCTTCAAGCCTGTAACAAACTCATAGCCTGTAAGTTTGTGAGCAGGGCTAAACTTATCACTTCCACTTTATTCCAACCTTGAAACAATGCCTGTCAATTTAGAATTAAGTCTTAAAAATTACTTTTATATTTTTTTCAGATTGAGGAGTTCTTACCGCAGTATCTAGATTTTTTTGATATTGTCTTACTTGATGACCAAACTATGGATGTTTTTAAACGAATATTATCCATCATTCTGTAAATGATAAAATAAAACTGTTTTAAACATTTTTTTTCCATTATCCTTTTCTTTAATTATTTTGGTTGTTAAGTGAGTTTATTTCATAACATACAATGAAGAAGTTTCTTTAAGTGATGGTGTAATGGTTGAAATATCTTAATTGAAGTAATAATTTATAATTGGTAACAATGTGACATGATATTGGTGATAATTAACATTGTGAAGAAGGGTAGGTAGGTTGGTGGGTACTTGCTCTGCAGCTACCAGTTTTAAGAACACAATCATGCGAAGAAGGGTAGGTATGGCTGGTTATGTTTTTTATCTATATTGTTTATTTTAATTTAATCTGAGGTTTTAAAGGTTCTGTTAATATAAAAAAGAATTCTGGCAAAAGGAAAATTGTTTAATTATAAAACGATTCATTAATTTATATACATAAGCACGCCTGTGACAAAATTACAATGTTAAAACAAATTTTCTATTTTACCTTAATATTTACCAACTTTCATGGCTTTTTCTCTTCCTTTGTTCTTCCACAAATTCTTCCTTTCTTGCTGTTGTGCCACGCTATCAGTAAGCGTCCACTGATATCATCTCAATCCTTCCTCCTTTACCAAATCTTCTTCCATCTACTGTTCTTCCATATGGTTGTCTCATAGGATGATCAAAAAGAACAAGGACGCTCCTGCGTCCTTTTAGCACTCGTCTTTTTCTTGCCTTCTTGATTTTTTCAATCTTCTTTCTCCCAATGCCAGTTGTCTAAGATATTTGTTAACTTTTCTTATTTTAAAGTTAACAAATCCAATATTAAAATATTTAAATTTAATTCTTGATATTATTTATGATAAATATTAATACTAGATATAACGGAAACAAATAATGTTCATCCCTTCATAGCCATGATCCATGGGTCGTGTACCGCCCTTTTATGCACGCTAATTTCGAATTTAAATCAAAAGCAACATCAAAAATTCACATTTAAATTAACTATCACAAATAAATCTAAATATCACAACATTATATAGAATTTAAAATATCAAATTACAGTAGATTCTCCTATATCCAGATTAATGTGGGCAGGGGTGATCGGAATATGGGAGAGTGACTAGAATATATACGAAATAAAGAAAAATGTAAATAATTTTATATTCCGCCTTTCTAGGCATTCCACACCCTATATCCTTCTCATACATCCTTTACATCCTTTAAGTAGGTAGTGCAGGTCTTAGGACGCTCTGGTATATCAGCAGCTTGAGGCGAACTGATAAAGCCGGGCTATGAAGTAGGTGACCGAGGCTGAAGAATTTCTTCCTAACACTCTTTAACTTTCTGCCGAGGTGCGTTGTAAACGACAAGTGCCTACCGAGGGTAATCCCGAGGTAGCACAGCTTGTTGCTTATGGGGCACTCTTTGCCGTCTAAGACGAAGGATTTCGGGAGTTTCTTTTTCCCTGATTGGAAACTAAAGATGATTCCTTGCGTCTTGGCCGGGTTGACTTTGATGTAGACGGCATCGAGTTTCTCGGCAATCTGTTGGCTGGCGCTCTCAGCGAATTTCAGGGCTCTTGAAGGGTTGATACTGGTGCTGAAAACACCTATGTCGTCTGCATACGCGGATACCTCGCAGTTGGAGTACGAGGCTCCTACGATGTGGGCGGTATAGATGTTAAACAGCAGGGGTCCAAGCACCGACCCTTGGGGTACACCGGCAGAGTAGTTCCTACGTGTCGTGGTCGTGGAGCCAATACGAACAGAAAAAGTTCTGCCTGTAAGGTAGGATCTCATCAGGTTCTGCATCTGTTCCGAGAATTCATATTCCCTCAGACGTTGGAGTAGGATGTAGTGATCGACGGAGTCAAAGGCCTTCGAACAGTCCAGAGAAATCATAGCGGTCGCTCTGTTGCTTCGGATGTTCGATGCGACGTGATGTTGCAACCTCACCAGGTTGTTATTCGCACTTAGGCCTGTGCTGAAACCAGTCTGCTCTGGAGGGATAATTTCCTGTGACTCGCAGTGCCCCGAGAGATGTGTGTGGATAATTCTCTCGAAGAGCTTCGACAGTTGAGTCAGCAGACTGATGGGGCGGTAATGAGATGGCTCATAACCGCTCTTCGCTGGTTTCAGAAGGGGGATCACTACAGCATGTTTCCAGTTCTGAGGGAAATAGTGAAGCCTGAAGCAGGAGTTCATGATGTTGGTTATGAATGAGATTCCTTTCCTCGGCAGCTGCTTCAGTAGGATGTTCGGTATCGAGTCTTGTCCTGGAGTTTTTCTTCCCGGTGTCTTCCGAATAATGGCCTCGACCTTTTTTTTTTTTTTTTTTTTTTTTTTTTTTTTTTTTTTTTTTTTTTTTTTTTTTTTTTTTTTTTTTTTATTTCAAAACCTCAATAAAATAATACAATGTACAGAAAATAAATAATAAAATAATTGGATTACATATTTCTCCTCTTTCTGCATTTACATGCATTTGGCGGAGTGCATAATATAATAAAATTTTTATTGTTGTTAAAAGTTCATCGTTCTTATACAACACTAGGTGATGAGGCTCACCTTCTTTTTGTCACCAACACCAACACTAAACACTAGGAACAAAACAAAACAACTAAACAAAACACAACAAACTAAATCTCTACCTAGAACCTAGGACTAGAGTGTTCCAGCCGCGACAGCGTCCTGCCATCGTTGGGGGAACGGAGCGGGGGTTATAGTGTTAAACACCGGGTTTGTCAAATATTGTAATGAGTCGAAAAATTTGATATGTCTACGCTGGATGAATTCATCCACCGTAGGCAGCTCAAATATCTCATGCAGCTCACTGTTCCGTCGCTGCTCGAATGAAGTACCTCTGACCACTTTCATCAGTATACCGTTTTGGAATTGTTGGAGTTTCTTAGCTGTCGTATACGTCAGATAACGAAATAGCGGTGCACCATACAGCAGAGTAGGCCTGAGTATGCTCTTGTAAATCAGTAGCTTGAGACGCAGTGATAGATTGGGGGAAGTCAATAAGTGCGTAAGCCGGTAAGACTTCATGCGTGTATGCTTCAACTTCTTCGCAAAATGGTTACTAAAATGGAGGTGTCTGTCCATTTTAATTCCCAGATATACTAGGTCGTTGGCTGGTGAATTTTGCTTCGTTCCTACTATGTAACTAGTAGGGAGCGGGCTTTTTCCCTTTTGAAAAGAGAAAATTGCACAGTCAGTCTTACCGGCGTTTACAGAGATATTGAGTCTCCCCAATCTCTCACTGATCTGGTTACAGGCTGCTTCAGCCTGTCTTAGAGCTACCTTGGCACTCATGCTGCTGCTGTACACCGCTATGTCATCTGCGAAAGCAGTAACTGTGGTATTTTTGTAGCGGGCTCCGACAATCTCAGACGTGTATACGTTGAATAGTACAGGGGATAAGACGGCGCCTTGGGGTACTCCACAGGTAAGTGGCACAGCTTCGGAGAAGCTATCACCCACCCGCACCCGCAGCGATCTGTTTTTCAGGAAGCTAGCCAGAATTGAATATAGTTGTTCCGGGCATTCCCGGTCGCAGAGCATTTGACACAGTGTCCCGTGAGACACCGAGTCGAATGCTTGGGTGCAATCAATGGAAATCATAGCCGTGGCTATGTTTCTATTCATGTTATGGCTAACTTCTGACTGCACCTTCAGAAGGGGGTGCTCTGCGCTCATACTGGATTGGAATCCAGTCTGCTCTGGCGGACTGATATCATTTTCCGAGCAGTAATCTTTGAGATAATTCAAAAGAATTTTCTCAAAGATTTTCCCCATCTGTGGTAGCAGACTGATCGGGCGGTAGTCGGCTGGGTGATCTCCACTTTTGGCTGGCTTTAGTAATGGAAACAAGATGGCTTGTTTCCATGTGTCAGGAAAGTACCGCAATCTTATACAAGAGTTGTATAAGTTTGCTAGTTGTACTATCCCTCTCCTCGGCATTTGTTTGAGCAGCACTGTTTGTATCCCGTCGTGCCCTGGTGCTCGGTTTCCCTGACACCGGCGAAGAATCGCCTTGAGCTGCTTCGGTGATACAAACATGTGGTTCTGTTCAGCATCTACCGGAGGAGGCATGTGGTAGTATCCCGTCCTAGCCGAAATATCCCTAGCGTAGTGGTCGGCCAGTTTTGTTGCCTGTTGCTCAGCAGTCAGAACATTGTCGCCTTCGTGAAGACGGACAGTGGCTGTCTTGCCTTTTGTAGTCTTCAACAGCTTCCAAAACTTTCTGTGATCTCCGTGAGTGCTACGAAGTTTCTCATGCCACTGGGCTGTTTTCCAGAGTTTCATCAAGCCCCGGATTTGCGTTGTGAGAGAATTCACAACGACCTTGGCTTGCTGATCTCTCGTCCTGTACCATCTATTCTTCCAAGTATGGCGCAAGGCAATAATTTTAAGAATGTGGTCTGGAGGTGGTCGCAGAGACGGTGGCATGGGAGTGTACTTCGGGATCGCAGTGTTTGCTGCGTCTATGATCACATCAGTTATGAAAGTAAGTTGAAGATCTACTTCCTCTTTCGTGCGGAGAACTGGCACCGTATGCAGGTTATGGTAAATTTGCGACCGATACAGATCCCAGTCAGCACGACGGTAGTCGTATCTCGTGGGGCGAAGGGTCGCCACTTTACCATCCACTGCATACAGTACTGGCCTGTGGTCAGACGTAATAAAGTCAAGGGCGGTGCAACTAGTGATACGGTGGGGTTGTTTTGTCAGTAGTAAGTCAATCGTTGAAGTAGCCTGCGGGTTACTTCTATGTCGAAAAGTAAAAGTCTGGGGGTGAACGACCGTAAACGGCGTTCTCAACAGGAGTCTCCCAGCCATGTTTGTTGCGATGTTATACCACATCGTGTGTCTCGCATTGAGATCTCCTACCACCCAGTGGTTAGATCTCTGCGAACATGCGTGTAGCAGGGCTGAGTACTCCTGGAGAGATGCGTACGGTCTCCTGTATAGAGCGGTAAGGTAAATGGGTCTCCCCAAATTTACCTTAACTGTTAAGTGGTGAAGCTTGGGATCAGTTGTAGTCAGTGGTGAAGCCACTTTCTTCCAATTGATACCAAGGCGTATAGCAATTAGAACGCCTCCATATCCGTTAACCCTTTCAATGGCAGTTGAATAACCTTTAATGTGGAACGATTGTGCAGATACCCTAGTGTCTGTCAAAACTACAATATCTGGTCGGTAGAGCGCTAGCAGCACTTCTACCTCATCTATTTTGGTCAGGAGACCATCAACGTTAAAATTTAAAACTTGGTAATCTACCATTGTTGATGTTTACCAGATATCATAGCCATGAGCATTTGGCTACAGAAGTCGACTAGGGCAGTTACCCATTTCGGTGCACATTCAAGGTCTTTACGCTGGTCGTTTGTAAGAAACTTAAGCCTAGGATCTAGGTACTCACAATTGTTATTTTCCGGAGTGTCCTGCGAAGTTCTGGGGGCAGTTCTTGACGTGGAGGGGGCAGCTCTTGACGTGGAGGGGGCAGCTCTTGACGTGGAGGGGGCTGCTCTCGTCTTCGAAGGATGAGCCGTTTCTTCATCTCTAGCTTGAAAGAGCTTGAAGAGCGGGTTCTGCCAGGCGGGTATAGATGGCGGTGGAGCAGGTCTCGTGAGTGGCACGTCTGGGCGGCGCCTCTTCTGCTGGGGCTGCATTCTGTCGAGGGCTGGCTTCATTCTGGCTAGTATTTCTTTTCGCTTTGTGCAGCCTCTGTAGGACGCCGGGTGAGCCTCGCCACAGTTGGAGCACTTGAGCGGGGTTGAATCATTCCTCGGACATTGCACTACCTCGTGGGGTCCCGCACATCTAACACACTTTAATTTCCGGCCACAGTGGTTTCGTGTGTGGCCGAATTCTTGACATCGATGGCATTGTGGGGCGCCTCTCTGCTCCTTGAACGTCACGACACGAACTATGACGTGGTTAATGGCGCGTATCTTTTTCATTGACTTCAACGTGACACTGGCATTAGCTGTTACCAGCACTGGCGCAATGTCCTGTTTGCGACCGGTTGGGTCACTTTTTCTAAGACGTCGCACATCGACGACTTCCGGGATGTTATCTTTTATTACGTCTGAAATTTCCTTGATGTCCTCCTGGACATCAAGTCCGAGAATTAAGTATTTATTGTTTCTTTTGCCGCCTCTTGGGGCAAATGAGTGGTACTCCTTCCCGCCAGTTTCGAGTAAGGCCAATATCTTTACTCGATCCTCTTCCTGATCAGGGTAAATTGTAACACCCTCCTTCGTGGCCTCGACCTGCCTGTGCGAGGTCCATATATCGGTAGTGGTGGGGAGAGAAGGGGAGGGGGAGTCAATTCCTATTGGCTCGCCTTGGCTACGGCTCACTTCTTCGTAGTGGGACGCTAAGATGTCAGCTTGCTCGGTGGTGGGGATGAACTGACCGTTCACTGCAAGTCTGACACCGTTCTTTTTGGATAAGGAGGTCTTGACTAGTCTCCATAGTTGTTTGTGGTCACCGTGAAGACTGGTAAGGCGATCTTCCCATACTGAATTTTTCCACTGAGCCATCAGGGACCTTACTTGGTTCGTGAGGGAGTTTAAGACCGGTTTTAAGTCCCTGTTTCTGGTCCTAAACCACCTGTTCTTGATGTTATTACGCTGTCTTATCAGTTGCAGGATATGATCCGGAGGTTTCCTCAGAGAAGGGGGCTTCGGAGTAAATTTTGGGATCGATGCATCGGCGGCTCTTTCGATGACGTCCTGTAACTGATAGACAGCGTAGTCTATGTCCCAAGTGTGTCTCAGTGGGGTGATAGTGGGAAGATCGGACTTTACAAGATTCTTATAGAGGTCCCACTTGGCCTCATCGTACCTGTATCTCGTAGCAGGCGGTTCTGGCACGTCGCCTTCTAGTTCGTAGAGAACAGGACGATGATCGGAAGTCGTAAAATCCATAGCGGAACATCCAGTGACCCGGTGCGGCTCTTGTGTCAGGAGCAGATCAGGCGTAGAGGTTCTGTCTGGGAAGGCAAAATGACGGAAGGTCGGCAATCCTGGGTGGATGATCGTAAATGGTGTTTTAGTAATGTAGCGGCCTAGGCCATTTGCCCTAGTACTACTCCACCAGCTGTGATTAGCATTTAGGTCACCCACTAAGATGTGTCTTCGGTCATGAGCCACCGTACTGAGAAGACGCTTGTACGGGTCACAGGCGGCTCTCGGTCTTCTATAGACTCCTGACACAATGGTGTTCTTCGTGAGCCGTAGCTGGAGCGTTACAATATATTGATCGGGGCCTAGGTTGACGGGGGCGGGCAGTCTCCTACAAGGTATGCCGTTTCTGACTAATACCGCAACTCCTCCTGTGTTAGTTTCGGTGTCTTGTCGGTAAACGGTATAACCCGGAAACCGGCAGAAGTGTCTATTCTTCAGCCGGGTGTCTGTAAGGACGACAACGTCTGGCGTATGGCACCGTAGAATTACTTCTACGTCGGCTTGTTTAGGCGTAAGACCGCAGACGTTGTAGTTTAAAATTGAGTGCCCGTTCATTTGGATGTTTGATTTTTGGATGTTTGATTTCTAAATTCCCTCATCATTTCGGCGATAGAAGCTTGTATTTCCTTCATGGTAGCGACCACGGTGAGTAGCACGGCCAGGATGGCATCGTTGGTAGTATTGTTATTATTATTATTATAATGTTGTTGCGGTAGGGGCTCAGGGAGTACTTCCGGAGCCCTGGCGCTACCGGATGCCATCTGGGCGTATGACGCTGTCTGACGGGGTGGGGGGGGGAGCAGGCTGGTGTCTGGCCATTCTCGGCCCGGCTGAGCTATTTTGTTGACCCTGCTTCCTATTTACAGCTGCCTGTAGGAGCTGGATTCTGTGGGGGCACTGTTGAAAGGAGGCAACATGGTTGCCCCCGCAGTTCGCACACTTAAGGGGAATTGAATTGTCCCTAGGGCAATCTGGGGTTTGGTGAGGCTCGAATCTTTCGGTCTATGTCGGCTTATTATATATCTGCATCTCTCCGCTGCCTTCTTGACTTTCAACTCGTTATTTAATGCCAGTTGTTTCGGATATTTATTACTTTGCTTAATTTAGAAGTTTATATAATAAATGCTTATATTAAATATGATATTATTTTTATTTCAATTATTAATAATTAATATGACGACAGTAAAAACGTTCATACTTTCAAAAATGAATCACGGATCGTTATTACGTTATTCAATGCTCGCTAATTCCGAGTGTATTTAAACAAACACTATTAAAAATCATCATTTTAAAATATCACAACATTCGGGTCCGCTCCGATTTAAAAACAATTTTTGAGCTTGTCTAAAAAAAAAATATATATTTTTTTTTTTTTTACTATTGATTTTACATTTACTTGTTCATCATATTAATCATTTGTATTTTCTTATAACTAAATTACAATACTAAAATGTATGTCACCAAAATTTTACATGTACTATACAGAGATTTTAACATTCAATTATTACAATAATTTTTCATTTTCAAGTCCTTGCTTGATTGAGATTATTTTCATAATAAGATTTCTAAATTAAATTTAATTCTCTAGTTTTTAGATTTAGACTTTAAAACATTTTCAACTTTGATTGTATAGTTAAACATTCTAACATTTTAATACAATATAATAAACTTAAATTTCCAAATTCTTACATGTGTGATTGATGTTATCTTATAATAAATTATTTCAATTGATTTTAATTTCAAGCTTTTCAATGTCTTTTACCATATTTTCAAATTTTATTTTACAACTAAACATTCTAACACTTTAATACTCTATAATAAACTTTAATTCCAAATTTTTACATGGGCCTGATTGCTGTTATATTAAATTATTCCTATTGATTTTAATTTTCTAGCTTTTCTATATCTTTTACCATAATTTCAACTATGATTTTACACTATTATCAACTTTAATTTACAATAATACGATTCTGTTCTTTAAAACCTTCGTCTAATATACGATTCTGTTCTTTAAAACCTTCGTCTAATATACGATTCTGTTCTTTAAAATTTTCCTTACAATATTGATTATGTTCGTCTTAATTTTTTCATCATTAACCTAAAAAACTTTTTTATCTCACTTTCCTCGCGACTCGATTCATTTACGTTTTCCATGACTGAATTTAAACAATAAAAATTCCTACCACAAACACAATTTTTAGCACTTTTTGACCTAACCTTTATATCAAATTTAAACAATTTTTTGTGACACACTTTATCCAATCAATCCTTTAACCAGATTTCCTAATTTAACATTTCTCTGTTCGCAGGCGCCAAATATTCTAATATTTGCTATTTATTAATAAATATTTTAATTATATATTTTTTCATATAATTTTAAAAAACTTTATATTTATAACTTTAACGTTATATCAGGGTTCTGTTAATAATTATATAGGAAACTTCTGGCAAAAGGAATATTTGTTTTATTTATAACACATTGAGATATAAAAATTGATATACAAATAAATAAATACGTACTTAATAAAGAATACTATTACAACTAACATTAAAATGGTACCTTGTAATTATTCGTAACTTTATACTAATACTGGCCAGTGCTTCTTGTGGATAATCTTCGTTGGTAGTCTTCTTTTGCTTGATCCGAATCGTCTTACTTGCGCATCCTTGGTCTTCGTGTTGAGTGAAAGTGTGCCCCACGAGGCGGTGGGACGCCGTGCCTTCGCAAGGATGCTACCTGCTCTGCCTGCCTTCTGAAGACCGAATGAATCTTTCGGTCTATGTCGGCTTATTATATATCTGCATCTCTCCGCTGCCTTCTTGACTTTCAACTCGTTATTTAATGCCAGTTGTTTCGGATATTTATTACTTTGCTTAATTTAGAAGTTTATATAATAAATGTTTATATTAAATATGATATTATTTTTATTTCAATTATTAATAATTAATATGACGACAGTAAAAACGTTCATACTTTCAAAAATGAATCACGGATCGTTATTACGTTATTCAATGCTCGCTAATTCCGAGTGTATTTAAACAAACACTATTAAAAATCATCATTTTAAAATATCACAACAATATATATATAATATAATATACATACAGGCTGGATGAATGGAAAATGAAAATATGTATTTTGGGACTTTTTCCCCTAAGAATAATAAAAAGGAACAAATAGATATGCCTGACTAATAAAAAAATAAAAATGTATGTGTCGGGTTAGATATTGTCGAATATCCCCAAAGTGGGGAGGAGACGCCCGCCGTGGGCTAGGGTCGCTACAACCTCTAGACCGGACGCTGTCCGGTGAGTGCCAAGAAAGAGATAAGGCGGATGGACCTGTGGTATTTCACCCTGGCTGCCGGCCTAGTCGGCGGGCAGCCTAATTCGTTTTGATCCGACTTCATAAGATCTTAGAAGGTGTGCCCCGACAAAGCATTATGTTCAGGAGAAGAGGAACAGGGTAGGGTTTATAGGTAGTTTATGTGGTCTTGGAAAGACCACAAATTCACACTCGGTGTCTAAGGGTAGGTGAAAACCGTCCGGATCCCAAAGGCGAGTGTGAACCGGAGAGAAGCAAAGTGGATTGCCGTGGGAGACGCTACTAGGTAAGTTTGTAGGACCACGGCAACCGTCGTCCGTGAGGGAGAGGTCTCTCCCAAGGAAGTGCTAGTTTTAGCGAGACTAAGGCAGGGATTCCCACTAGGAAGGTGTGGGGCCTGACAACGCCAAACTAAAACATAGCGAGGTTAGGAGAGAGAGATGCAGAGGTAGTTGAATGAGAAGACCATGGTTTTGAGTAGAGCAGCAAGCGCAAGTGCAGAGAGAGAAGTGTTTAAGGTGCCGGTTTGGTAAGTTGTGTCTTCTGTCTTAGGACGCGCGGTTTATATAGCAGGCCAGCCGTGGTGGGGATGACTCCCCACCTGCAGATGTTTCCCCCACTAGCTTCTTTCCCCTCTCCGCCTGACCTCATAAGCTTTATTAAACGTATTGAAACATAGATAGATATTTTCTGTTACAAGAAGAGGGGAACTTCTAATTATTCGTAATTAAGAGGTGGCCACAACAGTGTGCTTACTATGACACTGGTGTAAGTGATAATTTTATAAATAATCAAAGGCATGACTACAATGAACTAACAAGATAATATTGAAACAGAAAACAAATAGATAGAGGTGTAAACATGTTAACGTAGTAAACATTTGCAACTAGGAATTATTACAAGGGGGGTAAGAGCGTGGATAGTTGCTGCGATTTATTAATTGGAGTTAATAGGAAATGAATAAAATTAGTTCAAAAAATAAATAAAAAGAATAATATGACGTATTATAAATTGCTGGATTTGAAGGAGATAACGAATTCATGAATCTAGATAGGGAGAATTGAAGAACATAGATAAATATAGATCCAAAGGATGAGAAAAGAACGGTCAAAGGAAGCACATTTGTAAGCTGAGGAATGCAGGTCGGACGGGTGAGATCTGTGTTGATTAGCTGATAGCTAATTTGAATAGGGTCAGGTTGTATAGGTAAGGAGGCTTTTTAGTTATGATAGTACTGAATGGGAGGGATCCAAGAAAGTACTGGGGACAGCTATCCCAGCTGAAGAGTAGTTCTGCGAAATGCAACAGTCTCTTGGGATCCCAAATATAAATTTTTGGAAAAAATCCTTCAGCAGCTTTAAACTGACGAAAGTCGAATATTAGACAATCGGAAAGTGCAATAAAACAGAAACTGAAAACGAAATGCTCGTGGACGCGGAAGGAATTGGACTCAAGCAGCCACATATCTTATACCTAATTAGTAAAAGGAAACTGGACTATAGTGACCACATATCTTATACCTAATTAGTAAAAGGAAACTGGACTATAGTGACCACCTATCTTATTATACCAAATTAGTAAAAGGAAACTGGACTACAGTGACCACCTATCTTATACCTAATTAGTAAAAGGAAAAAATTTCTAATCAGCCGAAGATACCAGCCTTAGAACTTGAAGGATGCTCCCCAATGGCAGTGTCGAATACGTGGGATTCCTGAATAAAACAGTTTTAACTGTTCCTGATCCCCGAAAATTTAGAGAAGGAAGCTAAAAAAAGAAAGGTCGGTGATAATCTCAATGATAGGACAGCAGACAATGGTTATTTTCAATTCATTTGATATGGACGCTAGGAATATAACATTGAAACAACTGGTCAATCGTTTTGAGGCTTACTTCAAACCAATATAAAATATCACAGTCGAACGACAGAAACTCTTCTCAAGTTCCAAAAAGGCGGTGAGTCTATTGATAATTATGTGGCCCAATTAAAAAATTAAAACTTAACTTGTGAGTTCAGTTCTATACATGAAGACCTAGCTAAAGAAATTTTGATACGTGGGCTAAACAAGGCAAAGGTAAATATAAAGCCAACATTTTTGCAAGAGGATGAGTTGATATTGGAAAAAGCCTAAAATGTATAAAAAGGTTGAAATAACCCAATTAGCAACACAAGACATGTCGTCCAGTGAGCCAACATCAGTAATCGCAACCGTATCGACAAAAGAAATACTAGCAAAAGAGAGGTATCGTAGCCGTCAGTCACGCCAAACATCAAGTGCGAAACATCAGTGATTGTCAAGAATTCGTCCAGAATCGTTTTTGCAAGCTCAGCTGGACCGCCGACCTCGTGTACATAGTTAATAATAATAATAATAATAACTTATGTGAAAGGTGTGTGCAACTGCACAGTGTTAAGTGTTCAGCCTTAGGTTGTATATGTACCAAGTGTGGGAGATTTAATCATTTTGCTGAAATGTGGATACCGGAAGTCATTAACCACTAACATTCCTTGGACGTGGAACAGGAATTGCGTATGTATAGTAGAATTAGACGATCATGCTAATATTGAAATTTGGTCCTTAATCATTAATGTTCATGGAAAAGATGTCGCAACAAACTAGATACTTGAGCACAAGTTAATTGTGTCAATCGATATTTTTGAAGGATTAAATATAAATAAAAATCAAATAAGTCAAAATGGTTCAAAACTTGTGTATTATGTGGTAAAAATATTCCAAATTTGGGGACTTGTAGCATACCCTATATTGTAAAGAACCGAAAAAATCATTTAATATTCAACGTGATTGACAAGTCATGTACAACGATGTTAGGTTTGCCCAGTTGTAAATCAATGAAACTCATCACCAAGATTGACTCAGTAACTGAACAGCCTAACAAGACTCATTCAACTTTGCTCAATACATACAAAACTGTCTTTAAAGGACTTGAGTGTCTACCAGTGGTCTTTAAATTGAATTTAAGAACCTACGCTAAACCAGTCTATATATGAGACACGTAAATTACTATTTAAATTCAAGAGCACGGGCTGATTTGGACAGAATGGTAATAGATGGTGTAATACAGTTTGGAACAGCGCTGACCGACTGTGTAAGTTAAATAGTTGCAACTGAGTGGAAAACAGGAGCACTACGGATTTGTCTAGATCCAAGAAATTTAAATTTGAATTTATTGAGAAGTCACTATCAGCTGCCAACTCTTGACCTCATTAGACCAATTTGTAATTTTTTTCTACTTTGGATCAATTCAGGGGAACATACCAATGGACTCAACAATCACAAATGTCTTGACATTTGGAACTCCGTTCGGGCGATATAAGTTCCTACGGTTGCCGTTTGGGATCAAAATAACCCCTGAAATCTTTCATCGTACCAAGATGGAATGTCTTGGTGACATCCCAGGTGTATGTATTTTTCAAGATGACCTTTTAGTGCGTACAAAAAATGCGTTCATTCTTGATGAGATTCTTCAAAAATTTATAGAGCATGCCTGTAAATTAAATATAAAATTCAGTAAGTCAAGATGGAAATTGGGGCTGAAACAAGTCATTCATATGGGACCTTTATTCTCTCACGAAGGTATGCGTCCTGATCCGAATAAGGTGAAGCCGATTCAAGAAATGCAAACTCCAACAGATAAAAACTTTAAAAAGATATTTAGGTATGATAACATACTTGGCCGGATATGTATCTGGTTTAGCAGAAATAAGACACGTAACTGAGGAAGCTCACACGAAACGATATCGATTGGTCGTGGCAACAGTGTCATCAGTCAGAATTTGGAACATTAAAATATTTGGTAAACCATTCCCCTATACTTACTCATTTTGATGTAAATTGTCTAATCACATTGTTTGTAGATACTTGTTAATTTGGAGTCGGATCTGTTCTACTAAATGGAAGACCGTTAAAATATGCTTAAAAAACCCTAACGGCATAGCAACAAAACTATACCCAAATAGAAAAAGAACTGTATGTAGTGGTGTTAAGCCGTACTAAATTCATACAGTATATTTATGACTAGTATATCACAGTGGAGACAGACCATTCACCATTAGTGACCGTCGCAAAAAGATCACTGGCAGATGTCCCTGCAAGACTTCAATGGATAATTCTTTAAATAGTAGCCTATAGCCAGCCATTCAGTCAGGTGAGGAATTATAATTACATATTACAAAGCGGGAGCGATGCTTCCACACAGCTTTTAAAGGGAGAGCGGCGCTCCCACAATGGTATAAAATACAAAGCTCTTCAAAGTTACTTAAATTAGAACATCTAGGAAGCAATTACTCTCTAACTACCTGGGAACCTGAGCCTTATGTGAAGACATAAGATCATACAGATCAGCTGATGACACGAGAACGAAACTGGCAAAGAACTAAAAACCAATTCCTGGCTCGCCGTTGACGGTGATTGCCTGGCCAACGTCGTCTCAAAGAAATATGGGCCGATGACGCCGCCAGCCCAAAATCCACGTCAAACAGTGACTTTTTCGGGATGCATTGGACGCTCTTGGATCTCATGTAGATTGGTATCGTCCCAAATTTGTTTGTTGAAGTACCCATTCATTCAGAAATTGGTTCTCATCGCTGAAGATGAGTTTTCGATGAAAATTAGGGTCAGTTTCCAACTGCTCCAGGGCCTATTCAGCTAACACACGTCGTTGTCTATCGTCGTTTACCTTCAGCTCCTGGGCCAGTTGAATTTTGTTCGGGTGCAGGCCCAAGTCACGACGCAATTCGCCAAGTTATGGTCTGCGAAAGATCTGCCTCGGATTCTCCTGCACACTTTCACGGACAGCGGCGATGTTTTCGGCAGATCTTGCGTTTCGTCGACGTACGGGTGTTGGTTGATTGTTTACCGAACCAGTGGACTCCAATTTATCACCACACTACGAATAGTCCTCTCGGTAGGACGGTTATGGCAACCGTAAAATGGGCGCGGAACGTTGCCCGGACAGAACACCCATATTGATAAAACAATTTTATCATTTGCACGTGTTGTTGAACGCTATATCCGTCCATGTTGATTTGGCAAAACAGACTGAATAAATGACAGCCATTTCGACAGATGCAGCTTCAACAATAAATAGCACATTGATAGGAGGATTGCTTGACGTAGAACAGGCTTTTGAGAGAGTTTACCATGCAGGACTTCTCTTCAAACTGCGGCCGATACGTGTACATGGGGCACGACTTGGGAAAATGGGAAAATTAAAATTAATACTGCTAAGTCCTCCTTACACCTGACGTTCACCTTTCGAGGTGGTCAATGTCCTCCCATGAGTTTTGACAACCAACCTTTAACACAGTTAAGTACTTACATGAGATAAGATACTGTCTTACGACGAAAATTAAATGACTAATGCTCAATCACCGGCTAGAACTATTGGACCATTTATTGTCCCAACATTCAAAGCTTCCCTCGCCCCAGAAACTATTAACAAACAAAGTTCTACTGAAGCCAATTTGGAAATATGGAGCCCAAATTTACGGATGGGCTAAGAAGACTAACATCAAAACTGAACAGATTTTTCATTTAAAAGTACTAAGAGATCACAGGTACACCGTTTACGTGCAAAATAAAACTCTTTACACTGACCTCAAAATTCCTTACTTTCATGAATGCATTAGAACATTATACAAAAGCTTTCACGACAAACTGGACAGACACACAAACACATTTATACGATAACTGTCTACACCGGACTTACCTGGTAACATTCAACGGCGGCTGATGAGACGTTGGAATAGAAATCTTCTAAATGAATAACAATAAAATATCCTCAAACTTAGCTTCAGCAATAAAGGGGATGTGCCAAATGCCATTTTTATCATATTCATTTCGTTAAGAAAGCTAGCTGCTGTTGTAAATCAATATATAGAGTAAAAAAATAAAGAAATTGTTCAACGGTTAAAAGTACATGTATCCTCCCATATCTACAGAGTCTCCATCTGATGATGTAGTCATGTAGGGTTTAATAAATGGTTTTAGTTATTTGAAAATAATCTTCATTGTTGAACTATTGTCAACGAGCTATTTGGTATTATCAATGTGTCATGAGAACAGCATTACTACTGGACTCAGTCTCAGCTCTAAGTGTCGTTTTCACATTTAAAATAGTTTCTACTACATGACCCTCTTTTTTTACAATAATAACATGATAACCTAATTTTATTTCTAGGTTACACGAAAGTTTTCTAGAATTTTTAGGCCTGCGTGAACGGTGCATAGCGTAAAAAGCGTAAAATGCTGCATCAGTGATAATACTTAGAACTTTTGAGTGAAAAATCTATAATCGTTTTGATGTTAGGCTGCTTACCCTTCTATATCGGTATGAGGTCCAGTTTAATAATATTGAAAAGCATACCTTACTTGGTGACTGATTAATGAAGTGGTTGCCCACTACATTTCTTCACTCTTTCCGTCCGTTTCGCTGAGTTGGCTTAATCACTCATGTTTATTAGCTGCTCTCTTCTCTTTTTTAGACTCTTATCTACTTTTGAACTATTCAAAAGGTAAGTCTCGGTATATCAAGGGCTTAGGGGAGAGAGCTGCAGTAGTTTCTGATATTTCTTATAGGTACCAGCACTAGCACCAGTCAATGAGTAATTGCTGCTAGAAAGGTTTAATCGTGCATAACGATCGTCCCTAAATATTTAGATAAGAGAAAGGAAACTGGGTTGTGCGTAAGACTTTTAAGAGTTATAAAGGGAAATTAACTGGACAAGAACTTTTGAAATTGTGGCAAGGTAGTTCAGAAGTAATCCTATCGTAACTAGGTGATTTGGCTCAATGCAGCCCTTGATTTCATGGAGGACTAAAAGCTTTTGGAGCAATCGACAGGGGTAGTGGAGTATCAAGTACTATTAGTATTTTAATTTCGTTTTGAGCGTTAGTCAGGTGAGAATAGTGTTTGAAAATGGAGAAGAGGTGGTCTGCGCATGGTGTGGTCTGAGTTGTAGGAGCTTTCATGTTTCTCTTCATAGAATACCATTTTTGGCACGAATGGTTGATACATAATTGCCAAATGCGAATGTTTGGAGCTAGGATTTCTGTTTTTAGTGCGTTGTTTAAGTGATTATAGATTTTTTCTTTAGATCAATTGCTGGAGTGGGTCAAACCTTGATAATTAATTGAAATAACTTTAGTTTAACGATGGAAAATACGTTAGTGAAATGCTTTCACACGTTGTAGCACCTGAGGATGATGGCGTAAGCCATTAAAAGAGTTACCAATATTAGAAATAATAAAAACTGCGGCTATAGAATATTTGTATCCATTAATTATTATGATTATAGTTCCGTTTGTCGTCAATTGAACTGAAACGTTTTAATTCCACAGAATTTACGTCATGGAGTGCTTAAGCAATTCTTAGTGCCATCATGAAGATACAATTACTTATTATTGTATTTTCACATTCATTGAAAGGATTCAAAAATGCAAGCATTCCACATTGGGGTTTTAACCCTTCCCTTTTCGATACTTTCAGACAAATGAGGCCACTTTAAAGATGTGTTTATAAATAAATAAGTATGCTGCAGATTCATTACAATCGGCCAGGTAGGTGGTTGCTATGGAGGTAGATGAGTGGTTGGGAAAGGGAATGATGTAGATAAGAAAAAAATAAAGTGATTGGTGTTATTTAGAGATAAAGGGTTGTCCCACAAAGGGATAAAACTACAAAATTTGAACAAGTAGAAACGCTTATGCCCTTGTGAAATGTACTCCATTTCTCATTATAGATCATATTGTCAGAAGTGCTGAGAGGTTCTGGTTGCTTAGCTTTGAAATTGATTAACTTTTCCCTGAACGTTGTCTCTTACACCCTTATATACCTTATACTTCTTTTAATTTTACTTACTGATTTATGACTTAACTGTGGCTCTGGGGATTGAGTAGGTATGAACGTGTAAACGAGATAAGTGTACATAGATGGCTTTCTTTGCGTCATGGTGGAATAGGCATTATAGATTAATAGTGTGAAAATTGAGTTACCATACTCAAAATTTTTAGGAATGTTAAATTGAAAATATTTATTCCTAGAGTTTCTCTCCCTTGGATCCACCACATACATAAGCCTTGAGTTCATAGGAAAAGTAAGTTGATGAGTGAATGTAAAATGAATAAATACAATTTTGAGAATTGAATTATTTATTACATATGTTTTTTCATTTTTTGGGATCTAATAAATAAAACTGGAATTATTCACGACATCAATAATTTATTGTTTCTTGTTTATAATTTAAGATTGTTTTTACTGTACATATAATTTTTTTGTCCCTTTTTTTTTCTCATTTAGGTACAGTTCGCTTATCGTGAATTTTTATTTCGTTGCTAGCGGACACTAGCTATGGAATTATTAACAACATTCTTAAATTACATATTTCAAAATAAATACATAATTTTTTTGGGTTTGTTTTGCGTAGCTATCATAAATAATTAATATTTAAAAGTCATCCTGGTGTAAGTCGAATCGGGGTGGAAAAGCTGAACCATCAAACTGTGGCCTCACTGGGTTTCGGTTCTGAAAATAAAAAGAATTGTTAAAATTTTAAACATTATTTATTATAGTATTTTAGTCAGTCAAACATTATGCAGTACCGTCCAAAGTAGCAGAAACTTCAGTAATACTTTAGGCATTGGAATGAAAAAAACATCAACTAAGTCTTTGTGAATAAAAAAGTGTCTGTTGAATAAATTTTTGAAAGTGTTTCATAATCTAATGTAATGCCATCATAACCAAACTAATACATGGAAAAAACAAAGATTTCATTGAGAAAATAGGAAAACAAAAATATTGGCACTTGTTAAAACATTGGCCAAAATTTTACCCCAACAATAAATATTTGGAGGTGTAATTTACTGTGTTTATGTAGTCCATACTCTAGAATAGAAAGAGTATGGGAAAAATTCAGTTTGTCAATCGTTACTAAACTCTGCATATACGGGGTTATTGCAAATTGTTTCAAATTGAAACAGAAATTAATGCATCTTATATGTTTGTTTTTTAAAACAATTTGCATCGATGCTTTGGTTATTATTAGACTTATTATTATTTGACTTATTAGACGAATTTATGTATGATTCTGAATGACAACGCTTTTCATGCTTGCAATCTCTTTTAAATACCTATTGATGCACGTATCCTTCTAAATAAATCGCTACGCAACAATATGCTTTTAAAATTTAGTGAACGAGGTAAAAATTACTCAAGAATACGTAAAACAATATGAGTTAATTTTATAAGTAAATAATCGAATGCGCACCAGTAACATGAATACTAAAACTTGGTAAAATGAACCCATACAGCAACATACTTGGAATGAAGAAGCAGGCGCCAACAGCTATACCCATCCTTAATGACTGTTCAGTCGGGCGGGTTTGCTGCATGGATAATTCCAATTAGAGGGGCAATTCAAAGATTTCACTATTTACGTATTTACGCCCTTATGTACTCCCATTAAGGGTAGGAAAACTAAAAACCCCTGCTTTAAGGTACAGTGAAAACAACTGCGGTGTCTCCCTTGGGATTTTAACTCAAACTTTCATATCATGGCACAATCATGTTACCTACTTCATTGTTGAGCATAATAATGACTTTAACTTTAAATTTGTAAAGAAATCTGAATACATATGCCATGCCTGTTGTGGACCCCTTTTTATCGTACGAATACTAGTCAGTAATAACCACCCTTCGAAAAAAATCATACAATTTGAAAGATAACAATTATAAAATTCATTCTCGGGATTTTCTTTAAGTATCCTTGGCATGAAATCTCTGGGCAATGATAAGGTTCCCTAGGTTGTGTCACCATAGTTTTTGTAGGCGCACAGATTACCAGTACTATGTTATTACCGCATAGCCTTCATTTAATTTTTGTAAACTGGTTTGAAAATTATCAAAATATACTTATGAATTTTTAATCACGATAAAACATCTCAGGAACGCAGGTTGAGAAACATAGTTTTAAAATGCTGGTTTAGTCACATAACTCACACAAATCAATCATTGCCGGTTCTATGGCATTATTATTTCAATACTCGATCACAATTCCATTGAGTGGATGATGTAATTATGAATACATATACAGCGTTTGACGTGATGATTGTTATATCAAGCACAATGATGATGAATGGATGGACTTATTCATGACTAGTGAATTACATTAATACTATTGTTAAGTAAAACATGTGCTCTCCACTTAAATGTGGCTCGAGCTCTCACTACAGACTAACAAGTCAGGCGTCAAGGCTCCACTGCCACTTACAAAATGATTAAGCTATTCCATATCGACTGGTATCCTCCTCGATTTCTGACCCTGTTGGAAAGTTATCGCATATTTTTAAAATCTTCCACCACAATGAACAATTGTCAAGTGTTTAGACTGTATGTGAATGCAAATATTCTTGATAAATTATCTTGGATTTATTAATCATGATAATTTATTTACAATTTTGAGGGTATGAAATGAGTGTATGTTAAAGTTAAGGTAAGCACCTAATCAAATATTAGGGGATTATTTTTGATTTCGATTTTTATACCTTTTTTTCAATTAATGCATACAAATAATTTATTTATCATAAAATTAAGATAATAATCAAGAATAAAAACGAAACGTTTATTTGTAGCTAGTAATTCATTCATAGATAGTTTTCATGAAGAACTAAAAATGTTAGTAAATGTTGTGAAATTAATGATTTCATATTTAGATGTTTATGATTTTTTACTGTCAATAACATTCTACTGACCTAAATATACTAATGATTTTTCATGGTTAGAAGGTACTCACAATTGGGCTCATTGCTCTGGCAGTGGATCCAGCACGGCCGCCAGTTTTCGTCCTCAGTTTGGTGACTGCCTGTTCTGCGAGGTCTGCTCTCTCCTCAGCTTCTTCAAGTTCCTGTTGTGCTTTGCGGAACTTGGCGAGGTTCAGGGCTGCGATCTCTTCCTGTTGGAGCAAAGGTACATTTTGATTTACATACATTCAGCTAATATGCTATTATTATTACATCTCTTATGAAAGAATTTAAACTTACGGCTTCTTCGATCTGCCTCTTGTATGTCTTAATCTTCTGTTGGAGTTTGTCTACAAGGTCCTGCATGCGTTCGTGGTTCTTCCTGTCTTCATCAGATTGGAAGCTAAGTTCCTTAATCCTACGTTCAGATTTTCGGAGATTCTTCTGGGCATCAGCGTGTCTCCTCTGTTCTCCATCAAGCTCGTTTTCGAGCTCCCTGACTCTTTGTTCCAGTTTGGCAATGGCTTTCTTGCCTCCCTTGAGAGCGTTGTTTTCGGCTTCGTCGAGTCTGACTTGGAGTTCCTTGATCTGGGTCTCGAGAGCCTTGCGGAGTTTCTCCTGGGTCTGGGCGTGGTCTTGTTCCGCTCTGAGTTCGTCCGCTAACCTTGCAGCGTCGACCATAGCCTTCTTAGCCTTCTCTTCTGAGTTCTTGGCTTCGTTGAGAAGTTCGTCGAGGTCGGCCTGTATTAACATATTCATTTTATCATAGATTAAAAACCAATAATTAAAATTTAATTATTAAAAAAATAATGATCATTGTGTACATACATGGAGTGTCTGCAACTCTCCTTCCAGTTTGCGCTTGGCAGCAGAAGCGCTGGTGGCCTGGGCTGCAAGTTCGTTGATCTGTTCGTGGGCGTCGGTGAGTTCCTGTTCTGCCTGGCGACGGCCGCGGTCTGCCTGTTCCAGGAGGGTTCTGGACTCTTCCAGTTCGTTTCCAAGAGCATTGGCGCGCCTTTCGGCAATACCCAATTGTTCGCGGGCGTCATCCCTTGCTCTCTGTTCTTCTTCGAGGGCGGTCTGGACATCCTTGAGCTGTTGTTGGTATTTTTTGATGGACTTCTGGGCTTCAGCATTAGCCTTGTTGGCGTGATCAAGGGCGATTTCAAGTTCATTGATGTCAGCTTCAAGCTTCTTCTTCATGCGCAGGGCTTCAGCCTTACCCTTGGCTTCGGCTTCCAAACTGGCTTGCATGGAGTCCAAAGCACGTTGGTGGTTCTTCCTATAATATGTATGAATAGTGAATATATTTAGAAAGTCTTTAATTACAGCTAACGAAAATTATTTTTTGTAATATAATGTACCTGGTATTTTCGAATTCTTCTTCCTTCTCCTGGATGCGTCGGTCAATTTCTTGTCTGACCTGGCTGAGTTCAAGTTGTGCCCTGAGAACTTTGTTTTCTTCTTGTTCAAGAGCAGCTTCAGCTTCTTCAAGAGCTGCTTGGAGTTCGTCCTTCTCAACTTCCAGTCTCTTTCTCTGTTTTTCGATTTCATGGATGTTGCGTCCACCTTCACCGATTTGGTCAAGGAGGTCCTTAACTTCATCTGAAAATATTCGTTTATTTATGATAAAAAGGGACATATATAGATTTAAATAGCAAAATAATGTGATACATAATTATAATTTTGTATTAAAAATGTTTCATTATAATGCTTATAATTATTTTGCTATCCCGAATGACCCCAAGATCTGGGTTGTATTTGATTATTTTGTTAATTTTGGTATCAAACTCACCAGCAAGATTCTTGTTTTCTCTTCTGACAGCTTCAAGTTGTTCCTGTCCCTCCTCATATGCTCCCTTTAGCCTGAACAGCTCAGTCGAGTAGTTCCTGCACTCCTTTTGGCTGGCATCAAGTTCAGCGGCAAGGTCGTCAACCTTGAGTTTCCATTCGCCAATGATTTTGTCGATAGCCTTGGCCTTCTTCTCGGCAGCGTTGGCAATGGCGTTGGCACGGTCGACTTCAAGCTGGAGATCTTCAACTTCGGTGGCGAGCCTTTGCTTGGTCTTCTCAAGGGCAATGACTTTCTGGTTGAGGGACTCAATGGTTTCCTCAGCTTCAGCGAGCCTGGCCTGGAGTTTCCTCTTGGCCTCTTCGAGTTCCTCAGCCCTGGCAACACCTTCGCTTTCGTATTTGTGCCTCCAGAGTTGGGCCTCAGCGTTAGCCTTGCTTAACTGCCTCTGGATATCAGCCTTGGCTTCAGATTCTTCATCAACCTGTTCTCTGAGGTTGTCCAAGTCGTGTTCCAAGTTACGGAACTTGCCCAGAAGAGTAGCGCGTTCCTAAACGATAATAAAATTTAATTAAATATAAAAAAATATTAAAATATTAAGGAAATCTATATTTTACACATCACTGGTGTTACTTACCCTAGCCTCTTCGTCGGCGAGCCTCTTGGTGTCTTCGAGCTGGGTGGTAAGGGAGATCTTGATCTTGCTCAACTGAGACACCTGGCTTTCAGCTTCCTCAAGCTGTCTGAGCAGGTCGGAGTTCTCAATGGACAGCTTCTTTTTGGCAGAGTCGAAGTCATTCAGTGACCTGTTGGCTTCATCAAGTTTTCCTTGGATTTCGTTGAGTTGGTGTTGGAGCTGCTTGGCGATCTTTTCGGTGGCGGCCTAGTTTACAGAAATATCTCATAATTTTTTTAATTGTGTGATCACATTGCTCCGTTAGTTAATGGAAACAATTAATAAAAAATACGTTGATACCATATCATGTTATAAATCAACACTGTTAGACATATTGTTGGATATTAATGAGTTATTAGGGATGGAAGTCAAATAGTTTTAATAATAAAATAAATTGGTTATTGAACACAATATAATAAAAGGGAGAAATAATTAGGGATAACTGAGGATGCAGACGAATAAATCGGAAGGTGTTTTCGAACACTTTTGTTCCGCACATTTTCAAATATAATAAATTAACTTGTGAAAAATCATAATTAGTTAAAGCTTTTTTCTGTTTTTATTGTTTATTTGCGAAGCTTTCATTTGATTTGTGTTCGACAAACCTTCTCGTTGGTCAGGTGGTCAATGGAGGCACGGATGTCGTTCAACTCGCACAGGTATTGGCATTTTTCCTTCTCAACCCTAGGGAAAACACATCATACAAGGTTTACACATATTCATCACAAAATCATTTCATGTGCAGGGTATTCACTTTAAAAAATGCAAGGTATCTGTTAATGATAACAATAGGATCGGGCATTTGTTTCGTGCTTTGGAGTCTAGTACCTTCTCTCGGCACATTTGATCCAAAGCGCTTCTCGTGTTGTTCAAATCACTATTGGTATGATTACGATCGTGCTCAGCCCTATATGTTAAAAAGTTCAATATATATATATTTCTAATTTAATTAGAAATTACCAATATTATTTAAATTGTTCACTTAAATTTCTTTCAATTAAAAGAAAAAAATAGTTTGATAGGACTACTATCTTATAAAATTGCTAGTTTTTAACTGATTACAGTTGCACTTACTTGGTCTTGAGTTTGTTGAGTTGATCGATTTGGTCACCCATTTCGCTGACGGCATCGTTGTGCTTCTTGCGGAGGTTGGCCAGCGTGCTCTCGTGCTGGATGTTGGCCTCTTCCAAGTCCCTCCTCAACTTGCTCATCTCTGCCTCTCGCTTTTTGTTGAGTTCGATCTGAGCGGAAGTGGCACCACCGGCTTCCTCCAGGCGCTCACCGAGCTCTTCGAGTTCGCGGGCGAGGTCGGCGCGTTGTTTCTCGGCCTTTCCACGAGCTTGCCTCTCAGCTTCAACTTCTTCCTCAAGCTCTTCAATGCGGGACTGCAGTTCCTTGATCTGCTTACCTCCCTTATTGACGATACCTTGTTCATCTTCAAGCTTGGCGGTGAGGGAAGCCATTTCTTTGTCCTTCCTCTGGATGGTCTGTTCAAGCTCCTTTTTGTTCCTTTCGAGGTCAGCAACTGCTTCCTGGGTAAGCTTGAGGTCACCTTCGGTCTTCCTCTTGGCCTTCTCAACATCACCACTGTGAACAATCATTAACTTAGCGTTTGCTTAAAATGAATAGAAAAGTATCGAATAATGTTAATGTAATGCTTACCGAAGTTTCTTTTCTCTTTCAAGTGAGTCTTCGAGTTCGTCTAAGGTCTGTTCGAGCTTTACCTTAACCTTGGTAAGGTGGTTGATCTTGTCTTCGGCGGCTTGGAGCTCCTCACCAACCTTCTGGCTGTGCTCACTCTGGATTTTCTTCTCTTTGTTGAGCTTGTTGATGAGTTCGTCTTGGTGTGCGATCTCATCGTTCAGGTTTCTGATTTGGTGTTCCTTGCTGGCCTTATCTTGGTCGCTCTGTAAATAATAAAGATAAATTTTATTCAAAAAGTTAAAAAAAATATCATTTCGAATGTTCACAATTACCGGACTTCTCGCTCACCTTGTTGACGTTGAGTTCAAGATCTTCGATGTCCTTCTTGAGGCTACCGTTTTCTTGCTCCAATTTCTTCTTCTGTTGGAAGAGTTGGTTCCTTGCATCTTCTTCTTGTTGCAGTCTTTCTTGAGTGTCCTGGAAGTGAGATGATTAGTATTATCATTATTATTACACATTTTATCTTTTTATCATTTTATCTGTGTTTAGCTTTTACACTAGAGTAGTGAAAGTTGTTTTATTGCTGCTATTCCTTGATGTTTTATGTTTTCTTAAAAATGAATTAATGATTTGCATGAAGTGAGACTAACCTAAAACCGTAAGTTCGAAATACATTCTTACTTGTTATTATTTTGAACTATTACTATGTATATATAATTCATCAGTTATGGATTTTTGCTACTATGTGTACTCTAAACCGGAGTAGTAATCGAAATTTTGTGCATAAAGGAAAACGTTTCTGACATTTTAGGTTTTTTTTCTTGCAGAAACTCTAACGTTTTCGTTATTGTGTCTATCTACTCCAATCTCAGTCGTCCCTAGTTCGACAATGGAAATGTATCTAGTTTTAGTTAATTACAGGGCGCCTGGAATAATATTACTGATTTAAAGTCAATTGAAAAAAAAGTTTTTTCAGTCTCGGTGAATACCATATCTTGGTATTCTGATTAGAAGTAAATAATGTTTGCTGGGAGTTAAGTGCCATTTTTAAAGTTTCTGTGGAATTTTTGCTATGGTTGGAACTTGCTATATGAGTTTGAACTAGTTTAACTAGAAGTCCAACACAAGGAAAATTATGAAAATCCGGTAAAATATTATTAAGGATAATTTATTTATTGAAAGCAGGAAAACCAATGTGGCAATGAGTTGGACGTTTTCTCTGACTGAACGATAGCAGTGCTTCATTAGGCAGTTATGTTGACAGTCCAATATACGATCAATCACTCCATAAAGACGACACCTAAAGGACGTCTAGACTTCCAGAGGCTATTCCAGTGAGCGCCTGGATTTGGTCACCCTTGGTAGCTGGTTCAGTTAGTCAGCGATCTATTCGTGTAGGCTGGCGCGACTCCAACGACCACGTCTCCACTTTCCGTGCCCATATCTGCAGCACGCCCTCAGGCGTCATCGGGACTCCGATTGTTGCAAGCTTCCATTCATCGCCTCTGCCAAATCTGACGGACGGTTAAACATTGGCTGGCTAATGGGCCAATAGGTCTGTTTTGGCATCCAGCGCTCACTGGCCAAGTTCAAGGAGGCTTCGGTAAACAATGGCTTTGTATTCTTTTTTATCTTCTCCACCCGCTCTGACAAAATGAGTCGTCTTTCATTTAAGGAGAAGTTTCATGACTTCCTATTTGTACTAAACTAAACCGTGGATAATATTGTTACCGGATAGTACTTAACTACTACCGTAAAGCATGTAATTAATACAGACGATGATCAGGACCCTAATTCAACTGGAAAATTTGTGAGGAGGTTGAAGATTCAACAATTTAGTGGAAGTTGGGTTTTGAGAGTTCTTTTATTTCACATCCAAAGAACTGTTGGATAAAAGTTCCGAGAGATTATACAAAGTACCTGCAGTCTGAAGGTAACTTTTGGGAAGTTATAAAATTAATTTTATTTAACCACTCTATAATGTTAGTTTATCAGAAATTAAATTTCAATAAATGATCAACAGGCCTTAAAGTTTTCTTCGTAGTTGCTTAAGTGGGTTTATGAGCTTAAGTGAAAGGATTCCCTTCGGATGTTTTACCTTGTGGAACTCCTGAATCCAAGTTTTCGGTCATTTCGAGGCAGGTGCGTTCCCAAAATATACACCACTCTATCAAGAGGAGAGGTGTCCTCATGTCGCGTAATTATACATCTTGCGGCCTAAAAATATATTGAGATTGAATGTGCTTCCGCTCACTCCGAATGCCACTCCTGATGGAATTAAAGGCACGCGCATATGTGCATGTTTTAGTGGAGAGTTCTCATCCGAAACAGAAATACCTCCAGTTCCCATTGGAGGTGGATTTTGTTTCTAAATATTTAATTTTGTACATAAATAGTTTCGGTTATTTATGAACGACCAATGTTTAAAAATGTTTTGAAAGGCTTTTGTTTATATAATAATATTTGTTAGTACATTCCAATGCTGAATAATGTTCTAATAATAGCAAAAGTAGAAATTATGTTTTATGTTTAAAATAATAACTTTCCGCTTATTTTATGTTTGTGATTCAGGAATTTTCGGTTTTATGATTTTGTCAATTTTTTATGAGTTTACCGAATCGTCCAGTTCCTATTTTAGACATGCGATCGTAGAATTTAATGACTGATATATCGACCTGTACAGCTGGGGGTAATATTTTTGATAGAATCCGTTACGTACATCCAAAATTATTGGTTGATATATTTTGGGATGTTATCAACCGTTTCTACTTTATTTAAAAAAAAAATAAAAAATATTTTTCTTATCTTACGAATCTCATGTGCTAAAAATAGGGTAGGATATTTTTATAATCTGATTTCCGATTTTCAAAACATTTCGAGATTCCACCGCTGAGGTGATTTTAGCGTCGAAATAACTTTTCCTGAAATATATCTCGTTCTTTCACCTAGCCCTCCTTTTCTAGTAAGTGACACCATAGACTCATTTTTGTGTATTTAATGGGATTTGTAATCAAATTATAATGTAAGCGTTTTTTCGGCTTAGTGTAAACACTTTAATTACCTTCAATAATAAAATTTGATTGATGAATTGTAATGTTTTTAAGTAACGTAAAATATTTAATTTAATTTTAATCTAGGATCAGTAATCATGCAAAATGTAAAAATATAACATCTATTTTTTTTTATAATGAAATGCCACTTAAGTGAAATTCTTTTGTAATTAAGGTGCTTCTATTTCTCATACATTGCTAGCAGTAACTGAAACCTTAATATGCTGCTGTAGGTCTCTTGTAGTGTAGTGTGAATAAATGTTTAGTTCTTGTGAATTAAATTCACATTTTATTATGAGTGTATAATGCATAGTTTGATCAGTGTTATATTTGATGCTACTTCGGGCTATGCTATGAAGTACATGAAGTGTATAGTATAAATAATGATTAGGGTGGTGTAGTTAGTTGTGGGGTTTTCTATTGGATTAATGAACTATATAAAGCTGAATATAAACTTACCATAAGCTGGGACTCGAGATCTGCCTTCTGGGCCTGGAGCTTGGCCGAGCGTTCTTGGAGGCTTCCTAAGGTTCCCTTCTCTCCTTCGAGGTTCCTCAAGAGGTCGGTCTTCTCCTGGAGAAGCTTGGCGTTAAGGGCCTCGACTTCTTTCCTTGCTTTCTCTTCCTTCTCGAGGGCGGCCTGGGTCTGGGCGACCAACTCCTCCAGTTTCTGTAATTGTTCCCGTTTGGCGGTTGGTAACAGATCATAGTTGATCGACTTTTCGATTAGTTTTTCCATCATTGTGGTAAGGAGCCCGGACCGCGACTGAGGACCGAGAAGTTCCAGCCGTCACCAAGACACCACCCCCCGCCCCACCCCTTCCTCGGGAGGAGGGGGTAACACCACCGGAGGATATTTTCGGATGCGGGGGGGATGCGTAACTCCACACCCACTGGATTAATACCCATTTTTAGTTTTTTTTATTTCAAAGAATTCCTAATGATTCACGAGAGTTAGACGTAAGATATAATATTTCATCCAGTCTCTTCTTCGCGTTAGTAAAAAAAAAAATACAGAGATTTCTTCTCAAAATACTTAAATAAACCATTATAGAAATTTGAAACTTGGGTTTGTGATCTCATCCCCTCAGCGAATTCGGACTCCTTAACCACTACCAATTTTAGTAATCTTGTTCCTAAATCTTTTTGTGTTGTTGATACATAATTCCACAATAATAAATATGAAAAACAAAATAAATGTGGATAAAAGGGTTTAGTAGCATTTATGAATAAAATGTACTTCATTCACTTAGTTTTATGTTATCAACTTAGATTGAATCGAAATTGTATTTTCAAGACACGAATGAGTGTCTTGAGTGTAGATAAAGTGAAGATAAATAACTTCAAAATTTAATTCTTAAAATTTCATAAACACAACATAACCCATTGATAAATGGATTATATTGATCTGCTGACTCCTCTATCTTATTGCGAATACTCATGGTATACTCTTTAATAATAATAAAATAATGATTAACACTTGTTTTAGTGATGACATACCCTCATCTCTTCCTCTACGTTGGCTACGTTGAGCAGAGGCTTGACTTTGCTCCACATCTTCCACCAGGGCCATGTCCTCAGGGCGAGGTACTTCCTCAAGTTCCTCTGGACGATCTGGAGGGCGAGTCTGCAATAGGCAATAAAACCTCAGTAACTCGAATTTGTCATTATTTGCTTTTCACATATATATTTATTGGTTATGTGGTCCGCCATAAGATGGGAAGTGGATGCAGCTAAAAATTGTACGTGGATGATATTATAGCTTCTCGTAGTTTCCTTAACTATGCTAAATGGACATCGTCCATGATCATAAGCAAGAGGATTAAAATACGTGTTTCCATAATTGATAGGTTGGGCTGAATTAACTAACCAGAAATAATAGTATTATTAATCAATTATAAAGCTAGTGTTGAACCGTTGAGGTTTTAAGTTGGAATTTATTTCATTATTTGGAATTCCTCAAGATTGCATTTCATCAGCATCGATTTTAATTCATTATTGCTGTGTCCAATAATCTATGGAGTTATGAAAAGGTTCTTTGCTCTATCGAGTATCATTTGAAACTTTCAATAAATTCCAGTATTCAAGTGAAATGTTAAGATAAATTTTCTTGAAATTCATAAGTGGTGAGGAAAATGCAAAGTATTTAAAGTGACACAAACTATGCCAGACGACTATCTATTTTTATCTATAAGAAACTTATTTAAACGGGGACATCAAGAACGGAATGGAGATAAAAAAAGAGAGAGAGAAACTGAAATTGTTTCAATCGAATCTCGAACTTGTTCCAGAATTAACTTCTCCCCAAACACCAGGAATTCCTGGCAACGGAAATAACTGAATCGTTGGGGTGACTCAGAGACAGCCGACCAGAAAAGACGGGGATCGTGTTTTCGATTCCTGAAGAAGGTAACTGTTCAGAAAAAGAAACTTCTCATGTTGATTGCCGACCCTGAAGAGAGAGGATCTACTTTCATTCAGGATCGTATTTCGTCTGTCGGTGCCTACATGTGTATGCTTTAGAATATCGATGAAATGATTCAATCTATCTGAAATTTTACTAACGAACATTTCAAAACACTTTAAATTATGTGGATTAGATTTGGTTGAAGTACTTTAACAGGAAATACGAAAAAAAATACGACGTGTACAAGTTCGGGACTGTCTACTCAGCTCCCAAGAATTTTCCCTATGTTTTTCCGCAGGCACATTTTAAGTTTATAAGAGCACTTAGAAATAGACACGGATACTCCCCGGAATTCGGGCATTTTCCGATATATTTACTTCAGTTTCTACATTATTAATTTTTTTATAGATATTTAAACAAATACAATTTAGTTTATAATTGATGTAATATACAATTGAAAAATGCGGAGATGCAACAACAAATCCTCGGAACTACTACTTTACACTACATTTCAATAGTACTTATTATTAAGAACAGGAAACATTCTGCTAACAGTTGCACCGTTTGGATTAAGTTCAAGGAGAGAGTTACTTTGTTCTATTACGAATTTATTTAGCATATAAAAGTTAAATTTAACCAGGTCTGGCTCGTTACCGTCAAGGAGAGGGCTGAATTATGGTCTCAACAAATATAAAAAGCCCGCTCGAGTCACGTTCGATTGAATCATGTTCTAAAAAAAAATTAAAGAAAAATTGCTTGGTTTTTAACTTGGCAGGCTGCTCCGAGACCGAGCAGGTCTGATACCAGCGTGAATTTTAATGCTCATTCCCATATATATGGGTTCATAAGCCTTAATTTTTCCCTACCGTTCCAAAAAAGTTGCGTGTAACATGAAATTTTATTGCTGAAACCGAAGAGAGAGTAACGTTTGTTTTATACAAGGGGATCGTCTTTTGCCTTTCTGTCTGGTGTTATGTTAAAATTTATTCCACAGCACCATAAAATACGTTGCTAAGGTTTTGATGGAAGTAAAATGAACCCAAAAAGGTTGGTTCCGTTTTACTAGCTTCAAATATTTTTCAATTCACAGCTCAGAATATATTTAACATGTAAACTTGTGATATTTTGACATAGTTAACAGCTCATTGGAGACATTTAAACTCCCTAAGAAAGATATTCCAACAAGACCTTAAAATATTTTTCATTCGCTTCCTTCGTTTATGTATGTACACATTTAAAAAAGTACAATTTATTTAATGAGCACTACAAAAAAAATGTATTGGTTGGTAAATAGAAAAAGCTACCAGCAAAAAATAATGAGACAACTAGTTCATATTTCTATAGCTGGAAGGCATATGAAAATATATGCACTCTCTTTGGTGACAGTCTTATAATAAAGTTCACCTAATTCAACTTTTTTAAAATCATTTAGGAGCCCTGAATCGACACTATCGAAAGTTTTACCACTTAAAACTCGAAGTCGGTTTTCTAAATCGGATTTTAAACTTTTTTAGTTAAGTAATTATTCGATTTCCCTTATGGGGCCGACTTAACTTCGACCAGACCATGTAGGGTGTCAGTAGTTAGTAGTCAGCTGCACTTTAAGTCACGGAAAAGACCAGGTACAAATATATAATTATTACCACAATAAAATAATTTCTAAAGAAAATAATAATAATGCCAACATTCTGAGTAATTTGTACACCATTTTTAATTTTAATTATTATTGTTTGCTCAGCTGCTAAGTAACTTAAGCAGTAGATAATTCTTTGTTTTTGCTTTCAAAAATTTTGCAATTGCAATTGCTCACTCGTTCCAGATTCCAAACTTAATTCAAGTTAAAATTAACCTTCAATAAAAGCTTGATTTTATGCATGAATATATAATTCATTTTTCTCAAAAGAAATTTAAATGAAATAAAATCTTTTAGTCTTTTAATAAACGCCGATGAAATCGATTACCCTAATTTCTTTAAAATTTATAAAAACGTTTTAAAAAGTTATTATAAACATTCTACGCAGACGCAAAGTGATTCAAGTGAAAAAGAAAAACAGAGCAAGTATTGAAAAGTACAAGGTTCAAAAAAAGATATTAATCATCCTTAACTTTCCCTTTTCTTAATGAAACGAAGGAGAAATTTTAGGAGCGTTTTACTAGGCTGTAATGGATTTAACTCTTAAATGTTTAATCAGAAACGGCATCTTGTAACTTGCAGAGCTTTGCATTTGACTCTCTTAAATAAAAAATAACTAATATTTATTAATTATAACTAGCACTCATATGTTGAATGGTGAAAATACCACATACCTTTGTTCTTGGAGTTTCTTGTATTCTTTTCTGCATAGGTAACCACGGATGTAAGACTGCATCCAGGAGATGATCCTGCTCAGCCTCTCATCACGAAGTTCCTCCATCTGACCCAGGACTCCGGCCCTGAAGAAGACCTAAGGACCACCCGCCAAAGGGCAGAAACAATAAGTCAAAGTGTCCATGGAGTATTTAATCAGCCTTAAGTCAGTGAGTCAAGATGTTTTGTTTTGGTTCGCTAAATGACTCTCGGATTATTCTATTTTTTTTTTTTTTTTTTAAAGAAAATAATGTTTTAACGTCAACCGAAATAAAATTGGCAAAAGAACAAGACTGTCGAGAAATCATCGTTGGATACAAACTGTAATATTACACACCCCCAATGTGTTTCTACAATTGCAATTCAGATGAGAACATACCGTATCCCTACAATGGTTTAAAATGGCGCAATATACGGTTCGCTACCTTCATAATCAGCTTATTATTATTACACCATAAAATATAAAAGGTAAAATTTGGCATTAAACCGAATGCACACATTTTTGGAGTCTTCTGTTAAAATAAATACCGTAAAATACTGATCATTCATAAATGTGATTATCGACGAAATGTTTAAAAAAATTGACCTCTTAGCTAAAAGTAAGATTTAAACTGACTGGCTTACGAAAACGTTATTTTATAGTTAGTAGAATATTTAAAACCATTATATGTAATTATTGAAAAGTCTCGTTCTGACCAAGTCGATTTCTCGCATGCGAGAGGCTGAAAAGGAAATAGATCCACTTACTCCACACAAAAGGATTCAGAACCTTTCATCTGAGTCAAAATGATTTTGGAAACTAAAACCAAGACACTTAAACGAATTTGATTTGAGTAATGTCAATTTAAAACAAGCTGACTATTTAAGACCCTTGTATTAAAGATAGGTTGATAATTTAACAATCACTTCTCAAGACGTGCCCTAATTAACTTTTTAGCATGAATTTCCCTTTAATTTTAAGTAAAAAATAAAAAATACAATTTCTTCATTAGTTACAACTTTTAAAGTTTAGTTTGCAGTTAAATAATCAAATGAATTTAGAATTAAGAAAATTAACCTTTTAAAACTTTTGTCAAACGGGCTGTGTTATGATTGAGAGAAGTATGTATATGTTAAAATAACTCTGACCGTTTATTTTTAAATGTTCCAGAACCGACTGGATTTGCAGTTTGTTATGACGTTAAAAGTTATTAATCACAAGACATTTGAAAGGTCGGCCTTAAAATAAACTAGTCACTGAGGCTGTTTCCTCTGACTTGTTGTAAATATGTTAACATGGCGTTAGTAGAATTAATGCTTGTGCACTTTTCTATTTTCGATTTAGCTCCTCCATTTGGTCGGTCAGATAATCTGGCCAGGATCCACAGACCGTCCGCAGATATTTAATCTTCAATTAAATTAACCTAACTCAATGGCTCTCATTCATACTCCGAGCCCAAAATAGAAGCGTTAAAAATCTGTTATAAGCCCACTCTTTCATAAATTTATCAGTTTGGTCTTTGGTTGCCAGCCAGGTTAAGTATCTGCAGCGTTTTTCGCCCCATAATTCACCCTAACGATGATAACTTCTTGCCAATTCGGTTGACTGTTCTAGAAATTATTTTATCTCATATCAATTTATGCCAAAAAAAAAAGAAAAGAAAAGAATACTATTTGTGTTCGTGTTGCGACTTTTAAGAGAAACAATTCGTCAGATCAGTTTAACTTGATATGTAAAGGCCGCCATACCCGCTCAGATATATGAACATATCTGACTTCACAAACAAGAATAGCTAACTTTGTAAACTTTACTAAATCACCTTACAATCATCCCAAAGACTTTAATCAGACTGGATTTTGAGTCTATACAGACTGATCTGAGCGTGAAAGGCCACCTTAAGAAGAATATTATTAATGAAAAAAAAAGTTAATTCTGTCAAAATCTTAATATAATGGTTGACATAACAGAAGCAAAGCTTAAAGATAGGATCAAATACATTGGGCCAAAAAAAAACAAGCGTGATGCTAAAATAGAAAAAAAGGGTAATATAATAAAAGCAAAAAGATATTTTCACGCACATGCTTTCAAGTTACTGCATCGAAAGTGGTTGTTTGGGTGGTCATGCAAAAATGAAAGGAACTTTTGTCATGCAAATTGAAGAAGGCAGACAGAGACGAAGAAAGATTGACGTCACCAATGCGCTGATGAGTGTTTTAGAGCTTTAGGCTTTGCTGTTATTTCCAATTCTCTTTAATACTGAGTGGAAAATTGAAGACTTACTGATGGTTACTGTATGCAGAGAATGTTTTTGTATAAAGTAGTTTTGGGAATAGAATGATTCCACATTGGTCAGATTTCATTTTTTTTGTAATAAAGTAAAAAGAACTATTCAATTAAAAAAAACTATTGAAATAATTTGGCATAAGCATCCGTAAAGTGAGGAGACAAAATAAAGTTAAAATTTTAAAATGATGCTATTTTTGAATCTCATTTTCTAGGACTGTTTTATATTACCGTGGTTTTGCCTCAGAATGAGGCAACAAGTTGGCTGAGTAAGACAGGAGAAATAAATTAAATAATAATAATAATAATAAAAATAATAGTATAAAATGAATGAAGGTATAAAAAGCTCTTAAAAGGCTTATTGACGCTAATGTAAACCTACATTACGCAGCATTACATTTAAGATGTTGCTAAGGGACAGCTGTTGCGTTCATTGAAATAGTGACAAATTTGATAATTCTCTTTAAGTTTATAACAATAAACAATTGGAGGTAGTTACGATATTGATAATAATAAAGAACAGTAAAAAAAATAATTTGTTTTTGTCATACAATAGTTTTTGACTTTTTTTTTTAAGGAATTCGTTTTGGAGGAACCACCTAATTGAATCATTCTATTTCAATTATTATTTATTTAAATGTGATTAATTGTAATTGTGAAGTTTGTTAAAAAATGTGACGGAGGTAGTTGTGTGGCTACCTTTGTATGACCCATCCTGTACTGTTCTGGGTCGACACTAATGTTCTCCACGATCGCCTTGGCCGCCTCTTCCTGGCTCATCCAATCCTTCACTCCTTTAGCGTTCAGGATTTTGTATCTGAGTCATAGAAAGAAAACATGCAAAAACACACCGCTAATCGTCATTTGTCAGGAAAGCATAAGGTCTTTCCAAACTCGGCTAGTTACTTCTTCTACTCTACTCTATAAGCTGAAAAAAAAATCTAACTACTCAGCAAAATCTACTTCTAAGTCAATCTATGAGGCTAGGCGGCTTCAAATGTTTCTCTACTAAATGGCCAAAGGTCGATAATATTGCCAATTCATTGCCACTCCATTGAGTACATGCCTTGGTGTGACCGAGCCTGAATAGGTCTGGATTGAGGTTCGCGCTGTCCAGAATGAACTTCGCAGCCTCTTCGACAGTCGCCGCGTGCTCCACCGCTTTAGCGTTCAGCACTTTGTATCTAGTTCAAAGAAAAATAAAACATGCAAAAAAAAAATCTAGTCACAAGTCTGTCAGTGACCATAGCTACTGTATCCAATATCTGACCCGGAGCACCGGCCAGTTCCACCAAGCTATAAGCGATATTCTAGATTCTAAAATTTTGACCCAAGACTGTAAGCGTGCCTGCCACCACTGTGTCTTGTACAGCTTAGGCGAAGACCAAACAGTGGGGATTACGTGCCTTGGTGTGGCCCAGCCTGTACATGTCGGGGTCCAGGCCTGTGGACTCCAGGATAACTCCAGCCATACCCTTCTCTTCTGATTGTTTCTCAACTCCAGCTGGGTTAAGGATCTTGTATCTATAGGAGAAATGGGATCACACCATCAACTGATTGCATTCAACTACTGTAACCATGGTGCGTGTTATCTGTGATTAGTGGTGTATCATGGAAAATTATAAGTGTGGAATTGAACGGAGAGTTCAAAAAAGGGTTGGGGGATTATGTTCTACTGGATAAGTTACCAATGTGGGCTAATCGTGCATGGATAGTTCTTTTCTAGGATGCAAGATGCATGGGCAGTAAATTTCAGATAAGTAGGGTGTACTATTTCATTGACAATTATTATAAATAAGTAGCTAGAGGTATTTCAAAAATTCTCACTAATTATTGCTAATGCTATATTTATCAAGATGCAGATTTAGATTTTTGTTGAGAATGCTTTGCTTTCCTACATTCATGCTGTGAAAATTGGGGCATTCGGAAGGGTACAGCAATCATATTCTGATGGGTTTGCATGACTAAAATACAATTTCTCAACTAAATGGGTCTAATTGAATTCTTAAAACTCAAGAGTTAATCCTCCAAACCTTGGTGTGCCCTATCCTGTAACTCTCAACATCAAGTTCGACCTCCTTCAAACATTTGGCTGCTGCGGTTTTTGGATCGGATTCCTTGGCCATGGTTGCTGGTGCCAGGATCATGTATCTTTATTGTTCCAAAAGATCATTAATATATTTATATTCCGTAATGTTAGGGATAAGAAATTACTTTAAGATATTTTTAGAGGATCTAGTCATAAAAAGATTGGATAAAGAATCATAAGATATACTTTATAAGAAATATTATGTTGTCAATTGAAATTTTTATATAGTGTAATAAATAGTAGTTTAATGAATATAATTATAGTAGTAATGTAATAGTAATATATTATAATATAATGGCTATATCTATTGTATACTTGAACTTAACCTATTATAATAGTAATTTAATTAGGAGAAGAACTTACCGGAGCTTGAAGTCAGGGTAGGCCATCCTGTTGGGGAAACCTTTACGACAGATACGGATACCTTCAAGTACACCGTTACAGGTGAGCTGGTGCATGACCAAGTGAGAGTCAATCACACCTGAGAAACAGAAAAAGTTACAACTCAGCCCAAATCCATCTCGAACTTACAATCAAGGAACACATAATGGGAGACATACTATTGGATTTATTGTGGCATTATTTCAATTCTGAACAATTGACATTTTTCGTGTCCTCAATAGAATTATATTTATTGTGACTGAAGGGGGCAAGTTCAAATTAACGAAACGTTTTACGACCTAATTTCCTTCTAAATTTGACTTAATGAATACTTTGTTACGAGAGATAAATAAAAAAAAAGTTTCATAGCATTAATATTATGAAAAATAGTAATGGTAGGCATCTCAAAACATTTGCGACCTTTTTACTTAACTTATGCGTTTATGATATCTTTATTTTTATTATTTGATAAAATACTGAGTAAGATATTGCACTGTATTTACCTGGCTGTTTCAATTCATTGGGAATGATACAACGGACGAAGTGAGGTTGAGTGCTCCTAAGGGTTGTCATCAGGTTGTTCAATTGTTCCTGAAATAACACAGTGGGACAAATGAATGCATGTACAAATCGTGGGGAACGTTATTCAATAGTATATGCCAATTTAGTTTGACGCCAGAAAAAAAAAAATTTATTTTATTACTCATGAAAAAAACTCAATTTAAGTAAAATATTCAATTTAACCGATTAAGAACGTAAATTAATTCAAATCGAAAATTATAAATGTGAGAATGAATTACTGCTACTACAAAATCATAGCTACTAATTAAACTAAAATTTAAGATCTTGCTGCAAAAAAAAAAAAACTCAATTTTTTATGAAAATGTACACGAAATGGTCAGTTATAAAGTATTTCTTTTGTATCAAAGGGATAAATATCTCTAAATTAAAAAAAAAAAAATTCATGTAAATATAATAATCTATTATAATATCTATTATAGTACATTGAATCTAAGAAAAAGGAACACATGTAAGTGCGGGATGAAAATCAATTACTTAATATTAAATATCATATTATAACACGTGATTTTGACTCATTGACAAATAATTTTTATTGGTTGTCCAGAAGGCTTTAAATTGGCTTGAATTCTGGGAATGTTGTTCTGACTTTAACTTCTTATTTCCATTCCTAGATTTGCGTCAAGTTTTTATTTTTTTTATGAAAAAAAAGATTCATAACAAGTGTTCCTAGTTCTTTGAGATTAATAAAAAAAAAAAAAATCATAGAATTAAGAGGGTTCTCAGGCATCACACATACACATCTATGTCCAGTGACTTAATGTCTATTTTTGTCCGATCATGTTCGGATGTTGACGGTCTTTTGTTGAGTAAACACACCCGGTCGTCGGCACACACAGACACTCATCTAGAGTGTGACAACCGGGTGTGTTTCTACGAGAGACTTAATCTAGTTGTGTTCTGTTTCCCTTTTATGTCAGGGTAGATCACTGCAGTTTGTGCAAAATAATCAGTACAAGAATGATGCAAAATGGAAGGGATCGCTTGCCGTCTTGCATGCAAGTTTCATGACTGGTGAGTGGATTTGAGGATAATGGATTAAATTGAAAGAAAAAAACCAAACAAAAAAAACATCATATAAATAATGTGTTTGGTGCTGACTTTTTGATGTATTGTTTGACTTTATTTTACTTTTTGAGAGTTTAATAGTTAATACAGAACGTAAGGTAAAGTGAAAAAAAGCTTTGATGAATAAAAGTGCATATAATAAATACAATAAAAGTGATATTGAGCAATTCATATTAATACGTTACTGTTTGATACATGATGTATAAAAAATTAATTAAACAGAATAAATGATATAAAAGTTTATGAAAAATATATGTGCCGTCTACCTGTAATTCGATTGGTAAATGCTATTGTTAGTGAAAGTGATAGAGGATTCGGGTAAACAAAAAAAAAAAATTGAAGATTGAAAACAAGTGCTGGAAAAACGTGCATAGAGTTCCGGTATCTAGATACTCTTGGTTCAAGGGTAACGAATGAAATACCTTGTAGGAGGAAGATACGGTGGCGAAGCCACCACCCTTCTTTCCACGGCCACCTATATTAATGGAAACAGAAGAAAACTTATGATTTAGTAATCCGTTGTTGAAGAATTAAAATGGTTCGGTCGAAACATTCTCACACAAACAGTCAAATTATATGTAAACCACAGTTCTCTCCTCATTGACTTGGCCATTTTGTTTTCGTGGATGGCTTTGTTGGATAGGAGAGAAGTGTGGTGGTGGGACACTACATACTAAAGGTCTGAAATGGAGGAATGTGGAATAGGTTTAGACCCGTCCGCTCTGAGGCGTTCTATTCACCTTGTAGAGAGCTGAAACAGTCATGAATGCTGACCCTTTGGTTCTCTTGCCCCCTGGAAAACAAGTTCTTTTTTCAGAATGATGTTGTTCACCCAGGTGCCTCATTAGTGAAAAATTGGCTGACAACAGTTAATTTATAGCAGTTGGTGAAAGCGGTGATTATTATCAGTTATAAGACGTAAAGAAATCTTGGTTGTTAGTTATTCTCGAAATAAAGAAATGTGATTCTAACGGTATATGGTTAAATGTTTGCAATCGCAATCGAAAGTCATTCGTTAATTGGCATTTTTATTTTAAATTGGAAGAATAATAATCAATAAAATAAATCATTGTAAGAGAAAAAGCGTGGGGTAATATTGGATATTTAAATTGAAACACAATTGAATAAAAATTGTCTGAAAAACATATTAAAAAAAAAAGTTGTAATTATTATTAGATTACGAAATAGTTATGAATGAAGTATTGTATAAGTTATAGAACCCAACATTAATTAGGTAATTTGTAATTTCTATCTGATGCAATGCTTAAATTGACGAAAAATACACAAATAATTTTTAAACTAAAAATATTGTGAATAACAATATTTATTAACCTCATTAATTTTTTTTCTCAATGATTATTCTTTTTCACAATTTTTTAATTTAAATGTTGAGAACTGGAATGAATAAAGATCACCAAAGAGGATAATAAAATTCTTCAATATCATAAAAAATTGATAATTGATCAAAAATACCAAAGTAATGAATTATTATGTAAATAAATGACTGAATTTGAGTTTGAGGAGAGAGTATTAAAGTTTGATTACATAAATCAAGCGGAAGATTTTTAAAAAAGCATTAGCTATATATCTATATCAGCGTTGATCAGCGAGACTATCACAAGAAGCTTGATAGGGAAATCGTAGGTAAGCAGGAACAGAGGAGAGCTTAAGGACCAGCCACACACATGTTCACACATACATTTATGTATTTGATTATATAGTACCTGAAAACATAACAATCATTATTAGAAGCATAGAAACAGAATCACAATCATATATATTTGGAGTATCATGAGTTGAAAGTCTAATTGAGAAGAATTGAGAAAATAATTGATAGCAATTTGCCTCATTGACGAGCCGGATAGTAAAGATTTTACTTTAAAAAAAGTATATGAAGTTTTAGTTCGGATTCAAAATTGTGAATTCCATATAGTAACAGCTATCTTAAGTAATGATAAATGTAATGAGAAAAACATAAACCGGGAAAAAGTCAGGCTCGCTTCTCTAATTATTCTATGATTTGTTTTTGTCACGTATCATAAGTAAGTAAGATAACACGTTTCACAGAATTTTAATTGCTTAAAAGTTATAAGTTATACTTCTATGAGTTGGGCAATTGTAAATGCTTAAAAGTTGTAAATTTGTATGTTTCGTGCATCCCCTTTAAACAATTTTTAACGATCAAAACAATTATAGATCTATGGACTAAATACTTGATGAAGTTACTCATTGTAGAGATAAATATGATTATAATACATTTGTATAAATAAAAATGTATCAGTTTTTGATGAAATAATAAACTTTTATAGATTCCCTTATAATAGATTTTTTTTCTTTCACTTTTACAAAATGATGAGTTTGATAGATCATTCAAGTTTTAAATATGATATTTTTTTTTTATAAATTAAGCTATGTTTACATTATCGTGAATCCACCCGTGTCAACGCAAGAGCTACTTGATTTGTTTGACTTTATATGAAGGACATCTGTTTTTAACGAATTCTGCGGTGAATTAACTCTAATGTAAACATCGTTTAAGGCCATCTCGAGAAAACAGTTTTGATATTTCTACGAGATTATTTTTGTCAGTTACGTACCCTTGCCACCGGCATCAGCAGGAGCGGATTGTCCTGGGTGGTCAGCGAAGATCTCGCACAACAGTTTGTTTGTACCCTTCTTGTACTGGTCAACGACAGTGTCGTTCAAGGGATCCTTGTTCTTCTCGAGCCATCCTGTGATATTGTAGGATACCTATGGACCAGGTAATTTTTTAATAAATTCCTCAGGGCTCTCAGCTAACTGATTAAACTGGTATAAATATGGATACTTACAACACCGGCGTAGTGACCAATGGCGAAGTGGGCAGGTTGGCAACCGGGCTTTGGTGGTTTGGGTTTCTGGAAGTTGGGAGATTTTCCAAGATGGTTGGTGACCAGCTTGTCCTCAAAGGTCTTGTCGGTGGCTTTGGGGAACATAGACTCTTCCTCAAGGATGGAGAGGATACCCATGGGCTAGAGACGTAGGACTCAAGTTAGTAAACCATCTAAGAACGCTTGACGTATGTGTAAGAATTTAACAACTTTTTTTTACTTTTTGATTGAAAATTAGAATTGAAATGAAACAAATTGAAAGGAAAAATATATGCAAACATTAATTTACATTAACAAAAACACAAATCAATAAATAAATCTATTCTACACATATAGGATTAAAAGAATGAAAATATATTTACAAAGGGTCTTCAATACTTAGAAAAAGGAAGAGAAAATAAAACATTTACGGGGAAAAACATTAAATTGGATAATTTGAAAGATTTAATGCATGTGATTTTTGCTTTAATGGGAGTTACAAGCCCATATTACCATTAAAGGCGGTCTAGGGAGGGTCTTATCAGTGTCTGAGGAGTCTTAACGGAGTTTAGATACTAGAAGAATAGCCCGTCTATTTAGGACATTGAAAAAAACGTCCGTCTATGGTTTTGCACCATTATCCTGCACATTTTGCACATTGAAGGGCAGTTAATTAGTCACAACAAGAGATCAGTTCAGGGGAGAGTGTTTTATTACTTTATGAAAACTAAGAATAGTTTAACCTTCTATTTAGTTTCATTGGTTTACGCTTTGATAAAATAATTCTAAAATAGTCCTTCAATTAAATTAACTCACGAAACATTTGGATTCAGCTTCAGGTTCACGAGTTATGTGCTGAGCTTGACAATCGGACAAATTCAATATACAGACAAAATTCTAAGTCTAGAATCAGACTATTGAGTGATGTAAGAGTAGCGGCCATTTGAAAATGGGAAATTTTTATTTAGTGACTTATATAAAATGCAAAGTTGGCACTAGAGAGTAAAAGAATTAGATTGGTGAAATAGAAAATAGAGATAGATTTTGACTACTAAAATTTCTAGGCAACTACTTAAACATCAATTAAGTACATACATAAAATACATACACAAAAAATACATTTACATAAAAATTAATAAATATTAACTATTATATAACATATAAAAATCAACAAAGCTACAGTACCTTTAGTCTGATGTTGAAGCAAAGCTGATGTAGGTTAATTGCTTGAGCCGAACAGAAAAAATTATAATTGATAAGGAGTTAAGTTAATCAATACATTCAACAAATACTTTCAGCTCACTTTACCGCTTTAAAAAGTTATTTTTTAATATTTTTGAATTGATAGTAAAAGTTAAAATTTTGAAGAATGAACATTTCCCATTATAGCAAAATAAATGCCAGTGAAGAGAGCTTCATGGTTAGTTACGTTGTAAACATGAAGGTATTGGAGAGTCCTGCAGTCACCTTCTCGATGAGCTCAATACAGGCCAACAGGTCCATGCCAAAATCGATGAAAGCCCATTGAATACCCTCCCTAGCGTACTCCTCCTGTTCCAGGACGAACATGTGGTGGTTGAAGAACTGCTGCAACTTCTCGTTGGTGAAGTTGATGCAGAGTTGTTCGAAGCCGTTATACTAGATAGGAGCAATCCAAAGCGTTTTGTGTAGCAAAAAAAGCAATAGTTTGTGCAAAGCCGATGTGGCAGCTCCGCCCCCTGTGCTTGCGAGGCCAGGAGGGCGGAGCCCCCGCCTCAGACCTAAGTACCTTTTCAATGAGCTCAATGCAGGCGGCCAAGTCCATGCCAAAATCGATGAAAGCCCACTCTATTCCTTCCCTGGTGTATTCCTCTTGTTCCAACACAAACATGTGGTGGTTGAAAAACTGTTGCAGTTTCTCGTTGGTAAAGTTGATGCAAAGTTGCTCGAAACCGTTGAACTATAAACGGCGTGAGAGACACAAAGGGAAAAAAAACATGTAGATGAAACAGTTTTCTTAAATTCTGACTTTTATGTCAGTTTTATTAAGACAGAAGGATAAAAAAGGTAAACAATTGTCTTCTGAAATGTTTTGTTTTCCTTGCAGTGTATTTTCATATTCACTTCAAGGAATGTTAGATAAGGATGGTTTAGTCACTTGCAGAGAGGTTAGTTTTGGTTAGAACCTGGTATTACTATCTTATATGCCAGTTTGGTAATCTATTTGTAGATTATTTATTAGGTTTTTGGACACAACTAAAATATGGATGTAGGAAAAGTGATAGTTCAGTTTTAATTGAACGATCAGAGAAAGTTTGGAGAGTTTTTAAAGTCCATTCATCAAGTAAATATGCCAAGCAGGGTGCATTCCTTCTGGGTTTTGCAGTTAGATTGACAAAGAAAATGAATCAACTTAGTAATATTTCTGTTTACATTGAACAGATTAAATGCGGAAGATATGAAAGAATGGTCTGTCACATTGACCAAGATAACCTTACGACGAGACCTCCGGAGAATTGACTAGCTGATGATCTTTCACGACATTCCCTAATAAGAGAGACATTTATGAATTCCGTACCCTTTCAATAAGTTCGATACAGGCCAACAAGTCCATGCCGAAATCAATGAAGGCCCAATCGATACCTTCTTTCTTGTATTCTTCTTGCTCCAGGACAAACATGTGATGGTTGAAAAACTGTTGCAACTTCTCATTTGTGAAGTTGATGCAGAGCTGTTCAAAGCCATTATACTACAGGGAACAAACAAAACATAAATATTATAAGGGTCAAACTAAGGAAAAGGGAACCTGGGTTTTTGATACCTACTGTTCTTGCTGCTCCTTAGAATTGTGATCGTATTAAACTATGGGGATCAACAAAGACTACAAAATATAAGGTATGGGCGGTTGCAAGGGTGGAAATGGGCATTCTCCAACGATAGAAGGTACACGACATCCAATAGGGCTAACATTCCGAGAACCAACAAGGGTGCAGGGGTAGTTGATACCTTTTCAATAAGTTCAATACAGGCCAACAGGTCCATGCCGAAATCAATGAAGGCCCAATTGATACCCTCTTTTTTGTACTCTTCTTGCTCCAGGACGAACATGTGATGGTTGAAGAATTGCTGCAGTTTCTCATTAGTAAAGTTAATACACAACTGTTCGAAGCCGTTGTACTAAATGGGAAAATAAAATTGTAATGTACAGTAATTGGAATAATAATTTCTTTTTTTACATTTAGGAAATAAGCTTGGGTTAAAAGACGACCGGGAAGCATTAAGGGTTTTCGCTGTTTGAACAATTTCTTGGGCAGACAATTGTTCTTTCTCAAATTATCTTTTTACTTTATACTTGTTTTGTTGCAATGACTAATTAAATATCCTGCTCCATTATGAAACAGTTCTAAGCTCATTGAATCAGGTACAAACTATGAAATTATTTTCATTATGAACTAGGAGCTCATAGAAACTCTCAACAATTTTATGTACTATTTCAAAAATAATTGAATTTTCTGACTGAGAGTTCTATAGGTCTCCCAGATAATAATATACAAATTGCACTTATATACTATAATTTAACAATAAATTTTCTTTATATAGAAACTTGGAAATATTTAATAAAATTTTCATATTTATAATTATGTTGAAATTTATAAATATTATATTTGAAATAATTTCAAAAACGTCTATTATATACGAAATCTCAAATAGTTACTAGTATTATTGAAAATAACATCCTATTAATTAACATAGAAAATTAGTTTTGCAATTATAAATAGCAAGTATAGCACTAATTGCTAAGTAAATGATTATAATGTATGCTTAATGTATAAAATTCTTTTTTTTCATTTATTAATTACAAAACTAATTTTATCTGTTTTTTTTTTATTTGTTTCATGATAAACTTATTAATATTACAAAATATAATGATGAAATAACTAAAATGTTTCAGTTCCTGATTATTTTTAATCATCGATTGAAGAAAGCTGCTAGATATAAAATATTTTGCATTAAATGTAATTTTTTCTTTAATTTTTAATAAAATATATTCATTTGTTTTAATTTTTCTTTAATATGAATATTTCAACTGATGTGATAAATTTGACTTGGGAAATTCGATAAAAAATTTCTATTCCAGTACAAACAAGTAGATTTTATCATATATTTAGTTAGTCGCTAATCATCCATTCTCGTGAAAACTTACGTCGAAAATTTCGAAACCAGCAATATCCAGTACACCGATGAAGTGCTGTCTCTTCTGTTTCGTGTCCAGGGTCTCGTTACATTTCTTCACCAAGAATTTGAAGAGACGATCGAACATACCCTTAGACATGGCACCAACGGAGTAAGTTACCTGTGGAACAGTGAGTTTTTGAGTTTGGGGTGTTCGGAAGGTAGGAAGGTACCGTAGAAATCGTTTAGTAGCGAGCTTACCTGGGATACGTTTCTACCCTGGGTGACGAACTCATTACCGACCTTGATCCTAGGCTTCAGCAAGTTCTTGTAGAGGTCTTCACCGTCAATACCCAATAGTTTTCCGACCCTCACACCTTCCTGTAACACAACGGGAACATATTAGTCTTTTCATCAGCCATAACATAATCACAAGAGAAAAACGACCGTGAAGGAGCCGAGTCTGACGGGGTATAGGATATTTGAACATTTTAACTTAGATGGTAGCAATTTTACTCATTTTGAGTGTATTTATCATTCCTGACTTTTCTATATTTTATCCAGGGTCCCATTACATTTTTTCCTCACAACAAGGAAACAATTAAGTTTATTGAGAGACCTTTATAAAAATTTAAATATAAATCAATTAGGGAGAGCACAGTGGTAGTAAAAAATACGGTTGTTTTGAAATTTTATACGTACATTCCAGAACATCATGGATTATGCTTATTATTTGTTAAAGCAAAATAAAATGTAAACGTAAAAATTGTCTTTTTCGATGACATTTAAGACACAAACCACAGCCGAGAAGCTGAAAACTAAGACTCCGGTTTCATTGCAGACTTTAGATCAAATTTGGAGAATTTTGACTTTAAACATTAAATTGTCACTTCCTGCGCTTTGATAGAAATAGAAGGATGTGACCTGCCCGTAAGCAATCACTAAAAATGTCCGAAACTGATTCTAGACCGTTGGTCAAGCTGACCACAACCTGGGAATGTGACAGCACACCTATCCTGTTTGACTCGACAAAAATGTATTAGTATACGATGAGTAGTAAATACATAATACATATAAACTCACTTCAACACCGTCAGCTTCAGCCTGTTCCTCTCGGCCCCTCTGCTTGAACTTCATACAACCCATGTGCATGACAGCGGCAGTGATCTTGTAAATGTCTTCTTTTTCTTGGGGGTTGAAACCCAGAACATCGAAGGCTTGCTACATTGGTTAATAGTAAAAAAAGTGTAAGAATACATTCAGTAGAATAAAATAAATATTTTCAATAATTTTAACTGTTCAGAAAGTTTCAAAATTTTATTTAACAAAGAAAACTGATCATAATTTATTATGATCTCAAAATATAAGTGATTTTTTTAAAGTTAAAAATGTTTCTCACTTTCTAATGATTTTATACTGATATTTTTAATAAATAAGATGAACATTGATATTAATAACCATGTTTAAAAAATGGATATATGTACAAGAAATTTACATACCAACATACAAACAAACAACTAAATCTACGTACTATACTATACTAAAGAGTTAAAGTGAAAAGAAAGAGATTATAAACATGAATAGGGTACTGGTTGAAGAATTAAAACACAAATAGAAAAGTATAAGAGAAGAATAGGATAGAGAATAAAACAAAAACTGTAGCTACTGTACAAGTAAGTATACTAAAAAACACAAAAAACAAAAACAAAACACAAAATAACTATTACTCACCGAAAAAAAGGTAATTTTTAAAATGATTAAAAAATTACACCACCGTATATATCCTTTAGTCCAGTTTATAACTTATCCTTATTTATTCTATAGTCTGTGAACTTATTATTGATGGTGTGTTAGAAGCGGTTGGTAAAATAAGCCTGCTGTTCGGTTTGATATATTTTACGTTATGTATGTTTGTATCCGCCGTGGTAGCTGTCAGTTAGTGCACTATTTTGTTAGTTTTAAGCAGTCTTGACTGATACTAGATCGGACTATTTTATCAATTAGTCAGTCCATTTGTTTGGGTGGTTCAGCTGAGCTAGGTTTAATTTCGGCCTTAAATATCACTGATATCTTACTTTAAAAAAATATTAAAAGGAAACGCGTTAAATTTTCATGTCGGTTATTAGACATTTCCGTTAAAGAATTTTTCCATTCCAATGTCCACACTAGGGGGGGGGGTATGATATATCTGGGAGTGTATAGATACAAACCAAATTCATATGGAGACTAAAGATTCTATAGATGAGGCCTGTTTGAGGTTTATATAACCCAGTAAGGGAAAATGAGTAGTTAATTGAATCGAAAAAGTGTCTAACTACAGTGGTTACTAAGTAGTTGCAGTAATAAGTAGTAAAATAATATTCTCATTTTCCTTTATAAATAAATATTTATCTATCTACCTATAATTGCATTGGAATATTGATAAATCTACTACTAGAAATGCTAATATTGGGTATGTGCTACATCGGACTGGGCACAGGGGTCATGCACTAAGGTCTCCTACTGACATACTCCTAAGGTAAGGATTGTGACGTGCAAACTTGTCGCAAATCGCATGAGGAATACTCCTTGTGCAACAGTCTTACATCAGTCAACTCGAATTCCTCTTGGTCATCAACACCTGCGATTGTGATTTTGCCCTGGGAGACAAAGTTGTATTCGTAAATGTCGTCGCTAAGCAAACACTTGGCTAGAAGTAAATAAAAAAAAAAAAAGTTATGAATGAGTAGGGTTAGTTATAAGTGTGACATAAATAAATAAAATAATGAATGACATAAAGGCGTTTGCGCTGGCTGCGGTGGTGGTGCGGCGGTGATCTGATGTTAGGGTTAGGTGTGACACTTACGTCGGTAAGAAGGAACTCTTCGGAGTCGTTCACCCCTGGGATTCTGGTTTTCCCTTGGTTAATAAAGTTATAGTCTTCCATCCTGTTACTCAACATTGTCGCTTCTGCAGAACATTACATTGCTAGGATTACAACAACGACATCATTGTATTTAGTGTTATTTTTGTTTAGAGAGTTTTTATTATTTTTTTTTCAATACGTCATGTTACTTAAACTGAAAAAACGCCAGTCGTTTTCCATGTATTGGTAAGGTTTTTTTAATAATAAAAGTAGCTGAAAATACAGCTGTGCCGGTGTTGTGCTGTATTACGATTTCGACGGTAGAAACTATAGTTTAGCTTACTTCTTATGAATAGCGTCAATATAATTTACATAAAAACAGTATTATTTACAGTAAAAGTTTGGGGATTCCTCTTAAAAAAATTCGTATAAAAGTTGAATCGAATTAACCCGACTTTGATGGCTTCTAATATATTATTATTGCGAATGATTCGTGATTGGTTGCTATTAACTAATAAATATTTTTATATCAGATTAAGAAGGGTATCAAATTAAAGTTCTCAACGCCCAGATCAATAATGTGTAAAATTAAAGTGAACTAATTCACCGATTTTCGCTACCCCCGTTTGACTTAGTTAGCTATGTATTTTTCTAGTGCAAGCTAGAATTGAAAAATACAATCATTTTATAAATGATGTAAACGAATTTCGGTCGTTATAAAAAAAAAAGTATTCTATAGATAAGAATACATTGACCCCATGAATCGGCAGCACAGCCCAGACCCGACACAGCCTACCAGCTGGATAACAACACGGACCCTGGCTGTTTCTTCAGTTTGTAGAGCAGATAGTGAGCAGCTAGGAAGACAGTGAACATTGAACTCTAAGCGACGACTCGGACACCCGCTAACCACTTACATCTGTGATGAGGAACTCCTCTTTGTCGTCGACCCCGGCGATGGCAGTCTTCCCTTGGGAGACGAAGTGATAGTCCAGGATGTTATTCGACAGCAGGCATTTGTCTAGAGTTCACACACACACACATTGAGGTTAATAGTCAAGCCCAATTCTAAATGGTTTTTGACTATTCTCGAGTTCTGAATAGGGAAAACAAGTGTTTTGTTTGTTTTCTATGGTGCATTTACATTCTATTCTAAAAAAAAAGCCTTTTGAAAATTACATTTAAAAAAATTTAAAAACAAATAAAGCGCCCTTTCCAGTTGAATGCAGAGTTTTTAACTAGAAAGGGAAACATATATGAAGAAAAAAAAAACATGGAAAAACAAAAAAATCCTCGAAAAAATAAAAATGGCCAGTCCTTATGGGCCTTTGGTTTGATGCAAGTTTCGAGTCAGTCCTTACATCTGTCAAGGTCATTTCCTCGCCATCGTCAACTCCTGCAATGGATGTCTTTCCTTGGGATACGAAGTAATAATCCTGGATATTATTCGACAGCAAACAAGTATCTGTATTAAAGATAGAGAAAAGTTATTAGCCAATCCAAGTTCCAGTGGATTTTGGCCTTCCGGGAAAATATATTGAAGGGCCACATATCTGTTATCCTTAAGTGGCGCGGAGAGGTTTTGGATAAATGTATATTGAACTATTAGAATACAGATAAGAGAAGAGAAGAAAATAGAAGAATATAGAACAAGATAGAAACTGAAATGTCAAGAAGCCCTGTCATAGTGGGCTAGTATTAATGCTTCCATTTTTTTTTTTTTTTTACAAATGGTCCAAATTTGAAGTCTCGTTTTGTTTTGTTTGTTTTTTTTTTCAAAAATTTTTAAACATTGTTTGTTGGTTTTATTAGAAATCTTACATCTGTTAAGGTCATTTCCTCTCCGTCATCTATTCCTGCAATGGTAATTTTTCCCTGGCTGACATAGTGGTACTGATAAATGTCGTTTGACAGCAGACACGTATCTGAATATTGAATAATAGTCTTAATATATAAATTATGATAAATGAACCCATTTTTTTATACTTTTAAAACTAAATTGCGATAGTAATTTTTAATGAACTACTGTTAATAAATGAGAGAGATACAGGTCTCCTAAGCGAGACCTATCTATATGAATGGGCACGTAAACATTTGTACCCGTACTACAGCTCCATTGTGACCTTACCCGGCCTGTCGTACACATGGTGCCTTAATGGATGGAAGGGCGCTCACTTCAGATGGAGGAGGCATTATTGCTTAGGGGACCTCAACTCATAACATATTTAATATTATCAAATAAACAATACACATACATGACTTACTATTTAAATATTGGTAGACAATACATATTATACTCGTTAAGTTGCAATGATATTTCCTACACATCATTAATCCGTTACATATTATAAATAATAAACATGTTATATCGCAATTGCTCACATCAACGTAATTAGGTAGATCAGTTTAAATTTAATTGACAAATATAAATACGCACCCTTTACTCCCTTGACGGCACCAGACATGATTTGGTAGAAGATGTGGTAGGATCTTTCCAAGGTTTGTTGGGAAATGACACGAGCCTTTTCCAGCAGATCTGCAAATTTAGCAACATTTAGAGCAGGTTCAAAACTATTGGTTATACTGAGAATGGATTTTGTTGTAGAACAAAATGTTAGGACTCAATGCTTGGGTTATATGCTATCAGTTATTTTCTTTTTAATATAATGATCTTATATGCAGGTACCTTGCAATTTTATGTAGGCCAAAACTTGGAAATTTATTTCAGTAATTTTTTGAAAAGAATACTTAAAAAACAAGATCTGAAATGAATTTGACTAAATACCACGCCATATGCAGTTTATTTCTTTTAGAGGTTAGGTAAGAGTTGATAAGTTTCATTTCACTACTTATACTTTGGGAAATATCAAATCGATTAAAGCTGCTAAATGTTACAATGGAACAAATAACCTTCCCTAGCCTCAAACTCAGGATCTGGGTGGTAGAACAAAACAGAAGCCCACAATTATTTTAAAATTACTAAGTCAATCAATTTTTCCCTCTCAAAAGTTCAAAATGTATTTAGTGTAGGTACATTGTAATTTTAGACTTTAAATATGACTTCCATGGGCAAAATTGATATTTTAAACACTTCTTTTTACAAGATTTTTATTTGAGTTTGACTACTATTTGTTTATTTATTTTATTGTTTTTAAAGTAAACAGTACATGTTGTTTTAGAATCAGATGAAAAAAAAGTTAATATAACTGAAATATTAAACTTACAAGTTTCGATATCAGCTCCGGCCAGTTTTCCTGAAGGTCCGAAGTGGATACGGATGAACTTACCCTAAGGTAGAAGCAATAGAGAAGCGTTAATACGAATACATATAAGTTAAGTACAGTGTTTGTACCAGTGGGTACTTGTAATTGTATACTTACGAAACGAGATGAGTTGTCGTTACGCACGGTCTTGGCGTTACCGAAGGCTTCTAGTACGGGGTTAGTCTGGACGACTTGATCTTCTAGGGTTCCCTGCCATGTGATAAACGGTTATTATCGTTGTTCAGTTTATGACAATTATTTGACAAACTTGAATTATTTTTATTCCATTACCTTCTTGTCTGATACTTCTTCCTTCTTGCTACTGGCACCGACGGTGGCGAAGTACGCAATTACCTTCTTCGTGTTTTCAGTCTTTCCGGCACCAGATTCTCCTCTGAGGGCAAAATGATTTATTTGATTAATCCCGAAGAAGAAAGGGAGACGGGGTCAGAGACTTTCGCAGCTCCCCGGGGGCTCTATCTACTTAACTGCCCCTATCGCGAGCACCGAAATAACTAGCTCTCAAACCTCAGAAGAGCATAAATGCTTTGGTTTTATGTTTTCTGAGAGTTTGTTTGTCTTTTACGACTTACGAGACTTTTTATTACGACTTTTGTTTGTGAATCAAATATTTATATATTGAACACATGCCGACTTAACACTGTAATAATCGCACCAAAAACTAATGATACGTTTTATTATTTTCATCCTCCGTCGAAGGATGGAGCTGAATATAAACTGATGCGTTGCTGTAACGATGTGTACTAGAAAACCTTCATGAGCGAATCATAGTTACTCCATTCAAACGGAGTTGCTTACATTTTTTTTACAGACGTTTTCTTAAATAAAACTTTGTTTTTTAACTTTTATAAAAACAGTAACTAGTTACCCCCAAAATTAAATCACTCCGATCAAAGTAAAATACGAATGTAGTCATTTTTTAATTTATTTTTATTTTCTTGGATGAAGAAATCATTTACGATCCTCCTTTTTACCGTAACGATTTCAACGTGTCGGTGTTTTAAGTAAAGTAACAGTATTAAAAAGTTAAATCTTGAGATGATTTGGTAAGACTTAATGTTTTAGAAGATAATTATTAATTTCGTATGTGATTCTATAAAATATATAAACGTTTTACGTCAATATGAAATTGTCAAGACCAAGTTAACAATATATGAATACACCAATTTAATAATAAATGAACATTACTTACGTGATCAACATAGACTGGTTTTCTTTGTCTGGAAACAAGTTAAAATTCCACATTAGAAAATGTTTAAGTCAAAAAACTTAATCATAAATGAACACCACTTCTCTAAAATTTTGTGAATTAATGAAAATTCACGGACAGGGGGTTTGTGGCCCTTAAATTCTAATACATGACCTACTTCTTAGTATTTGTATAATTTGGACAGTCTTAAAAACGAATAGATTTCAGTAGTTTTGGATAATTTTTGTGATAGGTATAGCCCCCCCCCCAAATCTTAAGACATATTTGTAGTTAGATTTAGAAAATTATTGTCAAGCCTGAAGAGAGCTGATTTACTTTAAAACAGGTATGGAGCAATCATGTTTTATATTTGTTTGTATGCTTTATGATGACAAACATAAAAAATGATCTAACACATCTTAAAGTAATGGTTTATTAAATAGCTTTTCACTGGTTGTGTTTTGGTTGATGTACAATCATGGCAAGGTCTAGAAAAAGTATATATCGCTTCTTGCGTTAACGTTAAACATTTTTCAAGTCACACATATTTTCGATTATGCATGCGTTAAACACAATAAAGCAAAAAACTATTTCAAAACTGTCTCTAAAAATAATGAAGAAATCAAAGATAGAGAGCACTTATTTAATAGTTTTTATGTTGTAAATATTTTTTCTTGTATTGCATTGATTTGGTAACTATTTAGCAAGCTATTTTAAAAATAGTATAAACTATTAAATAGACGCATCTGCAACAGTTACAGGTGATTTTTTCCCATTTAAGTTTTGGTGAATTGTTTTTTTCGAGATCCTCTACGGCAAGAATAATCAACTAAAATCTTTCAGAGGAATTTTTCAACACATCAACTAGTTGTTGTTTAATATCCTTTAACGAGAAGTACGAAAAAGAAAAAAATTAAAGTGAAAAAAGTCGGGTTTGTTTCGCTAACTTTTACGATATCTCCCAGTTCAGAAGTTGTTTTGTCATTATCATATTTATGATCAGAAGCCATACTCACTTGTCAACATGTTGACGTAGGCACCGTCAGAGATGGCGAAGATGTGAGGTGGGACTTCATTCCTCCTCTTACCTCTGTACAGTTTGGCGCACCTCATGGTGTACACGGGGAATCTCTTGTAGGGGTTGATGGCTACGCAGAAAAGGCCGGAGTATGTCTATAAGCAGGGAGGTGGAGATTATTATTTCGCACGTATCCACTGTTTATATAATATTTTGTTAAGATAAGAATTTGCCACTAAAACAAATAAAACCTGAATAATAATTCTAGAAAATTTGATTTAATTATCATGTTTATTTCTTTGAAAAATTATTTAGTTTTTTACAATTGACGTTAGAATGAAGAATCGCTTTGGGAAGTATGGTATTAAAGTTGAGAGATATAAAATAATAGAACAAGTTTATGGAATCACATACATAGCATTCACAAAATAATAGTTTATTATCATTCTAGGAAAAAACAAAAGTTACAAATAATGTAGTGTGTGAGGTTTCTAACCCTTTTTCACTACTGGAGTTCATATCCAATTAAATGAAAAACGTTCAGGAGTACATTATTAAGGTTGAGTAGGATTGTGGTTGTTTAGTTTTTATTGAGTCAATAGGTATTCAAATTTGGCTGCATAAAAAGAGGTAAGATAATATTTGATATCGCTAGAACATATATATATATTTTGAAATGAACAAAATGTATTAACTTGTACCCTTTTTTTATGCACATCCACTTATTCTAGGTGAATAAAATGAAAATAACACATAAGGAAGGGCTGAAAATAAAATTTGTAAGACGGTTGACGTGTCGTTTTGCCATTGCTCGTCTTTATTGGAGGATTCACCTTGCAGGTCAAGTTGCAGGTTATCCAATGCATGCTTTGTCCACAGGGGTTCCGAGCATTCCTCCAAACTGTGCTTTACTTGTAACTTACGTAAATTAGCTTATGATAGTATCTCTGCTTAAGGTTATACAGGACAGAAGCGTCGTTGAGGTAGGTCAAGTTGGACATGTCCTCACATTTTTCGAACTTCGGTGGGTTCACCTGGCCGACTTGATCTTTCTTGAAGTCTTTAGTCTGTCAATGTAAAAGTAAAAACATGATTAGACAAATATGAACTTTGTAAAAATAAATTAACTCACATATATAAGGTTGGCATAATATCTCTGCTTCAGGTTATACAGGACAGATGCGTCGTTGAGATAGGTGAGATCGGCCATGTCTTCGACCTTTTCGAATTTCGGAGGGTTCACTTGGAACACTTGTTCCTTCTTGAAGTTCTTTTCCTGCTCAACGGATTAAATTACACAATTTAATAATCATTAGTGATTTAAGTAAACAAGCCGAGACTTTGTGTGACTCCAGTCACCAAGAACGATTATATGACAATCCCATAAAAACTGAACGAGCTGCAATAAAAGAATGTCAGATATTCAATCTTAAACGAGACAGTATAGAAACATCAGATAATTATTGAGTAACCAGTTTAACAATTTGAAATTACACAAACCAATAATTAATAATAATAAAATTAACGAAGGAAACAATCAAGAACTTGCCATCTTCAATTTACATCAGGGATACTCTGAAACGAACTAACCACTCTACACAAATAGGTACTGAAACGCTATAATCTGCAGTCACTTAGAACTCTTCGGCTAGAAAACTCCTAGGAGACATCAAGGGTGCTAAGAAAGTAGCAAAGAGAAAACAATAAATACGTTACCAACATGAAAATATAGTAATTACTTATTAAATAAATATAGAAATAAAATAATTATGAAAGTAATTTCAATTGAAAAATTAAGCTTTTCTGTAAAATTGTCTCGAGTTGTAAACAGTTTCTCATTCAATCCAATTGCAAGGATTTATTTCAAAATGATTTTATCAAAAACAATGAAAGGCCATTACTAAATTAATAATTAAAAATAAAACCAAATATTTTTCTATGTTATGGAATGGAGTATTAAATTAAAGATCCTAAAGTCCTGATTAATGATATTTAGTGTGTTGGGGCTTTAGTAGGCTATTATTTAAAAAAAAAAGTCATTAGCACTGTCACTAAAATCATTTTTGCCATTAATTATGTGATAGATCATACTAGACTTGAATATTTATGTACAACCCTGTGTTTTCTTTGCTACCTAGAAATGATTATCTGTTGGGCCTTTAATTACAAAACGCCCTTAAATCTGTTAGTCAATTAATGTTTGCTTTTTCACAGCATTTTTCACAGGTAAATGAAACTATACAGTCAATTGTGTAATATATCACATTTTTTATTTGTTTAGGTTCGGTGTGATATGCCTATTGCAATACTCATTAGCTTAAGTAACGGAATAACAGAACTAGCATAACTTAAGTATACAGTGCGGGACTTACTTCATGGTTGGGGAGCTTGACTGACACTATGTCTCCCTTTGTTCCTTGGATCTCTCCCTGGAGGAAACCCTCAGCCTCGTCGGGTACCCAGCAAGCCTTCTTGGCATCGTACGGTTTCGTTTGATCTATCCTCTTCTGTTCCAGGGAAACGAAGAGATAGGGGGTTGGGTCGGGGTCATCACCCCCAGACTGCATACCTGCGGGTCCTTTCGACATTCTGTCCTTGTCCTGTCTGCAGTGGGCTTAAAAGATATAGGACAGCCCTTCTGGAACAACAAAGTAAACATTTTCATTAGAATCTATCAACTGTTACAATTTCTAGGCGAGGGGAGTGTATAGTTCGACCATGACTTCTAGAGACCAGCGCTTTGGTAGGGCAGTTCTAAGGTAGTAAGTACAAAGCCTTTGGCAGGTATCCCAGTACGGAGTGTAGTAGGCGCGTATGTTTTCGGAATAAGTAGTGTGCGAGCGAGCGGACATCTGTGTACTACCTGTCTACGCAACATTTGCGCTTTGAGATAATTATCGGAGCCAAGTAGTCCCGGTTGGACTTTACAGTGATTTACTTTTTGTGTTAGCCTATGAAATATATTGTTGTTATTACCGAGACCAAAGAGAGAGACTCTACTTTCCTTATGTTTGCTCAATGATAAAGAGCCTACATATCTGAAATTTTAAAGGCATATACTCAACACACTTAAATTTTCTAATTAGGTTTGGTGGAAAATACAATAACGGACAAACAATTTAAACGAACCTGTTTCGTCACAGTATTAGTTTTTCAGAAGGTGTAGTCTAAACGTTAACTTCTAACGTTTCCTCATAGTTAAGTACACATTAACGACGGCAATGCAAAAATATTTCCAAATATATTTTAAAAAATAATAGAACGAGAGACAATAGAAATAGTTTATTCAATAAGTCTCAATCTTATTTGAATGATTTTAATATTTTAGTTGCTCACACATTTTTTAGTTGTTAAAAGACAATTTTCAGTGACCAGTTGGTAATAGTTGAACTATTATAGTGAAGTATGAAAAAACAAAAATGATTAATTAGAAACTGGTTTGGAAATCTCTCGATTTTTTTCCTTCACTGTCTTTCAAAGCATTTAATTTTGTTATAAAATTTAGTTACTAGTTTATTTAAAAAAAAATCAGCAACCATAAAAAACAGAATTCTTTCATATATATATAATGGGGGGGGGGGGGAAATAATTAGACAACATATTACTCTACAAGAATTATTTGTGATTCTCTATTTAAACTTCTTGGGTCCGTAATTTTAGTTTAAAAAAACACTTTTCCTCTGTTATGTTTATAATAATCGGGCGTTGTTTCATTCTATCATAAATAAGTTGGTGAAGTCAATAAAGGGAAGAACACACAACTTGATAAATGGACGTGCATGACAGCAAAGTGGTTGCATTTGTCTATACAAGTATATAGGTACTCACTAGGGTGTCCAGATTTAAGTGAATTGGTTTTGTCGATATTGTCGGTATAGATTTTTTTCTAAAACATGAGTTCTGAAATAATTACTTAAAATAAATAAACAGAATTTCTTAAACAGTTCTTTTTTTGTTTGTCAGAACTTGAGACAGTGATCATCTCGTTCGTATTAATAATAATTAAATCGATTTTAAAAATTTAACACGTTCAAAAACTCAAGATGTTTTAGGGCAGTTGATATGTTTGTATATTTGTAACTGTTTTTCTGATACAACTGTGTCCCAGTTAATTATTTCATGTGACGTTTCCTTAAAAATACTTGCATCTATTACTTTTTTATAATAAGCATTTCGTATAAACATAATCGTTCCTTACTTATAAATATATATAAATTCTATGATACATTATGTTTTGTATAAACATGCATTACTTGCAATAACAACATTAGTTTAAGCTTGCTTACTCCACTTTATGATAAATATGTACTTTATGTAAGTATCTACCTCAGAAATATCTATTTATAAATAAAAGGAAATTCTTTTGTGGAGTAGGCAGGCGTGTAGTCAAAGTGACACGATAACTATACTAGCATGCTAGATTAGTCTCATTTAATTGTTAGTTTAATTTCTTTATTTGGTGTAGTTCATTCGGTAGTGACCACGCAAGGTTATAAATATTTATATATGCATAGTTTCTGAGCATAGTTTTACTTTTAAATAGATACGGACCAACAGAATTACGTTGATTACAAGTCTGCAATCTCATGTCTCAACTCCGAAATTAATCAAGATTCGAAAGTTCATTTTTATTGTTTTTATTAATTATTATTATTGAAAAGATTTAAATAGGTTTTTCATCAATATATAGTTTTAATTTACAACAGCTATTCGCAATTTTTGTTGGAAAAAGAGATTTTTAGTTACTGAAGTTACATTATTTTGGGCTGGACGATACATTAGATTACCCCCAATTGTTTTTTCTGTTCACATTTTACATCTTTATTTCCTTTAAATCCTTTGAGTCGTGTGGTGAAAAAAGAATTGAGAGGTCAATACTCCTTGGATCTGCTATGATATATAAAAAAGTTGATATATATTATAGTCTGAAATAGCCAATTATTATTAACCGTGTGGCCCAAGAGAACTGTTGGCAGAAGTGTCTGGCACAGAGGCCAGGGTTTCAACTGTCTGGGGCCTTTTTAGGCTCTGTCAGCTCCTCTCTTATGTGTTTTTTTTCCTCTTCTTTCTTTTTGTTTTAACATCCTTGACATTCTTTTTCGACAGTTTTATTTTTATACGGAACTACATGGAGAAGTGATCGATAATACCGAGGAGGATGGTGTTTCCAGGAAGTCCATCTCGACGTGACATATTGTGTGTGGTGCTTTGGAAAAAAAAAAAAGACCCATAAAACTTGTGCTTGAAATGAATATTTTCACTTTGAGTAATAAATGATTAGAAATGACCACTTCTGTTGTTCTAGTGTTTGCGCTAATTTCTATACAATATAATGACAGCTCTTTTGTAAAATAAGTTATTAATTTATTTTTGTATTTAACACAGCACAAGTCGAAATAATTAATTTAAAAAAAGCACATTCATTTTTTTATAGGTTAATAAAGGAATGATACTTTCTATCCATTTAAACATTTTTTTCCTTCCGAACACTTCTTACAGTTCTCAGGCTCTTCTTGGGTGCCAATGAGGAACACTCATTGCTGAGCCTAAAGATAACAACGAAGAGTTAACAAGAAAACTAACCTATAAAAGTCTTCTATTCCAATCCTCACAAAATTACCTAAATAATTATTGGTTAGTTATTACTTTTTCCATTTGTATTTATATCAGAAATTACTATCAACTTTGTTATGAAATTAACTGTTATCCTCAATATTTTTGAATCATGTGAAAATATTCATAAAAATTACTGCACTACCGATAAAAAAAAAGTTAAACGGACTGTGTCTGTTTTTCGCTGAGGCTGTAGAGTGCTGACGCAGAGAGGCTGGAAATAGAAGCCATTGGAATGCCAAACCCACCATAGGCGGGTAGAAATGCACGAAATCGATACGTTCCATGCAAGACCTTTGAAAATCCGACATTAGAAGAGCTGGTATGAATAAAAAATTGCTTTATTTAAACGGGACCTATGCGTCAATGGCAACTTTAAAATAAATCAAAAATTACGATATGAGCGCTACATAATTATTTCTTTTTTTATTATTTTGTTTACAGGTTTGCAACCTAATGATTCATAATTTCTGCTTATTTGTTGGTAATTAAAGAAATAACACTCAACATTTAAATAAAATAATATTTCGGATCTTAAATAATCAATTTGAAAATGTTTTTTTTTTGTTTTCGTGAAGAAATAATAATTAATGCAATTTTATAATTTATTTATGAATCCATCAGGTCATAGAAACTAAAAACCGATCACTTATGAAGTGATAATGTGTACCGATTAATTTTAGCTACATGGTAGAATGCAAGCGACTTAAATTACGAGAATGTTGGTGTTGTAGATTTAAAGTTGGAGGCAAAGGAAGAAGTTGGCATGGGAAGTGCCTTCTAAATCCGTAGCATGTACCCTTGTTTATCAGGTTATCATATTCCGGCTGCCATAGCTTCTAACCGGGGTGGGATGTGGGTGCTCTATATTAAGAGATCACCATTGTTCGTTATCTTACAGGTAAAATGCATTATTCACCGACCTTATTTTTTTAAACTGAATAAATTTCATGAATAAATCACAATGAATACAATCACAATTCACTGGCATCTAGTAGCCGAAGATAATAATTTATGACCTTCCTAAAGCCCAACATAATTGACTTTTAAAACACCAAAATACCGTCAACTGATATAAAAGTTATCGAAGACAAATCATATGAACAAACAACATAATTGTACAACACCAGGTTTCTAATAACCACACTATTTTAATACTAAGTGTTAAACAAACCAAACTTTTCTTAACCCAAGGTTAGTTTCAAATACCAATTACTGTACTTAATGTTGCCTGGGTATCACTTTTTTTTTTTTTTTTTGACTTGTTGAAAATTTGTGCAACACTATTAAAGGGAAAACGTCATTACTAGTTGATTAAAATGTCATAACTACTTCTATGTAAGGACTAAATTCAAACGCTGATTTTTTTTTTAATTGCTTCAAGCAAATTTTTAAATTTAATGTTGTATTTGGACAAACTAAAAAAAAATCACTATTCAGGATTTTTTCTTATGAGTCAGTGACCCCTTCAAACTATTGATGAGCTCCGGTTATAATTTACTATATTTATGCTGTAAGAGTTAACATTGATGGAAAGAAATCAAAGTTATTATGGGACAGCATGAAATATGATATATTTCTTTGTTCCTATAACAACTGATATGATTAGTCTGGCATCCTACATATATATATGAATATATGGATATGATAAAACATTGCTATCCTACCTGGGAGATAGACAGCCTACAGAAGACTGGTGCTGTCTAAGATTGGAGCCTAAGAATAGTTCATCCCCTCCACTTTTCACCCCCACCACTTTTGGCTACTGATATGGGTCATCTTTAAAATTTTTATCTCTTGGTGATTTACTTCCGCCCCTTCGCAAGGTTTCCTGTATCTCGGTGTAAAAGTAAGGTTATAAACCTCACTGTTGCCGGTGATAAGGTTACTTTACAATAATTACAAACAAGAACTATATTTTCACTTTTTTAACAAGCTCGGTGAAGTATTAAAATTTTTTCGGTTTTTGCGCTAAATTTAGAAAGTTTCTGAAAGCATTTAATCTATCAGAAATATTCAATTCTCACAACAAATTAAAAGCGAATTTAGAAAAAGCTACTTTCAGGGAGAAAATTATTACTTGAATAGTTGCACAAACTTATAACGCCTCTTCATAGTTTTTGGTAATTATCGAAAAAGGTCCTGGAACCACTTATTGGTGCTGATTTTATTGTTCAGCAACTTGCACAAATCCAAAAACTATGATAGATGCTCTGTCAAAAACCACTTACCGGTCTGATAAGTCCAGAGAATAAAACTACTATACCCAGGCAATCAGTTGTGTTAATCCAAACTGGCGTGCGTGTCCTTGTCACTGTGACAGCTGGCGCTTCTCACACAATAAATACAAAATAAAAAAAGAATGCGGTCGTTTTTCAATACCGGATTAATTTGTGAATTTGGTGAAAAAAACAAAATTTTAAAATTAAATGTAAATGTCAAAGACAAAATCCCTATCAATCACAGAACAGATGTGTACGCACTTACTTGCAGTGGTCTAGTGTCGCGAAGGGGAGGGTTCTGTGGGGTTATAAGTGTAGGACACATGATATGGGGATGTAAGGCGGCTTCTGATTGGCCAGCCCTCTCCACCAATCCCAGAGCGACTCTCACAGTATACATTTTTAGACGGGCCTCGGCTGCTCTAATGCTCATTCTCAATCTGTCTTTGGAAATCGAAACATGTCTTGTAATATGGTGATTTAATTAATATAATCACTACACGAATTTTTGAAGAATAACGAAAAAAAGTAATACAAATAAACAATAAAATGAACAATTTTGTTATTTCATCTCTTTTCAATTACCTTCAAACACTTAGTGAATTGCTTAACTTCTGCTTAGGTAATGCCACTTTGAAGACTATTTAAGATTCACTTAAGGACTGTATTCAATCAGATTAACAGATGTGCCACTAATAAAATTATTCACTCATTACATCATAAAAATATGTTGAAATGATAATGTAGTAGTGATGGAATAGTTTGATATTTTAAAGAAAAGCTTGATTAGGGCACTAGAAATATTAGGGAAAGTAGAGCAATAAATAATTGTCCTAAATGATATGGCTCGTACCGAATTTACAATATTTGATTCACTGTATCACACATACAGCAATTAACAATATACATACTTAAAATGTACGCGAACAGATTCGCTTCCGGGATTGTCAATAAAATATGTACATATTTTTTACAATTGTAAAAAAAATATTCTCAGTATAAAGTACTACTATTTTATGTTATTTTGGTAATAGGTCGATAACACACAAATTCTGAGGATAATTTTGAGGTCCAATTGAGGTTGGATGGTTGTCATACTTTTTCACAAGTGTTTAAATGAATCGAAATCTATCTTTCTAGGTTATATTCTATTTAGAAGCGTAACAATGTCTTTTTATTGGTCTTGGCCCAGATAGCCTCGACAGAAATGACAAACCGTCCGTGGCCTAGACTGCAAAATGACCGATATTCGCTCACCTAACCGACCAACGATAATATATCTTATGGCGATAGCTTAAATTCATTTATATGTAACCTTATATGTAATAAATAACTGATTAATTTTTAGTATAATATATTATATATAAATAATATGTTCATAGAGAGAAAGTAAAAAAATATATATACATAGTAAAACATATATTCTTTCAAGAGAAGACCCCTCTCACTTTATGGATTCAGATGAAACTTTTCTGTAGTGATGATAATTAAAAAACTATTTGACAAGTGCACGGGCATCCCTTCCTTCAGAAGGACCCGAAAAAACTTTCTTTAATAAAAAATATTTTGTTGAATTCAGTTTTGATATTGAAAAAAAAATTTGAGGAATTTTTTGACGCGCCAAACTATTATTATTTATTACTGAACTATTAATAACTATCATTTGTTAGGCGTTTGGTTCATTTATACAAATAAACGTATTGGCGATAGTCAAGGGAATCGACTTTTGTTTCACTTATGATTCGTGTTTCCCATAAAAAAAATTTGTACTCCTTACGACCCACTATCGAATAGTATAAATAAGAAGTAATAGTAAACACTCGTATGCTAAGAACCCCCCCCCTCCCCCAATCCATACCTCCCAAATAAAGCCAGTCGTAGAGTGAAGAGATTGCAAACCTGTTTTAAAATCTGTGTTGTAGAATATTATTTCTAAAGGGAGAAGGAACGTAGACGGTCAACCGGCATTTACGCTTATGGCGCCATCTCACTACGATTCTGACCAAAAGTGTGAAGAACTGCCAAGTATACGGTGGATGTATGTGCAGCTTTTTATCCATCAAGGAAAATTTCCCATGAGCGATGGCTCCCCCCCCCCCTTCGTCTTTTCTCAACTACTTTACTTCTCAGATAATTGATTAGAGCGGCTCTCTGCTTCATCGAGGGAGGAGCTTGGACGATGGAGGACAATGGCTGGCCAGGAAGAAGTTCATGATGAAGTAAGTTCATCTAGCATAGTCACTATTGAACAATTATTAGTTGCTTAATTGATTAATAGCCATACGTAGATACCAGGATGCTACACCGCCAGATAACAGGACAAACCAGCTGCATTGCATTCCAGAAGATTTAATTTTACTCTATATATATTATAATTTCCCCCCTTTTTTTTATCTTTATGAATTCCCTGACTAAAATAATTAACCTCATTGTATATTCGTTTTGGTCTTCATCACAGTTGTACATATTGTAGTTTTTTTCATTAAAGATATCTTGGACTAATTAAGCTTATCCGCTCAATTCCAAATCCAAAAATATTGTTCATACAGTACAATTTTTAATATCAAAGTTGAAACTGTAGATTCAGATCCATCAACAGTCTGAATTAACTTAAATTATTTCAAATGTTATAAGTTTTTTCATACCATCAAATGAAAGAGTTGCCATAAGATCAGTGTATTACTGTGTTTTTAAAAAAAATTAATTCCTTATTACATATTCGACACATAAGAAGTTTTAAAAATATATAATTTTAGTAAAATGGATGGACCATTTTAGAATTTGGTGCAATTTAGTACTGATAATATTTTGAATAAGTTTTGTTTATTGATTGTTATTGTTGCTTTTAATGATAGATTTTGTATGTTTCCATATTGAGGTTTTTTTCATGCTACTTTCACACGTTATCATGTCCGTTTGGTACGTATATGAACAGATCTGAATTATGACTGGAGTTCTCAGATGTTTACGGGACAAAGCGGATTTCTATCAAGAGAGTGGAAAACCCGAACTTCCCACATTGAGCGGACAGGGATGCAGTAAAGCACGTCTTGAAAATGGCAAAAGGATGAATTTGGTGTAGCATACTTATTATTTGTTGACGGTTGGAAGTCGATGTGAACTCAGGAAAGACCAAAGCCACGAGAAGCGAGCATGGAACAAGGGGAAGTAAGCCAGGCTGTTGCCGTAGGAATGTACATACACATCCGACGAAGTTCAACGTCAAGGTTTATATGAGCGGAAGTTATCTATGTTTGGGTGCGGCCATCCCCTCTTCTATTGCATGTATACATTAATGTTTTATGGCTTCACCTTCCACCCCGTCATCCTGCCTACACGTACAGGATATGTACCCGTTGCGCTGTGTGTAATTGATTATCCGTCTAATTGTTTATGACTTTAAAACCCAGAGTAACTTACGTAACTGTCTTAATGCACCTACTTAAGTATGTACCACCCGTTGATAAGGATCAGTGCGATGTTTCTTTTTCCCAGCACACCTTTTTGTCTGAAATTAGTTTTATCATTTAATCTTGATGTGTCTGACTAGCTCTGATATATAGTTATACAATACATATATATCTAGTATGTATAAATACATAAATATTATTTTTATATTAATATATGAATATATTATTATGTTTTTGAAGAAATTAAATTTATTTTTAGTTTTATCTTGTTAAATTTTTCTTATCTTATTATTTATTATCTGAGGTTTTTAGGTTCTGCTAGTAAATAAATAATTCTGGCAAAAGGTTAATTTAATTACAAATAAAACCAAAACTTAAATTAATTATATATAAATACTTGTCTATAAGTTCTCTTCCTTTTCTTCTTTAATTCTCTTCATTATTTTAACAAAATTAATACTTCTTCTCTTCGTGCAATTTCTCTTCCATTCTGCTTTAAGTCAATAACCACTAACCAACAGAATTTTTAAGTTTTTCTTACTCACAATCTTAAGCTAATAATATGTATTACGGGCTGATCCCAAAACTAGAGTCACTAACTTACTGTGTTCTTAGAACAACAACAACTAACCGCCATTTTGTTTTTCATCCTTCCTCTTTTGTTTTTATTTTTGCCTTCTTGATACAAGGTTGGATTAAATCTTTATGTCAGGATAGCTTCTTGTGCACGTCGAGGGTCACCAGATGTCGGGAAAGCCTCTTGTGCACGTCGAGGGTCACCAGATGTCGGGAAAGGTTGAACAATTGTCGGAGGTGAACCATTGTCGGAAAAGGTGAACAATTGTCGGAGGTCAACAATTGTCGGATTGTTGTAGTTAATAACATGGACCATGTTCCATGTAGGCGTTAATATCTGACTCCATTTATTGATAGGAATGTGTCCCGACAAGACACTGTGTTCAGGATGAGGTTCAGAGGTTCATAAAGAATAAGACCAGTTTTCAGAGTTCGGGCGAGAGATCGGCAGCGTAATAAGTACAAGTCGTCAGAGGTCTGCTATAGGCTGTGTGGCAAAGTGCCGTCGTAGAGGTGCGGCCTAGCGAGAGTAGATTAGCGGAAGGCTGAGTAGGCGTATCGCGAGGGGTGATAGCGGCTATCGGTATGTAGAGACTAGAAAAGAGTGACGCGTGAGCCTACCAGGGTCATGGTGGCCCTGGTGTAAAGTGATAAGTCGTGCGGCTATGGAGACTAGGAGACAGTGTGTCTTTTCAGGGCGAAATTTACTGATATAAATATGGTAACCCCCTCCCTCGTGGAAGGCGGAGTCTGTCTGCAGGGGTATGTTTTACGATACACAGGTGACCATTTCCTTTTAGTTTTATGACCGTTGGGGTAAAAGGGTGTGTTTTTTATGGCTGCCGGAAGGGACTGAAGGTCTATTCTAATAGGGGTAAGTGTCCTTGCCCTAGGTTATATGGCAGTCAGGTGGCTAATTCTCTTAGGTTTATTGCCGTACCCTCGATCCTCTGTTACTTGTTTACGACTTCCGACCTCTCTCTGATTTATTACAAGAAGTTTACACAGATTTGCATTTTCTATTATAATACATTATGAACCAGAGTGTAGGGTAATTTACATATATAGCTAGCGGTCGCTACATTTATATTTCAATTTCTTTATACTCAAATTTTACAATATCTAATATCACAACAATATTTATATCCTAAAATAAATTAAAATCTGCATAGACAATGTCAATGCCCTGCACATCTGTTTTTACAGAAATTAATTTGGAAATTATTTTTTTTATATTTAAAATTTGTGAGTGTGAATTTTACTGGTGGTAACGCTGAATACTTTTAATTCACCTACCTAACGCCAAAACGATGTGACCGAAGTGAGGGTTTGATTAATTTATGTCAATTTAGATTTATTAATAAAGTGTTTAGGAAAAGAAGTAAAGCAGTTGGCAGATGGTCAGTTGCGTCACGGACGATTAAAGAGTCTGTAACGGTCAACTTAATTATCAGATCGTCCGTTTAAGTAAAATATCTTCTGAGTAATGCGTAAAAAAAATCTATACTATTTTAGAGAAGCAATAGATTTCTAAACACTAGATTAATATTTACTATTTCTTGGTCACATTACAATCATGTAATCACCAGATCCCTTAACTAGTATAAAGACAATCATTCATTTTATTGAGGACTCATGAACTCAAAAATGACTTACAGCTTCCAAGCTAACTCTTGACTATAGTAAAATTATTTTTCTAATGTTTCACGGTCTTATATAAATTCTCCCATAAAGTCACTAAACGTGACAAATGATCACACTACTACAATACAAAATTTATATCTGTCCTTAAATTCTTTTATTCTACTCTACCGCAAATGTGTTAAACAAAATAATTGTGATTGTTGTACTGAACGTTAAAAAAAAAATTATAAATGTGTTACCATGCAGTATGGAGACCGTCGTTTACCTAATTGAATTAGTTGCCTTTTAATTAATTTGAGATTTTATATTCAGGCACTTTCTGTGTGAATTTTTACTTGTCCCAGAGGGTTATCGTTTATGAATTTATAATCCGGCCCGCAGGACCATTAATTGCGGTTCCTCTAACCGTGTGGGTGTGAGTTGAAAAGGCATTAGAACTGAGTACTGCTACATTTGGAGAATGTGGGTTTTATTTTTGATCTGGATGGAAATGTAAGGAAATATATAAGAGTTGTTTCTTTCTACGGATACATATTTCCTTTGCATATCTACTTACCTTATCCTCATCACCACGCATTTACACTTAAGTTGAATAATTAAAGTATTTGATTTAATAGGTATGCCATTTAACTACAAATAGGTTTAATTCGTCTATCAAATCGTGAGCGTATTTTATTGAGGAAAGTGATCCTAAAATTGGTTATGCTCAATAATATTTAGTAAATTTAATATTCCCACAATTGATTCTGACTCAAAGTAATTTCTCTTAATAAATTGACTTGGTTATCAATGGAAGCAATTTCATCTATAAAATAGAATTCCACAATACGATTTGCTTTATTCAATTGTTCGAAAGTATTTATTAAAGTTTAATATGGATCAAAATGATGAAAAATACTACATATATCTTACTTCCTAACCATTAACAACTACACAGGCGGTTTGAAAAGTTTCCGACCTAAACATGAAGATGATAATAAAATAAATAAAAGCTAGTGAAATAAAACCTTTGTTAGGTCGGAAACTTTTCAGACCACCCTTGTATTTCTATATAAACATACTCTATAACTACTATACTGATATACATCGATCATGTCTTCAATAGCTGGTCAGTGTCATCTCAAGAAGGCCAATGTCCTCAGCCAGCGTCTGCCCAAGCAAGTCTTCCGTCCTGGAGAAGTGATCAGTGTTCACTCCCTCGACTGCAAAAGAAGACACATATAGGACTATTAACAAGATGGAACCTTTGTCTCCCCCCTCCTTGCCTTATAAACAGGACTTCACCCCTGTTTCTTTCTCATCAATCCCCCTCGAAGACTTGATGGAACCACCTAAAAGGTTTATTGCCTATTGACTTCTTTCGTTTATGACAGTCAGCAACCCTTAGTGCCCTTGCCAACTGTGACATAGACATTCTCTATCCAATTATATCATTATTTCTATATTAAATTCACATGTTGGGGAATAATTGCTACAGTTTTAAGCAATAAAATGCTTTAAGGAACTGGTAAGTGGACTGTATAATTAATATCAAGGCTAAAGGCAAGTTATCTAATTGTATTTAAATTAATGAAATTAAAGGAATACAAAAAGACTCTATACACTTGAAAAGGATTCACATTAAATTAATATTATGGGGAAAATCAAATTAAAAACGTCATTTCTCAGCTGATCTTAAATTGCTTCGGTTTGTTGGATGTTTCTTTTGTTTGTTGTTGGCCAGCTCTTTTCTTCGAGACATGATCGTCTTTGTTCTACACCATTCGTGGTCTTGGGCTCCATTTCGGCTGCTATGTTTCGTATACTTGTTCATTATAGGAAAATGAGCAATGCCGAAAGAAACATGAAGAAATTTAGCTGCTTCTTTAATGGGAAATGTAGGTCTATACTTATGTTGTTTTTTTAGCCGGATTTGGAGTTTCATTTTGTTTTATGCAATAAATTTCAAATTCAAAATCTTTAATGTGATAAAATTTCAATCTGCCTTATAGGGAAATTGTGATCAATGTTCTCATTCATACATTATTTACAAACAGATCTCCCAAATCCACATGCTTGTCCCCTCCTTCGCATGCGAAGTCTTGGGAAGGTCCCCCAACCCTTCTCCATCAGCCACGTCACCGGATTTGAGCCAGTAGATGCTGGCATATTCATAGAATGTAGGGTATATTCAACAACTTTATTATGATAAGATTACAATCTGCCTCATTGGGAAATATGTAATTGTAATAAATGATCTCATTCATACAATATTTACAATTTTCATTCACTCGCTCATTCATGCAGTATTTACAAACAGCCCAGAGACCTCCCGAGGTCATGTGGTTGTCACCTACCTCGCGTGTGAAGGGGGAAGCGGAGTCCCCCACACTCCTCCGTCAGCCGTAGGGTATATTAAGATCGTTATGAAGGTTTTTGTTGCTGACGTATCATAAATATGAGGTATTGTAGCTGGGTATTAACTATTGTTCTCAGGACTTTTAAATGAAAGGATTGGTGGATACGTTCGACATTTTTGCTGTACCGTATAGCTCTGTTCCGTATGTTTCTATTGAGAGATGGGATGTCCGAAGAAGTTTGTACAATTGTCCTAAGCGTCTATTTAGTTCTTGTATTTTTAGCCTCGTGTACGGGTTCCATGTCAGCCATTGTTGAGATGGGAGCCTAAAAACCGGATACAGGAAGAGGGATTGAATTTAAAAACAAAATAGCGGATAGGACTTGCGGTTGAGGGTGATGCACATTTTGCTTCACTGCAATCAGTATTACCAATTTTCAATTCATGGCGGTGGGCTTGGGAAGCTGTACGGCAAGTAGTTTATTCTACATTTTTGCTTAATATCGTAAAATGTACTCGCCCAATTGACAACTCATATTGTTCCTACTTCTTCCTTGTAACCTCCTTTTCAGCTCAGACGAGCACTGTCCGAGAATGTCTACTAGTATCCAATACTTAAGCCTTGTTAACGCAGCTCAGTTAGTACAAGGTACCCTGCTGATCTCCCTACTACCCTTTTATCAATATCTAAGGGAGTACGGACGTAGTGCATGCACATATGTAGGGTGCACATGTTTTTTGGAAACGTTTGTGAGTGAGCGGACTGTGCTTTCCATTTTGGTGGTTTTAAAACATTTAGATGGGCTCCTGTCCATCGGATGTAGTTTATTTGTAAAGTTCTAATTGGAAAAATAGTCGCAGTCACTTAGATTAGAATGCGAAAGATCAGATTAGAATGCTAGACTACACTTTGTCTATTTTTACCTTCTCCTTTGCAAGTTTGATCCCCGGTGGCTCCGCCCTCAGCACCTGCCTGCCGGAGATTATATCGAGCAATTATCTCTGACAAATTTAATCTGCGTTCCTTCATTTATCCACTGCCTGGTATATCTGATTTAATAGATGCCGGCCAAAAATAACAAAGGTAATAGTAGCCACAACATTATTTCTTATATGAGATATAATATTATTTATTAGTCAGCTTTATCACTGATTACTTTTTAAATTTTGTTATTAAATTAAATGTAACGTAACAGGAAACTATAAACTTTTAAATTAATTAGAAGGCTTAAATCGTGAAGAAAAACATATCTGGGGATGATCTGGATGCAGGCCAGTGCCTGTCGGTTTCAAGAGATCATGTTAAAAAAATATTTCCCTCCGAAAATTCTCTGATTTATTTTGCGCTGAAACTATTGATCAAGAAGTAAACGTCATAGGAGACCTGCATGCAGCTGGTGTAATTTATCACTTGGATTGTCATACGAATTTCTTTTTATACCGTGTTAAGGCCACCCTGAGGATGTCAGTTTCCTTTATTTTTATAGATTTATTTATTTATAGATTCCTGAGTACAGAAGGTGACTGCCAATATTCTATAGAGTAATTGATGGAACATGTTTCAGGTGAAAAATCAATACTAGCATTAAAACAAAAATGTTACAAACTTATGGTGAACCTATAATCTTTAGCGGCATTAGTACTTGAAAAATAGTTGTATTGTTTCACGAAATTGGTGAAATTATAAGCTTCGAGATGTCTTGATGAAAGAGGAGAGCAGCTGAGAATCTTGCAGACTGCTGCTGCAATCAAGAGACAAGCTGTAGGCTCATGAAATTAACTTATACATGTCAATTGACAATTTCTTGCATGAGGCTGAGGATAATTTGGAATTAGCAACCTGAACTGTGAATGTACTGGGAGCTTTAGGATTTAGTTTTTCATATCATGGTGCGCAACAGTTGGAGTTATGCTATCCTACCATTCAACATCATGTCAATAACTATTTCCACACTGGATGGTTTCAACGTTGAATCCAATTCCATTTTCATCCATCTAAAATAAGCCTGCTAGATGTATTTCAAATGAATCCAACATTCCAATCCAAATTCCTCACAACTGCAGTGAACGCAACAATTGTACATCACAGAACTCATTCCTTCATTGTCACCATACACAATTAAATGTCACCTTGTACATCACCATATCCAACTATCCCTGACCCTCAAGATTTTCGTAATTCCACAAAAACCAATCCGCTCATCTAAATTCTCTTGTCAATTTCTCCGATGAGAAGGAACATTTATCCTTACAATCCTCCTAGTGGCTTAAACCTTTGGTGGCCTCGCGATCTATTATAAACAGATATGTATGTCATGGGGTCCTAGCACTGTCCATCATCCTATAATACTTTATTTTACTTTCATCTCGCTAACTAAATTGTTTAATACTTTTGACTAGGATTTAATTTTGAGCATTTTAATTAGAATTCGATCCTCTTACCAATTTTTAAGTATTATTTTTTACTCGAAATGTTTGACGAAAAATAGTATTTTTATATATGCAGCGTTGCTAACATTTGAGGACGGCAGCTTGCTCCCAACACTTACAAATTACTTTTTTCCCAAGCAACCTGTTTGGCCAAATATAATAGTTAAAAGTTAATAGAAAAATGATAAAATAAATGAATTGGGACAACGGATGAATGGATTGCAATATTTCATACAGACATCTATTCATATACGTTGAAACTCGTCGAATTTTCACCTATTACACAATTTAAAATAAGGTATCATCATCAAGATCATGGCATGATAATTTAACATATATCCACTGAGAAATAGTGTCAAGATGAGAATACAAGGAGCATAGGGCAGACACCGGCCAGGGGACGACAAATCAACAAATATTTCTGTAACAACCTGACTCATTCCGTGAATCACCGTTGCTTAGATTGTACACCAACCCTGGCCAAATATATTAATACATATCCGTAATATATTTTCACCTACACCTCCCATCTAACAAACAGCTAAGTTTCAAACAGATCCAGGCTGGATCCGAGTAATCAACAGGTAGGGTAGAATTCATAAGTCTTTTCAAGTAGAGGAATAGGTATTTCATCTTGACTATATAATGCCCTAAATTAAAAAAATAGACGAGCCTTTCCCTTTTCATCAGTACCTAATGATGAAAACATGTACTTTGTTCTGCCAATGTGCCCTGCATCATACTCGCATCCTTTTTTTACGACTAGATTCAACTCATTACCTTTCATTATTGTTCTTTTCGTAGCCAATTCATCACTTACAGCCTTATTGTTGTGTCAAGGCTCATAACACTAGCTTTGTTTTTAGACTTACTTATTACATGGTTCCAATTATTAGACAAATGATAACGTTCTTCTAACAATCTTTAAAGCCGAACTTGTTGTATGCACTAAACGTTTAGTGGTAAGTAGCTACTAAACGACTCTACTAAATACTAAATCACTGTGTACGAGCCTTTAAAGCTCCTCCGCAAATCCTAAACCAGAGGCTACGTTTTATTCACCATTCCCTTATTAGAAAATACAAAACCGTCTTTATTGTGATAAAATTACAATCTGCTTTATTGGGGAATAAGAAATGTTCTCATTCATACCATATTTACAATTTTCATTCACTCGCTCATTCAAACAGTATTTATAGACAGCCTAGAGACCTCCTAAATCCACACAAGAAAAAGAGTCTTCAGAAGTCCCACACGCTCCTCCAGTCGCGTCACTAAATACGAGCCAGTGTAGCGCGAGAGCCACAGACGCCCGGACATGATTGCAGAAACTGGCCATGGCCAGGACTTTAACAGGTATTTATAGCAGGGCACGAGGCCACTGACGCTTTAGTCTCCGAGGAGGATTATAGGATCATTGCCATTCCAAAGGTATCACTTTTTTCACACTTCATAGTGGTCTACTTCTTGGTCTTTTTACCAGCACATGCAAGTGACCATATTTTCGCTATCTACGACACCATCCTGAGCCATCTGGTTTCTGCTGAAAAGTGAAACTTCTGTCAATGGTTGTTCAGTTAATATTCACCTGTGTCGACTTCATTTACCTCTTATTACATTTACCTTATCCGTTATCTCAGAAACCTCATTTATTTTTGCTGAAATTGACTTTTGTGTCTATTCGTGAGGGTCTATGACTCACAGGGATGTGCCGGGATAGGCAGGGAGCCAGTTTTATAAACAGTCTTCTTGATGTCTTTGGAAACCTATCTCTCGTTAATAAGACCCTCTTTTGGGAACTACGACTGGCTGACTGGAATCGCAATCGAGACATTTGGTTCAAATTTTAACTGTAAATGATGAAATAAATAGTGCTGTACCATAAATGATTGCCGAGCATTAACGGATATGCTTCACTAACAGTTGTAGGGGAATCTTCTTTGGCCAATCTGTGTGTCCGTGTATCACTGTAATAAAAAATCAGCCAATCTTTTGGAATAATATCAAATATCTCTCGGATCACACACAATACAACTTTTTTTCGTCAATATATAACAAAAGGAAGTTTGTAAGAGCAAAAAAGGAAAGATGAACAAGTAAGTCCCGCGTTGCCAGCATATCTACTTGGATGCATATCTACAGCATATCTACACTACTTATTTAAGCCTCTATTTAATTTTTTTTAAATAATTTTAATTCTTTTGATAGTACTACATATACTCTCCACTTCTGTTACTATATTACCGGAGCGATACTACATAAATACATTATCCTGTAGTCAATATGTCCCATTGAGAAGAAGGAGTCGGACGAAGCAATGGCTATCCCTGACAGTCAGTCTGCAGTTGGCCACACTCCCGCCGAACCAACGTCCGCCATTTATTTCCGTACCTGGTTTCGAAATCAGTTAAATGGGTACGAAATTCCATTCACCATTCAGTTTCTCAATTGACTTGTTTTGCCTACTTCAGCAGTACGCATGCCCCAAGCCAATTCATTCATTTTTTTTCCGCGATCACATTAAAGAAGAAGATACGGTACATTGGGGTGCGCACAGCGTACCTTCTCAACTGCTCTTAATATATTAAACTACATATCTTATATATATATCTGCTAAAATCACACTCATGGAAAGTTAATGTGGCTATCCTACCAAATATCTATCGGATGAGTTTTGCATCATTAGCTTAGAAGTGACGTATCTATCTCTTCAGTTAATATTTAAAGAAAGTTTGGTTTTAATCATCTAAATTATCAAAAATATTCTTCATCTACAATTTAATTAATTATTTTGTATTCTATTCCATTATATTTAAGTGGGATTTCAATATTTGAGTACCTGTTGTAGAATGGAGGTGTTGTGCCAACTTCTTTACCACAAATAAATAGAAGTTACCCTCTTCAAGGACCAGAAAATACCCACCTACGTTTCCATTTATTTGATTAATAAATCTTCGGCGTCAGTTTAGAGAGGATGGCTAGTTCACGATCTATCTCTCTCTCTCTCTCTCTCTCTCTGCACTGGCACTTGCTATTCGACTCGAACCATGGCCACCTTCCATGCAGACGACGGTCTCTGGGGCCCTACAAACTGCACCTAGTAGCGTCTATCACAGCGATCTAGTCTGCCTCTCTCCGGTTCACACTCATCACCTTTGGGATCCGGACGGTTTTCACATACCGTCAGACCGAGTGTGAACTCGTGGTCATTCCAAGACCACGTAAACTACCTATAAAACCTAGACTTTACCACTACTCCTGAACATAGTGCACTGTCGGGGCACACCTTCTTTCTGAGATGATATATAGTCAGACCAATATACAAAATACGAATAAAGCTGCCCACCGACTAGGCCGCCCGCAAAGGTCAAATACCACACGTTTACCCATTTATCTCTTTCTTGACGCCCGCCTGGTAGTTACTGTTTCGACGAGACCTTTCCCTAGTGGGCGCCTCCCCAACAGGTGGGATAAAGGATTTATCCTCGTCGTAGGGGAGGCGTTGTTGTTTGTTGAAAAGGTTTGTTTGATTTATGAAGTAACTCGTACTATCATCCATAGGCCATAGCGCAATCTATTCCATAGCCGTCAAATTGATGCTTGCAAAAAAAAAATCAGGAAGTGCTTGGTGGTGGATAACGGATTGAACAAGATTAGAAGCTAGATCAACTATGTAAGAGGTGTGGAGTGGCACCAGCTGTAACAGAAAATACGTATAGGGGAAATACAACATAGTGAAATTGATTGACACGTTTTTTGGAGTGACCCGAAACATGAGAAGGAGAATAAACAGCATTCATTATTATTTATATAGAATGTATGTGAATTGAGACCGTAATTAAAAGTAAAAGACTTACCTTTCAAAGTCTTAAAAATCGAGAAAACAAAAACACTATCGCATACTCATCAACCACCATTGAAAACTGAACCAAAGCGCACTAGAGAGGATATTAGTTATTAAACTACTAATTAGTTAGCATCAAGCCTATTACGGCTCATACATTACGTGCGCTGTGTGATCAGATAACTAGGGGGCTCATATTACATACATGGCTCATATTACCTGTATGAATGGCAACATACCACAACTTTATGCAGTTCTTGCGCACCATATGGGGATTAAATTGAAATATTTTCTATCGTCAGAGTTTTGTCGTGGCAATTCTCTATGGAGGCTTCAATTACGTCGGTCTTCACGTGCATGCCATTATTATGATGTATTCAAATTTTGTGTCTCACATATTTCGTTTTAGCTGGACTTTTTTTCTCTTGTGGGATTTTCAGCAGGGAAGGTATGTATTCTGATTATAGTGCTCTACAAAATAGTTCTAGAGATAACAGTGGGGAATATTTTAAGTACCGAAGTGCTAAAAAAATAAAAAATGCTAAAAGGGGAAATATTTTTATCTTCTACGTCCCTGAGTCCATCTTCTTGGAAACCTCTCTATCCTCTTCTATCTATTTGCCTAAGATAAGCCGTGAACAAGTTGGATCAGAAGGAAGGGAGGTGGGGCTGTGGAAACTCTGCTTTAATAAACGGCTCCCACGCTGAAGAAATGATGTTGACTAAAGCGATTGGCATCCGTTCAACAAATTCCAGTAAAGGATTGCTAGAAAGGCGGGCTGCCGACCGCACTCTTCCACTTTTCATAGTGGACTCACTGCCAAAATTTACACTTCGCATTCTTATCCTCCTAGTCTCTAGCTGTCTCACCTGTCTCGCATATATCTTCTTATTTATTCTATCTCTATTATTAATTGCTGTTATGGTACAAGTCATTATATCCTATTAGTTTACTTAATAATTACCCGAAAAGTAGAATGTACATTACATAGAATTTACAGGAATTGGTATAGAATCATCACTTAATTTTGAAGTCAAATAGGAAGAGTCAAACAGATAACTGAAACTTTGTACATTTTGCAAGTCGATGTGATCGATAATCGACATGATCGATTACAGCGTTAAACAATTTTTATTTCTTAGTAAATTTACTGATCATAGACATTATGTAGTATAATTTAAGATAATATTAGATGAATAAATTTTCCTAAAGTGCCAACCAAAACGACACTAATAAATTTACCGAATCGTTAGGGTTTCTACTGCTATGGTGTAGCTAGACATAAAAACGTTGCTGCGATACTGTTGTAGCTTACTCATAAAAACGTAGGCTTGATACTTATATGTACTCAAAACAATTTTTTTTAGTAGGTTGGACTTGCTAAATATACGTAAGTACAATTATACGGAAGAACGAGAAATTTTTCCCAAACAGAAAACGAGCACGATGGATGCCCGCAGGAGAAAACGAGGTGATGGGACATGTCACGTTTTGGGTTGAGACAGTATTCATGTTTGTATTCTGACAGTTTTCATGATAGGTGTTCTTCAACAGAACGGCTATAACGTTGATCTATGGGCACAGAGCGAGGGCGATGCCATTAAACGGGTTAAGAAGTACCTTCGAACTTAATATGAACTATTCACATTTCACTAATGCTCAAGTACAGGTTAAGTTGCTAGTTCAGCCTGGGTCAAGCGGCTTGTAACTGAGTGGCTATTAGACTGAACGCAATGTATTTTTGGTTTGAATCGACCTTAAGTGGTCAAATATTGATCAATATCAATAAACATATCAAAACATATCAAACCATGGCACGCAATGGTGGAATGAATGTGGATATTGAAGAAACACAATTGTTGGAGATACCTGTTGTGAGTTCTTCATAAGTGGTTTTGCTAAAGGACTATAACCAATAAAATCGACTCCGTTCGATATTTTTTTTTTTTTCCAAAACTCATATTTGTCGCCTTTTGACACGCAATCAATTTCAACATAAATTAAATTGAAAACTTGGTTTCAAATACATTTTTAATAATTATAATTTAAGCAAAGAAATTAGAAAAATTTCTTCTAAGTTCTTTACTGCTTTAATCTTATAATCACTTTTTTAACTGACAATAATTTTAACTCTTATAATAATTAACATCAGAAAGGAAGTGTTTATTTATTGCAAAGTAAATTAATAAATTAACTTTTTGGATTTGTAATAGAACTTATTCATCACACTAAATACGGATTGCTGTTAATTAGCAATTCGACGGTCTAAATTCGGTCCTCTAATGCTATATTTGGTTCGAACATCAGGCCTAAAGCCATCTTCAGAGCTGCATGTCACAAATATATCTGATTCGATGATTCAATGGCTCAGAACAATTGCGTTAGGGCACTTCACTGGGCTCATATTAATTCCTCAGGCGCAGCTTCACGACTTCTTCACAATCACAGTTAAAAATGCGGTTTTTTTCCTCATTATTATTAGATTTAATGGTAAAATATGCGAATATTTGCGTTCCTCAAGACGCGTATGTTCAACATTGCGCTAAGTTTTGTTTTCTATGCAAATTTGAGGAGTGTTTGATATTTTTCTAGGTGCTGTGCTGTATCTTTGTTGGTATCCATTGTAGTGTGCATTATGTCCCAACGACAGAATCTATCCATCTTCTATAGAAAGTAATATATAATAATTTATATGAAATAATATTACTCATGAAAGTCTTCCACTAATATCATTCCCAGCAGCAATCATACAGCACTGGGGAGGACGGTGTGAAATGTTTCATTAATAAGCATTAACAAGGCACCCTGAATAATTTTTTACCCGCAAATTATATGTATATGAGCCTATGATTGAACGATTATAACGTCATCAGTGTGGTCTATTCTGTTTGATGCGGGTGAAAATTGGGCTGCAGCTTGATGAGGCTTCTTTCGGTATGTTTAAGTAAATATATGGATTCCTTAAATGATATTGAAGCAGCAGAATAATTATATATATATTCACATTGAGGGGTCGCAATCTGTAGATTCTACCCTTTTCCTCCATAACTTTTACCCTGATACTCACTTAATTTATGTTAATATATTAATTATAGCTGATGCTTAAGAGTAAAGAGTTACTCTCTTAGAGCTAGAGAGAGAACGAAGCAGTCAATGCCCAGGATCCAAGTCCCAGTTATAAGGTGATTAACCACAACGAGTCATTAAGGTAGATGTCAAAGACGTTGGATGACATAATAACTAATATATTGGGTAAAGATTTATTATTTTATCACGAAACAGTATTAATAATTAAACGCCTGTGAATTGTGATTGCATTGAATATCAAACTAGATCTATTTTTTGATCCTTTAAGCGGTCCGAAAATCGTCATTTTGGCATATCTTTGAATGTATTGATAGACCCAATTTCAAATTTCAAAAAAATTATTTTATTTGATGATGTTAATACTTTGTATTATTATTTTATTGGGTTAGACGCTGTTTGGTCCAGCCAGTCGTTTTTCTATATTTTTTTGTCACATACCTCAAGTTAAGCTTAATATTGGAGATGAGTACATTCGGCTCCATTTAGGCAGAAAAATAGGTTATGCTAACATCCCCGGGTTAATGAGAAGTTATTTGAGCCCTGGCGGACTGTCTCAGAATCTGTAATTTCAAATATACTATTAGCCAAAGCGCAGGTAAGTTATCTTTTTGTTATAGAAGAAGAGAGAGACAGAGAGAGAGAGATCAAATGGAGCAAGGCAGGTCTAACAATAGTCGCTATGTGGGTCAACCCACTGGCAACGGCCTCACTTGCCGATGGTCCAGCCCGGCCAACTCACTGTGCGCCAACCGATTTCTGTCTGTCTGTTGCTGAGGATGGCTGTTCAGCTAGAAACATTGAATCGAAATTCACTCGTATACTTAATAATATCGATGAAGGGACTTTTGAAAACCGACTGACATACCACCCACTTTTTTATCACCAAATATTCTCTATAATGCAATAAGCTGAACTCTGCAGCACATTAACAATAAATACCAAAATGACAATAAACACCGGTGAGTCACAGATTTTTTTTTTAACTACCAAAGTACCCTAAAAATATCTTTATTAATAAGCTTTTGAATGGCCTACTTAATAAACCTATTCCGATTTAAATTGAAGGAAACGAGTAAGTGAAAATGCGTATAAATAGACGTACAAACACTTTTTACGCAACAATCGACGAATGTAAGTCGATAAAAATACATCCGCACCTGTATACCAATACAATGCAGCCAAGATAAGATGAATGCATCTCGATTTCTTCTGTGAACTACAAAATATTTGACCGTCTATAAATCTGGAAACGGGACACTGTTTACTAATACCGTTGAAACATTACAGCTCACCGGATCGGAAATAAATTAAAAATGTCCGTTCTAAAGATAGCCGTCTATGGTTCTTTCTTTATTTTTTCCCCTTCGATTCTAAAAACGCTCGAGTCAAACTCTATCAGTCCGAAAGGGACAGTAATAGAAATTTGTAGATCTCATTCTCCCACCATTTGCGTTTGTCTAGCACCGGACCTTTTGCCGTTTTGTAAACTAATTGAAGTTTTAAATCTAATGTGTTATAATTAACTGGTATGTAAAGTAGACTAATATATGAAGTATATGCCAAGATATATAAGTAGTCTCTTCAAAGGCTTCTGAACAAGGAGATATGTTTGTACTAATTTGGTATGAATATAGCTCATCACTTTGCGCAACAAAAGGAATATAAGAGAACATCATGATGTTTCTCAGTAGACAACCAACTCAGTAAGCCCGAGTCTATAAAACTCCTCATTAACATGGTTACGGTTTTAATTCTATTTATATTACATTTTACGTTTTTTTTTCAACACGGCCTTATATTTATAACAAAAGGGACTGAAATTATAATGAAGCCAGCTAAAAAAAAAATATAATTCACCCTAAGTGAAAACTCCATCAGTCTCGTTCGTTATTAGGAACTGTAATGAAGTTTCACTCAATTGATGCTATTAAGAGAGACAAGACAAATAAAACAAGGTCTCTTAATATTTTCTGATTAAATATTATGGTTTAATCCTCAAAAAAAAAAAGGAACACTTGGTTTTTAGGGTAACTCAATTATGAAATCAGAAACTGTAGTCGGCGATAATGATTAAAAATTTTTAAAAACTTCTGAGATGAACAAAATCATTTTTATCCTATAGACATAAGCTTTAAAAATTGGACAAGTGAATGAGATCGAGCTAGCCAATATGATGTATATCGGTTGTTTACGTTTGCATTGATTCCATAATTTTTTTCATTTTACTTCACAAAAGCTTATCATCTAATTCTTCAACCGACATTTCAAGTTATAGAAGGGATTGAAGAAGATGAATCTAATTTAAGATTAGTTAATGCCCATTTTAAGAAGTTTAGATGATTAAACAATAAATTTGATTCCGTGAAAGGACTTCATAAAGATAAATTTCAAAAGAAGAATGAGGCAGTTCTATGTCGGGGATTTAGTCTTCTCAATGTCGGTTACCTAAGATTGAACTAAGAAAGTTTAGTGGTGTACCAGTTGTGGGGATTCCTTTTTGGATGAACACATTTTGATAAATTCCATAGGCAAATTACAGTTCGGCTACAGTGTGCCACATTCAAAGGTGCGTTTTCGGAAAATATCCTCCTTTGGCTACAAATTATGAGTAGCCCATTACAGCTTTTTAAAATATATTTGGTCCCAAAGATTTACTCACAGAGATTTATCAACGATAACTTATTACATTGGAGCTTTATAACCTTAATTGTCCCCCATGTATAACGATAAAATTGTCCCCCAAGTTTGAAAAATAGGAACCCCTTACAAAATATTTGAAGCCGTTAGAGATCGGCTCTGGTACTACCATTAGTTGAACCATGTTTACCGCATGGCTATTGAAGAGAAACTATGGAGCTGTTAAAGCCAAACTTGATACATTAATAACATTTTTTCAAAAAGAGGTGGAAGATTTAGAAAAGATTATTGGTTTATGATAAAACGGACGCGACCTGAAGAAACTAACCAAGTGATTTCAATGAAGTTGTAACTTATTAGTGTATACCGTTTCAAAAATATTAATATCTAAAATAATTGGTGGAATTGATATTAGAAATGATATGTATAAGCAGTATAGAAATATAGCTAAGACAAAGAAAGCTAGGACCATTCTTAGTCGTCGACGGCTTCTATAATATCTGGCGAGTGGATTGGAATACCACAAGGACAAAGGCCAGCTGTTTATTAATACTCTTCTCCCTCTTGCTCTTTCTTCTTCACTTATCTGCCCGGCACGCCCTTTTTTTTCCCTTCGGTATATTTCGTTCCAAGCGTCACCTATCTTGTTTATTTTAAAGTTTAATTGTAGCAAATCAGACACCGCAATCATTAACGACATTATGATAACTTGGGAAGTGCAGTATAGACCGCTTAAAGCGCTTATGAATGACATTAAAAAAAAAATAGCTTGTGGAAAGACATAATATGATGTCATTTAATTTGCCTTGGTTCTTGGTTATCAAAGAGCTAATATACACTATTATATTCCTAGATTAATTTTAAAAGTGATTTGTAAGCTATTCCATTAATGAAGTACAGGAAATTTCGTAGTTACGGTCCAATAACCTACTTCCAAGCTCTAAATTTAACAAGCCAAGTTAATTTAATTTTCGACCAGGAAATCTGGTATGGTCTGGTTAAATAGATCATTTTTGTTTTATCGTATTGCCATTAGAAAATACTCTCTCAGCAAACTTCAGAGGCTGAAATATGCAGAATAATTTATTGTACGTTATTTTTTATTTTGATGCTGGAGAGCAATTAAACTAAAAGTATAAAAAAAATTAGAATCGTAGAAATAAAATGAATAGTAATTAATAATCTATAAGTATGAAAAGAACAAGAGACCAGCAACTTAAGACTACAGTATTTTCAAATGTGAGAAGCGACTGAGGTAGAGAGAAATATCTTACAAGAAATTGGAAAACAAAGGCACATCTGGTACATTATAGGATTTCTCAGCAGGTTTCTTTTATTTTTTCCTCTGTTTATCTTTCTTTTCTTTTTTTTTATATAAGCCATGTACTGTCATTATAATTTTTTTAACCACTGACCATTGATTTAAATTGAATATCTGTTATATGGATTCTACTAAGGCTTCGATTAACAAATATTAAGATAAACTTAACGACACTAAGTAAAACCAACTCCTTGCTATGAAGGAAAAGCAAACGCTTGTTATGCATTTATGAGACTCCCTTAAGTATTTATACCCCTTAGTTCATATTTTTTATTAAGCCATCTTCTGAAAAATGTGTATTTGAAAAAATAAAAATAATTCTAAAAAGGTAATTTTACCTTTACAAAACACTTATACTTTTTTTCACTTTTACAAAACATTTATAAACAAAAATAACAATTGAAATCAGCTGGAACAATATTAAAAGCTGATTTCTAATGTTGGCTACAATAGCACTTTTTTTAAAAATGTTATCTTTAATTTTTTGCCTCTTTGCCGGCTTAGATCAGTCCAAAATAATGAGGAGAATCATAAATGTAAATTCGTTATATATCTACGTTTATCATAGATGACACCTTCTGAGCAGTGACTCAACAACCCAGCACAATGAGTTTGACTTTTTTCAAGTTAATTTTTTTTCGCTCATTTACATTAGTTTATCTAAACGAAAATATATTAAATTTACTCTGGGCTGTTGTTGAATATACATTTAACATTCCATATAGATGAGATAATTTTTACACGCTAGAACAAACACGGAGACAGAACGACTGGCAGGACGTCCTGGTGCCTGTTTAAAAATATATTTTTCAAATTACGTTACTTCAAGAGGCAATACTAGTAGTCATTTCTAGTGCCAAGCCAACTTGGCCCCCTTAGTCTGTGGATAATGGAACCAAAACCCACATCCGGCAAGTTGATAAGCTGCACCCCGCAGCTTAGATTAACAATAAATACGAAAATGGCAAGTACCTTGCCACCGGCGAGACACAGAATTTTTTGAACTTTAAAAAACCCTAAAAAATGTCTTTATTAATAAGCTTTTGAATTATGTACTTAATAAAGCTATTCCGATCTAAATAGAAATTGCTAATTATAACTAGCCATACAAACACTTTGTTGCGTTCAACAGTTGAAAAACAAATTAGTTGAAGTCAAGAAAATCGGGGTTTATCTGGGTGTATCTTAAAAAAAATGAGATTTTCTCGAAAACAAATATTTTTCGAAAATCGTGTCTCAGCACCACATTGAGATAGAAAGTGGCAGTGTTAGACTCCATTCTTGTTCTAGTCTCAAAATTGTTTATACGATATGTGGTCTGTAGGGACCACAACTAATAATATAAAAGACTTAATTATAAAAGAGTATAAAATCATCTCCGGTATCTATAAAATTCATTTTTGGCTTAAAACGTATTTTTTGTCAATTTTAGACACTGTCCAATGTATTTTGGTGATGTGTGTTTTGACAAATTACAAGGTGCTAATTGGACATTTAGCAAACCTTTGTTGCTCGGCCTTCTGTACAGTCTCATCGAGAGTTTGACCAAAGATAATGCACTTAAAGATAACTCATCAGGCTCAGATAGTAAAGCCTCTTGTACTCGTGTATCGATGTTCCATGTTCAGTAATTTTACAGGAAAGACAGAAAACAACCCCAAGTCAGGCATTTGGATTCGGATTAATGTTTTTTCGTGCTTATGGAAAGAACCGAGGTTCATTATTGTTTTAAGATAAGTTTTCATCGTCAAAAATATTTTAGTTTGTAGTAGTAAATTGGTGTTGTTGTTTTTTCTCTCGAGTAAAATTTCTGAAAATGGGGTTTTTCTCAATTTGATTACATAATCTCTTCTTGAACGTTGATTTTTTTCCCTCAAATCTACACGACACATTTATTCATCTTATACCATTTGCATGTTTCACGCGACTGAGTATTGTACCAATACAAATACAAAAATGTGATGATAGTCATCTTGTATTCATACGCTATTAGTGCCCCCTCCTGGCATTACATTCCCCATTCTCTTGAGAACATTCTCCCCCGTTACGTAGTTAATCCCATTGGGAGTCATCATTTCTGACTCGTTGAAATATGGTAGCCATTTGTCAAGATTTATAACTGGCCCAAGTTGTAATAGTGTTTCCGAGAATAATAGGTTTTAAATAGCTACCGCACTTCTCCTTTCATATTTTACAGTACTATTAACTACTATGTTCTTAATCTTGACAGTATTTTCAAGACATTCACAGATGCTGGGCACGGATGCTGCACGGCTTTACTTCCAAACATATTGTTTGAGATCGACAGCCAATAGGAAAGGTAGTCAATAATAAATAAATTTATTCAGGTATCTTGTGTACGATGGCAGAGTATGAAACAGCAAAGAGGTTAAGGGAAGTGGTAAGACTTTATAGAAAGTGCTTATCTAACGGATTGCTGCGAAACGTCGTGTCTTGGTTGTAGACGAGGTTGTAGAGAATTTCTTCAAAGGAATACAAAAAAAAAAATTAAAACTTGAGAAAAACGTTCTGAGACAGGTGAGGCGTGAAGCAATAGGGAATTGGTCAGTTGGTAATGCGATTTTGTCTTTTAGGTAACAGGTGTCAGGCAAATATGTTAAGGTCCTCCAGCTCGCATATGAAAATGTCTGGGAGGCCGTCTCCCCTCCGACCTCTGATCCGGCAAACCAGGCGAATAGACCTTGCTTCTTTATTATATAGATCTTTATTTGTCTCCCTAGCCAGTACAGATGCAGGTTGTGTGTGTCTTCGCCCAAGTATATACTTTTGTATTCTCAATTGCCGGATGGTTAAGTCTGATCTCCAAACAATAGACAATTGAGCGGCGATGACGAGTGGGCGTGGGTCGTAAACACGTTGTCAAGTGCTTTGGACCATGTTTATATCTTCTGGTGATAGTTTCAATACAAGGTTCACGTCTATGGTCAATACTTTCCCCACTGGCGTTTCTCCATATTTCAGCAAATCTCCTTGTATTCAAGATCCTCTCGAAAAACAAGCCCTGAACCTCGACTTCAAATATTGCTTGAAATGCCCTCGCGTCTCCGACGACGCCAGGACCACAAAGACTTTCTCAACTAGATGTCAGCGGTACTGGCTGGATCCACACTGACAACAACCGGATGACGGACGATGACCCTTCTTAACTGGCAGCTATGGAAGCTCCAACATTTTCTTATCTCCTACACTGCCTTCAAAAGTCCTTTTCCTGAATCCCAAATTTTTCGCAGTACATTGACTTTATTTTTTTCAAAATATCATTGCAAACAAATCATTAAAATTTTCAATAGCATCGTATGACCCAAAGGTGCTAAAAACAAAACCACAAATCTCGTTAAAAATATTGTGTGATTAAAAAATTAACTAGTAGTGAAAAAATAAATATTTTTTTGTCATTATAAAATAAAATAAATTATCTTGACATCCTGATCGTTTTGGGACTAAAGGGAAGTATAATGACTTGAATTAATAAAACTCTCAATATGGGATATTTTCAATTCCACTTTCAAGAAGAGTGATGATATTTTCCATTGAATTTTCATTCGATGCCTTAGAGAAGCAAAATATAAAAGCTACCTTAAGAAAAATAATAAAAGGTAAATTCTGTTTTTTTTTCTTTCAAAACCTTTTTATTGATAATATATACAATGAACAAAAATAAATAAATACATTTCAATTTACAACTTTCTCCTCTTCCTGCATACGCATTCGAAGGAATGCATAAAATATAATACATTAACTTGAACATCTTTTTGATGTTAAAAGCCCAATAAATCACATACACTCACTAGGTGATGAGGCTCACTTTCAGCTTGCAACCGTGGAAACACTAAAACAATAAATTCTAGGGATTTAGTTGTATATTATCACTGAAATTGTCGGACCATACCGGCACCTGTAATTTTTTAATGGATTGCATTCGACATGAGTTTAATAAAAATTTGAGTTGGTAAAAATAAAAAAAAAGTCATCTTTTCTCATCTTGATAAAGCAGTAAAAAATTACTGAGAATGTTGAATAGGTGTACCAAAAGCGGCCCTCGCTTACAATCGCTTGAACAAATTTAAACACTCCTTGCGGACCATGGACGGCGCCGAACCGGTCCAATAGTACCCAGAGCCAAACTGATTATCACTGTCACTGTCTGGCTCTCTAGCTAATAGCCTATTTGCATCTGGATATTATAAATACAACAGATAATGAGTTCTTTAATTTCAAAAGGAACGCAGGTTATTGTACGGGAACGGGGCTCTTGATAGGGAAAAAATTATATTCCCACTTATATCATTTTTTTAGATTTGAATTTCTTTGTATATTAAGGAATTGCTATTACACCAACCTGATAAATAAATAAAACATTACAGCTTAATTCGCGGTTGTGGATTTGTATTTAGTAAAACGTAGTTCGACATACCTTTCTCGAGAAGTTAAAGAACGCCGAACTGCACCCGTTGCTTGGTGTGCCGTCGGTGGGTGGGTTCATCCACCGGAGACAAATAAAGTTTTTTGACTTGTTGCAGCAGCTCACAAATCCAGTGTTTATATGACCTTCCCACATCGATGGCAAAAGACTGTCGGGGAAAATTAGGTTAGATTTAGTTTAAGTTTTTGTTCTTAGATGTAAGTTAGTTTTCAGTCTATGATAAGTAAGGTGAGGTCCATCGCTTCTAATAAATTCAGCCCATTAATGTATGGTGTGCATCATTATACTTTTGTACAATGCAGATCACTATTAGTAGAAAACAGAAATTGTATAAAATTTAGCCTAGCTGCAGGAAATATAATGAAACAATTCTAAATAGATTTGTTTGTAGAATCTATATTTTGTAACGAGGGGATATGAAACCAAAAATAAAAAGAAGCTATTTAGTAAATACTTTTAAACAGATAAAAAAATAACACCTAAAACAATAAATAGCCAATTGATTCAGTATTATAATCTGAATATTTTTACCCAAAGGGTAGGAATACTACATACATACTTAAAATTTTACACAACTTCAACCCTGAAAGCATAAACATTATTCACAATAAAGTAAGATAAATTTAACTTTATGACCCAAAGATTCCTGTACAGGAGTTAGTGCTGGTTTAAATGAGTTGATTTTTCGTTATATGGTTTGCAATGTTTCACATAATATTTATAACCAAACAGCATTAGGCAAGACGCCAAGAATTCAGTAATCCTCCCTGGCCACCAGAATCATATGTTAGTGGGAACGCCCCTTTGGTGACTAAGCAGCTTTTTTCGTTTTGTATTTTTTTTAGCATTTTTTACATTATTTGAATAATTTAAGCGGTTTTGTATGACAATTAAATCGATTTATGACTGTCGTATAATTTTCTCTTCACAAAACAGCACTTTGTGTTACAATATAATTTACCAGTGATCTCTAAATGAAATCAAACTTTTTTTTTTTAAATGAGCAATATATTTTTATAGAAGAATAAGACACGCCTGATTTAAAGCAGAAATAAAACTGCAAGGTCATATTCACAAACATTTGAAGTTTCCTAGTCAAGATTCAGTTCTTATTTTTTCAATTAACTGCTGATTTTCCTTAACAAGGGTACTTAAATTTGAGTTGGACCACATAAGGGAAAAACTCCCAAGCAGACTTCGCAGGTCTTTGGGTAATAGTTTGTGGGGGGGGGGGGAGGGTGAAGTATTATCACTAGTTGGATACTCTCACCTGAACGTCGGCAACTTTCTGGCCGCATTAAATTCCACTGACGGAAACAACTTATCCTCCGCACTTTATTGCTTTGCAAAGAATTAACAGAACACCTACCGTGGGTGGATGTAAAGTAAGACAAATTGAAAGTAAAGTAGGACGAATTTAAAAAAATATTTGATATCGATGCTACCTCGGCTTAATGGGTCAATTTTTCTAAATGTGCTGCCTATTCCTATATTCGGATTAGTCTCATCTTACCCGAAGAAGCACCGAACATATGTGCGCTGGCAATCAAAAGACGGTCACCCATAAAATAGGCGGGCTATCATGTAGTACAGGAGTGGAGGTAAGAAAATCTTCTGAACCTTTGACTAATCACAGTTTACAAGTTATCCTCGCAATCTTTGAAAAATATTCTTGTAGAATCTATAACTTGAATAGAAACCATGATTATAGACACATGAAAAATAACCTTTAGGCTCGTGATGCTGTAAAAATACAAACAAACTGCATCTCTTGTAATTTGATTATTTAACAAAGATATTAGTTAATGTCAAGTAAAAAATACTAAAACCTTTTCTGAATCTGAAGAATACCAAATGTTCACAAGCAAGCTATTTTTGCAATAGAAGTTTACAGAAACTTGATTGTTTCTTCAGAGGACCATTACTTGAATGGTATTCGTAAGCAGATCCGGTAATTCTTAGACTCTATTATTGCTATTATTTTTGCTTGCGAAAAGCATTGTGTATAAAATATTTGGCTTTTGAGAGTAAGTGTTGAAACAACAGGGCAAGACTGATGTGTTTGCTTATTGAAATTTCTACTTTGAACCATTTCGCAATAATTAACAATATAAGGGTTTCACTCGTTGGTTAGGTACAAATCAACTAATCTAGTTATAAATTATAGATTGTTCTGAATAAATAAACAAGTAAAAATTTATATCCACAATTAAACTATTTTATTAGATACAAGCGCGGTTATACCAACATTATGAAGTATCAAATTCATAATAAAATATAAATGGTAATTACGAATAAAATAACGATATAATACTTACCATGACATAGGAGTATGTAATATGAATGTTTCATCTTACTTTAATATTACAAGCTAAGACTAAAGCTTAAGCAAGAGAAATTCCGATTTGTATGTGTTAATGGCATTAATTCATAGTTAAACATGATTTATGTTTTATGTTATCTTTTAGATACTTGAAAATGTTGGTGTACTAATGGTACCCCACCACTCAGGGGTCGTTTTGGATGATGCTATGTCATGATATGATGGCAATGTTAGGCCAATTAATCATGCCTCATGTCCTTGTTGTAGCTGCCGATGCGAAATAAAAAGGTCACCAAATATTATTGCTGGTCGTAGGTTTTGATCGATGAAATAAGACACAGCCAGCTCACTTATATTCCAACAATAAGTACAAATAAGTATTAACGACATCTGAATCTGTCAATCAGATGAATATATACGAAATTGTATTTTACACAGATACTCGAAGGTGTATGTGATGAATAAAAGAAAAATATATTGTAGAAAAAAGATAAACCTTTAACAAAATGTACTCAATATCGGGTATTTCCGCCTCTTGCACGAATCATGTATCTTAAACGCCTTGGCATTGTTTGGAAGAGGTTTTCAATTGATTCTTCATGAATATTGCCCAACTCTTCAACAATAGCAGTTTCCAATCGTCCAAGGGTGCTAGGACATGAATCCCAACGTTCATTTCTCGTACTCTTCGCTTCAGTTGGTCCCAAACCTGTTCAATAAGATTTAAGTCTGGACTCTGTGGTGGCCACAAGAAACGCTCAATCCCAACCTCAATCAGGTAATCATCAACCATTAGTGCTCTGTAGGGTTTGCCTTCACCATTCGAGACGTTGGGGAACTTCCCCGCACAATAACAAATTCAGTACGAGCGTTGAAGGTAATGCCACCCCAAATCAGCCGTGAGCGGCCACAAAATGCCACCTGGAGGATTATACAGCATTGGTGCGTACCTCTCTCCTGGTCGTAAAAATACGGCCTTCTGAACACTTGAGACCAACTCTCACCTTATTTGTAAAGAGAACTCTCTTCCAGTTTTCCCAAGTTCAATTCACATGTTCAAGTGTAAACTGAAGCCTGGCCATTTTGTGAGCTATGGTAAGGAAAGATCCACGGGCAGGGTTATTGCCATTCTTCTCACAGCCCTGTTGGAAATGAAAACATTTTGGGCTTGCCTTAAAAGACATTTTATCTCATTTATTATCAGCGCTCGTTTATATCAATACATACTTATTGTAGGAAGATAAATGAGCTGTATTTTATTTCATTAAATGGAAATGTGTTAGAAATCCTACATCTGGCACTTCCAACCCAATGCAAAAACCTGTTGAAATAACGTTGTCTTGTTTACGACGATGATCCATCCTGGTAAGTTTAAACATGTGAAGTGAGCCAGTATATTTCTGGATAATTAATGATGTAATTTGTAGCTTTGCATCACCTTCAGTTATTTAAATACCGGCCAAGTATCGTCAATCACGTTTTACACAATCTTAACATAATTAGAAGTATATAAGTATATATATGATTTAATAATGTTTGCTTAGTGATCTTGAATGAATGAAAATAATACTATATTCTGGGATATTGTCCATTTAATAATTAAATCTGGTAAGCATTACATCAAATATTATTGCTGTAGAAAGTAGGATATAGGAAAATAGCCCTTAAGTTATAATAGGCATGAGTGGTTTTAAGAGCCGGTTCTATCGCAAATAGTTTTTAATAGAATCTCATGTTGTGCGATTGAATGAAGTATTTGAAATTAATAAGGTTATATAAAGAGAAGGGGTTTTTGGTGAGGATGGTACAGTATCGGAGGAAGTACTCTCCTTGGAGATAACGAGGAGATAATTCATAACCCTTTTAAGTTGGTGCTCTAAATCCCCAGAGCACGCCACTCAATCGTAATTGAAATAGGGAAAGAGTAGGTAAGAATGACAGGTAAGAATAGCTTAATAGGTAATTTGTGATTCATAATATTTCAAGGAAAATGTTTGGTTATCACAGTTTAGGGGGGAGAATCAACCATGTGGATAGGAGTAAAGCCCATGCGCTCCCTGTGAACATTTGGAACCTTTGGAAATTGGGGCACAGAGGAGGAAAGGTTATTGGGATGTAGATAGTATTTTTTGGAGGAATATTAGATTGATAAATGGAAGCTATTGATGTGGTAGCTGAATAGTATTGGCAGGACGAAGGTGCCTTGTACATGGCGTAATTCGCTGATAATATGATGATAAATCGCCAAGTATCGTCAATCACATTTTACACAATCTTAACGTAATTAGAAGTATATAAGTATATATATATATGATTTAATAATGTTTGCTTCGTGATCTTGAATGAATGAAAATAATACTATATTCTGGGATATTGTCCATTTAATAATTAAATTCAGTAAACATTATATCATATATTATTGGAAGTTAGGATAAATGAATAGAGTGATCGAAAGGTTGGAAGGCTTTGCTAAAGTCGAGAAGATTTGAGGATTGTGATATGGTGATGTTCAAAGCTGGATTATAGGTCTTTGGTAATTTTGGGAAGAGAATCCGGGCCGAATGCCATTGCACGAATTTAGGATGGTCTTCCAGGAAAGCAAACTTTTGGGCGAGCCGTTCCAACGATTTTATAATAAATGATTAATTTTATGGGTTTTTTTTTCTATTTTGTTTCCTCTATCAAATTCTGAGCGTACTCTATTGGCGTACAATTTTTATATAAATTCTTTATTGAAAAAAAATTACAATTTGCCTTTTCCAGCATTAATAATTGTGCTGAGAGATCATTCATACCTTATATACAATTCCATTCATACCTATATACAGTCCATTCATACCTATATACATACAGATTCAGCCCAGGAGCCCCCCCGCCCCCGAAGCCAATCCCCCAGCAAGCTGGCGGAAAGGCCGGAAGCAGCGAAGCTCCCCCCGCCCCCTCTCCGGCCGTGGCACCATCCGGCGCAGGCCACAGAGAGGGCAAGAGAGCCACACACGCTCAGGACATGAGTGGGGATGATGGCCAGTGCCAGGACCCCATGACATAGAATGTCTATTTATAATAGGTCGCGAGGCCACCGCCGTTTTAGGCGTCGAGGAGGATTGTAAGGATGAATGTTACTGGATATGGAGTCGACCAAAGGATTCGGATGTGCGGAAAGGTTTTGGTGAAATTTGGAAAATCTTGAGGGTATAAGGTCGAGGACAGTTGGTACATGGAGATCTCTGTGAAGGGATGAGTTTTTAATATAAAAGGGTGCGTTGACTATGGTTCTGAGGACTTTGGATTGGAATGTTTGGATACGTTTGATGTTCGATGGTTTGGCTGTCCCCCATAACTCTATTCCGTAAGTCCAAATTGGTTTTAATAACTGTTTGTATACGTGGAGTTTGTTTTCTAGTGTGAGGTTAGAGTTTCTGTTCAGTAGTCTGTATAACTGTCCAAACCGTCTGTTCGATTCTTGTCTTTTAAGTCTTGTGTGAGGGTTCCAAGTCAGTCTTTTGTCTAGATGAAAACCTAGATATCTAACTGTATTGGACATGGGAAGCGGAATTGAATTGAAGGTTACGGACGGGCAGGATCCTCGACGGAGAGTAAATGTGGTGTGAACGCATTTGCCTTCATTGACCTTGATGCGCCAGATGTTGCACCACTTCTCTATCTTAGTGAGGTGATTTTGGAGGTTGTAGGATGCCGTTGACGGATTGGGATGTGACGAGAGAATTGCTGTGTCGTCAGCAAAAGTTGCAAGGAAGGTGCTAGGACTTAACGGAATGTCAGCAGTGAAAAGGGTATACAGGATAGGGCCAAGGACGCTGCCTTGAGGAACTCCTGCTTCTATGGGGTAATAATCGGAGTATTCTGAACCACAACGGACCCGAAAGAACCTGTTAGACAGATAGGATTGAAGGATTAGATAAAGGGTCTGCGGTAAGGAGATTTTTAGTTTGTAAAGCAAACCTGGGTGCCATACCCGGTCAAAAGCCTGAGCTACGTCCAAGAAAGCACCCGTGCAGTAGTGTTTGCTTTCAAGTGCGGAGGATATATGGTCAACAACGCGAAGGCCTTGTTGAGCAGTGGAGTGTCTGAAGCGAAAGCCAAATTGATGGTTAGGAAGAAGGTTTTTGGATTCAACTATAGGCAAAAGGCGTTTGAGTAGGATTCTTTCAAAAACTTTTGAAAGGATTGGAAGTAGACTGATTGGGCGGTAAGATGAGGGATCATTTGGGGACTTTCCAGGTTTCTGAAAGAGGACGATAATGGAATATTTCCAGAGAAGTGGGTAGTGGGTGGTTCTAAGGATACAATTAAATATATAGGTGAGGAAAATTATTGCTTTGGGTGGGAGTTGTCGAAGGATCTGAGCAGTGAGAAGATCGTATCCAGGAGATTTACGGAGTGGTAGGTTTTTTAAGTGGTATTGGACCTCGGAGGGATTGACTGCCTTTGGAGGAAGTGAAAGAGGAATCGGAGAAATAAGGAAATCTTCGACCTTCGTATCGTGGGATGGATTATGCTGGTTGGGATGAGGTGTGAAAGTATGTGAGAGGTGCTGTGCGAATGCTTCAGATCTCTCTCCATCTGACGCAGCCCAGGACCCAT